>JAZHEH010002241.1:3989803-5319737 GCA_036589455.1 Ateles fusciceps
ATGGGGCTAGGCATGTTGGTTGATACCTGTAATCTCAGCACTTTGGGAGGCCACAGCAGGAACATTGCTGGAGACCAGCCTGGGCAACAGAGCAAGACCCCATCTCTATTATTTATTTGTTTGTTTATTTATTTATTTATTTTGAGACAGAGTCTTTTTTTACAGAATTGGCAACCAAAGTAAAAAAAAAAAAAAGAGAGAGAGAGAGACGGAGTCTCACTCTTGTCCAGGCTGGTGTGCAAAGGCGCAGTGTCGGCTCATTGCAAGCTCCACCTCCCAGGTCCAAGTGATTCTCCTATCTCAGCCTCCTGAGTAGCTGGGATTACAGGCATGCACCACCATGCCCGGTTAATTTTGTATCTTCAGTAGAGATAGGATTTCACCATGTTGGCCAGGCTGGTCTCAAACTTCTGAACACTGGTGATCCCCCCGCCTTGGCCTCCCAAAGTGTTGGGATTACAGGCGTGAGCCACCGTGCCCAGCTGCCTCTCTATTTTTAAAAATAAAATATTAAAAAAATGGATAATTTCCAGGGAAAATGTAACTTATTCTAACTCAAAAAGATAGAAAACCTAAAGAGATATAAACTTCATATTAATTATATTGGTAGTAGTTAAATTAGACCAAAAACTCCAGGCCTGGCCGGGCGTAGTGGCTCACGCCTGTAATCCAAGCACTTTGGAGGCCAAGGCGGGTGGATCACCTGAGGTCGGGAGTTCAAGACCAGCCTGCCCAACATGGTGAAACCCCATCTTTATTAAAAAAAAACAAAAAAAAAAAACTCCAGGCCTAGATGATTTTACATGAGTTCTCCCAGACCTTCAAGGATCAGATAATTTATCTCTAGACAAACTATTCCCAAGAATAGAAAAATGCAGTGCTCCACAACTCATTTTATGAGGCTTATTTATTTTGATACCAAAACCAGACATTGACAGTACCAAAGACGAAAATTATAGGCCTAAATCACTTGTAAACGTAGATGCAAAAATCCCAAATCAAAAGCAATATGGGCCAGGCACAGTGGCTCACGCCTGTAATCCCAGCACTTTAGGAGGCCGAGGCAGGCAGATCGTGAGGTCAGGAGATTGAGACCATTCTGGCTGACATGGTGAAACCCCGTCTCTTCTGAAAATACAAAAAATTAGCCAGGTATGATGGTGCACGCCTGTAGTCCCAGCTACTTGGGAGGCTGAGGCAGGAGAATCGCTTGAATCCTGGAGGCAGAGGTTGCAGTGAGCCAAGATTGTGCCACTGCACTCCAGCCTAGACGACAGAGGGAGACTGGGTCTCAAAAAAAAGGCAATATGGATCTAGTAGTAAGTCTTTTAATATAACCACATTTCCATTGTTCTATCTTAAAGTACTACCAGTAGTTAAAAATCCATTACACAGGCAGTATTCAAATATCACCAAGTGTTTTCCTTTTGTCTGTTTATCCACATAAAGTTTAGATATATATTTGATTAAGATACTCTCTTGGTTACTAAATTAGGCTGGGCGTGGTAGCTCACCCCCTGTAATCTCAGCACTTTGGGAGGCCGAGGCAGGAGGCCGAGGCACGCAGGGATCCTTGAAGCTAAGAGTTTGAGACCAGCCTGGCCACCATGACAAAACCCCGTCTCTACTAAAAACTTTAGAAAGTAGCCAGGTGTGATGGTATGTGCCTATAGTCCCAGCTATTTGGGAGGCTGAGGAACAAGAATCCCTTGAACCCAGCAGGCGGAGGTCTCAATGAGCTGAGGTCACGCCACTGTACTCCAGTCTGGGTGACATAGCAAGGCTCTGTCTCCAAGAAAAAAAAAAAAGATACCTCTTAGTCTCTAAATTTGTAAGTTGCCCTCTTTTTTTTTCTTGTTTTTGGAGACAGTCTCCCTCTGTCACCCATGCTGGAGTGCACTGGTGCGATCTCAGTCCACTACAACCTCCACCTTCTGGGATAAAGCGATTCTTCTGTTTCAGCCTCTCGAGTAGCTGGGATTACAGGTGTGCACCACCACACCTGGCTCAGTTTTTGTATTTTTAGTAGATACAGGGTTTTGCCATGTTGCCCAGACTGGTCTCAAACTCGTGAGCTCAAACTGATCCACCTGCTTCAGCCTCCCAAAGTGCTGGGATTACAGGCATGAGCCACCACGCCCTGCCCTCTTTTCTTTTCAGTTTATTTGTTGAAAAAGGTGGACTTGTACTTACAGAGTTTCCCTGGCGAAATTGTGATGATTGCATCTGTAGTATTATTGTTTGATGTAGTCTACTTTCCTTTATATTTGTTATATGTGAATATGTCTAAAGGAAGGGTTGGCAATCTGCAGCCTGAGGACCAAATGCAAGCCTCCACATGTTTGTAAGTAAACTTTTATTGGAACACACCATGCCCATTCATTTAGTTACTGTTTATGGCTGCTATTGTGCTTCAATGTAGAGTTGAGTTGTCAACAACAGACACCATATGGCTGGACAAACTTAACACATATACTAATATGACCTCTGTTCTAGAAAATTACCTCATACCAGTTCAGTTTCTTAGCAGATAATCCTTTGTAAGTGATGATAGGTTCAACACAATAGTAAAAGGGCCTTTTAAAGACTCCCAGGTATGTATTACAGGTTGATTTATGACAGAAGTAATGAAAGTTAGTGAGAAAAAGATAGATGGGTATAGTGGCTCATACCTGTAATTTCAGCATTTTGGGAGGCCAGGGCAGGAGGATCTCTTGGGGCCAGGAGTTTGAGACCAGCCTGGGCAACATAGAGACCCCATCTCTGCAAAAAAAAAAAAAAAAAAAATTTAATTAGCCAGGTGTGGTGATGCACACCTATATGGTCCCAGCTACTCGGGAGGCTGAGGTGGAGGGCCACTTGAGCCCAGGAGTTTGAGGCTGCAGTGAGCTATAATCACATGACTGCACTCGAGCCTGGGCAACAGAGTGAGACTCTGTCTCTTTAAAAAATAAAAATGAAACAAAAATCAACTATTCAATGCTGGGATAGTTGGCTTTCTATGGTGAGAAAACAATTAGATCCCTACCAGTCACCATACACAGAAAAAAATTTCAGGTGTTTTAAAACCCAAAAAGTAAAAAAAATTTTTTTTTTTTGAGACAGAGTCTTGCTCTGTCGCCCAGGCTGGAATGCAGTGGCACAATCTTGGCTCACTGCAACCTCTGCCTCCCCAAGTTCAAGTGATTCTCCTGCCTCAGCCTCCTGAGTGGCTGGGATTACAGGGGCGCACCACCACATCTGGCTAATTTCTGTATTTTTTAGTAAAGACAGGGTTTCACCATATTGGTCCAGCTTGTCTTGAACTCCTGATCTCATGATCCGCCTGCCTCGGCCTCCCAAAGTGCTGAGATTACAGGCGAGAGCCGCTGCTGCCGGCCAGCAAATGACTTCTTAAGCAAAATACAAAAAGAACAAACTATGGAGGCTTAAACATGGTCTGAAAGATGTTTTCACTTAGCATCTTAAACCTGTAGCCATCAGTTGTTCAGTGGGGGCCATCTCTGTGAGCAGGAGAGAGTGCTGTGGACAGTAGATGTATCAAGTTCACAGTCCTTGCTCCTTACTCAAAATCTTGCTCAGGTAGGTCTTTTTGGTGGGGGGCAGCATGTGTTGGCAAGTGTCTTCCTCTCTCAGGTCCAAACAGCTGTTGCAAAGTCCATGCTCTTGGAATTAAGACAAAACATTGAAAAATGGGGCAAATTACTGCCTCCTCTGTGTTCCTACCTGTGAATCCACAATGTTGCTCGTATTTCATTCCACATCACTGGTGGTCAGAAAACCCCTGGGATCACCTCAGGTTTAAAAGAATTTTGCTTTCTAGCTCTGGACTGTGATATTGTCCTGTTGTCTTGGGGTTTGGTTCTCATGTTAATTTATCTTAGGTATTGTATATTAATTATCTATACAAGTCTGTTCCTCCAGCGAGCATTCAGATATTTATACCTTCTTTTCTTTCCCCTGCCAGGAGTAGTGTTGATGGGCAGATCTGTCTGTGTGGAACTGTAGTGTCACTGAATTACAAGCGAAACTCACTCTTTACTTCTGCATCAGATGGAAAAGTTCAATAGCATTCTTGTTTCTTTCAGAACCCACAATACATTATATGCACCAGAAATGCTAGCCAAAATGGCAGAGCCTTTCACCAAGGCTCTGGATATGCTTGATGCAGAAAAATCTGCTATATTAGGTAAGAAATGTAACCTTTTTTCTCCTTGGTTCATCTTATCCTTAATGGATGTCCTTTTTTTGTTGTTGTTTTTTGAGAATCATAGTCTCTGTCACCCAGGCTGGAGTGTCTGTTTTGGCCTGGGTAGTCCTGACTCTTTTCCTTTGACACCATTCCACTTAAGGGTTGTGTTGCAGACACCACTAAAAATAGAACTTCCAAGATGTGTATTGCTATTAATATAAAAAGTAGGCGTTGCTTCACCACACACCCCCATCCCATCATTCAAGTGAAGTCAGGAACTCCTGCCATAGAAATAAGTGGCCAACCAGAAATACTAGAATGGACAACAGTTCCCTCTGATAGTTTCTGACTATAAGACTTGAAATGTAAAATCTCTGATTACACTTAAAAGTATAGCTCTTTTAAGGCAGTTTTAAATACTAAGGTAAGTGGGTTTCATTTTGAGCTGCTATACATCTTAGTCTTTTGTGTAAGGTTTTGCTTAAAAAAGGGGTTTCACAGCTGGGTGCAGAGGCTCACACCTGTAATCCCAGCACTTTTGAGAGGCCAAGGCGGGCGGATCACCTGAGGTTGGGAGTTTGAGACCAGCCTGACTAACATGGAGAAACCCTGTCTCTACTAAATATATAAAATTAGCTGGGCATGGTGGTACATGCCTGTAATCCCAGCTACTTGGGAGGCTGAAGCAGGAGGATCACTTGAACCCGGGAAGCGGAGGTTGTGGTGAGCTGCCTGGGCAACAAGAACGAAACAGGGGGTGTTTCACAACTTAATAGCAGGGGCATCCCCAGAGCTTTTTATGGAAAAATACTTTTGAGTTGTCACTTTTTTTGGTACAAGTTGTATCTGGAAAAAAAAAAAAAGCAGGTAAAAGAGTACCTGGGTCTAGTCTAAAGTTCTGGGGTCGTTAAGTAGCTTTCACCTTTCCCTACCAAAAGAGTGTAACAAATTACATAGCCAACTGCTTTGCAGTTACAGCATCAGACATACACACGTCTTCACCCCTGAACCACATCTGCCTGCTGTAGAGTGTTGGCCAGTTGAAACTCCTGACAGTGGAGTGTCATGTTCCTGACCCATGTTTCCCTGTAGGATTACCTCAGCCTCTCTTGGAATTCAGTGACTCTCCTGTCTTCAAAACCGTCTTGGAAAGATGCAGCGTTTCTTTTCTACCCTGTATGAAAACTGGTAAGGAACCAATGCTGCCTCTCCGTATTTTCTTCCTGGGTATGTATTGTATAGGAGTATCGATGGGTTGGACTTTTCATCTAGTGTACAGGTAAGGTGAGGCAAGAATTTGATAGGAAATTAATGATTCTAGCGTTAAATAAAAATGAACAGCCTGCTTTGCTGCATTTGCTTTTCTTGTAATTGTTATATGAGCCTCACAGTCCCAGCCTGCTTCATGCCCAACTTGTCTGTGTTTCTAGTGTATAAAATGATGAAACCCAAGCAGAAGCTGAAAGTGATGGGGATTGCTTAGACTCTACACTGCTTGCACCCTACTTCTCATGGGAGTGAGGTGGCTGGATAGTGATTGTGGGTTGGGGAGGTAACTGGCCCTTATGGGCTTTGGCTTCACTAACCCAGTACACTGATCAGCCTAACTGATGAGATCCTCCATTGTAAGTCCACATTAAATATGAAAGCTACTACTGATCTTGGCTGCTAACATCTGTGTTTAAAAAGATGCTGTATCTGTAAGTTCTCTAAGTAAATACAGCTGCTTTTCTGGCTGAAAAATCTTATTGTAGGCTAGAAATGAAATTCATGGGACAGTCAGAGCTGGCAGTAACAGATGTTGGATTTGTCATTGCCAGTGCTTTTTTTCCCCCCTTTACAGTTTTCATATCCTAGGGAAGGCAGGTCCTTCCATGCAGCAAGACTTCTATTCTGTGGAGGACCTTGCTACCCAGCTTCTCAGCTCAGCCTTTGTCAACTTGAACAATATTCCTGACTACCGACTCAGACCCATGCTTCATATCCTTTCGAAAGTCCCTATATAACCCAAAAGATCAGAAAATTAGAGACAGAAACAGTTCACAGGAACCAGAGGGAGGAGGGAGAACTGGAAGGAAGAGATGAGATTATATATCTAAGTGCATCGTGTCATTAAAAACACTGGCAGATTGCAGCAAAAACATGAAGACAGTCCAGATGGCCATAAACTTTTCCTTAGGGGGGAAATTTTTACTTTCCTCCTCGGAAATATTAAATTTTTTTTTTTTTTTGAGATAATAGTCTTGCTCTGTCGCCCGGGCTGGAGTGCAGTGGTGTGATCTTGGCTCACGGCAGCCTCCACCTCCCAGGTTCAAGCAATTCTTGTCCCTTAGCCTCCCAACTAACTGTCATTATAGACGTGTACCACCATGCCCTATTTGCTCTATTACCCAGGCTGGAGTGCAGTGGCACGATCTTGTCTTACTGCAGCTTCCACCTCCTGGGTTCAAGCGATTTTGTGCCTCAGCCTCCCAAGTAGCTGGGATTACAGGCGCATGCCACTACGCCGAGCTAATTTTTTTTGTTTTTAGTAGAGCAGTTTCACCATGTTGGCCAGGCTGACCACACGAGGTCAAACTCCTGACCTCAAGTGATCTGCCCACCTCAGCCTCCCAAAGTACTGGGGTTATAGGTGTGAGCCACCATGCCCAACCTAATATTTGTATTTTTAGTAGAGACAGGATTTTGCCATGTTAGCCAGGCTGGTCTCAATCACCTGACCTCAAGCGATCTGCCCGCCTCGGCCTCCCAAAGTACTGGGATTACAGGCATGAGCCACCATGCTCAGCCGTGAAAGATGGAACTTTTATCCCGTTTCTATGTTTTTAGAAAAACTTGCTTTTTTTTGTTTGTTTGTTTTCTGAGACAGGGTCTCACTGTTACCCAGGCTGGATTGCAGTAGTGCTGTTAAAGCTCACCTGTAGGCTCAAGTGACATCAGCTTCCTGAATAGCTTGGACTGGACCACAGATGCACACCACCACACCTGGCTATTTATTATTAGTAGTAGAGATGGGGTCTGCATTATGTTCCCAAGGCTGGTCTCAAACTCCTGGGCTCAAGGAGTTCTCCTGCCTCAGCCTCTGATGTGCTAGAATTACAGGCCTGAGCCACCACACCCAGCCAGAAGAAGCACTTTCGTACTTTCTTATTCAGACCCTTATTGAGTTGAGTCTCTGTTCTTTTACCTGAAATTATAAGGAGAATCATGAAGGAGAGTTTGTTACAAGGATATCCTCCTTCCTATTTTTTTCTTCCAACTTTCAGGCAACCCAGTGACCATAATGTGCAGCCCGATGAAAGTACAGCTAAACTAAGAGTATAATGAAATTCAGGATTTAATACTGTTTAGGATTTTAGAAAAGGAACTTGAAGATTTTTCACTATTTACACGGGATATTTTTGACATCTGGAAAATCCTTTAGGGATTGATTCTGCCCAGGGGTGCAGCCCACCACCTGGCAAGTGAGGGTGTGCACTTATACACTAAAATTCCTTAATTTGCTGCAGCACGGGTCTTTGTAAAGCCTCTGGTGCTCTTCTGTCCCCCAGAGCACTATGAAGCCCTGGTATCCCCCATCCTCGGACCTCTTTCACCTACCTCCATATGGTAAGAGATAAGTCAGGAACAGGAAACAAAGAGTACTATTAAGGTCTGTGGCCATTTTTGAGCCTTGCAAGTCAGGAGCTCCTAGAAGGGTTGTCCCCTAGCCCTGCCAGACTGGCTGGGCAGAGCTCTACCCTAGCATACTATCCTTGCTGTAGGATTGAGCAAGCCCCAAAGAAGTAGACTGATTTAATTGCCACAAGGCAGCTTCAAATGCAGATTCTGTTCCTAACCTCCTGTTAACTGAGGAGAGGTAAAAAGATGAATGCTTGTTCACAGACCCTTGCCAGGAATGCTGGGTCTGTTACCCTGACTCTGGAATTAAGCAGGGGGACCAGCTGGGTGGAGAACAGGTATGTCTAGAGACCCAAGAATTCTAAAAATGTAAATTTAATTCTTTCTAAGCAAAGAGGTGTTTGATATACCACCCTTATCTTGGACATGGGAGAGGTTTACAGAAACTATAGATGGCTCTTTTAACTTTGTGGTGTGGAGTCTACAGAGGCTGTCACTGATGCCTAGACTCATCCTTGGCTAATTTTAATCATGAAGTGGACTTGACTTTAGATATTGTGTGTTCCAATCCTCTCCCCAATTCTAGCATTTATTTCCTTTGTGTTTTCCCAGAGGCTTTCTCAGAAATGGCAAGTTATCAACCAGAGGAGCCTGCTGTGGTAAGGGATACCCACCCCTTCTTGGTGGATGAGCTGGCAGCCAGGTTTGGGATGAGGAAAGGAAGGGGGCAGGGATTCTGCTGTCTCAGGGCTAGAAGAGCAGTAGCTTGTAGTCATTCTCAGCCTCGGTGATAGATGGCTTATCTGGACAGCCTGTGACCAGCAGGCAGACTCTGAGATCCAGCCTTCATAGGGGCTACTGTTACCTTACTTACTTTGATTCTGTAATGTCTATCCAACTGGACAGAGTCACTAGTAATAGTGTTCTTCAGTGGATCACTGCTGTCCATTCCCAACTTGTGCATAGAACGTTGACCCAAAGGAGAAGACATTGGTCACAGAGAGTCTGGCTAGGGCCCTGCTTTCCTTGTCCTTCCCTTTCTGCACTCCTGTGGAACTCGGCCCCCTGGTTTTCTGCAGTGGAGAAGATGAGGCTGCAGATGAAAACCCAGAGTCTCAAGAGATGCTGGAGGAGCAACTGGTGAGGATGTTAACCCGAGAAGTCATGGACCTAATCAGTAAGTGGCATGTAGAAATCAGGGCTATGGAGAATTTTCCTGGAAGAAGAGCTGGTCGCTAAGCCAACCCCATGAAGGCCTGACTGATGCAAACATTCATGTTTGCAGCAACACTGACAGACCCTAAAGAAATAACTAGACAGAAGCAAGGCAGTCTTTGGTCAACCTAAGGACACTTTATGAATTGCAAGCTGAATTGTACCAAGGCCAGAATATGGGGAAACAATCTAAAATAGCAGAAGGAATTTGGATTCATTAGGAATAACTTCCTAGTTTTGTCAAAATAGGGAAATTTTTTAAATTCTTGGGCATGGAGGCTGTTAATTTCATTTTTACTGTGTCATTTTGTTTAAGATTCAAAGTAGACCAAGGATGTATCAAGCATCCTCTCCTCATCACTCACTCTCAGAGAATTCTGTAATTTTCTCCCAGCTAGTTGAACTTGAAGGACCAAAACAGTCTGGTCATCAGAATGCCTCTATTCCTATTGGTGAAGCTGATTTTTATGCCTTGGACAGTATCCCCATCATCTTCCCTCCTCACCTGGCCAGAGACAGGTTGGGATCAGTGGGCCTGAAGTGGCTGTTGTGGTAGTATATACTCTCCCTTTACCTAGTAACCTTGCTTTCTTGCTTCAGCGGTTTGCTGTGTTTCAAAGAGGGTGCTGACCACAGTAGTGCTCCCCCAGCAGATGGAGATGGTAAGTGAGCCTGAGACCTTGGAGGTCTGCTCTTAGCCTCCTAATATTGTTCCTTCTGAATCAGGTCAGTTTCCTTGCAGTCTGGTGAGGAGGAGACATCCTACATCTAGTTATTATCTCTGGACCAGCCCTCTTACTCTGTGCCTCCATCATACTCCCACCTCCGAGCCTTTGCACTTGGCTTTTCCTCTGTCTAGAATGATTTTCTCCCAACTATATACATGATCTAATTCCCTTGCTTCATTCAAATGTCACCTCTTCCAAGAGCTCATCCATGACCAACCTATGAAAAATAGCAACCCCCAGCTACTCTATATTTCTCTGCTTTATTCTTCAAAGCAGTTGTCACTACCCAACATTATATTTTTATTTATATATTCCTTTCTTACTTATTTCCCCTGTTAGAATGTAAACTCCCATCAGGGAAGGGACCTGTTGTCCTTTTTTTTTTGATCCCCAGTAACTAAATCAGTGCCTGCTACAGAGGGTGCTCAAATACTTGTCCAACAACAAAGTATCTTCAGCATTTGCAGCTTTTTGTGTTTCTGCCTGGAAGCTCCCCAGGTATGGCCATGGGCATGGGCTTCTGTTAAGAAGTGCTACGTAGCACCAGTTAGCCTAGAACACTCAGCTTTGCTTTGTTTTTTGCACTTCTGTCAAAACAAGATGATAATCTCTGTTCTGAAAGGATGGAGCTTAACATTCTACTCTCTGCTTACAGATGAAGAGATGATGGCCACAGAGGTCTCCCCCCTCAGCTGTGGCAGAGCTTACAGACCTGGGCAAATGTCTGATGAAGCATGAGGTGGGTAGGAGCAGGTGATACGTTTACTCCTTGCTCAGCTGGGGAGCCTCCTTCTACTTTTCTTGCTCTGTGATGCCATCAGGAGAGATTTTTCTGATACTCTTTTGTTATGTAAGTTCCTGGTTCCTAAAGCCCCCAGAAAAAAAAACGAGGGAAAAGGTGCAATGCCATGGTGTTTCCCATACCAGCATAGGCAGAATTCCTCAGGAAAACACATAGTAGGCACATTGATGCAGATCCCTGGTGTTTAGCCTCCCCCAGCCAGACCTGAGCTTTGTCTCCATCCTTCACATACAGGTTTTCTCACATTTTAATTTTTTCTTTTTTTGAGATGGAGTCCGCACCGTCGCCCAGGCTGTAGTGGTGCAATCTTCAATCTTGGCTCACTGCAATCTCTGCCTCCTGGGTTCAAACAATTCTCCTGCCTCAGCCTCCCAAGTAGCTGGGACTACAGGCGTATGCCACCATGCCCAGCTAATTTTTTTGAATTTTTAATAGAGACGGGGTTTCACCATGTTGGCCCGGATGGTTTTGATCTCCTGACCTCATGATCCGCCCACCTTGGCCTCCCAGTGATTTTTTCTTTTGACTGTTGATACACAAAAATAGAGGAAGTAAACTCACTTCGGCTTTTATTTTTCCTGCTTAGCTATTTGAAACTCCAGCTCCTAAGCCAGGCATGGTGGCACACACCTGTAGTCCCAGCTATTCAGGAGGCTGAGATGGGAGGATCGCATGAGCCCAGGAGTTTGAGGCCAGCCTGGGCAACAAAACGAGGACTCCATCTTTAAAGGGGGGAGAAAAAAAACTCCAGCTCCTGATGTATAATAATAATCAAAAAATTGTGCTGCTTTTCCCATTGTAATCCCTCATCCTTTCCTGTTTAGGATGTTTGTACAGCGCTATTAATTACAGCCTTCAATTCCCTGGCCTGGAAGGATACTCTGTCCTGCCAGAGGACGACCACACAGCTCTGCTGGCCTCTCCTCAAACAAGTATGGTTTTCCACCCCTCTTCCTTGCCCCTCATGGAAGGTTTGGGTCATGCAGATTGACTAAATCTTTCAGAAGCATTTGGGGTACTGAGGCCTTCAGAGAGGCCCCCTGTGGCCCTAAAGCACAGCTGTCTCCCCAGGTGCTGTCAGGGACACTGCTCGCAGATGCAGTTACGTGGCTTTTCACCAGTGTGCTGAAAGGCCTACAGATGCACGGGCAGCACGACGGGTGCATGGCTTCCCTGGTCCATCTGGCCTTCCAGATATATGAGGCGCTGGTGAGTGGGGGAAAGCATGGGGGCAGGATGGCTGCAGCTTCACTCAGTATTTGCTCCTAGTCTCTTAGGCCTTATCACTGCTGGTGCTGTCTCTGAGAAATGGGTGTGGCGGGAAATGGGGAAGGTAGCAGTGTCCACACCTATATCAGCAAGTTTATCCCTACTGACACCAGCGCCCCAGGTACCTGGAGATAAGAGCTGTAATGGAGCAAATCCCTGAAATACAGAAGGACTCACTGGACCAGTTTGACTGCAAGCTTTTAAACCCCTCCCCTGCAGAAAGTGGCTGACAAGCGCCGAAAGGACCAATTCAAACGCCTCATTGCTGGTTGCATTGGGGTAGGTCATGCACCTTCATTAGTGCACCCAACCCCCTTCTTAAATCATGTGTATGGGAAAACCATAAAGCAACTGTAGTTATTGACCATTATGGTGAGAGAATCTTTAACTACTGCTTAGAGCCCAGCATTAATTCTTTCTCATTTGTTTTCCACAGAAACCCTTGGGAGAGCAGTTCCGAAAAGAAGTTCACATTAAGAATCTTCCCTCACTTTTCAAAAAACCAAAGCCAGTGCTGGAGACGGAGGTGCTGGACAATGATGGGGGTGGCCTGGCCACCATCTTTGAACCTTGAATCAAGCTTTTGGGCATCCTTCCTCAGCCTTGTCATCTCTTCTTTCCCTTTGTAGCTAATCTCTAGGCCCTTCTGGCACTGCCACCTCACTTTCCACCATGGTCAGCCTGGAGAGAGATCCAGGTCTGGAGCTGGAGAGAACAGGCCCTGTGCAGGGCCAGAAGTAATTATACTAAAGTACAAAGAAAGGGAGTTAGGGCTTACACCATTCTGTCTAAATGTCCCAGATAGTTCCCATTCTACTTGGAGTTGTGGCCTCTCCAGGAAAAGCTAGAGCAGAGCTGCCCTTCTCCTGCACGCCCTCCCACCCCTGTGCAGCCACGCACCAGTACAGAATGGTAACTATGGGTGCTGTGCCCAACACTGCGACTAGTGAGGCTTGCAGCAAGAGCACAACCCTCAACTACTTGTGCCAGAGTTTCTCTTGGACCACTCCAAGTCCCACTGAGCCCTTTGCTGCTGGGCTGGCAGGGAATTTTCCCCACTCCCTAAGGGGCATGTCTGGATTAGGTGCTAAGTGCTGAAGAGAACTTGGCCAGTTCCTCAGCTTTGCTTTGTGCAAGAATCTGGTCACCTGATGGGACCCATGGTACAGGCTACTGGTAAACTTGTCCCAGTATCAAGTATAGTACCTCCAAGGACCAGGACTGGGCAATCTTTAGTGCTAACATCCCCTTTAGAGCTCACACATCTTGCCCTTCCATGAATGACCCCTCAGTCTGGCTTCCCTAGCCTCAGGGTCCACTCAGGCACAAGAGCCACAGTACCCTATATAGTGTCACATGACACCATTGTCATCCAAGGATAATCCAGACCAACTAGGCTACATCTGTGATAAGCAGCTAGCAAAGCCACTGGTCTTCTCCTAGGACTAAGTCCAGGTGCCTTCCACCGTCTCATGGTCTTTCAGGTCCCTGGTTACTTTTCTCAAGGGCCATTTCCAAAAGAAAAGTATATATGCCTTCGCATCACAACCTGTACTGTGAGTCCATTCTAGAGGTCACTGAAAGGCCCTGTAAGCAGAGACGACACAGATACGGCACCTGGCCCTGAAGTTATTACTGGCTGTAAGGCAGACTTAATCGATAGAGAAACCACAGTGTGTGCCCATGTGCTTTGCACAAAAGCAGACTTGTCCATCCAGTGCACTGACAAGAGGGTTTCTACGAGAGCCGAAGTGGACTGAAGCTATGGTTTTTAGCTGTTGCAGGCCACAGGCAGGGTCAGATTGGGAAAAGGCAAAGCTGGGGAAGCAGAAGTTGGAGTCGCGTGTTGCTCTCTCTGCTGCATAGACTTGCCCTTGTTCCCTCTTCCTGTGTGGTGCTCTGGGTTTCTGTTGATTTTGAAGGCGATCTCAGTGTTTCCCTCCAAACCTTATAGCTGCCTATTCCTGTCTGGTTGGGGCTGTGGAGGGTGTAGTTGTATTTATTGTGTTGTAATATTTTTAACATCCTGTGACTTCATGCTAGAAATTTTCTATTGTTTATAGAAACCTTTTGTAGAAACATTAACTCTAAAGCACATCTGCATGTCAGTAAAAATCTCAGTTTCATACAGAAAGGGACCCATCTGCCTTTTTCAAACCAGTCACGTGCTTACTTCCTCATGAGCACCTTGCAAAGGGGACTAAACAGGAAAAAAATATGATCGATGGACCTGGTCTTTCAATCTTTCTGAAATGGGATGCCAGTTAGAAAAGGATCTATTCCTGACATAGCCAGACTAGGCAGCCCATACCATTCTCAGTGTCTTTACATGTGTGGCTGCTGGGCCTGACCTAAGGGAATTGCTATTTTTTGTTGGAGCTAACAGCAACATGAACTTCCCTGGTAATCCAGGAGACAGGTGAAGTGGCACATTCACTCTCTAGCTTGAATGTTTTTCTAGGGGTTTGGCTGTGCTCCCAGAAACCACCTTAATTTGCCAATCCTCAGGAGGTGTTTTTTTGTTGTTTTCAAGACTAGGTCTCACTGTCATCCAGGCTGAAGTGCACATCCGATGTTCTTAATTGCTAAATGCCAAACCAGTTCTGAAGTGAGGTCCTCCTTTTTCGTGGTGGCTCACACCTGTAATCCCAACACTTTGGGAGGCCCGAGGCGGGCAGATCACTTGAGGTCAGGAGTTTTGAGACCAGCCTCACCAACATGGTGAAACCCTGATTCTACTAAAAAAAAAATACAAAAAAATTAGATGTAGCCAGGCGTAGTGGTGCACGCCTGTAATCCTAACTACTTGGGAGGCTGAGGCAGGCGAATTGCTTGAACCCAGGAAGCGGAGATTGCAGTGAGCCAAGATTGTGCCATTGCACTCCAGCCTGGGTGGCAGAGTAAGACTCTGTCTTATAAAAAAAAAAAAAAAAAAAAGGTAGTCTCAAAAAGTTGTTTGGACATGAGTTTATTTACATCTAAGGCCTTATAAAGGCCTAAAAGTGTCATTTTATGGCACATTTAACAAAATGTATTGATTAAAAATAAAGCTGGAATTGTCCCAGAAAACTCAGGATCCCTAGTCACACTGGGCTCTCCGTACAGCAGTCCTGTAGGGTGGGTCCGTCAGAACCCAAAGCTTCAGCTTGCCTCAGGAGCATCCAAGCTCAGTCCATCTGAACCGCATCTAGCTCATCCAAGAAGCGCCGGCACTTCCCCATCAGTACTTTGATAGCTTCACTCACCAGCACGTCTGGTGGCAACACCCCTGTTGACTCAACAGAGACTGGGGACCAAAGAGACACTTTAGCCTGGGCAGGGCTTGCCTGTAAGAAGCCCCTGTTATTCATAAACTTTACAATTAGACTGGAAGGAAGCTGCAGCACCAAAGAGCATTGCCCACCCATCTCACCAATTCATACTCACAGATATAATGATCTCGAACCCGGGCAAGCCTCACAGCCTTCTTTAGTTTCTCATTCCGGAAAATTTCTCTGCTGAAGGTATCCAGCCGGGGGGTTGGCAACTCTGGCTACCTTTTTACCTAATGAGAACAAACCATGTTTTTTGATTCTTTTTTCTAATTTGCCACTTGGTAGCAGCAAACCATGTTATACTTTTAGGAGCCCACAGTTTTTATTCCTGTCACCTTCAGAGAAAATATACTTTGTGTCCTGACCCTGAACAGCATCCCAAATACCATACCTTGGACTTCCTGCACCTCAATAACACCAGGTGAGAAGCACCTGCTCAACTCCTCAGCTGCCTCCCCTTCCACGGGCTCAAGCAGGGTGATGTCTGGCAGGAGCCTGTAACTGGCTGTTGCCACTGGTGAAAACTTGGCATGATCTTTGCCTGGAGGGGAAGAAGGAAAATCTGCCTATAGGAAATCCTTCATTCTTCCTAAGCTACTTACAGCAAAAACATAACCCTGTTGGCTTTCTACCTACCGGGAATATCTCGGCTGAGTTCCTTAGTCAGTTGACCCCACTGCCCTTCCCAGGAAGGCCCACAGGGTTCTCACCAATGCCCTTGACACAGTGCATTAGCAGGTCAATTTCCTGGCCAGGCCGTAACTGAGCGATGAGGATATCATCATGCACTGGTCGGATAGTGCCCTCTGGGAAGAGATCAGCCTGGTTCCCCAGGGGGATCCATGTCATATGCCTGGTATACACTGCAGGAAAAACGTGTCAGAAGATCTCAGTCCCTAAAACTAGCAGCCACCCACAGGTGGACCCTCTTCCTCACTCTACCACTACTTACCTTTGTGGTTCATGTACAGTTCGTTGGGGGTCAGAGGAATCTTTAGCAGCATGGGGGTTCCGAGTACATCTGACTTGAAGACGAAACTGTAGAGTATCTATCTCTGTGCCTTCTTCATCTCCTGCACCAATGGAGGGAGCTCTTAAGAACCAGTAAATACCTGAGTGCCAGCACTATGCTGAGTGCTTTACATGTTTCCCATTTAATTATCTTGGCAAACTTGGGAACACAGGGCAAGTGTTCCCACAGATGAAAAACACTGATGTACTTACCCAATGTCACAGTCAACCAGGATTTAAACCCAGACAGTCCACTTCTCCCAAAATTTCATTTTCTCACCTTGGTTCCGATACTCAAAAAGACGGGGGATCAGCATGAATGGGAATGAGCCCCAGACGGTGAGCAAGGATCTCATCCTGAACAATGGATGTGTTGTTGTACACCAAGACCTTCTCCACAGCCATAGTTGGCACCTGCCCAGGGAAAAAGAATCACTTATCAGCAAAAACCCAATAGACCCCCTACCTATCCCCCAGAACTCCAACCTCCAGAGGCAGGGAGCTATCTCTCTTCGTAGAATGTTTGATGAGAAATTTACAAAGAATGAGAAGGTAAAATGCTTAGCCAGCAAAACTCAAGGAAAAATAAGAAGGGAAGGACAGCTTGAGACACTTAATTCTCCAAGTGATGCTCCAAGTGTCAGTGCAGTTCCCAAAGCAAATCCAACCTTGTCACCATGCCTGCCAATACCTCAGCTAACAGAATTCGTCGAAAGGCATTGGCAATGGCTGCGTCAATTCCCACCATGTCAAACTCCAGTGAGTTTTCATCCATGTGTACCACATCCACACGGAAATTCTAAGAGACAGGAAAAACATTAAGTGAAGCCTGATTTCTGTGTAATAGCTCTCCATACCTCTCCCTCAGATGATTCCAAGTATTACCCACTCATCCAAAAACCACCCTTTGCCTAGATGTCCCTTATTAAATGTTCTTTCTCGCCCAGTGCTTGCTTTAGTTTCATGAAAAGTCTCCATTTTTGTCTTCCATTCATTAAAACCCTATCCAATATGGCTCCCAGCCAAACCATCCACAGAAGCTATTCTACTAAAGAACAGAAACCCACCACATTGCTTAGTCATGCTGACACTAGTCAGTCCTCTTACTAGACTTCTGTTATGCCTGGCATTGATTTAAAAATCCCCCCCAAAAAAACAAAAAACAAACAAAAAATCCCCTCCTGGACGGGCGCAATGGCTCATGCCTGTAATTTCAGCACTTTGGAAGGCCAAGGTGGGTGGATCACAAGGTCAGGAGTTCGAGACTGGCATGGTGAAACCTCATCTCTACTAGAAATACAAAAAACTAGCTGGCCATGGTGGTGTGCACTTGTAATCCCACCTACTCGGCAGGCTGAGGCAGGAGAGCTGCCTGAACCCAGGAGGCAGAGGTTGCAGTGAGCCGAGATCCTGCCACTGTCCTCCAGCCTGGGCAACAGAGACTCCATCTCACAAAAAAAAAAAAAAAAACACCTCCTTTTTTGAACTATTGTCCTGGTTTCTGAGCTCCATTCTTCCTTCTCTGATGATCAACAACTTCCGCCCATCTCTAAATCTGCCAGGTTCTTGTCTCTCTCCCAGGTGACCTTAACCACACTAACGGTTTTAGCAACTATCTGTGCTGACAACTCCCAAAATTTTATCTCTCTTCTGATCTCATTTCAAATATGCAGTTTTCTAGCCTGCTGGATTTCTCCACATGCAGGAAACAATGCCTCATCATTCCTGTTCCCCAGACCCGTTTCTTCTCTCAGTAAATGATACCACAGTGCATCAAAGCAGTTCCCAAGCCAAAAAGTCATTTTATGCTAGCTACCCCAACAGCCTTTACCAAAGCAATCACAAATTTACCTTCTATTCTTCCTTTGCTCTATTTCTACCATCAGTCTTAGTTCATACCTCCAACCTCAGCTTCCCTTACAACAGATCTGCCTGCTCCATATGATCTTCCTCAAACTCATTCCCTCCCGGCTATCAAGGTTGCAAATCTAATCATGTCTGCTTAACTATTCAAGCTCCCTATCATCAACAGTGCCCAAGACGCACTTCAATCTTGCCTACCACTAGTGCCAGAACTGCTTGGACATTCCCGGAGCACACTTCACACCATAATTTTTTTTTCAAGCGTTAACCTTTTTCATTGTTCATACTTTATTCCTTGTATCAACAGGTTAAAAAAAGTAAAATTTTCCCAAGCACAGATTTATAGATCATATTTATAAACCGCACACAAAGTTCAGTTGCATAAGCAGTAACATTCAGTGATCTATTTAAACGCAATTTTAATCCTTATTTTAAGCTAAGTGAAACAATAACAGACTAAATGCACACAAAACCTGTATATGCTCAACTTCACTGACTTGAAACTCAAAGCCTTCCTAATTTAACTCTTGTTCTTTACTTAACGTTCAAAGCTCCATTCAGATGTTCCCTCCTCAGGAAATGTTAAGTACCTCTGGGGCCCCTCTTCCTGGTCTCAGCATAATGCTCCCCCACACCAATCCTGCCATTTTCACAGCTATCAACCACCTTTACCATGTTACACTAGATTCCCTTGTTTATACGCACCATTCCTCAACAAGACTGAACATCTTGTTTGCAGAGCTGGGTAGAAACCGTGTCTAACTTGGCCTGTAAACGGAGCGTCCATCACATTGCTCAACAAACTTACAAACGGAGCGACTCCCAAGAGCAGCTTCTGAGACAGACACAGGCTGCTCAGACCACAGGGTCTGGCCCTCATAACCCTCCCCGGACAACTCTGGCCCTACTCACCTTCTCGAAGCGTTCCTGGTCCCAGGCATCATCATAACCGGAATAGTTACCGGGAAAGTCAGTGGTATGGACCTAGAGCAAAGGGATGAGTTTGTTCAAGAAGCGAGAGTGAGCCTACGGCTATCCCCACGCCAATCCCAAGACCCATCCCTATTCCGCTCTCATTCCTCCCGCCTGAGCTCAAGGCCACAAGGCTTACATTGCGAACCCCAAACTCCCCTAGAACCACGCGGCTCCGCATTTCCTCCACTGCTTGAGCAGCCGCCATGTTCAATCTCTCCAGAAGACTACAGGCTCTAGTTGACGCGTGCGTTCTAGTAGCTCTGCTCCATCTCCGTGGCAACGCACCGCCTCCTGGAATCTTAAATATCGCGAGACTTTGCTCCGCCTCCATCCACGTCCCCAACTTCCGGAAGTTGGTTTTGTCCAAACATCCGGGTTTCTCCTTTTTGTGTTCCGGCTGATCACACCTCTCCTCGACCCGGGACCTCTCCCTGCTTGGGACCACATCTCGCACACTCCTCCGCGCGCGGGGCTAGCGCGGGCTTCAGCGACGGGAGCCCTCAAGGGACATGGCAACTACAGCGGCGCCGGCGGGCGGCGCCCGAAACGGAGCTGGCCCGGAATGGGGAGGGTTCGAAGAAAACATCCAGGTAATGGCCCCAAGGCACCAGATGCCAGCAACCCGAGGGCCGGCGATGTCCAGAAGTGTCTTGGGGATTCTCCCTCGGGGCCTGGAAGTTCGCTCCATTTGCAAAACTGCCTTCTTTGGGTCTTGCACACAAAAGTCAGTGGGGTTAACATTGACCTGAAAGGGCCAGACTAGTCTAGTACTCCAGCCTGAGGATCTCGGGTCTCTGGGCCCGCCCGAGGCGTTAGGAAGAACGTATTCTTGGAACAAGTTAGGAGGTTGGTCGGGTTCAGGCATGGAGTGGGGTTGGATGAGATTCAGTGGCATTCGCTGAAAACATACTGTGTTCATAGTTTTGTTTGGGGCTTAGGAAAGAAAGAAATGGATACTTTTTCAACCTTTTAGTCTTTGATAGGTAAGGTAGGAGAAAGACATGAATGGAAGACTAGTAGGTTTCCCAGACTAGAAAAGATAGCCAAAGCTATATATCAAGCGTTCTGAGAGCAAATGAGGGGGAATGGAGTGGCATGATCTGTAGTGATTCCAAGCCGTATCCTCAGCAGTGGAAGAACAAAGCCCTAAGCCCCGGGATGAGCAGAGGACTTAATGGATGGAACAGAAAAGTCCTGCACTCTAGGAGCCATTGTCTTAACAGGGCGGAGGCTCAGCTGTGATTGACATGGAGAACATGGATGATACCTCAGGCTCTAGCTTCGAGGATATGGGTGAACTGCATCAGCGCCTGCGCGAGGAAGAAGTAGACGCTGATGCAGCTGCTGCTGAAGAAGAAGATGGAGAGTTCCTGGGCATGAAGGGCTTTAAGGGACAGCTGAGCCGGCAGGTGGCTGATCAGGTAAGCAAGATGGAATCCCCTGCAGGTGGAAAAGTAAACCTAGGTGTGTCCCATGTCCTGGAGTTGGTATTGGTGATGTTCGCCCCAGATTGTCCTGGTAGAAATCAAATGGAAAATAGGCAACAGGGTCTAATGCCAAGAGTTCCACAATACCTATGCCCATCTTCCTTACTTCAGATGTGGCAGGCTGGGAAGAGACAGGCCTCCAGGGCCTTCAGCTTGTACGCCAACATCGACATCCTGAGACCCTACTTTGATGTGGAGCCTGCCCAGGTGCGAAGCAGGTGAGGAGCCTTCTCTTGAAGAAGCTTCCCTCCTAACACCTACTCCTTCATGCACCCTACAATCAGATTTCAAGCCCTGTGCTCTGGTGAGCTCCTCCTCTTCGTGACCTCATCACCTCTCACCACTGCACCTGTCACTGAACACAAATAATCATAAATAACACACCGCCTTCCTCCTCTTTCCATCTAGCTGACTACTCATCTTCCCTCAAAGCCTACCTCAGATGTCACTTCCCCTGTTCCACATTCCTCAATCCCATCCGCAGTTTGTTCTCTCCTGGTGTTCCTATAGAACTCTGCACTTGCCTCCAACAGACAGCACTTCAGCACTGCTGTCCTTTCTTATTCCTGGAATTTTCCCCTCAGAGACCAACAGCATCATAAAAGCAGGCTCTATCTTGTTTATCTTTTTATTCCTAGCACCAGAACAGTCTCTGAACCAGAATATCAGGGCATAGTTTTTGAGTGACTTTTCAAGAACTAGATTTAATCCTGGCTTTTTGTTGTTGCTGTTGTTCATCCTTGAATCAGTGCTAAGCGAATACCCAGGACCACTCAGCAAGTAGTTATTAAGCATTTGCTCTGTGGCAGACCCTATGCTAATTGTATCTGGTTCAGTGGTGAAGATGGATGGGAGCCTTGCTCTTGAGTGCAGTTACAGTACAGTCCTCATGCTATGATGGGACACACGGGAGGGGATATGTGAGCCATAGCAGGTTGGTTGGTGGGACAGGACAGGTTTCCCAAAGGAAGTAAAATCTTGCTAAACTCCAAGGTATGATTAGGAGCGAGCCACTTGGCGGGGACGGCCAGGGACGGCGGGGCGGCGACTCAATTTTCATACCACTTCACATATATTTTTCAAGAAAATGCTCGATAGTGCCTGGAGGCACTCTTACTGTTCCCTCAGTAACACCTTGCATTCTAAACCTTCCATCTAGCTGACTAGACCTTTCCCAGGGCTTCCCCATTACAGCCCTGAATTCTGGGTACTCTCTGCTGAGGTCTGCTTGTCTTTCGAAGGGGAGACGGGGGAGACAGATACATGGTCAGGCCCTCTCTGAAGGCCCAGCAGGGCTGAGTTCTCCACATAGCTGTTGTTTCAGTCAGCTAAGTTTCAGAGGGTTAACCTTCCTGGAAGTAATTTTAGGGGCAAGGAAACGATTTCCTCATTCCCTGTATATCTTTACTACCCTTTTCTCCCCCGTCATTCAACGTGTCCTCTAGGCCAGGCCCCAATCCCTGGAATTAGAGATGAGTAAGATTCAGGCCTTGCCCTCCAGAACCTCATGGCCTAGTGCTGCCTCTGCTTTCATCTCTCCTCTCCTCTCTCAGGCTCCTGGAGTCCATGATCCCTATCAAGATGGTCAACTTCCCCCAGGTGAATAGAGGGTGGCATGTCTGGAGAGCTGGGGGAAGCACCAGGGCAGAGGGTGGGGCCACCAGGTAAAGCCTGGGAAGGTATAAACAGACAAGCCATTGTACCCTCCAGCCTGAATGAGTTGGTATATTGACAGAAAATTGCAGGTGAACTCTATGGACCTCTCATGCTGGTCTTCACACTGGTTGCCATCCTACTCCACGGGATGAAGACATCTGACACTATTATCGTAAGCAGGACAGAGGACTTTGGGTCGGGGGTGGCTGAAGTAGGTTGAAAGCTGCCTGAGGACACGATGGTGATGTGAGATAGGAACAGCCCCTGTGGAAGGCCCTAGGTGAGGCTGAGCTCAGAAGCCTCCTAGGACTAAGTAGAGCCTTCACCCCACAGCGGGAGGGCACTCTGATGGGCACAGCCATTGGCACCTGCTTCGGCTACTGGCTGGGCGTCTCATCCTTCATTTACTTCCTCGCCTACCTGTGCAACGCCCAGATCACCATGCTGCAGATGCTGGCACTGCTGGTAAGGAGCCCGGCATGGTGGTAGGCAAGGGTGATGTTAAAAAGAGTAGCCAGGCCTTGGTCTGCATCTGTCCTGGGGCCCCAGAGCCTGGAATGGGAGGAATGGGCCAATGGACCATCTGTTTCCCAGGCTCCCCATGAGGGGCCAGAAATGAGCCCAACTTGAGTGATTTTCCTCTCCACCATCCTCCTTCCCAGGGCTATGGCCTCTTCGGGCACTGCATTGTCCTGTTCATCACCTATAACATCCACCTCCATGCCCTCTTCTACCTCTTCTGGCTGTTGGTGGGTGGGCTGTCCACAATGCGCATGGTAAGCTGGGCAAGAGGCTTCCAGGGGGTGGGCTGTCCTCCCAGGGAGTTGGGGAAGACAGCCTGGAGCTGTCCATCTCACAAAGAGCCCTAAATGGGAGGGGAAGGGCTCAAAGAGCGTTCTACCCTGGGTGGGGTTGTCTTGTACCCACTCCTCACTTTGGAGCCAGGCCCTTTGAGCTATATTCTCATGTCCCTAGGTAGCAGTGTTGGTGTCTCGGACCGTGGGCCCCACACAGCGGCTGCTCCTCTGTGGCACCCTGGCTGCCCTACACATGCTCTTCCTGCTCTACCTGCATTTTGCCTACCACAAAGTGGTAGAGGGTAAGTGGCAGGAAGGCCTGGGGTGGGGGAGAATGGGAAAGCAGCTGTCTAGGGCAAAAGGCAGGATATGATGTCCAGTGGCCTGGCTCCATCTGACCCTCACTCACTTTCCATCTTCCTTTCAGGGATCCTGGACACACTGGAGGGCCCCAACATCCCGCCCATTCAGAGGGTCCCCAGAGACATCCCTGCCATGCTCCCTGCTGCTCGGCTTCCCACCACCATGCTCAATGCCACAGCCAAGGCTATTGCTGTGACCCTGCAGTCACACTGACCCCACCTGAAATTCTTGGCCAGTCCTCTCTACCACAGCTGCAGAGAGGAGGAAGACTAAAGGACAGTCCTGATGTCTCTCAGATGGGGTCTGCAGCTTAAGTACCTCCTTGATGCCTGTTGGCACTTCCGCAGGGCACAAGGTCAGGAACTCCAGGTCAGGAACTCCTGGCCAGGACTGCAAGGCTCTGCAGCCGGTACAGAAAGTGGGTCAGCTCCTCTGAGACCCCCTCACCACCTACCCCTTCCTTCCTCTTTATCTCTCCCACATTGTCTTGCTAAATATAGACTTGGTAATTAAAATGCTGATTGAAGTCTGGAACTGCAGCGCTGATCCAGTGGTCTTCCCTGTTACCCTACTTCCTCTATACTTTCCTGCTCTGTCAGCCATGGTAATGTTACATGTTCCCTTCATATCCTCAACCAGCAGGATAAAGGTGGGACAGGCCAGACTACAGAGAAGGCAGTGATTGAATATGGAACCTGCCCCTGAGGGCAAAGGACACCTGATCCATGAAGGGGCAGGGAGGCCTGAAGCACAAAAACCACAAGCCTGATGGAAAGTGCACCCAGCTTGAGTCTGCACTCGGCTGCACTCTTGGGAAACCAATGAAGCAGTGACAATTGGATAAAACATCCTGACTTAAACCCTGTGTCAAAACAAGGAGAATCTTCTGCAGCTGGGCACTGTGGGGGATAATTTTCCTGTGGAGCTCATAATTGAAGCCAAAGTTGGCTTTGCCCTGGTGGTACTGGAGCCAGCTCCTTTCGGTTTTTCTGTCTTTCCTCTTAAAACCAACCACCACTCCTAACATAGCGCCCCCCCCCGCCCCCCCCCCCCCCCCACCCCA
This sequence comes from Ateles fusciceps, assembly GCA_036589455.1. NCBI lineage: Eukaryota > Metazoa > Chordata > Mammalia > Primates > Atelidae > Ateles > Ateles fusciceps. The sequence continues at coordinate 4,014,160 of JAZHEH010002241.1, forward strand.
CCACCACCACCACCACCACGTCTTTTATCTGCTCTGCTTAGTAAGTTAATTCAGGTAGCTAAGAGGGAATAGGGCCTTTGATCTCCCTTCACTACATTGAATATTACATTATATGGAAAATAATCCTCTCCTAGTAAACCGGGGTCAGCAGCATCTAACCCTCCTAACAAAGGGACTAACAGAGGTGCCCTTCATTTGTCCTGTGTTACACAAGTGAGGCCCCCACAACCCTGGCCAGTGGACAAAGTTGTGACAACGCTGCCTGTACCCTGCGGTGTGGCCCAGCCGCCTTCACGTCCTCACCACTGCTCCAGGCCCCTGGCCCTAGCCCCTCCTTTGTATTGGCTGCCCCAGTCTCGCGGCGTGGACACACCCTCAGACGTCAACAATGCTCTCCGTACCTGGAGAAGGCGTGGCACCAGGACCCTGCATCTATCTGAGGCTCCCCTGCCCTAGGGACCCTCTGGGGTTCTCTTGTGCCCAGCAACTCCCGGCTCGCCCTGCCCAGCCATGGCCCCTGGGGCCGCCCTGGTGAGGCCGCCATTTTGGCGAGGAGCAAGCGGGGGAAGTCCCCGTGGTCCGGGATCCCCCACTCACGCTGCGCCTCGCGTCACGGGGGCGAGGGGCGGGGCGAGGTGGGTATGAAAGTGCCCTGGGGCCGTCCAAATAGAAGGGAACAGTGTGCTGGATCGTGACGAGGGTTTGGACGTTAGGAACCGGGAAGGACGAGAATGGGCAGAAGAAGCGGTAACTGTGTCCAAAGCCATCTCCACGTGGCGTGCCTTCATTCCGCTCCCCGTCAGCCCTCCCCACCCTGCCCGACCTAGGCCTCAGCCCTGCCTTCCTCCCTTCAGCTGGCTGACCCCATTCCCAAGGGAAGAGCGGCCTAACGCTCCCAGCTCCCTGCCCCGAGCCGCCCCGTGTGCGCGAACCTCGTGGGCCGGCGTGGTCGTGGCCGGGCAGGGGGCGGGGCAAGCGGCGGTGACGCGGCCGTTGCCATGGAAACCCGCCGCCCGCTCGCCCGCTGGAGCCGGAGCCTGAGCTGCCGCCCGCTGCCCGCCGCCCGCCTCGGGCTCTCTCTGCCAGCCGTGCGGCCAGGCCCGCGGGGTGGTCGGGGGAGCCGGGCGGCAGACGGAGGGAGAGGGGACGGCCTCCCAGCCGGGACCGGTAAGCCGAAGGCCCTGAGCCGCTGCCGCCACGACCGCGAGGGACAAGGACGAGCGCGGAGCAACGCCTGCCCAGCCCCCGAAACGCGCGCCCGGCCCAACGCCCCAGACACTGACCGTTCAGGCCGCCCCCGCCCCAGCACCAACCCCACCTCAGCCCAACCAGCGCCCTGGACGCCTCCGCACCTCCGGCCGGCTCCGGCTCCGTCCCGATCGCTCTTCTCCGCCCCCGCCGCAGCCTCCGCCTCCGCCACAGCCTCCGCCTCCGTCCCGAATCCCGCTCCGCCCGCGACCCGGCCGGGACCCTGACCCCGGCCCTATCCCCGGCCCCGCCCGCGACCCCGCCAACCTCCGCTCCGGCGCCGGCCCCAGAGGCCCAGCCGAGGGCACGATGCTGCCCAGCTCCATTCAGATTTCGGGGGAGCCGCTGTCCGGAGCCGAGGTGCGGGACATCTGCCGCGGCCTGCGCGACAACGCCGTGCGCCTGCTCTCACTGCGCGGCTGCCGCCTCTGCGACCGCGACTTCGGCCGCATCTGCCGGGCCCTGGCCGGGGCCACGTCCTTGGCGCAGCTCAACCTTAACCTGGGCGTCGTGTCTAGCCCCAGTCGCATCAAGCAACTGGCTGAGGCTCTGCGGACCAATCGCTCCATCCAGTCCCTCTTGTGAGTGCGCCCCCTCGCAAGGGGGTCCCGGGCACTGCACCCCTCCATACACTCCCCTGCCACCTCCTGTTCCTCCACACTCCTTCCAGTACCATCCTACCTTCACATAACCTGCACACACACCGTGCCTCGGCCCATGCCTTCACAACACCCTCCAAGCACACGCTTGGAATTTGCACGCGCGACCCCACCCGAGTTGGGATCCCACCCCTTCCTGACATTAGGTAGGGGCCGTACCTCCCCCACCTAATCACCTGCATTTACTTCTCTGGGGCCGCTCTAGGTTCCCAAAGAGGGGAATCCCCCGATGGGGACCAGAGCCCTGCCCATTGCAGAATTCCAGTCCACCATCCACCCACCCCTTCTCTGCCTCTCCCTGTGCAATGTCCTGGATCCCAGTCCCTGCCCCAGAAAAACAAACCGAATTCTCCTTCTACTTGTATTTCCTGAGAATCTAGAACTTTCCTTCTTTTCCTGGGCTCTCAAGTGCTATGACTGAGTGCCCTCCCCATCCCTAGGTCTAACAGAAGTGAAAGTGCCCTTCCCCATGTAGATAGGGCCGAAGCCTGCAGTAATCCTGCTCTCTCACTCCCCCTCCAGCCTGCATGGGAGCCCCCTGACAGATGCCGGGCTGGCCTTGCTGAACCCAGCCCTGGCCCTCCACCCTGCCCTCGTGGCTCTGGACCTGGGGGACTGCATGCTGGGTGATGAAGCCATCAACCTCATCTGTGGCCTCCTGCCCCCAGACGGGGCCAAATCTGGTGAGCAGGGTCCTGCTCAGGGCTTGGGCTAGTGTGGCAGTGATGAACATCGAAATGCAGAGGGAAGGGGGTGTGGCCCAGAGCCCAGAGCTCTGATGATGTGGGTGAGAACATCTTTCTACTCCTCTCAGGAAGGGGCAGGACTGGGGGTGGCATGGAAACTCGGGAATCCAGGCAGGCTGGGGCAGGCAGGGGAGGCATGGGTCTCCTTAATGCTCTGGAACTCTATGGGGGGGGTGGTGAGGTGGTGCCCAGCCACTAGGGACACCCCAGAGCCACAGGGACGGTAGGGAAGGGCTCCAGGAGGGCTTAACCCTCCCTGTTCTGGTTTCTTGCTATGATGCTGCCCAGGCTTGAAGGAGCTAACGCTGAGTGCTAACCCTGGCATCACCCCTAAGGGCTGGAGCCGCCTCGCCATTGCCGTGGCCCACAGCTCCCAGGTCCGCGTCCTCAATCTGGATTACAACCCCCTGGGTGAGGCTCAAGAACACCCCCTTGGGTTCTCACTGCCTCATGCCCTATCCAAGAGCCTGGGGCCATCAGTTGGTATAGTAACCCCTACACTGGGAGAGGGAAGAGAAAGGATAGCCCCCAGGAATGAAGGAGGTAGCTTTGTGGAGGACCAGGTGACCAACAAGTAGATCAAAGCATCGGTCACCACCCCAGCCCTAACTTGCTTCATGCCTTTCACTCACCAATCACAATGATCCCTTCCTGACCACTGCCAATTGTCCGTGTTTCCTGGCCAGGGGATAGTATCTAAAGTTGTTAAGGCAATGGGGAAGCTATCTGTAAGGATTAGCAGGCATGTGTGTGAATGCATGTGAATGTGTGCCTGTGTGTTGTCTCCCCAGGTGACCATGTGGCAGGAATGCTGGCTGTAGCTGTGGCCTCCAGCCGTACCCTAGAGGTCCTAGACTTGGAGGGCACAGGGCTCACCAACCAGTCAGCTCAGGTGGGAAGTCATCACGTTTGGGAACGGCCAGGGGATGGGGTGGAGGTTAGCCTACATGTCTGCTGACATAGCTAAGGGGTGGCAGGTTGGGGTCTGAGAACCTGCCTTAACTACGTTCATCCTTTTCCATATTCTTCCCCACCTCAGACCCTGCTGGACATGGTAGAAAATTACCCCACAGCTTTACGGAGCCTGGTGTTGGCTGAGAACAGCATTAGCCCAGAGCTGCAGCAACAGATCTGTGACCTCCTCTCTGAGGGAGAGGAGGAGGAGGAAGTGGCAGGAGGGGCTGGCGACATCCAGGAATGGGAGAGAGGGCAGGAGCCTGCTGCCCAGCAGAGGGGCAGCAGCTCCTGGATGTGCCCCAGCGGTAAGAACCCAGAGGGTTGATCAGAGCCAGGTCTGGAAGAGGCTCGGGACAAGGGAGAGTGGGTGTGGAGAACTTCAGCTCTCACTTATTTGTGGTCCCCAGCAGAGGAAGGAATGGTGGTCTGAACACCCCTCTGCCCTTCTACAGATCCCAGCTCTCAGATGGTGCTAATGACGTCAGGACTAGGGGACAGTCTGTTGGCTGAGACCGAGATGTGACTCTCCACTGGGCTTCTGCACACCATTTCGCTTGTCTATGTCCCGAGCACCTTGCCCTAGATATCAGGGTCAGGCCCTGGGGCTTGGGAGGGAAGTGGGGTCGGGGGCTGCATGGGGCTCTGGCAGCTCCTGGCAGTGTGGTGGGAAGGAAGCTCTGGAAGCTGTGACTGAGCAACAGCCTTGGGGGGGGGGGGGGGGGCACTTAAACCCAGGGCAATACCTTTGAACTTGGCAGCTCTGGCTGCAACCCGCTGGCTCGGAAAAGATTTTATGAACTCCACAACCTGGCGTGTGGCTGTTGTCACTGGGGGCCGGCAGTAGGGGAGGAGCTGGAACTACCACTAAGCACCGCTAGGGAGCAGTAGCATCCCACAGCCCAAGTTCCAGGCTACGTGAACTGGTCCAGAATCTCTCAACAGGCCTGGCCCGAAGCCTAGGACCCTGGCTTCTGGGGCAACACCTTACACAAGCCCCATGAAGATCTGGTTCCTGTCTCCAAGGGATGACTCAGGGACCCTGCTAAGGTTACTTAAGGTGCCCCCTCTCGCTGATGCTCTGTGCCCAGGGAAACCCTAGGCAGAGTGGGGCAAGGGGGAGTCAGTGGCAGAGTAGGATGAGACAAGAACTGGGAATACTCTAGCCCTCTCTGCTGTGACAGTAGTGGCCATCTTCTAAAAAAAAAAAAAAAAAAAAAAGAACTGGGAATACTCACAAATAGGGAGACAGGTGGGAGAGGGAAGGTCATTAAGACAAGTTAGGCCATACCAGTAAAATAGTTTTATTTGATTTTAAAATAGTCATCAATGTGAAAATTTCCCAAAGCTGGGAGTAACAGTCTAGAGCCAAGGTTGGGGAGGGGGGCAGGCCTCACCCAGAGCCCAGCCTGAGGCCCCTGAACCCCACCCTCCCTTCCAGAGGGAGGGAGGAAACAGCTGAGGGGGAGCCCTGAGTCAGTCCTCTCCCCTCATCCCCAAGGCCAGCTGTGCCGGGCCCCGAGGGCAACAGCTCGTGCGGAGGACTGGGGGGAAAGGAAACAGGTAGGAAACAGAAATGAGGTTAGTAACTCCAACATCCCCCGAAAAAACAACAAAGCTTGTGACTATGACAGGAGGTTGGAAGATGAATACTGATAAACTCCTCAGCTCCCCACAACAGACTAGTCTGGGCTGGGATGGGCTGACTGGAGGAAAGGTGTTGAGACCCAACTGCACATTACCTCTGCAGAATAAATATTCTAAGAAAGGGGAAAACCATGAGGCCAGCTGCTGCAGTCAGTCAACGCAGCTGACAGGCCTGGTGTGGCCCACCACCCAACCCCACCCACACAGGAAGCAGCTGTGCAGGTCTGGATAGGGACGAGGTCAACGGCTTGGACTGGGGGACCCTGAGCTGCAAAGGTGTGGGGCCTCCTTGCAGTCCCAGTGCAGCAATGGCAGGAAGGCTGGCAGGGGCCTAGTTGAGCAGGTTGCCCTGCTCCTGGGCCTGGGTCAGGCTGTCCTTGCGGTGCAGGTGGTGGACCCCCATCCTCTTGGGGCTGCGCTGGGGCGGCTGGAGCTGGGGAGTGGCCAGGCCCTGCCCTCGGTGTGGGAAGTGCCAGGCCCCCTCCTCTGTGCCACTGTTAATGGGCAGCAGACTCTGGCGCTCTTCCTCAAGGCTGATGGGCAGGTTCAGCTCTTCTTCCTCTTCCCTTGGAAAGCCAGAGTCAGGTTCTGTGGGTAGCAAAAGCTCCTTCTCTTCAGGTTGGGGGAGAAGGTACCTGGACCACCTCATCTCTGTCAGCAGGGCTATGGGCAAAATGGCGCTGCAGCTCAGGGAGGGCATCACGTCCAAAGGCTGTGCGCTGGGCCACAGCGGCAGGTGGCGGAGTACGGTCCACAAATGCCCGCTGCCAGCTGGCCAGCAGGTCCTCTTCAGAGCTGGCAGAGCTGGCTGGGGCACTGAGTGTTGGGGGCACTGGGCTGGGCTGGTGGTGGGGTGAGGCCTGGGCTGAGGCAGGGGTGCTGGGCACTGGGCTAGGGCGGGCCCGCTCACTCCCCCTCCTCCACCAGGCTCAGTGAAATGGCCTGGCGGGTAGCGTAAGTGCAGTTGGGCAGGGGGCTATTGCGGGGGATCCGAACCTTATCCTCAGAGAACTCTATTACCCTGCGGGCCAGGATACAGTGGGTGTGGTGGAGACGGGGTTGGGTAGGGGATCAGCTTCTCAAAGGCTGGCAGGGGCAGCTCTTCCTCCGGGGAGCCCCCAGCAGTACCCAGAGAGTGGCACTCTCCATTGGGTTGGGGGGTGGGGCTGCCAGGAGCTGGAGGACTGGCTGGATCACCTGGGACACCCTCACTCATGTCCACATGCACAAAGACATCCTCAGCCAAGGGGCGCCCAGAGCTGCCTGACTGGGCTGAATTCAGCAGCAGTGACTCTGGCTTCTCTAACACTCGGGCAATGATCGAGGTAGGCACCACAGCCCCTGGGGCTAAGCTGGGGGCAGGACCTGGACTAGCGGCCTCCTGACCATTATGGAGGTGTTTCCGAACCATGTCCTGTAGCTCACAGGGCAGCTGAGGTAAAAGAGCAGGAAAGAGAGACATCAGTGATCGCAGCCAAAGACAACTTGACTCATGGTGAAAGTAATGGCTCCCACATTTAAGTACCTCTGTGTGCTCAGCACTCTGTTACCTCCTGTTTTTAGAGCATGCCAGTGTGTATACCCTCACTTCACAGACACACAGGCCCAGCAAGAGGAAGATGAAGTTTTTGATTAATGGCCAGGATTTAAACCCGGATCTGCTGCCGATGCTTGCATGTTCTCAAACTCTCTGTCTCCCAGCTTCTGTCCAAACCATACTTAAGTTTGGAGAATCTGTATAGACCAGTGGCCTTAGAAATACCTCTATTTCTGCAGGCTGATCAACCTTGGGCCTGAAGCTCTGGGCTCATTTACCCCTTGGGGTAACACGATCAGATGTGCCTAATCCTCTCTAAGTACTTCTTCGGCAGATAGCTCCGACCACCCTCTCCTTCCTGCCTGGGATCCTTTCTCTCTCTCTGTTATAGAAACCAACAGGGCAGGCCCCCTAGAACTAGTGATGGGCCCTTGACAGTACACAGGATACCAACCAGTGGCAGAGTTGACTGGCTTGAGAGGTGACATGGAGGCAAGAGGAGGGCAAAGTGGAAAGGGGAGTTAAAAGCAGGACAGAGGTGCAGAAACTGTAGTTAGGGGGAGTCCTACAGTGGCCGGAATGCTCTATGTGGGCAGGGAGTGGTTGTGTCTACTCACATCGGCAAACTTGTGGTTTCGGAAATGGGACTTGTTGCACTTGAGAAGCTGCACAGCCAGGTTACAGTCCAGCCGGTACCGCTCCTATAGACAGAGCTGCTTCAGAGCCCAGCCCAGTCCTTCCCAAGGGAGCACGGCCGGCCCAGGACAAAGTGAGCCCCAGGTGGGGAAGGCCTGAGCAGTGAAGCACACATACGTTGAGCTCTTCCAGCTTGTTGATGGTGTTCTTGGCATCCAGCAGCTTGTTGGTGAGCTCCACGATCTCCCAGTCCAACGTCTTCCTATCCATCTCAGCCTTCTTGATCTGAGGCACAGACTTGCCGGTAACCCAGCCCAAACCCCAGCCAGCCCTTCCTCTCCCTCCACCTCCTCCCATCCTGGAAACATAGGTGCTAGGGCAGCCAAGGCAGACAGAGCAGAGACAAATGACGGACAGACAGAAGGAGACTGGGCATCTCTCCCGCTCTCTGGACCGGCTGTGGGGTGGGGCTTCTTAGCACGATCTCCTGCCACCTGGGCCCAGGACACAGGCAGTGTAAGAGCTGTCCATCCCCTAGGTTCCAGAGGCTCTAGGCACCAGGCAAGGCAGCTGGTACCTCAAAGGCAGTAACTGCAAACCAGGGGGCTAAGCCTCCTACGTGTGCAGCTGTTTGTAGCATCAGGCTAGGAGAGGGAAGAGGGAGCAGGGCTTGGTGGCAGCCAGGGGTACCTTGTCGAGCAGGGAGCAAGCTGCAGGCTCAAAAGTAGCCTTCTGATTCCAGCCCAGGGACTGGATCTGCAGCCTCCCCTCCCCACCCACAGCCTGGGCTTGCTGCCACTGCAGCCAAGCAGCTTTGGGTGTTCAGTGGAGACATCAATCAGTACCTCTGCCGGAGCCAAGGGAAGAGCAGGCTAGGCTCCCCAGCTCTCTCCTGGAAGAGAGGCACTGACTACTAAACGGGCCTCACACAAGGAAGAGAAAGGAGTGGGTGTACTCAAGGGGCAGAGGGTAATAGCCAGGGTCCACAATTCTAGATCTCAGCTGAAGAGGAGGCCAGGGCAAGGGAGAAGACACATAAACTCAGACGCAACTGCAAAAATCCAGCTGTGGCTAAGAGAGGCCTGAGAGTGCAGCAGCAACGGTGGCAGCATGAAGGGGGAAGACGAGGAAAGAAGAGAAACAGTGTGAGCATTAAGACAGTCTTGACTTGCAGAGCACACTGCGGTCCCCCGACCACTGCCCCATCCCACCATCTCCCCCACTGCCGAGCCCCAGGGCAGCGTGACATTCCCCTGGCCATTCCTGGCCCCCTGCTATGCTGTGAGCACAGTGCCCACTAAGCTGCCCTCCCGGACGGATTACCAGTGTGTGCAGCTTGTCCTCCAACTCCTGGTTGGTCCGCTGGGAAGCCGTGTAGCTGTTCTGCAGCCTGAAAAGGGATGATACAAGGCACATCCCTGGGTCAAGATCCCGTCCTTCAGGCCCTGTTCAGTCTCCCTGATAGGGGATCTTGAATGTGTCATTTTCCCTCAAGAATTTCTAATCAGAATCAGATGATCTCTGAGGCATCTTCCAGCTAACCTCCTATGAAGGGGGGTGTGTGTGTGTGTGTGTGTGTGTGTGTGTGTGGCCTCTCTTCCCACACCTGCGGAACTTATCCTTAAACTTGTCCAGCTCTTCGCGGCTCTGGCCCAGCTCCAGCTCCAGGCAGTCCTGCCCGATTTCCAGCTCACGTTCCAGGGCCTCAGTGCGTCTAGTGGCCGATGCTAGGCGCCGGCGAAGCTCTTCATTTTCCTGCTGCAAGAGCCTGGCAGGGTGTTGAGGGATCAAGGGCAGAGGGGTATCAGAGATAGAAGGGCCTGCCCTCAAGCTCCAGCCTGGGCTCAGGAAGGAAGGGATGACATGAGGACAGGCAACCAGGGGCAGGGAAACTCCTGGAGTCTCAGCCTGAGTCTAGGGCAGCATATTCTATAGGCCTACTGGCCCGGGGAACACAGCCTGGGTTGGAGGGTCGGGGAGGGAGAGGGGATGGTAGGGGACAGTCCAGCCTCCCTTCACTATTAGAGAACGAAAAGACAGAATTGAGGGTAGGGATACAGCTCCCAGCCTTTCTCTGGTTACAGCCCATGTCAGCCGGCCACCAGGCCGCCAGCTCCAGTTTCCCCACTGCACAATCAGGCTTCTCCATTATTCATCTCTGGGAAATCCAGCCCAGCACTGCCCTCCTCTCCAGAGGCCTCATGTGGCTAAGAAAGGGCTGACAGGTAGCAGCTGGGACAGGAGCCAGCAGCTGCGGAAGGGCTCCTTAGCAAGAAGAGCAGCCCCCTCAGAGCCATTCACCTCCTGATTCTAGGCTCTCTCAAAGCCCATGGAACAATAAAATCCCATTTTCCAGAAAAAATATCCACAACGTCAAAACTCCTCCCAGAGTCCCTAAAACAACCCATCCCAACCTTTACTTCTACCTAATCCAAGGAAAAGTCCAGCTGTACCAACAGTCTAGCCTGGAGCTAAGAGGGACAGAGTTGAGGCAGGGCAGTATCTCAGGCAGCAGATACTCACTTCATCCTTTCTGCGTCAGTCAGGGGTTCCTAGGCAAAAAAAAAAAAAAGAGGCTTGAGGCTCAGCTCTGGACCACTGGCCCCCCGGTTGCCTCACCCTCCAAATAGCCATGAAAAAGCTCAGGTGTGAAGCCCAAAGACTCTCACAGCAGAAGAGGGCTATAGGGCTCTCTACAGATGGAAGCAATTCAGTAATGCTGGGACAAGCCTTGATCACCCTCTCCTATGCCAACCAGAAGATTCAAGAACCTCTTCCAACCTTCACCCTTCATCCTAAAGCCATTTTCAAATAAGTCCTGGCACCCAAGCTACCTCTCCCCAAGGGCAGAGACAGCCTCTCAGCTGTTCACTCAGCTCCTGGTGGGCCCTGTTTCCTGTTTCCACACAGGCATGGCAGAGACCTTCCAGAAAAGTGAAGTCAGGCTGAACTATACACAAGAGTTCTGAGCTCTGACCAAGCCCTCAGCCTTGGGAGGAAAACCAAGGCAGAATGAGGACCTTGCAGAGGCTCAGGAGGAACAAGTGCATGGGAGAAGAAGGCTAATCCTGACTGAGGGGAGGAAGGGTCTTGTCTGGCTTTTAACCTCCTGCCCCATCTTCCCCAAACCCCTATGGTAGTCATGGCTCAAGAGTCAAGTTCAGCCAACTACAAAGCAGAGCAGGCCCATGCTACGGCGAGAGGGAAACATCAAGGGGCCTCTTCTACATGAAGCTGACTTCTTCAGAAGTACAGTCTCAGGCAGAAAATGGAGGTCGGTGGCCTCCTTTTTCCACTGACCTTGACAACTGGATTTGACCCGATTCTACCGCATACTGGTTATACAACCTTCACCTCACTGAGCCTTAGTTCCCTCATTTATAAAACTGAGGTAATGCTCGCTAAGTAGCGCCTAGCATAATAGCTGGCATCTTAATTTAATGTTCCCTGAACTGAAATGAGCAAGTCATGGCTTTTCTACCTTGAATTTGACTAAAGCAGGCTACGGTATGCCTGATGCTCAGCAGCTGCTGTGTCTCACGTTCTTTAAATGTGCTCCATGCACTGCGACCACGTGGAGACATGGCTGCAAGGGCAGTAAAGCACTGTGGCCCTTGTTTCCTCCTGTGAGTGAGGTTAATGCGGGAGGCGAGCCAATGTTTTGCAGCTGACTATAGGCCTCCAAAGAGCAGGGCCCGGACCTAACAGTTCCTGGCAGGGAGTGCGTATTCAACAAATGTCAGCCAAACAAAGCAAAGCGAGAGGAAGGGCCGGACTTCCTGGGGGCAGTGAAGAGCAGCTGCACTGGTGGGAAGTGATGGTAGCACTGCCTCCTGATATGCCCCAAAGGGGCCACAGGTTGAAGGTTCCTCCACTATGGAGGACCAGAGTCACAGCCACCAGCAGGTTATGACCCCTCAGTCTGCTGGGCTGCCTCTTGCAGGGAGAATACTGTATGAGATCATTTCTGCTAAGCCACAAAGACTCAGGGGTTCCCTGACACGTGGACATACACTCACAGACAATCCCCCATGAGCCTACATTGCCACCACCTGCACTGCTGTGGCTAGGAGACCTCAGGCCTGCAACAGCAAGGCCCACTCTCACCCCAACTTGGGACCAGAAGCTCAGGCAGAAGTCCACCATACTAACAGCCTCAGGGGCCGTGCCTCTGCCAGTCAGGCTGGGGTACCAGTCTTGCTGACCTCCTGCTCAAGCCGGGATCCAGGAATTTCTAGTCGCAGCTCCCGATGCTCTGGCGGTGCCTTACGGTAGGGTTTCTTAGTAGCAGCGGCACTGGTCATTCTGGGATGGGATGGCTCCTCCAGCTGCTGAGGGGGAAGCAAGGAGGGAGGCTCAGAGATGTGGCCAGGAGGACTCTGGACTGAGAAAAAAACAAAGATGGTGAAAGGGGACATAGGTTGAAGCCACCACACAGGCGGATAGACCTGGGCCATTACTGGAGTCACTCGAAGGGCTGGACTTAGGCGTGTCAGTCCCCATAGGTCAAAGGAGTGCTGGAGGGAACAGATGAGTGGGAAAGGCAGGGCCTAGTGCCAGGGCACCTAGGTTCTAAGAGTGGGGCAGGAAGTCTGAAAAGCAGCCCACCACTCTCCCATCACTCCTTTTCGGGCTTTGAAGACCTCAGAAGGTAAAACTGCTCTCTCTGCATTCGTTTTCTTAACGCTAGCAATAAAACCGCACCAATTTCTTTTTTTTTTCTTCTTTTTTTTTTTCAGACAGGGTCTTGCTCTGTTGCCCAGGCTGGAGTGCAGTGGCGCAATCTTGGCTCACTGTAGCCTTGATCTCCTGGGCTCAAGCAATCCTCCTGCCTCAGCCTTCTGTGTAGCTCGGACCACAAGCATGTGTCACTGCACCTGGCTATTTATTGTAGAGACGGGGGTCTCACTTTGTTGCCCAGGCTGAAACTCCCAAGTTCAAGCAACTCCTATCTTGGCCATCCAAAGTGCTGGGATTATAGGTATGAGCTACTGTGCCCAGCTAATAATAACACCAACTTCATAGGGTTGTTGTAAAGACGATGTAAAGCACCTAGAACATGTTGAATAAATGTTAGCTAAAAATAAAAAATCATAACCAAAAAATATGAGTTTGGGATCCAATCCAAGATCCTCAGTGGGAGTCTCAAAGCCCAAGAGAGCACTCTGGCCTTGGCCAGTGATAGCCAAACCCCTGTGGCCTCTACCACTCTTTCACCAGCCCCCACTGAGAGAGAACACTTGCCTGCCCCGTCACCTGCCCCTCCCCAGAAGACAGCCAGGCTGAGGGCACAGGCCTCATCGGGGACATACCGTCTGTTTGTCGGCAGCTCTCTCTGTTCCGCCGTCCGGGAGTTAGCCCTCGGCTCTCCGCATCCCACGGCCCCTCCACTTCCTTTAGCCAACAGCTCCTGAAACCAGAGAAGGGAAGAAAGTGGAAACCAGGTGTCAGCCGCCTATCTGTCAGTGCCACAGGCCTGCCTGCCCAGTCTGGGACCCAGAAGGCCCCCAGGGAGAACCAGGGCAGGAAGGCCATGAAACGGGGAGCCTGAGGAGAAAGCAGCTGGAGCAGATGACTGGAAGCACTGAGTTCCTGCCTTTCTCCATGGCAGTACTGTCACAGGCCCAGATGAGACAGTGTGTCTGTGTGTATGTTCATGGTCTCAGCACATTGTCCAACTCTGAAATGGGTCCAGTTCCATCCTTTCCCTACTCCACATCTGTCCTCCTCATCTCCCAGGCCTCTCAGAGTTTGGAAACATCTAAGAGATTTGGAGAACATGGGTTACAAATGAGAACACCAGGAAAAAGCCTCACAGAGATCCAAGAAGATGGAAAGAGAAAATGATGGAAGAGAGCGCCCAGCATTTCCAGGAGGCCCAAGGCTATTTGGTGTACAAGGATGGTCAACAGCCTTTGCAATGAGAAAGCGTAGGGCTAGAAGAAATCTGAAAAGGGAGCAACACAGAGCAGTAGTTCTCAACCAGGCAATTCTGCCCACCCTCCTTCCCCCAGGGATGTCTGGCGCCCACTTTCCTTCCTCAGGGATGTCTGGCGCCCAACCTCCTTCCCCAGGGATGTCTGGCGCCCACCCTCTTTCCCCAAGGATGTCTGGCAACCGTCTGGAGACATTTTTGGTTGTCCAAACCCAGAGGGAAGAAGTGCTACTGGCATCTAGTGGGTAGAAGCCAGGATGCTGTTGGTCATCCCACAACGCACAGGACAGTCTCCCACCACAAGGAATTCCCAACAGAAACTGTCCAGAGTGCCAAAGCTGAGAAACACTGGTGAACAACACCCCAGTCTGGGGAGCTGGAGACACCTGGGCTCCAGGCTCAGCACTGACACTATGGGGCCCTAACACCCGTCCTCACTGGATAAGCCAGTTCCTTATCTACACAGAGGTGGCTGGACTGAGTGACTGTGAGAGCCCCTCCAGGCTCCTGAAGTTTAGGGATGGGCCCACACCCCTCCCCCGGCCCCCACCTGTAATAAGCTGGGTTGCAGCACGGGGGCAGCAGCCACCACCATGATCAGGCAGTAACCTCAGGTGGCCTTCTGGGCAGAAAAAACAATCTCTTCTCCGCCCCCATCAACCTAAACAGAGCTGGAGACTGAGGGAAGCCTTGCTGGCTAAAACATGTGTTCCTACTGTCGGGACATGCCCTGGCCATGACTCCTGTCACACTCCAACAGGGCCTGGGGGAGGAAGAATGGTGGCAACGAGAGCCAGGGCTGCAGGGCCTGGAGTGAAGAAGTCCTCCCTACAGTAGGATTGCTGGACACGTGCAATCAATCCTACTGCAGGGACGGCTGCTTCACCAGGCCCTGCAGTGACTCCTGTCACATTCCAACAGGGCCTGGGGGCAGAGAGGGTGGGGAAGCAGGAGTGGTCTCCCTCCTCTGTCTGGACAGCCTAGGCCCTGGCTTGGGGTTCTGCGGGGAACTGGGGTGTGGCAGCACAGGCACGAGCCGCCAGCCTCCTCCCCCTGACAGGAGGCAGAACATGTCCCCACAGGGCACAAGCAGCAGACTGTGTCGGCTGACTCCCTGCACAAGAATCTGGGTGGGCGGGCCTGAAAGGATGGCACATTCCTGGGGTGTAGGGAGCAAACAAGTCCCCCCCCCCACAGGTTCCCCTGGGGCTGCCCCTCCAGAGGGGCCCAGGGTGGGTGCTCCTATGGCCTGAGAGAGAAGCCCAGAAAAGTCTCAAACCCACGTGGATATGTGGGCTCTGATACTCAGACAGTAAACGTGTAGGGTTTTTGAGTTGGAAAACAGGGTAGGGCCAGAGATGGAACAGTGAGAGATGTGAGCAGTCAAGAGCTTCTACAAAATCAAGGGGCAGCTCCGAGAGTTGGTCTCTGCCTTACCCCTTCTCTACAGAGGGCCGGGTCCCAGCTCCCTTCCCCATATGCTCCCCAGTCAGCTGGGGAAGCCCTTTCTCTCTGCAGGCCCCTTTGTGTGCCCCTCCTCTATTCCCAACCGCCTCTCTATTTCCCTGTCCCCATTCCTGCCAAGGCCCATGCTATCTTCTGGGTACTAAGACACTGCATGAACTGCGGGTGGGCAGGGAGGACGCGAACATGCTCGTGTGTCCAGCAATCCTACTGTAGGGAGGGCTGCTTCACTCCAGGCCCTGCAGCCCTGGCTCTCATTGCCACACATCCTATAGCTCATCCTGCCTCACCCTGACCTCAAGCCCCACTCCCTGGCCCTATAGCACATATTTATCCCCCAGGGCTTTCATGACCAGAGGCGATCTGGCTTACTAGGCAAGGAGCACCGTGAGAAGGTGGCTGGCAGTGGGACAGACAGCGGATGCAGACACAGACTCTCTGGGGATGGAGGTGGTGGTGATGGGAGGTTAGTCTCTCCGTCAGAGCCTACTCTCACACACATCCGAGTTACACGGGCAGGAAACCACTCCCAACTAGCGAAGCAGAGGCAATGGCCACTAGGAAGACAATCTACCAGGGAGCTCATGAAGTTCCTCAACACTAGGCTGCGAGGGAGATCTGGACCACTGCCTGGCCTGTGTCCATAAACACAGGCTGTGCAGGACACCCAGGCTCTAGCTCCAACTTCTGAAATCTGCTGAGTGCCCCAGATCCAGCCCGTGAGGAGCCCACAGTTCCAGCAAGGAACAGGAATACAATGGGCCTGGCAGTCCACAGACCTTGACTGGAAGCAAGGAAGGTGTGCAGGGAAGGTGTGCACAGACCTGAGGAAGGCAGTGATGCAGGGCGCAGTGGACAACAAAGAGAGAAGCAGCAGGACACGCAGGCTGCAAGCCTGGAGAAGGTAAAGGGGTAAGGCAGACAGCATCAGAGAAGTCCCTCCAGGAAGACTCAGCTACCACGTGTAGCCTCCCCCTGGCCACATCCCCTTCACCGAAAGGTTTCCCAAGTTGCCTTGGAGTGTTTCAGCCCAAGGAGGACTCCCAATCCCATGCGGGAAAGAAAAGGTTCCAAAGGAGAGCAGATGGACAATCAGAATGGGCCACGGACCATGATGAGCGAGTGACCCCAGAGGCTGTCCTTGGCCGCCACTTGCTCATCGTGGTCTGTGGCCCATTCTGAGTCCATGACCCACGCTGAGCTGGCTCCAGGGCACCACCAATAAAATGGTCTTCTGGGCTGGGCGCGGTGGCTCACATCTGTTATCCCAGCACTTCAGGAGGCCAAGGCGGGCAGATCACCTGAGGTCAGGAGTTCAAGACCTGCCTGGTCAACACGGTGAAACCCTGTCTCTACAAAAATTGAACCCAGGAGGTGGAGACTGCAGTGAGCTGAGATCATGCCACAGCACTCCAGCCTGGGTGACAGAGACAAGACTCCGTCTCAAAAAAAAAAAAAAAAAAAAAAGAAAAAGAAATCAACAGGGAAGAATCCCACTCCCACCCCACCCCAAACTAAACCTAAGCCTTGAGGAACTAGGGGCAGACGACTCGGGATGTGGGACTACCAGATCATGTGCTAGGTCTGTTCTATAAGAACAGCTATGCCCTGGGATAAAGGCTGAGGCCTAGGTTAAAACCTCTCGCTGACCTAGCGTGGCCTGGGGCTCCTCAGGCTGGACCTGCAGGCAGTGTTGAGGGAGACACCCAGAGTGGCAGCAACCCTTTCCCATCCCATGAAGGTGAAGTGAGAAGGGAAAGGGGCTCTCCTCAACCCTCCCTGCCCCTGCCTCATCCTACCCCATCCAACCCCAGTTTCTGCCATGCTCTGCATAGCTTTCATTCTCTGCTTACTCAAAAATCAGTTCAGAGGAGAGATTCTACTTCATATCTGCTAGGGTGGAGAGAGGGGTGATAGCTTCCTAATTGCCATGTTGCAATTTGCCAGTCAGTGCAGGCCGCCTGTTGCCACCTGCCCTGTATTAAATACAGCCCATGGGGCACGATTAGCTGCCTTCAGAGAACAAAGTCTACTTTCATTAGAAATGGGACTCGGCACGCACAGAGGAGCTGCACTGTGAACCCTCTGAACAGCTAAGCAGAATGTAGACAGATAGGTGTAAGGTGTGATCTGCGCCAGAAGCTGGCTAAGCAGTGTCCCTTAACTAAAGGACAAAAAAATGTGCCAAGCATCACTCAGGAGATGGGACTTACACCTGCTCCCTTTTGTGGGTACGTGTATTTGATCAGGGGCTTCCACCACGGTGGAAGATTGCTGTTGCTGGAGATGGAGCGGGATGAGAGAGAAACCTCTTCAGAATGCTGATGCTCCCCAATACACTATCTTACTGTTCCCAGCAAGCACCCACAGAAGCAACAGCAAAAAGGTTCAAGCCCAAGAGCCAAGGATGCCGTCCCACATTCCTTCTGCCATCCTTTCTGGGGTTCTGCCTAAGACCTAGAAAGCAAAGTGAAAGGTACAGAAGAGGAAAGGAGCTTCAAGCGTCCAGCCTTCTCCTGGCTGAGGCTGAGGCCACCCCTTCAGCACCGGCCCAGGAGAGGGAGACAGGAATTCAAAGTGCATATGGTTCTTTGGCTTTTCCAACTTGAGCCTTCCCCACAAAACATCTCCAGCTCCCCAGGTTCTGCACTACTACCTCACTCCACAACTCTCCTGATCTTGGCAGCTGCCCTGCCCTAGAGGGCAACTACCTCCCCTACTCTCCACATCACCAATACCTACTTTAGGTAATTGTGTCCCCATCAGTTTATCTGAGTTCAAATCATTTCTGAACCTACTAGGAAGCCTTGCTGCTGTCAATGAATCAATCAAGCAAGAGACCTTGAGGAGTCAATGAACCCAACCTTCTGAATCAGGGAGGGCCCACACATCACCATGAAAATCATCCAAGCTCTTCTTCATAATTCAGCTAGGCAAAGTCAAACGGAAGTTAGTAATCACCACTTTTCAAATGAGGAACACCCAGGCCTGTTTCAGAATACACCAGCTGTGTTGTATGCCGCCTTAATTCCCTTGGAACCCAGCAGGGTATAAATAAATAATAACAATAAATACAAGCCCTTCCTATAGCCCCTCATCAACCACTGAAACACAAATGTCTGATCACACAGGGACTGGGGCCTCCCCTTCAGGAACTGTTTCTGAGCTGTAAGCGCTGGATGTGGTCTCTGAACTCTGTAAGCCTGTGGGAAGCTGTGCCCCAGTGGGGGGTCAGCTATACTCCCGCCACACAAGTCTGGCAGCTTCTCAAGCCTCTGAAATCCAGTCTCTGCTTCCAACTGATGTCCAAGGAACACAAATGGCCACCCTGCAAGGGTCAGCCCTGGAACCAGGTGACCTGGCCTTGGTCCTGGGGATTGCCCATGAAGATTCCCACCCCCTGCACCATTAATACAGTCCCTCTCCCAGACTGCCTGTGAATAGCACCGCAGTCCCTCAGCACAGTGAGCTGATCCCCCCAAAGCTGGGTTTGGCCTCTCCCACATCATCCCCAGGGTACCCCTCCTGCTTGCCACCAGCCCCCAGTTTCCGGCATGCAGCTGTTCCTGAGATACATGAGCAAAGCCCTCAGCAATCCCGGGCGCGTGGCAGGCAGGCAGCCAACAGCTCACGGGGTGGGGCCCGGGCAGAGTTTCTGCTCTAGGCTGATGACGAGGCTAGAAGATGTGAGTCTGTGCCCAGACCAGCCCTGCTGCCTCTCCAACACCTATGTGCCACCCCCTCTGGGCAAGTACAACCTCACCCTCTTGGGACAAGCTGCCTGAAGTCCTGACCTGGCCCCCTGCCTACTCTAAACCAAACAGATTGACAGGGTTTTGAAAGCCAAAAAGAGTGAGAATTATTCTGCCCCAGAGTAATCCTGAGGACTCAGAATGAGTGCTTGTAACCTGTGAGAGCTCACCTGGCTCCCACCTGTGCAAACACGTCAAGTCTATCCACCTGGCCTCACATCCAGACAAACACTTCACAGGGACAAGAGGCTAAAGAGCCAGGCAAACCAATCCCTCCCCACCCCCCAAAAAGAGGACAAGAAATCCCAAGCTCATGACCTGCATTTGACATTAGACCCCATGCCCTCCCCTAAGAAAGGCCAAAGTGAAGGAGCGGCCCTAAACCAGGCCTCAACTCCAGGCCCTTTTGCTTTCCTGGTCAGAGCCAAGTCAAGAAACCCTCCAGCTTGTTAACTCCCCATTTGGGGTCCCTAAATGTCTCTGCATTACTGCTAGTCCCCATGAATAATATATAGTACTATAAATGTTTATTTGTACATAGTACATTCATATAAAATAATACACTATAAGCTCAATCCACATGCATATAAACAGGTATTCTTTATTAATCAACTATCATACATTCACTATTATTATTATTATTATTATTTTGAGACGGAGTCTCACTCTGTCACCCAGGCTGGAGTGCAGAGGCACAATCTCGGCTCACTGCAATCTCCACCTCCCAGGTTCAAGCAATTCTCCTGCCTCAGCCTCCTGAGCAGCTGGGATTATAGGCATGCACCACCATGCCCAGCTAATTTTTGTATTTTTAGTAGAGACAGGGTTTCACCATGTTGGTCAGGCTGGTCTCAAACTTCTGATCTCATGATCTGCCCGCCTCGACCTCCAAAGTGCTGGGATTACAGGCATGAGCCATTGTATCTGGCCACATTCACTATTATTAATCATATAATAAAATTCATTTCCACATGGATATTGATCGATACTATACATCCTTAATATTACATAGTACATATATTCATTTATCAAACATAGCACATTTTCGTCAAGATATTTCTTGTTGGGCCAGGTGCGGTGGTTCACGCCTATAATCCCAGCACTTTCAGAGGCCAAGGCGGGCGGATCACCTGAGGTCGGGAGTTTGAGACCAGCCTGACCAACATGGAGAAACCCTGTCTCTACTAAAAATACAAAATTAGCCAGGTATAGTGGCATATGCCTGTATTCCCAGCTACTTGGGAGGCTGAGGGAGGAGAATCACTTGAACCCGAAGGCAGAGGTTACAGTGAGCTGAGATCGTGCCACTGCACTCCAGCCTGGGCAACAAAAGCGAAAACTCCGTCTCAAAAAAAAAAAAAAGATATTTCTCGTCAATATGGCTATCCCCTACCAACTTTGGTCTCTTAATCTACCAACCTCCGAGAAACCATCATCCCGCTCGAGAGTGCTAACCTCCTCACTCTGGACCCATAACACACCCTCTCCCATTTACAAGCTCCCACACCATGCTGGTAGGCTCCTGTCTCCTGCGCAGCCCAAGGGCAACAGAATCCACTTAGACTGCCTTCAGGTCTCAAACTCCCCTGTGCAGCCTCCCCAGCACTGCACTGCCTCCGGAGGTCGGAGCTACAGTCTGTCTAGAGTGACCTGTGCGGAACACAAGGAAACAACAGGCAATGGACTTTCTCGTCATCCCCAGACCTGCCTCTCCTTCCCAAGCCTGGAGGGAGAAGGGATTGTGTGGGGAGATACCAGGCTGCACTCACCCATCTCTCAATCTGAGGCCAAGATCTTTTCTAAGCCCAATGTGGAATCTGAAGCCAGGTCCTGCCCTGACTCTACTGAGGCGCCCTTCCCAGTTTTTCACGGCTAAAGTCCACCTGAAGCTCCAGATGTGGAAGGAGGTGAGGGGGCCAACTCCACCTCCCAGAGCAACGGTCGCCAATGGGAGTGACATCTCACACAGGTCCCTGGTTCAGGGCCCCAGCATTCAGTTTAAGTAGCTTCAGTCTTCTGCCCAGGGAATTCCCCAGAACCAGGCCAAGGTTTTCCTCTACCTCCCCAGTCCTAAAGAGAACCCTGCAGCTGATCCTAACTTCTTATCCTAGATAGGAAATGATCTGGTCTAGGAGAAAATTCCCTTCCCACTCTAGTTCATCTGTGTCTGAGGCGTGAAAAGCAGCAGCAGCATGGTAACTGAGGGATCTTCTCAAACTTTGTGGTGCTAAAAGCACATATGCAACAGAAACTCCAACCAACTCTATTTGACGGGAGAAGTGAAGAGCGTGCTGCTGACTTGTGGGAGGGTGACGGTGGGTGGGGCGGGGGGGCAGTGGAGCCCAGCAGCAGGCTGGTGATGGGCAGGTGGCCATGGAGAAATCTCCCTCTCATGGCCGTGAAGGGGGCACATCCCCCACCCCCCAGCAAGGGGAGACTGGGAAAACAGAGGGACCCGGCAGTAAGAACAAAAGAGCAGAGGAGATTGCGTGGTATACGCTAAGGAGGGAGGCAGCCAGGCTGCGGGGGAGGAATGGAGGACAGAGGCCCTGCTGGTGGCATCCCAGGGCAGGTTAGCTGGCCGAGGTCAGACTCACAGGGTTAGTGTCTTCTCCCCAACCAGCCAGCTCTCCTGGTTAGTGCTGTTAGCGACAGACTCATGGCAGACGCCCTCCAGGCACTCCATATAAACAGACAGCTTGGTCTGTGAGCAGCCCAACTCCGGAGCTGCAGAGAGAAAGCAGAGGAAAGCCCAGCTGCAGGATGCCCAAGGGGACACACTGCACTCTCCTGACGGGGAAGCACCGAAGACTTACCACCAGACCCTCAAGGGCTTTCTCCCATCCAGAAATCATGCCAGGCGGAAGCCAGGCACTCCCCCTGCCAACCAGTGAGGCCAGCTTGCTGACCTCAGGCAACAAGCCTCTCTGGTTGGTCAACAGGGAGGACGGCTGTTGGAGAAGGGGCTCACTCAGCTCCTCTATCTCGCCTGTTACCCAAACACTGCTGCCAGGCTGCACCAGGGCTCTGAAAGCTAGGCTGTAAGAACAAAGCCACCCACAGCTGCAGCTGCCACCCATCCCACGCTGGTGCCAGCAGAGTCCATCCCACCACCTCCCACAGGCTCCGAGGAGCTGGGAGAGAAGCAGCCCAAGGATCAGAGGCTATGACAAGGGCTGCGTCGGAAAGCACAGTACAATGGGGCAGTGTGTGCCTGGCCTAAAGCTGGGCCGGTCAACAGCACAGGCCACACACTGCCACCTTACAGTTTCTCAAAGGGCCAGGGGATGGCACTTCCCAGGGAGCCAGCCCTAGAGAAGCACGACTCAGAAATCAGGAATCCTGATCCCTACTCAAGGACACTACTGACAATTTCATCTCAGAATCGAAAACTGTCCCTCAGAGACAGCCAGGGTGCCTGCTGTGTCGAGACTGTCTAGCAAAGCTTCTCCATCCCTCCCAGGGACCCAGCCCCAGAATAACTCACTCAGCTGGAAAGGAGGCTGTAACCAGTCTCCTCAGCAGCTCCAACAGGGACTGTTCCACTCCTGGGTCACTTGTTAAGTGAACAGAGAAGGCTGAAGAAGAGTATACATTAGTATTGAGTTGTGGTGAGGAATGTCTAGACATAAAAATACTATTCGAGACCGGGCGTGGTGGCTCACACCTGTAATCCCAGCACTTTGGGAGGCCGAGGTTGGAGGATCACCTGAGGTCAAGAGTTCAAGATCAGCCTGGCCAACATGGTGAAACCTTGTCTCTACTAAAAATACAAAAACTTAGCTGGTCATGGTGGTGGGCGCCTGTAATCCCAGCTACTCAGGAGGCTGAGGCAGGAGAATTGCTTGAACCCAGGAGGCAGAGGTTACAGTGAGCTGAGATCAAACCATTGCATTCCAGCCTGGGCAACAAGAGCGAAACTGTCTCCAAAAAAAAAACAATTAGAAGAAGGGTACATGATAAATGGTGAACAGTTGTTCCCTATCTTTGGGGAAACAAGTCAGGCAGAAACAATGGGAGAAGAAAGGGAGGATCTTCTTTTTATTTTGTACACTTTTCTGTATGGTATTTTATACAAGGGACATATGTTTATGGTGAAACCAACAGTTCCGAGGCAAGCAGATGAAAACCCTGCATCTACACTGCGCTTTACCATTCCAGAAGCACTTTCCCTTCCATGATTATTTCCTCTGATGCTTATGGTCCAGTGAGGCACAAAGAATAGGGAGCTCTCCCATTGTGAGGGTCAGAAAGGACAAGTGATTTGCCTAAGACCACAAGCACAACTGGGACAGAACCCAGTATCTCCAATGCCAGTGTAAGGCGTGGCAACCTCTCTTTTCCAGGAAGCCACAGGAAAGCCAGGACAATTCTGCCCTGATATCAAGACCCTTGAAGACTTCTGAGCTTCGGTTCCCTACTTGGGCTACCTGTGAAGGTATAAAGAGGCCACCTACCACTTGGTACCCAAAATGATAAGCAGATTTTATCCTATTGGTTAGCTGAGTAGAAGTCCGGGGTTTTGGGGTCTAGGATGGCTTCTCAGTAGGCGGATCCTCCCCCTCAGGGGATGGGTGCCCGAGTCCCCCACCACTGCACAGAAGCTTCTCACAAAGAGGAGCCATGCCCTTTATAAATTCTAAACGTCACCTAGCACAGTTGGCACTTACAAGATAGTAACTAACAAAGAAGAGGTCCCACCCTTCTACTCAGGGCCAGTCAAGGAGACTTAGTCCCCTTGAAGCCTAAGATATCCAAAGCAATCCAGTCTGGCTGGTTCACTCAACCCCCTCTCAAATCTGCTTAACATACAATGCAGTTTATCACGCCAGCCAAGTTCTATCTGCAAAGACAGGCCACAATGCAATGTACACTCTCACACCCAGGGACAAGGGAGAGAACCCAGGGAAAACTCCTTCGCCCCATTTTTAGCTATTGGTTTCATCTTTTTGATTCATCTGGGCATTAACAAGGTTGTAGTAAGCTCTGGCTGTGAGCACTGAGCATGCCTTGATAGGACTCGAAATAGGACCAGAAAAGCAAGCAGGTTGCAGCGGGCACTGGAAAGGGCAGCCTAAAGAATTACAAAGAAGCAGCCAGTAGCCAAATACCTTTTAGGAGATGCTAATAAGGCAAAAAAAAAAAAAAAAAAGGCTACGGGAAAGCTACTGGTGTATACCTCCCCTCCTCCTTTATCCCCTTCCTGCTTGCTTAGGGATGTGTTATTAGAACATAAAAAGGCTGGCTAGACATGGTGGCTCACAACTGTAATCCCAGCGTTTTGGGAGGCTGAGGCAGGCGGATTGCCTGAGGTCAGGAGTTCAAAACTAGCCTGGCCAAAATGGCAAAACCTCGTCTCTACTAAAAATACAAAAGTTAGCTGGGCGTGGTGGCATACATTATTAGTTATAACTAATAACACGTTATAACTAATAACATGTTATTAATAATTAATGTTATTAGTTATTATAACTGTTATAACTAATAACAAAAGTTAGCTGTAGTCCCAGTTACTTGGGAGGCTGAGGCATGAGAATCACTTGAACCCAGAAGGTGGAGGTTGCAGTGAGCCAAAATTGGCCCACTACACTCCACCCTGGACGACAGAGACTGTCTCAAAAAAAAAAAAAAAAAAAAAAAAAAAAAAAAAGAACATGAAAAGGCTAAAAGGAGGCCGGGCGCAGTGGCTCACACCTGTAATCCCAGCACTTTGGGAGGCTGAGGCAGGCAGATCACGAGGTCAGGAGTTCAAGACCAACCTGGACAACATGGTAAAACCCCGTCTCCACTAAAAATACAAAAAAATTAGCTGGGCGCAGTGGCGGACACCTGTAATCCCACCCACTCAGGAGGCTGAGGCAAGAGAATTGCTTGAACCTGAGAGGCGGAGGTTGTAATGAGCCAAGATTGCACCACTGCAGCCTGGGTGACAAAGTAAGACTCTGTCTCAGAAAAAAAGAGATGGGGAGAAACACCAACAATCTTTGCACAGGCTGCTCACTGACGATGTTCCTAATCTCATCTTTTTTACTACTTAATCACAAGAAAGGAGACTCAGTTTTACTCCCACCTCAAAAATGCTCCTGGCTACCAGGCAGGAATCAAAAGGCTTATTCTAGATTTAATAGAACAAAGCCTTTTCCTATTTGCAGCATTTTCCAAAATGGGAAAATTATTCATTCAATGAATATTCACCAAGTGTCCTTTATATGCCAGGAATCATGCTAGAAGGTATAAACTCATTACAACTGAAAAAAAGATAGTCACCCTCATTTTACTTATTTATTTATTATTTTATTTATTTATTTATTTTTGAGGCGAAGTCTCACTCTGTTGCCAGGCTGGAGTGCAGTGGCGCGATCTCAGCTCACTGCAACCTCCACTTCCCGAGTTCAAGCAATTCTCCTGCCTCAGCCTCCCGAGTAGCTGGGACTACAGGCGCATGCCACCATGCCTAGCTAATTTTTGTATTTTTAGTAGAGTTGGGGTTTCACCATGTTGGCCAGGATGGTCTCGATCTCTTGACTTCATGATCCACCTGCCTCCCAAAGTGCTAGAATTACAGGCGTAAGCCACTGTGCCTGGCCTGTTTTTAATTTTTTTAGAGATCAGGTCTGGCTTTGTCACCCATTCTGTAGTGCAGTGGTTTCCAGTGAGATTACAGAGTAAATGCTGGGATTACAAGAGTGAGCCACCACGCCTGGCCTGTTTTTAATTTTTTTAGAGATCAGGTCTGGCTTTGTCACCCATTCTGGAGTGCAGTGGTTTGCAGTGAGATTACAGAGTAAATGCTGGGATTACAGGAGTGAGCCACCACGCCTGGCCTGTTTTTAATTTTTTTAGAAATCAGGTCTGGCTCTGTCACCCATTCTGGAGTGCAATCACAGCTCACTGCAGCCTCCAACTCCTGAGCTCAACTCCACCTCAGCTCCTGAGGGTTAGGACCATAGGTACATGCCACTATACCCAGAGAAGTTTTATACATTGTTTTGTAGAGACCAAGTCTCTTATGTTGCCCAGGCTGGCTTCAAACTCCTGGCCTCAAGTGATCCTCCTGCCTCAGCGTTCCACAGTGCTGGGATTTCAGGAGCGAACTACTGCAGCCAGCCAACCTCATTTTAGAGACCAAGATGAGACTAAGAATCCTACTGGTTAGGCAGGGCGCGGTGGCTCACGCCTATAATCCCAGCACTTTGGGAGGCCGAGGCGGGTGGATCACGAGGTCAAGAGATCAAGACCATCCTGGTCAACATGGTGAAACCCCATCTCTACTAAACATACAAAAAAAAATTAGGCGAGCGTGGTGGCGCGCACCTGTAGTCCCAGCTACTTGAGAGGCTGAGACAGGAGAATTGCTTGAACCCAGGAGGCAGAAGTTGCAGTGAGCCGAGATCTCGCCATTGTACTCCAGCCTGGGTAACAAGAGCGAAACTCCGTCTCAAAAAAAAAAAAAAAGAATCCTACTGGTTAAGAAACTTGCCCAAAGTTGCACACGTGGTGAGTGGCAGAGTTAGGATTTAAACCAGGTCTGCCTAGCTCCACAGTCAGATTTTTTCACACTGTTCATAACCATTCCCACCAACTCCTCTCCACCACATGCTCAGGAAAGTCCCTTGTCTACTGGAGATCAGCCCAGTGAAAGAAACAGACAAGTAAACAGAGCCCTCACCAAACAACATGGTAAGTGTCAAAACAGAGGTTCAAAGAAAGTGCTGCAGGGAGCCAAGAGGAGGAAAGGAAAGCAGGGGGAGGCCGCTCGCCAGAGGTGACAAAGGAGCTGGATCTCTGGGGATGGGCAGTTTCAGAGGTGGAGGTGAGCATTACGGACTGAGTGAAGTACACAGGCAAGGAAGATGAAAGTAAATGGATGGCCATGACAGGTTCGGGAGCAGTGAGACATTTGGGAGCAATGACGCACAAGACAGATGAGGTGGAGTAGCAGCAACTCAGGCTAATGGTCTGGTCTGGACCCCAGTATAACGAGCCTTTTGGCAGACCAAGCTAGACAGTGTGGGCTTTAACTTAAGTAAGGAAGAATCCATGGCATTTCTAAGGGAAAACTATTTTATAGGCAAATAATTTTGACAGCACCATGGAAGATAAATTGGCATGAGAAGAGACTGCCCACCACATTTTATTCATTCTACATGCACCATAGCATCATAAAGCACCTATTATGGCCCAGCACTGTCCTGAATACTCCAAACACGGTAGTGAATAAGACATAGTCTCTGTTCTCAGGGCACTTAGTCTTGTGAGAATCAGACAAGTAAACAGGCAATTACGACAGCATAAGTATCAGACAGAAGCACAGAAGAAGGGCACTCAAGGGGGCAGGGGTGAGATCCTAAAGGAAGTGACATTTAAACTGAGACCTGAAAGACAAAAAGAAAGGTAAAGGAGGAGAAGCACCAGCGTATGCAAAGATCTAGAGGCTAGAATGAGGTAAGTTCAGAGAGCTACTTAAGAGGCTGAATCTGGGTGAGAAATGAAGGTTCTTTCACCCAGAGGTCCTTAGCATTCAAAATAGGGTGGTCAGAAGGAAGTGAAGAGATTGGCTTCATAAATACCTGACTAAGGGGCACTCTGAGAATCTATTTACATAACAAAGAAAACAGTAAAGGGGAAGAATCAGCTCAAAATCGATCATCTTTCACCTCGCAACTCCATAATTTCCTAAAATGTGACCCAAATCCAGAAAATGTGAGGACTTCTACCAAAGCACAAAGGTATGCTCTTTGGAGATAACACGTTTCAGCATGCTGACTGCGGCGCAATGCAAAATAAAGTACACTATCCTGAGATATATGGCTCCTGAGTTCATGGAGTGGGAAGCAAGACTGACAGATACTGTCTACTTCTCAAAATCACATGTGCCAAACATAAAGGAAAGATTCATCAGAGGGCCAGCGCAGAGTTCCCAGGGAAAGTCCAAAGTCCTGAGCCCCCAATTCCCCTGAAATCGAATTAGATAACAGACAAGTGCCTACTTAAATGGCAGAGTAGAGTCATTTGCTGAAGAAAATGGGCCCTGAGGGTGTGTTAAATAGACAGGACATGACTCAGAAGGAGGAGAGGAGTGTCTTAAATACAGGGCAAAGGAAAGCCAGTCAATCAAACCTTGGGCACACCTCTGCCCCAAGGTTACACTGGGCCTCCTGCCTGGCTAAAGGGAGAGACTAAGCACCGCTGCCAGGGCCTTCTTCAACAACACAGACTTCAGCAGCACATCTGTTTTCCATTTTCCCCTCCAGCTGAGGGGAGGGAGCTGTTTAAAATGCCACTTCTTTTCTGTGTAGTTTGCTACTTGCTATTTTTATTATTTATTGTTTCAAATCTTATTAATTTTATTCAGGAAAGACAATGAATGTTAAGTTTTTTTGGGGGGATGATGTCTTGCTATTTTTAAAAGAAAAATTATGGCTGGGCGCAGTGGCTCATACCTGTAATCTCAGCACTTTGGGAGGCTGAGGCAGGTGGATCATGAGATTAGATCGAGACCATCCTGGCCAGTATGATGAAACCCCATCTCTACTAAAAATACAAAAATTAGCTAGGCATAGTGGTCTGTTCCTGTAATCCCAGCTACTCAGGAGGCTGAGGCAGGAGAATCACTTGAACCCAGGAGGCAGAGGTTGCAGTGAGCTGAAATTGCGTCACTACACTCTAGCCTGGGCGACAGAGCAAGACTTCATCTCAAAAAAAAAGAAAAGAAAAATTATATCCAGACTATGAATTTAATATTTACCATGGCTAATCAACTGCTCATGTCAGTAATTAAAGTCAGAAATGAGCCTTTTATATACATCTACATTAATAAACACACACACACCCCTTTAAGGTGTGCTCAGAGTAGATTCTAATGTCAGTCTGCCCATTCAACTCAGGCCCAAGGTTGCATCACATCACCAAGTTGAATCATGAAGAGAGTCCAGATTTGACTGACATGGCACAGCAGGCTCCCTCACCACAGCCCATGCACCAGTTACTATCCTCTCAGAAGAGGAAGGAGAGGGTTGTGATGAAAAACTTAGCCCCTAAACATTTTTTTAAATAATCAAAAAAATTTCTCCTACAATATGGATATACATTTAACCATCTTGACAAACAAACGTGAACCAGGATATAGTCAAAAAAACAAGAGATACAAATCCCCATTGGCATATTTAAGTTAACTTGATACCAACCTAAAGGAAAAAAAAAGCTCAATTGTTGAAGATAGATTGCCTAGGTTCGAATCCCAGCTCTGTCATTTACTAGCTGGGTGATCTTAAGCAAATTACTTAACCACTTTGCCTCCATTTTCTCATCTGTAAGAAAAGGATAATAAGTTATCTACTTCATATGGTTATGAAAAGTAAATTAGTTGGCTGGGCACGGTGGCTCACACCTGTAATCCCAGCACTTTCGGAGGCAGAGGTGGGCGGATCACCTGAGGTCAGGAGTTTGACACCAGCATGACCAATGAGGTGACCCTGTCTCTACTAAAAACGCAAAAATTAGCTGGGCATGGTTGCGGGCACCTGTAATCGCAGCTACTTGGGAGGCTGAAGCAGGAGAATCGCTTGAACCTGGGAGGTTGAGGTTGCAGTGAGCAGAAATTGCACCACTTCACTCCAGCCTGGGTGACAAGAGCGAGACTCCATTGCAAAAAAAAAAAAAAAAAAGTTGGCCGGGTGTGGTGGCTCACGCCTGTATTCCAAGCACTTTGGAGGCCAAGGCAGGCGGATCACCTGAGGTCGGGAGTTCAAGCCCAGCCTGACCAACATGGTGAAACCCTGTCTTTAAAAAAAAAAAAAAAAAAGAAAAGAAAAAAAAAAAGTCAAAAATTAAATGAGTTAATACATAAAAAGCCCTTTCAACAATCCTAGACACAGAATGTGCTCAATAAGCACTATTATTGTTATTATTATCAGCATTACTCAACTGCAAATATAATTCTACAGCCTCACAGCTTCAAACAGGAAATCACTGGCATTTTAACATCGCTTTAGATAGCCTAATGAGGATATTCTCACCACAAAAAATATCTGTATTATCCAAAAGCTGTTTCATCTCTTTAACATCAGGCTAGCAGCCCAAACCAGTGCAGATGCTTTATAAAGAGACAGCAGGTTCAACCACGAAGCAGAAATTAATGCTGAGATCTGACTAGTATAACTAAAACTTACTATCAGGCACTGAGTAAACATATTAATGTATTAACTAATTTACCCTCACAACAACTCTATGCGACAGGTATTCTTACTACTCCCATTTGACTGATGAGAAAACTGAGGCATACAGAGCTACAAATGGCAAAGTCAGGATCTGAACTAGGCAGCCTGGCCCCACAGTCAGTGCTTTCTTTTTTTGTTATTTCTTAGAGACTGCGTCTCCTACGTTGCCCAGGCTGGAGTACAATGGCTATTCACCGGTGCCATCATAGTGCACTGCAGCCTCGAACTCCTGGCCTCAAGTGCTCCTCCTGTCTCAGTCTCCCAAGTAGCTGGGACTACAAATAGAGTCAAACAAACGAGAAACACAAATTGCCACTAGGCATATTTAAGTTAAGACTACAGGTATGTGTCACCGTTATTAACGGTGCTCAGAGTCAGTATTATTAACCATTATGTGTGCTTACCACACTACCCTTGGGTGATTACAATTTCAAAGGGAGCACAGATTGTCCTCAGAAAAAGAAGGTTCTCAACCTTCAGTAATGGAGTCACAGCTACATATCATCAGTTCTTCAGATATCTAAAGGTACTGAAGCTGACCTGGTAACAGTGATTTGGGTTGTTCTGTCTGGAGTAAGCCTTTGGTTGGGGGATGGGTAGACAGCAGATGGTTAGTGAAGAGCTCTAGATCAAACCAGACCTCCCAGTTCACTATGAAGCGATGCTGATCCCAAAACAGGATTCAATAAGAAGCTACTCCCAACTCAAGCTAGGGCATAACACTCACCAAAGGAAGTGAAGGCCACATTCACTGTGTTCTCTGGCTCCAGTTCCCTTCCTTTCTTTCCAGCACCAAATCCACTACCTCTCAGGCCATGCTTAGTTTGGCTAATGAAACTGATTTTTTTCAAAAGTGGTTTGATGGGAAAATTACAAAGGAGAGAAAAAACTACCAGAAAACAGCAAGTTCCATAATCCTTTCCTTCCATCACCACACTGGTTCAACTGTAAAGCAGGTCTCAAATATTACGGGTCTCAAGGATAGGGAGTGAGGTGCTAAACATTCCCAGAGCTTTACATTAGTCCGCTTGACCTCTAACCAGAAACTGATCTACATTTTTTCTCACTAATCCCAACCTGTCTTTCTCTCACCTCTGATACCCCCACCAAAATCCACATCCCCAGAGGAACACCAATGAGCCCTTCTTACTGAAACAGCAAAAGTAGACACACAGCGAGAATGAATTCAGGAGTTGGTGACAGCAAGTACCTAAATGGTCAGTGAACACGATCAAAATTTGTTTTCTCATTACTCCCCACCATCTGTCACCCACAAATCTCTACTTCTAGGCAGGATGCCAAAGTGAAGATGTGATGGAGAAACTGAAGCAGAAACAAGGAGCATGTAAGAAACTGCATGTGACAGGGATGTGTTAAAATCCTTCAGCCTGGTCTCTAGACCTCCGTCCAGTTTTGCTTGCACAGGTGAAGGCGCACAAGGCTCAATTCTACACCATCTCACAAAAGTCAGCCTACCATCTACGCCAAACACTAACGTAAGGACTTCAGAGAAAGGACAACCTCTATAGAAGAGAGTCCTTCTCATACCAAATGATTCTTGGCATCACTCTAAGCCCATGCATCCTCCTCCCAGGGAGCATGCCAGCCAGAAACCTGTCACTGGAAGCACCTTACCCGCTCTGGGGTTGGGCTGGGGCAAGTCTTCTTTCCAAGTAGGCACTGTAATTTCTTCCAGTCCCTGGGGCACCTGAATCTTCAGCTGAAATTGGGGCAGATGCTGCTACAGGCGCTGTGGAAAGGCTGATCTAAGCCTAGAAGAGGGTAATTTGACTGGCTAATTCCCTCCTTAGCAGATCTGCCCGGCATCCTCCAGATCTCTTTCTCACTATCACACTCTGCTAGAAAGATCCCTTTCCCCACTGGCCGGACAGATATAGTCGGGCCTCTGTCCCACGTTCTAGGCTTCTTTATTCGCGGATAAGAAATTCTCCTTCAACTTGTGACTCTGCTTCTCCAGGGCCTGCACACCACCTACTTGTGGCTGCCCCGCCCCAAATCCCTCTCCCGCTAGGGCTGCCGCCGGACCCTAGGGCCCCTGTCCTCCGCCCCAGCTCCTTTTTTTCCTCTCCGCCTCCGACCTTCCTCCATTCCATATCCTCTTTCAACCCGGGAGCCAGTCCCCCTTCGCCCCTACTACAGGCTAGGGTCCCCGCAATCCTCCCCAACTCTAGTTTCCCCGCCCGACTACTCCAACCCCACAACAAACTTTCCGCCGCTGCCAGCTGCGTTCAGGCCGCCATCTTGCCGCGGGGCAGGCCGGGTAGTGGCCAGGGCTGCGGGAATCCCCACGCACTTGGCGTCTCGCGTCATCGGGGGCGGTACCATGGGGCGGGGCCTCGGGTTGGGGAAGTGGGACACGAGATGATGGTGAGAAATGGGGCTCTCCTGAAAGCACGGATTGGAGGCCTGGCCACCGGAGAAGGAAGGACGTGTCAGGAACAGAGCAATTGCGGGAAGTGGGGAAAGACTCTAGTACTGAAAGAAAAAAAAAGAATGGGGAACCCAGCTCAAAGATATGGTGGGAGAGAGAATCGTGCTATTGGGTTTGGCATCCAGAAATCCGCAGGATCCAGCCAATTCCACCTTCAGCAGCCTCATTTTTTTTTTTTTAACCTCTCTCGGGGACTTCAGGTTTCCAAATTGTCCTTTGTTTTCAGGACATCAGGCCTTAAGATGTCTAACTTCTTTCCTCCGCCCCCGCATCATCAATTCTTCCTACTCCTTCAAACCATCAACTCAAATGTTACCTCCTCCAGAAAGTCTTTCCTTCAGTGCTTTTTTTTTTTTTTTTTCAGATGGAGTCCCTCTCTGTCGCCAGGCTGGAGTGCAGTGGCACGATCTCGGCTAACTACAACCTCCACCTCCTGGGTTCAAGCGATTTTCCTGCCTCAGCCTCCCCAGTAGCTGGACTCCAGGCGTGCACCACCACGCCCAGCTAATTTTTTGTATTTTTAGTAGAGACGGGGTTTCACCATGTTGGCCAGGCTGGTCTCGAACTCCTGACCTCGTGATCCTCCCGCCTCAGCCTTCCAAAGTGCTGGGATTACAGGTGTGAGCCACTGTGCCCAGCCCAGTACTCTTTTTGCTGGGCATCACTAGCAACTTGTACATAGCCTTATTGTAGCTGTCTCATGCAGTGTAATTATTTACATGTTATATCATTTTTGCCCTGCTGCTTCTTCAGGTCAAAAATTATGTCTGATTGCATCTTCATACTCCCTAGCAGGTGCTTGGCGTACAATAAATGCCTCATGAATAAATGGCATGTTTTCCTCCAATGCACTAAGCATATTTCTGCCTCAGGGTCTCTAAGTTTGCTGTTCCCCATACCTGGAATGTTCTTCCTCCAGATATTGACTCTCATTTGTGTCTTTGCTCAAGTGTCATCACTTTGGAGAAGACTTGCTTGGCCACTCAATCTAAATCAGCCTCCCTATTCTTCTTTACCCTGCTTTAATGTTTTCATTCATAGCACTTATCATTATCAGACATTATATTAAATATTTATTTGTTTATTGACCATCTCCCCCACTACAAAGCAAACTCCAGAGGTCTGGGATGTTTTCTCACTCATCACAGCTTCCCCGGTGTCTAAAACAATGCCTGGCATAGTAAGTATTCAATAAATTTTTTTTATTCTGCTTTTTTAATTAATTAATTAATTTTTTTTTGAGACAAAGTCTCACTCTGTTGCCCAGGCTGGAGTGCAGTGGTGTGATCTCAGCTCACTGCAACCTCCGCCTCCCGGGTTCAAGTGATTCACCTGCCTCAGCTTCCTGTGTAGCTGGGATTACAGGCACGTGCCACTGTGCCCAGCAAATTTTTTGTATTTTTAATAGAGACGTGGGTTTTACCATGTTGGCTAGGCTTGTCTCGAACTCCTGACCTCAAGTGATCTGCCCGCCTCAGCCTCCCAAAGTACTGGGATTACAGGCGTGAGTCACTGCACCCTACCAATAGAATGAATAAATAGCATGGAGGTGAGTGATTGACAGATTTTGGAATATAGTGGTGGAGAAGAAATGTTGAAAATACTATAAAGTAAGAAAATGCATAGATGGAAGTTACATGACCTCAAGGCTCCACTTAGCCCTATCAGGAACAGTAGCAAAGACAGGGCCCAGACTCAGCAAAGGAGAGAGTGAGGTGAGAACCAGGTGGAATTCTGGAGCTGGGTCCTCAGGGAGCACAGCCATCCTAGGAAAGCCCCAGGGCACCGAGCAGGCCAGGTAGAGGAAATGAGGCAGGCTGGAGGCCAGAAGTCTCCTCAGACCTAAAGACAACATCCACCCCAGCCCAGGCCTCTCGTGGCCAGATGGTTCCGGAGAAGCATCTGTCCCTCCATAAATTATCCAGGGCTCCCTCCAGCCTATCCTCTCTGGTGACAGCCGGAACAATTGTCCAGGAATTCCATCTGCTCCCCTATCCCTCTCCCCCTCCACAACTCATCAACATTTCAGAGCAGCAAGGTATCCCATTTCCCTGGGCCTAGGGATGGAGCTGGGTCTGCCCCTTGGTGAAGCTGATATCAAGTACCCACCCCACATCAAGGCACACACACAAAAACCTCAGCAGAGCTTCCCAGACCCCAGAGGGAGAGGTCAGCCATCTTTATTTTTCATCCCATCCGTGCCTTTCTATCCCATACATCTTTTTAAAAGTTAACTTATTAAAATTACACTAAATAATCACATAGCTTCTGGTACAGCTTAAAATGAAGGCTTCCAATCGTTATACATCTCCACGTGGTTCCTCTTAAATTGCCCATACAGTACTTTCAAAATGTGACATTTGTTGTGATATGAGACTACACATTCGGATTTTTTGAAATATGATTTTTACTGTTTACCAAAAGGTATCTGTCTGAAGGAAGAAATGTAGGAAGCTGGTTTGGTTTTCTAAATGGGTATAATTCCCAGATATTATCACAACCTTTCCAGAAATTGTTTTGGAGTTCACAAAGGCTGTTATACTTTTAACTGTAGATTTGAAAAGCAATTCAAGTTTATATTTTGGAACAGATGAAGTATCAATAAACATAAACATACCTTTGAAAAGAAAGGGAATCACAGTCCTCTAGAATTTTTAACTCTTATTATTATAGTTATTATTATTTGAGATGGAGTTTCACTCTTGTTGCCTAGGCTGGAGTGCAATGGCACAATCTCGGCTCATTGTAACCTCTGCCTCCTGGGTTCAAGCAATTCTTCTGCCTCAGCCTCCCAAGTAGCTGGGACTACAGGTACATGTCACCACGCCCGGCTAATTTTTGTGTTTTAGTAGAGACGAGTTTCACCATGTTGGTCACGCTGGTCTCAAACTCCTGACCGCAGGTGATCCGCCTGTCTCAGCCTCCCAAAGTGCTGAGATTACAGGCATGAGCCACTGCACACTTCTTATTATTATTTTTAATATAGAATGCTTCATGAATTCATGTGTCATCCTTGCACAGGGGCCATACTAATCTTCCCTGAATCATTCTAGTTTTAGTATATGTGCTGCCAAAGTAAGCACAAGTTTTTAACTTGTAACATATGAAAGATAAAGTTATTTTTATGGTAGGGAGGCTGGTTTACTTTATCATTCCCCGCTCTGCGGATGGACAACCTCACTTGTATACCTAAATATTCATTAGGCCACAATTACATAATTATTCACTATCACTGTGAGAGAATCATGAGGAAAGTGGTAAAAATGAGGGGTCCCTTCTAGCTTTCAGGGTCTTAAGAAGTAGCTGCAATTTCCAGAAGAGTCAGGCTCACTTCATTTTGATGACAATTTTCGTATGGTTGGTGTCCATAGGGCTGCAAGTATGCAGGGCCCACCTGCACAAGCATGGTCAAGCATTTCTCAAGGCATAATCCACCTAGGTTCAAGGCAGTCCTTTCTGATGATTTTTTATATGGACTAGTCACCCTGCTGGGACAGATGTGCTGGGTGTGGAGTCCAGGGTTGGCATGACACACTCTACATAGGCAGAAAGGGGTCTTGGACAAACATAGCAATTTGAGCTTCAGGTATTGGAGGAAATTGCTGGGAAAGAGGAGTTGAAACCATACTGGGCTCAGCCCCACAGTCCTTCGACCTGTTCATTATGACAGCTAGAAGGGCCTTAGGCCATATGCAGTCTTTTTGGTTGCAAACAACATCATCTACTAATAGTGTGAAGCCATGAGGCTAACTATATCCTAGTTGTGATTCTGATTTTGTGATGCTGAACCATGTATACATGGTTGTTATAACAATGATCTCAAAACTTCAAGAGGTGATAACTTAATCTACCTCTCTAGGTTTAAGTTACACACATTTCCTAATTCTTCAGTCTATTAATAGAAGTCCACAGCTGCCAACCTGGTGGATAAGGTTTTATTAGATGTAATCACTTTTTCCTAACTTGAGATGTTGAATTTTATGGAAGCCTAAGAAATGTAATTTTAAAGACCTTGAAACTTGGTGGGAACTTGCATTCTTCATATTATTAAAACCATTTATCTCTCAAAAGATGCTTAATGAAAGCAGGAACTCAGATAAATGCTTATACACCTGTGTTCATAGCAGCATTATTTTACAATAGCCAAAAGGTAAAAGCAACACAAATGTTCATTGATAGATTAATGGATAAACAAAATGTAGCAAAGACATACAATGAAATATTATTCAGCCTTGAAAAGAAAGGAATTCTGACACAGGCTACAGCATGGATGGACCTTGAGGTTACCACACAAAGTAAAATGAGCCAGTCACAAAAAGATAAATAACTGAACGGTTCTACTTATTTTAGGTACCTGGAGCAGTAAAATTCATAGAGATAGAAAATAGAATGATTGTTGCCAGGAGCTACAGAAAATTAGGAGTTAGTGTTGTGTTCTTATTTTGTTTCTTAAATTTTATTTAAGAGGCAGGGTCTTGCTCTGTTGCCGAGGCTGGAATGCAGTGGCATGATCATAGCTCACTGCAGCCTCAAATTCCTGGGCTCAAGCGATCCTCTAGCCTTCACCTCCCAAATAGCTGAGACTCTAGGTATGCCTGCCTAATTTTTTAATTTTTTTGGAAGGCAGCTATGTTCTCCATTATCCCACTAATGCTTTTTAAATTTTTTATAGAAATGGAATCACACTTCATTGTCCAGGCTGGTCTTGAACTCCTGGACTTAATCCATCTGCCTGCCTCAGCCTCCCAAAATGCTGGGATTATAAACATAAACCACCACGCCTGGTCATCCACACATCTTTATATGATCCCAAGTCTTGTCTTCTGACTTCCGGTGAGATCCCACTTTCCCAGCTGTAAAGCAGGAACTCCCTGAGAGCAGAGCTTGTTTCCCCAACCTCAGAATTTGGGCACCCTGCAGCTTGTGCCTGTGCCTCCCCTCTCAGACTGTGATTTGAATCCTGGGAACGCTCAGAAAGTGCAGGACTAGTTTACCCCTCTTTTCTGGACTGCACTGGGACCTGTTTGTCAGGCTCTGCTTCACTCTGACCCAGTCGGGGCTGGGTAGTTCTCCAGTCCCTCATCTCTCTGCTGAATCAGAAAGTCCTCCCTCCATCCCAGGTCAGTTGGCCTTGAAAATGTAATTGGGCAGTTTAACTTCAAAATGCATTTTCAAACCTTTCTTTTCCTCTCTCTCAAGTCTCAAAATGTAACCTTGAAGCTTACTGTGGAAACCTTTTTTTTCTCCCTTCTTCTTTTTTTTTTCTTTTTTGTTTTTTTAAAGACGGGGTTTCACCATGTTGGTCAGGCTGGTCTTGGACTCCCAACCTCAGGTGATCCGCCTGCCTTGGCCTCCAAAGTGCTTGGATTACAGGCGTGAGCCACGACGCCCAGCCTTTCTCCCTTCTTCTTATTCTTAAAATATAGCCTTGAAATGTACTTTCTTTTTTTTGTTTTGTTTTGTTTGTTTTTTTTGTTTTCAGACAGAGTCTCGCGGTGTTGCCTAGGCTGGAATACAGTGGCACAATCTCAGCTCACTGCAACCTCTGCCTCCTGGATTCAAGCAATTCTTCTGCCTCAGCCTCCTGAATAGCTGGGATTACCGACCTGCACCACCACACCCAGCTAATTTTTGTATTTTTAGTAGAGACAAGGTTTCACCATGGTGGCACAGCACCTGACCCAGAAACTTCAAGTAAACCTCCAGGGATGACTCCTTTAGCAGCTACTGGAAAGGCTGGACCATGACCCATCCAGGGGCTACTCTTGAGACAGACAGAGCAAGCCTGGAGATCCAGCGGCAAAACTCTGGAGAGTACCTCAAGGTGGCCAGTCAGCAAGGCCGGTCAGTGTTAAGATGAGGCCAGCCCATGCTCTAGGTGTACTGGGACCCAAGATAGCCACGGGAACAAGATACACAGACATTGTACTCAGCACAATTTTTGCATGCCTTCCATATCAAGTTTTCCCTTTTTAAGTCCCTGCCTTCAACACCAAAATCGAAGTGCTTGCTTTGGATAGGAATCCAGCCACTTCCCCATTACTATTTTTGGTTAATAAAATCACTTTCTTTCTACCAGACCTTGTTCTTTTTTTTTTTTTTTTTTTTGAGACAGAGTTTTGCTCTTGTTACCCAGGCTGGAGTGCAGTGGCACAATCTCAGCTCACCTCAACCTTCGCCTCTTGGGTTCAAGTGATTCTCCTGCATCAGCCTCCCGAGAAGCTGGGATTACAGGCACCCACCACCATGTTCAGCTAATTTTGTATTTTTAGTAGAGACAGGGTTTCTCCATGTTGGCGAGGCTGGTCTCAAACTCCTGACCTCAGGTGATCCGCCTGCCTTGGCCTCCCAAAGTGCTGGGATTGCAGGCGTGAGCCACGGCGCCAGGCCTGCTTGACATTTTGGATAGGAGCTGCATGACTGCAAACTCATCCTGTCAGAGGGCAAAGCCTCCTCCCCTGTCACCTTTCAACTCACCCTAAAGCCCATAGTCAGTATCCTCCCAGGCCCAGCTTTCTCTGTTTCCCTGAGCAAGCATTTCCAGCTACCCTAAGCATGGTATGCGGGGCCTGAGCTTTGGCACAACTGCCCTGGAGGCACACGATGGGTCCTGCCAACACACACATGCACACAGTCAAACAGCCAAAAGGTGGGGAACAATTGCTGGGTTTGGATTTCAGTCCTGGGGCCGCTGGCTCCACCTCCTGCGGTGAGGTAGGGATGAGATGGGGGAAGGAAACAATCAGAGGGAGAGAACATTGTTTCAGGACCCAAAGGCCCCTGCCTGGCAGAAGGCCTCACAAAGGCCAGACTACTTGGATGACTCTTTCCCAGCACTGACTCTGTCTCTACCCTGGGGCCCCAACTTGTTGGGCTGACCATAACTGGCTTGGAGAGGCAATGACAGGCCAGAACAAGCAGGGACAGGATTATCCCTTACCTGGTGAGGACAAAGGCCAGCTCTGCATGCCCCTGGGTCTCCATGTAGTCTAGGGCCCACTGGTGCCTCTGCACCCCCCTGTTTACTGGGGGGGGTGTAGGGTAAGTGACTATGTCTGCCCTGCTAGGCTGTAAGTTGCTTGAGGTCAGGGCCTAGTACTTTTTTTCATTTGCATTAATTCAGTCACTCATTCAACTCATATTTATTGAAAGTTTGGCACTGAGTTGGAATCCCCCTCCCTACACCCGCCCACAATTGTGGGTGGGTCAAGGGATGTGTGAATGAAGAGTGACAGCCCTTGTTCCCTGTTCTCTGGTCTCTGCACTCTCATTTCATAATACACAAAACTCTCTGTGTGAAAAGGAGGCTAAGGAAAGAAGAGGGGAACCTGAGAATCCACTCTCCGGGTGAAGGTGGGGGAGGCCAAGAGAGATAAATCCTCATAAGTGGGGGCTCTGGAGGAGGGGTTTATTGATAAGTCCTCAGAAAAATGCTCAGGAAAGTAGGGAATCCTGAGGGTTGGGGTACTGGCGTGTTCTGGGGCAGTATAGTTACTGTTCAAGTCTGGCGTGAAAGTCAGAAATGAGCTTCACATGTCTAGTGACCCAAAAAAAGAAGACACTAGAAGACAGGCTTAGGAGGATCTGAAAGTCATGAAGCTGCCAGCCCAACCTGTTCCAAAATCCTCCAAGGAATAGCTACTAGGTTGCATGCTAGGAAGCAGAAATTAGAGCCAAGAGGTGAAGAGCGTCAGCCAGGGTCTCTCACTAGGTCTACCAGTCACCTTTCCCAACGGCAGGACAGTGATAAGACCAGGGTCCCTGAAGCAGACTGCCTGGCTTCATCTCCCAGTTCTGTTACCTACCTAACTATGTGAACACAGGCAGATAACCGGAGCTGTCTGTGCCTGTCTTCCCATCTGTAAATGGGGGTTAAGCATAGCACCTACCTCACAGAATTCTCATGAGGGTCAAAAGAGTTTATGTACATGAGTGGTTAGACCAGTGCCTGGTACTTCAAATGTCTGTCTATTTTACCAGCGAGGGCTTGGAAGGTCAGAGGGGTTAGCTGTCTCCTGAAGGCCAGCCAGCTGCAGACGATAG
This sequence comes from Ateles fusciceps, assembly GCA_036589455.1. Classification (NCBI taxonomy): domain Eukaryota; kingdom Metazoa; phylum Chordata; class Mammalia; order Primates; family Atelidae; genus Ateles; species Ateles fusciceps. The sequence continues at coordinate 4,054,452 of JAZHEH010002241.1, forward strand.
AGCTGGAATTTAAAGTGACTTCTAGTACTCTTGCCTTGACATCACACAGCCTGAGGAGTCATAGGAGTGATCCCAGGCTGCTGAGCTGAGGAGTGAGTTAGTAAGAATGGCATGGTAGGAATGTTTAACTTCTAGGCACACTGCGGAATGAGTGCTTGAGGGGAAACAGATAGGCCTGAAGGCTGCGAGACCAGGTAGGAAATGCTTGTCATGGGTCTGGTGTGGTGAGGGGGGATGCTGACAAGGGCTGAGGTGGTGGGACAGAATGGACACAAGGCCACGGGACAAAGAGAACTGGACAATATTTAGTAGCCAGCTGGAATAAAATAGAGGAGTTAGAGGAGGCTTTAAGGTTTTGTTTGTTTGTTTGTTTGAGACAGAGTTTTGCTCTTGTTGCCCAGGCTGGAGTGCAATGTCACAATTCTGGCTCGCTGCAATCTCTGCCCCCTGCATTCAAGTGATTCTCCTGCCTCAGCCTCCTGAGTAGCTAGGATTACAGGCATGTGCCACCACGCCTGGTTAATTTTGCATTTTTAGTAGAGATGGTGTTTCTCCATGTTGGTCAGGCTGGTCTCGAACTCCTGACCTCAGGTGATCTGCCTGCCTTAGCCTCCCAAAGTGCTGGGATTACAGGCATGAGCTACTATGCCTGGCCAAGGAGGCTTTAATGTTGTAAGCTCTAGTTACTGAAAGAACAGTGGGGTTTCTGCTAAAAACAAGTGATTGGTGGGGGACTCTGTTAGTCCATTTTCACTCTGCTGAGAAAGCCATACCGGAGACTGGGTAATTATAAAGGAAAGAGGTTTAATGGACTCACAGTTCCACATGGCTGGGGAGGCCTTCCACATGGCAGAAAGCAAGGAGGAGCAAGTCACATCCTACATGGCAGCAGGGGAAGAGAGAGAATAAGGACCAAGTGAAAGGGGTTTCCCCTTATAAAACCAACAGATCTCGTGAGACTTATTTACTCCCACGAGAATGGTATGGGGGAAATCGCCCTATGATTCAATTATCTCCCACTGAGTCCCTCCCACAACACATGGGAATTATGGGAGCTATAATTCAAGATGGGATTTGGGTGGGGACACAGCCAAACCATATCAAGGATGTTCTTAGAAATCCAAGCAGTGAGACAAGCCCTCTTTACTGGGTGATTTTTAAATGGGGGAGGGGGGTGTGCTAGAAAAATTTCACAGAGACAGAAGCCTGGACTAAAGGATGCCTTTTATGTAAAGGGACTAATAGTGGCTAGATTCCTGAAAACACTAGGACAGAAACAATTGCTCAAAGGCAAGCCCCGGCACAGCCCAGCTTAGCCTCCCGTCATTGCTTCTGTTGCCAATCCCCTCTCCTGCTCCACTGTAGGAAACTGACTTTACCAGGGATTCCCCAGTGACTCCGCAACCACTCACCTCAGCCCCGACTCTCTAACCTCCTGTACACATACCTCACTTTTACACACACTCTCATTCTACCCTCACAGCGACCCTGTTAGAGAGTGGGGCTGGTGCTCTTCTCCTCATTTTACAAGTGGGGAAACTGAGGCCTGAGAAGTTTATGAAACTTTCTCAGAATCACACAACCAATGCCAATCAGTGACTAGATTCCAAATTCTGTGCACCTCACTTCATTACGCCATGCCTCCACTTCCAGAGATCTCAAGCAGATTGGAGCCAGAGGCACACACCTCCTTTTCCTCAGCAGATCCGTAGACATCCTTTGGTTTCTGAGTGCATTCATTTTCTTTCTCAGAGTAATGGAATGATAGCGGAAGGGAATGGAATGGAATGGAGGCAGTGAAAATGGACAGCAAGGGATGTGGCAACATTATGGATGGGCACCAAACATCAGGGCTGAAAACATCCTTAGAGACCATTGAGTTAACTCCCTCTGTTTGCAAGGGAAACTTAGGCCCAGAAAGAAGGGACTTGCCCCACAGGACACTGCAAAGGTTATGCCACTCCCTTTATTCTAGTTATCTATCACTGTTATAAGAAATCACCTCAAAGCCCAGTGGCTTGAGACATTTTATTATCTGTCCAATTTCTATGGGTCAGGGACGCAGTCAGGATTCAGCTGGGTGGTTCTGACTTTGTGTCTCATGTAGCTGCAGTCAGTTGGTGGCTGCAGGTGAACAGGCAGGGGCTGGAGCAGCTCAGGACTATCTGGGCATCTCTCTTCATTTACGTACTCTCCAGACCTCTCCTTGTGGGAGCCTCTCCAATGGGGCTAGTTTGGGCTTCCTCACAACTTGGTGATTTCAGGGCAATCAGACTGATCACTCGTATCTCCAAGACAAGTGTCCCAAGAGAATAAGGAGAAAGCTGTATCATCTTTTGTTGTCCAACCTCAAAAGTCACATAACATCACTTCTACCATAGTTACAAGGCTGCCTAAAGTCAAGGGAAGGAAACGTAGACCCTACCTCTCAATGGGAAGAGTGTCAAAGTCACACATTATAAGGGAAACATGTGAGATGGGAGGTCTTGTGGTAGCCATCTTTGGAAAATGCAACCTGCTTCACCCTTGCACAATTACCTAGATCAATAGCATGGCCCAGGGGAAAGACAGGCCTGTGTCTGAACCCCGGCTTCATCACTCACTAGCTTTATGACTCTAGGGAAGTCACCTAACCCCTGGTAGCTTCTCCTACCCCATCTATAAAACTAAAATAATGAGGCCGGGTGCAGTGGCTCACGCCTATAATCCCAGCACTTTGGGAGGCCAAGGCGGGCGGATCACCTGAGGTCAGGAGTTCCAGACCAGCCTGGCCAACATTGTGTGAAAACCTGTCTCTACTAAAAATACAAAAATTAGTCAGGCATGGTGGCACATGCCGGTAATCCCAGCACTCGGGAGGCTGAGGCAGGGGAATCGCTGGAATCTGGGAGATGGAAATTGCAGTAAGCCGAGATTGTGCCAGTATACTCCAGCCTGGACAACAGAGTAAGACTCAGTCTCAAACAAACAAACAAACCCACTAGAATAATAATAATACCTGTCTGGCAGGGTTGTGGTGAAAATTAAATATAAGAGCCTGGCTGTTTATTAATTAAAGTAATATAAGGGATGATGTGTTCTCTGCTATTTATTTATTTATTTTTGACGAAGTCTTTTTTTTTTTTTTTTTTTAATAGAGACTGGGTTTCACCATGTTGGCCAGGCTGGTCTTGAACTCCTGACCTCGTGATCCACCCGCCTCAGCCTCCCAAAGTGCTGGGATTACAGGCGTGAGCCACCGCGCCCGGCTTGATGAAGTCTTTCTCTGTTGCCCATGCAATAGCACTTTGGGAGGCTGAGGCGGGTGGATCACGAGGTCAGGAGTTCAAGACCAGCCTAGCCAATATGGTGAAACCCCATCTCTACTAAAAATACAAAAATTAGCCGGGCGTGATGGCAGGTGCCTGTAGTCCCAGCTACTTGGGAGGCTGAGGCAGGAGAATCACTTGAACCCAGGAGGCAGAGGTTGCAGTGAGCCAAGATCTCACCACTGCACTCCGTCCTGGGCAACAGAGCAAGACTCCATCTAAAAAAAAAAAGAACAAGCTAAATTCTAGACTTTATTCAGGCTTTACCAGTTTTTCCACTATTGATGTTTTTCTGTTTCAGAATCCAGTTTGGGATAATATATCACACTTAGTTGCCTTCCTTAACATTCCTTCCATCAGGATCACCCTGGTTGCTGCATAATAGAAGACCAGTTAAGAAGCCATTGCAGAGTGCTCAAGCCTGAGCAACATAACTGAGGTCTCAAACTGCTGGGCTCAGGTGATCCTCCCACATCAGCCTCCCAAAGTGCTGGGCTTACAGGCGTGAGCCACCATGCCCAGCCAAACACACGAGTCTGGATTTCAGGGAGAAAGCTTGGCTGGAAATATAAATGTGGGAGTCATTAACTTATAGCTAGCATTCCAAGAAATTAAGCTGGATGAGATCATAAAAGGAGTGAGTGAAGACAGAAAAGAAAAGAGGTCTGAGGATGGAGCCCTGGGGCTGAGGAAGATGTTGGGAAGAGGAGGAGGAAGCAGAGGAGACCGAGAAGTGGTGGCCATTGCATTAGGTGAAGAAGCAAGTGAGTGATCCCAGAAACCCAGTGGCAAAGGCAGATAACAGAGCCTTGGAGATGAGGACTGAGAATTAATTAATCACTGGATTTGGCAGTGGTGAGGGCAATGGTGCTCTTTACTGGAGTGATTCTGGAATGGTGGGGTGAGAGTGGGTTCAAGAGAGAATGAGAGGAGAGGAGGTGATGAGAGCAAGGAGAGTTTTCAGTAAAGAAGAGCAGACAAATGTAGCCAGAAGAGAATAGACGGTTGAGGGAGGTGATTTACTTATTTATTTAAGATCTGAGAGAGGTTGATGACAATGATCCCATAGAGGCAGGCAAACTGATGATGCAGAAGAGATGGAGAGGATTGGAGAGTCCTGGCGTTACCCAGGTGAGAGAGGATGTTAACTAGTGCCCAGGTGAAGGAGCTTACCTAGGTAGAGACACAGACAGTTCATGTACAGTAACAGGAGGGATGACGGAGTACATGGAGACAGACGCAGGTAGGTGGTGGAGGCGTGTGGAAATTCTTTCAGATTGCTTCTATTTTTTTCCAGGAAGTTGAGAGCAAGACCATCAACAGAGTGAGCAGAGAGGAGGAGGGGGTGGAGGTTGGAGGAGAGAGGAGAATAAAATAGTTTTCGGGGTGGGTGGAAGAGTGCACAGAACTAAGGAAATCCAAGAGCATTGGTGATCAACACAAACAGCATTTGAGGGTCATGAATTTAAATGAGACTAGCCAGTTTGGAGGTATGTTTTTTTAGCTGTTTGGGTGAAGGCTGAAGTCACAGCAGTGGATTTTTGCCACATGAATATGATGGAAGGAGAGGGGGCCAAGGAGTTAAGCGTGTATGCAGCGGACTAATTATAATGATGGGGCATGGAATCAAAGCTGAGGAAGCAGAAGGGTGGATGTGATGGGGATGGGGGATGGTGAAAGGAGGTTGATTCTACTTCCTTTTCATGAAAGATAAGGCTGGGTGATGTGGCTCATGCCTATAATCCCAGCACTTTGGGAGGCCGAGGCAGGTGGATCACCTGAGGTCGGCAGTTCTAGACCAGCCTGGCCAACATGGTGAAATTCTGTCTCTACTAAAAATACAAAAAATTAGCTGGACATGGTTTCGCGTGCCTGTAATCCCAACTACTCAAGAGGCTGAGGCAGGAGAATCACTTGAACCCGGGAGGTGGAGATTGCAGTGAGCTGAGATCACGCCACTGTACTCCAGCCTGGGCAACACAGTAAGACTCCATCTCAAAAAAAAAAAAAAAAAGAAAGAAAGACAAGGCCAACTTATTCACTTATTCACGGTAGGTACAATGCCTAAGTCCCATAATACTTTTAAGGGCCCACAAAATGTTTTTATTTTGAATTTATTTTAAAATCAGAAGGAAAAATGAATACAATAAAAATGTGTATAATAATGAATTCAACCTGGATTATATTTGTCTTTATACCAACGTAGTTATACAATAGAATATTTAATATTCTTATGTGGAGGAAGGGGCCCACTAAGTTGAAATGGCTAGGGCCCATGAAAGCCATAATGTGGTTTTTGTGAGAGATCCCAGTGGGTTAGTAGACTTGTTTGAGCCAAGGTACTAGAGATCATGGGCTGGAAAGCTAGGAGTTGGTAATAGGAAAGTGTGATACTTAAAATAGAGGTGATGGAGTGTGTGAAGCTATTGGTAGCAACAAGATTTAGGGTGGGATCATCTTTCTCATTGGAGGGGAAGAAATCAAGGAAATGAGAAGCTGGTTTTATCAGGTATCTATTGCTATATTAACACCATCTCAAAATTTAGTGGCTTAAAACAATGACCATTTATCTTCAAATGGCCTGGCAATATGGGCTGGGCTCTGCTGAGCAGTTCTTCTGTTGGTCTTGCCTAGGTTCACTCATGGGGCTGCAGTCATCTGCAAGCTTGACTGGGGCGAGGTAATCCAATATGACTACATGTCTGATGTTGTTGGCCAGGGTACCTCAGCTTTCCTCCCCTGGGCTTTTCATCTTCCAGTAGGCTAGATGGACTTCTTGACCTGATGTTGCAAAGTGGCAAGCTGCAAGTCTCTTGAGACCTAGACTCTAGGAACTCACACAATATTTCTATCCCATTTTATCAGCTAAAGCAAGTCATAACGCCAGCCCACATGCAAGCAAGAGGTTGAGAAATAGACTCCACCTCTTGCTGGGAAAAGCAGCGAAACAATTACAAAATGTCTTGTGGAACAGGAGGAAGAAGAGTGGCCATCTTTGCAACCTATCGTACTTATATGAAGAACTGTTTATGTCATATTGAATCATCAAGAATCACCAATAATTTGACAGAAGTGGGAGTGAAGGGATTGACAAGCCAGGTGCTAAAATCTTCAAAGCAGGAGGAGGCACTAAGTGATATCCTCTAATGCCATCAACTTCAAATGCTTCAAATACCTTTATTGTTTCATGAGTGAATTTCAATACATTTCATCAGTTAAAAGGAATTTATTTTTCATGACTTCCTTGACTCAGTCACTCATCAGTTCAGACTTGATCCTAAGGAAGGAGGCTAAAACATGGGGAAAAAAACCTACCTTCATAAAAATATGTGGCACCGGCCGGGCGTGATGGCTCATACCTGTAATCCCAGCACTTTGGGAGGCTGAGGTGGGCGGATCACCTGGATCACCTGAGGTTAGGAATTCAAGACCAACCTGGCTAACATGGTGAAAACTCGTTTCTACTAAAAATAAAAAAAGTTAGCCAGGTGTGGTGGCACAGACCTGTAATCCCAGCTACTCAGGAGGCTGAGGCAGGAGAATCGCTTGAACCCGGGAGGTGGAGGTTTAGGTGAGCTGAGATTGCACCATTGCACTCCATCTTGAGTAACAAGAGCAAAACTCTGTCTCAAACAATAAATAAATAAATATGTGTGGCACTAATATTTATCTGGGAGCTGTATCCTCAGTGCCTCTGGTATCTAATGGTAACATATGAGTACTCAATATTTTTTGAATGAATTTATAATGACAAAAAAGTAAACAACCTAAGCAGCCAATAATCAGCCAAATATAGTATATCTATTTACCATTAATAGAATATCACACAGCCATCAAAAATTATGCTTTTGAGAACTATCAATATATGACATGGAGTAAAAAAAGCAGGATACCACATTGCAGATACATTATGATGATGCCTGTGTAAAACTATCTGGTTGAGAAAAAGGAATCAAAACAACAATAATAGTGGTTTTCTCAAGCTAGTAGAATTGTGGGTGGTTTTTTTTTTTCTTTTTACTTTATTCTAAAAAAAAGTTAGGCTGGGCACAGTGACACATCCCTGTAACCCCAGCACTTTGGGGTGCCAAGGCTGGTGGATCACTTGAGGTCACTTCAAGATTAGCCTGGTGAACATGGTGAGACCCCGTCTCTATTAAAAATACAAAAATTCGCTGGGTGGGCTGGGCACAGTGGCTGACGCCTGTAATCTCAGCACTTTGGGAGGCCGAGGTGGGTGATCACCTGAGGTCACGAGTTCGAAACCAGCCTGGCCAACATGGTGAAACCCCCGCCTCTACTAAAAATAAAAAAATCAGCTGGCTGAGGTGGTGTGCGCCTGCAATCCCAGCTACTCAGGAGGCTGAGGCAGGAGAATTGTTCGGACCCGGCAGGCAGAGGTTGCAATGAGCCGAGGTTGTACCACTGCACTCCAGCCTGGGCGACAGAATGAGACTCAAGAAAAGGAAATAAAGTTCTAGATGCTCATTGTAAATCAAACAAACAAACAAAAACTAAAGTGTTAATGCTGAAAAGTAACAATAGGAAAAAAAAAGAAAAACTTCTATAATTCCATCATCCAGAGAAAAGCACTGCCAATGTTGAAGCAGGTTCTGCTTTGTTTCCGGCTTCCCCTCCACCCCACTTCACATATTCTTAGCTTTTTTGAACATCTTTAGACGTCAAAAAAAGTATTTTTTTCTTTTTTTTTGGAACACTTCATGAATTTGCGTGTCATCCTTGCGCAGGGGCCATGCTAATCTTCTCTGTATCGTTCCAATTTTTAGTATATGTGCTGCCGAATCGAGCACAAAAAGTGTTTTTTTTAAATATAAAGACGAGGTTTCACCATGTTCGTCAGGCTGGTCTTGAACTCCCAACCTCAGGTAATCTGCCCGCCTTGGCCTCCAAAGTGCTTGGATTACAGGCGTGAGCCACCACGCCCAGCCAAAAAATATTTTTAACACTCACACAGGGTTGATGTACCATAATTTATTTGCCTGCAGTAATTTTTGAATTACAGGTTGTTTGCAATTTTTCACCGAAAAAAATTTTAAACAAAATGAATGGTAGAGCCATGTCATTACTCAAATTCAGAGAGCTCTTCAGGGAAGAGGCCATCACAGTTGAGAGGAGGCCAGCTAGGGAGCTGGGTGGGTGTGAGTGTTATGTCCAATGGAGACTGCAGGAAAAATGAGCCCAGGAGCTCTGCGCTGGTGGGGGTGGCTGTGTGAAGGTGAGAAGCTGCTCTGCATGGACTAGGGACTGCTCCTTCCGATGTTTTGGACTTAAAGAGGTGAAATCTCAATCTGAAGGACTAGAGATGGGTGCTAGCGTTCCTGACCTCTGCCCTCTTGTCCTGCACAAACTAGAAATTACGTTGTGGGTTTTTTTTTTTTTTTTTTTTTTTTTTTTCCAGACACAGTCTCTCACTGTCCCCCCAAGGTGGAGTGCAGAGGCACGATCATAGCTCACTGCAACCTCTGCGCCTCCCGGGTTCTCAAGCGATTCTCCTGCGTCAGCCTTCTGAGTAGCTGGGATTACAGGCGGGCGCCACCAGCCTGGCTGATTTCTGTATTTTTAGTAGACACGGGGTTTCACCATGTTGGCCAGGCTAGTCTCGAACTCCTGGCCTCAAGTGGTCCGCCTGCCTCAGCCTCCCAAAGTGCTGGGATTACAGGCGTGAACCCACCGCGCCTGGCTGGGTCCTTGTCTTGAAATGTGTCTCTGAGCCAGGAGCGGCAGAGGCCTGGAGGACAGCCTTCGCCCACTGCCCCTGCCTTACTCTCTCAATCTGAGCTCCAGGTTTGGGCGGCTGAGGATTACCCTGAAGCCAAGGACGAATGTCATGGGGTATGGGAGAAGGAACTCGGCGGTGGAGGGGGAGTTTGTGCGCACATTTACAGAGTCAGGGGCATTCCCAGTCTAAGTAGGATTCTCTCAAAGGCGGTCACAAAAAGGAATCGGGTGGAAGAGCTGAGACTTGAGTGAGGGAAGGGTGGTGGGGGTAGGGCGGGGGTGGGGGTTGGGTGGATCGGGTTGATATTTATATAGGGATAGGTTTATCCTGAAAGGCTGGAGACTGCGACAGGAGAGGAGGAAGCGGAGGGCGAGGAGGACCGAAGGAGCACACAGATGAAGGGGGTGATAAAGGCTTTTACAAGTCGGGAGGCGTGGGCTGGTGACAGGCGGAGGGCGGAGAGCGAGTGCCTGCGTGTACAGGGATCTATATGAGAAGCGTGAGGGGCGGCGGGCAGGCGAGGGCAGGGCTGGGGCGTGGGCCGCGTAGCGCGGGGCGGGAAAGTGGGCATGGGAGATGGGAGAATAACGGGGTGGCGCGCCTCTGGCTTCTTAGTTTGCTCCCATTGAGACTCTTAAGATTTTCTTTCTCGTGGAAGGAAGCTGTGTTGGGGCGTTGGGTGGCCGCGGAGGGCAGGGGCCTCGGGGCGCGCCGGGTGCTAGGTGTGCGCCGTGCGTCGCGGGGGGGGGGGTGGGGGCGGGCTCCGCCCCTGGCAGGGGGCCTGAACGCGTGCGAGGAGCCGCCGCCGCCGCTCGGGGTCGCCTGGAGCCCCAGATTCCCGAGCGCTCGGCTCGCATGGCAGCCGCTTCGGCGCCCGGCCCCGCGGCCAGCTAGGGGCGGCCCCGCGCTCCCGCCCAGCCCCTCGGCAGCGACCGTCGGATCCGGCCTCGCTCTGCGCCCCGAGGCGCGCCGCCTCTCCGCCGGAGGTGAGGACTGCGGGGAACAGGGCGCGCGGGGCTACGGGCGCGGCGGGGATTCCAGGCCCCGCGCCGCCGCCGAGCCCAGCGCGGCCGAGATAGGAAGGGGACGTGGGAGCGAGAGGTGGGGGGGGGCTGTCGGAGCTGTGGGGCGGAGACTGCTCGCTGCCGGGAACCGTCCCTCCCGGCCCCCGCGTCCCCTCCGTGCTCGAGGCCGCCTCTCTGCGCTGTTCCCATCCCGCGGACCCCTCCGTCCTGACTGCGATCCCAGTCCCAGCTGTTCCCGCGCCTGGCCTCGCTCCGCATTGCCCATCTTTCGCCTCCTTCTTGCAGACCCCGCTCCCAGGTTCCTGTCTTTGCTCTCCTAGCCTGCTCAACCCTTCCCCGCCCCCGCCCTCCCGCTGTCCCCACCCCTTCTTCTGTCCCGGCGCCCCTCTCTCGTCGGCTCCTGTCACTTGGAACCCGTATCCGTGCCGCTATCTCCGCATCTGGCCGCTTCCCAACCGGTGCCGTCCCACAGGTGTCCACGCGTCCGGCCGTCCATCCGTCTGTCCCTCCTGGGGCCGGCGCTGACCATGCCCAGCGGCTGCCGCTGCCTGCATCTCGTGTGCCTGTTGTGCATTCTGGGGGCTCCGGGTCAGCCTGTCCGAGGTGAGCGCGCCCGCGGGCTCCAGTCGCGGCCCTGTCCAGCGGTCCTCGCTTGCACATTGACCTCTGCCGGCCGGAGACTGCACTGCAGCCGCTCCGACCCCCGGGGCAAGCAAAACCGAGGTTGCCTCTTTGGAATGGGATGAGTTTCTGTGTTATCCTGCCCTTGGGCTGAGTCCACTCAGTTACCGGAACCCCAATCCTCGTCTGAGTCCCCCATCCCAGGTAGCCGTGTCCTGACTAAGACTCACCGCTCCCACATCAATCTCTTGCAGCCGATGACTGCAGCTCCCACTGTGACCTGGCCCACGGCTGCTGTGCACCTGACGGCTCCTGCAGGTACCTGTCCTGAGCACGTGCCCCCAAACTCTTTGGTCCCCCATTTCGCAGCCCTTCACATGCACAACAGAGTGTCTGCGGGCTTCAGACTCTACTCTTCATGCCTCATCACTCCTATGGCTGACTGGCCAGCCCACCTTTCCCCCTTTACCTCACCTCTGTTGCTTCTTCTAGTTTTTATCTCCCCCACTTCTTTCATCTCCCAAGTCTGATTCAGGGATTCTGTCTGAACCATTGCTCCTCAAGATACAGGGAAAGTAGACCTAAAGCTTGAGAGAGTTTGGGGATTGGGTGCCATGAGGAAATGGGGAGATAAAGGAAAGAGGGAAAGAGAGAAAGAGAAACAGGTTAGCCTGGAAAAGAAACGCTGCAGGGAGGGTTGCTGGAGAGAAACATTTATAATGAAAGAGGATCTTTCTTGATGAGTTTGAGTAGTTGGTTCACTGAGGTGGAGGGTGGAGATTGGGCAAATTCTGTAGGAGGAGGAAAGTGGACATAAAGAAATGAGCTGATAGGGCAGGTAGTTCAATTGGCTGGGGATCTTTGAGACTTTTCATCCCTAGAGGGCTTTTAAAATATGGGTTGAGCGTTTGCCCTGGAATCAGGGTGGGAGGATAGTTCTGATGACCCTTTTTTTTTGAGATGGAGTCTCACTCTGTTGCCCAGGCTGGAGTGCAGTGGTTCGATCTCAGCTCACTGCAGCTCTGCCTCTTGGGTTCAAGTGGTTCTCCTGTCTCAGCCTCTTCAACAATGGATTACAGATGCACACCACCATGCCCGGGTAATGTTTTGTGTTTTTAGTGGAGACGAGGTTTCACCCAGTTGGCCAAACTGGTCTTGAACTCCTGACCTCAAGTGATCCACCGGCCTCAGCCTCCCAAAGTGCTGGGATTACAGGTGTGAGCCACCACACCTGGCACGCTGATGACCTTTCAAGGTCATTCTTCTTTAAATGTTTGTGAGCACCTCACACATGCCAGGAGGGGTACTGGAGGCATCTACAGACATTTTATTTCTTCCCCTACTCAACCCTGCAAGGTGTATCCCCAATTTACAGATGAGAAAACTGATGTTTAGGTTAGACAAAGTACAGAACCAGGATTTGAATGCTGATGTCTGATGGTCTGATTCCATTTCTGTGTCCTATGGTACCCTGCACAGCCCTACATCTACCTGGAACAGGTCCGCTTTCCCTTAGGGGCTGTCATATGTCCTCTTGGTTTCTAGAAGCTCTGGTTCTGTCTCCTCCATTTCTTCACTTCCATGACCCAGAGCCCTGACCCTGTGCTTCTCCCTGTCAGGTGCGACCCGGGCTGGGAGGGGCCGCACTGTGAGCGCTGTGTGAGGATGCCTGGCTGCCAGCATGGTACCTGCCACCAGCCATGGCAGTGCATCTGCCTCAGTGGCTGGGCGGGCAAGTTCTGTGATAAAGGTAGGGGAAGGAAGGGTAGCTGTTGGTTGGGAACCCTATGCTCTTAGGGGAACATCCATCAGTGTTTATTGAGTGCCTATTGTGTCCTTGTCAAACCCTCAAATACAAGGTATTTTATAATTTTTTATCTTACACTTTTTTTGTCTGAATTGATCCTCAACATAACCCCACGGGATAGGAAACACAGCTGCTAAAAATTGTACTCATTTTTGAAACTAAGGCCCACAGAAGAGCTATAACCTGCTCAAAGTCAGTTTTTTGTTTTTGAGATGAACTCTCAATCTGTCACCCAGGCTGGAGTGCAGTGGTGTGATCTCAGCTCACTGCAACCTCTGCCTCCTGGGTTTAAGCGATTCTCCTGCCTCAGCCTCCCAAGTAGCGGGGATTACAGGCGCCTGCCACCACATCTGGCTAATTTTTGTATTTTTAGTAGAGATGGGATTTCACCATGTTGGCCAGGCTGTTCTCCATATCCTGACCTCAAGTGATCCACCTGCCTTAGCCTCCCAAAGTGCTGGAATTACAGGTGTGAGCCACTTCACTGGCCTAATTTTTCTATTTTTAGTTGAGATGGGGTTTTGCCATGTTGGCCAGGCTTGTCTCAAACTCCTGACCTCAAGTCGCTCCCCCGACCTCGGCCTCCCAAAGTGCTGGGATTACAGGCGTGAGGCACCATACCCAGCCCAAAGTCAGTTTGAGACAGACTAAGAGCGAGGGCCAGGAGCCTCCTGACTCGAAATTCAGGGTTGTCTCTCCCTAGTACACACCAGCCTGGGCTGGGTTTGTAGTATAGCCACACCCACAGAGCCTGGGGCCTGGAAGGCATGGACAAGTCTGGTCTGGGGACCAGATGTGAGGGGCTATCCCAGAGCCTTTCCTGTCCCTTCTCCAGATGAACATATCTGTACCACGCAGTCCCCCTGCCAGAATGGAGGCCAGTGCATGTATGACGGGGGCGGTGAGTACCATTGTGTGTGCCTACCAGGCTTCCACGGGCATGACTGCGAGCGCAAGACTGGACCCTGTGAACAGGCAGGGTGAGTGCTGTGCCCTCCGGGTGAGTGGAAAGTTAGACCGGAACGTGGTGATGGGATGAGGAAAGAGGAGGATGGGGGACTGAGGGTCAGACCCACACAGGAGCACTCAGACGAAACCCCTGCATGCCAGTGTTCCTAGTTCAGGGTTTCTCAACTTTTTTTGTACCTTCTGAGCTATTTCTTCAGCAACCTATAGGAGCTAGAGGAGTAACAAATATGTGACTGCTCTGATTGAGAAGGGTGGGTGTGGGGGAGGTGGAAGGGCCTGGGTCTCCCCTTATCCTCTCCTGAATGCTAGCTTGCACCCTTCTGTGTCACCGTAGGGATGAGGAAACAGGATGCAGGGCTGGACTTGTCCTCATTTCTGCATCAGGCCCAGGAGCCTGCGAGGATAATAATAGCACACTTATCCTGAGCCTTGCCTTCCGGCTGGGCCCTGTACTAACTGCTTAACATTGATTATTTCATTTAACCCTCACTGTTACGGAAGCTGGGCACTATTTTTATTCTCACTTTTAAAATGAGGTATTTGAGGCTTGGAGAGGGTAGCCCAAGGTGACATGGCGGTGAGTGGTCAGGATACTGACCTGGGCTACCCTGCAAGTGTTGGTAAGTTGGTATCATGTCCTCTCCCACCCTCACCCCAGCTCCCCCATGCCGCAATGGCGGGCAGTGCCAGGACGACCAGGGCTTTGCCCTCAACTTCACATGCCGCTGCTTGGTGGGCTTTGTGGGTGCCCGCTGTGAGGTGAACGTGGATGACTGCCTGATGCGGCCTTGTGCTAATGGTGCCACCTGCCTTGACGGCATAAACCGCTTCTCCTGCGTCTGTCCTGAGGGCTTTGCTGGACGCTTCTGCACCATCAACCTGGATGACTGTGCCAGCCGCCCATGCCAGAGAGGGGCCCGGTGTCGGGACCGTGTCAATGACTTCGACTGCCTCTGCCCTAGTGGCTATGGTGGCAAGACTTGTGAGCTTATCTTATCTGTCCCAGACCCCCCCACCACAATGGACATCCCTCTAGGGCCCACCTCAGCTGTGGTGGTACCTGCCACAGGGCCAGCCCCGCACAGCGCAGGGGCTGGTCTGCTGCGGATCTCAGTGAAGGAGGTGGTACGGAGGCAAGAGGCTGGGCTAGGTGAGCCTGGCTTGGTGGTCCTGGTGGTGTTTGGGGCCCTCACTGCTGCCCTGGTTCTGGCTACTGTGTCGCTGACCCTGAGGGCCTGGCGCCGGGTGTCTGCCCCCCCTGGACCCTGTTGCTACCCTGCCCCACACTATGCTCCAGCGTGCCAGGACCAGGAGTGTCAGGTTAGCATGCTGCCGGCAGGGCTCCCCCCTGCCGCCTGACTTGCCCCCTGAGCCTGGAAAGACCACAGCACTGTGATGGAGGTGGTGGCTTTCCAGCCCCCTTCCTCTTCCTCTTCCACCCCTCAGACTGGAGTGGTCCTTTCTCACCACCCTTCAGCTTGGGTACACACACCTGAGGAGACCTCAGCCTCAAACAAGAAATATTATTTTTTTAATACACAGAATGTAAGATGGAATTTTATCAAATAAAACTATGAAAATGCAAGTGGGCTCCTATGCCAGAGAAACCCACCTGGCGTCCCAGATGCAAGAGGGCCGGAGCAGAGGCCTGGTTCTGAGGAAGCTTGGGATGCTGCCCACCAAGGAGTGGTTTCCAAAGAATAACCCAGGGTGCCCTTTCCCCTCTGGAGAAGTGTGGAGAGGTAGAGCCCCAGAGGAGAATGTAAACAAGCAGCCAGCACTTCTGTACAGGCCCGGCCTGGATGAGAGATGGGAGAACCCTGCAAGGTGTGGGATGGGGCTCAGGGCCCTCCGAGCGGAGGAGGGGACTCCCTGCTGGCTGCCTGCAGCAGCTGCTGGAACAGCGAGTGGGGCTGGTTGCGCAGGGCAGCCGGGGAGTCCAGCTCCACTACTCTCCCCGCTTGCAGCACCAGCACCCGGTCTGAGTTCAGGATCGTGTTGAGCCTGTGGGGGGAAGATGGGCAGTGTGGGGGATGAGGGACAATGCCCTAAGTGAGAAAGCTGACGTGCTTTCCCTCCTCTCCCCTTGGGACACCACAGGTCTGTCCCCCACAGGCTTTATCCCCTGGGTCGGTGCTGGAGAAGAGACTACAGAGTCCCTCAGATAATGTGCTATAAAGGGCCCTGAGCAGTACCTGGAGAAGGAGGAGCTGATCTCTGGGGGACAGGATCTCTAGGGCCCTGACCCCTGGGGTCCCTGAAAGTAATGGAGGCTCTGGGTGCATACTACCACAGTCCCTGATTAGACAGTCACTCTGGGCGTTGCACACCTGTGGGCAATGGTCAGCACTGTCTTGTTGGCAAAGCGTTTGCAGATGGTCTGTTGGAGCAGCTGGTCTGTCTTCTGGTCCACGCTTGCTGTGGCCTCATCAATACACAGGATCTGGAATATGGGAATGGGGTAGGGGACGACAAGGAAGGAGAGGCTGTAGCGTGGGCTGGGCCTGGCCCAAGCGACAGCTCCCCACTTCCAGCTCTAAAAGGAAAATGAACTTGGTCCCCTAAAACATCTTCCCACTCTACCTCCTCACCCTGACGCTCCCCCGCCACCTCCTTCCTAGCCCTCTAGATCTCTTGACCTCGTGATCCACCCGCTTCGGCCTCCCAAAGTGCTGGGATTACAGGCGTGAGCCACGGCGCCCGGCCCTTCCTAGCCCTCTCTAATGTCTCCTCCTCTCACCTTACCTTGGCATCTGTGAGGAGAGCCCTGGCCAGACACAACAGCTGCCTCTGCCCAAGGGATAAGCTCGGCCCCCCTCGCCCAGCTCACCATTCAGACCACCTGCAAGGAGAGCATCTTCACTGCAGGGTCCAGGCCCTCCCTGCTCCCTTCGTGCTCTAGGGTCGGGGTCCAGCACTCACCCATGGATGTAATCACCTCAGTCAGGTGGCACTGCTCCAGGGCCTGCCACAAGGCCATGTCCTTATGTAGCCCTTGGGGGTCCAGGTTTTCCCAACAGTCCCACTGAACAAAAAGGGCTCCTGGGGGATGACAGCCAGCTGGGATCTGGGGGACAATGACATGGAGTCTAGTGGGTAGAGATGTAGCCACTTCTGCTCCCAGCACAGTTTTTGACTACAGGGCTATCATCTCCACAAAAGCCTGGGGATGAGACCTGAATATAACTCCAACTCTGCTCCCCACCCCATCCCCACCAAATGATCTGTTAGTCAGCTGGGTACCCAGTACTGCCAGTGCTATGAGCACTACCAAAGAAACCATAGGCGGGACTCTGTCCTGAAGGAGCCTCATTTCACGGAGGTGCACACACACACGCACCAGGGAAAACAAACGGGCTCAACTGCGGCACTGACTCCAAGGGCAGCAGTGGCTACGCGGGGGACGACCAGAGTCACTGAAAGGGCAGGTGACACCTCCAGGTTGGAGTGGGCCTAGAACTGGGTCCTGAAGACATGGTGGAGCTATAAGGTAGGGCCACCACAGCTTAGAAGAGAAGGCAGAAGAGGTAGGCCTACGGCTTTAGGATACAGCTTCCCTACCTTTTCCACGGCATGGAACTCAGAGAAAATGATACGAGGCTGACCTGGCGGTAGCGAAGGAGCGTATACCCTCCAGTGAGGCCCCCTGAAGCCAAGAGCAACTGACTCAGGTCTCAAGCTGTCTGAAGCACTGCCTGCTGAGCCTGAGGGCTCAGGGGATCAGTATCTTGGGACACAAGAGTAGAGGGTATATGCTGGGAAGTATAAGAAAGATGAAGCTGGAAAGGTGGCCTGAGTCAGGGCAAGGAAGACCTTGAGATCACCAGCCGTGAATCTGGACCCGGGCACTGGGAGTTCGCTGTCCTCGCCTGCTCGTCCTGTCCTCCGTTTCAGCCCCCTGATCAGCCCTGGCTGCCCTGAGTTTACATAAAGCCTTCCTAGCTGTGCCCTCCTCTAAGTGCCAGTAGTTCTGGTTCCCCCTGTCCCCCTCCCAAGCCCACCTCCCCCAGACCTGAGCTGGGCCAGCTCCCAGCCGGCTGGTGTCCACGCCATCCAGCAGCACTCGCCCTGAACTGGGCTCTAGCAGGCCGGAAGAGCACCAACAACAGGGAAGACTTGCCGGAGCCCGTGCGGCCCACAATGCCCAACTTCTCTCCAGGCTGCACGCAGAAGGTCACTCCATCCAGGGCATTTGGCAGCCCTGGCCGGTACACCAACACCACGTCCTGGAACTCCACGCTCCCCCTGGGTCAGCCAGCTGGTGCCCAACTGGTGGGGTCCATAGGTGGGAGATAGAGGGAGAGAGGGAGATGGGTGAGATGAGGAGTGATGGTGAGGAGGGGTGAATAATGAGAAACGGACAGTGTGAGAGGAAAGGGGAGAGAATGAGGAGAGATGAGGAAGAAGGGACTTGGTGAAGAATTGTCATCATGCAGAGAGGTTACGGGAGCTGAGAAAGATGGGTGAGCAAAAAGAAATGACTTGGGGGGAACGGGTCTGCAGAGTTCCAGAGCTTTGGCCTGGGGCGGGGGTACAGGCCCACCTGCAGCGTCTGGCCCTGGGGTTCCTGGGGCAGGTCACAGGAGTACTCTTCCAGCCGCTCGACGCTCACCAGCATGGCCTCTGTCTGTGTGAAGCTGCTCACCAGGCCCGAGAGCAGGCCCGTCAGGGACAGGGCGTAAGACAGCGACAGGCCCACCAGCCCTGCAGGAGAGGAGTATCAACTGCTGGGAGAGCTTGGACATTGGGACGTGTGTGGGAGACTCCCCCAAGCTGTGGACTGCGGGCATTTAAAGGAAGCACAGAGAAGCAGGAGGGTGACAGGACCTAGCCAGGAGCACGGGAGGCTGGATGCAGGGCAGGGGGTGGGGCTGGAGAAGCTAGGAGGGATGGCAGGTGGGAGACTGAGGTGGGCTGGGGCAGTGTGGTGGGGACAGGGTGGAGGCAGGGAAGGGACTAAGACCAGCAGGTCGGAAGACTCATTCTAGTCCCTCAGCCACCACCACCGGGGCGTCACTCCTCGGGACTGTCTCCTCGACTCCAAACTGGGGGTGATGATAAGCATGATACACCCTCACAGGGAACCCTGGGTGGGAGGTGAGAATGTTGGGGGACAGTGCAGGGAGAGATCTGGGAGGGGGTGGACTAAGTTGCAGCTGAGGTAGGGTTGAAGGGTCCTGGATGGCACCTGGGTTGGCGAGGCCCTGCTGGTGCTGCATCAGGGCAATGCCTGCGATGGCGCTGACCACTGCCGCCCCCATGAGCTGTAGCCGAATGTCCAGCCACTGCATTGTGGCACTGGTGGCAAACTGGCACCTCTGGTTTAGCTCAAGGAGTTGCTGGTTCTCCTCCTCAAACCTGGGGAAGGTCAGAGGGACGCGAGGCTACTCCACTGTTGCCCTTAGCCACCCAGGCTCCTTTCCTATCCCGCAGCTTCTTCTTGGGAGCTGATCTACACACTCACAGGCCTCCTTCAGGGCTGCAGATGCCAGCGTGCTCTTTCAAAGTGGGGGTCTGCTCTGCCTCCCTATCTCCCTCTTCTGTTGCTTTCCTCCTTCCCCATCCCTTGTCCCCAGGAGGCCTGAACCAACCCTACGCTGCCTATTTCTCTTCTCAGGGGTCTCTCTTTTCCCCTCCCCCCAACACCTCATCCCCCTGGGCTCTGGTTCACACACCTGTAGGTGGCCCCTGCAGCCCGGAGCACAGGGAGGCCAGCCAAGGTATCCGCCAGGTGGGTATAGAGTGGAGACAGAGTGAGGCTGCCCAGGCGCCGCAGCTCCCGTGAGGAGGCCCTGTAGTGGCGCTGTACCTGATAGTAGATGATGCTTAAAGGTGGCAGCAGCAGCAGCAGCCAGGGCAGGCCAGAGCCCAGCACAGCCAGGAGCCCCAGCAGGCCTGCCGAATTGGCCAGGAGGATGTTGAGGATGAAGGGCAGGCTGTCATCCACACAGGCCACGTCGGAGGAGAAGCGGTTTAGGATCCGGCCCGTGGGCGTGGCATTGAAGAAAGTCACTGGTGCCTGGGAGAGGACGCTGGTTGGGCCAGAACAGAGTCTGGCACAAAAGGGGTTGGCAGGCAGCCCTGGGGGTAGTGGGGTGGAGAGCAAAGCCCAAGATAGAGAATAGGGAAGGAGTAAAGTATCCCCAGAATTTGGGGGCAGAGAGGAGAGATTGGCAGAGCTTGAGGAAGACTATCCCAGAGCAAGACAGACTCTCCCATCCCTCTGGCCAGTGGCAACCCTAGGAGCCTATGCTGGCCATCCCTCTCCCCTCTGGGCGAGACATGTCTACTACCCTTTTCAAGGGCAGGGATGTAAACTCTCTCTAGAAGACAAGGACTTCTGGCCAGTGAGTGAGATTAAGTTAGATGTGAGTTAGAACAGTGGCCAGCTGCTCCCTGACAGGCGGTGGAAAGACCCACACAGTGCTGGGTTTGTTTACTGGCTCTCCAAAGAACTAGCCTTGGCCAGGTCACTTCAACTTTCAGCATCTGTTTCTTCATCTGTAAGAGGGGGAATAACAGAGCCTACTTCACAGGGTTATTGAGAGGCCCTGCTAAGAAAGTGGACACGAAAGGGGCTTTGTAATAACAACGTTAATAATAATTGCTAAGTGAGCACTCAGCGTGTGGCAGGTACTACCCTAACCCCTTTCCATGTGCTAGTTAAACAGGTCCTCAGAAGAAGTATATGGGGTAAGCAGTAGACGAGAGAGAGAGATATACGGAGCAGCAGGGATGGATCTAGAAACAGCCCTAAATAAAAATGGTAAGAAATGGAATGTGAGATCTAACACAAGGTCATTTACATACATTAAAAATACAAGCATACCAAACAGGTATTTTGTAAAAAAACAAACAAAAAGATATATATGAAACTTGTTGTAGAATGGCTGCTTCTCAAGGAGCCAGAGGAAATGGAAACAGGGCATAGAGATAAAGGGGATGTATAAAGAAGTAAAAGAGAAAAGGGGCCTTGTGTGAAGCCAGGGGTCAATCCTCTGCACCTCAAAGTCCAAAACTGAAGTAATTCTCAGGTAGATTATATTATTTGCCCCATTATACACATGAGAAAACTATAGCCGTAAGTAACTGGGTTTGAACTCAGGCAGCCACTCTGCCCTGCAGCCTCTCCAGGTCTCAGAGATTGTCACATGCCATACCCATCTGTGAGGATGGGATGTAGGACTAGGGATGTCGGACGGGGCCCAGTGGAGCCTGAGTATTGGGAGGACACTCCACAGGGCTAGGACTGCATTCCCCCACCTCCAAGCTCCCAGCCCCTCACCATAAGGACTCGATGCAGCAGTCGGCGATGCAGGGTGGCAGCTGCTTGGAGGGTGCCTGCCGCAAAGAGCACTGCCCGGAGGAGGGTGCAGAGGGAGTTGACACCAGCAATGGTCGCATATACGGTGAGGTAGAAATGGAGGTCTGAGGAGCCATTGGGGGCAGCTTTGGGCAGTGGGAACACTGGGGTGCTGGGTGTTGGGGGAAGGGGCTGTGGGTAACCAAAAGTAGGGCCACTCAGGGGTCCCTTCTCCTCCCCCATGCCATCTCTCCCACCCTCCAGAAGCCATAGCACCTGGAATACTGGCCCCAACCCTCACTCCCTGCCTGGTGACCACTCTGAGAGCACCATGCCTACTCCCAGCCCCAGCCACTCACTAGAGGTTTCCGGGGGGAGAGAGGAGCAGCTGTGGACAGAAGAGCCCCATAGAAGCTGGGCTGGTGGAGGCTTGTGCCTCCTGGGGAGCTATTCTCAGCCTTCAGCTGAGAGATCCAGTGGGGAGAGCCACCAGTCAGCAGCGTTCCGCGTGGCTGGGTGGGGACAGAAAGGAAAAGGCTGTGAGAGGCTCCTCTCCCTCATTCATTCTATTCCAATGGCCCCTTTCTCGGCCCTTGCTTCTGGTTCCTGCCCAACTCCATTCCTCTGGCCTGGCCTCCCCACCCTGCCACTACCCCATATCCTCCCTAGTGTGCACTTCTCTTCTAGGCCCATCACCCTTCAGCTCTGGGGAGAACAGGATCTCAGACTTGCAGAATGGGAGCTAACCTAGGGGGGCAGAACTGAAGCCAGCTATAGAGCACATACCTCTGGCCCCCAGGCCTCTCAGAATTAGGAGTATGGCTTTTGCCCCAGACGTGACCCATGCTTGGTGAGTCCCTGGGCTTTGTAATGATTAGTGCAAGGTAATGGGCACCTGGACAGCACACCTTACAGTGGTGGTGTAAGAGACTCCCTGGCACACTCACCTTGCATGAGGAGCAGAGAGAAGAGGATGGCTAAGGCCAAGCCCCAGCCCACAGCCTTCCAGTAAGCTTCGTACACATGCAAGGCCACGGCGCCCTCCTTCTTGCTTTCTTCCTGTAGCAGGCGACCAGATGTGCTCTGCTCCTCCTCCAGCCCCCGCTTTGTTTTCTCTTGGTTCTGTACTGATTGGGCTGTGGCTGTGAGAATCAGGGGTCATGGAGGAATTAAGCTTGCAGGGTGCCAGCTGGAAACTCAGTATTTCAGAGGAGCAGGCAGCCTTTGTAGAAAAAGCTCCACAGTGTGGGAGTGAAAAGCAAGCCTTTTTCTCCCACTGGGGGAGCCATACCTGAGTCAGACTCTTGTCCATTCTCAGCCCAGCCTTTGGGGACAGCTTGTACCAGTGGCAGAATCTCAGACGGAGGCCCTGGAGGGTAGAAGGGGAGATTAGGAGGGGGCTGTTCCGAGTATACACTATGCCTTTCTCAGTGGGTGTGCAGATCGCACCTCCCATCCTCTTAGGCCTCCCTCTCTAACCCACCCTAGCAGGATCCCGCTCTGGATAACCCTAGATCTCGAACAGGACTCAAGTCCATCCTTGTGAACCTAGATTCCAGCCAGCAGAGAGGGACGAATGTCCATCCCCTAGAGGACCTCCAGAGCTACGCCTGCCACTGTTTCCAGGGTTACTTCTCATTACTGCAGAGCTTTTTCTCATGCTTCACTCAATTCCTAACATCTGGTTGGAGCTTCACTTCCTCCTATTTCTCTCCCAGTGACCTTGCAGGTGGTCATGTCCCTCTGCATAAAAATCTTTCAGAGTTAAAAAATTTTTATTTTTACAAAAAGACCATTCTAAACCTGAGTGCTTTCTTTTCTCTGAAAATATCAGACTGTTCTCTCTCCTGTTCCCTGGGCCTCTAAGTTCCCAAGAGCACTCGGTCACAAAGCCCATGAGTCCCAAATACACGGGCATTTCACCAACATGCTCCTTTTCCCTCCTGTTCTCCTAGTTCCTCACACCAGTTCTGTGAAGGCAGGAGGCGGTAATGACTGGCTCAGGCCACACAGGCAGCAGGTGGCAGAGTCTATAC
Source organism: Ateles fusciceps (assembly GCA_036589455.1). NCBI lineage: Eukaryota > Metazoa > Chordata > Mammalia > Primates > Atelidae > Ateles > Ateles fusciceps. The sequence goes on from JAZHEH010002241.1 coordinate 4,077,261, forward strand.
TTCACAATCCCCTGCCACACCTGGGCAGACACCACCCTTATGTGGGGCTCCTGTCCCCATTACCAGCCCGGATGAGGCGCCCAGCTTCCATCAGCAGCACCACGTCAGCCCTCTCCAGGTACTCGGTGCGGTGGGTGCACAGCAGCCGTGTGGTGTGGCTCAGCACGCCCAGGATGCACCTGTGCAGCAGATGGTTGGCCACATCTGCATCCACAGCAGCCAGAGGGTCATCGAGGAGATAGAGTTCCTTTTCCTAGGGGAGACATGAGGGTACCATGGGCACCAGGACCCAGAGGCTCTCCTGGGAATATCTCAAGGTGGTCAGAGAAGACAGTTGAGAGGAACTCTGGGGGCTACCCCTACACTAGCAGAGAAGGAGGTGAGACCTAAGGGTGGACATCCCTTCAGGTAAGCGAGAACACTACCCCAGGGCCAGCACCCAGCTTTCCTAGGTCCACCACCCCAGGGCCCCAGCCCACATAACTTTTTTTTTTTTTTTTTTGAAATGGAGTTTCGCTCTTGTTGCCCAGGCTAGAGTGCAATGGCGTGATCTTGGCTCACCGCAACCTCCGCCTCTTGGGTTCAAGCGATTCTCCTGTCTCAGCCTCCCGAGTAGCTGGGATTACAGGCATGCGTCACTATGCCCGGCGAATTTTTGTATTTTTTTTTTTTTTTTAGTAGAGATGAGGTTTCACCATGTTGGCCAGGCCAGTCTCAAACTCCTGACCTCAAGTGATCCGCCCTCTTGGCCTCCCAAAGTGCTGGGATTACACCAACTAGCTTTTTAAAATTATTTTTTGTGGAGACAGGAGTTTGCCACATTGCCCAAGCTGGTCTCGAACTTCTAGGCTCAAGCAATCCTCCTGCCTTGGCCTCTCAAAGTGCTGGGATTACAGACCTAAGCCACAATGCCCAGCCCACATAATACTTTGTAAAGGGCCTTGAACTCTGCCTTAAATCTGCAAAAGGGGATGGGATGGCCAATATCTCAGGAACATTCAACGGGGCATGGAAGGAACCAGATGCTGAGGAAAATATTCCTATCCTCCTGACTCAGCGAAGCTCCCAAGGCTCTGGACTCGCCCCACCTCCCTGCCACTGCAACCCCCATCTTTAACTTACCTGGTAGACAGCACGAGCAAGGGCAATCCGGGCACGCTGTCCCCCGCTAAGGGTCACACCCTTCTCCCCCACCTCTGTCTGGTCTCCAGCAGGCAGGATCTGATGGAACAGGTGCCCCAGTGGGTCAGGGACCTCCCCATTACCTCCTGGCCCACTTCCTATCCCTTTGCAGGAAAGGGACGGTGGGAGTCAAGAGAAGTAGGGAGCTTGAGGAGAGCAGACTTAAATTTGGGGTGAGCGAGTCAGAGGAGACAAGGCATAATTCCAATGACATCTAACATTTATCAAACACTTACTATGTGCTTAGCACTTTACAGGCATTATCTCATTCAAGCCCTTTGATAATCTTATGAAGATGGTATCATTTCCTTTTCTCAGGTGCAACCAAAGCTCAGACAGATTAACTAGCTTACCCACAGCTAGTAAGGGGCAGAACACAAGTTCAAATTCTTAACCACTCTGTTACGTTTACTACCCTGTCTTTTTAATAGGCAGATACCTTGGGCAAATTTGATGTAAAAGCTTTTATAGATTTTTACTTTTTGTGTGTGTATGTGAGACAGAGTCTTGCTCTGTTGTCCAGGCTGGAGTGCAGTGGCATGATCTCGGCTCACGTCACTCTAGTTCAAGCAAATCTCCGGCCTCCCCCTCCCGAGTAGCTGGGACTACAGGTGTGAGCCGCCACATCCGGCTAATTTTTGTATTTTTAGTAGAGACGGGGTCTCACCATGTTGCCCAGGCTGGTCTCAAACTGTTGGGCTCAAGTGATCTGCCCGCCTTAGTCTCCCAAAGTGCTGGGATTACAGGCATGAGCCACCGCACCCGGCCCAGCTTTCATGGGTTTTTAGAGATGGAAGGTACTACCTCCAAGCCCTCCTGTGGCCTCAGGAATGGTCTGCTAAGCAAAGGAGTTCCCATCCTCATGCACAGGAAGCAACCGTGATCCACTAGATGGTGGGTCCCCTGAGCTTAAAGCTTTGTTGTTCATCTCTGTCCTTAGTGTCCAGAACAGTACCCAGAACCCAGCAGAAGTGGGAAAGCTTGATGTAGCAATGAATTATTGGCTGGGCGCGTAGCTCATGCCTGTAATCCTAGCAGTTTGGGAGGCCAAGGTGGGTGAATCGCTTGAGGTCGGGAGTTCGAGACCACCCAGGACAATATGGTGAAATCCCATCTCTACAAAAATAAAAATAAAAAAAATAAAAATTAGCTGGGTGTGGTAGCTCATGCCTGTAGTCCCAGCTATTTAGGGGGCTGAGGTATGAGGATCACTTGAGTCCAGGAGGCAGAGGCTGTAGTGAGCCAAGATGGTGCCACTGCATTCCAGCCTGGGCAATAGAAAAAGACCCTGACTCAAAAGAAAAAAAAAGGAAAAACAAAAGAATGACAGCTGGATACAGGATGCCTCATGGTCAAGGTTAAAGGTGCTCCTTTCTAGGAACGTTTTACCTGGGTAGGGTAGTGGTGGTGACACTCCTGAAGGGGACGAGGGGTTGGGTGGGAAGTCAAGGGAGAAAACTGGAATCTCTTCCTCTATAAATGTAGTACTCTGGATTGGGGCAAGGGGAAATCTAATAGTCTTGGCAGGTTTCTCTAGTATAACCTGCAACCAAACGAGACCCTGACTCTTCCAAGCCTTTCCAGCAGTAGGTGGGGAGAACCTTCCAAGCCTTCCTAGTGGGAGGTGGGTCTGGAGAAGGGGACAAGGAGCCAGGCTGTGCAGAGCTAAGCCTCACAGGTAGAACCCTCCCTAGCTCCAGAGGCTATAGGGCTCTTCCCACTGCTATGTAGACACCCAGTTGCCACCCTACTGCGCCCTATAGGAAGGGGCAGCTGGACACTCTGGGAGGACCACAGTCCAATGGCCATTCCTAGATAAGTGATGCCCGAGTAGAAGCAACCCCCTTCCAGAAAAGCAAGGCTCTGGTTTGAGGTGTCAGGGACATATGGAGAGGCAAGGAGCTAAGAGGATTCAAGGCCAGGCACTCACACTGAGGTCATCATCGAGAGCGCAGGCTTCTAGCACCTCCTTGTACAGCTGTGCATCAAATGTCTTCCCAAAGAGGATGTTGTCTCGGATGGTGGCAAACTGGATCCAGGGTTCCTGGGTGGCCAGGCCAAAGCCCTCGGACAGCCCCCGCACTGCCACACGCCCACGCAGCCTGCAGACAGCCAGGCCAGCAGTATGGGGATTAGCTCTTCTCTGGGTCCCTCCATGCCCAGCACTTGATTCCTAGAAGCCTCCCCAGGCTGCTGTCTTCTACACAGGGTCCCCTTTCATATCACATGACTGAGCTGGCAGCCCCTGAAGTGAAGGGGTCCTAATGAAGCCCATCCTGGATGGAGAAGGGAAAAAATTGCTCTTTGGCTACAGCCAAGCAGCTGTTGTATTTACAAGCACTCAGGAGCCACCACATTGTATTTGTTCTCATCTGAAAACACGATCTTCCCCTCAAACCTATGCTCCTCTCTAGATCCCTTCCCGCACAGCCACATTTCTGAAAGAATGGCTGACACTGGATGTTTCCACTCTTTTGCTCACTATTATAGCATTTAAAACACTCTGGTGTAATGATTATGATGGTTCACTTCCTTGGTCACCTCCTTCTTTTCAGATTGAAAACTCTCCCAATTAAGGGACCATGCATTGCTCTTTTTAGTACCCCTGACCCCAAAAAGGTGTCCAACACATAGCAGGGGCTCAGTAAGTGTTTTCTAAAGGACAGAGTGAGGACAGGGGGTGCACAGGAGGTTGGTTACCTGTGGAGCTCTCCAGCGATGGCAGCCAGCAGGGAGCTCTTTCCACAGCCCACCTTCCCCACGATGCCCACCAGCATACCCTGCAAGGAAGCCACACAAGCGTCTGCTGTTGGTAGGGGAAGGAACAGAGGTGGCAGTGCTCTCCCTCTTGACACTCTGGGCTGCCGATCCTCCCACTGAGGCTTCTCTTTTCTTCTTAGTGTGTAGGGAAACAATTCTCCACCTTATAGGCTGATCTGTTGGCTCTAGAGAAGTTGGCTGTTTTTTCTCCATTCAGAGTGGCTATCAGTTTCACTGTCTACGTGAAGGGCCTCTGAAGGGGAGCAGCATGCCAGAGAGAATGGGAGGAAACTGCCCAAGAACTTCCAAGGTAAGCTCTGAGACAAGCCTCTCAGAATAGGACAGGGGAGGGTAGGACTCCAGGCTTTGGGGCCTGGATGCTGGGTTGGCTAAGTCAACCTGTGGCTAGACTTCCCATATCTCAGGGCAAGAAGCAGTGCTTTGCATAGACGCCTATTTCTGTACCTTATAGTTTAACATTTTCTGTTTTCCTTTTTTTTTTTTTTTTTTGTTTTTTTTTTGGTCATAACATTGGTTCATGGAGCTATCTCCCTGCTCAAAAAAAAAAAAAAAAAAAGTCCTAGTCCCTTCTATAGAAGGGACTGAGCTCTCAGAAGCTCTATCTGCCTGTGATGTGCCAACCCTGGCAGCCAGGGTTGACCCATCTACAAGTGGGAACCACTTCTGAGACCCTTCCCTGGAAATTTGGGTTCAGGTCCCAGAGGCAGCTTCTCCTTGTTGGCTACAATTTGGAAGCACAAGCACTCTCTATAGTCACATCTTCTGCTCAATGGAGGGTGTGTCCAGAGAGAGAGGAGAACCAGGCAAACACAGGGAGAGGTACACATAGAAGGCAGAGAGCTCTGCGAGTTGAGGCCTGGTTCTGGGCTGATTCTAAGATCCAGCTGAGTTCCTGCCTTTGGATTCTGCAACGTATCTCTATGTCCTTATTATACATTCTTGTTTGCTTAAGCTAGCTCCAGTGTGTTTCTGTAACTTATATCCAAAAAAAGCCCTAACTAACACGTTAGCAAAATTCCTTTGTACAATTCCAGCCTTGTCTTGCCTAAACTAAGAGGAAAAACAAAACATACAGCCTAAGCCAGAAATGTGAGCCAAATGTGGTGGAGGCAATTCAGCCACCACCAGAGAATGCCGGGTTGAGCTGCGGGGCACAGGGTTGGACAGAGGTCAGGAGAGAGTGAAAACTAGGACAGGAGGTGAACAAGAGTTGGCTTCTTGCCAGGATGCCCCATTTTAAGTTCTTTGTATGCTATAGCGTGAGTCACAGGGTGTGATTGCTTTTCATGAAGCTAAAGAGAGGATTCCCATTTGCAAAATATTTCTTGGAAGTGCTTGCTGGGCCTCTCCCCCAGATCCCCAATGTGGGGGAGATGCTAGATAAGCCACAGGGCCTGTTCTGAATGCTGCAGCTTCTGAGGGACATGGAGAGACAAACACACCCCTTGGTCTGGACTGGATGGATACAAGCTGCCTAAAGACCAGAGAGAGGTGCAACTATTCTGAGATTCAGAAATGAAATGTCATCTCCTCATGGATTAGAATCTGCTCACCAAATGCCTCTCCCTCCTGTAGCAATTAGAGCTGCAGAGCCATCAGCTATGACTGGCTCGGTCAATGGTTCTCTGTCATGAGTTCTCATCTCTCCCGTTAGTCTGAGGACTCTCCCAGGGTGTCTGTCCAACAAACCTTTTTCACTTCGAGATGACTGATGAAGGTCTCCTGGCTGATTCCAACTGGGTCCCAAGAGAACAAGGCTCCATGCAGCTCCAATATTGTAGATGGCTCTGTGGGGGGGATCTGAACAGAGAAGCCACTTGACTTGGGCTCCTAATCTACCACAATCTGCTTGTGGAGGGTAAATCATGGAATTGACTTGCTAGCCCCGTATCTACCTGCCCAGAGCTGAGTCTGAGTTTTGGATTCCACTGTCTCTACCCCTCTTGGTGACATCTATGCACAGCACCCAAGTGGCTCCACTCCCGTCTTCACCCTGTGCCAGGTTCTGCGCACTAGCCTCCCATTACCTGGGCTGTAGTAGGCCTCGGGGTTGTGGTTTGGAAGGTCGAGGAAACGCTGGATCCGGTCCAAGGACACTTTGGCCTCCAGGAGGCCATTGATCACCCAAGGGAAGTTGTTGAGAGGAAGAATGAGCATCCGTACCAGTGCCAGGGCCGTGAACACCTGAGTGAGGTGGGAGCAGGATATAGCCCAGCCCCAGGAGTCATCTAAGGGCCTGCTCTATGGAAAGCCCTATGGACAGGTCTGTGGATGGAAGAACCAGGTAACAACAGAACTGAAGGGCTGCCTGGCCAATCCTGAGTTCAGACATGGCAGAGATGGCCACTTCAAGAATCCTAGAAATTCCAGTGTTCCTCCAGGCATCCAGGTTGCATCTTTTTTTTTTTTTTTTTTTTTAAGATGGAGTCTTGCTTTGTCACCTAGGCTGGAGTGCAGTGGCATAATCTCAGCTGACTGCAACCTCTGCCTCCCAGGGTTCAAGCTATTCTCCTGCCTCAGCCTCCGGAGTAGCTGGGATGACAGGCATGCACCACCACACCTGGTTAAGTTTTGTATTGTTAGTAGAGACGGGGTTTCACCATGTTAGTCAGGCTGGTCTTGAACTCCTGACCTCAGGTGATCCACCTGCCTTGGCCTCCCAAAGTGCTGGAATTACAGGTGTGAGCCACCACACCCAGCCAAGGTCGTGTCTTTTTAAGTGGGCAGGCCTAGCTCATTTTGAGACTTTTTTAGAATTTCCAAGTAGCAACATCACCTGGCCTTGGCTAGAGCCAGTATTGGATTATAGATTTTTTTTTCCCCCAAGGCCATTAGAATGAGGATAAAGAGACCTAACCCCAAGGCTGGAACTGACTAGAAGTTGAAGTGAAAGATAGAGGAGAGGAAGGAAAGGAATTCCTTCACAGAGGGGAAGGTTATATATCTAAGGCCCCCAGAAAAGGTTCCTTCAGTTTTCCCTTGGGAGATGAGGCAGTCAGGGATCCCTCCCTCCTCAGCCAGCACTGAGGGCCCAAGCCCATGTCTCCACTTCGCTGAAGTCTCCTTGATGCTGGTCCTTTTCCTTCCTGGTCCTCACCTTGGTGGCAGTGAGCTGATGCCCCATGAGGACATAGGTGATGAAGATGACGATGGAGATGACAACCGGCAGGGCAGCCCACAGGTATACGCAGACTGCATCCAGGTATTTGATGACCCGGAGTCGCCCCAGCTCTCGAGCCCGGCAGGCCTCTACTCGGGCCCCCAGTGCCTGCTCCCACCCGCAGAACTTGATGACCCGAATGCCACTCAGCAGCTCTGTGACAAGCTAGGGAAAGGAGACGAGGGAGCAGTGTGAAGTGGAGACACTGCTCATGTGTCTTCTCTGCCAAGCCTTCCCTAGGGTCCAGTAAGAATGTCCAGTACTCCAAGCTCCCAGATACTCTGCACTGCCCTAGTCCTGGTTTTCTTCCTCACCTCTGGTCCTTTCTGAAATCCTGCCCCTCAAATCCTTTTCAGCCCTGGGTTGCTTCCCCTCCCAGTCTCTTTTACTTCTCCATTTGTTCCAGCTGGGGATAAGCTGGAGCTGGAATTCCCTGCCTTCCTGGGAGAAGTGGTGGAAGGTGCAGCCAGGTCACCACAGTGGAGGAAAAGCACTTCTCCCATTAGATGAGGGACAAAGGGCTATCTCCCCAAACCAAAAGATGTGGGCTTTGGAGGCTGGCCCCCAGTTCTGGCCTACGGCTTGAGTGGTACATCAACTATTCCTGTAGGAGTACACAGGCATAAGAGGCCACACTACAGCCCAGGGTCAAACAGGCTAATGGGCCCAGGCAAGACAGGCAAGGGCCAAAACTCCTTGGAGACCTTGCCTGTAGCTGTCACAGGTAGGGGAAAAGGCCTCATGCTGTAACCATCTATCAACTTCCCTTACCTCCAGAAGCACTTTGAGCTATTCTACTAAGGGTCAACAACTATGCTGTATGAATCCCCAGGACTGCCATCCCCTTTGTGAAGGTGCCCACAATCACTGCAGAAGCCAGAACTGATTGAGCCAAACCTTAACACCTAGAGTTGGCCCAAGCAGGAAAGTGACCTATTCCCTTCCCCACAGTCTACCCAAAGATGCAGCTGAGGTTTCCCTAGGCCTCTTTACATGCAGCCATGGGGTGGCCTGTGCCCCAGACAAGGAGGGGGGAGACTTCGGTCCCAGCTCTGGCCCTAAAAACCTGCTTGGTGCCAGGGAGATAACTTCCCAGGGTGGTCACATGTATTTAGAGCTGACTTTGTGACTTAGCACTATGGTAAGCATTCTCTCACGTGATCCTTACAACAACTCTACGAGGTGAGCTATTATCATTCTCTTTTACAGACGAGGAAGGGGGAAGCCTAAATACGTTAAGTGACTTGTCTGAAGTGATTGAACTATTAAGTGTAGAGTCAGGATTTGAACCCAGGTCTATCTTTCTCCAGTCTCAGCTCTTAACTTCAAGGTCACCCTCACTCCCTCTGGTGATGCACATGGGAAGACCTGGGGCCCTGGGCTGGGTGGGTCTCCAGATAGCTGAGGGACCCCAAGTAGCCCCTTACCTTAACCCGCGCATCCTTGTGTCGTAGCATTTCCTGGTTGCTGGCCATGATGCGGGTGGCGATCACTTTGTTGACAGGTACCAGCAGCAGTGCCAAGATCAGACCACCCACAAAGGCCACGCCTACCTGCTGGTACAGCAGGTAGAGGGTGATGGCCAGCTGCAGGGGCAGGCCCCAGGCTTCATGGAAGCTCCCAGCAAAGTTAAGCATCGTTAGAGTCAGTGCCTAGTAGGTTCAGGGCCTCCCCCAACAGGAGGGCGGCTGGGCCCTAGCTGTAAAGCCTTGCGGTACAGGATGTTCAGCACGGCCCCCCCGTGCCTGAAGTGCTACCTTACGTACCTCATACCCATACTGATTCTGCAGCACAGCACCCAGTACAGCCCCACCAGCAAGCCCCAGAGCATACAGCAGGCCCTGGCTTAGCGGCTCCTGCCCTTCTTCCAGGAAGCCCACCAGTAGGGAAAGCAGCAGGGGCCCTGAGAATCCCAGCATGGTCCCCACCAGCTTCAGCAGTCCAAGTGCCAGATAGCACTGTCCAAAGGCCCCATACAAGGCCCTCCACAGCTGGGCCCCCCTCCTGCCAGTGTGCCTGGAAGACACGAGCCAGGTAGGTTGGATGCAGCCTGTGGGGGAGGCGGCAAATGTCCTGAGGCTGCTGGAGCTCTCCACAGGCCCCACGGGCCAGCAAGGGTGCCAGCCAGGCATAGGAAAAGCGTGACAACCAACTCTCTCCATCTTCAGCCACCTCGGGTTCTTGATCCTCAGGCAGGAGGGGCTCCTGAGCCCAGGGTTCTCGTGGTCCCCCAGGAGCTGCCCATCCCAGTGCATAGGCCAAGAGTGCAGCCAGCTGCAGGATGAGCAGGCATAGACGGGCCACGGGCCCTGGGAGAAGTGGGGGGCAGAAGTGTGCCTCGCTGGCAATGCCACAACACGGTCAGCACTAGGGCCGGAGCTGGCAGCAAGGCTACCAGAGCCAAGGCCAGGGGACCCCGGGAGTGGCCATGAGGGGAATGGGCCAACACCCACAGGGCCAGGCTGTGGCTGATCCAGGCCACAGCTGCCACACACCCTGTCAACACCTCTAGCTCTATAGGTCCTGGGCCTGCCCCTGGTGGCAAAGCAACTGGAAGGAGGTCAAGCAGCGGGAAGATGGAAAGCAGGAAGGAAGCTGCAAGTCGGAGGCGCCATCCAGGACTGCAGGGTAGGATGTAATCTGGACTCCTGGGGACAAGGGAGAAGAAAAGGAGGCACATCGTGGCTGACTCAGGACCCAGACATACCCCTCACCTCCAATAATTCACTTACTTAAGAAATCAACTTCCTTCCTCCCTTGCACATCTTATCCCTACCCCACTTTACCTCGGAACTCAGGGTCTTTTCTCCCAGAAAGTCTTCCTAGATGAACCTAACTCATTTTCTGACCAACTGAGCTAACTGGCCATCTAAACCAAACTCATTTTCTAAACTAGCCACATCATTTCTGATTATTCTTCTTTTTTAACCACAGACATTAACAATTCTGAGCTAAGGTTGTACCTAACATAAAGACTAACTAGGAAAAAAAAAACCCAGGGTACTATGTTTGCTACTTGGGTGATGGGAGCATAGAAGCTCAAACTTCAGCATCACACAATACATCCGTATATAGTAACAAACAACCACATATGCCTCATGAATCTAAAAATAAAAAAAATCCAGGCTGGGTGCAGTGGCTCACACCTACAATCCAGCACTTTGGGAGGCCGAGGCGAGTAGATCACTTGAGGTCAGGAGTTTGAGACCAGCCTGGCCAACATGGTGAAACCCGTCTCTACTAAAAATATAAAAATTAGCTGGATGTAGTGGCAGGCACCTGTAATCCCAGCTACTCTGGGATGCTGAGGCACGAGAATCGCTTGAACCTGGGAGACAGGTTACAGTGAGCCAAGATCATGCCATTGCACACCAGCCTGAGTAACAGAGCGAGACTCCGTCAAAAAAAAAAAAAAAAAAAAAGAATGAAATACAGGAAAACCCATCTGCAGCAGTGAATGTCAGGATGTCTTGAAGGTTTGTACAAAAAGAGGACTGAATCTGTTACAACCGTTGTTGGGAGGGCTGGGTTACTAAAAAAGTTTACTTGTAAACTAAAATGCTTGGGTTTTCTAAAAAGTCCATCTGACAGCAGTTATCTGCAGGGGTTTAGATGGGAATAAAAATCAGCCTTTAAGGGGGGAAGAAGAATTATTTCTGGGCTGGGCATGGTGGCTCACGCCTGTAATCCCAGCACTCTGGGAGGCTGAGACGGGTGTATCACGAGGTCAGGAGTTCAAGACTGGCCTGGCCAAGATAGTGATTTTTTTTCTTTTTGAGATGAGATTTTTTTTTTTTTTTGAGACAGTCTTGCTCTGTCACTCAGGCTGGAGTGCAGTGTTGCAATCTTGTCTCACTGCAACCTCCGCCTCCTGAGTTCAAGCGATTCTTGTGCCTTAGCCTCCCAAGTAACTGGAACTACAGGTGCACACCACCATGCCCAGCTAATTTTTTTTTTTAAACAAAGTCTCATTGTATCACCCTGGGCACAATCTGAGCTCACTGCAACTTCCGCCTCCTGGGTTCAAGTGATTCTCCTGCCTCAGCCTCCTGAGTAGCTGGGATTGCAGGCGTGCACCACCACGCCTGGCTAATTTTTAATAGAGACAGGGTTTCATCATGTTGGCCAGGCTGGTTTCTAACTCCTGACCTCCACTGATCTGCCCACTTTGGCCTCCCACAGTGCTATTACAGGCTTGAGCCACTGCACCCGGCCTATTAAAAATAATTTTAAAAAATTAGCCAGGCATGGTGCCATGCGCTTGTGGCCCAGCAACTCAGAAGGCTGAGGTGGGAGGCTGCTTGAGCCAGGAGGCTCAAGTGAACTGTGATTGGACCACTGTACTTCAGCCTGGGCAACAGAGGGGGACCCTGTCTCAAAAAAATAAAGAAAAGAAAGGGAAAAGAAAAAAAAAGAATCATATATCCTAAGATGTGGGGGACCCAACAAAGAACACTGGGCCCTTGGAAGCACAAACTGGCCCCAAGTTGGCCATCAACCAGTCTCATCACCCCTTGGGCAAGTCTCTTTTCCTCTTTGAATCTCACTTTCCTCATCAGCACAGTGAGCAGTGAGTCTCGAAGTAAAGCCTTCTGAGGTCCTTTCCTATCTTAGATTCTGGATCTCTCTAACCCTTCTTAGCAACACACACAAGGCTGATAAGTGAAGTGAGGCACCATTTCTACTGATTACACGATGGTCTTTCTTGCTTTCTCAGGGGGGCTGATGAATCCCTTCCTTGGATAGAAGACGCTGTGGATCTGCTTGGTCTGGGAGGAATCCTGATTTGTTTCTTACATAAAGACAAAAGTCTAGACGGGTTTAATCACCTAGCAAAGACATTCACAGCCTTCTCAGAGGAGTAGCTATTAAAAATTGGCACAGTTTTTTTGGAAACTCAGTCTAATGAGAAAGTAAGAAAGATCTCTCGGATAGGGACACTTTCCCCCATCAGACTAGGAACTCCCAAAGGCAGTGATCAAGACTGTCCTCCTGTCTTCTCAGCAGCCAGAATGAGACTAACTTTATAAGTCTAGACCTATAATAAAAACAAAAAACAAAAAACAAAAAAAAAAAAAAGAGACTAACTTTAGTCATCTCTAGCTATACAAGAACTAAATACAAAATCAAGGTGAGTTTAGCACCCACACTTTATAGCCCTAAATTGGGGAAGGCTTAATGTTTGACTTTGCTCTTCTTGTCTACCTACTACTGCTTCCTCTTCAGCGGAGCCTACCTGTGCTTTTCTTAATCTGGAAACACTAAGGTTTCATGGATTGAAACGGTGAGAGACTGACCCTACAACTTAAACACGTCATCCCTTTTGGCTGAAAGCATTGTTCACCCAAATTTGCCTCCAATTCATGACAGCTGAGTCTGGGTAGCTGAAAATGGACAATTCTGATGATTTCTGACAGTCATTGGACCTTTAAAAACATGCCAGGTACTGCACTATATGCTTAAATTCATTATTTCATTTAAACCTCCCAACAACGAGACTCAGAGAAGGCAGGTACTTGCCCCAAGAACAGTCACATTGCTGCTAAGTAGTAATGCTCAGATTTTATTCTGCTTCTGCCTTACTCCAGAGACTCGCTAGTCCTGTGACACTGACGGAAGATGTAGGTTGCGGGTGAGGTGTGCAGGCACACCCGGACAGATACCTTGCGCCCGTCTCTACCCACCTCGGGGTGCCCAAGTAGCAGGCACTGAGCACAGCGAGGAGCGCGTGGGGCAGGGCGCTGAGCACCAGCTGAGTGAAGCAGTGGCCTGTGGTGTCCCCCTCCCACAGCGGGAGCGGCCATGCTGCGCTGCTACCGCACAGCTGGGCCAGAAGTCGTTCCATGGACGCCTCCTCACCTGAAGAGAAAGATGAGGGTGAAGGGGGTGCAGGGTATCAACTAGCTTTGCCTGCACTTCCCAGCCGGGCCCCCCTCGCCCCCGCCTTCAGCCCCGCCCTAGAACCAGGGCCTCCCGTCGCTTCCGCCCCGAAGCCAGACCCCGCCCATTCTCGCGGTACCTTCAGGGATAGAAAGGGAGGAGGTTTCCCCTGCGGATTTCTGGGTGGTGGTCACCCACCTTGCCATCAGTCTTTCCCCCTCCCGTTTCTCTGCCTCCGGGCATCCGGAACCTCAAACGTGAAGAAGCTGCACTGCACCGGATTCCGATATCCTGTGTACTGGCGTATGCAAAAAAAAATACCGCCGGGCCGGGGTGCTGGACCTTCGCCGGCTGGCGCCCCCTAGAGGCTGGGAGACCTAGCCGGCGCTATTCCCCCACGCCCATATGCAGGTAGCTGCACGCATGCGCACTGCTCAATACTTCGGATGTCCTTTGTAAGCAGGCGCGCTGGTGCAGTTTCACAGTTGCGTTTCGGCACGCTTTTGTGTCCTGACTTGAGTAAGGATCGATCCTTCCTTAGTGCAACGTCATTTATAACCTTTCACGTGGAGTATTCGCTTCCAACTGTGTAAGCCTACTAGTTGGCACAAGCATTGTAATCCAGTTTTTAAAGAGGTGGGGGAGCCGCGCACGGTAGCCCGAGCCGGTAGTCCCTGCGCGCCGGTAGACCCCAGGAGGATGGCCTGAGTCCAGGAGTTCAAGAACAGTCCAAGCAGCATAGCGAGACCCCAGTCTCAAGTGGATAGATGGATGGATGGATGGCTGGATGGATGGGAAGTCAAACATACCTGCCCCACGGACAAATAATGCCACTTTGGGACACTTACAAACCGTTTTCCTTCATTATTCTAGGGCTGTATGACCTTGGCAAGTTACCTAACCTCTCTGAGCTTCAACTTCTTTATCTGTTCAACAGGGGCAATACCAATACCAAAGTACTGTTGAAAGGGTTGAATAATTAATTTAGAGTGCTTAGGGCAAGTGCTCTGCTTAGGGTAGTCCTCCAGTGATTTTTTTTTTTTTTTTTTTTTTTTTTTGAGACGGAGTCTCTCGCTCTGTCGACCAGGCTGGAGGTGAGGAGGTGAAGTGGGCGATCTCAGCTCACTGCAACCTACGCCTCCCAGGTTCAAGCGATTCTCCTCCTTCAGCCTCCTGAGTAGCTGGGATTACAGGCACGTGCCACCACACCCGGCTAATTTTTGTATATTTGGTAGAGACGGGGGTTTCACCATGTTGGCCAGGCTGGTCTCGAACCCCTGACCTTGGATGATCCACCCACCTCAGCCTCCCAAAGTGCTGGGATTACAGGCGTGAACCACCACGCCTGACCCTTTCTCTTCTTAGTGATTAAAAACCATGGCTGTCTGGCTAACTGGGTAAGCAGCTACTTGCAAGTTTTAGCCACTGTACACAAATACATAATCCTACCACAGAGGTCTGTGCTAAAGTGTGTGTGTGTTTTCTTTTCTTTCTTTTTGTTGTTGTTGTTGTTGTTGTTGTTGTTGTTTTGGTTTTGGTTTGAAACAGGGTCTCTCTCTGTACTCCCAGGCTGGAGTGTAGTGGCATGATCACAGCACATTGTAGCCTCCACGTCCGGTGCTTAAGTGATCCTCCTGCCTCAGCCTCCCAGCTGGGACAACTAAAGTGTATTTCACTGCATGTATACAGCTGGATGAGGTAAAGTTAAGTATGAGAGATCTAAGAGTGAGAGGACAAGAGGACTCTTTAGAGAGGCCACTTCTGAAAGGAGGGTTAGAGGGACAGATAATGCTTCTGTTAAGGATTCCTTGTCCTCCCTTTCACCCCAAGCTGGTGCTCAGGTGGAGAAGACCCTAGTCCTACCAAATAGGTGGCAGAAGATGTGGTCCCCTCATTTTATTTTATTTTCTTTTAAAGGGAAAGAGGGAGTGGGAGACCAAAAACCTGTAGCTCACCCAAATAATAACCAGGCACAACCTTGCTTAGCTTCCAAGATCAGACAAGATTGGGTGTTTTCAGGGTGGTATGGCCATAGACCTCTCATTTTCATAACATTCCAGAGTCCTTATTTTTGATAAGAAGTTTGGCAAAGGAGTCATACCATCAGTAGGATCCTTTCTGATGGTTACAAATAACCAATAATTTATATTTGCCCAGGACATAAAGGAGGAAAGATAATTTAAAATGAATAGCTCCTTCATCCAACATCATATGGCATTGCATCTACACGTTTTCCAGGTTAAAAAATAAAAATAAATAAATAAAATAAAAATAAGTGAAAACAATATTATATAGCCCCTTAGTTTCACCCAGTTTCCTGGAGACATTTATGCCCTAGTTTCTGAAAAATAAGCCAAAGATACAAGTTTGTCTCCTTCCTTCCACTTTGGGGAATTATTGGCAAGTGAAGTAACAGCTAGGTGGGAAGAAGAGGAAATCATTGGTCACAAGATAATTCACAATTCATAAAGTGGAAGGATGGCCAAATTCTCCAAAACTTGGATGGCCAAAGAAAGATTCTATTAATACAACTTTGAAAACCGACTTCGAACTCATTACACCCCAGATTTGATGTGAACTGAGCATGGATACCCAGATGCTTGGAGTGGAGGTGGGCAGAGATGGCAGGAGTGGAGGTGGGCAGGTTCAGCGGAGTGCCTAGGAGGGGGTGGGGAGGTAAGGGAAGGAGGTAGAGGTACCTCTGAGGGTTGGCGAAGAGTCCTCACGATGGCTTTCCAAGGCGGTAGGTCCTGTCTTCCAGCTGCCCCCTTGGCTTACTTTCTCCTTTCTGCCTGTACTTTGCTCTATAGTTATCAGCACGCTGATTATCTGGAAGGCAGGGGGACAAGTATAGCCAGAGCTGGGGCTGGGCAAGTCCACTGCCACTCTGCCAGGTCACCATTTTTTGAACATCGTTATTAAAATTCACAAACCATGAAATTTACCTCTTTAAAGTGTAAAATTCAATGATTTTTACTACATTCAGAGTTATGCAACCATGATCACAATTTTTTTTTTTTTTTAATAGAGATGGGTTTTCTCCATTTTGGCCAGGCTGGTCTCGAACTCCTAACCTCAGGTGATCTGCCCACCTCGGCCTCCCAAAGTGCTGGGATTACAGGCATGAGCCACCACACCTGGCCCCATAATTTTTTTTTTTGAGACAGAGTCTTACTGTTGCCCAGGCTGGAGTGCAGTGGTGCAATCTTGGCTCACTGAAACCTCCACCTCCCGGGTTCAAGTGAGTTCTCGTGACTCAGCCTCCTCAGTAGCTGGGAATACAAGTGCATGCCACCATGCCCAGCTAATTTTTTTTTTTTTTTTTTGTAGAGATGGTGTTTCACCATATTGGCCAGGCTGATCTCGAACTCTTGACCTCGGGTGATCTGCCTGCCTTAGCCTCTCAAAGTACTGGGATTACAGGCCTGAGCCACCAAGCCCTGCCCATAATTAATTTTAGAAGATTTTCATCACCCCCTAAAAAATCTCCATACCCATTAGCAGTTAGCCCTCATTTCAGCCTACCTGCTGCAGCGCTTGGCAACCATGAATACACTTTTCTGTATCTATAGATTTTCTTGCCTATACTGAACATTTCATGTAAATAGAATCATACATGTGTGTCCTTTTGCATCTGGCTTTCTTCACTTAGCATGTTTTCAAGGTTCATCCACATTGTGGCATGTGTCAGTACTTCATTACTTTTTAACACTGAATAGTATTTCTTTATACGGATATACTGCATTTGATTTTCCATTTATCAGTTGATGAACATTCATGTTTCTACTTTTTAGTAGTGAATAAATGTTGCTATGAGTTATTCAGGTACAAGGTTTTTATAGTTATAGGCTTGCTTTTCTCTCTTTCTTTCTTTTTTTTTCAGCTAGGAGGACAATTACTGGGTCACATGGTAACTCCAATTTTAACATTTTGAATAGCTACCAAACTGTTTTCCAAAATGACAGCAGCATTTTAAAATCCTACCAGCAGCCAGCCATGATGGCTTACGCCCTTAATCCCAGAACTTTGGGAGGCTGAGGCAGGAGGATTTCTTGAGCCCAGAAGTTCAAGACCAGCCTGGGCAACAAAGCAAGACCTGGTCTCTACTAAATAAATATATATGAAAATATATATACGGGCCGGGCGCGGTGGCTCACGCCTGTAATCCCAGCACTTTGGGAGGCCGAGGCGGGGCGGATCACGAGGTCAAGAGATCGAGACCGTCCTGGTCAACATGGTGAAACCCCGTCTCTACTAAAAATACAAAAAAATTAGCTGGGTGTGGTGGCGCGCGCCTGTAGTCCCAGCTACTCGGGAGGCTGAGGCAGGAGAATGCTTGAACCCGGGCAGCAGAGGTTGCAGTGAGCCAAGGTCGCGCCACTGCACCTCCAACCTGGCGCCTGGTGACTGAGTGAGACTCTGTCTCAAAAAAAAAAAAAAAAAAAAAAAAAAAAGAAAATATATATACATTTAGCCAGGCATGGTGGAGCGCACTTGTAGTCCCACTGAAGAGGCTGAGGCAAGAGAATTGCTTCAGCCCAGGAGTTCGTAACTAAAGTGAGCGACGATAGCACCATTGCACTCCAACCTGGGCGACAGAGTGAGACCCTGTCTCACAAATAAAATAAAATAAAATAAATAAAATCCCACCAGCAATGTATAAGGGTTCCAATTTCCTTATATCCTCACCGACACCTATTGTTTGAGGTTTTTTTTTTCTGTTTTCTTTCTTTCTTTTTTTTTTTTGTCAGATGGAGTCTCACTCTTGTTGCCAGGCTGGAGTGCAATGGCATGATCTTGGCTCACTGCAACCTCCACCTCCCAGGTTCAAGCATTCTCCTACCTTAGCCTCCCAAGTAGCTGGGATTACAGGCATGCGCCACCACTCCCGGCTAGTTTGAGTTTTTATTATGGTCATTATAGTGGGTGGGTAGTGGCAGCCGGGTCACCATTTGTGACGTCACCTGCAATGATGCTAGTCGTTTTGTTTGGAGACAGAGAATTTGTCACCCAGGCTTGGAGTGCAGTGACGCGATCTCGGCTCACTGCAACCTCCACCCCCTGGGTTCAAGTGCTTCTCCTGCCTCAGCCTCCCGAGTAGCGGGGATTACAGGCACCCACCATCACACCTGGCCAATCTTTGTATTTTTAGTAGAGACAGAGTTTCGTCATATTGACCAGGCTGGTCTAGAGCTCCTGACCTCAGGTGGTCTGCTGGCCTCAGCCTCCCAGAGTGCTGGGATTACAGGCAGGAGCCACTGCACCTGGCCAATGCTAGTCTTAAGGCCGGAATTAGGCCTGCCCAACTTGTCATCTGCTTCTCTTTTCTAAAGATGGCATTTCATATGTATAGAATGATACAATATGTAGTCTTTTGCTCTGGCTTCTTTCACTTAGAATAATGATTTTGGAGTTCACCAACGTAGTGGCATGCATCAGTACCTCATTCCTTTTTGTGTGTGTGGTAAATTATATGTAGCAACCATTTTAACCATTTCAGCGTACAGTTCTGTGGCATTAAGTATATTTGGAGTGTTCCACAACCGTTATAGCCATTCATCTTCAATACTTTTTCTTCTTTTTTCTTAGATCCAGGGACAAACTAGATCCAGTACTTTTTTCATCTGCCCAAACTGAAACTCTGTACACATTCCACAACAACTCCCCATTCCCTCTCTCTCTCTAGCTCCTGGCAACCACCACTCTTCTGCCTCTATAACTTCGACTACTCTAGGTACCTCATAAGTGGAATCATACAACATTTGTCCTCTTGTAACTGGCCTATTTCAGGGTTCATCCATGTTGTGGCACATGTCAGACTTGCTTTTTTTTTTAATTTGAGACGGAGTCTTGCTTTGTTGCCAGGTTGGAGTGCAGTGGTGTGATCTTGGCTCACTGCCACCTCTGCCTCCTGGGTTCAAGTGATTCTCCTGCCTCAGCCTCCTGAGTAGCTGGGACTACAGGCACCCACCACCATGCCAAGCTAATTTTTGTATTTTTAGTAGAGACAGGGTTTCACCATGTTAGCCAGGATGGTCTCGATCTCCTGACCTCATGATCTGCCTGCCTCAGCCTCCCAAAGTGCTGGGATTACAGGTGTGAGCCACCATACCTGGCCAACTTCTTTTTTATAGCTGAATAATGTTCCATTTTCTGGATAAACATTTGTTTACAGATGGTTATGGATGAATATTCATTTTGTTTAACCATTCCTCTATTAGTTGACATTTGGGTTGTTTCCATCTTTTAGTCCAAATAAATAATGCTATTGTTATAAGATCTTTGAGGTATCACTTTTCTGGCCAGAAACCTCTGTGGCCAGTGGCACCTTTGCCTGACTCAAGCCCACTCAGCTCCTGCCACCCACGGAAGGTGGCAGGCTGTGCTTGGCTTTCACTACCAGTCTGGACCCATCAAGCATGGAACCAGGCATGGAACAGCAAGAGGTGTGTGAGCAAGAGAGCATGGGGTCTGGCCACTGTGCAGTCAGGCATGTTGGCTGCTGCAGGGGGGCAGGAAGCTACAGGTGCTGGCATAAGCAGCAGCTCTCTGTGAGGCTGCAGCGGGACCAAGTGGACTGCAAGCGGCTTCCCTGGCTGACACCAGGGAATGCAGTGGCACCTGGCAGCTTGGATACACCAGGAACCACAAGGCCTCAAAGAGGGAGTCAAAGCTCGGGGAGCTCCCAGGTCTGGGCTCCCTGAAGGGCTGCAGCTCTTCTCTTCTTCGTCTGCAATGTGACGAGCAAGGGGCATGTTTCAGCCCTGTTCATGTTACAGCTCTTCTAGCCTTGTCGTTTGGTGGGTCCCAAGTTCTTGTCCTGCCACCAGGAAAAATGAAACATGCAGACAAGTGGAGGGTGAGCAAGATGAAGAGGGGTTTTATTGAGCAGTAGAACAGCTCAGAGACCTGCTGTGGGTAGCTCCTTTCTGCAGCCAGGGTGTCCCAATGAGCGTTCAGCCCTCAGCAAAGAGGAGGGGGCACGGGGGTGGGTGGCTCTCTCTGGTGCTGGTTGTCCTCTTGTCTCTGCAGTTCTTAGCAGAGAGGCCCTGGAGTGGGTTGCTCCTCTTTGCAGGCAGGTCGCCCCTGGAATGGGAAGCTCCTCTCTGCTGCTGTTCAGCCACGCGTCTGCTCTGCTCTGGCTGAGTCCAGGGTGTTTATGGGCTTGAATGGAGAAGTGCATGCTGATTGGTCCATGGGCAGCCATGGGTGGGCCCAGGAAAAAGCACTATGAGGTCCCTCTCCCCCTCAGGAGGACTGGTAGCCTGGCCTCCAGCTGCAGGCCTTCCCTAGCTTGAAGGTGAGGATTCACTGGGACTGCTCTCTTCTGCCCAGGAGCCATTGCCTCCTGCCACCACCATCTGTGGCACTCAGGTTGCTTGTTCCAAGGGACACCTGCAGGCCAGCACTGAGCTGCCCTCAGCACCCCCCTCAGCTTCCCTCCCGTGCTTATTGGTGGCACGGTCTGGAGGGGGCCAAGGCAGCAGGGGGCTGGCATGTCAGTGCTGCCCTGAGTGTGCACCCACCTGGCAGGGCTGCAACAGCACCCAGTCTCGGCCCCAACCTTGCCCCATGATCAGAGCTGGTGCTGGAAGCTGGGAGAGGCCAGGCAGCATCACCAGGCACTTCTGAGCCTGCAGGGGGAAGAGGGGGCCTTCTGGGCCCCCAAGAGTACAGAGATGCCTGGGTCCATGGCTGGGCTTGGGCTGCTGCAGTGGCACTCTGGAGGGCAAGGCTCCTGCCTGCTCCATGGAGTGAGGGGCCCAGGCCTCCCTGCTGCAGCTGGTGTCTTGGCAGTGGCTGGCCGTCTGGAGCCACCAGTGCCATCACTATTATAAATATTCATGTACAAGTCTTGTGTGGGCATGTTTTCAGTTTTCTTGGGTATATACCTATGAGTTGAAGTTTTAGACCATATGTTAATTCCACGTTTAATCATTTGAGGAACCGCCAGACTGTTTCCCAAAGCAGCCACACCATTTTACATTTCTACCAGCAGTGTATGAGAGTTCCAATTTCTCCACATCTTCACCAGCACTTGTTATTTGCTGATTTTAAATTCTGGCCATTCTAGGATGTATAATCTCATTGTGATTTGTGTTCGTATTTCCCTGATGGGTAATTATGTCTAGCATCTTTTCATGCACTTATTGGCCATTTGTGTATCTTCTGAAATGCTCATTCACATCCCTTGACCATTTTTAAATTAGGTTGTCTCTTTATTATTGAGTTGTAAGAGTTCTTTTTATATTCTAAATACAAGTCTCTTATCACATATATGATTTACAGATATTTTCTCCCATTCTGTGGTTTGTCTTTTCACATGAATCTCTCTCTGTCACTCAGGCTGGAGTGCAGTAGCATGAACATGACTCATTGCAGCCTTGACCTCCTGGGCTCAAGCAGTCCTCCTGTCTCAGCCTCTGAAGTAGCTGAGACCACAGGTATGCACCACCATGCCACGCCTGGCTATTTTATTTTATTTTTGTAGAGACAGGCTTTTGCCATATTACCCAGGTGGGTCTTAAACTCCTGGGCTCAAGCAATCCTCTCGCCTCAACTTTCCTAAATGCTGAGATTATAGGCATGAGCACCATATCTGGCTTTTTAATATTCCTTTTTTTTTTTTTTTTTTTTTTTGAGACTGAGTTTCACTCTGTAACCCAGGCTGGAGTGCAGTGGTGTGATCTTTGTTTACTGCAACCTCTGCCTCCCTGGTTCAAGCGATTCTCCTGCCTCAGCCTCCGAGTAGCTGGGATTACAGGCATGCACAACCACACCCAGTGAATTTTTGTAGTTTTAGTAGAGATGGAGTTTTGCCATGTTGGCCATGCTGGTCTCGAACTCCTGACCTCAAGCGATCTGCCCGCCTTGGCCTCCCAAAGTGCTGGGATTACAGGTGTGAGCCACTGCACCTGGCCCTTCACACTCTTCTTTTACATTCTTCATAGTGTCCTTAAAGACACAAAAGCTGTTAATTTTGATAAAGTCCAATTTACCTAATTTTTCTCAAATGTTTTAAATTATACTTTAAGTTCTGGGATACATGTGCAGAATGTGCAGATTTGTTACATAGATATACATGTGCCATGGTGATTTGCTGCACCCATCAACCCGTCATCTACATTAGGTATTTCTCCTATTGCTATCCCTCACCTATCCCCCCCCCCCAACACCCTGACAGGCCCCAGTGTGTGATGTTTCCCTCTCTGTGCCCATATGTTCTCATTGTTCAACTCCCACTTATAAGTGAGAACATGTGGTGGTTGATTTTCTGTTCCGGTGTTAGTTTGCTGCGAATGATGTTTTTCAGCTTGATCCATGTCCCTGCAAAGGACATGAATTCATTGTTTTTTATGGCTGCGTAGTATTCCATGGTGTATATGTACCACATCTTCTTTATCCAGTCTATCATTGATGGGCATTTGGGTCGGTTCCAAGTCTTTGTTATTGTGACTAGTGCTGCAATAAACATACATGTACATGTGTCTTTATCGTAGAATGATTTATAATCCTTTGGATATATACCTAGTAATGGAATTTCTGGGTCAAATGATATTTCTAGTTCTAGATCCTTGAGGAATCACCACATTGTCTTCCACAATGGTTGAACTAATTTACACTCCCACCAACTGTGTAAAAGCGTTCCTATCTTTCCACATTCTCTCCAGCATCTGTTGTTTCCTTTTTTTTTTTTTCTTTTGAGTTGGAGTCTCGCACTGTTGCCTGGGCTGGAGTGCAATGGCATGATCTCAGCTCACTGCAACCTCTACCTCCTGGGTTCAAGTGATTCTCCTGCCTCAGCCTCCTGAGTAGCTGGGATTACAGGCACCCACCACCATGCCCTGCTAATTTTTTGTATTTTTAGTAGACATAGAGTTTCACTATGTTTGCAGGCTGGTCTTGAACTCCTGATCTCGTGATCTACCTGCTTCAGCCTCCCAAAGTACTGGGATTACAGGTGTAAGCCATGGCGCATGGCCTGTTGTTTTAACTTTTTAATGATCAGCATTCTAACTGGCATGAGATGGTATCTCATTGTGGTTTTTATTTGCATTTCTCTAATGACCAGTGATGATGAGCTTTTTTCATGTTTGTTGGCCACATAAATGTCTTCTTTTGAAAAGTGTCTGTTCATATCCTTCACCCACTTTTTTCTTGTAATTTTGTTTAAGTCCTTGTAGATTCTGGATATTAGCGCTTTGTCAGATGGATAGATTGCAAAAATTTTCTCCCATTCGGTAGGTTGCCTGTTCACTCTGATGATAGTTTGTTTTGCTGTGCCGAAGCTCTTTAGTTTAATTAGACCTCATTTGTCCAATTTATCTAATTTTTCTAGTACTTTTGGTGTCATATCTAAGAATCTGGCCAGGTTCTGGGCTGTCTGTTCTCTCCCATTGATCTACATGTCTCTCTTTCTGCCAGTGCTATTCTGTCTAGACTACCATTCCTTTTGTAGCAAGTTTTGAAATTTGGGAATTGTGAGTACTCTTTGTTCTTCTTTTGTAGGATTATTTTGGCTATTTGGAGTCCCTTGCAATTCAATATGGATTTTAGAATCAGCTTGTCAATTTCCAGTGAAGTCAGTTGGGATCCTGATAAGGATTGCTTTACACCTTGATCAGTATGGTGAGTATTACCATCGCAACAGTGTTACGTCTTCTAATCCATGGACATGGGATGTTCTCCATTTATTTATTTTTATTTTTATTTTTTTTCGAGATGGAGTCTTGCTCTGTTACCCAGGCTGGAGTGCAGTCGCGTGATCTCAGCTCACTGCAATCTCCGCCTCCCAGCTTCAAGCAATTCTCCTGTCAGCCTCCCAAGTAGCTGGGACTACAGGCACACACCACCACGCCTGGCTAATTTTTTTTGTATTTTTAGTAAAGATGGGGTTTTACCATATTGGTCAGGGTGGTCTTGAACTCCCAACCTCAGGTGATCCACCCGCCTCAGCCTCGCCAAAGTGCTGGGATTACGGGCATGAGCCATTACACCTGGCCACATTTATTTAGATCTTTACTTTATTTTGACAATGTTTTTGTAGTTTTCAGAGTTTGGCATTTCTTTTGTTAAATTTATTCCCAAGTATTTCATTCTAGTCAATGTTATTGTGAATTTAATGGTTTACTTACTTTCAAAAAGTAACACCTGGCAACTCCAAATTTGTTTCCATCTCTGTAATTTGGTTATTTTGAAAATGTTTTGTAAATAGAAACATGTGCCTCTGGTGTTTGTTTGTTTTGTTTTTGTTTTTGTTTTTTTTTTTTGAGACAGAGTCTTGCTCTGTTGCCCAGACTGGAATGCAGTAGCTCGATCTTGGCTCACTGCAACCTCCACCCACCAGGTTCAAGCGATTCTCCTGCCTCAGCCTCCTGAGTAGCTGGATTACAGGCATGCGCCACCATGCCTTACTAATTTTTGTATTTTTAGTAGAGACAGCGTTTCACCATGTTGCCTAGGCTGGTCTTGAACTCCTGACCTCAAGTGATCCTCCCACCTTGGCCTCTGCACCCAGCCTGAAGTTGGCTTTTTTGTTTTTTAACTCAGAATAATGACTTTCAGATCCATCTAAGTTGTTGCGTATGCCAATAGTTTTTTCCCTTTCATTGCTGAGTAATACATGATATGGATGTACCAGTTTGTTTTACCACCCACCTATTGAGAGACTTGATGATTTTCAGTTTTGGGCTAGTGCAAATTAAGCTGCTTTGAACATTCATGACATTCATGTGTTTGTTTTTGGGTGGATACAAATTTTCATTTTTTGGGGGGATAAATATCCAGGAGTGTAACTGCTGTGTTGTATGGTAAATGTCTACTTTTTTTTTTTGAGACAGAGTCTCGCTCTGTCACCCAGGCTGGAGTGCAGTGGCACCATCTCAGCTCACTGCAACCTCTGCCTCCTGGGTTCCAGCAATTCTCCTGCCTCAGCCTTCCCTGTAGTTGGGACTACAGGTGCACACCACCACGCCTG
This sequence comes from Ateles fusciceps, assembly GCA_036589455.1. Taxonomy (NCBI): domain Eukaryota; kingdom Metazoa; phylum Chordata; class Mammalia; order Primates; family Atelidae; genus Ateles; species Ateles fusciceps. The sequence continues at coordinate 4,102,241 of JAZHEH010002241.1, forward strand.
GTTAATTTTTGTATTTTTAGTATAGACGGGGTTTCACCATGTTGGCCAGGCTGGTCTCAAACTCCTGACCTCATGATCTGCCCACCTTGGTCTCCCAAAGTGCTGGGATTACAAGCATGAGCCACTGTGCCTGGCCTTTTTTTTTTTTTTTTAAGAAACTGCCAAATTGTTTTCAAAAGTGGCTGTACTATTTTACTTTTCCACCAGCAATGTATGCAAGATACTGTTTCTCTGCATCATCCCTGGCATTTGGTATTATCACAGCTTTTTTCTTATAGCTGTTCTACTAGGTGTGGAGTGCTATCTCATGGTAATCTTCATTTGCATTTCCCTGTGACTAGTGATATTGAACATCTTTTCATGTGCTTATGTGCCATCTACATACCTTCTTTAATGAAATGTCTCTTCATGGTTTTTGCCCATTTTCTAATGGAGAGGTTTGGGTTTTTTTACTGTTGAGTTTTGAGAGTTTTGTTTCTGTTTTCGAGATGGAGTCTTGCTCTGTGCCCAGGTTGGAGTTCAGTGGTGTGATCTCAGCTCACTACAACTTCCACCTCCCAAGTTCAAGTGATCCTCCTGATTCAGCCTCCCGAGTGATTGGGACCACAGGCGTGCGCCATAACGCCCAGCTAATTTTTATGTTTTTATTAGAGATGGGGTTTCACCATGTTGGCCAGGCTGGTCTCAAACTCCTGGCCTCACGTGATCCATCCACTTGGCCTCCTAAAGGGCTAGAGATTACAGGCATGAGCCACCATGCCTGACCAAGAGTTTTTTTTTTTTTTTTTTTTGAGACGGAGTTTCGCTCTTGTTGCCCAGGCTGGAGCGCGATGGCGCAATCTTGGCTCACTGTAACCTCCACCTCCCAGGTTCAAGCGATTCTCCTGCCTCAGCCTCCTGAGTAGCTGGGATTACAAGCATGCGCCACCTTGCCAGGCTAATTTTATATTTTTAGTAGAGACAGGGTTTCTCCATGTTGGTCAGGCTGGTCTTGAACTCCCGACCTCAGGGTGATCCACCCGCCTCAGCCTCCCAAAGTACTGGGATTACAGGCGTGAGCTACCACGCCTGGCCAAGAGTTCTTTATATATTCTACATAACAGTCTTTTGTCTGATGTATGGATGTCAGATATTTTCTTTGTTTGTTTTTGTTTTGTTTTGTTTTTTGAGATGGAGTCTCGCTCTGTTGCCCAGGTTGGAGTACAGTGGTGAGATCTCTGCTCACTGCAACGTTCACTTCCCAGGTTCAAGTGATTCTCTTGCCTCAGCCTCCTGAGTAGCTGGGATTACAGGCATGCACCACCACGAATGGCTAATTTTTGTATTTTTAGTAGAGATGGGGTTTCATCATGTTTGGTCAGGCTGGTCTTGAACTCCTGACCTTATGATCCACTTGCCTCAGCCTCCCAAAGTGCTGGGATTACAGGCGCGAACCACCGTGCCCAACTGATATCAGATATTTTCTTGCAAATATTTTCTTCCAGTTTGTAGCTTGTATTTTTCTTTTTCTTTATTTTATTGTTATTATTTGAGACAGGGTCTTGCTCTGTCACCCAAACTGGAGTGCAGTGGTGCAATCATGGCTCACTCGCAGCCTCGACCTCCTGGGCTCAAAGTGATCATCCTACCTCAGCCTCCCAAGTAGCTAGGACCACAGGTATGTGCCACCATGCCTGGCTAATTTTTTTTTTCTAGAGATGGCATCTCCCTGTGTTTCCCAGGCTGGTCTTGAACCCCTGTGCTCGGGTGATCCTCCCAGCCTCCCAAAGTGTTGGGATCCCAGGGATGAGCCACCACATCTGGTTAATTTTTGTATTTTTTGTAGAGATGGGGATTCACCATGTTGCCCAGGTTTGTCTCCAGCTCCTGGACTTAAAGTGATCTGCCCACCTCGACTTCCCATAGTGCTGAGTTTACAGGCATGAGCCACTGTGCCCTGCACTGAAGGATCTATTTCTAAGGTGGCTCAGTCACGTGGTGGGTAAGTGAGTGCTAGTTGTTAGTGGAAGGTCTTAGTTCTCCTCCATGTGAACCTCTCCATAAGGGCTGCTTGAGTGTCTTTATGACACGGTGGTTAGGTTTCCCAATAGTAAGCAATCCAAGACCATAGGGTGAGGGCTGAAATGCCCTTTATGTTCTAGCCTGAGAAGTCACACATTGATGACATAGACTAGCTGTGATTCAGTGAGGCAGGGGACACAAGGTGTGAATATCCAGAGTCAAGGGCATTTGAAGCCATCTTGGAGACTGGGTACTATAGCTGGTCAATAGAACTGAATAGATGCAATTCGAGACAGTCTGGCTCCAGAGTTAGGAAGCATAAACACCTTCTTATACTGGCTTAGTATGGCAAGATTTGGGCTGGCTGGGAAATGTGACTTCTGTAAAGTAGAAGAAGAGCAACTTAAGGAAGGGTAGGTGGCATTTCTATTATAGGAAAATAGAACAATTTTGTGAAAGGATCATGTGGAAACTGAGTATTTGGTTACATATATATATATATATATATATATTTTTTTTTTTTTTTTTTTTTTTTTTTTTTGAGACGGAGTCTCACTCCATCACCAGGCGCCAGGCTGGAGTTCAGTGGCGCGACCTCGGCTCACTGCAACCTCCGCCACCTGGGTTCAAGCAATTCTCCTGCCTCAGCGTCCCGAGTAGCTGGGACTACAGGCACGTGCCACCAAGCCCAGCTAATTTTTTTGTATTTTTAGTAGAGACGGGGTTTCATCATGTTGACCAGGATGGTCTCAATCTCTTGACCTCGTGATCTGCCCACCTCGGCCTCCCAAAGTGCTGAGATTACAGGCATGAGCCACCGTGCCCGGTCCCTACTTATTTTCTTAAAAATATCCATGCTGTAAACTTCTTGACAAGTTGCCTTATGCCTCAGCCTGCTGTCCTGAATGACTGTTCCACATCTTCTCTAACCTCCTACACCTTCTGCCCTTCTCCTTTTCTACTGATGACATTGTTCCCAGTTCTCAGAGAAGGTTCAGGCACATCTACCCACTGACAGTATCTATGCTAACACACTCTCCCTTCCCTCCTTGAATAGTCTCTGCTCCCAAGGTCAACTCTTCAACTTGGCTACTAGATCTCGTCTCCTCTCAGCTACTCAAGGATATCAGGCTTGGCAGCCATTCATCCCTTTATCTGAAATTTGTCTCTCCTGGCTCATTCTCATCAGCATATATGTCAGGCTATACCATCTTCCATCTTTTTGGTTTGAGACAGGGTCTTACTTGTCACCCAGACTGGAGTACAGTGGTGTGATCTTGGCTCACTGCAGCCTTGACCTCCCAAGTTCAAGTGATCCTTCCATCTCAACCTCCTGAGTAGCTGGGACTATAGGTGTACACCACCAAGCCTGGCTAAGTTTTGTATTTTTTCGTAGAGAAGGGGTTTCGCCATGATGCCCCGGCTGGTCTTGAACTCCTGGGCTCAAGGGATCCGCCTGCCTTGGCCTCCCAAAGTGCTAGGATTACAGGTGTGAGCCACCGCATCCAACTCTATCTTCCATTTTAAAAGTAAAACAAAAGCAGAAAAACTTTCTCATCACCTTTCCCCCTTCAGCTGTTGTCCCAGGTCTCTGCTTCTCTTTACAGCAATGTTTTTTGTTTGTTTGTTTTTTGAGATGGAGTTGCTCTGTTGTCTAGGCTGGAGTGCAGTGGTGGAATCTTGGCTGGAGTGCAGAGGTTGCAGTCTTGGCTCACTGCCACCTCTGCCTCCTGGGTTCAAGTGATTCTCCTGCCTCAGTCTCCTGAGTAGTTGGGATTACAGGCATGCACCGCCACGCCTGGCTAATTTTTGCATTTTTAGTAGAGATGGGGTTTCACCATGTTGATCAGGCTGGTCTTGAACTCCTGACCTCAGGTGATCCACCCACCCCAGCCTCCCAACGTGTTGGAATTACAGGCATGAGCCACGGCATCCAGCCTACAGCAAAACTTATTGAAAGAATGGTCGGTTATCTGTCTCCACTTTCTCTTCTCTCATTCTCTGTGAACCCATTTTAATTAGGCTTTTGCCCATATCACTCTGCTGAAACTGCTCTTTTCAAAGTAGTCAATGACTTTCATATTAAATTAAATGGTTATTTCTCAGGATTTACTCTTCACCTGTCATTGTATTGGTTATCTGTTGCTATATAACAATTACCCTCAAATTTAGTGACTCAAAACAAGAAGCAATTATCTCATAGTTTCTATGGGTCAGGAATCCAGGAATAGCTTAGCTCTGTGATTCTAGATGAGGTTCTCTTATGAAGTTGCATTCAAGGTGGTGGCAGGGGTTGTAGTCATGTGAAGTCTTGGAAGGTTGGAAGATCCACTTCCAGCATACTCACTCACATGTCTGGCAAATTAGTGTTTGTTTTTGGTAGTAGGCCTTAGTTCTTCACCATGTAGACCTCTCCATAAGGCTGCTTGAGCATCCTCACAATATGGCAACTGCCTTCTCCTCTGGAGAAGGGATTTCAAAGAGAACAAAGCAGAAGTTGAAATATCTTTTATGATCTGGCCTCATAAGTTGCACTCCATTATTTGTGGAATATCTTAATGGTTACACAAGTTATTCTGATTCAGTGTAGGAAGAGATTACACAGGAACATGTGTACCGTGAAGCAAGAGTCATTGGGAAGCCATCTTGGAGGCTAGCTAGCAGAGTGATGTATGACTCAGTTGACTGTTCCCTTCTCCCTCTCCTTCTTTAATGCTCTCTCATTCTTTATATAATTTTAATTCTTGACTTTCTGGATACCACATATTCTAGGTTCTCTTCCTATCTCGTTGGTTGCTTCTCAGTTTTCTTTCTGTTTATCCTTTCAACTTCAAATGTTAGAGCCTCTTGGGGTTCATTTCTCATCTTTAATGGATGCTGTTGTCCTACTTAGATCTCCTTTACAGGACTAGTTGTGCCCATTCCTCAGCTCCTGTGAGTGTTGGCTACCAATGGCTCATCATTTACTCCTCCTCTGGAGAACTGCTCTCCACAAACTGGATCTGCCTTACCTGAGAGATTAGAGAGATTAACTACTGCTCTCCACTGGCCCGCAGACCTGTCATTGACTAATGACTAATGACTAAATGAGGTCAAGTAAAAAAGACCAATTCCTAGCCTTGGTAGAAGGAGCTTTGTGGAATAATTCATGCTTCAAAGTTCTCACAGGATCAAACTGAAGACCATAACTTTGCCTAGCTCTTTCTCCTCTCCTATTCCGTTTCCCTTGCTCATTTTCTCCTGACAGCACTCCCTCAAAGATCACCTACACTCAAGTCCCTATCTCGGCTCTGCTTACAGGGATTCTGATCGAAGATGCCAATACACTTTTTTCTGTTTGTACTCATTCCCTAGGCTTCCACTGCTCTTCAGACATACCAAGGATCTGCCCCACCTCAGAATCTTTCTCTCTGCCTGTCACCCACATCCGCAGCTATCTACATGGTTCAGTTCCTTGCTTTCTTCAGGTCTCTGCCCGAACCTCGTTTTATCAGAGAGACCTTCCCTGTCTGCCTTATATAAATAGATGTATATCTGCATCTATCATTTTCTTAACCCCCTACCAAATTAATTTTTTCAAAATGCATATTATCATTTGAGATATTATCTATCTACTTTCTATTTGTTTATTGTCTGTCCCTTCCTCTACTAGGCTATGTGTTCCATGAGAGCAGGGATTTTATTATTTTTGCTCATTGTCATATTCCTAGGGCATAGAACAGTGCCTGACACATGGTAAATACTCAGTAAATTATCTGTTGAATGAATGAATAAATGGACTCATTAATAGGGAAAACTGGGCCAACCTATAAAAAGCTTCCTTGTTCCCACCTATTCTCCCAACACCCCTGCAGTGGGAAACTGGGCAAGCTCACAGCAGCAGCTAAAAATATCACTCTTGAAAAACAACACAATAATTGAGTGCCCATTATGTGTTCAATAGTGTTCTTGCCACTTTCATACACTAGCTCTAATCTTCAGAACTACCCTGCAAACTGGATATAGAGCATGAAGGTTAACCAATCACACTTTGGAGACAAAGATTGAAATCTTGCCTTGGCTACTCTGTAACTATGTGATCTTGGGCAAGTTCTTGGAGCTTGAAGAGTCCTAAATGTGGTATAGATCCCACCTCCAAGTGGCCAGCTCCTGGTACTATCACAAATGTGTTCATGTTTGTTTCCTCCACCAGAGCAAAGTTCTTGAAAGTAATAATACAGTCTCTTTCACAGAGTTGGTGGGAAGATTAAATGAGACAATGTATGCAAAAGATCTAGCAAACTGCCTGGGATATAATAGTTGCTTAATAACTCTTACTATTATTATTGTACCCATTTTTTGGATGAAAAAACACCAGTGATGTGGCTGGACTCCAGGGTAAATGGCCATGTCAGGCCCCAGAGATTCTGCATCCTTAGCCTTATTCTCCTAGCCTCAAAGATTCCCTAGGCATGGCAGGCTATGAAGCAGAGCCATGAATCAAGGAGACGAGAGCTGGGGCATTAAGTGGTAACCTGGATGGACAGTTGACTGAGAGGCTTCTCTAATGCCATATCACTACAGGAGTTGCAGAACATTGTCATAATTCAGGGAAGTCCCCCCTACGTTGAATTGACAGTCATTTTGGTGGGATAGAGACTAAAGGTTGAAGTTAATTTGATTTCTAGAATATGAAGAAATTAGATATTTTGGGCATGTGTAAGTTTATGCACTGAGATTCAAACTTACAATATAAATAGTACAAAGCAGTGTATAATAAAGCCAGGTGATCTGTACAATGGCTTTTACTGGAATTCAGAGGAGAGAGAGATCACTGAGAACAATCAAGACAGGTTTTTCCTAGAGGATGGGACCTGGAACAATAATAGTACTACTACTAATAATAACTATTTATGGAGGGCTTGATTCTTTATGTATTATTAATATGGTTTGGTTGTATCTCCACCCGAATCTTATCTTGTAGTTTCCATAATCCCCATGTGTCGTGGGAGGGACCCAGTGGGAGGTAATTGAATCATGGGGGCAGTTACCTCCATGCTGTTCTCATGATAGTGAGTGAGTTCTCACGAGATCTGATGGTTTTATAAGGGGTTTTTCCCCTTTTACTCATTCTTCTTCTTCCTTCTGCCATGTGAAGAAGGATGTGTTTGCTTCCCCCTTCTACCATGATTGTAAGTTTCCTGAGACCTCCCCAGCCATGCTGAACTGTGAGTCAATTAAACCTCTTTCCTTTATAAATTATCCAGTCCATGAAGACAGTGTATGTCCTCATAAGGGCATAAAAATGGACTAATACAGCTGGGCACAGTGGCTCACACCTGTAATACCAGCACTTTGGGAGGCTGAGGTGGGTAGATCACAAGGTCAGGAATTTGAGACCAGCCTGGCCAAGATGGTGAAACCCTGTCTCTACTCAAAATACAAAAATTAGCTGGGCACAGTGGCTTGAACCCAGGAGGCGGTGGTTGCAGTGAGCCGAGATTGTGCCAGTGCACTCTAGCCTGGGTGGCAGAGCAAGACTCTGTCTTAAAAAAAAAAAAAGACTAATACAATGATTGTCTTTTTAAATATTCACAATAAATTAGCAATGTATGTAGATGTTATCATCTCTATTTCACAGATAAGGAAACCGAAGCTCAGAGAGTTTAAGTAACCTTCTCATTATCATAAAGTTAGTAAGTAGTTTGGGTCAGGATTTGAACCCAGGTCTCTCTCTGGTCCTATGGAAACATGCCCATGGCCCATGCCCCTTCCATACTTGAGTGCCTGTCCTGAAGGACCAAGCTGAAACTCAGCTCCCCTTGATAGTGACGTACCCAGCAATCCCCAGTGGATTCCCATAGCACTTTGAGCCCACCTCCAAGTGGCCACTTCCTGGAACTATCACAATGTGTCCATGTTTGTCTCCTCACCAGAGCAGAGTTTCTGAAAATCAGAGACATCTCTTATTTATCTCTATCTTTATCAATTTTACAGTACTTGGCACTCAGTAGGCATCAAAATATTGAAAAAATTGATGAGGGAAAAAATAAATATTAAATACTGTGATACCAAAAAGCATCTATTTGGGGTTTTTTAAGAGTATGCTTTGAGTTTCTCATGATTTTAAACATATATTTGATATGATTTTTTTTTTTTTTTTTTTTTTTTTAAGACAGAGTCGCCCTCTGTCAGCCAGGCTGGAGTGCAGTAACACTATCTTGGCTGATTGCAACCTCTGCCTTCTGGGTTCAAGCGATTCTCCTGCCTCAGCCTCCCAAGAAGCTGGGATTACAGGTGCCTGCCACCACACCAAGCTCATTTTTTTGTATTTTTGGTAGAGACAGGGTTTTATCATGTTGGCCAGGCTGGTCTTGAGCTCCTGACCTAAAGTGATCCACTCACCTTGGCCTCCCAAAGTGCTGAGATTACAGGCATGAGCCACCATACCCAGCCAGATAAGACATTTTAATTTCTTTCATGATTCCTGGTATTGTTGAAGAGACATCATTTACAGATATAACAGGGACTATAAATAAACATATGAAAATGATAAAGTATAAGATAGTAAATGATAATGTGTTAAATTGCATGGATTCTTTAATAATGCAATAGAAGTTTAGAAAACATAGAGATTAGTGTGATTTTAGGCTGTATAAGGAAAGAGAACTGAGGACAGCTCTCTGAAATGCTATATTTGTCAGTTCTCAGTTGCAAGCAACGGAAATAGATTCTGAATAAGTTAAGCTACTGAGCAGTTTACAGAAATACTGGGACACCTGGAGAACCAGGCTCAGAGCCTAAACAGATATAACCATAGCCAAAACCACTCCATAAACAGTGTTTGGTGAAGATTCTGCTGTCCACTATATGCCACATCTCATATCACTGACACTATCAGGCCAGGGACCTGAGCTTGGCACTGCTGCTAGGGCTGCATGAAAACTAGAAGTTGCTGTCACCAGGAACACTCTTCCCCTGACTCTGCTTATTTTCATCAGTAACTCCTGAGTCAAAGGCTAGGATAGGTGCGTCTGATTGGCTCAGCCTAGGACACTGTCAGCTCTGGCTGCAAAGGAGGCTGGGAAAGCCCGGATCTGGTGTTTTCAGCATCTCTAGTGAGAAGTAGGATCTGCTTCATATAAGATTCTTGGGGTCTTTTTTGTTTATTTGTATTTTTGAACCAGAGTCTCACTCTGTCACCCAGGCTGGAGTGCAGTGATATGATCTTGGCTCACTGCAGTCACTGCTTCCTGGGTTCAAACGACTCTCATGCCTCAGCCTCCCAAGTAGTTGGGATTACAGGTGCGTGCTACCCTGCCTGACTAATTTTTTGTATTTTTAGTATAGATGGATTTCAATATGTTGGCCAGACTGGTCTTGAACTCCTGGCCTCAAGTGATCTGATGCCTCAGCCTCCCAAAGTACTGGATTCTTAAGGTGGGAAATTCTCAGGTATTGAGCAGCCTCCACCCCCATCTTCCAAAAAGAAATGTGTACTGCAGTTGCCCAAAGGTAGAGGGCAAGAAAAGGAAGAGGGATGGTTAGACAAGAGATCGAGAAGTGGCCCAGGGCAGTGGAAAGAGCCTTGAGGAATCCTGGGAGGAGAGTTTAAGGAGGGAAAGGTAAGGTGCTGAGTGCTTTGGAGAGTTCTAGGGAGAGTAGAAGTGGTCTCTGTATTTGGATAGAAAGGGGTGTTCTGTGACCTCACCAAGAGCAATTTTAGTCAAGTGTAGAGGTAGAAGCCAATCATAGGAAATTATGGAGAAAACCAATGTAAAGACATGGAGGAATCTGTCTCAAAAATATTGGGGACTTTTCTCTCTATTAATCATCACAAAGACAGAATCTAACGTCATAATTCATCACTCGTTCCGTGACATGATTTGGCTGTGCTTCCACCTATGTAGGGAAGGGGAGTAGAAAGTTGCCAGGATAGGCCAGATGTGGTGGTGCATGGCTGTAATCCCAGCACCTTAGGAGGCTGAGGTGAGAGGACTGCTTGAGTCCAGGAAGTTGAGGCTGCAGTGAAGCCATGATCATGCCACTGCACTCTGGCCTAGGCAATAGAAAGAAAGAAGAAAGGAGGAAGTGTGAGAAACAAACTCACCCATCTAAACCCAAAGAATGGACTCAGAGACCCAGAGAACAGTGAAAGTGAGACTTTTAATGGCAGTCCTGAAGACTGGGTGTCTGATAGGCAGGCACACCCAGCACAGTTTCAACAAGCAATTCATCCCCTCGTGTACAGGTCCCTCCCCCGGTTCCTCATAGGCTGAGTACTATGGGGTCATAATCTTCCTGGACATTGCCTATGGATTGTTGGGTCGGGGCTTCGGGTGTTTGTTTGTTTGTTTGGGTTGTCTTGCTGCATTTTATTGCAGCCCACAGTGCATTGCAATCCTAGTTAGCTCAGGGGCTCTTTAAATATTTAACTTATGACCTAAGTGGCTGGACAGGCTAAGTGACCTATTTTGCAGACTAGTAAATTTTTATCTTAGACTAAACTTTGGTTCAGGTGAAGGCAACTAAGGGAGGTGGGGGAGCGGGGAGGCTGACAAGCAGCCATTGGCTATCCAAGCAGGGGCCTAGTATATCCTGTTTCTTTTGTAGTTTGCTGGCCTAAGCTGATTTAAGGCACTCTGTCTTGGAAATGGACCAGTGCATACATTATTTCCTTCAATTCCCTCCCCTTTTCTTTTTACTCCTATTGGTCCCATTGTCGCATTTATTTTTGTGTCCTTTGGTTCTTAAATTTCTTAGGGACTCCTAATGAGTTAATGTAAGTGCTGGGATTAAAATAGTGTAACTCTCCAACTTTAGGGGCCACGTGGATTCTTGGGGATCTTATGGAATGCCGGGGTGAAGGGAATGGCCAGTTGAACTAAGGCGCAAGTCCCGGTGCAATTGGACCGTAACAGGTTAGGGAGGTTTCTCTTCCCACAATACCACCAGACATCAGCCTGGGGTATATGAAGTGCTGAGTGGTTGCCTTTGTTTGACTCACCAGTCAAACATTTATGATGTGGGTACAAGCTGAGAGTTTTCCCACAGGCTTACTAAACTCTGCCCCTGCCTAGAGAGGCAAGAGGAGTGGTTCAAATTCCCTATGGAGAACGAGGGGATTGCTCTAGGGTCTGATCCCTGCAAGGCAGGAAACAGCAATGATAGACTTTTGTAAGTTTTATTTCCCCGTGCATTCCTGTCCTGGTATAGCGCCAACATGCAACGCATTCCATAGGGATTGATATTCCATCCTAGGGAAATGGAACCACCTGTGCCTGAGGCGGCCCAGCAGAGCATGCTATAACAGTCACTCTTATTAAGAGCTGGTACTAAAAAACAAAACAAAACAAAAAAGAGCTAGTACTGAAAATTTGACCCATTTAACCCAGGCATTTACATCCCCATATCTAGTCTTAATTTCTAAAGTCTGCCTCAAGTCAGTTACCTTAATTCTTTTTGTTCTCTTACAGTTATTGTCTGGTGGGTTAAAGGAAGTAGTGGGACCAGGAGTTATAGTAATCCTGAGTGGGCTCGGGGTGGAGTTGGTGACCAGCCTAAGAGAGAAGCATTCCACGAGATCCCTTCCTGAGATATCTATTCCTAATCCATACCTCCAAGGTTCCTGGGTTGTTGATGGTAATTAATATAGGATTGCATTCTAAATTTCTACAGTTAGGTGGCATAGGGCCCTTATACAAATGTATTTTATTCTTTAAGGGTTTGTTTTTGGAAAAGTGACTCACCTAGCTTTGATATTGAGCGGGCCACCAAACCTGATTCCAGCTAGCACAAGGCTTTTCTGAGAGGGCCCAATAACGATCTGCTTTAGGACATAAGTATTTACCTGCTCGTGACAATTGTCTTTGGTTCCCTAAATTCCCACAAGGTAAGACTTGTCAGGCATTAAATTTTATAGTGGGGGTGCAGAGGTGGAGGTCTTAGTTGATTATTAGTTTGGATATTCCCTACTTTCCACCCCTGGTACTGGGCCCTATTCAATACTTAGGTCTCCTTTCACCCCTTGTGTTAGGATTAATCCTAAACATATCCACCCCTGATGACGGAGCCTGCTTATAGCTTCCTTTTAGGTTTTTCTTAAAGTTAGCTTTAAGGGTTCCTTAGGTGATCTATACACTTCCCATTCACCCTTTTCCCTTCCCTCTGGGGGTTTGTTTACCAGTCTCTTGACCCGAATATGTGTCCATCCCCATTCAGCTGTTCCTACGGCATCTCAGTGATCAGGAGCACTTGATAGGAACCTTCCCAGCCTGGGTGGAGCTTGTCTTCTTCCAAGTCTTAATTAGTACCGAGTCGCCAGCCTGGAAGTCGTGACCTGTGAATTCAAGATGTAGGGTTCGAGTTAGAAGTCTTTTTAACTTAAGGGTCGGCAAGTGCTGGGAACACTGTGGACCTCTCAGTGGTATCTGAGCGACCCCAAGCTTCTGAAAAAATTGGCAAAACCCAAGCTATCTGAAATAACAAGAAGAAATTGTGAGCCTATAAACGGATGCATGAGGGAGGTCTGTCTTGAGGAAAAACCTCTGTGATGGAGATAAGGATGTGAAAGTCTTTCTCCTCCCGCTGCTCCTCCAGGCCTGCATGGAGGGTGGTCTCCCCACTCTTGCAGTTTTGTGGTCAGGCTGGTTGTCCTGTGTCAGATCCTGTTCCCCCTGCAGCTGTGAGCCCAATGTATTCTTGCTGATAGTTATAAGTTTGTGTTTAACCTCTATTCTTGCTAAGGTGTATGGTTTCTATGCTGACATTGTGATCTTTGTGCACCAGTTTTGCAAATGTATTCTTTTTGTATGATCATTGCCACAGTGTTGTGTAATCTCACTCACCCTCCCCTATTGAAAGAGCATAATAAAAAACTGAGGTTTTCAGGGGGATTTCAGACATTCATGGAGCAGCATTATGTAGTGTCTCCCCTGGGACCAGCTTTAAGGAAAACCGTTCCTTGTCTTTCTTTTACCTACCACTCAATCACTCTGAGAGACATTGAATCTGTGCTGATATATTGGGAGCTGGTCTTCCAATAGACAAGGTGGAGGATATGGTCAGTATATAAGTTCTTAAAAATTGGTCTTTGGTTTCCATAGTAGGAAGGTCACTAGTTTTGCCTAAATACAGGAATGCTTTGAAATGGCCTTAACCCAGGGGGTCTTCCTCCAGTAGTCTGTTTTCTAACTACCTTTTTATTTATTTTTTGGCAGGTTGCACAACCCCAGCACACTTGTTTAGCAAAGGTATAAATCCCTATACACTATAATTTTTGAGTATTGCATCATACGTGGCCTGGGGGACCCCTATGACTTCCCTTATGCATTATGGACATAAGTTTTCTCATAAGGGGTTTGTTTATCATTTCTTTCCCGTTAGGGAGCACCTATCTCCCATCCTCAGCTTGAGTGGCCCCTATCTTGCCCAGTTCTTCCTCCTCCTCTTAAGAAAATTGAGGTCTTAATGTTACTTTAGGGATATCTGGGATTGGGCTAAACAGTCTTTCTAACTTCTTCCTCCAGGGAGTCTTGCTCGGCAGCTTCATTCGCAAGCCTGTTCCCTACAACTTCTATAGTGTTTACTTTCTGATGGCCATTTACATGAAGCATGGCTATCTCTGCTGGAAGCAGGAGGCTTTTTAAAACTTGTTTAACCAGTTCCTCAGGTACCAGTTCTTTCTCCCTGCTATTTATTAGATCCTGCTCTGTCCAGATCTTTCCAAAGATGTGCATTACTCCACAGGCATATTTGGAATTAGTATACAGTGCCTTCTTGGCCTTCTAGGAGTTTTAGGGCCTGGTTAAGAGCATATAATTCCCTGCACTGTGGGAGGCCAAGGGGGCAGATCACGAAATCAAGAGATCAAGACCATCCTGGCCAACATGGTGAAACCCCATCTCTACTAAAAAGACAAAAATTAGCTGGGCGTGGTGGTGTGCGCCTGTAGTCCCAGCTACTCGGGAGGCTGAGGCAGAAGAATTGCTTGAACCCAGGAGGCGGAGGTTGCAGTGAGCTGAGATTGCACCACTGCACTCCAGCCTGGTGACAGAGTGAGACTCCATCTCAAAAAAAAAAAAAAAAAAAGCATATGATTATCAAGTTTGGGCTGATCATTGATTGGGTAATCTACCTTTTTCACACAGGATTGTTTGTTTCCATCAATGACAACATAGCCATTGTGTCTTTTATCATCTATTGCTCAGGATGACCCATCCACAAACAGCCTTATTCCATCATGAGGTGGAGTTTCTTTAAGGTCTGATTTAAATTTATTTTGATATTCTAGGATATCTAAACAGTTATGATCCCATGCCTCCTTTTTTTTTTTTTTTTTTGAGACAGAGTCTTACTCTGTCACCAGGCGGCCAGGCTGGAGTGCAGTGGCACAATCTCGGCTCACTGCAACCTCTGCCTCCTGGGTTCAAGCAATTCTCCTGCCTCAGCCTCCCGAGTAGCTGGGACTACAGGCGCACGCCACCACGCCCAGCTAATTTTTGTATTTTTAGTAGAGACAGGGTTTCACCATGTTGATGCCTTCTTATTGTCTTCTCCTTTCCATAAGAAACTGGCTGGAGTTAGGTTAGGCACCTCCCCAGGGCCCACTGACCCCAGGAGGAGACTTGGGGAGGCAAAGGACTGACCAGTTGGCCTCCCAGGGTGCCTTTGGCCAGGCTCTGCTGGGTCTGGCTCTGGGCCAAGAGCTGCTGGTTTGAAGAGGTGCCAGTCTGTGGTGCCTTCCCTGATGGGCACTCTCATTGGCAAAGGCATCCCTGGCTCCGGGCTCCCTTCTTCTTTCTTTGCTTTGAAGACATCATCCATCTACCTGGCAGGCCAAGAGCTGCACTGTTATATTTCATGCCACCCCCACTGGTGACCCAGCAACTGCAAAGGGTCTCTGGTTTGTCCCACTCTGGGAGGGGACTCAGTGTTTTTCTCCTTCTTAGCTGCAAGGGTCCTCCCTTGGCCCAGCCCTGCTCTGGGAAACAGAACTTTCATATATCCCACCTCAAAGCATCTTGGTGGACTTCTCCCCAGCACAAGCCCTCTCTACTTCAGGGATTGTAAACTGGCATCCTCTTTCACCTGTATTGGGTTTAAAAATTTTTTTTACTGATCACCAGCATTTAAAAATCCTATTTCACATAAAAAGTCAGAATTCTGGCCTCTGGCAAAGCAGACAATTTGGCAACCCAGGGTCGGCACTGTAAGAACAGCCGAGCAGCTGCGGCCCCTTTAACAGGTGTGCCCTCTTCAGTTAGCCACAGCCCCACCCAGCCCTGAGGCCCTCCTTCTCTCATCATTTGTGTACGGGTAGTCCTTTGAGTTTGCAACCCTAGTTCTGATCTTCCTTATGTAGCCTCCCCAGCCCTTCTGCAGACTTACTGACAGCTGCCCCTGGTGGACTTACAGCCTCTCAGAAAAACAACAACAAAACCTTAATGGTCATCTCATCCATTTACCCTTCCATAACCTGAATCCTCTCTACCACCTCCCAACAAACAGCCATCTGTTTTTTTTGTTTTGTTTTTGCTTTGTTTTAAAATGGAGTCTTGTTCTGTTGCCCAGGTTAGAGTGCAGTGGTAAGATCTCGGCTCACTGCAACCTCCACCTCCTGGGTTCAAGCGATTCTCCTGCCTCAGCTTCCTGAAGAGCTGGGACTACAGGCACGCATCACCATGCTCAGAGAATTTTTGTAGTTTTAGTAGAGATGAGGTTTCACCACATTGGCCAGGATGGTCTCTATCTCTTGATCTCGTGATCTGCCTGCCTCGGCCTCCCAAAGTGCTGGGATTACAGGTGTGAGCCACTGTGCCTGGCCTGCCATCTGGTCTTTGTTGTAGGCAACCCATTATTCCTCAAGCAGCCTGATCCTAACTTTCTTCCACATCCCTTTCTCACTTGCAAAGCCCAGTTCCTGGGCTCTGTTCCTTCTCAGTGGCCGCACCGCACCCTTTCCCTGCACCTCCTTGTTGCTTGAGCCCCTAGAACCTTCCCCCAGCCCTGCCAATCTCTCCACAGCCTCTCACTTCCTCTTGTACTCTTTCTTCCTTTTACATTATTTTTCTCCCCCAGTCTCACCTTCTGTGTCTCTCTTTGATCTTTGTCTTTTCCAGTCTCTCTCTCTCTCGCTCATTTTTCTTCTTCTATGTCTCTCTCTGTGTCATCCCTTGTTTCCTTTCTCCCTCACATTCAGTTTCTTCCTCTTTCGCTCTCTGGGCACAAGCTGAGCATGCTGTGCCCTGGCTGTCCACTGTCTGTCTGCAAAGATGGACAGCTCTGTCTCTCTCTGAGCACCAGCGCACCTGCACAGTGTTTTACACTGTCCACCCTGTCACAGCTGCTTAGTCCGGTGGCTCTCACACACACAGCTGCGCACTGGCTCTCCCTTGCCTTCAAGGTCAGCAGCTTAACTCTTTCTCTCTCTCTGGCCCTCTACATTTGCCATTTCCTCCCCTTTCCCTTTCCGATTTTCTTTCTTACTTTTTCTCTTTCTTCCTTTCTTCTTACAAAAACCTTCTGACCTTTCCTCAGTCATTCCTTAATTGATTTTCGTTACATCCATCAATCTTTTGCAGTTTCTTAGTAATATCAGGCCAGCTTTCAGTCACAAAATTAACCTTTAAAAGGCCTTGTCCTACTGGATCCTCTGGATCTAATCCTGAATACATTCTCATTTGATATCTGAGCCTCTACAGAAAAGCAGAGGGAGTCTCTGCTTTTCTTGTTGGATCTCAAATGCTTTTGAGACATTCTGTGTTCTAGGAGTGGACTTTTTAATCCTCCAATTATTCGTTCCCTTAGGTCCTGCATTTGGGCCTGATCTCTGGGGTTATTGTTATCCCATCTGGGATTTGCATTTGGGAATTTCTGCTCAGCTAGCCGGACTCCTTGCCCAGGAGGATGCTGTCTCTCCCAAATGGTCATGGCTGCCCTTCTAATCATTCCTCTCTCTTCTCCAGTAAACAGAATATGTTTACGATTGACATCATCTCATCTCAAGTACAAAAATTGGGTCCTAAAAATTGATCTAGCTGCTCTGCCAACCTAAGGAGATCTTCCAAGGGTGGCCTCATTTCCTTTTTAAAATTCCTAACCTCAGTGCTTGTTAGAGGCACACTCACAAATTCAGCTTCTTCCTGTCCCACAGGGAATTCTCTAAGAGGGTACATATTAGACATCTACTGTTTAGAAGAAATGGGGAAATTTTCAATGTCCTTCTTACATTGTTCTAATCCTTTCCTTAAGTTTGGATAAAGATTTAAGGGAGCACTGGGTTTAGCTCCTTCATGATCCTCAGATGCCTTTTCCTCCAGCCTTCCTGTGGCCCCTGATCTCCCCTGTCCTTGACTTTGTGAGATGTATGGGGGGTGGGAGGAGCATGTTAGGGTATCCCAGGGCTTTTCACCGGGTGAGGGCTCTTTACTATGCTCTTTTTTCTTTCTCTCTTTAAGGGGAAACATGGGGTTAATTCACTAATCCAACAAAGAGCATAACCCATCTCCTCTTGTGAGGATGGGGTTTTATCATTTACATAGAGAATTAAAGCTTGGCACACCCAATTCTCATCTGAGCCAAACTTAGGCCAAAAGACCGAAGGCTGACGAATGGGCTCTTTGGGCCAGATAAAACAGCAGGTTTGTTTCTAATTAACATGTATACGATGGGTGTAGTCTTTTAAGGTCTTAGCTTTATTAGGGGTGTCTTATTTTAGAATCCCTACTTTAGACCCTGGCTTTGATCCAGGGGTCTCAAAATCCAGTGCTTCAGTTCACCTGGTCTGGGAATCCTCTAGAAGTGAAAGCTGCTTCAGTGGTCTGTCTCTCTGGTTTTCTGCCTTTATGCAGCTTCTTGTCTGAACATTCCTCACTTTCTTCCCAACTCATACATGCATTCAGGGAGACATTTTCCTCTATTAGATTCAGCATTTTAGTTGTTTGGAGTGGGAAGTTTCACACCTGAGACCTACTTTACCATGGTAACAGAAACAGAAGTTGCATTTCTTAGAATTTTAACAATTTCTTCTAGTTCTTTTGGTTTTAAATACGTTTACTGAGGTATAGTTTATATATAAGAATTTACCAATTAAATGTATAGTTCAGTGTATAGACCCATGTAACTACCACCACAAGCAATGCATAAAACATTTCTAATCATCCCAAAAGGTCTCCTTATGTCCCTTTGTAAGTCAGTCCCTTACTTTACCTCCAGTTCCAGGCAACTATTGATATATTAATATAATTATATTAATATATTATTATATATACAATATATTAATATAATATATATAAATATATAATAATATATTATTATATATGACTTCTGCCTTTTCTGAAATGTCTTTCTTTCTTTTGGTCTCACTCTGTTGCCCAGGTTGGAGTGCAGTGGCATGATCTTGGCTCACTGCAACCTCTGCCTCCCAGGCTTAGGTAATCCTCCCACCTCAGCCTCCCAAATAGATGGAACCACAGGCATGCACCACCACACTCGGCTAATTTTTTGTCTTTTTAGTAGAGATGGAGTTTCACCACGTTGCCCAGGCTGGTCTTAAACTCCTGGACTCAAGTGATCTGTCCACCTTGGCCTCCCAAAGTGCTGAGATTACAGGTGTGAGCCACTGTACCAGGTCTGAAATTTTTTATTTATTTATTTTTATTTCTTATTTTTTTATTTTTTTGAGATGGAGTTTCACTCTTGTTACCCAGGCTGGAGGGCAATGGCGTGATCTTGGCTCACTGCAACCTCCAGCTCCGGGGTTCAAGTGATTCTCCTGCCTCAGTCTCTCGAGTAGCTGGGATTACAGGCATGCGCCACCATGCCTGGCTAATTTTGTGTTTTTAGCAGAGATGGGGTTTCTCCGTGTTGGTAAGTCTGGTCTCAAACTCCTGACCTGAGGTGATCCACTCGCCTTGGCCTCCCAAAGTGCTGGGATTACAGGCGTGAGCCACTGCACCTGGCCTATTTTATTTTATTATAGAGATGCTATCTCACTATGTTGCCCAGGCTGATCTCCTGGCCTCAAGCAGTTCTCCAACTTGGCCTTGCCAGTTACTGGGATTACAGGCATGAGCCCCTGCACCAGCCTGGAATTTCATATAAATGGAATCATACAGGAGAGATCCTTGTGCCTAACTTCTTTTCCCTCAGCACAGTGTTTTAGAAATTCATCCATATTGTTGCATGTTTCAGTGGCTCATTCCTTTTTGTTGCTGAGCAGTAGTCCATGGCATAGATATATCACACTCAGGTGATTTTTGAGATAAGATTTCTGCATATCTCAAAGAAGTCAATAAAAAGATGAAGAAGAGATTTACTAATGTGGAAAGTTAATATGGAAGATTCATGTTACATGTTCTTTTTTTTTTTTCTGAGACAGGATCTCTCTCTCTCCGTCATCTAGGCTGGAGTGCCTGGGTGCGATCATAGCTCACTGGCTCACTGCAGCCTCTACCTCCTGGGCTCAAGTGATCCCCATTAACTGCCTTAGCCTCTCAAGTAGCTGGGACCATAGGTATGTGCCACCATGCCAGGCTAATTTTTAAATTTTTTGTAAAGACAGAATCTTGCTGTGTTGCCCAGGCTGGTATTGAACTTTTGGGTTTAAGCAATCCTCCCACCTTGGCCTCCCAAAGTGCTAGAATTACAGGCATGAGCCACCATGCTTGGCCATGTTCTCTATTAAATAAAATCCTTCCATCTCTTTCTTCATTTCAGCCAGTTAAATTGAGATCTAAAGGCCTGAATTTACTATTTAATGCTACCTAATGACATTTCAGAGACTGGCCATAAAAAAGCAAGTGTCGAAAATTAACAAAAACATGTCTACAAAGGAAATGAAGATGTTCCCTCTTCCTTGAAGCAACAGAGAGAGAAATATCCTTCTGCATTATAAAACTAATTCCAAGACTCTGATTTGATACAGTGTTAAATTGAAAACATTTAGGAAAATATCTATCTTGTTTTCTCCATTTCCATTTCTGCAAAATGGAGACTTGCTGACTATTCATAATTATCAACTTACTCTGTACCCTATTTTCTATTAATGTGGATGTCATTGGAATTATAATTTGAATAAAGCAACCATGTAAAGCTCTTGTCAAGGGAAAATTACTTTCAAAATAAACCTATTGTGTTTTTTGTTTGTTTGTTTGTTTTTTGTGAGACAGGGTCTCACTCTGTCACCCAGGCTGGAATACAGTGGCACAATCTCAGCTCACTGCAACCTCTGCCTCTCATTTTCAAGTGATTCTCTGGCCTCAGCCACCCAAGTAGCTGGGATTACAGGCATGCACTACCACGCCTGGCTAATTTTTCTATTTTTAGTAGAGATGGGATTTCACTGTGTTGGTCAGGCTGCTCTCAAACTATTAGCTTCAAATGATCCACCTACCTTGGCTTCCCAAAGTTCTGGGATTACAGGTGTGTGAGCCACTGTGCCCAGCAAATAAACCTATTGTTCTTATTACTTTTTTTTACTGATTAATTATTTGATTTATTTTTATTGCCCTAATAATAGTGTGCTACTCAGTATTTCTATGTTTAGTTTTTTTTTTTGAGATGGAGTCTCACTCTCTTTTCCAGGCTGGAGTGTAGTGGTGCAGTCTCAGCTCATTGCAACCTCCACCTCTGGGGTTTAAGCAATTCTCCTGTCTCAGCTGGGACTATAGGCATGCGCCACCACGCCCAGCTAATTTTTTACATTTTTAGTGGAGGTAGGGTTTCACCATATTGGTCAGGCTTGTCTTGAACTCCTGACCTGAGGTGATCCACCCACCTTGGCCTCCCAAAGTGCTGGGATTACAGGCGTGAGCCACCACACCCGGCACAGTATTTGTATGTTTCTAAATCAGTATTTCTATGTTTCTGAATACTTATAGTATTCATACTGTCTCCTCAAATGAGAAGAGAATGATTGGCATGATGGAAAACATAAAGGCCCCTAACTCTGGTAGGTTTTTTATTTTCAGAAAGAGATTGTGTCTGGTCTCATTTAAATTGCTACCAAAGAATGAGAATAATTGTGAAAGAAGCTCCCTCCGGAGGTGAGAAAGCATGAGAATTATTTACATTTATCATAGTAGTGAGGTTACAAAACTATACAATCACATCTGCTAAGAAAACACAGTTTTCTATGTCAGGATTGGTTGGAGGATTTTTGTGTGCTGACAAAAGCTGGATCCAGGGGACATGTAAACAACTTTGGCTGGCTGTTTGGCCCTATGATTAATGGATGCCAAACAGACAAATACAGAATTGAATCTAAGAAAACACAGAAGAGTACTACACCTACTAGAAAGGCTTACATTAAAAAGAAAATCTGACAATACCAATATTTGGCAAGAATCTGGAGCAGGTATAGTACTTGTACACTGCTGGTGTATGAAGTTCAAGAATAAGAAAAACTGATCAAGGTTATTAGAAGCCAGAAGAATGGTATTATCCATTTTGAGAGAGTGTAAGTGAAAAGAAAGGGATGCCACACACAGTGGCTTACACTTGTAATCCCAGCATTTTGGGAGGCTGAGGTGGGAGGATTACTTGAGCCAGGAGTTTGAGACCAGCCTGGGCAACATAGGATATCCCATCTCTCTCTCTTTTTTTTTTTTTTTTTTTTTTTTTGAGATGGAGTATTGCTCTGTCACCCAGGCTGGAGTGCAGTGGCGTGATCTCTGCTCACTGCAGCCCCACCTCCCAGGTTCAAGCAATTCTCCTGCCTCAGCCTCCCAAGTAGCTGGGATTACACGTGCCCACCACCCTGCCCAGCTAATTTTTGTATTTTTGGTAGAGATTGGCTTTCACCATGTTGGCCAGGCTGGTCTTGAACTCCTAACCTCAGGTGATCCACCTGTCTTGGCCTCCCGAAGTGCTGGGATTACAGGCGTGAGCCACCGCACCCAGCACCCCGTCTCTTAAAAAAAGAAGAGAAAGAAAGAGAGAGAGAGAAAAGAAAAGGAAGAGACTAGACGTGGTGGCTCACGCCTGTAATCCCAGTACTATGGGATGCCAAGGTAGGTGGATCGTGAGGTCAGGAGTTCAAGACCAGCCTCACCAACATGGCGAAACCCCATCTCTACTAAAAAGACAAAAATTAGCTGGGCATGGTGGCACATGCCTGTAGTCCCATCTACACGGGAGGCTGAGGCAGGAGAATCACTTGAACCTGGGAGGCAGAGGTTGTGGTGAGTTGAGATTGTGCCACTGTACTCCAGCCTGGGCAACAGAACGAGACTCCGTCTCAAAAAAAAAAAGAAAAAAAAAAAAGGAAGAAATACAGAGAAGACAATGATCACAGCAAGAAGGTTAAATAAATAAATAAATAAATAAATAAATAAATAAATAAATGCAATTAAAATAGAAGACATTAATCCAGTGAAGTCTTTTTCTTTGGCTTAATAACAGAAAACAACAGCCACAACACACATCAACTTACACTGTCTCATGGTTACATGAACTTTCTGACTCTGCCACAAGTTAGCACATAGGGATCTTGACCATCTTACCATCCCTCAAAGTATCTTGTGGGATGAAGACTGATCTCATGACATCAAGCTGATAGGGCATATGGAGTAAAAAATAGCAAGTATCTTACATATTTAGGAAATATATATATACCAGAAGGCAGGGAGGCTCCAGTACAAAGGCTTTCACTTCACTGATAATTTCTTCATGTTTAGTGATCTTGCATATAGGTGCTCCCTTCAAAATGAAGGACAAGTTGCTTTATTTGTGCTACCTACCCCTAAACCAAAAGAGCCACATCACTTAGGTGAATTTAGAGACAATGTTGATCATTTTTGGGCTACTGCTTTGACCTCATTACCTGGTCACTTGAAATGAAGGCATATTTGAGTGAGATTCAGAGGAAGAAAAGTTTCTGCAGCTGGTCTCGTCTGCAGGGCAAGTTAGTCCTTGTGGTCCTTATAGTGTTCAAAGTATTTATGGCAGACTGAGGGTACTTTATCATTTGGGGCAAGTCCTGATAGGAGAATCACAGCGAAGGCCCTCTGAGCATGCCTTTTGGCAGGTAAATATTCTCTCTTTGAGATTCAAGCTCTCAGTTTGCTGTGGGGCCATGGACACAGCATGATCATGGAACTCAGCACGATCACAGCATGATCATGAGCTGGCTATGATCTGGTCTTCCTAGATATGAAGCTTGTTCATACCTAGGACATGGATCTGTTATCAAGTAGAAATGACATATACAAAATGAGGTTAAAGCAGATCCTGAAAACACAAATGGCTCCTAGCACCCACACCCCTACTTCTGCTGCATTGCTATTTTACCTACCACTATTACCAATTACATGAGCCTTGTTACCAGACTGCAGTGGAATAAAGTCATATTAGTCTGTCACTGTCTTCACCTGGTGTGTTGGCATGAAAAAGAAATGGGCTGCTGTGATACTGTGGCCTCCAATCAAGGATGACCCTGAAGGACACTGGGGGATAGGCAGGACTTCAAGAAATACAGCTACCTGACTAGTTTTCCCAGAAGGAGAAAGAGGCTAAGAGTCTACATTGATTCTTAGTCTGAGGTTAATGATTTGGCTAGATGATTAGGGAATTAGAGTAATATTAAAAGGAAGTTTGGAGAAGTATAATGTGGATGAACTTTTTAAAATGGTTCCCAAATGTGACAGTATCTGTCATGATTCAGTTGCAGACCACAGATACCACTCTACTTAATTTAAGGGAAAAGGGAGTTATTACCAGGGATTAGGTGGCTTACACAATATTCATAAGGGCTGGGAGAAGAAGCTTTAGGTGGAGCTTGTAAGAGCTTGTAAGAGCTTGTAGGAGCTCCATGATCATGCCGTGTCCATGGCCCAGCAGAATCTCACTGATTCTGCTATGTTTGGGTAAGCTATGTCTTCCACTGCAGGAAACCAGCAAATCAGCACATTGGTAACCACAGAACCACACTTCCTCTGCCATGATTCACAGAAGCAAAGTGAATTCATCATATCCTGCCTCTCTCTCCACATCACTCAGTTAATTGGGTTTCACATTCAAGTCTCATGGAAATGTACCTGACTGGCAAAATCTCAATTACACCCGGAACCATAACTGTAATAGGATCTGAGACATAGAGCTTTTATCTTTCTAGACTCTCAGTGTAGAAAGGTATGAAGGAGTTTAGAATATATGTTGAGAAAACCAATCTACCATAATGAGAACATGACGCTATCAACAATTAGGTAGATAAGATGACCTGTTCTGTGGATGGTGTCTGGCCTTTCCCCTAGTTACACTAGAGCTTGCTCTATAAGCTTGTGGACAAGTGACCATGGGACCACTGATGGAGGCAATGCATGTTGAGTGTAAAGGCTCAATCACGTGGACTTTCTCACACTAAGACTGACCTGGCTACTGCCAATTTGGACCCTTCCTTCATGAACAGGGCAGTAATTTATCTTCATTGTAGCAGAAACTTATTTTAAATTTCTATATATTTTTCCTACTCACCATATTTTTGCCAGCACCATCAAGAAACTTACTGAATAACTTACAAGGCATTCAACATGACATCCTGCAAAATGATGCTTTTGGCCAAGGGATTACTTTTACAGTGGAAGAAGTAAGGCAGTTGGAATACACAGTTCAGCTCTTCTGGGATTCCTTATTTAGTTTTATTGTATATTCCAGCTGGTCTCATAGAATAGGCTTATTGAGGTCTTAGTTATTTTGCCAACTGGAGACAACATCTCATAAGATTAGAGTGGTATCAGCCAGGCACGGTAGCTCAGGCCTGTAATCCCAGCACTTTGGGAGGCCAAGGTGGGTGGATCACGAGGTCAGGAGATCCAGACCATTCTGGCTAACACGGTGAAACCCTGTCACTACTAAAAAAAAAAAAATTAGCCAGGCATGGTGGCACACACCTGTAGTTTCAGCTACTTGGGAGGCTGAGGCAGGAGAATACCTGGGAGGTGGAGGTTGCAGTGAGCTGAGATTGCACTACTGCACTTCAGTCTGGGCAACAGCCTCTGTCTCAAAAAAAAAAAAAAACAAAACAAAAATTAGCTGAGCATAGTGGTGCACGCCTATAATCCCAGATACTTGGGAGGCTGAGGCAGAAGAATTGCTTGAACCTGGGAGGCAGAGGTTTCAGTGAGCCGAGATCGTGCCATTGCACTCCAGCCTGGGTGACAAGAGCAAAATTCTGTCTCAAAAAAACAAAACAAAAAAAAAGATGAGAGTGGTATCCTACAGAATGTGACACAAGCTCTGAAATAGTGACCAACTGTAT
The DNA here is from genome assembly GCA_036589455.1 of Ateles fusciceps. NCBI lineage: Eukaryota > Metazoa > Chordata > Mammalia > Primates > Atelidae > Ateles > Ateles fusciceps. The sequence continues at coordinate 4,127,478 of JAZHEH010002241.1, forward strand.
GGAGCATTTCTCTTGTACCCAAAAATATACAAGGGTGGGGATGATATATAGGTGAGGTGATACTGTTACAATTACACGTGTGGCTGGGCATGGTGGCTCACACCTCTAACCCCAGCAACTTTGGCAGGTTGAGGCAAGGGAATCTCTTTTTTTTTTTTTTTTTTTTTTGAGACAGAGTCTCACTTTGTTACCAGGCTGGAGTGCACTGGTGTGATCTAGGGTCACTGCAACCTCTGCCTCCTGGGTTCAAGCGATTCTCCTGCCTCAGCTTCCTGAGAAGCTAGGACTACAGGCACGTGCCACCACACCCAGTTAATTTTGTATTTTTTTTTTTAGTAGAGACAGGTTTCACCATTTCGGCCAGGATGGTCTCGATTTCTTGACCTCATGATCCACCCGCCTTGGCCTCCCAAATTGCTGGAATTACAGGCGTGAGCTACTGTGCCCAGCCTAGGCAAGAGAATCTCTTGAGCCCAGGAGTTCAAGACCAGCCTGGAGAACATGGCAAAACCCAGTCCCTGCCAAAAGTACAAAAAATTAGCAGGGCGTGGTGGCATGTACGTGTAGTCCCAGCTACTTGGGAGGCTGAGAGGTAGGAGGATTGCTTGAGCCCGGGAGGTTGAGGTTGCAGTCAGCCATGATCATACCACTCTGCACTCCAGCCCAGGCAACAGAGTGGGACCTTTCTCAAAAAAAAAAAAAAAAAAAAAATACACTTGTATCTGTAACAAATTACTACAAACCTGGAGGGTAAAAACAACACATATTTATGGTCTTATAGCTCTGGAGTGCATAAATCCAAAATGGGTCTCACTGGGCTAAAATTAAGATGTGATCAGGGCTGTATTACTTCTGGAGGCCCTAGGAGACAAATCTTGCCTGTTCCCTTGGCTTTTCCAACTTCTAGAGGTTGCCCATATTTCTTGGCTCATGGCCCCCTTTTCAAAGCCAGCAATGGCTGGCTGGTCGATTATTTCCCATGGTGCAGCACTCCAATACTGACTCTCCTGCCTCCCTCTTTCTTTTAGAAGGTAACCACTGGTGATTACATTGGGCCCACTTAGATAATAGAGGATTATTTTCCCATCTTCAGGTCAGCTAATTAGCAACCTTAATTCCATCTGCAATCTTTTTTTTTCTTTTTGAGATGGAGTCTTGCTCTGTAGCCCAGGCTGGAGTGCAGTGGCGTGATCCCAGCTCACTGCAACCTCCACCTCCTGGGTCCCGGTTCAAGCAATTCTCCTACCTCAGCCTCCCAACTAGCTGGGATTACAGGCATGAGCCACCATGTCAGCGAATTTTTGTATTTTTGGTAGAGACGGGGTTTCACCATGTTGGCCAGTCTGGTCTTGAACTCCTGATCTCGTGATCCGCCCACCTCAGCCTCCCAAAGTGCTGGGATTACAGGCATGAGCCACCTTGCCTGGCCGATCTGCAATCTTAATTCCCTCTTGTCATGTAACATATTCATAGGTTTTGAGGATTAAGATGTGGACATCTTTGGGAACCATTATTCTCCCTATTACATCAACTATGAGCTCTGATGCTGAGAAATATTCCACCAGCAGGAACAATAGTTTAGGGTGAGATGACCACTGGCCATTTTGGTTTCCTGACACTGCAGTAGATCAATGGGGAAAAAAAAGAAACTATGATATTGAGTCATTAATCCTGATTTTTGCAAAGAAATAAGATTGTAGTTACACACTGGGATCAAGAGGCATATTGATGGGACAGAAGGGACCCCCCTCACCCTGGGTGCATCCTAATGAAATCATGTTCAGAACTAAAAGTTAGAGAAAGACTTATTTAACCCCTTGAATAGGCAGGTCCTCCAAAGGCTTGGATCTCTCAGAAATGAGATTTGGGTCACATGATGACCAGTTGAGGTTCTGCCTAAACGCAAAGAGATCATGGAACTAGCAGAGAGGGCAGAAGTCATAAATGCCCACAGCCGTATCACTAGTTGTGGAAATGAAAACTGTAGCCTCTTTCCATGTTTCTTTCCTTGATTTTTCCTAAATATGTTCATACATCTTAACTGATTTCCCTTTTTTCTCTTTCTTTTCTTTTTTCTTTCTTTTGTTTTTTTTTTTTTTTTTTTTTTGAGACCAAGTCTCGCTCTGTAGCTTAGACTGGAGTGCGGTGGCACGATCTCAGCTCACTGCAACCTCCGACTCCCTGATTCAAGCTATTCTCCTGCCTCAGTCTCCCGAGTAGCTGGAGTACGGGCGTGTGCCACCACACCCAGCTAATTTTTTTTTTTTTTCAGTAGAGACGGGGTTTCACCATGTTGGCCAGGATGGTCTCAATCTTCTGACCTCGTGATCCACCCACCTCAGCCTCCCAAAGTGCTGGGATTACAGGCATGAGCCAACGTGCCTGGCCTTTTTTTTTTTTTTTAAATAATAAATGATATGTTGGCAAGACACAGTGACTCACTCCTGTGATCCCAGAACTTTGGGAGACTGAGGCAGGCAGATTACTTGAGGTCAGGAGCTTGAGACCAGCATGGCCAACATGGTAAAACCCCATCTCTACTAAAAAAAAAAATACAAAAATTAGCCGGGTGTAGCAGCACGTGCCTGTAGTCCCAGCTACTCACAAGGCTGAGGGATAAGAATTGCTTGAACCTGGGAGGTAGAGGCTGCAGTGAGTCAAGATTGTGCCACTGCACCCCAGCCTGGGTGACAGAGCAAAACTCCATCTCAAAACAAACAAACAAACAATGATGTGTTGGTGATTGACAACATTATAAGCTAGTCTACAAAGATATCAAGACAACACTGGGTGGAACTAGGAATAGGTATCAACAAGACTCCCTGGGCTTGGAGCTGGATGTAGTGATTGCTGAAATCTGAGGTTATTTTGAGGCAGGCAGTAAGTGATTTTCATTTGTATAAGGGATGTCTAAAGTGTGTTGAACAGGAAAATTTTTTTGGAAGAGTAAGTATGGGAAGAAGGATATATGTGGATAACAGGCAGCAGGAGGGATTTTTCTGAGCCTTGTTCTTTATAGATTTCCCATCAATACTGTGAACTGCACAATTTAATTTCAACCACTTTATTTTCTGCTTACGTTAGCCAGGGTTCATTTTTCTTACCTGCAGCTGAAAACCCTGACTGATACAAGGTCCCAGCCTGTCTTACCCTTTCCTCTCTCTCTTGTACCTGTCAGTTTCTTCTTCCTAAAACACAGAAACGGTAGACCACTTTATTCTGTCATCCTATGCAAAAACCTCCAAATGACAGAGTAAAATCCATACACCTTACTCTGAAATCCATGTTTCTCACCAGGTTAATGCCAAGTTACCTTTCCAAATTTATCTTTGCCTATTTCCATCAAAAAACCAGCATTCAAACCAAATTGGCTCCTGACCGCCTTGGGAATCACCAAGAACATCAAACGTAACTTTTTCTCAGGACAAAGGAGTGTAGACTTCTTTGGCCACCCAGTCCTCAAAGAAGTCTCCATATACAGAACTCCTGCCTGTGACAATTGTACAGAAGGATGCAATGCATCATGATATGCTTTTGTTTTGTTTTTGTTGGTATCTTGAAAGCTTCATTTAAAAAAAACCTAGGCTGGGCACAGTGGCTCGTGCCTGTAATCCCAGCACTTTGGGAGGCCAAGTCAGGTGGATCACGAGGTCAGGAATTCGAGACCGGTCTGACCAACATGGTGAAACCCCGTCTGTACTAAAAATACAAAAATTAGCTGGGTGTGGTAGTGCATGCCTGTAATCCCAGGGACTCCGGAGGCTGAGGCAGGAGAATCGCTTGAATCTGGGAGGCGGAGGTTGCAGTGAGCCAAGATTGTGACATTGTGCTCCAACCTGGTCTACAGAGCAAGACTCAGTCTTGGGAAAAAAAAAAAAAAAAAGAAGCTTCTCAAAGATAAGGACCATGTTTATTTCATCTTTATAGACTAGAACCTAATAGAGTGACTCACAGCTATAATTACTACGGTTTTAAACAATTCAGATATATTTCAGTGCTTTTTTGTTTTCTTTTGGCAAGTAATAGTACTGATGCAGTACTAAACATGAAATATGCTCTTCCACCAAGGGAGGGAGGGAGTCATCTGCTTCATAGGTTAGATGAAGAGACTGAAGAATCCAATTGTTCCTCGTACCAACGTTCAACCCAATTCCACGTTTCAGCACCACACCGAAACCCACCTTCAAAGATCTCTGGGGTGTTGAAGAGGGTCAGAGTTCTGCATATGAACCATTTTGGTTTCTTCCGGGCTATCCGCTCACATGCCTAAGTTTCCGCTTTTTTTGCTTTGCTCTTAATTACCTAATATCATTTGTTTTCTGGCTTCCAAAATGTTGTCATTATCCCCTGTATGTTCTCATCTCATCTTTTCTCCCATTCCTTTATTTACTTATTTTTATTTTTTAGAGACAGAGTTTCTCTTTGTTGACCTGGCTGAAGTGCACAATCATAGCTCATTGCAGCCTTAAATTCCTGGGCTCAAGCAATCCTCCCGAGTAGCTGGGACTGCAGGACTGAGCAACTACGACTGGCTAATTTTTTTTAATTTTTATTTTTGTAGAGACAGGGTTTTACTATGTTGCCTAGGCTGGTCTCAAACACCTGGCCTCAAGCAAGCCTTCTGCCTTGGCCTCATAGCCCTAGAATTACAGGTGTGAGGTACCATACCTGGCCCAAACACGTTAATTCTAAGTAAAGTTATACTCTAGGCCTACGTTTAGTTCAAAACAAGAGAAACTAATCACTCATAATTTTAGAGCCTCCCCAAAGTAACTAATTTGATTTACACACATATAAGCCACCACACCTGGCTAATTTTTGTATTTTTTATAGAGATGGAGTCTTGCTATGTTGCCCAGACTGGTCTCAAACTTCTGGGCTCAAGTGATCCTCACATCTTGGCCTCCCAAAGTGCTGGGATTATAGGCGTGACCCACCTTGCCCAGCTGATTCCTTTTTTGATCTATTGCATTTTCATTTTATTAATACTTTTTTTTTTTTGAAATGGAGTCTTGCTCTGTTGCCCAGGGTAGAGTGCAGTGGGATGATCTCAGCTCACTGCAACCTCTGCCTCCTGAGTTCAAGCAATTCTTCTGCCTCAGCCTCCCAAGTAGGTGGAACTACAGGTGCATACCACCAAGTCTGGCTAATTTTTGTATTTTTAGCAGAGACAGGTTTCACAATATTGGCCAGGCTGGTCTCGAACTCCCGACCTCATGATCCACCCATCTCAGTCTCCCAAAGTGCTAGGATTACAGGTGAGAGCCACTGCACCCGGCCCTATTTTATTAATATTTTTATACAACCTCTGCAATAGTAGGCTTGTATTGTTGAAAAAGAAGCTGCAATTACTGCTAAGTCAATCCAATTGAGTTTATTTATTTAAGGGATACAGATTCAGCACAAGCAGGAAGCACAGCATGTAGGTCAGTAATATTTTCCTGGACAGAAAAGTGGGCTTTCAAAATCCTAATGGGTAGGGTTGCCAGATGTAGTGAATAAAAGTACAATACTTTATCTGGCAATCTGTAAACAAAAGACCACAATTCTGGATGAGAAATCCTGAGTGAGTTGAGCATCACATTGTTCTTTCTGGAGGGCTCACTGTCCCTCTTCTGGCCAAATGTTTCCTACACGAAGCTGGAGTTTATTTGGATATGTACCAGCAATCACATCATCTGAGCCAGTTGTACTTCATCAATCTTGAACTTAAAAGATAACCAGCCTGGGCCAGCCTCAGTGGCTGACACCTGTAATCCTAGCACTTTGTGAGGCTGAAGCAGGTGGATGGCTTGAGCACAGGAGTTCAACACCAGCCTGGGCAATACAGGGAGACTCTGTCTCTACAGAAAAAATTTAAAATTAGCCAGGCATGGTGGTATAGTCCCAGCTACTTGGGAGGCTAAAGTGGAAGGATTGCTTGAACCCAGGAGGTGGAGGCTACAGTGAGCCGAGATCATACTACTGTACTCCAGCCTGGGCAACAGAGTGAGATCCTGTCTCAAAAATAAATAAATAAAAATTTAAAAATAACCAGGCCTAGCAACATGGCAAAACTGTCTCTACAAAAAATATAAAAATTAGCTGGGTGTGGTGATGCATGCTTGTAGTCCCAGCTACTCAGGAAGCTGAGGTGGGAGGATTGCTTGAGCCCAGGAGTTCAAGGCTGCAGTGAGCTACGACCTTTTTCAGAAAAAAAAAAAAAAAAAAAATTCCAACAGGCTAAACAGTTTGGTCAAGTATAGTATGCACACAGGCATGAACACAGATTAATGTTTACAATATTTAATATGCTAAATGTGGTCAACCTCTGCAAACCTCTTCAGCTCCATTTCTCACTATTCTCCTTTCTTTCTGCCCTTTGGTCACACTGGCCTTCTGTCTGCTCACCCAGATCACCATGGTTTCTCCTGCCACAGGGCTTTCTGTACAGCTGAGCTTCCCGAACCTTAGACCAGGAATGTTTACAAGTATGTCAAGAAATGATTCCTCTCTACTATGGGGTGAGAACAGGTGGGGACTGGGTAAGTGGCTGGTGTAAACAGAGGCAAGGACAGTGAAAAAGGTAAGTGTTAGGAAGCACTTGATTAGGTGTCCCTCTGCCTACCAGGCTTTACGCTCTACTTCCACTTCCTACTTATTTTCAGATCTCAGCTCAAATATCACTTCTCGGGGAAGTCCTGCCTAATCTCTCTGACCTTGGCAGATCTTACTACATGTCTCAGACCAACCAGGACCTTTCCTTCAAAACACTTGAATATTTCCATCAAAATGCGTAAACATAAAATTATTATCATAATTAATAGTATTGTTGTTAGATTTATTTTTATTTCATTTTATTTATATTTATTTTATTATTATTTTTGAGACAGAGTCTCACTGTTGCCCAGGCTGTAGTGCAGTGATGCTATCGTAGCTCACCACAACCTTGAACTCCTGGGCTCAAGTGATCCTCCTGCCTCAGCCTCCCGAGTAGCTAAGACTACAGGCATGCACCACCACACCTGGCTATTTTGTTGTGATTGTTGTTTAGTAGAGATGGAGTTTTGTTATGTTTCCCAGGCTGGCCTCGAACTCCTGAGCTCAAGCAACCCTCCTGCCTCAGCCTCCCAAAGTGTTGGGATTACAGGCATGAGCCATTGTGCCTGGCCAGTATTTACTTGTTTTGTAATAAGCTGGTAAGATGTATATTTGTGTTTTGCATGATTATGATATTATGACTATAATACCATATTACTATAGTAATATAATACTATATATTAGCCTATAGTATATACTAGTTACAAAATAGAAACCATGGTGATCTGGGGGACCAGACAGAAAACATTTGGATGTGAAACATCCACATATGAATTAATTGCCTGCATTCAGGGTTTCTCCAAATTCAAGGTTAAAAAGAGTTATTAGTGCCTCCTAGAATAAAGGCAGGGGCCATAACAAAAGCAATTTTTATTCTCTAGGCTTGTGTATTAGCTATCTGCATAGTAAATTACTCCCAGGTTGGCAGCCTAAAACAAGCATTTTTATCTCACAATTTCTGAGGATGAGGACTATGGAAGGACTTGCTAGGTGGTCCTGATTCAGGGTCTCTCATGAAGATGCACTCCAGATGTTGGCTGGGGCTGCAGTCATCTGAAGGCTTGATATATTTGAGGATCTGCTTGTGAGATGACTGACTCACATGGCTGTTGGCTGAAGGCCTTAATTCCTTGCTTCTGTTGTCAGGAGATCTCAGTTTCTCACTACGTGGGGTTTTCCATAGGTTTGCTCAACATGGCAGGTGTTTTCCCCCAAAAGCATATGATCCCAGAGAGAGAAAGTGTGCTCAAAATGGAAGCCACAATGGCTTTTAGAACCTAATCTTGGATATGATGCATTATCACATCTGTCCAATTCTATTGGTCACACAGATCAACCCTTGTACCGTATGGGAGGGGCCTATGCCAGGGAGTGAATACCAGGAGACAGAGATCCTTGGGGGCCATCTTGGAAGCTGACTATCATATCTTAGAAACAAATTGCTTATCAGCATACAGATAGTACTATTCAAGCTCCATATTTCTCAGGATAGAGATTTGTCTTCTGTCTAGCTCTTTTAATTGTGAAAAATTACATATATACACAAAAGTATACATTGTATACTTTTTTGTATACAATGTATAATTACATGTATACATAAAAGTATACATTAGACAGATACCCCAAAAGTACAAAATACTTGAGAAGTTACACTGTTGCCTGACGCAGTGGCTCATGCCTATAATCCCAGCACTTTGGAAGGCCTAGGCAGGAGGATCACTTGAGGTCAGCAGTTTGAGACCACCCTGCGTTCCTATAGTCCCAGCTATTCAGGAGGCTGAGGCAAGAGAATCACTTGAACCCGGGAGGCGGAGGTTGCAGTGAGCTGAGATCATGCCACTGCACTCTAGCCTGGGCAAATGTACAGAACAGGTGTGGAGGCTCACGCCTGTAATCCTAGCACTTTGGGAAGCTGAAGTGAGTGGATAACCTGAGGTCAGGAGTCTGACACCAGCCTGGCCAACATAGTGAAACCCTGCCTTTACCAAAACTACAAAAATTAGTCAGGTGTGGTGGTGCATGCCTGTAATCCCAGCTACTCGGGAGGCTGAGGCAGGAGAATCACTCCATTGCATTCCAGCCTGGGCTACAGAACGAGACCACGTCTCTAAATAAATAAATAAATGTACAACAAACTGAATTATTAAAAAGCTAGTATCTGTGGAAAAACAACCACCCAGATTAATACATGGAACAAGCTCAATACCCCAGAAGCTCCTCCCATTGTCCTGTCTAATTACAATGCCCTCCCTTCCAGCCTTAGAATGATCACCATGCTGATTTTTACAGTTTTTAGTTTCATTTTCTTTATAGTGGTTTACCACTAAGAATGCACTCCTATTCACTGTAGTTTAGTTTTGACAATTTAGCTGTGTAGTGTGGTAATCCCAGCACTTTGGGAGGCTGAGGCAGGTGGACCTCTTGAGTTCAACACCATTCTAGGCAACATAGTTAACCTTGTCTGTAAAAAAGAAAAAAAAAAATCTGAGCATGATAGCACATGCCTGTAGTCCTAGCTACTTGGAGGTTGAGGCAGGAGGATCCCTTGAATCTAAGAGTTTGAGACTGCAATAAGCCATGATTGGGCCACTTACCTCCAGCCTAGGTGACAGAGAGAGACCCTGTCTCAAAACAAATAGTAATAATAATAAAAAGCTACATAAACGGAATCATGCAAGATGTATTGTTTTGCATCGATTTTCTTTAACTCAACATTATGTTTTTCAGATTATTTATGTTGTTGAGTGAAGCAGTTTAATTTTCAATGCTAAACAGTATGCCATTGTGTAAACATCCCCAAATTTATTCATTATATTGTTGAAGAATATGTGGACTGTTTTCAGTATTTGGCAGTTACACAGAAAGCTGCTGTGAATGTTCTTGGACATCTGCTAGTATACCTTCAGGCATTTCTGTAGGATATACACTTAGGAAAAGAACTATGAAGTCATTTTCAATTTTAGTAGAAATGCCAACCCGTCTTCCAGAATGGTGGCACTGATTTATACCACATGGAAGAATGTCCCTTGTTCTACATCCTCACCAACATTTGCGTAACTATGTTGGAGTGAAGTGGTATTTAGTTATGGTTTTAATTTTCATTTTGACGATTACTTGTGAGGTTTCATATATTTAGTAGTCATTTGAATATCCTTTTTGAGCACTTCCTCTTTTTTTTTTTTTTGAGATGGAGTCTCTCTCTGTCATTGAGACTGGAGTGCAGTGGTGCCATCTCAGGTCACTGCAACCTCCACCTCCCGGGTTCAAGCGATTCTCCTGGCTCAGCCTCCCGAGTAGCTGAGATTACAGGCATCCACCACCACGCCTGGCTGATTTTTTGGTATGTTTTTTTTAGTAAAGATAGGTTTTCACCATGTTGGCCAGACTGGTCTTGAATAACTGACCTTAGGTGATCCGCCCGCCTCAGCCTCCCAAAGTGCTGGGATCACAGACGTGAGCCACCACGCCCGGCCAAAGCTTTTTTTTTTTTTTTTTTTTTTGAGACAGAGTCTTGCTCTGTTGCCCAGGCTGGAGTGCAGTGGCATGATCTCAGCTCACTGCAACCTCCGCCTCCTGGGTTCAAGTGATTCTCTTGCCTCAGCCTCCTGAATAGCTGGGACTATAGGAACGCAGGGTGGTCTCAAACTCCTGACCTCAAGTGATCCTCCTGCCTAGGCCTCCCAAAGTGCTGGGATTACAGGCATGAGCCACTGCGTCAGGCAACGGTGTAACTTCTCAAGTATTTTGTACTTTTGGGGTATCTGTCTTTTCTTACTTTACAGCTGTTGTTTATATATTGTTTTATGAGTCCTTCTTATGTGTGGCATATAACTTTGATACAGGGTCTTTCTTTTCCCACTCCATTCTCTTAATGTTGTCTTTTGATAAACAGATGTTCTTAATTTTTTTTTTTTTTTTTTTTTTTTTTTATGGAGTCTTGCTCTGTGGCCCAGGCTGGAGTGCAGTGGTGCAATCTCAGCTCACTGCAATCGCTGCCTTCAAGTTCCAATAATTCTCCTGCCTCAACCTCCCCAGTAGCTGGGATTACAGGCACGTGCCACCACGCCTGGCTAATTTTTGTACTTTTAGTAAAGATGGGGTTTTGCCATGTTGGCCAGGCTGGTTGCAAACTCCTGACCTCCTTCAGCCTCCCAAAGTGCTAGGATTACCAGGCATGAGCCACCATGACTGGCCATTCTTAATTTTAATGAAGTCCAATATATTGATCTTTTTATTAGTTGTGTTAAATCTGGGTTCCCTAGAAACTAGAGCCTGATTTTACTTCTAGGGAGTCCTTGGAGCAGGTGTGAGGGACAAGGGGGAATGAAGCAGGGAAGGAACTACAGCCAACACAGGCATCTTTCATCAACCTGGACATCACTAAATTAAACTGATTGTTCAATCTGGGGACTGTGTTTGCAATAAACAAACTTTATCTCAAAATCATCCTGGGATAAATGAGATAGGGAAGAAGTAGGGAAAAATTATTCATTGGCTCCTGCCTCTCTTTGATCAAAATTCCATCCCATGGGGGAATTATCACCCTTACACTTCCTGATTGCACATATGAGATTATACCTTAAAAAAGACAAAACTCCTTACTGTCATATTAGTGGAGGTTACGGACGGAATAGTGATACATGCATAATTGAATACACCATGTTTAACAGAAAATCATATTTTCTCTCTTGTTTCTTTTCCAGAGACAGGGTCTTGCTTTGTTGTCCAGGCTAACCTTGGGCTCCTGGGCTCAGGTGAAAACTCCTGCCTTAGTCTCCTGAGTACCCGGATTACAGGTATATGGCATGGTGTCCAGCAGAAAAATCATATTTTCTTTCTCTGAGATGGAGTCTCACTCTGTCACCCAGGTTGGAGTGGCATGATCTCAACTCACTGCAAACTCTACCTCCTGGGTTCAAGCGATTCTCCTGCCTCAGTCTCCTGAGTAGCTGGGATTACAGGCGTGCACCACGTCCAGCTAATTTTTGTATTTTTAGTAGAGACAGAGTTTCACTATGTTGACCAGGCTGGTCTCAAACTCCTGACCTCAGGTGATCTGCCTGCCTCTGCCTCCCACAGTGTTGGGATTACAGGCGTAAGTCACCACACCTGGCCAGAATCATATTTTCTTTTCTTTTTTTTTTTTTTTTTTGAGACAAAGTATCCCTCTGTCACCCAGGCTGGAGTGTAGTAGCATGATTTCGGCTCACTGCAAACTTCTGCCTCCCAGTTTCAAGCAATTCTCCTGCCTTAGCCTCCCAAGTAGCTGGGATTACAGGCACCTGCCTCCCTGCCTGGCTAATTTTTGTATTTTTAGTAGAGATAGGGTTTCACCATGTTGGGTAGGCTGGTCTCAAACTCTCAACCTCAAGTGATCTGCCTACCTCAGCCTCCCAGAGTGCTGGTATTAACAGGTGTAGGCTACCACTCCCAGTCTCAGAATCATAATTTCTAATTGGTTATTATTGGTGTAAAGGTAATATTGCTAATATTAGGATATTACCATTCCAGTCACTGAGCAGGGAGTGCCTAGGCTCAGTTCTTGTTTAAAGACGGTCAACGTTTTTATCTTCCCCACCCACATGGCACATTCCCATGAAACTGTACCCCCAAGCAGAAGGTTGGCAGTCATTTTGTTCAGTGTATGTAGGGACTTGGCTTTAAGTTGAAAATCTGGCCCAGGTCCTCTACCTCCTCAGAGGCACTTACATCTTCATTATCTCACAGGAGCCAAATCTCTAACTGCTACCCTTGCTTCTAGACTCATTTAAAAGCCCATGAGGTCCATGGGGAGGTGGTTATCTCATTTCAGAGTATATTAGTTGTCTTGAGCTGCTGTAACAAAATACCATAAGCTGGGTGGCTTCAACAACAGATGCTTATTTCTCACAGTTCTAGAGGCTGGAATGTCCAAGATCAAGGTGCCAGCCAATGTAGTTTCTGGTGGGTGCTCTCTTCCTGGTTTATAGACACTGCCTTCTCACTGTGTGCTTGCATAGAGGAGAGGGGGCATGGGTGTCTCCTCCTCTCTTTATAAGGATACTAATCCCATCATGGGGGCCCTACCTTCATGACCTCATCTGACCCTAATTACCTCTCAAAGGACTCTTCTGCAAATATAGCATCACATCGGGGGTTAGGACTTTAACAAATAATTTGGAGTAGTGGGCGGGGGTGGGGAGTTGGGAGACACAATTCAGTCCATAGCGTACAGCCTAGGTCTCCTTTTCTCTTTAAGGTTTTACATGTCATTGCCGTATGTCTACTATGGGGTGGGGTGTGTGTGTATGTGAAAGCCTTTACACATCTCACCATTTTTGTGAGAGTCTCATAAAAATTTCTTGATGACAGACAATAGTGACAGTACGTTAACTGGGTTCTTCCTATTGTCTCTGGAGTTTCAGAAAAGGCCTCAAAAGCAGAAGGCAATACAATAGGTGCCGGGTACTCCCATTCCCCCATCTTAAAGGGTGATGATAGAATATGAACTAGTCTTCCAGTATTACTAATCGTCCACATTCAGTCTATATAAGAGAAAGAGGATTGTGATGGAGACTTACCTGTGGGCTCTGTATTTCCTCTCTTGTCACTCTGGGGGAGGGAGAGGGGTTTCTCCTCTCGCTTGAAGCCAAGTGAGATAAAGGCTTCCACTGGAACCTCTTAGGATGTTTGGCTTGTGTCTCCTGGGGTTTGGAGATCCACAGGGATGGTGTCTTAACCCCTGCCTTGGGGAAGTCCGAAAGCAAGATGCTGGCTAACTGGTGGGATGGTGAATAAGGTAGGTGCCATGGGAGTGAGCTGCACTGCCCTTGACACTGGGGCAAAGGCATGAGTTATCCTGTGAGCCAAGCGGACCTACAAGCTAACCAACATGGAGTCATTTAAAAGGGATCCCCATGAGAGATAACCAGAGAGGAAAAGGACCTTTGGCCCCAGGGGAGTGAGTTTTACATGAGGTAAGCATCCTCCAGAAAGCCAAATACTTGGAGGAGGGGGAGTCGTAGATAGTGAACCAGAGGAGGACCACTGCCTAGCTCCCAGCAAGAGAGTTCTAAGAAAGCCCACAAAGGTGCATAAGAGAGAAAGGCCAACGTGTGATTCCTCCATGTCCATAGGGAACCAATTTTGGAAGATAACAGCATCCTGCACTAACCAGGAAAGTCTGTGTTCTTTCCCTCCAATCCCTTCTCCTCCTGGGAGGAGGGGGGGTCAGAAATAGCAGCTAGCCAGTGAGAGAGGAGGAACAAACTTTGAAGAGCAAAGGTAGGGATGTGGAGAAGCCTACCATACCGTAACCTTTAATACAGCAAGCTTCAAGTCTGAAACAGGTAAGAGCAGGGGTAGGGGAGAACCTTTAGCCTGAATAAAGTTCACAGTTTTGTTATTCTGTACTAGATGTTTTCACTTCTGCAATATGACTACTCTCATGACTGAAAAACACTTGAAAAGTCAAAGGATCTGCAAGACATTTCATGCAGGACACAGAACTATGCATAGAGCAAGTGTGAAGGGGAAGCAGAAGAGTTTTCTGATTATACACTCTGATTATATACATTATATATCCTCTCCCCGTCTTGAAACCCCCCAGCTCCTTTGATAAAAACACTCAGTATTAGAAACAGATTGGGGGAGGAAAATTTGATACAGAATATAACAAACATGATTTGAAATTTATTGACTCCGAGTATCTATACACACTGATTTACGTTTTCTTCACATTTATTAGGTCCCACCAAAAGTATGGGTAACCAAAATCCATATATATGCTAATAAAGACAGGGCATACACCTCAGGCAGATTTTTATTATTATTTTTTCATTAAGTTATTGGTGTCTTATTTTATATAAATTTTATAAAACGTGAAGCTGGGTGAAAGAAAAGTCAACTCGTAAAAATTTCATACATTTTTACTGAGTATATGCCATTATAAAAACGTATGGAAATGGGTATATACATAGATGTATTTTTTGAGACAGGGTGTCACTGTCACCCAGGCTGGAGTGCAGTGGCATGATCATGCTTACTGCAGCCTCAATCTCCCGAGTAGCTGCGGTAGAGGCGCGTGCCACCACACCTGACAATTCCTTTTTTTTTAGAAATGGGGGATCCTTCGATGTTGCCCAGGCTGGTCTTGAACTCCCAGGCTCAAACAATCCGCCTGCCTCGGCCTCCCAAAATGCTGGGATTATAGGTGTGACCCTTCGCACCTGGCCCACTTTTGTATTTAGGATGCAGAGCCCTGAGACTGACATCTAGGAAAATTCTGGACTTAGGTAGGTGGAGGGGGCATGCCTGAATCTCCTACAAAAAACGCCAGGCCTCCAGTCTGTCATGATGTGGGGCCCTGGTAGTGAGGGACCTCCACCATGACCACAAGTACTAGTCAGAAAACAGTTCGAAAACTTACTGATGTCTATTTGGGGTTTGATTCTAGTCCACCACCTCCACCTCGCACTCTCCCATCCTCAATTTCAACCTTCAGAAATCAGGCAAACTGGAAAGTAAACTGATGTGAGTCGTGCTGCTTCCGCAGGGGACGGGACTTCGGTGGGAGCTCTTGCCGAGGTCCGTAACCTCGGACAAGCTAACGTTTTCAGGCCTGTTTATATTCTCACCAATGGTTTACAACCATTTCGTGTCCATTCCTAAATTAAGAGGCTTAATGGGCGACAGGAAAGAGCGAAGACCTCCCCCGGGTTTCCAAACCGCCAAGTCCCGAGGCCTGGAGCATCCCGGGAAAACGAGGCTGAGAATTCCTCCCTTCCGCCCCGCCCACCCCGCGCGGAGGCCCCGGGGGTCACGTGGCCGCCGGGGGAGGGGGAAGTGGGTGGCTCAGCGGTCGCCATCTTGCGGGGTCGGGGGCGGGGCGTGCGGAGCTCAGGGCGCGCGCTTCGCTTCCCCTCCCCTCGCCTAGCCTCTTACCGTTGTCTGTGCTCCTCCCCACTTTTCTTGGTTCCTGCGGCCGCTCCCTGAGTGGAGGAACGGGGAACCCCAGGAGGCGGGGGGGTGTGTCGGACGCGTGCTCGCGCTCTCCAACCGCCGGCCGCGCGGGCGCGCTCGGCCGGGCCCCCGGGGCGACGCGGGGCCGAGGGGGAGGGGGCTGCTCCAGCTGCTGGGGCGGCGCGCAGCGGTCGAGGTGGCGGCGGCTGCAGCTGCGGCGGCGCGCTCCGGGCCTGCATCTCAGGACGCCCCCTGGGTCCGAGCTGTCGCCGTGGCCGCCGCTGCGAGAACCATGTACCGCAGCAGCGCCCGCTCCTCCGTCTCTTCCCACCGGCCTAAAGACGACGGCGGGGGCGGCCCGCGCAGCGGCCGCAGCTCCGGCTCTTCCTCAGGCCCGGCTCGCCGCAGCTCACCGCCGCCTCCACCCTCCGGCTCCTCCTCGTCGCGGACCCGGCTCGTCGACCCCGCTCGCCCTCAGGGCACCGCGGCCGCCGGGCCTCCCCGTCCCCGCCGCGGGGTCGTCGCGTCTCCCCGTCTCCGCCTCGAGCCCGTCGCGGCTCCCCGTCGCCACCACGGGGCCGACGACTCTTCCCGCCGGGCCCGGCAGGCTTCAGAGGCAGCAGCCGAGGGGGAGTCCCGCGCGGACTATGCCCGGGACGGCCGCGGAGACCATCCAGGCGACAGCGGCAGCCGGGTAATCCCACCCCTCGTCCAGGACTCCCTCCATCCGCCAGCTCCCTCGCCCGGAATTCCCGTTTCCAGGAACGCCCAGGGCCTCCAGGCCAGGGTCCTAAGCGCGGAGCCTCCGGCCAACTCCCCCGGGGATGACGAGCCTGCAGGCTTCTGTCAGACCCAGGAGCGTTGACACAATAACGGACTCGGGAGCGCACGGGCGCCTGGTCGGGAGTGCGCGCCCCATTCCTTAGGAATAGCTGTTTCTCTCACGCTGGGTGAGGTGTGGAAAGTTTGCCAAGGCTAGGGGCATTTCGCCCAAACCGTGTGCCTTGGTACTTTTTGGAGCGTTGACGTGTCCTCGGGGTTCCGTAGTTTCCTCCTCTTACACCTGAGCTGCCCCACCTGGATCTTAGGAAAAGCCGAAATGTTCGTTTTTTTGTGGCGAGTTAGGGACGCTTGAACCCTACCAGGCTAGACGTCTAGAGTGTAAACTGTTAGCTTAAATGAATTGGAGCTGCTTCTCCGGAATGAAGTGTGCAGAACGATGGTCATTGTCATAGCGATTACTTCTTACTGAGTTCTGTGGCAGAAATTATGCCTAGCCTTTCACTTTACACATTCTTTAAAACCTCAGAACTCTTCGAAGTGAAGCAGTTAATACTCCTTGTTGTACGGCAGAGGAGCCAACCCAGAGAGGTTCAAGTAACTCGACCAAGGTGACACGGCTAGGTGGTAGAGCTGTGATTCAACTCAGATCTGCCTGGTTCTCCAAACCCATGATTTTAACTGCTGTGTTTCACTGCTAGAGGAACAGAGCATGAGATTAAGTTTAGTTTTAGAAATAATACTGACCTTTTAACCATAACCACCACTCCAAGAGATCCTCTAGATAGAGGCTGGTGTTTAGGGATTTATTTTATTTTTAGTTCATCTTTTTTTATTGTTTGAGACAGGGTCTCGCTCTGTCGCCAAGGCTGGAGTGCAGTGGCGTGATCTCGGCTCACTGTAACCTCCGCCTCCTGGGTTCAAGCACTTCTGCCTCAGCCTCCCAAGTAGCTGGGACTACAGGCGCCCACCACCATGCCTGGCCTCTTTTTTTTAAAATTTAGTAACAATGGCCGGGCGCGGTGGCTCACGCCTGTAATCCTAGCACTTTGGGAGGCTGAGGTGGGTGGATCACCTGAGGTCAGGAGTTCAAGACCAGCCTGGCCATCATGGTGAAACCCCATCTTTAAAAAAAAAAAAAAAATTAAATTTAGTAACAAAGTTCTGCTTTTTGAGTGTTTCTCTCTAACATGTATCTAAGTACTGTGAATACTTTGGTCATGGGTGAATTGTCACTATGTTACGATTTTCAGTTGAGCAGTGCCAGGGTGGGTGACAGTCACTGCAGAGGAAACAAAAACAGAATGCTTGTTTCCACAACCTTCTTTTCTTTCCAATGCTCAATTTATTTGCTCCGGTCTTTTCTGTTTTAATAAATAGCATCATCCATGCTTACATCAGAAACAGTCATTATTCTCCCATCTCCCCATATCTAATTTGTTAGATTACCTCATCTGTCTAACCCGTTAGCTTTACCTCTGGAATATGTCCCCAAAACTGCCTTTCTGCCATCACTCTGGTCTAAGCCCTATTATCTCTTGCCTGGATTGTTGCATTTGGCTCCTTTGCACTCCACTCTTGCTACCTTCCAGTTTATTCTGTACACAGAAATCAACATGATTTTTAAGCCCTCACTTTATACATTTGACATCTGTTTATTAAGCATCTACTTTGTATTAGGCACTGTTCTGGACTACCCGGGGGGATACAACAAAGTACAAACCAGACAAAAACTCCTATCCTTATAGAGAGTTAATATTCTAGCAGGGGAGAGTTGGATAATATAAAGTTAGAAATGAATGCCATGGTATGTTAAATGTAATTAAGTACTAAGAAGGACTAAGAAGAACTAAAATAGAGAAGGGAGTTACAACGTGTGTGTGTGTGTGTGTGTGTGTGTGTGTGTGTGTGTGTGTGTGTGTTTCATAGAGTCTTGCTCTGTCACCAAGACTGGAGTGTAGTGGTGTGAACATAGCTTACTGCAGCCTCAAACTCCCAAGCTCAAGCTATCCTCCCACCTCAGCCTCAGGAGTAGTTGGGACTACAGGCGTGTACCACCATCCTAGCTGACTTTATTTTTTTTTAAATTTTTAGTGTGGGGGGGGATTTCACTATGTTGCCCAGGCTGGTCTCAAACTGCTGACCTCAAGTGATTCTCCCTCATCAGCTTCCCAAAATGTTGGAATTACAGGCATGAGCTACTGTGCCTGGCCCGGGGAGTTAAAATTTTTGATAGAGTAGTCAGCCTCCTGGAAAGGTGATTTTTGAATAAAGATCTGAAGGAGGTGTGGGTGTGCTGTGCAAGCATCTGGTGGAAAAATGTAGTTGGATGATCACTATCCTGTGTAAAACCCTCCGGTAGCTGTTAATTGCACTAAGAATAAAACCCAAATTTCCCAACTGTGGTTTCTCCCTATCTTTTCCTCTTCTGTCACTTTGCTTGCAGCCACAGTGGCTGCTTTTCTGTTATTTAAAACATACCAAGCTCAATACTGAGGTGATTCTTTCCTTTGCTGAAACATCCTTCTTCCTGTTCTTTGCAAGGCTAACATCATTCAGGCCTCAGGTTATCACCTGAAAAAAGCCTTTTCTAACCATTCTATCTGAAGTAACTCCTTTTACGATATCATGTTTAATGACTTTTAGCACTTATTAGAAGTACATTTTTTTTAAACTTGTTTTTGGCTTACTTCCGTCACTAGAAATGTGTAGGTTCTGAGAGCAGGGACTTTGACCTCTCTTTTCCCATGCCCAGTAAGAATGAGAGGTCACTGTTTAGGAGAGTTAGAGAAAATGATAATTTAAAAAAAATGCTTTATTTTTGTGTGGGTCAGGATGATCAGGGGCAGACCTATGTTATTTCTAGTTAAATAATTATAAGCTTGCTTTGCTTATTGTACACTGAAGTTTATACCCCGAACTAAGCTTTATTAAATATTGCTGCAGTAAAATAGAAATCTGGCGGCAACAGGAGGCCTAAGGTAAAGACCATCTGAGAGCACTGTAAAACCTTCGAACACCGTGGGGGTGGTTACAGAGCAGGAAATACTGCTTTGGTCCCATGAATGCCTTCTCAACATGAAGGTGGCATGAGGGTCTTGTAAAGAGGACTTGTGCAAGATCTCTGAGAAGGGAGGTGACCTCTGCTCACAAGATCTGGAGGGTTGCAAGGAAGAAAAGCCTTGCAGGGCAGAGATTACTGGAATGCCACAGGCTCTGCCTAGGTTCTCAGAATAGGGAGTAATTTTGATTGCTCTGTGTCCTCAAGGCTCAGAAGGTAAAATGCACCTTGGTAGCAACTGGTGGTAGAATTCAGTGTTCTAGGTTTGCATAAGAATCACAGCTGCTACTGAATACTGCAGACCACACCTCTCCTCCTGGCTGTCTTGCCCACATTAGTCTAGAGGCCTCACCTAATAGTTTCAAGGCCTCCCCTGATCCTCCCCCACCTTCTCCCACCTCTCAATTAACAAGTATATGCACCTAATAAAAGCCTGTGGAAACCAGAACTCTGCTGCTTGTGTTGGTACCCTGGACCCATGCTGTAAAATTCTACTCATGTCTTTGTTTTTATTTCCTTTTCTCAATCCCTCATCACCGCCAGGACTAAGGTCACCCATGAACAGCGCTGGGGCTGTACCCAACATTTTGGAATAGTGTCTTACCATAACCATTTCTTACCTTGTTGAACCCCAGCTTTTCGAGGTTGCTTTTTGTTTTTGTTTTTGAGACAAAGTTGCTCATCGCCCAGGCTGGAGTGCAGGGGTGCAATCAGGGCTCACTGCAGCCCTGACCTTCCAAGCTTAAGCTGTCCTCCCACCTCAGCCACCCGAGTAGTTGGGACCACGGTGCAGCATGCACCCCACACCTAGCTAATTTTAAACTTTTTATAGAGATGGAGTCTGTGTTGCCCAGACTGGTCTCACATTCTTGCCTGGGCCTATGCACCTCAGCCTCCTGAAGTGTTGGATTTACAGGCATGAGCCACCATGCCTGGCTAACTTTGTGAGTAGTGAGGAGAATGTTTTTGGTTGTAGGAATGTCTTGACCCTATTGACTAACTATATTGTCTTTTGCTTTTGTAGAGACGCTCTCCTGGTCTGCGTTCTGACTCTTTGGAACAGAGCTTAAGGATCACTGTTGGCAATGACCACTTCTGTGTTAGCACACCAGAACGACGACGGCTTAGTGATCGGCTGGGGTCACCAGTGGATAATCTGGAAGACATGGACAGGTAGGCATCACCTAAGGCAGGGCATACTATACTAGTACCTGAAGGCAGAAATGTTGCTGTTTTCTTTTTTTTTTTCAAGATGGGGTTTCACCATGATGGCCAGGCTGGTCTTGAACTCCTGACCTCAGGTGATCCACCCACCTTGGCCTCCCAAAGTGTTAGGTTTACAGGCGTGAGCCACTGTGCCCGGCTGTGTTGCTGTTTTCTGAATGATATATTTGAAAGGATGGCACCAGCTCTGAAGTTACTTTATATGTCATGTGTCCAATATAAAATATAACATTGGAACAGACTTTCCTTTTTTTTTTTTTTTTTTTTGAGATGGAGTCTTGCTCTGTCACCCAGCCGGAGTGCAGTGGCATGATCTTGTCTCACTGCCACCTCTGCTGCCTGGGTTCAAGTGATTCTCCTGCCTCAGCCTCCTGAGTAGCTGGGACTACAGGTGTGTGTCACCACGCCTGGCTAATTTATTTTTTATTTAGTAGAGACGGAGTTTCACCATGTTGGCCAGGATGGTCTCAATCTCCTGACCTCATGATCCACCTGTCTTGGCCTCCCAAAGTGCTGGGATTACAGGCATGAGCCACAGCACCCAGTCCATTGGAACAGACTTTATAAGTGAGTAGAGTATAATGATGTGTAGACTCTGTTGCCGAATGAATTGTATAGAAAAAAGACTTTAAAAAGGTCATGCTAGTCTGACTAGAAAGAAAGGCTGAGAGGACATAAGCAGAGTTCCACAAGTCAAGAACAGTTGAGATGGTATAAATTCTAAAACACTGGAGTTATGAGGGGTCCCTTCTGCAAAGGAAAGTTCTGGACAAAATGGGAAGTCTTTTTTAAATGGTGGTGTATTTTAGCTTATCCAGGCTAAAACGTAGATTCGGAAATGGTTTAGATAAGTTCATGTCTAATATATGTGTGTATATGAAATAGATAAGGTATTAATAGAAAGTTAGAAACCTTCAAAAATGTTTAAGGCCAGGCACGGAGGCTCATGCCTATAATCCCAGCATTTTGGGCAGATCACCTGAGGTCAGGAATTCAAGACCAGCCTGGCCAACATGGTGATACCCCGTCTCTACTAAATACACAAACAAAATTAGCCAGGTGTGGTAGCGAGTGCCTGTAATCCAGCTACTCAGGAGGCTGAGGCAGGAGAATCGCTTGAACCTGGGAGGCAAAGGTTGCAGTGAGCCAAGATCATGCCAGTGCACTCCACCCTGGGCAACAAGAGTGAAACTGCATCTCAAAAAAAAAGTTTAGTTATTAATTTACAACTACTGAGTGCTGAGGAAGGGTAGATACACTCCAGAGAGTTGGATATAGACCTCAGCTACTAGGAACTTAACTATATATAGGATGTAAATAATCACATTAGGTGTTTTTCACCTCACAAAAGTCAAAGCATGGGTGGGAGTTCAGGAAAGGACCCTTTCTCAGAGCTGAGACCATGACTGTTATGGTCTTTGCCTAGCACATTGGGAGTTTTGACAAATGATTAGTGGTAGCAATAAATCAATGTAATGTTGTTTTAAACTGAGACTGTCCCTTGCATTGTTGTACAGAGCATAGCCAGGCGGGATAGCTGGGCAGGAAGTCTGAGGACCAGTTTTGCCATTGGTAATACTTCAGAGTTCCATTGGCTGTGGATGCAGTGAAGCAAGGCAGAACAGTCTTTTTTTTTTTTTTTTTCAGGCTTAATTCACTTTATTTTTCTTGTATTAAAAACCCTATGTTGTAGCCACAGTTGGAACCTGGGTCCTCTGCACAGAGACTCTGGTGTGGATTTTGTCGAGGTGGTTAGTGAATTCCTGATAGGGAGACTTGGTGAATCCAGTCTCCTTCCAGAGTTCAGGGGTCAAGTAGCTGTAGGTCTTAGAGATGTCATCAAAGGTGGCCTTGGCGAAGTCGCCCAGGGTGGCAATGTAGCCCGTGGCTGAAGTGTAACAGTCATCGATACCAGCCATTATGAGCAGCTTCTTGGGCACAGAGGCTGAGATGAAGCCAGTGCCCCTGGGTGCAGGGATGAGGTACACCAGCCCTGAGCCACAGCAACCTTTCACCTTGCAAGGGGTGGTGTGGGGCTTACGGACCTTGTTCCTCCAGTGGAGAGCTTGGCCGGGGTCATGGCCCTGTGAATGGCAGTGGCCACCTTCTTGGAGCACTTAACACCTAGACTGATGTGGCCATTGTAGTCTCAGATGGCAACAAATGCCTTGAACCTGGTGCGCTGGCCAGTACGGGTCTGCTTTTGAACCAGCATAATCTTCAAAACGTCATCCTTGAGAAAGGCCCACAGGAAAAAGTCAGTGATCTCAGATTCCTTGATGGTCAGGGAGAAGAGATCTTCTCCAGGGACTTGACCTTCATGTCCTTGACCAAGTGGCCCATCTTGGTGATGGGCATCCGCTCTTTATCCTTGGCCTCGTCCCCATCCAGGGCCACGACCCCAGCCCCAGATGCCACTGCCAAAGCTGCTGCGGTTCCCCATCTCAGGTCCCCTGAGGCCTCTGCATCCACCCCATTGGTCCACCATTTGGTGTTTCTCGGAGAAGGAGCAAGGCAGAACAGTCTTAGGTCATATAACATTGAAGCTTCTAAAGGGCTTCAAGGTATGTGACTGTATCCCTTAATTGAGGCAATAGCCCTTGCCCTTCTGGCTGCTTCTGTTTTGGAAAATGATTGAGTAGGTAGTCTGGGTAGGTGGTACATAGTATGATTGTCTTTCTCCTTTGCTGAGGTTTTGAGTTAACTTCAGCAGTTCCTCTTCTTAGTCCTAGAATGTCACTTCCCCTTTGCGTAAACTTTGTTGTGCACATGTACTTCAGATAACTAATTGTATTTTTAAATTAGAAAAATTAAAATTTTTCCTCTTAGGGAGTTTTGGGCAGCAGTCTTCTTTCTAGAATCACGTGTTTCAGAGACATAGGCCTACTTTAGAGAAAGTGATATTAAGGTTCTGAATGGAATACAAGACCATTTAAAAAAGCCATCGCCCCCTGCACATTTCTCTTCTTTCCCTCTTGTTCAGTATGGTTTGTGTGGATAATTACTGTCCACTAAAACCAGGTCACAGGACCATTGGATACTCAGGATTTCTCCTGACAGTGAGTCTAGTCTTCAGCCAGTGATACAGGCCATTTATATCCTTTGTATGTAGATTTTGGGCCTGGTGCCCTGGCTCACATTTGTAATTTCAGCACTTTGAGAGAATGAGGTGTGCTGATTACTTGAGGTTAGGAGTTCAACACCAGCCTGGCCAACCAACATGGCGAGCCCCTGTCTCTACCAAAAATACAAAAATTGCCCAGTGGTGGCGCATGCCTGTAGCCCCAGCTACTCCAGAGGCTGAGGCAGGAGAAGTTTGAACCTGGGAGGCAGAGTTTGCAGTGAACCCAGATTGTGCCACTGCACAGAACAAGACTCTGTCTCAAGAAAAAAAAGAAAGAAAGAAAGTGTATGTAGTTTTATTTATTTATTTTTTTTGTAATTTATTTTTAAGAGACGGGTTCTCACTCTGTCACCCAGGCTGGAGTGCAGTGGCACAATCATAGCCTAGTATAGCCTCTAACTCCTGGATTCAAGAGATTCTCCTGCCTCAGCATCCCAAGTAGCTAGGAATACAGGCACACACCACCTGATGCCCAACTAATTTTTTTTTTTTATTTTTGCAAAGATAGGGTTCTCACTATGTTACCCAGGCTGATTTCAAACTCCTGAGCTCAGGTGATCCTCCTGCCTCAGCCTCCCAAAGTGATGCGATTGCAGGCATGAGCCACCATGCCTGGCCAGATGTTTTTTTTTTTCTGATACTCTAGTATTCTTTCTCTTCCTTTATTGAATCTTTTAAGTTTTATATCAGGTTTGGATGATAGCCAAGGTGGGTTTTAGTGTCCTCGCCTTAGCAACCCTGTATGTAGGACTGTAATTGTTCTTAAAAGGGAACATGAACAGGTAATGTGAAAAATTCTGAAACACTTGACTTCTAAAGACTTGTTGATGTGAGGCCTATGTCTCCTGTTCATCAAAGTAATTTGCACATTTAATGTTCCCTTCATGGAACTATTTACTTTTAAAAATGTGTTATCTTTTTAAGAGACAATGTCTTGCTCTGTTGCCCAGCGTGGAGTGCAGTGGCGTGATTGATCATAGTTCACTGTAACCTCAGACTCCTGGGCTCAAGTGGTCCTCCCAGCTCAGCCTTCAGAGTAACTAGGACTGTATGGGCTACATCGCCACACCTGGTGAATTGAAAAAGAAATTTTTAGAGAGTAGGGGTCTATCTATGTTGTCCAGGCTAGTCTCAGACTCCTGGGCTCAAGCAATCCTCCTGCCTTGGCCTCCCAAAGTGCTGAGATTACAGGTGTGAGCCACTGTGCCCAGCCTCATGGAATTCTTATCTCTTAATTCCTTCTCCTTATTCTGACAGCTTGAAGGAGTAGGATTTTTTTTTCCCTCTAATTTACTTTAGGGAATAGAAGCAAACAACTTTCTTGGAGCATTTTGGGGACTCATCAACAGAAAAGAATGGGGAATTTAGGCTCTGAAGGACCTTTTTAAATATATATACATTTTTGGCCAGGTGCGGTGGCTCACATGTGTAATCCCAGCACTTTGGGAGGCCAAGGCAGGTGGATCATGAGGTGAAGAGATTGAGACCATCCTGGCCAACATTGTGAAACCCTGTCTCTACTAAAAATACAAAAATAAGCTGGGCATGGTGGTGTGCACCTGTAATCCCAGTTACTTGGGAGGCTGAGGCAGGAGAATCGCTTGAACCCGGGAGGTGGAGGTTGCAGTAAGCCGAGATTGTGCCATTGCATTCCAGCCTGGCAACAGAGCAAGACTCTCTCTCTCTCTATATATATATATTTTTTTTTTTTCATATTTTTTAACAGCTTTATTGAGATATAATTTGTATACCATATAATTCACCTGTTTAAAGTGTACAGTTCAAGGCAAAGCGTTGGAGAACCTTCTCAAACTTACGGAGAAAATTATGCTAATTAGATAAATCAGTTGTTTTTTAAAAAGTTACCCTATAGTGAAACTTTTTTTTCGAATTGAACTATTAGAACCTTAATATACAGACATAAAGTTGGAATTAATATGATTTAACTGGGGTAGAAGGTCCAGAGCCCTGCTGGTTCTGCTTTTCTAGTACCTCCTTTCTTTTGGTAGCTACTGAGCACTCTTTAGAATCTCTGGAAGACAGCTTTAAAACCACTGATCTGAGCCAGGTGCAGTGGCTCATGCCTGTAATCCTAGCACTTTGGGAGGCGAAGGGGGCGGATCACATGAGGTCAGGAGTTCAAGACCAGTCTGGCCAACATGGGAAACTCCGTCTCTACTAAAAAATTACAAAAAAATTAGCCAGGTGTGGTGTTGCATGCCTGTAATCCCAGCTACTCAGGAGACTGAGGCATAAGAATCGCTTGAACCTGGGAGGCGGAGGTTGCAAGGTTGCAGTAAGCCGAGATCATCCCACTGCACTCCAGCCTGGGTGACAGAGCAAGACTCTCTTAAAGAAAAACAAAAACAAAAACAACCCATTGATCTGGACTGGTGTTACCCAAACTTTAAAGTACGAACAAATCATCTGGAGATGTGTTAAATGCAGATTCTAGTTCAGATCTGCTTGGGGTGGAGCTTGAGAAGCTATATTTCTCAAAAGTTTCCAGGTAATGCTAATGCTCTTTGGTCTACACCACACTTTCAGTAACAAAGAGCTAGAATTTAGCTTGTGTGGCGTTATGTAACTTGCATGATACTCTACATGTCCAAAGTCTAGTCAAAGAAATTATCCAAGAGCTCTGTCTAGATACATTGGTAATATTACTTCTTGGTTAGAGGCTAAAGCTGCTTGTGCCCCTGGGGAAAGGGAGAGGAAATGTTCTTGGACTTCATGATTATAGTCTTTTGCCCTAAGTATTTTATAGCCCCTGACAAGTATCAGTCTCTTAGCCTTGTCTGCTCTTGCTCTTTCCAAGTCTACTATGTGCACTGATGCTTCTCTCTTTCCTCAGGGATGACCTGACTGATGATTCTGTCTTCACTCGAAGCTCCCAGTGCTCTCGGGGTCTTGAGCGATATATTTCCCAGGAAGAAGGGCCTCTCAGTCCCTTCTTGGGACAACTTGATGAGGACTACCGAACAAAAGAAAGTTTCCTGCATCGATCTGATTATAGTCCCCATATCAGTTGTCATGATGAGCTGTTGCGGGGAACAGAACGGAATCGAGAAAAACTCAAAGGCTACTCTATACGATCTGAAGAAAGGAGCCGGGGAGGCCAAAAGACCCCGTTATGATGACACAGAGAAGATACACAGCATGGGAGGGGATCACCCAAGTTTTACATCAGGAACTCGCAATTATCGACAGCGTAGACGAAGCCCAAGTCCTAGGTTTCTTGACCCTGAGTTTCGAGAACTGGATCTTGCCAGACGAAAGCGAGAGGAAGAGGAGGAGCGAAGTAGGAGCTTGAGTCAGGAGCTGGTTGGAGTTGATGATGGTGGTACTGGCTGTTCCATCCCTGGATTGTCAGGTGTCCTAACAGCATCAGAGCCAGGATATTCTTTGCATCGGCCTGAGGAAGTATCTGTGATGCCCAAGAAGTCCATTTTGAAGAAGCGAATTGAGGTGGACATGATGGAGCCTTCCATGCAGGTCTCTGCTGCATTTCTTGTAGGATCTCTTGCTAGTCCCTCTAATATCTTAAAGCCTGGTTACTTTCCTGGGGGCTATATTCCAAATGGTATCTTGATAATATATGCTGGACCAACATTGTCATGCCTATGAGTTACACCTTCTAGGACTCTCCCTACGAAACAGTAGGCCTTTTAATGCATCAGTAGAGGGTTCTATTGCTGTACATTAGGCTTTATATTAATAAATAGATATTTTGGAGACAGTACCTACTATACGTTTTTTTCCTTACATTGGATTATCCTGTGGCAATCTTTGAATGTGGGTCTCTTGGAAATGAAGCTTTAAGGGCAGGGGGAGGAGATATGATCTCAACTTCCTCATCTCTCTTTAGAGAGAAGACAAGATGTATGAGTTGTAGGACACTGGACTAGAAATCAGGTGATTCTGATTTTGGATCCACCTCTGCCACCAACTTATTGTGATTTTTAGACAAGTCATCTCACCATTCTGGACCTTGATATTTTCTCCTCACCTATGAAAGGATGGTGAGATCACTAGTGGCAAGAGCACTGGTTTTTAGCTGTCCTCTTAGGAGATAAAGGCTTCCGAAGAGGTTCCCAAGCAAGGGAATGCTGATGAGTTAACGTCCAGCATTTCCTATCCCCCACTTCAGCCAAAGCGGCTCTCCTTTTTTTTCCTTTTCTTTTCTTTTGGGGATCCATAGAAAAGGAAACAAGCTAGGGGATCTCTAAAATTATTTTGAATTCAAATTCCTTTTAA
This sequence comes from Ateles fusciceps, assembly GCA_036589455.1. Taxonomy (NCBI): domain Eukaryota; kingdom Metazoa; phylum Chordata; class Mammalia; order Primates; family Atelidae; genus Ateles; species Ateles fusciceps. The sequence goes on from JAZHEH010002241.1 coordinate 4,155,443, forward strand.
CAAATATATAAAGGTGAGGATTCCATCCAGTCAACCTCATTTCCTGTTTCTCCTTCTTAACAGCAGAAACATCTGGAGGTAAGGGGACTCACATTTTGAACCTGGCTAAGGATACTTTCCACCCTTTATCCATACTTATATCTCACCTGTTAATTTAGGAAGACCAATGTATTTAAGTATTTATGTCAGTTACTACTGTTCTGAGATTCTGCGTAAGACTAAATCAGTTGTATTTGTCTTTGCAGCTTGAGAGTTTTTCCAGCAGTACCAGCTCCAGCCAGGATCACCCTCTCTACTCTGGGCACCCATCTCTTCCACTAAGTGGTGCTATTGCTGCTTTTGCCTCAGAGATTGAAAACAAGGGGACTATGGTAGAGACTGCCTTGAAGGAACCTCAGGGCAACCTCTACCAATGGGGTCCCCTCCCTGGGATTCCCAAAGACAACAGTCCCCTCAGAGAAAAATTTGGAAGTTTTCTATGCCACAAGGATAATTTGGATTTAAAGGCTGAGGGACCTGAGCGACACACAGACTCTCCTGCTGCCCCATGAGAGAGCTAGCCAGGATGGCAGTGGTTTTTCCCGCATTCTGAGCATGTTGGCTGATTCTACTAGTACCCAGGAAAAAGGCGACGTAGCTTTCCTGACATTGAAGATGAGGAGAAGTTTCTCTATGGGGATGAAGAAGAGGATTTAAAGGCAGAATCCCTACCAAAGCCCCTTGGGAGCTCTGAGAGTGAAGTTATGAGGCAGAAGGCAAGCTCCCTGCCCTCTTCAGCTCCAGCTGTAAAGCTAGAATCACTAGAAGAGACCAATCCAGAATATGCGAAGATCCATGACTTGCTGAAGACAATAGGGCTGGATATTGGAGTAGCAGAGATTAGTCAATTGGCTGCACGCACCCAGGAACGACTTCATGGCAAGAAGCCATCATTACGCTCCTCAGCTGACCGCCGTTCCTCAGTTGACCGATACTTTCAGCTGACCGCTCTTCCTCAGTTGACCACCGCTTTTCAACTCATCGCTGTTCCTCAGTTGACCACTGCTTCTCAGCTGATCGACGTTCTTCAGATCCCCACAGGCTAGAGAGCAGGGAGGCACATCATAGCAATACCCACTCTCCAGAGGTATCCCATCCACACCCACCTTCTCCTGTGGATCCTTACCTGCTCACAAAAAACAGCCCCCCATTTCTAAAGTCTGACCATCCAATGGGTCATATTTCAGGACCAGAGGTGGTTGGTAGTGGGTTTCAGTCATCTGTTGCAGTCAGGTGCATGTTGCCATCAGCCCCATCTGCTCCAATTAGACTTCCACACTCTGCTGCTTTATCTCAGTTTCACATGCCAAGGGCCTCTCAGTTTGCTGCAGCTCGGATACCTCCAAGCTACCAGGGACCTGCCATTCCCCCTGCCTCCTTTGATGCCTATAGGCACTATATGGCATATGCAGCCTCAAGATGGCCCATGTATCCCACCTCTCAACCATCAAACCACCCTGTACTTGAACCACACAGGATAATGCCAATAACCAAACAAGCTACTCGTAGCCGTCCCAATCTTCGTGTGATCCCCCACGGTTACTCCTAATAAGCCTAAGCAGGAAGAGTCTGTGCTAGGCTCAGTTCCTACGGCCCAAGTGCCTGTCCAGGTGTCCATCCCATCACTTATAAGATATAATCCAGAAAAGATCTCTGATGAGAAGAACCGTGCTTCCCAGAAGCAGAAGGTGAATATTAGCTTTGGGCATCCTATGCCTGAGTTTTCTATTTTACCATAAATTTGTATATGTTTTTCTGAGGGGTCTGAAAATTTGTAAGGCTCTTTCACTTTAAGTCCTTTGGAGGCTGCTGTCATCATCCTAAGAAATGTATATTGTTCTTGTTTTTTGCACATGTTTTATCATTAGGACTAAACAAAAGTCTGGTCTTAGGTCCTATTGTGATTGCCAGACTTTTTAAAGTTTAATTCCATCCATATTAATGGTCTTCAAACACTGTAGATAGGAGCGGGGAGCCTTGAAGTCTTCAATATGATTTCATGGTGGAGTGGGGGAACCAAAACTGGGTTTTGGTGAAGGAGAATCAGTAAAGCAGTGAATTCTGGATTCTTACCCTGTAGTGATTATGTGAGGTAAAGCTAATAACTAGTTGTCACTTGACAATTGAAGCAAACCAAGAAATAAACTTTGCTTGTTCTGGTTTATCTTAGAGCCCAGGAGTAACATTAGCATATTTTTGACATGTTATTTAATTTAAAAAGTATGTATGTTGATGTGTGTATGTATAGATATATTTTCTGTAGAGATGGGGTCTTCTCACTATGTTGCCCAGGCTGATCTTGAACTCCTGGGCTCAAGTGATTCTCCCTGCCAGCCTCTCCCAGAGTGCTGGGATAACAGGCAAGAGCCACTGTGCCTGGCCTCCAAAATTAGTTTTTATATTATCAAGGTTCATTGGGTTCCCAGGCTGTGGGAAGAAAGCAGTGACTGGGGTAAAGATATACTAATACTAATAATTCTGATAATTTAGAGCAGTAGGTGAAAACTGCATCAAGATAAATAATACATAATAAAAGAATTTTGAGTGGAAGAGTTAATACATGCTATTAATTGTAAAAGTACTTGATACCTAGCAGTTTACTTTGTTTAGAAATATAAAAATGTAATTGTATAATTTGGTTTCCTCATAAAAGTTAAGACCTGAATAAAATAAAAAGTTAGAGGGCCAGTCTTATTTCTTTCCAGTTAAAAAAACTGTAGCCGGGCACAGTGGCTCACACCTGTAATCCCAGCACTTTGGAAGGCTGAGGTGGGTGGGTCACCGTAGGTCAGGAGTTCAAAACCAGCCTGGCCATCACAGTGAAACCCCATCTTTAAAAAAAAAAAAGAAAAAGAAAAAAATTTTAGCCAATTATTGGGAAGACAAAAAACACTTAAGTTTCTATTGGACTTAAATACCTTGAACTTCAGTCTTTAGTTTTACTGAAGCCTTTTGGGAAAGGGGAATAGGTTCAATATAGACAAAACTTAAAACTTCAGAGACAGTGTTTGGAGATCATTCACTTTCTCTTTACTTTTCCTTTATAAATCTAGCCCTTCAGTCAGGGCGCTGATAATACACAGGTCTATTATGGATACATATAGGCCTATTATTATATGCTCGCATATTATGGACAAGCCATATTTGCTTTTTTCCATTAGGTGGTAGTATAGTCGAAAGATCGTGAGCTTTAGGGCAGATATACCTGGATTTTAAATCTACTCTTACTGTGTGACTTTAAGTATGTTACTTAATCTTGTACAACCTCAGTTTTCTGACTGTAAAATAGAGAAATGTTATGAGGCTTAAATAACATGCTACTCTGGGCACACTGCCTATTGGTTATCCCTGCATTCCAAGGAGTAGTAAAAATAAATAACAGGAAATATGTAACTAATACAGTCCCTTACCCATAACACATACAGTTCCTTTCTCCATGGTTCCCTTTGGAACTCAGAACCACTGTCTAATACTTGTTGTCAGTGCCCTAGATGCTTCCTGCAAAAAATGAAAATAAACAACAACAAAAAAACCTCCCCTGCCAGCCTCTCCCAGAGTGCTGGAATCATAGGCATGAGCCACTGTGCCTGGCCTCCAAAATTAGTTTTTATATTATTAAGGTTCATTGGGTTCCCAGGCTGTGGGAAGAAAGCAGTGACTGGGGTAAAGATACAATAGTTCTATCAGAGACAGTGTTTGGAGATCATACACTTTTTCTTCACTTTCCCTTTATAAACCTAGCCCTTTACTCAGTTTGGTAGAAATTTGGTAGCCTTTAAGTCAGGGCTAGGTTTATAAAGCATAGTTTTTGAAAGATGGACAGTTCTATTCTGGAACTTAGATCAGAATGAAATATCACTTTGACTGTAAGGTGAGAGCCTCTGTGTGCAGGCATTTGGATCCTTACATTCAGATAATGTCTAGCATGAAGACTTCTGGAAAAGAGAAATAGGAAAGAGACTGTTGGAGGATGCTAGAATCTCTTACCATTTTGCAGGTTATTGAAGAGAGGGAAAAACTGAAGAATGACCGGGAAGCCCGCCAGAAGAAGATGTACTATCTCAGGACTGAGTTAGAGCGGCTTCATAAACAACAAGGTATCAGCTGCTTTGCATGACTGCCTTTTTGTAATAACTTGTTTAGGAGACCCAAATTGAGAAGTTTGGTACTCTCAGATAGGTTCAGTAACCTGAAGCTTCATTAAAAATTTTTTTTTACATAATTAAACTTGTTAAAAAGTTGCAATAATAATGCAAAGAATTCTCAGGTACTCTTCTCCCAGATGACGATGATGATGATGATGATGATTTGAGATGAATTTTCGCTCTTTTGCCCAGGCTGGAGTGAAGTGGCATGATTTCGGCTTGCTGCATTCTCTGTCCCCTGGGTTCAAGTGATTCTCCTGCCTCAGCCTTCCAAATAGCTGGGATTACAGGCGCCTACCACCACACCTGGCTAATTTTTTTTGTCTTATTAGTAGAGACGGGGTTTTGCCATGTTGGCCAGGCTGATCTTGAACTCCTGATCTCAGGTGATCCACTCTCCTTGGTCTCCCAAAGTGCTAGGATTATAGGCGTGAGCCACCATGCCCGGCCAGATTAACATTTTACTACACTTGCTCTATCCTTTTCTTCTCTCTCTCTCTCTCTCTCTCTGTCTCTCTCTCTCTCTGTGTGTGTGTGTGTGTGTGTGTGTGTGTGTGTGTGTAATTTTTCCTGAACTTTTTTTTTTTTTTTTTTTGAGACAGTCTCACTCTGTCACCCAGGCTGGAGTGCAATCTCACCTCACTGCAACCTCTGCCTCCTGGGTTCAAGTGATTCTCAAGCCCCAGCCTCCCAAGTAGCTGGGATTACAGGTGTGCACCACCACACCTGGCTAATTTTTATAATTTTAGTAGAGATGGGGTTTCACCATTTTGTCCAGGCTGGTCTCAAACTCCTGGCCTCAAGCGATCTGCCTGCCTTGGTCTCCCAAAGTGCTGGGATTATAGGTGTTAGTCACGGAAATGGCCTTTTCTGAGTTTTTAAAAGCAACTGTAGATGTGATGTTCCTTTACTTCTAAATACTTAAGTATTTCCTAACAACAAAGAAGGTGTATAACCTTAATACACTTATCAAAATTGGGATATTAGCAGTGATACAGTAATATTACCCAGTCTACCAATCTTACTCATATTTCACATTGTCCCATTAATGCCCTTTATAGCAAAACAAAGTGCAAGATTATTTATTACATTCAGTTGTCATGTTCTTGTAGTCTTCTTTAATCTCAGTCTTTGTATTTCATAACATTGACATTCTGGAAAAGAAGAGGTCACATATTTTATAGAATATTCCTTAATTTTGATTGGTCTGTTTCCTTATGATTAAATTTGGGTTATTCATTTTTTGCAAAAATATCACAGAAGTGTTGGCTGAGTTTGTATCAGGTGTTGATTTGTCCCATTACTGGTGATGTTAATTTTAATTATTGGTTAAGGTAGCATCTGCCAGATTTCTCCACTATAAAGTTACTATTTTATCCTTTTTAATTAATGTGTATCTTGTAGAAGAGATACTTTGAGACTATGTAAATACTCAGTTACTCCTCAAACTTCCACCCACTAGTTTTAGCATCCATTGATGAGTCTTGCCTGAGCCAGTTATGGTGATAATTATTTTAAAAAATTAAAAAAAAATTATTTTTTGAGACAGTGTCTCGCTATGTCACCCAGGCTGAAGTGCAGTGGCAGTGGCACTATCTCAGCTCACTGCAGCCTCCACTTACTGGCTCAAGTGATCCTCCTCAGTAGCTGAGACCATAGGCATGAGCTACCATGCCTGGCTAATTTTTTTTTTTTTTTTTTTTTTTTTGTGGAGACAAAGTTTTGCCATGTTGTCAAGGCTGGTCTCAAACTCCTGAGCTCCTTGGCCTCCCAAAGTGCTAGGATTATAGGCATGAGCCACTCACTGTGCCTGGTCTATGATGGTTATCAAATAGTGATTTTTCAAGTTTCCTCATTCACTTTGTTAGAAACCTTTATTAGTGGGCTTTCTACCATAAGAGGGAACTTCTTAACCTTCACTCCCATTTGTTTATTCATTTATATGAGTATGAATTCATGGATTCTTCATTCGATAGGTTATAATCTTTTATTATCATTATTTATTTTAATGCTCAAATTGTTCCATATCTGGCCAATGGGACCGCCTGTGAGTTGGCTCCTGTGTCCTTTCTTTTTTTTCCTTTTTCTTTCTTGGCCAACTGGAGTCAGACCTGTGTTTTTTCAGTATGTCTTCATCATATTTGTGTACTTTCTATTTTTCTTTTTTTTTTAAGAGACAGGGTCTCATTCTGTTGCTGAAGCTGGAGTGCAGTGGTACTGTCTTAGCTCACTGTAGCCTCAAATTTCTGGACTCAAGTGATCCTCCCTCCCAAAGCACTGGGATTACAGGCATGAGCCACCATGCCTGGTCTTTCCTTAAACTTATTGCAAAAAAAATGTTCCCTGATGCCTTCCTTTTTATTCCATTTCTTTATGCTTTTAGGAATTCATATACACAGTGAGGAAAAGAACATAACAAGGCTTCTAAATATTGATAGTATGAATGAACAGAGTGGGAGAAGATGTAATTGCTTCTCTCTGGGTTCGGACTTTTTAGGGATGAGAAATTTAGTTATTTATCTGGTGAGGATTAACCCCAGAGGATCTGGAGTTTGGAATAGGAGATAATATTAAATAAGCCATCTGGGTGCAGTGGCTCACACGTGTAATCCTGGCACTTTGAGAGGCTGAAGCAGGCGGATCATTTTGAGCTCAGGAGTTTGAGACCAGCCTGGGTGGCAAAACCCCATCTCTACCAAAAAAAAAAAAAAAAAGATAAATCAGAGGCAAAACCTAAAACTCACTGAGGAAGTTGTTAATATGTCCTTAGATCAGATAAAGTCAACTGTATTACCCTAAAATAATTCTTCAGCTCTCTGAAGAGAAGACAACTGCTAGATTCATAGTTATAACATTTATTAATATTTTGGGGAGACACACACAAAATCGTGTATACTGTTATGGAAGTTCATGGAGTTTCGGAAGCTTGTCCATAGATCCTTAGCTAATAACCTTTACATGAAAGATAATGTCATAACCCATCCTTTACCTTCATAGAAGTTTCACTTACACCAACCCATGTGGAAGGACAGTCTCACTTGCTCTTTGAAAAAAAAATTTTTTTGAGACAGTGTTTCTCACTATCACCCAGGCCGGAGGAATGCAGTGGCGTGATTTTGGCTCACTGCAACCTCCGCCTCCTGGGTTCCAGTGATTCTCCTGCCTCAGTCTCCAGAGTAGCTGGGATTACAGGCAGCTGCCACCATGCCCGATGAATTTTTTGTGTTTTTAGTATAGACAGGGTTTCACCATGTTAGCGAGGCTAGTCTCAAGCTCCTGAACTCAAGTAATCGGCCTGCCTTGGCCTCCCAAAGTGCTGGGATTACAGGCATGAGCCATTGTGCCTGGCTGCTCTTAGAAACTTTTGTGGGCAAAGATTTTGTAACCATAAGGCCCTGACAAATTACTACTTGTAAATGAGAAGTGACTCATCTTATTTTCCCTGCGCTTCTTTTTTGTTGACATTTGACTGCTCAGGAGAAATGCTGCGCAAGAAACGAAGGGAGAAGGATGGTCACAAAGATCCACTCCTGGTGGAGGTGAGTCGGCTTCAAGATAACATTATGAAGGACATTGCAGAGCTACGGCAAGAGGCAGAAGAGGCAGAAAAGAAGCAATCTGAACTGGACAAAGTGGCTCAGATCTTGGGAATTAACATCTTTGATAAATCCCAGAAGTCTTTAAGTGATAGTAAAGAGCCTACAGAGAAGCCTGGGAAAGCAGAAAAATCTAAGAGCCCAGAAAAAGGGTCATCATTCTCAAACTCCTCCTCTAGCAAGGTAACAACTCAAGTTTTCCATATCTATTATACCTTTTTTCCCATAGACTCCTACAGAAGTTTTCTAACCATTTTCTTAGCTTAGGTTTTCAAACTGTTCTTACGTTAATTATTTTCTTAAAGTATAGATCAGAGCATGGTACTCCTCTTCAGGATTTCAGCTGTTCCTTGTTGCCCACAAAGAATCCAAAATCCTTGGTATTCAGGACCTTCCATGTTCTTGTTCCAGCATTTACTTCCTAACCCACTCCTATCTGGCTTCTAATCTTCTCACAACTTGTATATACCCTTTTGGGGGGTTCATATTTAGCATCTGTGTTCATATCTAGGTCACTATTATGTTGCTAAAGTCAGTAGATACATTTTACTTCTCAAATGAGCAGCATTTGAGGCTGAGAATCACTTTCTTCTACAAATACTCTTTTCCCTTGGCTTCTGACACACTTCTTTTCCTCCTAGTACATTATTGGATGCTCCTGCTTAGTATCCTTTGCTGTCTATCTTCTCGTATATAATCTTTAAATGTTTGAGTTTCTCAGGGCTAGGTCCTTGCCCAGTTCTCCAGAATTTGCTCTTTCTTTCTAGGCCATTTCATCCAGTCCTATACTAAAATGCCATTTGACAAATGCCAGTTTTATGTTCTAGTTCAAATGAGTCTTCTGAGTGTCTAACAACCTACTTACCATTTCCACTTCACTATTTCATAGGCACTTCAAATTGAGCATGTCCTAGACTAAATTAATGGTGGTACTCAACCTCCTTTCAACTTTTTCTTCCTCCATTGTTATCCATTTTCAGTGAATGGCACACTGTCCAACAGTTTTCATGCCAACAACTTAAAAGTCACTCTTAGCACTCTCCTCTCCCTCACTGCTCCATACACAATCAATTACAAATTCTGTTAGGTCCCTGTCCAAAGTAAATCTTGATTCCATTCAGCTTACCATCTCCATTGATGTCCAACTCCAAGCCACATCAGTTTTTGCTTATATTTCTACGTTAATTATTTATCCACATGCAGCCAGTGATCATGATACTTAATCCCTTGACTACCTTTTCAACCTCATTTCATACCTCTTTTCCTCTTGCTTACTGTAGTTTCATTACGAACCTTTTCATTTTTCAAATATATCATCTCCTCTCATGACCTTACATTTTCTGTTCCCTTTCTTTCCCATGTAAACCAAACTCTTTTCTTATCTGCTTTTTTTAACTAATTCCAATTCATCCTTTAGATTGCATCTTAAATTACTTCTCTGACTTCCTTCTCTGATTCCCTAGACTGTTAAATTTGCCTGATATGCACTTCCATAATACCTTGTAATACTCCCTCTTAGCATTTATGACAGATCTAATTATATAATTATATGTGTTACCCCCAATTTGATTTTAAGGTACAAAAGTTCCAGGGATTTTGTCTGTATCATTATTCAATATGGTTTCCAATACATAGCCCAGGGTGTGGCACATAGTAATGAATGCTGCTCAAGAAACATTATAACATCTTACACTGCTGTCACCTCAAATGCAATTTTTCAAATGTGCAATATCTGGTGTTATACCTCTCTAATTTTGCATTAATAATCCTGTTAGCCTGGAATAATCTTTCTCCCAACCCCACTCATCCATTAAAGTCCCAATTTGGATACCACCTTCTCCATGAAGAATTTCCAGATTTCCACCCACATCTAGTCAGCCCTTCTTTAGCAATCTGTAATTTGTTTCTTTGTAAAATTTATTTTGTTGTCTTATATAAAGACTCTTCTAATTTCTGTCTTCACTTAATGAGAGCTCCTTTTTTTTTTTTTTTTTTTTGGATAAAGATGGGATCTTGCTATATTGCCCAGGCTGGTCTTTTGTTTTTTTGTTTTTTTTTTGTTTTTTTTTTTTGAGACAGAGTCTTACTCTGTCGGCCAGGCTGGAGTGCAGTGATTCAGTCTTGGCTCACTGTAACTTCCATCTCCTGGGCTCCAGCAGTTCTTTTGCCTCAACCTTCAGAATAGCTGGGATTACAGGTGTGTGCCACCACACCTGGCTAATTTTGGTATTTTTAGTAGTTACAGGATTTCCCCATGCTGGCCAGGCTAGTCTCAAACTCCTGACCTCGGGTGATCCACCTGCCTCAACCTCCCAAAGTGCTGGGATTACAGGTGTGAGCCACCGTGCCTGGCCCCAGGCAGGTCTTGAACTCCTGGGCTCAAGTAATGATCCTCCCACCTCAGCCTCCCAAAGTATCACAGATGTGAGCCACTCCACCTGGCCCGAGAGCTTCTTGAGGATAAAGAGGAAAATTTTTTATCTTTGTGTTTCCCATGGCATACAATATGTCTAGCACATGGTACATCCTAGTTAATGTTGAATTGAGAGGTAGGAAAGAGAATATATTCTGTATTATCACCCAAGCTCTATTTTTCCCTGTCTTCCTGGGAGACTTCTTCTCAACCACGTAGGACTAGTCTTTTTTTTTTTTTTTTTTTTATAAGGCAGTCTTGCCCTGTCGCCAGACTGACTACAACCTCTGCCTTCCAGGTTCAAGCAATTCTACTGCCTCAGCCTCCTGAGTAGCTGAGACTACTGGTGCATGTCACCATGCTCAGCTAACATTTTTGTATTTTTAGTAGAGATGGGGTTTTACCATGTTGGCCAGGATGGTCTCCTTGGCCAACCCACCTTGGCCTCTCAAAGTGTTGGTATTACAGGCATGAGCCACCGCACCCGACCAGCACTAGTCTTTTATACCTGGGTCTTGAGTCTAGGTAGGGCCTTTGATGGGAGAAGAATTTAAAAGCTCTAGTCCTTTGTAATTAACTTGTACATTGGATTTCTATTCGTATACCAACCCCATGATAATCTCTCAGCTTGATTTCTGTGAGTCTTCATGGTCTCTGAAACTAACAGGGATATGTTACAATTCAGTTTTCATCTCGGCAATAAGGAATATTATGTCTACAGCCTTATTTTCTTACCTGTCCTTGGTATTTCTTCTTTCTTTACCTCTCTTTAAAATGTATAGTTGGTTTAAGATTTTCTTTCCCTTTCTGTTCATTTCAGAAAAGTACACACAAACTTGTAATTTCATCTACCTAGAGACAACTATTATTATTACTTTTTTTTTTTTTTTGAGACAGGATCTCACTCTGTCACCCAGGTTGAGTGCAGTGACACGATCATGGCTCACTGCAGCCTCCAACCCTTGGGTCCAAGCAATCCTCCCATCTCAGGCTCACCAGTAGCTGGGACTACAGGTGCTCACCACCACCACACCCAACTAATTTTTGTATTTTTTGTAGAGTTGAGGTCTTGCTATGTTTCCCAGTCTGGTCTCGAACTCCTAAGCTCAAGTAATCTGCCCACCTCAGCCTCCCAAAGTGCTGGCATTACAGGCATGAGCTACTGGGCCCAGCTGAGACCACTGTTATTAATACTTTGGTGTATGATATTATTAATACCTTGGTCCTTGGTGTATGTTATTCCAAATACATACACCAAGGTATTAATTCTGTCCATTAATTCACTTAACAAATATTTATTGATCATCAAGACATTGTCAGGAACTGGTCTAGATATGGGAAGTATCACACTGAACAGTATAGACAAGTTTCCTATTCTTATTAAAAGCAGAAGACAGACAATAAATAAGTCCATGTTAGGTAATGACAAGTGCCTAAAAAAAAGAAAACAGGATAAGGGCAATAGAGTGGTGAGAGAAAGTCTTTTGGATAAAGTTATATTAAACATTCTATGTCTATTTACAAGTCTTTATTGATTATTCAAGTGTATTTTGTTTTCTCAGTATATCATGAACATCTTACCATGTCAATAAATACACTTTTATAATACCATTTTTAACAACCTTATTTTTTGTTGTTTTTGTTGCATGGTTAAGCAAAATTTATTTAATCAATCAAGTCACCTGTTGTTTGACATGATAATTTCCATAGGATAAATGTCACAGAGTGAATTGCTGGGTTAAAGGGTATACAGAATTTTGAGGTAGGTAATATGTATTCCTAGATTATCTTCTAGAAGATGGTGCCAGTTAATACTCCCACCAGGAGAGTCTGAACTCTCCCTGTCTGGTGTGATCTCTTTAGTGATTCTTGAACAGGACTCAGGTAGGGAAAGAGTATCTTTGAAGCCCCAGTTATTTCCCTTTCTTTATCCTGTCTTTTTCCCCACATGAGTCAGTATTCCAGGTGCCTAGTTCCTTCATCTTGTGTACTATAGAACCCCATTCACAGTTAGCCTCTGAGTTGCAAAAATTATCTTTTTCTGTACCTTAGTCCTGAACATTAACCAAAATTCTCATTTCCTGAGTGCCTTGTTTCAGTTTGGTAATAAATTAATTCATATTAAAGTATTTACCATTGATAACTAATATTAAGGAGTTGATATATTTTAAAAGAGGATGACTCAAAGGTGTTAAATTCTTTTTTTTTTTTTTTTGAGACAGGGTCTCACTCTTTGCTGAGGCTGGAGTGCAGTAGTACAATCTTATCTCACTGCAACCTCTGCCTCCCAGGTTCAAGTGATTCTCATGCCCTCAGCCTCCTGAGTAGCTGGGACTATAGGTGCATACCACCACACCTGGGTAATTTTTGTATTTTTAATAGAGATGGGGTTTCGCCATGTTAGCCAGGCTTGTCTTGAACTCCTGGCCTCAAGTGATTCGCCCACCTCAACCTCTCAAAGTGATGGGATTATAGGTGTGAGCCACTACACCTAGCCTCTAAAGGTGTTAAATTCTAAAAGTGATATTTTAGGCACTTAGGAATGTTTTTTTCAGATTCCTTTAAATCATTCTACATAGAAGACTGTCTGCTTTATCTACGTATACCAACCCATCTCTCCAGTTTTTCATACCAGGATATATGTGATAAGTTCACTATCACCTATTTTCTACATCTTCTTTGCTTAGCCTGTCAATTACCTTTTCCATTTTGGTATTTTTTCCCTCCCTAGTCGTCATCATGATTTTCAGATTTAACTATTTAGTTGCATAGGTAACACATTCAACATCTACTGAAGGGTGTACAGTGAAGAGACTGCTACCCACCCTTGTTTTCCACTTCCCTTCCCCAGCCAATGATTCCACAATCTTGGCTGTTCTTCTAGAGATATTTTAGGATATGTAAGTAAATATATTGCTGTTATGATTTACTTTTCATGCTGTGATAGCACTATGAAGTCAGATTGTTCTGTGTGAGTCTTAGAGACATGTTTCTATTAGGGTTCCCCCCCAACTTGTGCAGCTTTACATATTGAAAATATGGTCAGATGGCTGTGTTTGTATTATTATGGCCACTTACTATTTCTAAGAGAAGACAAGTCTAGATTGCCTTGAATTTCTTGTAAGTACAGATTTTTCCCCCTCTAGGAATCAAAAGTAAACAATGAGAAGTTTCGTACTAAGAGCCCCAAGCCTGCTGAAAGCCCCCAGTCAGCCACTAAGCAGTTGGATCAGCCCACGGCTGCTTATGAGTATTATGATGCTGGCAATCACTGGTGTAAAGACTGCAACACCATCTGTGGAACCATGTTTGACTTCTTCACCCATATGCACAATAAGAAGCACACACAGGTAGGTATCCTGCTCTCTGTATTTTCACTCCCACCCTCACTCTCTTCAAATTTCTATACCCCTATCTGCATTGCAAAGCTGGAAAAGGAAACATTCTCATATGGGCAGGAGCCCCAATCTGAAGAGCCAAGAGATACCAACAAAGGAGACACCATTCCCGGGACTCAGTCCAGGGGACTTGGCTATAACTAAACACCATGACAAGTGTAAGTGAGGTTTCTGCCTCTTTCGATTCCTTGAGTACCTGATTTTTTTGTTTCATTTTACCTTTTTCTGGTACTTGCTCTAACATGTGTTTACCTTTTCCACAGGTGATTTCCATTTAAACAGTTGGCAGAGGGGTTGGGGGTGGGTAGCTGGGGGCTTCTGGTCCCCTGGTCTTATGTATGGGGGAAAAAAAAGAGAGAAAAGTGGGTCATTGAGTTTTTAGTGCTGTTGTGTGAGCACCTCTGCCTCTTACAAATAGACACTGGATCCCTACAACAGACCTTGGGCTTCAAAGACCCAGAGTGAGGCCAAGCAAGATGCTGTAAAGCGCACTGACAAGATAACTGTTCCTGCAAAAGGTATGTTTTCTCTTTGCCTCCTTTGTGGTTTCCTTATATTCAGTTGAAGAAGAGGTGTCCCTGAGCTAAGTTGCTAGGAAGCAGCATAGCATGAGACATAGCCATTCCTTTTAACAAAGCTATAAGAATGCCTTCTGTGTACAAAACGGTGTACTAGGTCCTGAAGCTATAAAGAGATCTATAAGACCATGATCTCTACCCATATGGCCAAATATCTACTATTAACAGATGTTAAACATAGACATGTCACTTAAAATATAACAGAACTGTCTTTGTCATTGGCTTATGGGCCCAAAATCTTACTTATTTGGAATCCAGGTTAAAAAGGACAGGAAATGCAGTAATTTTAAAATTATTTATTTATTTATTTATTTAAAGACAGAGTTTCACTATTGTTGCCCAGGCTGGAGTGCAATGACGCGATCTTGGCTCACCACAACCTCCACCTCCTGGGTTCCAGTGATTCTCCTGCCACTGCCTCCCTAGTAGCTGGGATTACAGGCACCCACCACCACACCCAGCTAATTTTTTATATTTTTAATAGAGACAGGGTTTCACTATGTTGGCCAGGCTGGTCTCTTAACTCCTGACCTCAGGTGATCCACCAGCCTCAGCCTCCCAAAGTGTTGGGATTACAAGCGTGAGCCACTACGTCCAGTGAGGAGATGCAGTAATTTAATTGCCTTTTCAACTAAGAGCTATACAATATTTGGAGTTGTTGTTAGTAAGGGGTAAATGGAGAAGCAGAAACTTTCTTCGTCTTTAAACTTTTCAATTTCTTACCTTCACAAGTAGCCAGTGCTGCTTCTATATCCTTTAGATCTACAGAAGATCGATTCCTCAGTGATTAATACCAACATGAGAGATCCTCATAAAATGATAATGAACTATTCAGGAGTATAGTTTTTATATCTCCTGAGATGCTTAGTGCTAGTTAGGATTTGAGGAGACTCAGCAACAGGAGTGAATCTGGCACAGGAAACTCCTAAATTAACCAGTTAGTGTTCCCAAGAGGTAGAAGAAATAGAAGACTATAGTTCAAGCCTTAGGTTGGAAAGACTTGCTATTGGGATTCATCTAAATGCTACTTCTGACTTCAAAGTGGGTAAGGTCCTTTATACTGTAACTATTTTACTGTAAAGGGGTGATGGGATTTCCATTGGTTGCTGTTATTCTGGGTGGAATCGACTTATTTCCTTGACTTTTTTCTACTTCTTCTAGGCTCTGAGTTTCTGGTTCCCATCAGTGGATTTTACTGCCAGCTCTGTGAAGAATTTTTGGGGGATCCAATTTCTGGGGAGCAACATGTGAAGGGTCACCAACACAATGAGAAATACAAGGTTGGTCTTTGTAGTAGGCTGTGAAGTTTCCAACTTTTCTGAAGTAATTCTTTTGACTTTGTCAAATGAATTCTGAACCATAAAAAGTCATTGGCACTTCAAATTCCATATAACCTCTAAGTTCTCCTCAATCCTAGTGGGAGATGCTGAGCTGATAGCATCCTATATGTCCTTGAGGAAGATTATTTTGGGGATTTCTACTGAGTGAATTCTAACAGTGGCAGGGCCAAGGTTTTTTTCTCTTGTGTTTTTACCAGTTTTTGAGCCTTTATCTTTTTTCTTCTCAGAAATATGTGGATGAAAACCCACTATATGAGGAGCGGCGGAATCTGGACCGCCAAGCTGGCTTGGCTGTGGTCCTAGAGACAGAACGGCGACGGCAGAGTGAGCTAAAGCGCAAACTGAGTGAGAAACCAAAGGAGGATAAGAAAGAAAAAAAGGCAAAGGCTGTGAAAGAAGTAAAGGAGGATGACAAGGTCTCTGAGAAATTAGAAGACCAACTCTCTGAGGGTAGGAACTCCCCCTGAAAAAGCTGAAAATAAAAGGAACACTGGCATCAAACTCCAGTTAAAAGAAGAGGTAAAGAAGGAATCACCAACATCATCTTCTTTTGGGAAATTCAGCTGGAAGAAGCCAGAAAAAGAAGAGGAGAAAAGTTCAGTGGTGACCCCAAGTATCTCTAAAGAAGAGATTATAGAAAGTAGTAAGGACAAAGAGGATGGCAAAGCTGAAGCTGGGAAGGCAAAGCCTATCAAAATTAAGCTCTCGGGGAAAACTGTTGTTGCACATACCAGCCCTTGGATGCCTGTTGTGACAACTTCAACACAGACTAAGATCCGACCCAACCTGCCTATCCCATCCACAGTACTCCGCAAGTCATGTTCAGCTACAATGAGCAAGCCAGCTCCTCTTAACACCTTTCTGTCTATTAAGTCCTCTGGAACCACTGCTAAACCTCTGCCAGTGGTTAAAGAGTCTTCAGCTGATCTCCTCTTACCTCCAGACATCATCTCCAAAGCATTTGGAGGGGAAGAGGTGATTCTAAAAGGGACCCCAGAGGAGAAAGTGGTGTTGGCTGAAAAGAATGAGCCATCCCATTTACCTGAACAAATACTACCACCTCCTCCACCACCCCCACCTCCACCACCTCCACCACCCCCCGTTATACCTCATCCAGCTGCCCCATCTCCTGCTCCAGGAAATGCTATCTTGGATCCAGTAAAATCAAACCCAACTGTATCTCAGACTCTCAGCCCTGGCTTCGTGGGTCCTAACATTTTGAACCCAGTGTTGCCTGTAGCCATCATGGCCTCAGCACAGCCAGCTGCCATTCCTTCCGATGAGACAGCTCCTGGGGTGAGTGAGAGTGACCGAGACCAGACCCTGTTCTCTGTGTTAGTACGTCCTCCACCACCCCTCTCAAGTGTATTCAGTGAACAAGCCAAAAAATTAGAGAAGCGAAATTCATGCTTAGCCACAGCCAATGCTAAGGACCTGTATGACATATTCTATAGTAGTGGTGGAAAGGGGACCCCTGAGACTAAGCTGAGTGGTGGTCCATTGGCCAATGGGGAAAATGGCAACCTCTCTCAGAACCAAAAATTCAGACACCTCTTCTACTTCTCCTTTGAACAGCAGTACATCCCAAGAAGAGTTGCATCAAGATGGTGGTTTGGTCACTGCTCCTATAGTCAGCAACTCTGAAAAGCCCATTGTAAAAACTCTGGTGGCCCTAGGGAAATGGTCAGTTGTAGAACATGTAGACCCAAAAAGCACAGGCAGCACCTATGGCTTCCTACAGCCTCTGACAAGGTTGTGCCAAAGCAGGACTTACGAAACGATTACCCCAAAGACAGACACTTTGGCCATATGGACCTCTAGTTCCTTCCAGAGTGACACTAGTAGGGATATATCTCCAGAGAGGAAGAGTGAGCTTGACCTGGAAGAGCCAGGGCCACCTGGTGTAGAACCACCTCCTCAACTGTTAGATATACAGTGCAAAGAATCTCAGAAGTTGGTAGAAATCCACCTCAGAGAATCTGTTCACCAGGATAAGGATAGCCAAGAGCTCCATAAATCTGAGGATTATAGAGAAAGTGAGATAGAGACAAACACTGAACTACAAGGAAGGGTAAAAGAGCTCTCTGAGGGGATAGTTGATGAGGGAGCAGGTACCAGCATTGGACCCCACAGCATAGAAGATTCTAATTTGAAGCATGGGAACAGATACATGTGGGAAGGAGAAGTAAAACAGCCCAACCTGCTAATGATTGACAAAGAGGCTGAACAGTCCAATAAATTGATGACAGGAAGTGAAACTCCAACTAAAGTAGTGATTGAATTGAGTCCACAGGCTTGCTCTTCCACAAAGGCAAAATTAGACTCATTTTCATCAGAAGCTAGGTCTTTACCCAAGAACCCACAAGATATACCTGTGAAAATTTCTGCCCCAGAGTTGTTTCTTCAGTCCCCAGCCAGATCAGCCGTGTGTTTAACAGGTAGTCCACA
This sequence comes from Ateles fusciceps, assembly GCA_036589455.1. NCBI lineage: Eukaryota > Metazoa > Chordata > Mammalia > Primates > Atelidae > Ateles > Ateles fusciceps. Next base: position 4,173,400 of record JAZHEH010002241.1, read on the forward strand.
AGAGCAAGGAGTTTCAGTTAGTGAAGAGGGGCTAAAAAATTCAGCTCCAGAATCAGCTTCTAGAACTTCTAGGTACAGACGCCTCAAACTCAAGAGAAAAAGAGCAGAAGACTTTCTAGTTAAAAAGATGTATGAGTTGGCTGTTTGGGATGAAAACAAGAGGCCAGAGACCTGGGAGAGCCCAGAGAAACCAAAAGTAGAAGCACTGGAGCTACGAGATGTCCATCCAGAGTTACCAGTGACAATAGAAAGCAAGGCCCTAAAAGACTTTGAAGCTACAGACTTAAAGGTAGAGGACCTTACTGCCCTGGGGGATATGCCTGTTGATTTCTGCAGTACTCGGGTAAGCCCAGCACATAGATCCCCAACTGCCTTGTCTCAGAAAGTTTGTGAAGAAAATTCTGTATTACCAATAGGGTGTAATTCTTCTACTCCCACTGACTTTGAACCAATACCATCTTTTTCTGGGTTTCCATTAGATTCTCCCAAAACCTTGGTGCTTGACTTTGAGACAGAAGGTGAACGAAATTCATCTAATCCCAGGAGTGTTAGGATCCCTTCTCCTAACATTTTGAAAACTGGACTTACAGAAAATGTTGACCGAGGCTTGGGGGGCCTAGAGGGAACACACCAGGCCCTTGACCTGTTAGCAGGAGGAATGATGCCTGAGGAAGTAGAAGAATCTTCCCAATTAGACAAACAAGAGTCACTCAGATTGGAATTAAAAGCAGTTAATTCTGTAGGCCTTGGGCCATCTCCTTGCCTTCCAGACCTTGTTGACTTTGTCACACGGACCTCTGGAGTTCAAAAAGATAAACTATGTTCTCCACTCTCTGAGCCAGGTGACCCTTCTAAGTGTAGCTCCCTGGAGATGGGGCCATTACAGCTAGAAATACCGAATGCATCCATCACAGAGGTGGCAATTCTGCAAGTAGATGATGACAGTGGCAACCCTCTGAATTTGGTTAAAACTCCAGTGTCAAGGTCACCTCCAAGGGAGCAGGTAGTTGAAGACAATATGGTCCCTCAGGAAATGCCTGAACAGGAAGCTACAGTTGTTGCCATCCAGGACCGCACAGAGTCCAGTGTTCACAACTAAGAATAAATACCTAGAGCTGCTTGTGAATGAATCAAATTGGCTTCTAGAAATCAGATGCCCAGATGATCCAGGACTAGTTTGCTATCTCATCTGGAACCTACACCAAGAGATGCAGTCAGCATCTTACAGTAAATGTTATGGAAGCTGAAAAATTTACCTCCTTTCCTTTTTCCTTTCCCCTTAAAATACCAGACAAATCAATAACAACGTCTATATATATATCTGTAAAAATGTATTTTCTGGGTTTTTTTTGGCCAATTTATTTTCTCCCACTTTGTCATTAAAATCAGATGTCTTAACTGGCTCACCACATAGTGTGCTTTGATTGTATTTTGGCTTTGACTCTGCCATTTCTGAAATGTGGGGGAGGATGGAGACAGCTGACCTCTCCAATGGCTGTGTTGTATTCCTACCCAATTTCCTGGGCAGTTGATGCGTGTCTGGGAGAAACACCAGAAAGCTTGCTGAAATGGAAAACTTGGAAGAATCGTTCATCTCTTAGGCTTCCATTTGGATGGGCCTGCCTTAACATTGTTTGAAATGCAACGTGAGTAACTCTTTTGTTTACTGTTTACATCCTTTATTGGCATGTCAACTCCTGTACTTCCCTTACTCTGTTGCCTTTTTTGAGATGCATTGTCCTGCTAACCCACAAACCTGTTTGGAAATAAACAAGGAAGAACATCTGGCAGGCTCACTTTTAAGAAGACGACAAATCGACAAATCGGTAAGACTTTTTCATGGTTCATTGCCAGGAACAGATAGGCTTTTGGGATCACTTTTATTTTTGAAATGGCCTGTGTTCATTGTATTGTGATCCAATAACACTTTGTACTAAATTGTTTAGCAGCCATTTCTGTTGTGAAGGGGTAGAAGATCTGTGAAACTTTTCTTGAGATTGAACTCATTCCCTGTTCCACAAACCCATATGTATCCTTTCCTCTACCTCCTCCTCTCCCAATTTATTTCCACCATAGTATGATGTTTTGGGTTGTACATTTTGTTAAAATGATTAAAGAATTTATGAGTTGGCTTGGACAAGTTTAACGTTATTTTTAATGTGTTAATTACTTGGAATAAATGCATTAATCTCATGTTTCCTTCTGGATTTTTGTTTTCAAATCACACACATTTGAACTCCAAAGGAAAACTAGAACAATGAATCCCTGCTGCCCTGTTGTCTGTCTGCACCCCCAACCATTCTTTCCTCACTTATCAGAATTACTTCATGCCAGAATGTTAGGATATATAGTCTGCCCCAGCACAGCCTGGATGGGTAGTAAGTAGGCAACAGTGGTCTGGCATCTTCCTGTTGTGAACCTTTTTGTATACCTTTGTGTTGACTCTCCATAGGGTCTTCTGGAAACTGAGCTCCCCCTAAGACAATCAGGTTCTTGCTGTTGGGAATTAGGGAGCTCAGTCCTCAATTTTCTAACTCTGTCCCTGTTTCCTCTTGATATCCCTGTTGTCAGCATTTTATAACCTGACTCAACAGGGACTTCAGAGTCTTATTTACCCACCTGTTCCTCAAAGATAATAGAAAATTCCTGATCTGTATTTTTCACCCAAAATTTTTTTTTTCTGTTTCCTTATATACAGAGCTATAAAATCCCCAGGTCAGCTTTGGAAAGGATTTTTAATTTTTTTTTTTTTTTTTCCACTAATGTCAATTTAGAAGTCATTCTGGCCTCTCTTGATTATGTTATGGAAAGGGCACAGATTTGGGAGAGCTAGATCCTCGACTATATCTGAGTCATTTACCTTGCTTTGATTTTAGACAAATTAGTTTACCTCACTGTGTTACAGAATTGTTTTGTGTTGTTTCCTTTGAGGTAGGATTGTTATTTTTATCCTAGCACCAAGTATGTACAGGGTCAGGATATCTTGCCTGTGTCACCTTTCTAGCCCTGATTTTATAGGAGAAAGCCTGAGTTCAATGCAGTTTTCTTGCTTGGAAACCATAGACTAACTCAAAAGGTGCCATTGAGAAGAGTTTAAGCCCAAATGAGCTTCAGGGAGATTTGTTTTCCCAGAAAACTACTCCCTCCTCGTTCTAGCAGGTTATCTATAGGAATTCAGGGAGCATAATTTTTAATGCCATTTTGTACTGATTTTCAGTCCTGTTCACTTAGTTCCACTTCTCTTTAGGGAGAGACCGATGGTTTTAGATAAAGAGTCAGGAAGAGGTAACCATATCGAGATCTCAATCCTAACCTTTTTCCCTCTCAGAGGGTGTTGGACTCTTATTCTCTAGGTTAGGAGGGGGCCACTTGAAAAGGGTGAGAAGGGAAAAGCAAAATTTATTATAAGAACGGCAGAACTAATTTAGGTAACTAGGGCTGGAGTACTTTGAGCCTAAGCCTTGGTAGTAACTCCTCTTGTATTCTCTGGGTAACTTCAGGATTTACACCAAAGGCATCCACCAATCTGTGGCTTTTTCAAAAATAATGCTCAGTTCTAAGGATGTAGGAATGGCATTCTTTACATCTTGCTTGAACCAGCAGGGGGAGAACTCTTTAGGATTCTGTATTCTGGGCAGGAAGTGTTGCTGCCTCCTTTTGATTAGTGGGATCTAGCTTTGGAACCTATCCAGAGAAGACAGGTGAAAGGAAGCACAAAATTCTGACCCAGTAGCTGGAAATAGAGCATATATATTTTTTTTTATTCACTACCATCATGGTACTGAATGAACTTTCAACTTAGGAGATTTAAGCACATGGAAGAAATGGGCCCTGAATTCTAAGTGAAGCTTGTGGTGTAATATAACTATGTTTTAAATTTTACAAACATGAGGAACAACTTTTATCAGGCATCCTCAGTTGTGAGAGCAAATGATCAGCAATTATGTTTAAATTTGGGCAAATACCTAATTTTATCTAAGGTGTATAAATAACCCCCTATAAATCCCCCTTGTCCTTACCAATGGAGGGCTTCCTGCTTTACAAGCCATATTCTATTCACAGGGTACATAATATTCTCTTTCTGCTAATATTGCTGAATAATATAGTTAAGTATTCTTATTCACTCATGACACTTCATCTTTCTAAAAAGTCAAAAAGTTAATATTTTGGTAGCAGAGTATGCCAGCACATAAGTTCATTTATCAGACTTCCAGGTTCAGGGACTGAGGAATAATGGGGTGGGGAGGTGGACATGACAGGACACATGCATCCAATAGGAACATGAAGTGTAATTTTAAAAATTGGAGGAGGGTTCAGAGAGGATATAGCCTGTAACAAATAAATAAATGAGGTGGTTTCTTTAAAATGTATATATGTATAATGTATGTAATATATATAATATATATTATATATATAGGTAGGTAAGCTTTGTTAATATATTATATATTCCTAAACCTTAGTTCTCACCTTAACAAAGCTTACATACCAAATCTAGGATAAGAACCTAAAACAAAGTCTTCATTTATTAACAATTTATGTAAGAACATGGACAAATGGAAATAGTATTTTGTATTGTGAGCACATCTCATCTCATTTAGAGTTTAAAATTGCAGTAACGTTTATGTAATTTTTAACTAAAAAGGCTATGTATACAATATTCATTGATAAGCCACGAAGTTGAATTTATAATGAAAATCTCTTAAAATCACAACTCTCCTGATTTGCTCTCAACCCGTATACACTTTCGCAGGAATACATATATAAACATGTATGTTTATGTTGTAGCGGTTAACATGGTTGTAATCTTACATTTATGTTTCTTTGATTAATTATATGCTCCCCCTTGTTCCCCTTAAGTACATCAAAAACTCCCCAAACCAAGAAGTCTGTCTTTGCTTACTGTTTTTTTAATCATTGTATTCACAGTGCACAGTTGTCTGGCATATAACAGGTGCTCAATAAAAATTCATTGAAACAATGTGTAATAGTAGCTGTTTTTATTATCAAATTGTTTTAGCAAATTATTAGTCGGTAAAAATTGTAAATTGCCTCTTTTATTTTTGGGGTGCTTAGCACTGTAGAAGCCAGCTGTCCTCTTGCTTCTGTCCTGGGTCTTTGTATACAAAGCACTGTATCAGTGAAGCATGTCAAGGTTGCCAGTGGTTCCCTCACTTCAACAGCATTCTGGAATAGTGGTGCCAGGCCATGATGGGAACACTGCTTCTGCAGCTCCTGAGAAGAGAAACTGAGAATGAGAAGGAGTTAAACTGGCCTTAGCGTTAGCAAAAAAGTTTTGGGGATCCAGTTTTCAGATGGCCCCCTTTTTCCTTTCAGCCAGACTTCATAAGCAGGTTGAAGTCAGTCAAACCCCAAACCCCTCTGATTTGGCTGAAGAAGTAATTCAATACTTTATGGTTCAACATCTTCTTGTCATCTCATCAAAACTAAATCATAACTTAAAAAGATTGCCTTTGGGAGAGGGAAGAGGAATGCTATCACTTTTTATTTTGTATCTTCTGTTTTGTTTCAACATTGTGACCATGAAAATGCATTTTATATAAAATATAAATGTTTTATAAACAAAATATGTACACGTGCACACATATGTATAAAATGATAACATGTATTAAGGGTTACCCATTTCTGTATTAAAAATTTTTTTAAGTTGTATCTCTCCTACTCAGTGTATCCCTGTTTTCCTTCACACTTGTCTGTTTTCCATCATTACAAATAGGTCCCTCAAGACTTCCTAAATTCTATTCCCATTGTTGCTGGGCAACATGCCTTCTTCAAGAATCTCTTACAATTCTTTCCTTCTTCCTCTTTTCCTCTTCCCATTCTCTTTCCCTAACCTCTATTGAGCTGGTTGTGCATATTCATTAATGTTGTACAAGCACTTGGACATTAAATGATACCAATCAAGATACCTGTTTCACAAAGTAATACAGGTATACAAAAGATAACAAAGTCTTTGTCACTTGCAAAAGGATAGAAGATAACATCTAGATGTAATGATTTAAACATTTACAGACTTTGGCTCCATTTGTGGAGGATCAGGCAAGAAAGGAGTTTTGTAGAAAATAAGGGAAATGAGTATGTTTAAGGGAAGTGAATGAACAGGGTGAAAACAGGCAGCGTTACATAACGGGACAGCAGAAGGTAGAAGACGTGGACAAAGATGGCAGAGATAAAATCAACCATATTATTATTTTCTTTCATCTCTCTGATACTCTGCCCCTGCTAAGTTTCCACCCAGCCTTCCTGTAACCACCTTCCTAAGGATGACTATTACCACATTGTTGCTGATTCTCACCCACTTATCTTCCTTTCTTTTAGGGGCAATTCCAAAAGTCTTCACATTTCCAAAAGGAAGGACTGCAGCAGACATTTCTGCCCCCAGGAAGGCAGGGATAGAATCCACAGAGGCCATGGAAATGATGGTAGTATCCTTGTGGCCAGTAGGCAATCACCTGAAGGCTCTGACTTCCAGAAGGTGGGTATGGCTGCTGGGGGTGGGGATAAGTTCTAGAGAAGATCTTGTCATTAAAGCTGCCAGGAAATGGTGAGTTAGGTGAGTGAATATGTATATTGTTGTACCAGTAGAGGATGAATAATATTAGAATGTATATAGAGGGTTGTATTTTAGACTTGCCACTCCTCACCTCATTTAGCATTGAATAAATTATCTCCTGAAGTCCCATCTCTCATTTTGTACCATGATACTTATATTAAAGCTATAGAGTTCAAGTCTTCATGTTCTTCCTGGGCCCTGGGCTCCAATGTCCCCCTAAGTAGAACATCTCTTATCTCAGTTCCAGCCTCTTTTATTGGTCCATACAAGGACAAAGTAAAATTGGGTATGTCCTTAGTGGTTTGGGGTATGAGTAAGCAAAGGAGCCTCAATGAAGGAGGGACAATCACAAAGGAGATGTTTGAAAAATCCTTCAATATCAGACTTCAGGGCAGCTGTACACCAGTTTTCACTCAGTCTTGTACTTGTCCCACACACATTGAAATCTCTGGTATACCGTAGCAGGCAACCATCATTTCAAACCGCCAAGGAAACCTCTTACTCTCTGTATTATTTAAAATGCCAGTAGGGGGCCAGGCATGGTGGCTTATGCCTGTAATCCCAGCACTTTGGGAGGCTGAGGCGGTAGATTGCTTGAGGCCAGGAGTTCGAGACCAGCCTGGCTAACATGGTGAAACCCTGTCTCTACTAAAAATACAAAAATTAGCCAAGTATGGTGGTGTGTGCCTGTAATCCCAGCTACTTAGGAGGCTGAGACAGGAGAATTGTTTGAACCCGGGGAGGTGGAGGTTGCAATGAGCTGAGATTATGCTACTGCACTCCAGCTGGGGCGGCAGAGGAAGACGCCATCTCGAAAAAATAAAAAATAAAATGCTAGTAGGGTGTGGGCATGGTAGCTCACACCTATAATCCCAGCACTTTGAGAGGCCAAGGTCGGCAACACTTGAGCCCAGGAGTTAAAGACCAGCCCAGGCAACATAGTGAGACCCTGTCTCTACAAAAAAATAAATTAGCCCAGCATGGTAGTCCATGCCTGTAGTCCAGCTACTTGGGAGGCTGAGGTGGGAGGATCACTTTGAACCATGGAGGTTGAAGCTGCAGTGAACTGTGATTGTACTGCAGCCTGAGCAACAGAACAAGACCCTGTCTCAAAAATAAATTAAAAATAAAAAATGGCCCGGGCGTGGTGGCTCATGCCTGTAATCTCAGCACTTTGGGAGGCCGAGGCAGGCAGATCACCTGAGATCAGGAGTTCAAGACCAGCCTGGCCAACATGGCGAAACCTTGTCTCTACTAAAAATACAAAAATTAGGTGGGCATGGTGGCACACACCTGTAATCCCAGCTACTTGGGAAGCTGAGGTAGGAGAATCGCTTGAACCTGGGAGGTGGATATTGCAATGAGCCTTCATTGGGCCACTGCACCCCAGCCTGGATGACAGAGAGAGACTCCCATCCCAAAAAAAAAAAAAAAAAAATGGACTGGGTGTGGTGTCTCACGCCTGTAATCCCTGCACTTTTTGGGGCTGAGGTGGGCAGATCACCTGAGGTCAGGAGTTCGACACCAGCCTGCCCAGTATGGTGAAACCCTGTCTCTACTAAAAATACAGAAAAATTAGCCAGGCATGGTGGTGGTTGTCTAATCCCAGCTGCTTGGGAGGCTGAGACAGGAGAATCACTTGAACCTGGGAGACAGAGGTTGCAGTAAGCTGAGATCTTGTGCCGTTGCACTCCAGCCTGGGCAACAAGAGCAAAACTCTGTCTCAAAAAAAAAAAAATGCTAGTAGGAGGCAGCATTTTTTTTGTTTTTTGGAGACAGTCTCACTCTTTCAGCCAGACTGGATTGCAGTGGCATGATCTTGGCTCACTGCAACCTCTGCCTTCTGGGTAGAAACAATTGTGCCTCAGCCTCCCGAGTAGTTGGAATTACTCTATTACATGGTAGCACAGGCATGGTGGCACAGGCACGTGCCACCATGCCTTGCAAATTTTTGTATTAGTAATTTGTAATAGTAAATTAGTAATTGTAAATTAGTAATTTGTATCTTGTAATTTGTATCTCACTGCAACCTCTGCCTTGGGTAGAAACAATTTTTGTGCCTCAGCCTCCCGAGTAGTTGGAATTACACCATTACATGGTGGCACAGGCTAATTTTTGTATTAGTAGAGACAGGGTTTCACCATGTTAGCCAGGCTAGTCTCAAACTTATGATCGCAAGTGATCCACCTGCCTTGGCCTCCCAAAGTGCTGGAATTACACGCCTGAGCCACTGTGCCTGGCTAAAAATGCTAATAGGTACTTTTATTCCTCTTTGTACTTTGGAACTATGGGCTCAGAAACACAGTGGGAATGGGAACCAGAACCTAGTAAAATTTAGCTGACCTTTAAATCCTGTAAACGCTGAGATTTATTTAAATCTAAGCTGTGCCAATTCCGGATTTATCCTAAAACCGTTAGTCTGGTTTTTGTTTTTTGTTTTGTTTTCAGACTGAGTCTAGCTCTGTTACCCAGGCTGGAGTGCAGTGGTTCAATCTCTGCTCACTGCAACCTCCACCTCCAGGGTTCAGCGATTCTCCTGCCTCAGCCTCCCGAGTAGCTGGGATTACAGGTGCCTGCCACCATGCTCAGCTAATTTTTATATTTTTAGTAGAGACGGGGTTTCACCATGTTGGCCAAGCTGGTCATGAACTCCTGACCTCAAGTGATCCACCCGCCTCAGCCTCCCAAAGTGGTGGGATTATAGGCATGAGCCACCGCACCCGGCCGGTTTTGTTTTTGATTTGTAAGTCCAAGCACTTTTAGAGTCCTGGAGGTCTAGTTCACTGCCCAAATAAATCTATGGTTTTAGTAATTTTAGGGAATATTCATGATATAAGCAAAGCCATCAGTGGAATAAGAAGTCAGTAAAGGGCAAAAAGTACCTCAGGGTCTCATGCTGCTGATGTATTAGTTAAGGACTACTTATTCCTGAGGCATGACCTGGTGGATGAAGCAATGGAAAGCAACTTGGTGCCAGGGCTGCCAACACTTCGTCACTACCACTTTCTTTCCTTTGCTCTAGCCCAAGATCTGTTTCTCATTAACTGTCACATTCCTCTGTTCAGGGACAGTCAAAGATGTTGGTCACAGGCTTTCATACACACTATGACTCACAGTCCTACCTCCATCCTCTGCTTTGCTGCTTAGACCTCTGTTCTCCAGTGGTGTCTGAGGTGTACTGAACTGGGGGATGGGTGAGGGGAAAGGGAACATTTTTTAGAATACTGTTTTTACTTTGGACTTCTTTTTCTATTATTCAAAACAGCTTCATTTTTTATTTAGCTTTCTGACTCAGCATTTTCACAACGATTTTCTGCTTTTCAGTAAGGAAAGCACACTTGATCTTGTCATGAATACATTTAGCACACATGGAACCACCATAGGCCCTGCTGACATGTCTTTTCGTTTTGCACAATCTCATAAGAACTTTAGGTCTCATAGCACAAACCCCTTGAAGTCTGCCTGGGCACACACCACATACAGATTTTGGTGCTTTCCCAACATTCTTGGTATAAAGGTAAGCAATTATATTACCAGGGATTTGGGACAGCCTAGTTTCTTTGTTAGAGGCTATATCGTAGGAAAGCCTATGATGGTATGTGCTGGACCATTCTGAGTGCCTCTACGCAAGCACATTGGACTGGTCCTGAGAGCTCTAGGCTTCCTCAACTTCTCCATGGTGTCTGATTGTAAAGGAACTATGGACAGAGAAAAGAGAACAGCTGCCATACCTCTAGACCCCTTTGGACTTCTTTTATTTTATCTGAGTTCACATGTATTATGAATGATGAAATATTTAAGATCTGTTTATTGAATTACAGTTAATATATTGAATTTCACATAACAAAATTCACCTTTATTTTTCTGAGACAGGGTCTTGCTCTTTCATCCAGGCTAGAGTACAGTGCTGTAATCATGGCACACTGCAGCCTCCACCTCCTGGGCTCAAGTGATTCTTCCACCTTAGCCTCCCAAAATGCTGTGATTAGAGGCGTGAACCACTGTGCCTGGCCAAATTCACCGTTTTTGAGTGTATAGTCCTTTGGTTTTAAATATCTTCAGTGTTGTACAACTATCACCACTATCTAATTCCAGAACACTTCCATCATCCTTTAAAAAAACATATACCCATTGGCAGATACTTCCAGTTACCCCCCACTCCCAAGCCACTGGCAATCACCAGTCTCCTTTCTATCTCTATGGATTTGCCTATTTTTGAGCATTTAACATAAGTGGAGTCATACAATAAATAATTCTTTTGTGTCTAGCTTCTTTCAATTAGCACAATATTGTCAAAGTTCATCCATGTTATATCATGTATCACTATTTCATTGCATTTTATGGCTAATTAATATTCCACTGTATAAGATATGCCATGTTTTGTTTACTAGTTGTTGGACATTTTGGTTATTTTCATATTTTGCCTATTACAAATAATCTATGAACATTCATGTACACCTTTTTTGGTGTGGATATACATTTTCAGTTCCCTAGGGTACACAACTAGGAGTATATGGTCATATCGTAACTATTTAACTTTTTTCCTTTCCTTTTTTTTTTTTTTTTTGAGACAGTCTTGGTGTTGTCGCCTGGGCTGGAGTGCCATGGCATGATCTCAGCTCACTGCAACCTCCACTTCACGGTTCCAGCAATTCTCCTGCCTCAGCCTCCCGAGTAGCTGAGATTAGTGCCTGCCACCACACCTGGCTGATTTTTATATTTTTAGTAGTGACAGGATTTCGCCATGTTGTCCAGGCTGGTCTCAAACTCCTGACTTCAGGTGATCCACCCACCTCGGCTTCCCAAAGTGCTGGGATTACAAGCATGAGCCACCGTGCCCGGCCCCATTTAACTTTTTTCTAAATAAACTTTTATGTTAAAGTACAGTGTTAATATTTTAAAAACAGGCTAGATATAGTGGCTCATGCCTGTAATCCCAGCACTTGGGGAGGCCAAGGCGGGAGGATTACTTGTGTCCAGGAGTTCAAGACCAGCCTGGGCAAAATAACGAGACCCTGTCTCTACAAATAAATAAATAAAAATTAGCTGGGCATAGGAGCATGTGCCTTTAATCAGAGCTACTCAGGAGGTTGAGGTGGGAGGATCACTTGAGGTCAGGAGGTAGAGGCTACAGTGAGCCATGATTGCATCACTGTACTCTGGCCTGGGTAACAGTAAAACCCTGTCTCAGAAACAAAAAACAAAACACAAGGGTTAAGCTTAACAGTTTCACAAAGTGAAAAGACCTAGGTAACCAACACCCAAATCAAAAAAATAAAATATGACCAACACCCCGGGAGCTCCTCTTGTGTTATCTTCCAGTTACCACTTCCCCAAAATGTAACCACTATTCTGACTATTATCTCTGGTGATTAAAAAAAAAAATCGAGGTGAAATTTACATCATAAAATATGTGAAATTTTCATCACACAAAATAAAACCCTATTTCCATTAAGCAGTTAGTCCCCATTCCCACCTAACTGCAGCCCCTAGCAATCACCAATCTGTTTTCTATCTCTATGGATTTACCTATTCTGGACATTTCATATAAATAAAATCATACAATATAGGACCTTTTGTCTGTATTTTTGTGTTACTATTTTTTCACTTAGCATAATGTTCTTGAGGTTCATCCATGTTGTTGTATGTATCAGTGTTTTATTCCTCTTTATAGCTGAATAATACTCCATTATATGTATATATCACAATTTGTTTATCCAGTCATTTGCTGATGGACATTTTGGCTTGTTGTTTCCACCTTTTGGCTATTTTGAATAATGCTGCTGTGAACATTTCATGCTTAAGTATTTGAGTACCTGTTTTTTATTCTTTCAGGTATTTACTAGAGGTAAAATTGCTAGGTCATATGATTATTCTATGTTTAATTTTTTGAGAAACTGCCAAATTGTTTTCCATAGCACCTGAATCATTTTACGTTCCCCTCAGCTTTGTACGATTTCTCCATAACACTTGTTATTCTCCTTTTAAAAATATATTATAACCATCCTAGTATCTCATTGTGGTTTCAGTTTGCATTTTCCTTATGACAGCAATACTGAGCATCTTTTTTATTGTTGTTTTTGAGACAGGGTCTTGCTCTGTTGCTCTGGCTGGCATGCAGTGGTGGGAACACAGTTCACTGCAGCTCAACCTCCTGGGTTCCAGTGATCCTCCTACCTTAGCCTCCTGAGTAGCTGGGACCAAAGGCACACACCACCACTCCCAGCTAATTTTTTATTTTTTGTAAAGATGGAGTATTGCTATGTTGCCTAGGCTAGACTTGAACTCCTGAACTCAAGCAGTCCTTCTGCTTGGCCTCCCAAAGTGCTGTGATTACAGGTATGAGCCACCACATCTAGCAGTGAGCATCTTTTTATGTGCTTATTGGCCAATTTTTTTTTTTTTTTTTTTTTTGAGACAGAGCCTCACTCCCTCACCCAGACTGGAGTGCAGTGGCACAGTCTTAGTTCACTGCAGCCTCTGCCTCCTGGTTTCAAGTGATTCTCCTGCCTCAGCCTCCTGAGTAGCTGGGATTATAGGTGGAGGTCACCATGCCCAGCTAATTTTTGTGTTTTTAGTAGAGACAGGGTTTCGCCATGTTGGCCAGACTGGTCTTGAACTCCTGACTTCAAGTGATCCACCAAACTGGGCCTCCCAAAGTGCTGGGATTACAGGTGTGAGCCACTGCGCCTGCCCTTATTGGCCGTTTTTATATCTCTTTATAGAAATGTTTATTCAAGTCCTTTACATATTTTAAAATTGGAATGTTTGTCTTTCTGTTGTACAATTGTAAGGATTCTTTATATATTCTGCATACTAGGTCTTTATCAGATATATGACTTACAACTATTCTCTAGGTTGTCCTTTCAGTGTCGTGATGTCCTTTGACTGACAAATCCAAGGTCTTAAAGATTTACCCCTGTATTTTCTTCTAAGAGTTTTATGGTTTTAGCACTTATATTTAGGTTGTTGATCTATTTTGAGTTAGTTTTTATATATGGTGTGAGGGATCCAACTCCATTTGTTGCACATGAATATCTGGTTGTCCCAGCACCATTTATTGAAAAGACTTGTTTATTCCCCCATTAATAATCATGGCACCCTTAGTGAGAATCAGTTGGCCATAGATACATGAGTTTATTTCTGAACACATCATTCTACTCCATTGGTTTATATGTGTTTCCTTATGCCAGTCCCACACTGTTTTGATTACTGTAGCTTTGCAGTATATTTTGAAATGGAGAAGTAGGAGTCCACTAACTTTGTTCTTTTTCAAGATTATTTTGACTATTTGGGCCCTGTTACAATTTCATGTGAATTTAATGATCAGATTTTCCATTTCTGTGAAAAAGTCTTGGAATTGTGATAGGGAATGTGTTGAATCTTTGGATTGCTTTGAATATTATCATCTTGATATCAAGTATTCTGATCCCCCACACATGGGATACTTTTCCATTTATTTAGATTGTCTTTAGTCACTTTTAGCAGTATTTTGTAGTTTTTGTTTTTGTCTTTCACCTCAGCTAAAATTAATACTAAGTATTTTATTATTTTATATGCTATTGTAAATGTAATTGGTTTCTTAATTTCCTCTCAAAGTATTCATTGCAGATGTATAGAAACACAACTGATTTTCATGCATTGATCTTATACCCTGAAACTTTGCTGATTTCATTTATTTGTTCTAGTAGATTTTGTGTGTGTATAGATTTTTTGGGAATTTTTATTATATTTTATTTCTTTATTTTATTTGAGACAGAGTCTTGCTCTGTTACCCAGAATGGAGTACAGTGGTGCATTCATGGCTCACTACACCCTTGACCTCCAGGCTCAAGCAGTTTTCCCACCTCAGTCCCCCAGGTAGTTGGGACCACAGATGCACACTGCCATACCTGGCTAATTTTTAAAATTTATAGGGACAATGTTTCACTATACTGCTCAGATTGGTCTTGAGCAAACTCCTGGGCTTGAGCACTTCTCCTGCCTCAGCCTCCCCAAGTGCTGGGATTACAGGAGTGAACCACCACACCCACCGTGGAAATTTTTATATGCATAGAATCATGTCGTCTTACAATAGAGATAGTTTGACTTTTTCTTTTTCTTGCCTAATTGCTCCAGCTAGAACTTCCAGTAAAATGTTCACTAGCAGTGGTGAAAGTGGCATCCTTGTCTTATTGCTGATCTTAAGGGGAAAACTTTAGTCTTCCACCACTGAGTATGAAGTTAGCTGTAGGTTTTTCATAGATGCCCTTTGCTAAATTTTAGGAGTTCCCTTCTGTTCCTAGTGTTTTCGAGAATTTTTATTATGAAAGGGTGTTGGCTTTTATCAAATACTTTTTCTGCGTCAATTGAGATGATCATATGTGGAGTTTTTTTTCTTTTATTAATGTGATATATTGTATTGATTTTCTTTTCCCTTTTTTTTTTTTTTTTTTCTTAAAGAGATGGAGTCTTGCTCTGTCACCCAGGCTGGAGTGCAGTGGCACTCTGCAACCTCTGCCCTCCGGATTCAAGTGATTCTCCTGCCTCAGCCTCCTGAGTAGCTGGGATTACAGGTGCTGGCCACCACGCCTGGCTTATTTTTTGTATTTTTAGTAGAGATGGGCCATGTTGGCCAGGCTGGTCTCAAGCTTCTGACCTCAGGTGATCTGCCCATCTCGGCCTCGTAAAGTGGTGGCTTTACAGGCATGAGCTACTGTGCCTCGCCTCTGTATTTTTCTATTATTTATTTCCTTTATCTATACTCTAATTGTTTCTGTTTCCTTCCTCCTGCTAGCTTCTCATTTAATTTACATTTCGTTTTTCAGTTCCTCAAGATATAATATTTGGTTGTTGATTGGCTATCTTTTTTTTTTTTTTTTTTTTTTTGAGACAGAGTTTCACACTGGCTGGAGTGCAGAGGCACAATCTCAGCTTGCTGCAACCTAACCTCCTGGGTTCAAGTGATTCTCATGCCTCAGCCTCCTGAGTAGCTGTGACTACAGGCACACACCACCGCACCCAGCTAATTTTTGTATTTTTAGTAGAGATGAGGTTTTACCATGTTGGCCAGGCTTGTCTCAAACTCCTGACCTCAGGTGATCCACTCGCCTTGGCCTCCCAAAGTGCTGGGATTACAGGCGTGAGCCACCATACCTAGCCAGATTGGAAATCTTTTAGTAAAGTAAGTATTTACAGCTATAATTTCTGTCTTGGCACAGTTTTAGCAGCATCCCATAAGTTTTGAAGTGTTGTTTTGTTTTTATTCATCTCAAAATGTTTTATACTTTCCTTTGTGAGTTCTTCTTGACTCATTGGTTGTTTAAGAATGTATTGTTTATCCGGGTGCAGTGGCTCAAGTTTATAGACTGTAATCCCAGCATTTTGGGAGGCTGTGGTGGGAGGATTGCTTGAGGCCAGGAGTTTGAGATCAGCTCAGGCAACAAAGCAAAACTCCACCTCTACCAAAAAATAAAAATAGGCTGGGTGCTGTGGCTCAACCCTTTAATCCCAGTGCTTTGGGAAGCCAAGGTTGGCAGATCATGAGGTCAGGAGTTCGAGACCAGCCTGGCCAACATAGTAAAACCCCATCTCTACTAAAAATATATATATAGATATATAAAAATTAGCCAGGCATGAGGGCATGTACCTGTAGTCCCAGCTGCTCAGGAGACTGAGGCAGGAGAATT
Source organism: Ateles fusciceps (assembly GCA_036589455.1). Classification (NCBI taxonomy): domain Eukaryota; kingdom Metazoa; phylum Chordata; class Mammalia; order Primates; family Atelidae; genus Ateles; species Ateles fusciceps. The sequence continues at coordinate 4,189,639 of JAZHEH010002241.1, forward strand.
GCTGGAACCCAGGAGGTGGAGGTCAGTGAGCCCAGATCATGCCACTGCACTCCAGCCTGGGTGACAGAGCAAGACTCCATCTCAAAAATAAATGAGTAAAAAATAAAAATGAAAAAGCTGGCTGTGGTGACTTGAGCCTGTAGTTCTAGCTACTCAGGAGGCTGAGGTGGGAGGGTCGCTTGATCCCAGGAGTTTCGGGTTCAGTGAGCTATGATTATGCTGCCACACTCTAGCCTGAGTGACAGAGCAAGACCCTGTCTCAAAAAAAAAAAAAAAAAAAAAAAAGTGTTGTTTAATTTCTATATGCTTGTGAACTTCTCAGTTTTCCTCTATTGATTTCTAGCTTCATTGCATTGTGGTTGGTGAAGATACTTGTATGATTTAGGTATTTTCTAAGGTATTGTTTTGTAGCCACACTTACTTTATGGTCTTACACATGATCTGTCCTGGAGAATGTTCATACACTTGAAAAGAGTCCACATTCTGCTATTGTTGAATAAAGTGTTTTATATGTCTGTTAGGTCTACTTGGTTTAGTGTTGTTAAAGTCTTCTGTTGTCTTCCCAAACTTTTGTCTAGATGTTCTATTTACTATTGAAGTACAGTTATAGAGTCTTCAACTATTATCGTAGAACTGTCTATGGTCAGCTCTCCATAACCATGGATTCCACATCCACAGATTCAACCAACCATGGATCAAAAATATTTGTGAAAAAATTAAAATTAAAAAAAAGAATACAACAATTAAAAAATACAAATAAAACCAATTTTAGTATACTAACTATTTACATAGCATTTACATTTTATTAGGCATTATAAGTAATGTGGAGATTATTTAAAGTGTATAGGAGGCTATGTGTAGGCTATATGCAAATAGTACACCACTTCATATAAGGGATCTGAGTACTTGTACAGTTTGTAATCCAACAGGGTTCCTGGAACCAATCCCCTGCATATTCAGAAGGACAACCAGATTTTTCTCCCTTCAGTTCTGTCAATGCTTGCTACATATATATTGGGCTTCTGTTGTCTGATCTATGTATGTTTATAGTTGTTATATCTTCTTGATAAATTGACCCTTTTTATCAATATATGACGACTTTGTCTCTTGTAACAACTTTTTAAAATTTTTTTTCTTTTAGAAACAGGGTCTTGCTCTGTTGCTTGGGTAGACATGAGTGCAAGGGCAGGATCATAGCTCACTGCAGGCTTGAGCTCCTGGGCTCAAGCAATTCTCCCACCTCAGCCTCCCAAGTAGCTGGGACTACAGGTGCATGTCATGGTGTCCAGCTAATTTTAAAATAATTTTGTAGAAATGGGGGTCTCACTGTGTTGCTCAGGCTGCTCTTGAACTCCTGGCCTCAAGTGATTCTTTTCCTCAGCTTTCCAGAATGCTGGGATTACAGGCATGAACCACTACATTCAGCCTCTTTTAACAATTTTTTTTGACTTAAAGTCTGTTTTATCTGATGTTACTATAGCTGTCTCAACTCTCTTGATTACTATTTCCGTGGAATATCTTTTTCATTCTTTTATTTTCAACCTATGTGTATCTTTGGATCTAAAATGGGTCTCCTTCAGGTAAGAAAGGGGCTGTAAACAAAATTTTGAAAAGAATAAAGTAAAACAAAAGAGTCTCTTATATACAGCATATAGTTGAATCATGTTTTTTCTTATCCATTCTGCCAATTTCTGTCTTTCAATTGATGTTTTAATCCATTCAGGTTACTCCAACAAAATAGCTTAAATTGGGTAATTTAAAAAAAACATTCACTGTTCGAAATTCCAAAGGCTGGGAAGTCCAAGATCAAAGTGCTTACAGATTTGGTGTCTGGTGAGAACCTTCTTTCTCATAGATGAAAGTCTTTCCACAGTAACCTCATGTGGCAGAAAGGGCAAACAGGTTCCGTGGCCTCTTCTATAAAGGCACTAATCCAATTCATGAGGCCTCTGCCCTGATAGTCTACCTCCTAAAGGCCGCATCTCTAAATGTTATTGTATTGGGGATTAGGTTTTAACATAATTGTGAATTTTGTTAATTATGAATTGGCGGGGGGCACACAAAAACATTGAGATCATAGTATTTGGTGAGTTTATTTACATTTGAAGTAATTACTGATGAGAAAGGACTTCTACAATTTGATTTGTTTTCTATATATCATAACTTACTTTTTCCTCAATTTTCCAGTACTTTTTTCCAGCCTTTATTTTCCAGCCCTTTTTTGTTTTTTTTTTTTCCCCCCCACAATGTTGTCTTTTAAATCATGCACTAAGAAAATATGTATGCAAAACTACCTACAATATCTTGACTTTACACAAGATGATGTAATTATTGTTTTGTTTTGTTTTTGAGACAGGGTCTTCTTGCTCTGTTGCCCAGGCTGGAGTGCATTGGCACAATCACAACTCACTGCAGCCTCAATCTTTCTGGCTCAAGCAATGCTCCTACCTCAGCCTCCTAAGTAGCTGGAACTACAGGCCTGTGCCACCACACCTGGCTAATGTTTGTTTTTTGTGGAGACAGGGTTTCACCATGTTGCTCAGGCTGGTCTTGAACTCCTGGGCTCAAGCAATCCACCTGCCTTGGCTTCCCAAAATGCTGGGATTATAGGCATGAGCCACAGTGCCCAGCCAGATATAATTTTTTTTTTTTTTTTTTTGAGATGGAGTCTTGCTCTGTTGCCCAGGATGAAGTGCAATGGTGTGATCTTGGCTCACTGCAACTTCCACCTCCTAGGTTCAAACAGTTCTCCTGCCTCAACCTCCCAGGTAGCTGGGATTACAGGCGCCTGCCACCACACCCAGATATATGTTTTTTAATTTTTAGTAGAGACGGGGTTTCACTGTGTTGGCCAGGCTGGTCTCGAACTCCTGACCTCAGGTGATCCACCTGCCTTGGCCTCCCAAAGTGCTGGGATTACAGGTATGAGCCACCGTGCCCAGCCTCAATATAATTCTTATATGCAAGAAGCATTTCTATTGTATAAAGGTACATGTTTGTTAATTAGGACCCTTTTGGTTGTATCAGAAACCTAATCCTTTCCATATTGTCATGTGGTTAGAAAGAAGAAAAAAAGGAACTTAATGCAAATACACTGAAGAAGAACGATGGGAGTGGTGATTTATGGGTTAGTAACCAGGGAACTGAGGCAGAGCTACATCCAGAAGATCAGAGATATCATCTGAACTCTTCCCCCAGTCCCTCTGCTCTGGTTGGCCTTATTTTCAGTAGTCTCTCTACTCAGAGGCAAGATAACCCCTTCAGTTTCAAGCTTCCTGGTCCTTATAGGCTTCTATCATGAAAATGAGAGTATATCTTATAATACCAGAGTTTCAGGGAGGATGTTGATTAGTCTAATTTGAGCCACATTTCTATCCTATGGTCAGATGAGTGAAGTAGTCAGACCAGGTCCAATTGTCTTGTCTATTAAACCACAAGACAAATTTGAATTAACATGGAATAGGGAGAGATGAGGTTCTTCAAAGGAAATGCTTCGAAGTAGAAAATAAAAATATGAAGCTACAAAGGTTCAGTGCCTTCCTGGTAGACTTTCTCTTTGTAGCTTTTTATCAAAATATGAATATTTAGGTTCTTGTCTCAACTAAGATGCTGCCTTTTTTTTTTTTTTTGGTGGGGATGGGTAATAGGAGGGTAGAAATTACAAATAAGGGCTTTATAGCTATGCCTGTTCCAAATGCCCAGGAGAAGAAGAGGAAAAGCCCAGTCATTTTGGATTTGGGAAGACTGCAATTTGACTGCTGATTCTGTGATCTTGAGCTTCATAGAGGAAATGAAAGACACTTCTGTAGAAAGGTAAGCATTTGCATTTGTCTGAATTCACAATTTAGCCTCATTAACATAGTCTCATGACCTGTAAGGACTATTTTTGTATATTATTTAAAAATAACCCTCCAGACCTTAGTATGAAGATGAGGAGGTTGTTATCAGGACTTTACGCCAACTCCATGACCACCATCTATCAGATTTATAAGCAAGCTGACTCACTTCTTTTTTTCTCCTCAGTTTCCAGCATACGGATACATTTTTCATGCTGAAAATTATTTGTAGGTAGTTCTTTTTATATACTTTCAGATTAAATACACATTTCTAAGTGATACTTGGAAAGCCAAATCCATCATGGAAAACCATTGTTTAAAGCTGTTACTGATTTCTTCACAAACAGGTTGAAGGCAGCCATGGCAAAGGGTTAGGGGTCCTTTCCTGTAGTCTTGATTCTGAATTAGTCTAGTTGACGCCACTGAATCACAAAATGTAGCCCACTCAATATCCCTAAGCAGCTAACCACTATTAGCTTTATATAGAGTACTTTCAACAGGTTCATGTAATGGCAAGGTGATGTTGGAAAACGAGGGAAAAAAAATCAAACAGACTCTGCAGCAATTCTCTGCAGGTGGGAGGATTAGTACGTTTTAAGAAAGCAAATTCAGCCTTTTGTTTGTTTGTTTTGTGTGTTTCTTTTTAAAAAAAAAGTAATATAAACTAGGCCAGGTGTGGTGGCTCACACCTGTAATCCCAGCACTTTGGGAGGCTGAGGTGAGCAGATCATGAGGTCAAGAAATCAAGACCATCCTGGCCAACATGGTGAAACCCCATCTCTACTAAAAATACAAAAATTAGCTGGACATGGCGGTGCATGCCTGTAATCCCAGCTACTTGGGAGGCCGAGGCATGAGAATCGCTTAAAACCAGGAGGAGGCAGAGGTCGCAGTGAGCCGAGATAGCGCCACTGCACTCCAGCCTGGTGACGGAGCGAGACTCTGTCTCAAAAAAAAAAAAAAAAGTAATATAAACTACAGAAAGTAAAGCTTTCTAGTTGCAGCAGATATGCAGAAGATGCAATGAGAAAGCAAAAGGTTTATGGGTAATAAGGATTAAGAAACACAAATATAAAGAAATAAGACTGATTTTTCATTAACTTACCAGAACTGAGTGATTTCCCTTTCAAAAGAGTTATCTAAGAACAAAGTTCTAGGTAATGCCTTAAAAGTCACAGGCATATGACCATGTACTTGAACAAGCCTACAAAGACATAAATGGGTGGAGTTTGTAATTGTAATCAAATTCACTGCAAAGCTAACCTGACACATAATAGCAGCCTTATTTATAAGGTTGCTTTGTAGTTTACATAACACTTCCCCATATTCTCTTATTTGCCACGTATTTAATGATAGACATAATTGTGCCACATGTTAATTAAGCTTAATCAGTAAGTTCTTATGAATGACTGTAATTAGTGGGACTTGTTTGGTTCCAGAACAAATTTTCAGTTCTCTATTTACTTCATTAGTTACCTACTATTTATAATCTGGATCAGTTTAGATTATATTTTCTGTTGTGTATCATGTTTATCCTCATGTATATTAAGAAACAAAACTCCTGGCTGGGCACAGTGGCTCACACTTGTAATCCCAGTGCTTTGGGAGGCCAAGGCAGGAGGATCTTTTCTCTTTCATGCCGGGAGTTCAAGACTACCTGGGCAATGTAGCGGAACCCCATCTCTAAAAATAAAAAATTAGCCAGGTGTGGTGGCACATGGCTGTAGTCCTAGATACTTAGAAGGCTGATGGGAGGATTGCTTGAGCCCAGGAGTTCCAGGTTACAGTGAGCTGTGACCACACCACTGCACTCCAACCTGAGTGACCAAGCAAGACGCTGTCTCTTAAAGAAAAGAAACAAATTCCTGAGACCTTATTCCTAGGCAGCTAAACTTCCTTCACACCAGGACTTTCCTGTTGCCAACCCTCAACCTCTACCAGTCTCCTATTATTCCTACATCTCTCACTAGCACTCATCTATCACACTCAGGGGGCTTGTATATAACATGTAACATTCATTCACCAGCAATTATTTGTTGAGCACTATATGTCAGAGATTTGAGCAAGGCACTGGAAATATACTCAATGGTTGGCAAAGCAGCCTCGTGCCAGCTCTCATGGAGCTCACAGACTAAGGGGGCAGTCAAAGCCCAATTGGAGTGGAGGAGGTAGGCAGGAAGTTACCATGTTTATTTCACTCTCTAAACTACAACCTGTCCTTTATCAATAATAAAGATGATGGGCTGGGCGGTGGCTCACATCTGTAATCCCAGCACTTTGGGAGACTGAGGTGAGTGGATTGCCTGAGGTCAGGAGTTTGAGACCAGCCTGGCCAACATGGTGAAACCTTGTCTCTACTAAAAATACAAAAATCAGCCAGGCATGGTGGCACACTCCTGTAATCCCAGTTACTTGGGAGGCTGAGGCAGGAGAATTACTTGAACCTGGGAGGCAGAGGTTGCAGTGAGCTGAGATCATACCACTGCACTCCAGCCTGGGCAACAGAGTGAGACTCTGTCTCAAAATAGTAGTAGTAGTAATAATAACAATAATAATAATAACAAAGGGTCTCTGTTTGCATTTTATTCCTCATTTGGCTCAGCACTCAGGGAGAACACAGCTGTCATAGTTTGGGCCCCCCTCTACCCTCCAGCAGAGGATGGTGCTATAGAAACAGTGCTTGGGGTCAATAACCTGGTATGGAGTAGTTGAGGGGGAACTGAGGTTAGGCAGGAATTGATGAAGTAAAGATAATGGGGAAGTGAATTCTCAGAAAAGATGGCGTTTGCAAAGTTCCTGAGGCAGAATAGAGCTTAACAGGTCTAAGAAACTCATTTAATGTAGTTAGAGGGATTGACGCAACAGGAGAAATGGCTAGAAGACTAGAAAAGTGGAGGGTCCTGTCTTGAGGATACTGAGAATCATGAAAATGTTTTAATGACATTTCCCTGCCCCTTGCATTTCAACCCATTATTTTCCTGGATAGGCCCTCTTATCTTCAGGTATAGAGGTGCTATGCAGACAAATGTAGTATCCTTTCAGGCTGAAACACATGGGCAGCTTAGCAAAATCTGTGCTTAGTGGGGCATAGAGTAGAAAGTGTATGGGCTCAAGAATCAGAATGCTTGGGTCTATATGATGTTTCACAAATTTCTTTCTTTCTTTCTTTCTCTTTCTCTCTCTTTCTTTCTTTCTTTCCTTCTTCTTTCTTTTTTTTTAGAGTTATAATCCAATCTTTATTTAAAAATCTAATCTGCCAACTTAGCGTTTTCCACCAACTCGGGGAGCTGAAACTTTCACAGGCTTCACAATCTTTTGCTTAGGTGCTGCCTTTGTAGGTGCCTTAGCAGCAGCCATTGCAGTCTTTTTAGATGCTTGTTTAGCCTTTTTTGCTTCCTTAGCAGCCCTGATAGCTTGTTCTAACTTCAGGTTTCTGATTCCCCCTTGGCCATTATATCAGCAAGAGATGCACCAGTAATGGCCCTCTGGAATTTGACTGCTCAGCGCGTTCTTTTCTTTTGAATTTCTTCCGACTGTCCCTTTTTGTGCTTTCTTCTGTAGAGAACAGTCCAGTTTATCTGCCGAGGATTCCTCTTGGAAAGGAACGCCGACTCGCATTTTGCATTAAGAAACTGGAAAACCTTCCCGTCGGTCCTGGCGTAGCGCCTCCCGTGTCCGGGGTAGATCTTGTACCCACTGAAACCGCACAGCTCGACCTTCATGGCGGCAGCTCCACCGGAGGAGAAAAGATGGCGAAGAGAAGCCTTTCTTTTTTTTTACACAGTCTTGCTCTGTTGCCCAGGCTGGACTGCAGTGGCACAATCTTGACTCACTGCAACTTCTGCCTCCCAGGGTCAAGTGATTCTTGTGCCTCAGCCTCCTGAGTAGCTGGGATTACAGGCATGTGCCACCATGCCCAGCTAAATTTTTTGTATTTTTAGTAGAGATAGGGTTTCACCATGTTGGCCAGTCTGGTCTCAAACTCCTGACCTCAGATGATCCACCCGCCTCAGCCTCCCAAAGTTCTGGGATTACAGGTGTGAGCCACCATGCCCGGCCAAATGCTTTACTAATTTCTTAACCTTACCAAGCCACTTTCTTTTTTATACAATTGGGAATGTAACATTTCTAACCTTCATCAGCTCTGGTAATGCCCTTTTTCTAACACAAGTTTCAAGCTCCTCTTTGGGAAAGGAATCACAGAATCAAAATTGTTAAATTATGAAGAGACTTTAAAGTTCTATCTGCATAAGATATTTGCATCCCTTCTGCAACACTGAGGATCAGTTTGTTTATTGTCCAGCATTACTTGTGTACAGAAACAGGAAGCTCACTGCTGTTTGAAGCAGCCACTCTATGTTTGGGCTCTGTCTATTAAAAGGTTTTTGGAGGGGACCTAATCCAAATTGGCTTCCCTGTGTCCTCTCTTGAGGGTCTTAGTACCTCTAATACCTTTTCCAGGTGACAGCCCTCCAGGGGCTAGAAGTCATTATCTTTACCACCATTCACTCATTCACCTAGAATGGAAAAGCTTGTTTTTTTCAGCTTTTCTAACAACACTAATCAAAGGGTCAATTCATCAAGCAAACACAATCCTGAAACATTTATGTACCTAATAACAGAGCTTAAAAACATGACGTAAAAAGTGTTAGTGGGAGATTTTAATAATAATAACTATCATTTACTGATTACCTACACTGTACTCAGTGTTAAAGATACTCAGATAATTCTCCATCAGTCCTGTCAATTAAAGTCAAACAAGTAAACAAGTGGCATGCAATGTTACAGATACTGTGACAGAGAGGTCTGTGCAGGAAAAAGGGCGGGCACTAAGGGAACAGTGATCTTTATGAGAAAGAAGCCTGCCTCTAATGGGAGATGACACAAACTGCACCTTAACAATTAAGTAATGCCTTCTCTGAGGTGGACTTACCCATTTGTAGTATTTGTTAAAGTATCATTTTAGAGACTTTAGTCACACCAATTATTCTTCAAAACATCCACTGTCAGTAACTCAAATGCATTCCTACAAGAAATGTTCATTTTCCCTGTTATCATTCTTTACATAGCCTCTGTTCGACTCAATAATGGAAGCCAGGCAAGGAAGAAAAGTGCAATACTATAATTTGTTGTACCTGCAAATGTATAGTGCAGATGTTTGGAAGGGTGGAGCCTCAACTAGTCTCTCCTAAGCACCGAAATAGAAGAGATGAAGCATACTGTGAGATGAGGCTATACAATAAAGGCCCTACAAGATGTCGGGAGCTGTAAAGCATTTGCCCCAGTGACTCATTGCAAGCTGTGTGAAAGCAACACGGGACTCACACCCCAAGGCTGGTTTCTTTGTGTTGGGCCCTGTGCTAGGTGCTGGGATAAAGATGACCTGCCTAGGCAGATGAGACAAGTGCACAAGGTAATTCAAGACAGAAAGTGCTAGAGAACCTTGGAAAATGATTGTTCGATGTGTCCTGGAAGTTCTGAGGACCTGTGAAAATGAAATTAGCCTTCTCAGAGAAGGTAGCATATCTAAGAATAAACATACCAAAGCAGTCCTCCCAACCTCCTGAAGTGTGTCCTTCTCTCTGAGAGCGATAGGGAGCAAAAGGCAGTAAAACTGCAGCTTCTTCCTCCAAGAAGAAATTAATGACTCAAAGACATACAAATGGCAACAAGTATATGAAAAGATCATCAACATAACTGATCATCACAGAAATGCAAATCAAAACAGGTATCATCTCACCCAAGTTAAAATGGCTTTTATCCAAAAGACAGGCAATAACAAATGTTGGCAAGGATGTGGAGAAAAGGGAACCCTCATACACTGTTGATGGGAATGTAAATTAGTACAGTCACTATGAAGAAGAGTTTAGAGGTTCCTCAAAATCTAAAAATAGAGCGTAGCAATATATGATGTAGCAATCTGACTACTGGGCATGTACTCAAAAGAAATTAGTGAACTGGGCACTGTGGCTCAGGCCTGTAATCCAAGCACTTTGGGAGCCTAAGAGGGTGGATCCCCTGAGGTCAGGAGTGCGAGACCAACCTGGCCAACATGGCAAAACCCCATCTCTACTAAAAATACAAAAAAAATTAATGGCATGGTGTCATGCACCTGTAATTCCAGCTACTTGGGAGGGTGAGGCAGGAAGATTGCTTGAACTTGCGAGGTAGTGGTTGCAGTGAGTCAAGATTGCACCACTGCACTCCAGCCTTGGTAACAGAATGAGACTCCATCTTAAAAACAACAACAAAACAAAACAAAACAAAACAAAAAACAGTGTATCTGAGCCTGGGCAACAAGGTGAGACCCCATCTCTACACACACACACACACACACACACACACACACACACACACATACACACACAAAATTGGCCAGATGTGGTGACGTGCTTGTAGTCCCAGCTACTTGGGAGGCTGAGGTGAGAGGATCGCTTGAGCCCAGGAGGTTGAAGCTGTAGTGAGCTGTGATTGCACCACTACACTTAGCCTAGGTGACAGAGTGAGATTCTGTCTCAAAAAAAAAAAAGGCATCTGCACTCTCATGTTTATTGCAGCACTATTCATAATAGACAAGATTTGGAAGAACCCAAATGTTCATCAACAGATGAATGGATAAAGAAAATGTGGAGAAAAGGGAACCCTCATACACTGTACACTGTATATGTACACTGTTACATATACACCATGGAGTACTATTCAGCCATAAAAAAGAATGAGATCCTGTCATTTGCAGCAATGTGGATGGAATTGGAGGTCATTATGTTAAGTTAAATAACCCAGGCACAGAAACAAACTGCATGTTCTCACTTATTTGTGGGAACTGAAAGAACAGTTGAATTCCTGGAGATAGAAAGTTGAATGACAGTTACCAGAAGTTGAGAAGGATAGTTGGTAGGGGTTAGGTTGGTTGATGGGTACAATAAAATACAGAGAATGAATAAGATCTTGTATTTGATAGCACAACAGGGTGACTACTACATAATAATTTAATAGCACATTTTAAAATAAAAGAGTATGATTGGATTGTTTATAATAACAAAAAGGATAAATTTTTGAGGTGATGGATATCTCATTTACCTTGCTCTAATTATTACACATTGTATGCCTGTATCAAAATATCCCATATAGGTTGGGTATGGTGGCTCACACCTGTAATCCCAGCACTTTGGGAGGCAGGTGGATCATGAGGTCAGGAGTTCAAGACCAGCCTGGACAACATGGTGAAACCCGTCTCTACTAAAAATATAAAAATTAGCCAGCCATGGTGGTGTGCACCTATAGATCTAGCTACTTGGGAGGCTGAGGCAGGGGAATTGCTTAAACCCGGGAGGCAGAGGTTGCAGTGAGCCAAGGTCATGCCACTGCACTCCAGCCTGGGTGACAGAGTGAGACTCTGTCTCAAAAAAAAAAAAAAAAAAAAAAAAAGGCAGAAACAAGACAGTAAAATTCAATGGAAGCTAAAACTAATATTTTTCAAATTTGTTAAGAAGAAGCCCTTCAAGAAACCGTTATAAAACTAAAGATCATGAAATATTCCCTAAAACAAGAAACAAATAATGAGAAAGTATAGAAAAGCTTATCACAGTATGCAAGGCTTCTACCCTTAGAACTCAACAAGGATGATAAAACAAGTGTTATAAGTAAAAAGTACTGATGGAGACAATTCAGGAAACAGGACTATCGAGTGGAAGTTCATAGACCCCAGTCCCTGCCCCATTACCCAGATGAAGGCGAAGAGGAGACACTTAAAACAGTGCTCGTTTCACCCAGCAGAGCACAGTCTGATGATGAATTTGGTGCAAGTCCTTTCTCAACAGATTTGACGTAACAAAGGAACTTAAGAAAACTGTTTTACCTCCATCCTTCATGGAGGGATTTATTATTGTCTCCTCTGCTGGGATACTGGCACATGTTTATCAGCTCTTCCCTCTAGCTCTTCTTGGCTACCTTTCCCTCCAACCCCCCTACCCCTTTTTGAGACAGATTCTCACTCTGTCGCCCAGGCTGGAGTACAGTGGCGTGATCTCAGCTCACTACAGCCTCAACTTCCTGGGCTCAGGCGATTCTCCCACCTCAGCCTCCCAGGTAGTTGGGATCACAGGCACATGCCACCATGACCAGCTGATTTTTTTAGAGACAGGATTCACCATGTTGCCCAGGCTGGTCTCTATAACTCCTAGGCTCAAGTGGCCCACCTGCCTCAGCTTCCCAAAGTCCTGGGATTACAGGTGTGAGCCACAGCATCTGGCTGCCTTTTTTCTTTAAAGTAGTTATCTTCAGGTTCTATTATTGTTGTTGTTAAGACATTACTCATATACCATAAAATTCACCTTTTTAAAGTCTATAGTTCATGATCTTTAATATATTCCCAAGGTTGTACAAACATTACTGCTATCTAATTCCAGAACATTTTAATCTTCCCATAGAGAAGCTTTGAATCCATTAGTAGACATTTCCAATTCCACCTCCCCTCAACAGCCCCTGCCAACCACTAATCTTCTGTCTGTCTCTATATATTTACCTATTGTAAATATTTCATATGAATTGAATCATACAATATGTGGCCTTTTGTGTCTTGCTTTTCTTGCTTAATGTCTTTATGGTTTATCTGTGTTGTAACATGCATCGGTATTACATTCTTTTTTATGGCTGAGCAATATTCTATCATATGGATATACTACATTTTGTTTATCCATTTATCAGTTGATGAATTTTTGGGCTGTTTCTACTTTTTGACTATTGTAAATAGTATTGCTATGAACATTCATGTATAAGTTTTTGTGTAGACATATGTTTTCACTTCTTTTGGGTATATACCTAGAAGTGGAATTGCTGGGTCATATGGTAACACTACGTTTAACTTTTTGAGGAACTGCCAGACTGTTTTCCAGTTTGGCTACACTATTATATGTTACCATCACAATGTATGAGACATCCAATTTTGCCACATTCTTGCCAACGTTTGTCTTCTTAATTATAGCCATTTAGTGGATGTAAAATGGTATCTCATTGTGGTCCTGATTTTCATTTCTGTAATGACTAATGATGTTCAGTATCTCTTCATGTGCTTATTGGCCATTTGTATATCTCCAGAAAAACGTCTTTTCAAATTCTTTGCTCAATTTTAATTGGGTTGTCTTTTTGTTATTGCATTATAAGAGTTATTTCTATAATACGGTTACTAGATCCTTACCAGATATGCAAATATTTTCTTCCATTCTGTGGATTTAAATTTCTTGTGTCCTTTGAAGCACTATTGAGCTACTTTTAACCAATATTTTTCTGTGCCTGGCGGCTTATACCTATAATCCCAGCACTTACGGAGGCCTAGGCAGGTGGATCGCTTCAACCACCAAAATTAGCTAGGTGTGGTAGAATGCGTCTGTAGACCCAGCTACTCGAGGCTAAAGTGGGAGGATCGCTTGAGTGTGGGAGGTGGAGGCTGCAGTGAGCTATGATGCACCACTACATTCCAACTTGGCAACAGAATGATACCCTGCCTCAAATTAATTAATTAAAAAGCACAAATATTTAAAAATCTTAGACCAGATTAGAAATATGTAGTTGGTGTTCATTTTTATTTATTTATTTTGAGATGGAGTCTTGCTCTGTCACCCAGGCTGGAGTGCAGTGGTGCGATCTGAGCTCACTGCAACCTCCACCTCCCTGGTTCAAGAGATCTCCTGCCTCAGCCTCCCAAGTGGCTGGGATTACAGGTGCCCGCCACCACACCCAGCTAATTTTTGTATTTTTAGTGGAGATGGGGTTTCACCATATGAGCCAGGCTGGTCTTGACCTCAGGTGATCCACCCACTTCGGCCTCCCAAAGTGCTGGGATTACAGATGTCAGCCACTGTGCCCAGCCGCCTTAAGCTTTACAAGCAAATGATTGTATACAGACCATGTTCTGAGGCTTCCAAACCAAGTCTTGAGTTCATTAAGGGATCCATCATAGTGATAGCTATAGTTTTTATAGCATTTATATGCCAGGCGCTGTTTGGGCACTCTACATGTATTAACCTATTTAATTCTCATAACAATCCTATTAGGTAGAGACTGTTATCATACTCGTTGCACAGATGAGAAAATAGAGGCAGAGAGGGAGGTTAAGTAATTTGCCTGAAACCAAGAGTAGGATACCAGAGATGGGCTCCAGATTTTGTTGCTTTCAACCACTTCCTATACTGCCAAAGTGGAATTAAAGCATTTCAAAGAATGCCTATTCCCTCACTTTGGAGAGAGTAGTGTTTTCCTGGTGTCTGCACTGTGGACATTTTTCCTGTCCTTACCTATCCAGAAAATAGTAGTGCTCCCCATCCAGGTGTCTTCGTTGCACATTTACCTTCCCAGTCTGGAGTCCACTCGGCTTCAGGATCCTCTCTTCTCCCCATGGGTCTGACTGAGGCTTTTTTTTTTTTTTTTGAGACGGAGTTTTGCTCTTGTTGCCCAGGCTGGAGTGCAGTGGCGCGATTTTGGCTCATCACACCCTCTGCCTCCTGGGTTCAAGCGATTCTCCTGCCTCAGCCTCCTGAGTGGCTGGGATTACAGGCATGTGCCACCAAGCCGGGCCAATTTTTTATTTTTAGTAGAGACGGGGTTTCTCCATGTTGGTCAGGCTAATCTTGAACTCCCGACCTCAGGTGATCCCTTGCCTCGGCCTCCCAAAGTCCTGGGATTATAGGCATGATCCGCCGTGGCTGGGCCTGACCGAGGCTTTAATGCTCTTTGAAGTAACAGCGAAATAGCCTGTTTCTCAAGTGGAGTGGTTCTAAATTTCTGGTAGCCAATGAGCGCCCAGGAACCGTGGATTCAGCCCAGTGAGGCTCAAAGCTGAGCGGTGGGTGGAGCCAGCGGAGGGGTGGGAATTGAGCCACAGCTGCGGTACCTACTGTGTGCTGTGCGCGCTGCCTGGAGCGGAGCTATGAGCTGGACCTGTCCGCGTTGCCAGCAACCTGTTTTCTTCGGTGAGGCCCGGGCTGAGGAAGGGGAGAAGATGGGGCAAATGAGAACCGCTGGATTCCCTGAGGATGGGAGAGCTGACCACGGTGTGGTCCCAGACACCTTTTCCACCCGCAGCGGCTCGTAGTCTCTGCACCACCACCCGCTTTCACTCAGGTCTTCTCCCCCTCCTCTGAGAGTTCTGTGGGGGAGTATAACAACGGAGCAGGATGGAGCTGGCCTCCTGGAGACACTCGTCTCCAGGGGAGCAGGGGCAGGCCAAGTTAATTCCCTAGAGGGCTGAAGGGGGAAGGAGGGGCCCCACGCTTGGACAGGCTCCTCGCAGCTTCGTTCCACTTTGTCCTCCACAGCTGAGAAGGTGAGCTCCCTCGGCAAGAACTGGCACCGCTTCTGTCTGAAATGTGAGCACTGCCACAGCGTCCTGTCCCCTGGCGGGCATGCAGAGGTAAGGCCTGGCCAGGGAGCACTGATCTGTTTACGTCACTGACTCCCTACCCCTCAGGGACCAGCTCCCCAACTTCAGCCCTGGAGGCCTGCCAAAGGGAACCTCAGTAGCCAACCCCTAGGGCACCCACTTGGTGAACCGCACACCAGCCAGGATTTTGGGAACCTGTGACTGTGGATCCCACGGCTTTGGGGGGTCAGGAAGGGTGGGAAGCAGCATCATCTCCTGAGCTGTTCTTGCTCTTCCTTTCTTGACCACAGTGGAAATTCTGGTATGCCAGCCCATCCCCCACCCCTCCCAGGCCCACCAGACTCAGCCAGTGGACAGACACACCTGGCAGCCTGTCTGGTGGGAAGGCCTGTGGGGCATGGCTCCTGTTGGCCCTGAGTAACCCACTTTCCTCTGCTTGTGCCCAGCATGACGGGAGGCCATACTGCCACAAGCCATGCTATGGGGCTCTCTTTGGACCCAGGGGTAAGTAGCAGCCTGAAAGGGGCCAGGGGTCAGCAGAAGCCTCCTTGTGGCTGGTAGCCACAAGGCTGGGTCAGGATCAAGCCTGACCTCCCCTATTCTCTCCTCAGGGGTGAACATTGGTGGTGTGGGCTCCTACTTATACAACCCCCCCGACTCCCAGCCCTGGCAGCACCACTCCTCTCAGCCCCAGCAGCTTCAGCCCTCCCAGGCCAAGGACTGGCCTTCCCCAAGGCAAGAAAAGTAAGTGAGGCTGGGCTCAGGTACTCCCAGTCCTTCCCCAAGCTGGAGCAGGGGGTGGGGCCAAGTGGCTGTCTCCTACCCAACCCTCTGCTTCATATTCTCACTACATTTGTTCTTGGCAAAGTCTTCTCTGTCTACTCCCCTGCTCCTTTTTTCTTTTTTTCTATTCCTTTATGTCAGCTGCTGAGTTAAGAGGTAAATTGTTAGGAGGCCAAGGCGGGCGGATCACAAGGTCAGGAGTTCGAGACCAGCCTGGCCATCATGGTAAAACCCCGTCTCTACTAAAGATACAAAAATTAGCTGGATGTGGTGGCTGGCGCCTGTAATCCTAGCTACTCAGGAGGTTGAGGCAGGAGGAATCATTTGAACCCAGGAGGCGGAGGTTGCAGTGAGCTGAGATCTCACCATTGCACTCCAGTCTGGGCAACAGAGTGAGACTGTCTCAAAAAAAAAAAGGGGGGGGGGGGGGGGGTAAATTGGGCTGATGGTATTATCCCCTCTCCTCCCATTTTACAGGTGAGGAAAGTGAGGTCCAGACAGGGGAAATGACCTTGTCCATTCACAAAGCTAGTCAGAGGCAAGGCTGACCAGGAACTTAGGCCTCCCCCAGGTCAGGGCCATGGAAGGAATGACCTACAGGAGAGGGGTCATTGGGATAAGGCCAGCCCCTTACATTCTACAACTTTTCTCCTCTGGTCCCTGTTCCTTCCCCTATACCCTGGAGTAGGCGATGACACTGTGCTCCCCAACACCTGACACCCCTGCCCTGGCCAGCTCCTGTATCAGCTCAAGTTTCCTGAGGATTGAGTTGCTGACAGGGTTGGGATGGTGGGGAAGGAAGCAGGTAGTCCCTGATACACATAGGGATGGCCAGGAGGTGGGGTCAAAGGGGGCTCATCTCTGGGCCTGTGGAATGCAGATTCTTGGGTGCCTGGGTGGGGCATTCTGGAATGAGCATGGCTTTTGGAAGAGGACAGAGCCATATACAGGCAGATGCTGGTGAGCCCTGCTTAGGCCCTCACCTCCACCTCAGACCTAGCCAGGCCCTCTTCCCCTTAAAGGCCCTCCCCATATGAAGACATTCACTGGGGGAGACCTCGCTGTGCCCTGGCTGTGGGGAACCTGTCTATTTTGGTAAGTGACAATGGAAAGCTTAGGGAGGGGGATACAGGGTGGGTAGCAAGGGGCAGGGAGGTGATCCAAGGCAAGTGGGTCTCCCTACTCTGCCCCTAAAATGGAAGAACTATCAGTTCTCTCCACCACCAGCTGAGAAGGTGATGTCATTAGGGAGAAATTGGCACCGACCCTGTCTGAGGTGTCAGCGTTGCCGCAAGACCCTGACTGCTGGGAGTCATGCTGAGGTGAGCAGGGCAGGGATGGGTGGTTATGTTGGGAGGAGGCTGGAGATGGGAAGAAAACCGGGCTGAGACAGTTCTCTTTCTCTTTGTGTCTCAGCATGACGGAGTCCCCTACTGTCACATCCCCTGCTATGGCTACCTGTTTGGCCCCAAAGGTGAGCAGCCCCACCCCAGACACCAGGCCTAAAGTATGGCATGTACATGGTCTATGGGGGATGTGTGGACAACTTGGTTGTGGTTAAGCATACCCGGCCCCTCCCAGTTCCCTCCAGCCCTGAACCCTGCACCCACAGACCCAAGGCCTATGGTGATAGGGCTCTCTCTCTCTCAGGTGTGAACATTGGCGATGTGGGCTGCTACATCTATGACCCAGTGGAGATAAAATTCAATTGAGACGCTCACAGAAAAGATCACCTTAACTGAGGCCTCTCATCATTCCCCTCATGGTCCAATGGGAGCTACAGAAATCTCCAGTCCCATGCAGGTTGGGGAATGTGGGATCCTAGGGGCCTGGTCGGAGGCTCCATGGTAGGCCAGAGTCTAGACTTTCACTGCCAATTTTTCCCTTTCCCATTTCTATCTGGTTAGGGAATAGCTCGTTTTGAAGGGTATCCTCCTCCTGGCCATCCCAACCCCTTTCCCCAGCAAATTCTGGAGCTTTAAGGTACTCATAAAACTTGTGTTTATTGAATTTCAGCCTCTCTGACTTCTCCAATAAAATATTGGCTCCCATGCCTTCAACTCTTCTTTGGGCATGAGACCAGTGGGTTGGAGGATGGGGAGTGTGGGGGTTGGGGGGGGGGGCATGCATTGCCCTGCAGGTTGCCTTGGCGGTAGCAGGGCCAGCCATGAGAACAAAGAGCTCTGTTCTTTTTGTCCCCTTGGGCTGGCATTGGCAGTCCTAGCATCACAGAGTAGACAGCATGCCCACCAGCCCCATAGGTACCAGAAGTCTCATATGATAGTCCTTTCTTTAGCACCATCTCTAGAAGAAGCACATTATTCAGCAAGTTATTTGAGCATAGCAACTCATTTGGCATGGTAGGGCCTGCCAAGAGGCTTCATTATCCATTTGGGAGATGAACACAGTGAGGCCCAGAGAGGGAAAGCCACATGCCCAAGGTCACACAGCAAGTTAATGGTGAAGCTGTCATCAGAGCCCAGGGCGGACTCAGTGGCTTCCTATCCAGGGCTCTTCCGACAGCTCCTCACCACTGCCCCAACCCAAGGGGCACCTTTATTTACAGAATCCTCCCCAGCCATGAGAGGAGTGCCCAGCAGCCCACTGCATTCTGGGAAGTCGACTGTTCCTGGAAGCCAAATAATCAAGGTTGGATGAGCACAGGGAGTAGGTACTGGTGGCAACTCCAGCCCTTGGCAGAGGGTTTGATACTCCCAGCCTGAGTTGCAGGGCCTGCCCTTCTGCTCTCCCAGCTCCTGCTGCAGAGCTTCTGTGGAGGGCCTGCCTCTGCTCCCACTTAGTTCTGGACCTGCTTCATAGGCATCTCTTCCTCCTGAAGACTGGTTGGGGCTCTAGGAAGGAGTCATGGGCAATGGTGGGGTTTAATCCCTGAGCCTGCCTCCCCAGCCTGCCCCATCAGGGCTGTCCCAGGGCTCTCCCCAGCTCCTGGTATACAAACACCTGTACTCCCATAAGTGATTCACACACATGCTTGTACACACCCCTGATATGTAGGCATACTTGAGTGTGTACACATACACATCTTTCTGAACAACCTTATGCATTTACATTCATGCATATGGATTCATGTATACATTTATGCTTGCAGTTTACATACCACGGGTCATGCACCTTGAAACACTCACCTGTACACACTCACATACATGCACCAAGTACACATGTGCAGATATATTTTCCTGTCTGAATCCTAAGGTGTCGGGTATCTGAGCACCTGCATCCATCTGCATGTGCTCACCCATACTCAGACACAGTCCTGTGCACACACCTCTTTCTCTCCACGTCTTGGATGGTCTCTGGCAGCTGTGCTTGCCTTGTCTCTGGCAGCAGGAGGGCGGTGCAGGCAGCCAGCAGGGCGATCCCCCCCATAAGCAAGCTTGGGCAGCGACAGCCACACTCCATCCAGCAAGGCCGCCAGTGGGGCCAAAGAGCCCCCCAGCCGGCCCACCAGTGCAGTCAGCCCCATCCCTGTCTGTCTGTTCGGAGAAAGAGAATGAGGGAGGCAGATGGTGTTCACACCTACCTGGGGTCATGCCCCACAGGGCTCCCCCTCCAGGGCAGGCATACCCTGATGCCCCCTTCTCTCCATACAGCTAAAGAAACCAGGACTTCTTTCAGTTGGTTTTCCCACCCACCTTCAGGCCAGGAGGCCCCAAGCCAGCACCCACTAGAGGATGGGGCCCCCATTCTGACAGAGTACCAATCAGGTACCACTGAAAGAGAAGAAAAGTCACCAGACTGGGATAAGGAAACGGTGATGTGGAAGGAAGAAGGACAGTAGTTTGTTTGAGGGGATAAAGCTTTTTCTAAACATGACCAGAAGCCTAGAAGTTTCCTCTTCCCACCTGCCAAAAGCTAGCTGAAAGAGACCTGGGCCTTTCAAGGGGTTCCCCTTGGGACAGTCCTCAAGGGCATCTCTGCCTTCCAGGGGTGAATGTGATGGGGGGTGGGCAGAATGGGGCTTCATGGGGCTGTTTTCTTTATTATTATTATTCTTCATTTTAAATTTTTTTATTTATTTGAGAAGGAGTTTCTCGCCCAGGCTGGAGTGCAATGGCATGATCTCGGCTCACTGCAACCTCCACCTCCCAGGTTCAAGTGATTCTCCTGCCTCAGCCTCCTCAGTAGCTAGGATTACAAGCATGTGCCACCACGCCCAGCTGATTTTGTATTTTTAGTAGAGACAGGGTTTCACCATATTGGTCAGGCTGGTCTCAAACTCCTGACGTCAAGTGATCTGCCCACCTTGGCCTCCCAAAGTGCTGGGATTACAGGCATGAGCCACAGTGCCCAGTTTTGGGGCTGTTTTAAGGAGGCCCAGAGAGGATGTCTGACTTGGCTCAGGGTCACGTAGTACAAAAGATAAGATGCCCTGCCTTCTCCAAGACTGGGGTCAACACAGAGCGCCCTGATTAGCTCTGTATTCTGGGTGTAGTATAGAGAATGAGTGAGAGGCTGGGTGCAGTGGCTCATGCCTGTAATACCAGCACTTTTGGAGGCTGAGGCGGGAGGATCACTTGAGGCCAGAAGTTTGAGACCAGTCTGGGTAATATAGCAATACCCCATCTCTACCAAAAATTAAAAAAAAAAAAAAAAAAAAGAGTGAGAGAGACCAGGTTGCGGTGTGTGTGTGTAGAAGTGTTGGTTAAGACACGTGACTAACAAACCCCACACCCAGGTCAGTTGCAGCTTCCTCACCTGAGCACAGTAGGGTACAACTCCGAAGTGAACAGGTAGGCAGTGGTGAAGGCAGCTTCAGAAAAACCTTTTCCCATCACCGCCAGGGCGGTGCTCCAGGACTTCATGTCTAGAGGGAAGGGGGTTCAGGTAGTGAGAGGGCTGTGGAGAGGGAGGGTTTCCTGGATAGAGGGGCAGAGTCTCCAGAGTGGGCCAAACTTAAGTCTGAGCTCATGGTGAGGGCAGGGAGCTGGGGGAGGAGTGGGTTCTTGACCAGAAGGTGGGGTCTCTGGGGGAGTGGGTGGGGTTCCTGGCCCGGCTTCTTGAGTGGGCAGAGCCTATGGGCCTGGGCTCACCGGAGGACATTAGCAGTCTAGTGCCCAACGTCAGGCCCACACCCAGCAGTGTCCCGGCTTGCGTGAGGCGGCGTCCTGCGTGGCGCACCGACAGGTAGACCAGCAGCTTGGAGGGCAGTTCCACCACCCCGAACAACAGCTGTGTCTGGTACGTGTTCAGCCCCAGCCCTGACACATCCAGACTCAGGCCGTAATAGGAGAAGTTCACTCCGAACCTGAAAGGAGTCACAGTTCCACTCGGGGGGACCCTCCTTCCCATCCCTCTTTATTTGTCCTCTCTTCTCAGGCAGACTTGGCCTTTTACAGAGGCAATCTCCTTCCATCTCCACTTCCCACCTCCTCCCCGCAAGGATCTTCCCTGACATCCATGATGCCTTCTTAGTGTGCAGCATGCGCCTGCCGGTGGTCAAAGTGCCTTTACCCTAATTTTCACAGCAACTCTGACATGGAACTAACAACAGCCCATTTTACAGAAGGAACATTGGGGCTCTGAGTGACTAAGTGATCTGTCCCTGTCCAAGTAAGGAGGTGGGAGTCTGAACTTGAACCCATGCGTCTCTGCTGCCTGCTTCATTTTCTGACTTCGCCGGGCAGATCGCCCACAGAGGCTTATTCTCCTGCCCTCCACAGTTACACTGGACTTGTCCCTCAGAGCCCTTCCCATACTCAGCACCAGCCTGGAGTCCGTTCCTCTCTCCCACCACACCCACACCAGACCCAAGCCAGCCTCCTCCTCACCACACCACCATGCAGCACAGTGAGATGTGTCGGAGCTGTCGCGTTCGGAACAGGTCTAGGTATGAAGGTCTTCGGACCACCCGTTCCCCGGCAGCCACTTTGCTCACAGCCTGGTAGGGAAGGAGGTGAGGCTGTAACATCGGAGTTGGCTATGTGGTCTCAATGGGACACAAATGCTCTCCCCCGCCCCTTCTATTGCATCCACAGTGGTGGGGATGGAGATGCACACAGCAGCTGAGAAGAGTGGGTCTCGAATGATGCATGTGGCCCACTGGAGCCAGGTAGGTCATCCTAAACAGTTCGGAACTCTCCATGGGGGGCCAGGGGCTTTTCCTGCCATATATGGTGGCTCTGGGAGGGGAGGCACTTGACACAGCCCACCCCCACCACACACATATATGCATGTTCACATGCACATTCACCCTTACCTCCTGGCTGAGGCCGGCCTCACCCACTGGCCGCCCGTTGAGCCTGGCACAGTGGAGCAGGTACCTGTGGGCCTCTTCCACACGGCCCTGGGTCAGAAGCCAGCGTGCAGACTCAGGCACCCACCTAGGGATAGGCAGGAGGCCCTTCAGCCAGAAAGTCATGACCCTAAGCCACATCTTCCTGGACATACTGCAGGCTCTCAACTTCCAGGCTTTTGCTCATGTAGAGCCTGGAACATCATCTCCTCCCCAAGTCCTCCACATTTGATGAACTCTTATTCATCTTTTAATGCCCAGTGTAAAAGCCACCTCTGGGCTGGGCGCAGTGACTCATGCCTGTAAATCCCAACACTTTTGGAGGTCAAGGCAGGAGGGTGGGTTTGAGCCCAGGAGTTCAAGATCAGCCTGGGCAACATGGCAAGACACTGTCTCTACAAAAAATTAAAAAATAAATATTAGCTGGGTGTGGTGGCACACACCTGCAGTCCCAGCTACTCAGGAGGCTAAGGCAGGAGGATCACTTGAGCCTGGGAGGTTCAGGCTTCAGTGAGCTGTGATTGTGCCACTGTACTCCCGTGACAGAGCGAGAACTTATCTCAAAAAAATAATAAAAGCCACCTCTTCCCACACTTCCTTGCCCAGACCTAGGTCCTCCATAGCCTGGGAGTCCCTTACTCAACTGAATTGTCCTTACTCTCAAGACCAGCTCCTAGCACCAGCCACCCACTTCTCCCATGGGTGGCAGGAGGGGAATGGGAGGAAGGGGGACAGACAGACATACAGATATATCCAGAAAGGTCACCCAAGACCAAGTCATCTTTGGGAGGCAATGTAGTGCCCACCCTGCCTGTCCTCCCACTCTCCTGCCTGAGCTCCCCACCCCCATGCTGGCCCTGCCTCCTTCCCCCTCTCCAAGGGGCCAGGTTCAGTTTGTGCTTGGCTCTGTCTTTGTCTCTCTCTGTTTCTCACTGTTCCTTGTCATCTTCTTTCTACTGATCTCTGTCTCTCTGTTGCTTTTTCTCTGTTTCTTTGTCTCTTGGTTACTCTGTTTCTTTCCCTTCATCTCTCAATCTCTGTCTTCAAAGCTCAGACTCTGATCAATCCCATCTTTGACTTCCTGTGTCTCGTGCTCCGCAGCTGCCTGCAGTCCTCACCAGAGGCTGAGGATGCCTGGGGCACAAGGCAGGGTGACAGCTAGCAGAAGCCATCGCCAGTCCCGTATCAGGTACCCAACCAGTGCCAGCAGCATCACGCCTCCTGTCCAGAAGGTGGTGCTCAGGACTCCGGCCACGGTGCGGTGCTCCACATCCAGCCACTCCAGCTCTGGACCAGGGCAGGAGACAAATGGTTAGTGAGGACGAGATGGGCTCAGTCTCACTGTGACAGCTGCCTTCTTCCAGCCCTCTAGGTCCTGCCTGTTTCTTGCCTGCCTCACCCAGTGGCATCACGATGATGGTGAAGCCAGCCAGGGCTGAGCCAGTGAGGGTGCGGGGTGATGGCAAACATTACATAGCTGATGGAGGCTGCAGATGCCAGGCCCAGCACCAGGGTACTCACATAGGCCACCAGCAACAGACGCCGCCGCCCAAACCTGCAAAGGGGTCATGTGGGGTCAGTTTCCTGTGGAGGGAGGTTCTAAGACACAGGTAGACTAGGCTCAACCCCCAGCTAGTGGGAGAAAGTTCCCCCAGCCTGTTTCTTATTGGCCCAAAGCCTCACCTCACCTGTCGGACAGATATCCAAAGGCTACAGCCCCACCAGCACACCGGTGAAGAAGAAAGTGGACGCAGCTTTGTTCAAGCCTTTCTGCTCACACACTAGATCCCACTGCAAGGACAGGCAGAAAGGGACCTCCCATGAACGTCAGCCCCTCTCCAGCAGGTACCAGCTCCTCCTCTCCAACCCTGGAGCCTTCTGAGGCCAATTATGCCATTCTGGTACCTCCGTGCCAGATAATAAGCCTCCCAACAATTCACACCAGCTTAGTGAGTGGGAAACTTTGTCCCTCCCCAGTCCTGCAGCCTCAGCTTCTTCCCAAGACAGGCCTCAACCTGCTGCCTCCCAGGAAGACTCTACCTCCACTCACATTCCACCTCCAGATGGATTATGTAAATACCGACCTGGGACTGGAAAAGAGGGAGGGAGAAAAGAAGGCCTCTACTGTTTCTCCACCTCTTGCTGCAGAAATTGCCTTTTCAGCTCTTTGTCCCAACTCCCTGAAGCCACTTTAGCCCTTCCCTGCCTTAATCACCTCCCAATTAGTGATGATAAAAACAGTTCTTGTGTATGAGCCTGTTACTACAAGCCATCAACTAAAAGTGCTTTGTATTCATAGCCCCCATCTACAGATTGGTAAACTGAGACTCTAAGAGGTAAAGTAATATATCTAATGCCTACACAGTAACCACCCAAGGCAATGGCAGGCCTATCCCTCTCACATGTCTCTCAACTTCTGGGTGTAAGTACCTCAGTTGCAATGGTGGAGGAGAACTCCGAGCGGTCGTACTCCCAGCCCTGAGAGCAGGGCACCGTGGCAGGTTCATCCTCTGGCTTCCCATGGCTCTGCCCTTCACCCAGTGTGGTGTTGAGGAGAGCCTGGGGGGTAGGCAAAGCGGAAGCAGGAGCTAAGTGTGCCATCAGGTTCCCGGGGGAAGGTGGGGCCTCCAGCCACGCATCCTGATGGCTGAAGTTAGCAGGGGCACCTGGCAGGGCACATCGGTGGGCAGGCACGGCAGCCACGAAGATGGGCAGGAGGGAAGTGCAGTGGTAGCAGCACTCGGGGCAGGGCCAGAAGTGCCACATTCCGCAGTTGGAAGGGCCCAAAGCCGCCCACCTGTTCCAGCAGCTCCTCAAAACCCATGCTGCTCACCCACCAACTGTTTCAGGTGCAGCCTCCGTCTAGTATCCAGCCAGCTCAAACTGCCCACCACATAGACCCTTGGACTCTGGGAGGCGGGAGTGGATGAACTGAGTGGAGAGCCTGCAGCCAGAATCCAGCCCTCAGGGGCTGGCCCAGGACTGGGCCCTCCCCAGCCGCCCAGGTCTCCAGGGACCCCTACCTGTCTGACCTGATGCCTGGGGAAAGGGGAAGCCATCCAGAGGTCACTATTCATGGCTCTGGGGCTTACCGATTAGTGCTCAGGGACCAAGTAGGGGAGCTTCATGCTACCATGATAAGGTAACTGGGTGATGGCATAGGAGGTGATCCCCTAGCCCCTTGGTCAGCAAAGCTCCAAAGATCCCTAAGAAGAATAGGACTCCGGGGCATGAGGCTAGCTCTCCCGGGGTGCCCTTTGTCCTGTGAGACCTTAGGTCAGCCTTGCCTGTTTGCAGCTACAACCATGGCCTGGCCGACAGCCCGGAATTCAGGGCTGAAAGCTGGATCCCAACCAGGTTTCTTTCTGCTGAGCCAGGAGGCCTCCTTGCATCCCTCTCCCCTGCTGGGAGCTGATCCCCTAGCCTACGACACACTGTGATCACACTGGGCAGCTTGACCTCTCTGAGGGTCCCAGACTTATCCCATTCTCACTTCACTCAGGGGCTCTCCCCATACATATGGTTCCAACTGCCTGCCTCATTCTCCTGTTTCCAGGAGCTTCCTAAATTACCTTTTGGAGGGGTAGGGAGTGGTGGGGGGCACGTTGTCAAGGTCTTGCCATAGATGTCTGCAATGCCTAAGATTACCTTTGGAGAGGTAGGGGATGGGGGGCATTGCCAAGGTCTTGTCGTAGGTACCTGCAATGCCTAGACTCAATGCTTATATCTGACCTCCCTCTCAATTCTCAGTCATGGTCCCTGAAGCAAAAGCACAGCAGAAACCAGCAATGTCCAGTTTATTCTCATCTGATTCTCTAAACACCAGGCTGGCAGAACCACTAGTTTAATCTAGCTGCTACTTTGAACAGGTCAGAAAACTAAAGGTAGGGTGGGGACCTGCTGGGGTCATGCAATGACTCAGCAGCAGAGCTGAAGAAAGGACCAGATCCCCTGACTCCAGACTAGGAATCTCACCTTTGACCTAAGCTGTTGAGCTGGTGATGTCTCAGTCTGTTCCCGGCTGGGCTCCCTGAGAAAGCTCTGGGAAAGGAGTGAAATCGATGGCGTGTCGTGTTTTTGTTTTTGTTTTTGAGATGGAGTCTTGAACTGTTGCCCAGGCTGTAGTGCAGTGGCGTGATCTTGGCTCACTGAAATCTCCGCCTCCTGGGTTCAAGCAATTCTCCTGCCTAAACCTCCCAAGTAGCTAGGACTACAGGTGTGCGCCACCATGCCCAGCTCTTTTTTTTTTTTTTTTTTTTGTATTTTTAGTAGAGATGGGGTTTCGCCATGTTGGCCAGGATGATCTCGATCTCCTGACCTGGTGATCTGCCCACCTCAGCCTCCCAAAGTGCTGGGATTACTGGTGTGAGCCACGCGTGCCTGGCAGGCATGTCATGTGTTAATGGGGGTGCTGACAGCCATGGAGTAAGGGCCGTGATGGGAAGCAAGAAGTAGCTAATGGTGGTGGCAGTGACAGGGGCTGACAACAAGAAGAGCCGTTTATTGAGTCTCTAGTGCATCCTCAGCATTCTGGAGGGTACACAGATGCCTCGGACACAGTCCTTACCCTTAGGGAGCTTACAGGAGGGTTAAAATAAGCCACCCCTCCCTGCCTTCAGTTACCCCTTTCAACCCATTCTCCACACACTGGTCACAGTGAACATTTAAACACAGATCTAAGAGGGTCACATCCCTATTTAAAACCCTTCACCAGCTTCTACTGCCTGAGGGGGAAAGTCCAGCTCCTTAGCTTGGCCCCTATGACTTCCCTAGGACCAGTTCCTCTCCCCCAGCTCACCCCTGACCCCTCCCCAACATGTCCCCTTGCCTCCAGGTCTCTGCACACATCAGCTCATCAGCATGTCACACCCTAGTGTGGTCCCTTGGACAACATGGCCTCCTCCTCATTCACCAGTTGGATGCCCAGGGCTCCCTGAAGACCAGCTCAAGAGGGAGACACTTCCACCCCTCACCCTCACTCATGTGTGACCTCACACTGTCGATTCCTCCCTCATTTAATACTAGGTAATCATATTTATATAAAACGTATAAAATACCATAACACTTTGCAGCTCCAGAGAGGTAAGTTTTTTGGTCACCTGATCTCCATGTTCCATCCATTGGCTCCACAGGGTAATACACTGAAGTTTTTCCACAGCCAGAGAAGATAGCCAAGGAGGCCAACCTCAGCCATTGTCTGTGATGCCTTAGATTTCACAATGGGAATTTCTCTCCTGCTTTAATATCAGAAATAGCTGATAATCATACAGTGCTTACCTCTCCCTCTTGACATTGGCTCCTAGGAAACTCAAATCTAAATCTGCAGTTCTGGCCGGCCATGGTGGCTCACACCTGTAATCCCAACACTTGGGGAGGCCGAGGCGGGTGGATCACCTGAGGTCAGGAGTTTAAGACCAGCCTGGCCAACATGGCAAAACCCCATCTCTACCAAAAATACAAAAAATTAGCCAAACATGGTGGTGAGCACCTATAATCCCAGCTACTCAGGAGGCTGAGACAGGAGAATCGCTTGAACCCAGGAGGCAGAAGTTGCAGTGAACTGAGATCTCACCATTGCCCTCCAGCCTGGGCAACAAGAGCGAAACTCCGTCTCAAATAAATAAATAAATAAATAAGCAGTACCTTTCTACAGAGAATAATTTAGCATTAATTTTACCCTGGCTCCATCTTATTCCCTGACCCTATCCCATATGGAAGCTTTCTTCTCTGATGTCATTGAGGAATGATGGTGACAGTGACCATGATGGCTGATGATGGAGCTGGACAGGCAGGTATGAAATGTTGAGTCTTACCAGAGGACAGATAGATCAACTCTGAGTCACCAGGTAAGAGCTGGTTTTGATTGGATTGTAAGGGAATTCTAACCTGAGCTCAGAGGCCAAGGTAGAGACCTTTATTTATACCAAACTGGATGGAGAGGAGCCTTGTGCATTGGAAAAATAACAACTCCTGGCCAGGCACAGTGGCTCACGCCTGTAATCCCAGCACTTTGGGAGGCCAAGGCAGGAGGATCACTGGAGGTCAGGAGTTCGAGACCAGCCTGGCCAACATGGTGAAACCCCCGTCTCTACTGAAAATACAAAAATTAGCTGGGAATGGTGGTGCATGCCTGTAATCCCAGCTACTCAGGAGGCTGAGGCAAGAGAATTGCTTGAACCGGGACCCAGGAGGTGGAGGTTGCAGTGAGCCAAGATGGCACCACTGCACTCCAGCCTGGGCTACAGAGTGAGACTCCGTCTCAAAAAAAGGAAAGAAAGAAAAAGAAAACTCCTTAATTGGAATTATTACTAGGATTATTGAAAGTTTCAGGAAAAATGCCTTCCTGGAGTAAACAATTTGAGATTGCTTGCAATACGGACTTCTTATACTTTAGACCTTTTACTCTTTTGCCCCCCATTGAGTGACCTCAGATGATCTACCCTCTTAACTGGGGCTTCAGTGACCATTAACCATTGCTGGAACCCATATAATCACTTCCTACACTGATGATGGTGACAATGACAAATCAATTGCAGTGGTAAGGTGATGGATGGTATAATAGTAAGGGAGGTGGGGATCCTGGTGATGGAAGTGATGGTGACTGGGGTGATTGGAGCAGAGATGACGAGGTGGGGGCTAGGGCCACTGGTAGCAGTGATGTGGTCATAAGGGTAGTGGTGGTGATGGTAGTGATGATAATGGTGGTGATGTGGTGATGGTGGTAATGATAATGGTGATGATGTGGTGATGGTGGTAATGATGGTGGTGATGATGCGGTGATGGTGGTAATGATGGTGGTGATGATGCGGTGATGGTGGTAATGATAGTGGTGATGATGCGGTGATGGTGGTAATGATGGTGGTGATGATGTGGTGATGGTGGTAATGATGGTGGTGATGATGCGGTGATGGTGGTAATGGTGGTGGTGATGTGGGATGGTGGTGATGGTGGTAATGATGGTGGTGATGATGTGGTAATGGTGGTGGTGATGTGGTGATGGTGGTAATGGTGGTGGTGGTGATGTGGTGATGGTGGTAATGATGGTGGTGATGTGGTGATGGTGGTAATGGTGGTGGTGATGATGTGGTGGTGGTAATGATGGTGGTGGTGATGTGGTGATGGTGGTAATGATGGTGGTGATGTAGTGATGATGGCAATGGTGGTGATGATGTGGTGATGGTGGTAATGGTGGTGGTGATGTGGTGATGGTGGTAATGATGGTGGTGATGATGTGGTGATGGTGGTAATGGTGGTGGTGGTGATGTGGTCATGGTGGTAATGGTGGTGGTGATGTGGTGATGGTGGTAATGATGGTGGCGATGATGTGGTGATGGTGGTAATGATGGTGGTGGTGATGTGGTGATGGTGGTAATGATGGTGGTGGTGATGTAGTGATGGTGGTGATGGTGGTGATGATGTGGTGATGGTGGTAATGGTGGTGGTGATGTGGTCATGGTGGTAATGGTGGTGGTGATGTAGTGATGGTGCTAATGATGGTGGTGATGATGTGGTGATGGTGGTGATGGTGGTGGTGATGTAGTGATGGTGCTAATGATGGTGGTGATGATGTGGTGATGGTGGTGATGGTGGTGATGATGTGGTGATGGTGGTAATGATGGTGGTGGTGATGTGGTCATGGTGGTAATGGTGGTGGTGATGTAGTGATGGTGGTAATGATGGTGGTGATTATGTGGTGATGGTGGTAATGATGTTGGTGGTGATGTGGTGATGGTGGTAATGGTGGTGGTGGTGATGTGGTGATGGTGGTAATGATGGTGGTGATGATGTGGTGATGGTGGTAATGATGGTGGTGATGATGCAGTGATGGTGGTAATGGTGGTGGTGATGATGTAGTGATGGTGGTAATGATGTAGGTGATGTGGTGGTGGTAATGATGTTGGTGGGGCTGTGGTGTTGGTGGTAATGATGGTGGTGATGATGCAGTGATGGTGGTAATGATGGTGGTGATGATGCAGTGATGGTGGTAATGATGGTGGTGATGTGGTGATGGTGGTAATGGTGGTGGTGGTGATGTGGTGATGGTGGTAATGATGGAGGTAATGATGCAGTGATGGTGGTAATGATGGAGGTGATGATGCAGTGATGGTGGTAATGGTGGTGGTGATGTGGTGATGGTGGTAATGATGACATTGGTGATGTGATGGTGATGGTGATAGTTTGGGAGAAGGATGTCTGTGATCCGAGTGAGGGTGAAGCTACTAATGGTGAATGGGGAAGACAGAGGTGGGAATGTGGTAAAATTGGTGGTGGTGGTAATGGGTGGTGTTACACCACTTGAGGTTTAAAGGTGAGGAGCAATGCAGAAGACTCCACTTGGAGCTGCTGAAAATAGGCTTATGTCACATTCTCTCCGACCCATGGCCATGCAGCCTCTCCTTCCCTATCACCTCATTACCCTGAGCAATGAGCAGGCTCCTGAATCCCCTGAGGACTTAGAAAGGTCACTCTAAGTCCTTTAGCCTCAGGTTGGCCTCAGCTCTTGTCCTGGCCTTGACTCATCAATAGCCTATGGGAAAATCTCAGCAGGCCCTGGTGATGAGAGTCAGCATCTGATGATGAGAGTCACAAGACCTTCTACATTCCCACCCCATCTCTTTCTGAAGGGCCCCTCTCTATCAACAAAGATTCCTCCAAATAGCCCTGGTCTGTGGCTCCTATCTAGCCCCTGACAGAGCAAACTTGCTCAATTCATGTATTTCTCTGTGCCCCTTTCTGTGGAGAACAGGAAGAGGTCTGCCAGGAGCCAGGGAGGCCCTCACACGCAGACCATCAGGTAGTCCCTGACAGCCACACTGGGCCTCAGGAAGCGAATGTGCCTGAAGTCTCAGGCTCCTGAGGGAGGGGAGGTGGGCAGAGAGTCTCAGCAATGCCTTTAAGCCCTGTTCCACAACACAGCCTCTCCTGGCTCCAAGCCCAGCCCTGCTCCCTCCTCATTCCTCTCTTCCACTCTCAGATTCATGACTGTGAGTCGCCACACTGAACTACATGCAGTCTCACTGCCACCCCCCCCAACTATGCCCGTGCTGCCCCTCCTCCTGAGAATGTCCTCTCCTCCATCTGGCCAGCTCCTGTTTGTTTGTCCTTCAAAATTCAATCCAGGAGGCACATCTCTCTCTGGGGGTCTTCCTTGAAGCTCTCAGTCTGGGCTGGGAGTTCCTCCCTATGCTTTAAATATCAGGGCACATGCCACATGTGAAATGAAAGTGAATTGCCAATCACCATTTTTTTTTTTTTTTGAAACCATGTCTTGTTCTATTGCTCAGGCTGGAGTACAGTGATCATAGTTCAATACAGCATCAAATTCCTGGGCTCAAGTGATCCTCCTGCCTCAGCCTCCTGAGTAGCTAGGACTACAGGTGCACACCATCACACCTGCAATGCCTTAAAGCCCTGTTCCTCAGCACAGCCTCTCCTGGCTCCAAGCCTGGCCCCAGCCCCCACTTTGAGGGCTTCGTCTCAGTGCCTGCTCAGTGCTCGACATCTGGCATAACCTCTAGCACATGTGGGGCTCAGTAATAGTCTGCCCAATTAGTTAAGTTAATGGGTTGTATGAATGAAAGATAGATTAAATAAATAATGAATGAATAATCCATGGCATTCTTTCATACAATCTCAATAATAATCAAGAAAATTTAAAAATGCAATAAGGTACTATTTTTTATTGATTTAATTAATTAGGGGATTTCTCCTAGAATTAGACTTGAAGAAATAATATAGGTTGGAGCCAAGAAGTTCTAGTGCCAAGTTTGGCATGATTTGAAATAGTGAAAAGTTGGAAAGAGTGATGAAAAATCAATATGGAACTGGTTAAGTAGATTATGGAACATTCATACCATGGAATATGATATAGCCATTAAAAAGGACACAAGAAATCTCATCATTGCTGGTGAAAATGTAAAATAATGTAGCCATTTTGGAAAAGTTTGGTAATTATTCAAAATGTGAAACATAGCATTACCATATGATCCAGCAATTCCACTCCTAGGTATATATCCAAGAGAAGTGAACGCATATATCCACACAAAAACTTGCACACAAATGTTCATAGCAGCGTTACTCATAGCCTAAAGCAGAAACAACCCAAAGTCCATTAACTGACGAATGGGTAAACAGAATGTGGTATTTCCATACAATAAAATATTATTTGGCAATAAAAAGGAATGAAGTACTCATAAATGCTGCAATATGGCAGTACCTTGAAAACATGCTAGGTGAAAGAAGATAGTCATCAAAACATCATATATATATTTATATATAAAATATATGTTTTAGACGGACTCTTGCTCTCTCGCCCAGGCTGGAGTGCAGTGGTGCAATCACAGCTCACTGCAACCTCTGCCTCCCAAATTCAAGCAATTCTCCTGCCTCAGCCTCCCAAGTAACTGGGATTACAGGCACGTACCACTACACCTGGCTAATTGTATTTTTAGTAGGATGAGATTTTACCATGTTGGCCAGGCTGGTCTTAAACTCCTAATGGCATGTGATCCACCTGTTTTGGCCTCCCAAAATGCTGGGATTATGGGAGTGAACCACTGCACCTGGCCAACATCATATGTTATATGACTTCATTTATATGAAATGTCCAAAATAGTCAAATCTATAGACAGAAGGTACATTAGTGATTGCCTATGGCCATGGGTTGTGGTAAAACAGAGTGACTGCAGCCAGGCGCAGAGGCTCACACCTGTAATCCCAGCACTTTGGGAGGCCTATGTGGGTGGATCACAAGGTCAGGAGATTGAGACCATCCTGGCTAACATGGTGAAACCCTGTCTCTACTAAAAATACAAAAAATTAGCTGGGCGTGGTGGTAGGTGCCTGTAGACTCAGCTACTCAGGAGGCTGAAGCGGGAAAATCACTTGAACCCCGGAGGCGGAGGTTGCAGTGAGCCAGGATCACGCCAGTGCACTCCAGCCTGAGCAACAGAACAAGACTCCGTCTCAAAAAAAAAAAAGAGAGAGAGAGAGAGTGACTGTAGGGAGTGTCTTTTTGGGGTGATGGGAATGTTCTAAAATTGATTGCTGTGATGGTTGCACAACTCTGAATACACTGGTAACCACTGAGTTGCACAATTTAAATTGGTGAATTGTATGGCGTGTAAATTATATTTCAATAAAGTCACTTTTTAAAAGGATGAAGATCAGTATTTTAAGACATATTTGGTCATAAAAAGAATGTTTCAGCCAGGCATGGTGGCTCATGCCTGTAATCCTTGTTTTGTTTTGTTTTGTTTTTTGAGACAGAGTTTCACTGTAGTAGCCCAGGCTGGCATGCAATAGTGTAATCTCAGCTCACTGCAACCTCTGCCTCTCAGGTTCAAATGATTCTCCTACCTCAGCCTGCCAAATAGCTGGGATTACAGGTACCCGCCACCATGCCTGGCTAATTTTTTGTATTTTTTTTTTTTTTTTTTTTAGTAGAGACAGGGTTACACTATGTTGGCCAGGTTGGTCTTGAACTCCTAACCTCATGATCTGTCCACCTCGGCCTCCCAAAGTGCTGGGATTACAAGCGTGAGCCACCATGCCCAGGCTTCACGCCTGTAATCCTAATACTTTGGGTCACTTTAGCCCAGGAATTCAAAACCAGCCCGGGAAACATGGCGAAACCCAATCTCTGCTAAAAAAGAAAGAAAGAAACAAAGAAAGAGAGAGAGAGACAGAAAGAAAGAAAGAAAGAAAGAGAAAGAAAGAAAAGAAAGAAAGAAGAAAGAAAGAAAGAAAAAATTAACTGTGCCTGGTGGGATTCACCTGTGGTTCTAGCTACTTGGGAGGCTGAGGTGGGAGGACCACCTGAGCCCAGGGCTGGGAAGAAGGTGTCGAGGCTGCAGTGAGCCATGATTGGGCTGCTGTGCTCCAGCCTGGGTGACAGAGTAAGATGCTGTCTCAAAAAAAAAAAAAACAAAAAAACAAAAAAAACCATGTTTCAGAATAGTAGGTATAATATGCTCTTCTTTTTATTTATAATAAATATGTATATATAGACAGAAAAAGAGAAAGCTGTTAATTACAAACAGGAAAAAGAAGGTCTGACATGGAACGCACCAAGCCATTTGCAAGAGTTACCTCTATGTGGTCAGCTTCGTCGATAGGGAGGGAGCTTTTATTTTATATGCCTTTGTATTTACCTTTTTTCTATAAGTAGGTCCTGTTTTTGACAGTTTAAACAAGAAGGAAGGTTGAAATCACATGAAGATTACACTGAAGGCTGATGAATCAGGGCCTAGAGCATGCTGGCATCCACGCTGAAGGAAAGAGTGTCCCAGGAAGCCATGACGTTTCTGGAATGCTGGGGGAGTGGCCTTTTTGGAGGTAGAGCAGGACTTTGCAAGCTTGGGCCTTTTTACCTTGGATCTCAGGCAAGTCCAGGACTTTGGCCTGGAACCAAAGTTGTTTATATATTGACGAGGTGAAAGATTTACACCGAGTGAATCTAGGGTTCAGAATTCACAAGCTCCTGCAGTGTGTACACTAGAGCAAAGCCCCCTTTCCATCCGGCTCTCCTGCCCCACAGCAGCCAGATATCTCTCACTCATCTCACCCCTTTTCCACACACAAAACTGTACATTATATGCACGATTCTTTTTCTTATTCTTTGTCTTAGAGACTAGTCCGTAGTGTATACCTTCATTTATTTAGTTTTTTTAGAGAAAGAGGTCTCGCTATGTTGCCCAGGCTGGGCTCAACCTCCTGGGCTTAAGCAATCCTCCTACCTCAGCCTCCCAAGTGGCTAGACTACAGACACACCGCAGCACTCAGCTAGCCTCCTTCATTTTAGAGTCTCACAGTACTCCGTGGTGGGGGCCCCATCTTATGGGTGCGCCATGCTCTACTGAGCAGCCCCAAGTGGGCACTTAGATTTCTTCTGAACTTTTATAGGTCCACAGTCTCTTATCCAAACGGTTGGGGTCAGAAGTACATACATGTATGGTTGACCTTTGAACAACACAGGTTTGAACTGTGCTTGTCTGCTGATAAACTGATTTTTCTCAATAAAAATTACATGTTTTGTACCTGCCTCTCCTGCTCCCCTTCCATCTCCTCCACCTCTTCTGCCTCTGCCACCCCTGAGACAGCAAGACCAACCCCTCCTCTTCCTCCTCCTCCTCAGCCTGCTCAATATGAAGACAGTGAGAATGAAGACCTTTATGATGATCCCTTCCACTTCATAATATATTTTCTCTTCCTCATGGTTTTCTTAATAACATTTTTTTCTCTAGCTTACCTTACTGTAAGAATACAGTATATAATAGATAAAAAACATATAAAATGTGTTCATCGACTGTTTATTATTGGTAAGGCTTCCGGTTGACAGTAGGCTATTAATGAAGTTTTGGAGGAATCAAAAGTTATATGTAGATTTTCAACAGCAAGAGGGTCGGTGCCCCAACCCCTGTGTTGTTCAAGGGCCAACTATGTATGTATTCAGAAAGGTAATTCAGCACAAAGTCCACATATTATAAAATACCCTAATGGTGGGCCAGGTGCGGTGGCTCACACCTGTAATCACAGCACTTTGGGAGGCCGAGGCGGGCAGATCACCTGAGGTCAGGAGTTCAAGACCAGCCTGGCCAACATGGTGAAACCCCAACTCTACTAAAAATACAAAAATTAGCTGGACGTGGTGGCAGGTGCCTGTAACCTCAGCTACTGGGGAGGCTGAGGCAGGAGAATCTCTTGAACTTGGGAGGCGGAGGTTGTAGTGAGCTGAGAATGCACCACTGCACTCCAGTCTGGGCAACAAGAACAAAATTCCATCTCAAAAAAATATAAAACAAAACAGCCTAATGGGACCTACCCCATCATCAAACACATTAATATTTCTACTGCAAACATGGATGATAAGTGGAATTAATAAAAATTACAAATGGTCTCATCAGGTTTTTTTTTTTAAATAACAAATGAGCGTGTGCCAATCTAATGGGAGAAATCCCAGTTTTCAGAACTTTCTGGGTTTCACAAGTGCAGATGAGGCTTTCTAGAGCTATACAAAGAATACTACAGTGAATAACTTTGGACACACATAATTTTGCAAGTGTACAAGTGTATCCATAGGATACAGTTCTAAAGTGGAGACGCTGGGTCACAAGCTATGCTCATTTGTGATTTTGATAGATTTTTTTCATAATAATTACCTTGCCTATGAACCGCTATACTGCATGGTTTTCTAAACACTCTCACTTTTGTCTGTTACCTTTGGGGTAATGAAAATTCTTTCTCGAGAGTGGGAAGGAGGAAGAGAAGCTGATTAAAGGGTGCAGGCAGGGCGTGGTGGCTCACCCCCTGTACTCCCAGCACATTGGGAGGCTGATCACATGAGGTCAGGGGTTCGAAACTAGCCTGGCCAACATAGGGAAACCCTGTCTCTAGTGAAAATACAAAAATTAGCCAGGCGTGGTGGCACACATCTGTAATCCCAGCTACTCAGGAGGCTGAAGCACAATAATCTCTTGAACCTGGGAGGCAGAAATTACAGTGAGCCAAGATTACACCACTGTACTCTGGCCTGGGCAACAGAGCGAGACTGTCTCAAAAAATAAAAATAAAAATAAATAAATAAATATATATATATATATATATATATAATAAAGCGTATACACATACAGTGAGATAGAAGGAATAAATTCAATATTCAAAAGCAGAGTAAGGTGACTATATTTAACCAAAATGTATTATACTTGGGTAATGGATCTCATAAACACCCTGGCTTGGTCACTACACATTATATACATGTAACAAAATTTCTCATGTACTTCAGCAATTTGTACAAACAATTAAAAAAATTCTTCCTCCTGATCTCTGCAGAAAACCAAACTTAGAGTTTCTGGCCCAAGTGTCCAGAGGGCTGTGAGAGTACATGCTTTGCAGCCAGAGGGACAGCAGGACAGTCCCCGTCCTCCTGTGTGACCCTGAGCAAGTTACCTGTGTCCAGAGGGCTATAAGAGTACATGCTTTGCAGTCAGAGGGACAGCAGGACAGTCCCCGTCCTCCTGTGTGACCCTGAGCAAGTTACCTGTGTCTGTCCTGAGCTTTCATTTCCTCCCCCGCCTCCAGGACAGTCCCTCACACTTGCCCACCAAGCTGTGCTCTACTCTTCTGCCCAGCCCCCAGCCCCAGGAGCTGGGTTTTGCCTGCCCTCCCGCAGGGAAGAAGAGTCCAGGCCAACAGAAAAAGGTCCACAGGCTTTTTAATGGTGTGATGGCTACTTCCCTTCCGAGACCCGATCTAATCATTGACAGCGGCTTCCAGGGTGTTGGGGCGGGGTGGACAGTCGCAGGATGGGCAGAGGCCATGCAGTGACTGGGAAGGGTTTGGGGAGGGGGTGTTACATTCTGTTTGGCATGTAAACATTCTTAGGTGGCTTCCCGAGGGAGGGGAAGGGCAACTCCCTGCTCCCCCACCCCATGCCCACCAGGGCTGGTCCCTGGAGTTGAGAAGACTGGGCAAGCCAGGCCCCTGTGAGGAGCTGGGGAATGGGGGAGCCTGGGGCATAGCCCCCCGCCCCCACTGTGCCCGTTTCGTGCATGGTGCGGCTGGGGGAGGGAAGGCATGTGTCTGGGTGAGCAGACCCTGCATCTGACTCAGTGACATAGGTTGTTGTGATGGGGAAGTGCTGAGGGAGGTGGTATGATGCTTTTACAGAGGAAGGGCTCAGGACCTGGAGGCCTGCTGGAGAGAATGAATGCTCAGGGGGGAGGAGGCTGCGGCTGGGGTTGGGGGCGCCGGGAGATGTGGCTTCCTCTGCCCTGGATCCTTCCCGGGGAGAGGCACAGAGGCAGTCCCCTAGGTGACTCCCTCCCCACTGGCCCACTTTCCCTCCCCTACCTCGCCTGGTGACATTCAGTGACTCAGAGGCCTGAGGTCACTTGGGAGCCCTAGGGAGGTCTGGAATCCCAAGGGCAGACTGGGTTTTGTGTCTCTGCCAGCTCCAGTGCTGAGTGAAGCTGGGGGTAGAATGGACTTGGGGCTCTCTCAGGCCCCCCTCTTCCTCCCAGCTACAAACCAGGGTGTTGTTGGTCCTGGGGCAGAGGTGAGGTTGTGGGCCCTACATTCACGATTCGGTTGGTGGCAAGGAGCAGGCCCAGGGCCTGGGCACTAGGAGTCATGCCCTGGTCCCCACCTGGCACGAGCTGATTGTCATTCGGAGAAGCTCTAGGTGGGAGGCAGTGGCCCCTCCTCCACCCCCTCTGCTGGACTCAGAGGGCAGTAGAGGATCTTGGGAGGGCCTCAAGTTGACAAGGAGGGCTCTGTCCGGAGAATTTTCCTGAGTGTTCTGGGAGCTTCTGCATCAGCGTGGGGTGGATGTCAAAGGCTGTCCACCCAGGAGTCCTCCCCTCAGCTGGTCTGCAGAGAAGCCACCACCCTGGCCTGGAAGTGGCTGCCCAAGCTGCTGACTCTTCATGAGGGGGAGGCTGCTTTCGGGGTCAGCTGCCTCATGGGCATCCTTCCGGGTGATGGTGGCTGGATGCAGCCAGACCACTGGGGCACACTAAGGACTTTCTTCCTCTTTCCCTGGATGTCTTGGCTTGCTCTCTGTGACTCAGGGAAGGACAGAGAGCCTAGGCCAGGGGACAGAGGCTGCAGGGGCCTGTCCAGATAGGCAGGGCTGGCTGTCCTATCTGCAGCTGGTGTGCTGCTTGCCCCAGATGTAGGCAGTTGAGGCTCATGATGAAGTGGAGTGAGCTATGCAGGAGCCAGAACCCAGGAAGAGTCCCCACATCCATTCCTGGAGCAGAGCAGCTGCACAGGCTGAGGCTGGGGCAAGAGGGAACAGGCTGAAGGGTGAGCTGAGGGAAGAGTGGGCTTGGGCTGGGGACCCATCACTCAAGCATACAATCTGGAAGTTAGAAAGGCCTTTCTGCCTCCAGGTGCCAGCTGTCTGTTGGTCAGCCTGCCTCTGTTCTCTGTGCCCACTGCAGGAGACAATGCCTGAGCCAGCCCTCCCTGCCTCCCACAGGTGGGAGGACAGGGAGGGTGACCCCACTAGAACTGAGTCCCCAAATCTCCAAAGGGCCAGTGCAAAGATGGTAACCAACCACTCTCCACCTGCACTGAACTCAGAAAAGAGCAGGTTGGCTGGAACTGCAGTAGGCAGGAGTGAGGTTAGACGACAGGAAGGAACTCCGGATGGCGGGGGTCCTGAGCTCTAGATCAGGGGAACAGGGGAGGGAGTAAAACTTTGTTAAAGCCCCCTCCAACTTCCCACTGGGAAATACTTGCCCAGGAAGGCAGCCCACACGCTTCCTGTGGTTCCCACAGAGGCTCCACCCAAATTTAGGAGGCAAGAGGCTTCTGCACCCCAGAGGTGCAGGGGAGGACATTGCCCCCACCAGAATCACCCGCCCACTCATCTCCAAAATCACTTGCCTACTGCCTCCCACCGAGGTGTCCAGGATGGAGCCAACTTTGAGGCAGGTCAGACCTGCCCCCTCACACCTGAGTAGACTGATGTCCTCTGGGTCCCCAACCCCAGCCTGGCAGTCCAGAGGCCGTCCCTGGCTGCAATGGCTCTCAGGAGACTGTGGGGCTGGACCCTCGCGGGGGAGGTTGAAGCCTCCACTTCTGGAATTTGATGCTGCTTCTCTGAAGGGGTGGGGGACTTTGGCTGGAAAGGGGTCGGAGGAGGGCAAGGCGCCGCAGGAGGTGTAGGCAGAGGTTGCTAGGGGAGCATGGAGAGCAGCCTAGGCCTGGTGGGCAAACGACCGGGTGTCCCCAGAAGTGGAGTCCTCGATGAAAAGTGGCTGAGCCTTCCCGGGGCGGAGAGACTGATGTGAGGCTGGCCGGCCTGACGGGCGGCAGAAAGATGAGAGGACACGGGGCGAGGAAGGGGAGGCAGACCCTCCCCGCGGCGCGGTGCCGCGTCCCCCACCAGCCCTGAGGGCTTGCAGGGCGCCACGTGTCCTCGCGCGCGTCCTCGCGGGTGCAGGCGGAAAGCTGGGGCCGCGGGTGGTGCGCGTCGGGCGCGTAAGGCTGTGCTGGGAGCTGCTCCAGTGTGGCCGGCTGCGGGTGGGGGCCGGGGTGAGGGTGGGGGCCGTGGGGAGCCGCGGGCGTCATTATCTGGCCCCAGCCCGGCCCTCTGCGCCTGCTGCCCGGCCTTTGGTTGCTGCGCGCTGAGCCTGGAGTTTCCCTCTGGGTCCTTTTTTGGAGCCCCCGGGGGAGGGGGTGCCATCAGGCTGGGCCCGGGCTGGCGGGATGCCCCGGGCCGGGGGACCCCGGGCCGGACCTGGTGCGAGGGGGAGGGGCTCTCTCTGCGGGACAGGGACTGGCTCCGGGGGGGATGCGCTGGGATTGCGCGCAGACGTGGATGTGGGGAGGCCCGGGCTGCGCGGGGCGGGGGGCCTGGCTCCGGCTTGGGCTCGCCCTGGGCCCAGGCCACGGCCAGGAGGTTGTTTGGAGCGGAGGTCAGCAGCAGTGGCCGACCCTGGGGGCTTCTGCAACTGGAGCCTGCTTGAGAGCAGAAGAGGGTAAAGAAACAAAACGAGGAGAAATATTTCAGAATCCTCCTGAGCACTGAGCACTAGAGTCTTGCCTCCTCAAGAGCTGAGACTGAGACCATGACACAGATGGGTAAACTGAGGCCTGGCTCTCTGCCCTCCAGGCAGGACCACAAAGAGCCACATGCTCCCAGGCTGCTGCTGGAAGAGCCTGCTGCTGGCTTTCTTTGAGGTCCTCATTTCATCTTTAAAATTCTCATGGATTTTGCATTCTAATCTAGAATACACCTATGTTTACATTAATATGAAAGAATGTTTTCTCCCAAGGAGTCAAAGCTCTGGGCTTTATCTTCGGCTTCCAATGCCCCATGGCCCACCAGAGGCTGGCTGTGTGTGGACCCATTGGCCCCCATCAGCTTTTCCCAAGCCTGGCCTCTCCAGCACCCCCTCCACACGTGCTCACTGAAGCCATTCCCCTGAGCCCAGTGACAGGGCTGGAACCCAAATCAGAGTGAGGCAGAGCACAGTTGGAAGGTGCTGGACAGGAGGTGTCGCTGAGGGTCCCTCCTGATCTTCCATAGCCTCTGACCTTGGTTCTGGAGAAGCCCCTGCTGGTGGAGGCCTGTGGTCACCCTCTGCCCACCCTGGGGCTGATAGCGGTTTCTCACCTGCTGGTGTTGGCTGTGTCCGACGCTGGGGCCGCGCCTTGGGATCTGCTGGGGGGCTGCTGGGCTGCAGCAGGCATGGGCATGCGGAGGCTGATGGGGCGGGGAATCCGGCTCCGGGTGGCGGCTGCCGCCCGCCCTTCCTGGGCAAGGCCACTGCTGGCTCAGAGGCGGGCGTGTCCTCCTCGGAGCCCGTGCCTGAGAGCGTCTCAGAGGCACGGCGCTGCTCCTCACTGGAGGAGGAGGAGGCCCCCGAGGCCAGCCGCAACAGCAGGCGGCCCTGCCTCTTCTCCATCACCAGCCGCGCCAGGTCCTGCTGCGGCCGGGCTCGCTTGCTCCACCGCTCTTTGGCCGACAGCGAGCCTGAGGGCTCCGAGCCCGTGTCCTCCTCAGACAGCAGGACAGGGATACGGCTCCTGGGGCGAGAGCCTGCTATAGCATGGCGTTGGGGGGGAGATGGTGGCCACTTTCTCAGGGCTTGGCTCCAGCGGGGGACACTGGGGCTGGCCTGTCTGCAAGGGCCAGGCCGTTGGGCAATGAGTTTGTGGCCACCTCTGAGGGCGTTTCCTCAGGGGGCCCAGACAGAGCACAGCCCTCTATCTCAGCCCCATCCAGCCCTGACAGGGCTAGGCCGTTCTCCAGGGGTTCTGGGGCCCCCTCCTCAGCAGCGCCTCCATCAGATGCCAGCTCCAGACCCAGCTCGCCCCCAGCGCTGAACTCCTCAGGCCGAGAGGCTTGTCCACCGGAAGACATGACGTTGAGGTGGGTTTTCTCCGCAATGTGCACAAAGGTCCTCTCAACTTTGGTGAAGGGTGAGGAGGTGACTGCCACACCCCCGGCCCCTGTGGTCACTGTCCCCACCCCCAGTCCTGCCCCAGGCCCTGGGGGCTTGGGCTCAGACTTGAGGACAGAGGACAGGGTGCCTGGCTCAGATACGTCCAGCTGGCTGCCCGTGGGCTGCGGCCGCTCGTGCTGAGGAGTGAGGGCAGCCAGGGTGCCCAGGTCGGGGTCAGGGGCCAGTTCGGCAGTGACAGGCGACTTCTTCATGTCGCCAGGAGAGACAAGCACCAGCGTTTTGGAGCCCTCTTCAGGCTCCAGGTCCCCATCGGCCACGGAGGCCCGGCCCCTGGACTCCTTCTGATCATCGGCCAGCAGCGTGGACGGGGCGCCCTCCTGGCTCCGGTCGGTGCTCCTCTCGCTCCCCCTCACTGCTGGAGCCACTTTGAGGCCCCAGCACCTCCCCCCAAGGCCACCGCTGCCTCAGCGGCCTCTTCCTCCTCTTCCTCCTCATCCTCCTCCTCTTCTTCCTCCTCTTCCTCCTCGTCTTCTTCCTCTTCCTCTTCCCTCATCTTCTTCCTCTTCCTCCTCTTCCTCCTCCTCCTCCTCTTCCTCCTTCCCATTAGCCTGAGGCTGAACGGGAGCCAGTGGGACCTGGGGGGTACTGAGCAGCATGTGCGAGAAGCCCACCCTCCGGACCCTGTTGAGCAGCCTCGCCCGTTCTCGGTAATCGGAAAGGTCTCTCTTGAAGTCCTGGTAGGGCAGGCTCAGAGGCACAGCTCGTGGGAGGCCGTTCACCTCAAACGGGGGCGCCACGGAGAACACCTGCAAGGGCACACACAGGGACCCTCTGAGGTCACCCACCCGCCTGGGCCCAGGAAGACTTCAGCTGTACCCACGAGCTAGGAGAGCCACAGGCCCGGCTCATCTACCAGAGTGTGAGCTCCAGATAGGTAGCCGCAGGCACTAGATCTGTTTCGTTCACTGCTCTGTCCTTAGGGCCTAGAATGGTCTCTGGCACCTGGTGAGTGCTCAGCAAACCTCCGATGAAGGACTGTGTCCACACTCTAGGTCCCCTGAAGTCCCAGGCCCTGATCCTGGTGGCCTTTCTGCCTCCCGGCCTCTCCATGTTCCCAGCCCCTCTCCTCACCATGTGTATCCTGCACCTGAGCCAGCAACAGTAACAGAAAATGAAAACTGGGAGGCACCAGGACCACCATGCAGATCGGCCCTTCCTTTCACGGATGAGAAAGCCAGGCCCAGAGACGGGCGGCAAGTGTCTGTACCACTTCCCGATGGCCTGTGCTGGGGCTGGCTCCTGGATCCCTCAGTACCACCTCAGGGTGTGCAGTTTCTCTGTGGCCAGAGAGCTGGCTGTCCAGGGCCACCAGATCCTGTGCTGGACAAGGACAAAGGTGGGGCTGTCCTCTACCCTTAAAAGTGCAGCCTGGGCCCCTGGAGCTCCAATCCAACCTCTCGGCCAAGAGTTTGTCCAGCACTTGACAGGTATGCTTAAGCTCCATTCCGTTTTCCTCTTCAAAGCTTTGTGTAGCATCCTTGGCAATGCGA
Organism: Ateles fusciceps; assembly: GCA_036589455.1. Taxonomy (NCBI): domain Eukaryota; kingdom Metazoa; phylum Chordata; class Mammalia; order Primates; family Atelidae; genus Ateles; species Ateles fusciceps. The sequence continues at coordinate 4,233,357 of JAZHEH010002241.1, forward strand.
TGGCAAACCTGTTCTTGGTTTTCTAGACTCTTGCCATGTTCCCCTTAGCCTCCTTCCTTCCAGACTAGAAAGGCCTGACCACCTTGTCAGGAACTTGGCTCCTGCTCTAGCTCCGCCCTGTTCAATACACAGACATCCCCAGGCACCCACAATGTCCGGGGCCCATCAGGGCTGACGCAGCTTTGTTCCATGGTGGGACAGTGTTGATGATGTCTGGCACTTTGCTAGCATTTTCGAGCACACTGGGCTTCTGTCTTCCTGAGCTAGCAGAACACAGCCCATCCAGACCAGAAGCTCTGGGGATATCCTGCCTCCACATCTTCCTGCTCACCCACGCTGCCAAGGAGTCCTGCCAAGCATCCTTCTTAAACCTTTCTGTGTCTGCTACCCCAGGCCCACGAGCACAGTCTTGTCCTGCCTAGTGGTTCCACAGCTACCGACCTGCTCTCCCCAACCTGCACCGCCTGAGTGATCTTCCTGAAACTTAATCTAATTCCATCTCTCTCTGTTGCAAATCTGCTGTGGCCGCCACAGTCCTTAGGAGAGAGTTCAGATCTTTTTTTTTTTTTCAGACAGCCCTGCTCTGTTGCCCAGGCTGGAGTGCAGTGGCATGATCTTGGCTCACTGCCGCCTCTGCCTCCCAGGTTCAAGTGATTCTCCTGCTCAGCCTCCCTAGCAACTGGGATTACAGACGTGCATCACCACGCTCGGCTAATTGTTTTGTATTTTTAGTAGAGATGGGGTTTTGCCATGTTGGCCAGGCTGGTCTCAAACTCCTGACCCCAGGTGATCCGCCTGCCTCGGCCTCCCAGAGCACTGGGATGACAGGCGTGAGACACCACGCCCGGCCTGAGACAGTTCAGATCTTTGACTTGGCCCATGAATCCTCCACCCAACTCTGTGATCTGAATCCTAACAGCTGCTCTGGCCTTACTTACTGCAACACCCTTGGTCCCCTGCCCCTGCCTATGCTCCACCCATTCCGATGCTTCCAGAAGTTCCCTAAGCTCATTAGACTTTCCGTAAGTGCATCTTCCATCTCACACTTTGCCCAGGCAGTTTCCTCCACCTGGGGGTTCCTCTCACCCCCTCTCTTTACATGATAACTTCCTACTCTTCTTCCAAGACCAGCTCAAACAGCTCCTCATCTTAGCAAAGAAGAAACAAACCCTTCCTGTCAACTTTCCTGTCCACCCACCGAGCAGCTTTACTTAGGCTCCCTTTCTACTTGTTTTCCACATCCTTTCGTGAGAGACTCTCCCACCTATTATTCTACATGCGTGTATTTATAGGGTCCTCTCTCCTGATACACAGAGATCCCTGAGGGTTTCTTCATTCACTCCTTCAAGAAGTGATCTTTGAATTTCTCTTGTCCCGGTCACCATGTTATAGTCTAAGAATCTATGGATCAAGTATTGAACAAAATAGACATGGTTTTTTATTTTCTCTGTATCAGGAAACGAAGTGGGGATACGCACATTCCACAAAGGCTGTGATCATAAATGAGGTCATATAAGCAAAGGCATATAGCAGTTGCTCAATAAATGTTAGCTCTCTCCCACCCCTACCTCCCACCTCCTGCTCTGCTCACCTTGGTTTGGAGGTCATTGACCCCCTCCCCAACCCCAGAAAAGCCTGGATGCCACACCTATGGGGAATTGCGTGTGAGAAAGGAGGGAGCTCTGCCAGCCGAGGCCTCCATGCAAATAGCACAAAGCCTGGTGGAGGGGATGGCAGAGACCCCCAAGGCTGAGGATCTGTCCAGGGCTGTGGCTGCCCCTCTTCCCAACTGCGATGATCTTCCTTGCAATCAGACCATCAGTGAGGATATGGTGGGGGGGTGACGGAAGAAGATAGCTTCAGATTCCAACAGGACCCCAGCAACCCTGTTTGAGCCAGGGAAAGTTTTCTAAGAAAGCTCCCTACCTGGCTCAACAGGGTTGCTAGGGTCCTCTCAGCCTGGGCAACATGGCAAAACCCTGTCTCCACTAAAAATACAAAAATTAGTTGAGCGTGGTTGTACGCACCTGTGGTCCCAGCTACTCAGGAGGATGAGGTGGGAGGATCGCTTGAACCCAAGAGATCAAGGCTGCAGTGAGCTGAGATCGCACCACTGCACCCCAGCCTGGGCAACAGAGCGATGTTATCTCAAAAAACACAAAAATAACAACAACAACAAAACAAACTCACTTTTGTCCTCTCCACATCTAGGCTGGAAGTGTCCAGAGAATTTTCTTTTTCTACACAATATTCGTTCTTATTAATCCATTCATTCATTTAGCAAACACTAAGTACTAACTCTGCCAGGCTTTGTTCCTGGACACTTTGCTCATCATCAACTTTGCAGCTAGAGAAAATGGCTGGGCAGAGGTGGAGGGGCTGCTGTAAGCTCCTGGGTGAGTGGGGGACCATGGGGTGGGTGGGTGCTGGCACTGAGAGTCAGGGACAGGCAGGCAGACAGACAGCTCTGAGCATGTCTTTCTCCCCAACCACCTGTGAACTCACCCAACTGGCAGCAGACACATCCTGTCCAGTAGGGATGGCCTTTAACTCCACCAGGCCACCCATTCTCCACAGAACCTCTGCCCATTGTCCCTGTCTAATCCCTGGCACCTTGGTTAGGGACACTCTTTCCTTTGCTCTCTGACCAGGCCCCGAATCTCTCTGAAAAGTCCCCATATAGAGAATGGGATCCCCTCCAACACACACACACGCACACACACAGACACACACACACACAGAATGTTCACATTGGATGGTTGTAGGTGGAACCCTTCCTCCTTCTGCCTCAAAGCCCTCCCCTCCTATTACCTGGGAGAGAGGAGGAATGAGAACTGGAAATCAATCTTCAGTCATAAAATCAGACTGGGAAACTGAGGCACAGAGAGGGGCATGGACTTGGGTATTGGCCCAGGTTTGAAGCACATCCACCAGGGTGGCCCAGGACCCAAAACTCTTTCCAGTGTCTCCCACTCAGTCCCATGTGGGGGAGACCTGGAACCCTCTGCCTTTTGGGAGGAAGAGCCCTGGATCTCGGAGTGAGGACAACTTTGCCCTAAGGATCACTGCCACCCCCACACCAACCTAGGCATGCTGGGTTTTTGGTTTCAAAGTCCCTCTGCCTTTCCCTCATCTGACTCTGGGCTGGGGAAGGGCAGAGCCTGGGCTCAAGTTCCTCCCTCCTCAGAGAGTAGCCTGACCTTCTCCCTGCCTCTCCTTGATGCCCAGTGAGTTACTCATTCATTTGCCTGTTTGATCTTGAGCTCATTCAGCAGCCAGTGATCCACAGACACCTTCAGTGTGTCTGACCCTTTAACTGTCTGACAGAGTTCACACCTTCTTCTCCCTTCTCAGGGCAGCAACCCTTTATGATTTTAATCTGCTTATTGTGGTTCCCAGGCCTGGCTTGACACAGCATTGTCCAGAGTTGCTTTTTAAAAATGCACAGCCCTGGGTCCTACCCCCAGATTCTGTAGGTCAGAGGTGAGGCCCAGAAATCTGACTGTTTTAAAGCTCCTTAGTGATTCAGAGTTCAGCCGAAGGCATATATGGTAAGGGTTGGGCTGTGGGGACAGGAGGAGGACAGGCCAATCAAACTGAGACCCTCAGAGAGAATGGAAGCCCCAGCCCTTCCCCCCCGATCCACTGAGCCCCATCTAGAGGGCTAGGCCCCACCAGCTCCAGAGCCCAGCCCAAGTCCAGGTTTACTCCAGTCAGGAGGAAAAGTGAAGGGAGAGGATGGGTCTGACTCTGATCTTCAATTGCCACCAGCAAAACAGGGCTCTCATGGCCTTGGGGAAAGTTCTCTGACATGACACTGGGGACGGGGCTCCACATAGCCCCATCTTTAATCCCCCACACAGGGTGCACAGAGCCACTCCTGCCTGGACCACAGCGAAGCCCAGACTTCAGGCACTGCACCCCAGCCCACGGTCCGGAGGTGAAGAAGCGGGGGCTGGGCAGGGATGAGTGGCGAAAGCGGGAGGGTGAGCCCTGACACCCCACTCGTCCCATGCTGAGGTGGGGGGCTTGTGCCTCTCACAACAGTTCCTCCTCCTCTCTCAGAAACTGCCTGGTGCATGCCTCCCACATCCTCTCCTCCACTAGGAAGGGACCACTCCCCACGCCCCTGTCCACCTGCCAGGAGATGAGATGTGCCCAGCATCACCTCTGTCAGCTCCGCAGCTCAGCACCTCCTTTCCCAGATCCTCCACCTGCATTTGTCGGTCTGCATCGCCACTCTCCAAGCATCTCTGCCAGGCCAAGAGCCCTCCCTCCACCCCACCCCACAGCCAGGAGTGCCAGGGAAGGGGGAAGGTGGCGGAAGGGGTAAGATGACATGGGAACGTGGCCACCTACCCTGGGTCTATGCAGAACTGCTCACACTTGACCCCACATCTCAGTGTCCCCAACCCACCCCTGCCTGCCTCAGGCCGAGGAGCTGACAATCTGTGGGGGGCATCTTCTAAATGCCCCAGGGCTTCAGGAATGCAGCTGTAGCTTGCCCTTGTGCCTTCCTGTTTGGCAGTGTGCCGGGATGGGGTGGGGGATGGGGGACCTTCCTCTTTTACTTTGTCCTCCTCACCTTAACCCTCTCTCTGCAGTCTTAGAAGTCTGCCATTATTTTCTTCTTAGTGGCCCACTGCTCTCGCTAAGTTCTCCTTCAACCCCCCATTCCATTCCTGCACCCCCCACCCCAGGTTCTCACAGTCCATGCTCCAGCATCCCTCCTCGGCAGCCCACCCCCCACCCTGGTACCCCCAAGGCCAGGGCTGCCTCTCTTGTATCTCTCAGATCACCCATCGTAGCAGAGGGGCAGGGGGAGGCTCCTCAGTGCAGTGTCCTCTCACAGGCCTCTGGCATCCTAGCTTTCCAGCCCCACCACACACTTGATCTCAAAAGCCTGATCTGGCTGGGCGCGGTGGCTCACACCTGTAATCCCAGCACTTTGGGAGGCCAAGGCGGTGGATCACGAGGTCAGGAGATTAAGATGATCCTAGCCAACATGGTGAAACTCTGTCTCCAGTAAAATACAAAAATTTGCTGGATGTGGTGGTGAGCGCCTATAGTCCCAGCTACTGAGGCAGGAGAATCCCTTGAACCCAGGAGGTGGAGGTTGCAGTGAACCGAGACTGCACCACTTCACTCCAGTCTGACCACAGAAAGAGAATCCATCTCAAAAAAAAAGCTCGATCCCATAGAGAACTGATCACGGGACCTAGCGGGCCCAGCCCCCTACTTTCACACCTCCACCATCCCCACCGGGAAGTTAGCAATTTGGAGTTGAACCCCAGAGCCAAGTCCACTCACCCCTTCCCTTCCCATCTGCTCCGTGAAAGGAGACTGCCAGCAGGGCGAGGGTTACTCAAGTCCAACTAGGCCCAAACCTCTGGGATACCCTCCTCATCCAGCTGCCCCGCTAAGGTGTGGACAAACTCATCCACTGACCCCAACTTGCCCACCCCTCAGTCCCAGAGTCAGCAACAGACTAGCCCCTGCACTCTGCCCAGCCGGGCGGCCTCAGAGACAGGGTCTACACTGAGAGCTGGGAAAGGAAGCAGGAGGGTGAAAGAAAGCAGGCGGAGGCGCAGGTTCCTGGAAGGCGTCTTTAATCAGGATTTGGTAGTACACAAGCTCTCCGGATTGTCTGCATTAACATACAGGGACTTAAAAAGGCACAAGATCCCTCGCACAGCGACGCGTGACGGCGGGGCGCCCCCTCCCCCGCCCGTGCGCGGCCGTGTGCGTGTGGGTGCGTGTCCGTGTCCCACCCCCGTGGCGGCGCCGCGCGTGTGCGTGTCGGTTTCAAGTGTTGGATTAGTACAGTACTCGCAGTCTAGGGGTGGGGGCTCAGTGCATGCTTTTCTATCCGGGCCTGGGGCCACCCCCCCCGACGCCGCTATGTACACTAAGGAGGACGCACCCCGGGGAGAGAGAGAGAGAGGAAGAAAAAAAGCGTCCCATCTTCGTGTGCGTGTGTGCGCGCGTGTGTGTGTGGTTTTGAGTTTTGTGCATGCTTCTGCTGGCCAGGGTTGGGGAATAGTGCAAGCGTATAATACAGTATTATTGCAGTACAAAAAGGGGGTCGAGGGAGGGACTTACCATGGGAGGGGGAAGGCTCAGGAATAAACCGACTGGGACTCAGGACCCCCTCGAGGGTCCTCTCGCTAATCCCCTTCCTATCTCTCCCCCACCCCGCAATTAGAAAGCGTCTCCTGAGGGATCCCCGGGTCCCTGGAGGCAGGGGCTCAGCTGGGCCCCGGTGCTGAGTTTCTCTCTCCCACCAGTCCCGCTCCTCCAGGGGCAGGGGCCAGCCCCTCTCCTCGCTCAACACTGAGAACTCCGAGGCCCGGAGCCCAGCCCCCTCCCCCTACGGAAGCCCCTCCGAGCGGGGGACGGGGTCGACGGAGCAAGTGCAAAGGAAGCAGATGTTGGTCCCTGAGTTTTATTTTCGGGGGTGGAGGTGTGGGAAGAGCTAGAAGTGGGGGGCATGTTTGGGGACCCCCAGGGCCCACAGTGGTGGAGTAGGATGGGGCAGGGGATGCGGACCGGGGCGTGGGCAAAAGGGGGCTGTTGGGTGGCTCTGAGACACCTGGGCTCAAAGCTGTGCCCCCCTCAACTCTGGGCTCTTTGGCATCCAATTGCAAGGCCAATTATTGGGGCGGGGGTGGGGGACAGCCCGGTGGGCGGTGAGGTAACAGGAGTCAGGGGTGGGGCGACGGGGCCCTCCGAACCTGGAGACTTAGCCGGACGCCTCCCCCCACCCCCCTCCGCACCCCGGCCTGGCAGCACTAAGGGGAGCCCCACTCCAGCCCGCCCCGCCCCGGGGCCGCCAGCCGGCAGCAGGGAAAAGCAAACGAAAACCGGCGCGAAGGCGGGGGCGGTGGGGGCGGCGGGGGACGAGAACCCAGGGGAAAGCCTCGGCGGCGGGGTGAGCGGGAGCGGCGGGGCCGAAGTCCGGGCGGGGCGCCGCGGGCGCTGTGGCGCTGTGGGGTTGTGGGGGGGCGGGCCGTACATTCGTGGCGCTGGCCGCGGGGGCGGGCGGGTGGAGGGGGCCCTACTGGGGGGACCTTCGGGGGCGCCCCAGCTGCGCCGTCCTCGTGTGCTCCCGGCCGGGCTGCTAGTCCGGAGAGTGGGCAAAGTGCGCGCAGCTACGGACGGAGAGTGTGTGAGTGTGGGTGTGAGTGTGTGTGAGGGCCGGTTAGTGCGTGGCCAGGCGGACCCCACTGCCCGCACCCCCCACAGCCTGTGCAGGGAGGGAGGGTGCGTGGTGGGAACGAGGGCGGAGCCGAGTGGAGGAGAGTCTAGGAAGGTTCGGAGTCCTGCGGGCTCCATTTCCCCTCCTCTCCACTCCTTCCCCACCCCCTCGTTTGGAGGAAGTGGGCACTCTCTGGGCCTCTAGGGCTGGGATGCTCACTGGATGGTGTGTGGGGGAACCAGAGGGGACATCGGAGCGGCATGGCCCTCAGACCGGGAGCCTCTCCCTTAGGGAGAAGGGTGCTTGACATTTTAGGGGCTGACTGTATAGGGGGTGGGCTGGTTCCTGTCCCTTGAGTTAAGTGTGTCCCAGGTCTAAGTGGAGTTTGGGGTAGGGTGGGCTGGGGTTCAGGCCCTCCTGAGAGATCTATACTTCCATCCCCCAAGTACCACATCAACCCAAGGACAGCAGAGGAAACAGCATTTTCCAGGCCCCCCGCCCCCCGACAGCTAGAGTTACCCCTACCCCCATCAGAGCCACACCCTCCTGAAGTGCGGTCCCCTCCACCACCCACTCTATATAGATACATTTACACAGCTCCTTCTGCCTACCCCAGGGGCCAAGGCTCCCCCCACCACTGCCTGAGCAAGACAGCACCACCCCTCCCCAGAAAAAGGGAACTAGGCAGGGCAGAAGAGAGAGCCAGTCCAGGGTCCTGGGACCAGCCTGGCTCAGAGGTGCCACCATCCCCACCCACTGGGCAGGGCTGTGTCTGTTTTCCCCAAAACTGGAAATGCAAAGGGAGATGGTTGGGTTCAGGATGTTAGCGGTTGGGATGAGAGTGTTCAGTGGTTATTGCTGTGACCCAAGCTGCCTTGAGTGTGTGGGGGATGTATATTAAGTTATCGAGAATTTACTAGAGCATTTGTCACCGACCCAGGGTCCTTGGAACATGCCCTCTCCCATGGAGAAAATACCAGTCCTACCAGGAGGCCCCCACTCACACAAAAAGGTCCACTGGCCCCCCACACTCATTCAGGCACTTATGCACGCCACATGTATACACACAGCACACACCACATATCCCCACTGGCCGGGTTCGAGTTCCTGGGGGAGGAACACTGTCACCCTTCAAGAGCTGCAGGCCTGGAGAGAGGGTGGTGTGGGAAGTCCTCGGGCTCACAGTGGTTGCAGAATGAGTTTAGGTCGCCTCTGCCTGGAAACCATTTTGCATTGGTTCCAGAGTGACTTTTCTTTTTAAAATTAGATGCCGACAATTAAAAATTGGGAGATTTCAAATAAAAATTAGAAGATAGTGGCAAAAATTGGTTGAGCTGAGGATGACACAGGCATGGGAGTTCCCCCTGTTCGCCACAGTCCCCGAACCTGCCACTTCCCCGACACTGTTCAGCTCTTGTTGATGTATGAGTTGGTGACACCCATTCGGTGCTCACAGATGCCAGTGTCTTCTCCGTCTGTGAACCTGACCCCTAGGACCTCACCAGTCCCGCTGAGGTCAGGCTTTGGAGTCCCTGCTTTCTCACAATAACACCTGCTCTGCCCACCTGATCCCCAGAACTGCTGTGGGATGCTTGGGGCCATGTGGGATTGAGGGGTTGGGGGTCTCTGGAGAGACAAGGTCCAGTCATTTCAACCAACCCCAGTACTCTGGAGTAACTCCCATCTGGACGCCAACCCATGGCAAGGTGGGAACGGGAAAGGAAGGAAAATATGGCTTGCCAACAACTCCCCTCTTCTCTATAGACTGAGGAGGGGAGCCCACCACAAAGGACAATCAATCAACCAATACACAGACCAAGACGTTCCACAAACTCCTACCAAACAAGACCTCAGATTATTCGGCATGGGCGGGTTTTTTATATGTTCTTGTAAATAAAGTGTTCTGATTAATTTGTTAAATGCAGATAATACTGGGATCTACCTCATAAGCTATTATGAGGTTTAAATGAGTTAATGTTGTAAAGTGCTTAGATCATTGCCTGGCACGTAATAAGCACTGTGTGCCAGTGACTGTTAAATAAAATCACAAATAATTGTAAGCCACCACTAAATGCACCACTATCAAGTGCGAAACACCGTTTTCAAAATGCAACAGACAACTGACCTTGAGGAGGCTATGCGCTTTCCCCAAGCAGGATATCAATCTTGCAACATTCTGGCCTCCTCTTGGGAAATGCTTCAGAAAACAAGAGTGACAATACTGCAGGCTCCCAGCCCCCCACCTAGCCTGGGAACCAGAGACAGGCAACTCGGCCCAAACCACATGAGGCCCTGCCATGCTTCATGTGAACTTGATCCAACACAGGTGGCTTAGATGACCTTAGCAATTTCCAAGAGTCAAAGCCACCCCGAAAGGATAATAATATTAAGATCACCTCCTGTTGGCTCAGAGCTTTATGGCTCACAAAACACTCTCCCCTCCACCGTGGAGGATATACAAAAAGATGTCCCCCTAAAGGACAACATGCTTTGAATCGTGGCCTTGCTTTAAAGGACACACCCTCTCCCACAGGTGTCAGTTCTGAGGGGGGTGTGTCTGAAAACTCAGCCACCTTCTCAATGCTGCAGGATCTCCCACTTCCAAAGGCGCTGGAAACAGTAACACAGATGTGATGCTAAAACGAGGCTGGAGTCACTGCCGTCATCTTTGATATATCACAAGGCACTTTGGGATCTTAGAGTACCTCAGGGTTATGGTCACTGAGAGGGAGCTGTGCTCAGGGTTGGGTAGTGGAACCCTCTAGAAGGGAATGCTGGATAACAGAGTGCTTGGTTTCATCCGACCCCAGATTAGGAGGGTCCCTGCCCACGTTGCTCCTGACTTACGAGCAGATGGTGGGCAGACTCCCTTTACTTCACCTCCTGCCACTACGTGGGGTGGATGGGAGGAGGGCAAGAGGAGGGGGCTGAGGGAGGCAGTGCCAGCAGGAGGGGAGTGGGGTCTGCTGTTCAGCCTCACCCCCTCACCTTTGTGCTTTTTGTTTTCTGTCCCTTCCCAAAGGGTCTACCTTGACCCTCTCCTACCTACTGACTGAGCAGGGTGCAAAGCCATCCAAAACAGCCTGGAGGGCAACAGAGGCTTGGGTTTGGGGAGATTCAAAAGTGAGCAGCTGAAGTGGGGGGTGGGGGCGGGGCACAAGTATTCGAACCCAAATCTGGCTTTTGCCAGATGGAGAGGTGCTCTTGGCCCAGACATCCTCATAAATAAATAAAAAATAAATAAATAAATAAATAAAAAATTATTTACAACGCAAGATTTTGGGGAAAGAAGTGTGTGGCTATGGAGTGGCTCCTGTGGATGGTGTGGATGAGCCATACCACGATGCTGGCCATCTGTGTGGACAGTTTGGCTCCAGGGCACTGCCCACCACACTTATGGCACCCCCAGGCAGGGGCTGGGGCCCTGAGGCCTCTACTCTAACCAGAGACATCTGGGGAACTCATGGGCCAAGAAGAGGTCACGGGAGAGAGGGGGTAGAAGAGCGAAGCTCGGATGAGAGTAGGTACGTAGGAAACCACCAAGGACTGCATAGACATCTTTCTGGCTCCCTAACACACATGTGCATACACACACTTATAGAGCACTATGCAATTTCGGCACGTGCCAGTCACATTGAGGTCTGTGCAAATGACACTTCCTGGAATTGCAAAGTGCACAACCTGAGCATTTATCCATGGCAGCCCTGCCACATGCACAAACGCTCATTCATAAGCATACTCTTACACACAAGTGTATGCGCGTGCACACAAGCAAACATACAGACACAGTCTTACTGAAATAAACATTTTGCAAATCCTCAGGCCTCCTCCCCTCCCCATACAGGCACTGCCCTTTCTGGTACCCACTTCACTACTACCCCCTTCCCCAGGGGAACAGAGGTGCTGGCTGACATGGTCAGGATGAAGAAAGGGAACTTTGGGCTCCCTGCAATGAAGGCTGGGGGCTGAGAAATGGGCAGAAGAGGCATGAGCAAGCTGGCATCCTGACCCTTCCCCACCCCCATGTGTCCAGATACCCATCCCACCTGCCTCTCTTCTGCTGTGTCTTCACCACCACCCCTGGGGGCTGACCAAGCACCTACAGGAAGGAGTCACCCTCTGAGAAGGGCAGAGGGTGGGGCTGCTCCCACCTGGAATTTGTCCTGAGACACTGGTTTTGCTACCGAGCACAGTTTCTCGCCTCATCCTTAACAACCACCTTTGCTGCCACTGCTGCTAAGCTGCGTCTCCTCACTGCTAGGTTCCAGCCTGAGAGGTGGATCCCAGGCCCCTCTCATCCATCCTCAGATCCTGAGGTGCTGAGGACAGACAACCAATCCTACCAGGGAGTGATGGCACAGGTGTCTTGGGGGGAGGGGGCAGCCTACCATGGACCAAGCCTTCCTGGGGTAAGATGTGTGAGGGAGGAAACTCTGTCCTCAATAACAATGGCCTGGGAAGGGCTCATTAGGTCACAGGGCTGCCTCCCCCCCCATCACTTAGCATTGAGACACTCCCCACCACATTCCAAACCTGGCTGGCCTGGCCTCCATCCCATACACAGGGACACAGGGACACATACACACACAGACCCCCCACACAAGGAGGGTCTTGGTCTCCCAGCAGCCTCTTGGGGTGGATCAGACCCAGCCATGCCAGAGATCAGATATTAAACATAACAAAGCCCATGCAGGCCTCATCTGCCTGACACCTCACTCTGGCCCACCAGTGGCTCCAGCTGAGCACCCCCTGCCCTGTCCAGGAAACGGCACCAGCAGCCCCACCCCCTCCCTGCACCATTTGGCTGGCACCTACAAAGGGAGCTGATGGGGGGTGGGGACGGAGACTCTGCTTGGGGTGGGAGTATTACAGTACCTTGGGCCAACGTTCTCGGGGGCTGTATTGCATGATGGGGTGGGATGGGGTGTGTGAGTGTGTGATTATTGCGTCCTGGGAAGGAACCATGGTCTCTGCCTGCTCCCCACCCCCCCCCACCTGCCCCCTCCAGGAGGGGGGGGGCCCAGCCTAGGTCTTGTGGGTGAACCGGGCCCACACCTGCTGCAGCTGGGACCGCGAGATGCGGAGCACCGAGGGCACGAGTCTGTGGTTGCCAGCAGCGAGGGGCGCGTGGCGCCGGTGGGGCGCCCGCACGGGGCTGCTCTCGGCCGAGCGGCTGCGCTGATGAGGGAACCGGAGGAGCCCGAGGAGCCGCCGCCGCCGGGGGTGAGGGGTAATGCTCCGTCTCCAGCGTGGAGGAGGAGAACACGGAGGACGCCAGTCGTCGCAGGGGGCTGTACCGCGGGAGGGAGTGCCCCGAGAGTCTGTCCTCCTCCAACTGAAGAGACCAAGAGAGTGGAGGGAAAGAGGTGTCAGGCACAGACTCGACAGCTCCGTCTCCGGGGCCACCCACCGCTCACAGCCCCTGCGGCGCCGGCGTCCCGGGCAAGTGGGCGGGGTCGGGCAGGGTGGAGGAGGGTGCAGACCACCCGCCCCAAGGTCCTGCCTCAGAATCTAGGCTCTGGCCTCCAACGCCCTTCCCCCTCCTCCTCTTCTCTGGCACTTCTCACACCATGGTCTCCTTGCTGAGACCTTGGCCACTCACCTCCTCCGGGAGGCCTTCCTGGCTTAGCCCTACCTAGCTCAGGGTTGTTCTGGACTGGGGAACCCTTTCTCTCAGGAAGGTAGCTCTGCGCTCTGAGAGAGTTCCTTGCCATGTGATGGCAGCTGTGTGTTGCCTGTCTCTCCAGCTACATTCCATGCTACTGATCAGGTCTCAGAAACGTTCCTGGCACCCCTCCGCCTTGGCACTCCTGCCTCATCACAGGGAAGTGTTGGGATCTGGGTGACAATGTGGCATAAGGTGGGACTCCAGAGCCCAATTGCTCGTGTTTGAATACCAACTACACCACTTAAAATCGGAGTGACCTTGAGCAAGTTACTGCACCTCTCTGAGATTCAGTTTCCCCCTCTGTACAATGGGGGTCATAATGGTGCCCACCTCCAAGTGTGGTCACGAGGACTGGATGTTGTAGGATGTGCAGCACTTGGAACAGTGCCCGCCGTGGAGTAAATGCTGTGCTCTCTGAGCCATTTTAGTATCTAATTTCAAATCACTCTTCCGAATGAGGAAACGGATGGACTCGTAGGAGGAGGGGCAAATTGAAGTCATTTCTTGAAAGTGGCTTTTTTCCCTGCCCCCTCAAAGGCTGAGCCACCGGGCAGCCTGTGTACGGGGCTGGGCGAGCCGCTGCCTCATCGCCTTCAGGAAGAATTCTGCCCTGTGCCTCCGTGCCCTCCGAGTGAAGTGGAGGTGTTCCAGGCATGTGGGGGTAGAAATGGTGCCCAGGGTGTTACCAAACCTCTCCCAGCCTGACCCTGCTCTCTTCCTGAGACTGAGGCCAGTTGAAATAGCTTTTATAGTGGGCAGCGACGACTGACTGGGCTAGCTCCTCCAGAAAGGAGGGAGCCTGGGGCAGTCAGCTCCAGCATCCCTTGCTGATGTCAAATGAAGGCACAAGGGACTTGGCATGGAGCCTCCAGCAGAGTAGGCCAGAGAGAGAACATTCTAATAGGACTGGCTTTGCTCCCACCTTGCTTTCCCTTTCAGCTTCTTTTTGGCCAAGTCTAGGATCCTTCGGCTAGTCCCATCTGTCCTAAGGGTTAGGGGTCTAAGGCCCACCCAGAGAGACCAAGGGACAGGACCATCGTTGCCCAAAGCCTCCTCTCACAGCACATGTGGGTCGCTTGAGTTTAGCATTCCAGCCAGAGTTTGTCAGCTGCCAAGCAGATTTTCATAGGATGGCATGGAATCCAGAGTGCTCTTGCCCTTCAGACTGGGCACCAGTTGTGGCCACCTGCTTGTCCTCAACACCAGGTGAAATATCACCTCTGAGACTGCTCCAGCTTCCTCCCCCTGCAAGTTTCCCGCTTGTAACAGATAAGAGTGCTCTGTTATTTCCCGGATGGACCTCAACTGTAAACATCTTTCTCGACCTTTGCATCGCCACCCCACCCCTTGTGACCCTGAGCTCCAAAAGGGCAGGACTAGGCAGCTGTATTCATCTTGTCCCGCAGCCCCCAGCACACTGCCCAGCACGTGGCAGGTAAATGCTTTGGTGGCTGCCAGGCAGTGTCTGTGTACTCAGGAATGCTGACCTGTGGTGCTATCAGCCAGAGACAACCCAAAAAGGCAGGCAAACAGCCCTCCCCCAAATTACACACCTGCTAGCCTCCTTCACCCTTGCCCTAGCTTTTCCCACCACTCCTAATTTGCACTTTAAATGTCCTTGAGAAGAAAGCCAGGTGTGTAAAAAACAAACAAACAAAAAACTATTACCAAAGAACAACAGATATTTTTAAATTGTGCCTGCTTTCACACTGTTTTCCTCCTGGCTTCCCACATGTCCAGGTGACAGGGTTGCAGGTGCACGGAGTTTAAATGATCGGTGTTATGAGGAAGTTCACACATCAGGCACTGAGAAAACCTGAGGTAGCTGTAGAGAGGGTGCCTCCACAAACGTGGCGGGGGAAGAGGGTGTTCCTGCAGAGACCTCCTGCCTGCCCTGAGCTGCGAAATCTCCACCTGTGTGTGGAGAGTCCCCAAAACTGTGATTCTAGGATGCAGCCAGATTTGGGAGGCCCCACATAGGCCCCAGCTGGGCTCAGCACTTTGTTCAGGCCAGCCGAAGACAGAAGAAGAAAAAATAGGTCGTCCATTTCTCCCTGCTCCTCTACCCTTGACAAAGGAAGGTCTCTGCTTCACCCTGCTGTCTTAAAGTGCTTGGCAAAACATGTTGTACCCCATATGTTCATCCAGAGGCACACACAGAGGCTGCCCCGCACACTGACAAGCCCACAGGCACACCTGTTGACGCGGCCCAGTGGGTGTGCACACAACACACACCTGTGCACACGCATACACACGCGTGCACACACACACATGCTCCAGGCTCTCTCTGATCCCGCACAAACCATCTGCTCTCTCTGGCCTGTATGTTCTCTGTAAGCTCACAGACCTCACACTGAATGACTCAGAGCTCAGATCTCAGAATGAGCTGCCTGGGTTCAAGTCCCAGTGCTAAGGCTACCAACAGGTGGTCACCAGCTGGGCTAGCAACTTTGCTTCTCTGAATCTTAGTTTCTTTACTGTAAAATCAGGATTCCCTGTCCATAGGGTTGTTGTGAGGAATATACACGTAAACACGAGAGTTCTTAGGACAGTGTCTGGCATGTAGTAGACTGTAAAGTGCTAACTATTGTTGTCGTCATTAGAATTACTAATGTTATCATCAATAGCAATGCTTTGACATTCTAGGTGTCTGTGCTTCTGTACACACTTGCAGATCTGCTGCATATTCTACACAAATGCAATAACGTGCACCCACATGCAGGCACATACATGTGGACACATCCATCCACCAGTGCACGGCTTGAGCGCTGCTGACACAACGCACATGCACAGTGGCAGAATGCCTCGGTTCTGTACACTGTGGGGGAACCCGAGGCCCACAAATACCTCACCCCCAAAGATACACACAACTTATCTATTGCTGAAACAGATAGTGCCCATCCCTGTCACAAGGAGGACCCGAGCCCGAGACTGACTGATTACAGAATCGGCCTGTGCTTCCCCATCCCACCAAATCTCTCCCCCACCCCCTCGGCCAGAATTCCCCCAAAGTGAGGATGAGTCCCAGGACGCAGGTAGGAATCTGCAGGTAAGAAAAACTTTAGAGATGAACCTCAGAAACTGAACCTCAGCTCCCTCATCTGGAGACCCAGAAAGGGACAGACTGGCCCTCAGTTGCTGGGAAGGGACCAGCTGAGTCAGGTCGAGACCTCCGTCTTCCGACTTTAATTCTGGGCTCTCTCTTGACACTGTCTGTCACCCTCCCTAGACCCTGTACTTCCTGTGGGTACAACCTATGATGCAAGTCACCTCTGATGCCCGTGGTACATGGCACACAGTAAATGCTCAGTGAGTGTGGACGAATGAATGAGAGCGGAGCAAGGAGGCCCAAACACATTCTGCTCCCTCTCCTGCTTACTGGTGCTGGGTGTGGTGGGGAGCAGTGGCTAGTTCACAACACAGTTGTGCCAGCCCATGTGACTGCCAGGGCTGCCAGGGCTGCACCTACAACTCAGGCCAGCAAGGGCCTCTCTGGGTGAGAACTCACGGGCCCCACTCTTTAAGCCCCCAGTTTCCAGTGTCCAGGCAAGGCTGGGATGCACACTCCCCCAGGATCACAGCTCGGAGGTCCTCTCTTCTAGAAGGGACCTCTAGATAGGGATGGGGTCTGAACACAGTACTGCCCACAGCTGCTTTTCCCAGGGCACCCACGTGATCCCAGGCAAGACCTCCCAATCTGAGCAAGTGGTAGAACTGGCCCCTGGTCCAACACCTGGGCACCTCCCAGAGCCACCTAGAGTGCACATTCCCAATGTGGGACCACTGTGTGGAACGCGGCGCAGCCCCTGAGCCCCTTTCAGCATCACCCCCATAGCTCTCCCCAGCCCCTCTGTGGGCTCACGGACCCCATTTGGCACACAGTGCTGTAGTTTCGTCCATTTCCCAGGTCAGAGGTCGCCTTGTCCCACATAGCGAAGCCTGGCCAGGCCAGTGGCTTTCTGCCTATTCTGACACCCTGTCCTTGTCAGAAGAAAATAACCTAAATACCATGAGACATTTTGCAATTTGGCCACCTCCCTGCCCTTCCAGCCTTGTTCCTCAGTCCTCCCACACAAGGAGGTGCCATTGCAGCCAGACTGGCCCCTCCGAGGGCACCCAACACACTGGTCCCTGTGCCCAATCTAGAGTCTCTGTCGCCCTGGCTCCACTTCTCCCCATGGCCATCCACCTGGCTCTCAGAGCTCACCTCCTCCATGAAGCCTGCCCTGACCATGGGAACCACCTCCCACTCCTCCCTGCTGCCCTCCAGGCCTCTCCTGCCCTGATTTGGGGGACCTTCTTCCCCCATGCTCCTCCCATGCTCTCAACTCTCCCTCTCACTCATCATGCAGAGCTTCTTCTCCTTTCATTCCCCCCAGATGTGAGCACCTCTCAGCTTCCACCCTCACTTTTGGGTTCCACAGTCCCCTTGGGTAACATCACCCACTCCTACGGTTCCCAAACCCCCAAATTTATATTTCCAGCTGAGATCCCTCTCCTGAGCCTCAGGTGCTTACACATAAACATCTCTCAGATACCATGAGGTTGTTTTATTTTATTTTATTATTTTATTTTTATTTTGAGTCAGAGTCTTGCTCTGTCACCCAGGCTGGAGTGCAATGGGGCGATCTTGGCTCACTGCAACCTCTGCCTCCCAGGTTCAAGCAATTCTCGTGCCTCAACCTCCCAAGTAGCTGGGATTACAGGCAGGCACCACCATGCCCAGCTAATTTTTTGTATTTTGAGTAGAGATAGGGTTTCACCATATTGACTGGGCTGGTCTTGAACTCCTGACCTCAGATAACCCATGATCCGCCCACCTTGGTCTCCCAAAGTGCTGGGATTACAGGCCTGAGCCACCGCACTAGCCAGGTCATTGTGTTTAAATCTAAATTCTCACTCCCTTCAAAACCATTCAGGGCATTAGCCAAGACACCAGACGCCCCAGCCCCTGCTCCATCACAGCCCTCTTGGCCTCTCCCCAGCACCCTCGGCACTATCCACCTTGCCCCACATCCACAGCCTCACACCAGCCCAAGCCACTGGGGCACTCTCCTGCCACTGCCTGCCAGGTGGCCTGCCTGCATCTAGTTTCACACCACTTCAATCCATTTTCCGCACAGCAGCCCAAGGATCATTCAACAGCACTAATGTAATCATGTTGCACCCCTGTTTAAAAACCTTCAGTGGCTCGACAAACCTGCAGCATCAAGCCCCAACCCCTTAGCGTAGCCCCGAGGCCCTCCATGGCAGGGCCCAGGGCCGACCTGGCAGCCTTGACTGCCACACTGTACCATCAGCACACTGCTCCAGGCCTGTGCAAAACACTGTGCCCGTGGCCTACAAGGTCTTTCTCCTGCCTTGTTGCTTGGCTTCATTTCTCACAGTGCCAGACTCAACCCAGAACGGAGAGGACACTTCCTCTGGGGGAGCCTTGCCTGCCCCCAAACATGGTTTCAGACCCTTAAGCCTGTCTCCCTCCATCACTGCCCTGTGACTGCTGGGTTACTGGTCAGTGGTACCCACACATGTGCAGCTCCCCAGGCCTACACATCAGGACTCTGGGCATCTGGAGATGGGGAGTAGGGTGCAAGCCCAACCTTACCTGTCTCTGCGGGCCTGTGGGGTCTGACTCTCTCCGTCGAGGGCGCGGTCCCGAGTGCAGGGGTGAGTGGGAAGGGCTGCCGGGCGTGGGGGGCTGTGATGTCTCGGAACGGCCATCGGCCTGGCTCAGCTGGGGTGGCAGGGGCTGGGGCAGCAAATGCTGCAGGTCCTCCTCAGCCAGTGTCTGCATGCTGCGTCCCCGGGGCCGGACGGTGGGCTCTGCCCCCAGCCGCCGCCGCTCCTCGCCCTCCTCGGGCAGTGGCCGCAGCTCCTCGGGCTCCTCGTCCGTGGTGCCCGACGTGCTGGGCTCAGCCCCCGGAGGGGAAGTCCTTGAGCTCCGTCTCCTTGTCGATGATGACCCACTCCTTGCTGTCGAAGTCCTCCTCCTCAGCCAGCGGCACTGAGCGGAAGGCGTTGCTCAGGGCCTCCTGCTCCACAGAGGCTGACACGTCCATGCGGCCACTGGCCTGCCGGTGAGCGTGGCCTGTGTCCACTGACAGCATCTGGGCTGGCTGCGAGGAGCAGGCCTGGCGCGAGGGTGAGCCAGGCAGATCCATCCGTGACCTGCAAAGCCACCCCTCATGGGGCTCAATGCCTGGGCCCGCTGGACCCCCAAGGACCCATGCAGGTGGCGGGGGGGAGCGTGACTCCCGAAACCTCCTGACCTCAGTAGCCCTCCCACCCTGGGCCAGGCCAATTACCTGTAGGTTGTCACCCTCCAACCTCACTTCCTATCAAGATTTCATTAGTTCGTTTGTTAGTTCGTTCATTCACTCATTCATTCATTCATTTAACAAATGTTTTTGAATGCTTACCGTGCTCCAGGAATACAAACAAGCAGAAAATAAACTGTGCAAGGAACGCTTCTCTCCTGGTCCACCCTAGCGAAGCTAATCTTCCTCAGGCAAGCTTTGTTCTTGCCCGTCCAGTGCTCACACCCACCAGTGGCTGCTTCCTGCTGCTTCCAGGCAAACACACCTAACTGGTCCTTGAGTGTACAGAGGGCTTTCCAGCCTCTTCTGCCACCACCCTCCAGGCCTGCTGGCTGGTTTCATCACCCTCAAGATGGCCTTCTTAGCCCCAGCTCAACAAACTCCAGTGACTCCCCGGCCCCAACCACGAAGTCTGAATTCCTTGGTTTATACTCAAGGCCTCTCGCAGTCTGGCTATAGCTCAGTTTCCCCATTTCCCTTGCCAGCCCATCTCGGATTCCCCTCTTATGGCCCAGCCCCGACGTGGCCTCTCCCCACAGGACTGCTGGCCACACACAGCCCATCCTGCTACGCTTTGCTGTCTGATACAGGTTGGCTGTGGCCTTGGGCAGGTGCCTGCCTTTTCCATCCCACAAGGATTAGTGCTTTGTGTGTCTCTTCCATCACAGGGGGAACCTCATGTCTGTTCACATAATCTGTCTGCCCAGGAGACTGTGAGCTCTGCCCAGCAGGGACCAGGTCCCATCTGACTTTTTACCCCAGGGGCACTGATTCTGCCTTGGGACATCTCTTCTGTCGTTACTTTTTCTTCTTTTCTTTTTTGAGATGAAGTCTTGCTCTGTTGCCCAGGCTGGAGTGCGGTGGCTTGATCTCGGCTCACTGCAACCTCCGCCTCCCAGGTCCAATCTATTCTCCTGCCTCAGTCTCCCAAGTAGCTGGGATTACAGGCATTTGTCACCATGCCGAGCTAATTTTTGTATTTTTAGTAGAGATGGGGTTTCACCGTGTTGGCCAGGCTGGTCTCGAACTCCTGACCTCAGGTGATCCACCTGCCTCAGCCTCCACCGCCCCTGGCCTCATTATCTTGAACTGTACTGTGAATCTCACATTACTTTCAGAGCCTGTCAACCTGGGGCCATACCAGCCCCAAGAGGACAGTATTTCTGGTTCGACAATAGTGTGGGGGGATGCTACACAAGGGGGAACTGCCTCTCCCAAATGCCAGGGTACCCCACTGAGAGCTGCCACGGAGGCCTAACCTGTCTGGACTGTGTGCCACTCCCTCACGTTCAGGCTGTGGCGGGGTGGGGCCTGACTTTAACTCTCCCCAGCATGGAGCCTGTAGTTCAATGGCTCTTCAGCTGCAGAGGCAGGGGTGCAGATGAGAACCACCTGCGGGGGTTTTCTCAAAATACTCTCGCCCCAGCCTATGTGGGACCTGCCCAATCTGACTGTGAACAATATTTTTATTGACTTGTTAATAAGACTTAAATAAAACACCCCTGAGAGAGGCCACCTAGGGTCTTATATTTATGCTCCCATGTAAATGGCTGATATCATTTCCTTTCTGAGGCACAGTTTGTTTTGATGGAAGTAAAGGGGAGAAAGGGTGCCAAGGCGCAGAGCTAGTGGTGCTTGCGTGTGTGCATGTGTGTGCGTGTGTGTATGTGCGTTTGTGTGCATGTGCGTGCATGTGTGTGCGTGTGTGTATGTGCGTTTGTGTGCGTGTGCGTGCATGTGTAGTGTGTGCGTGTGTATGTGTGTGTGTGCGTGGTGGGGGCTTGGACGGAGGGTTGGAGACAGGAGACAGCAGGGTGGGGAAATCTGAATCCCAGCTGCTTCATACTGTCTCCTGCTCCAGGAGCCCCAGAGCCCATCCAGACCCTCTGCGGTCCATGACATCCTGTTCAGCCCTCAACTTTCCCTACCACCCCTGCAACTGGGGGTCACTGTGAGCCAAACCCATTTGCTTCTTGTTCCCTAAAAGCAGGCAGCTCCTCACTGCTGTCTCATTCAAGGCATTTCCCTCCTCTCTTCTCCACTCATATCCCTTCCAAACTGCCTTTCCTCATTTCTCCATTTCCAGAACCCTCCATGCTGAGGGACTCCAGGCTACCATGGATGAAAATGGTGGTCTTCAGTCCCAGGTAGGCCAACTTGTGTGTGTGTGAGTGAGGACTGAGGTTGCTCATGAGAAGACACACTGAGTGGGTGCCAGAAAGGATACCCCCCTTTTCCCCAGGACTGGGTCTTTGGAAGAGACCCCTTTTCTGGTTCAGAGAAGGCCCCAGTCCTACTGTGGAGTGAAGTCCCACTCAGAGGCCAAGGGAAGGTGGAAATTTCTCAGGGGCCTCCCCCACCTGATGCTGTCCCACCCACCACCAGCGAAGGTGGGGGACCGGGCCCTGGCCCCTGTTGTCTACCCACCATCCAAGATCAACAGACCACCCTCCCACCCTCCTCCCTTCCCCTCCCAAAGGCTCATCTAGGTTCTCAACTCCGAAACGCTCCTTTTCACAACCAGATTCCCGCTGGTCCCCTCCACTCTGTGACTTCAGATCCCTCAGCCCTGAACCCCAAAACTTGGCCTGTCCTCTCTTCCAGCAGTTCCCATGCCCCCTCCCCCAAAGCTGAGGGGGAGCCTACCTCAGCTGCACTTGAAGCATCTATAATTAGTCTCCAGGAGAAGAGGTTCTGGAAGCACACACACCCACCTACCAACTTACCCCTCACCCCTCACCCCTCCTGGGCCGGGGTGCCCAGCCTGTCCCTCCTGCAGCCCGCACTCCGCCCATGCCCTTTCCTGGCATGAGCCAGGACCTCTCTGAATCCCCCACTGGCTCTCCCGGACCCTGTCTCTGGCCCCAACCAAGTCTGATCCAGGCCCAAGTATAACCCTCCCAGTACTTTCCAGGGTCTGCCCACTTCTGCCACACATCTGACTTTTCCTCCAGACCAGCCATGTGAAGGCAGAGGGACCTCAGGCCCCAACCATGCCCCTGGCCCCAGACCCACCTCCTTTCAGGTAGCTCCACTCGCCCATCTGCCGTGGACAGCCTCTCTGACTCGGGGCTGTTCACCCTCCGGTAGCGCAGAGAACGGACTGGGGTTGTGGGGGAGTCTGGGGGGGGGCACGCACCGGGGAGCTGGGGACCCCCACGCCTCGGCTCTGTTCCTCCTCCACACAGGGGCTCTGCAGGAGAGGGGAGTGCCATGAGCTGGGGCTGATGTGGCGGCTGTGGGCTGATGGTCTCCTCAGGGTGAAGGAGACAGAGACAGAGGATGATGATGGGAGACGCGGCGAGGCTAGGGCGGGGAAGGACCAGGAAACAGAGGCAAGGCTGGCAGGCAGACGGCTGGGGACCAGGCACTCAGGAGGAATAGGGCGGGGGCCCAAGGCTGGGAGTCGGGGGTGAGGGGGAAAGGCCACCCGCGCCCTTCGCCCTGGCTGCAGTTACTTTGCCGATGTTGATCCGGAGTTTGTTCCGGTTGACATCTGTCTCCTCCCAGACTTCAGCCTCAGGACCCCCAGGGTGGGGGACAAGGTGGGGACTGGGGCCCAGCCCTTCAGAGGGCCTCCCGGGCAGAATTGGGGGTGCGTTCTCCTGGTCACTTAGGTGCTCTCCCTGTAGCACGTCCTCGGTGTTCTCTCGGAGCAGGTCCCCGGGCACTGGTGTCACATTGACCACCCTGGAGTGGACCGGAGGAAGCCATGGGCAAGGCTGGCCAGGTGCCCTCTCCTCCCATGGCCCCCTCCTATCAGCACAGCCCTGGAGACCACCCCCAGGAGTGGGTACAGAGAAGGTCCCGGCAAGGGTGAGAGTGTCCAGGCCCATCACCATTCCTGGTACACAAAGTCTCTGAGACCAGACCACCCTCAAGCTGGCAGGGGCCACAAAGGAAATGTCACCATTTAGCTCCATTGACTTAGGGGATCCTGCTGTCGTTCAAGGCCCTGCCAGATTTGGTGTTCCCTGTCTGGCTTCCTTTAGACCCAGGAGTGGGTCTAAAAAGGAGAATCACTGGCTGGGTGTGGTGGCTCACGCCTGTAATCCCAAAACTTTGGGAGGCCAAGGCAGGCAGATCACGAGGTCAAGAGATGGAGACCTTCCTGGCCAACATGGTGAAACTTCATCTCTACTAAAAATACAAAAATTAGCCGGGTGTGGTGGCGCGCCCCTGTAATCCCAGCTACTCGGGAGGCTGAGGCAGGATAATTGTTTGAACCCAGGGGGCGGAGTTTGCAGTGAGCCGAGATCATGTCACTGCGCTCCAGCTTGGGTGACAGAACGAATCTCCATCTCAAAAAAAAAAAAAGAATTACTTTGGAGTTCCTTTTAAATTTACTTTTCTTTTGTTATTATTTTGCAAGTCTGGGAGCATAGATTGAAGTTGCCCTGAATATATACTTAAAATCTTTGCTATTTAATCTTCTTTTATTATTACGTTTTGGAGTTCTTTAAGCACTGCCTGTATGGAACTGGGCACTGCAATGTGCTACCAAGTCCTGTGAAGTCTCCTTCCTGAAGATGACCCTGAAACCCCTGCCCACTTCTCTCCTTGGCTTGCTCCTGGGGCTGGGTGGAGAGCCCCTTCCAGCTCCAGCTCCTCCCTGGACCACCTCTGTCTTTGTGCCCGTCACATGGTTCCGAAATGCTGACCCATCGATTGATTTCAAACATCCAGACTCAGCTGACAGCGCTTGGAGGGCAGGAGCTGTAACTTTTAGGTGTATGGCCTCAAGACATGGCCATTAAATTCATTTATACGAACGATGAGAAAGAGACAAACTGTGAGGCTCGGGTAATTTCACTTAGAGTTCCCTGCTCCCTCAGGGAACCCACTAAGGTCAAAAACTCCAAATGAGGAAGATGCCCACTCTATGCTCAGATTGAGGGTGGAGATGCGGCAGAATTTCCCAAGTTCCAGAACTCCACCATTGGGCACCAAGAATAGGAAAAACAGCCAAGTGTGTCCAGGCAGGAAGAGAAGAGGGGGACCACCTGCCCTCTGGGGCCAGGTAGGAAGAGGGGGAGAGGCCCACTGCCCTCTTGGGCCAGGTAGGAAGAAAGAGAGGACAGCCTGCCCTCCTGGATAACAGCTCCAGGCAGAGGCCGGTGGGTCCCCTTCCTGAGACTCACCCAAACATGGCTGCCGTCTGCCGGGTGTTCTGCTGGGGCGGGGTGGAGGTGCTCGTGGACAAGAGGGCATCGGTGCCTGCCTTCTCCCAGTCAAAGGCCTCATTCTCGGCAATGCCCCGCTCCTTCATGCTGTTCTCAAACACCGACATGATCAACTGCAGGGGGTGGGGGTGGTGGGAGGACAGAGAGGTGACCCGGGGGCTAGCCAGGAGGAAGGGGCAGTTGCTGGGATTGCAAGGGGAAGAGAAGGACCTTCCAGGACAGGAATGGGCCTGGAGGGGGCATTGGAAGGAGAAGGGCACATTGATTGTAAATGAAAACATGCACATGATATGCAAATCAACATGTAAATTATCATCTTGGATTAAGCGCCACTGGCTGGACATGAACCTCTGAGATCTGTCCCCTGGTTACCATCCCCAACCTCCTCTGCCATTTCCACCATGTTGGCAACCTAAACCACCGGGAGTTTCCAAACCCACTCGTGGGGTGCTGCCTCTGCACAGACTGCCCTCTGCTCGGGCACCTCTCCCACTCATCCTCTCCTCTCTGCAGCTTCCCGTCGCTTCCCCATGCATTCTCCCCCACCATAGAGCTGCCCTACGGGGCACAGTGCATCAGTCTGAATTGTCCACATGCCTATCTGCCAACTCTGCATCCCTAGCAGCCAGCACAGGGCTCTAGCCTGAGGGATGCTTGCAGCTGTGTGGCCTTGCGGATCTGACGAGGCTAAACCAAGATCAGGGGGCATCTCTTTCAGGCTCTGGGTTCAGGAGGTGGCAGACAGTTATAGACCCTCGGGGGTCCTCAGAACACTCCACTCTGGCTTGGCTGTCTCCAGAGCACAGAGCAGATTCTCTCTGCTGACAGGAGCCACTTGATTGAGTGCCTTCTGTGTGCCTGAGGCTGTCTCTGCTCCCAAAGTGCACAGCATTGTGCCTGGCACACAGTGGATCCCAGGCAGAACGCTGCTGCTGCTGTTTTCCCCTTTCTCTGATCAGGGACAATGGGTCCCATGGGCTGTGGTGATGGAGGCTTGGAAACAGCACTGGACTTGGAATCAGAAGATGTGCCTGAGCCCAGCCCTGCTCCTAACCACAATATTGGGCCTCAGTTCCCTCATCTATGAAATGGGAATGATCATCCCACTTGCCTCCCCACAGAGTTTTCATGTAAAGTACTTAAAAGCATTTGGCTTCATTAATTACTTTTGTTTATTTGTTTGTTTGAGATGGAGTCTTGCTCTGTCACCCAGGCATGAGTGCAGCGTTTTAATCTTAGCTCACTGCAACCTCCACCTCCTTAAGTTCAAGCAATTCTCATGTCTCAGCCTATCAAGTAGCTGGGACTACAGGCACCCGCCACCACACCCTGCTAATTTTTATATTTTTAGTGGAAACAGGGTTTTACCATGTTGGCCAGGCTGGTCTTGAACTTCTGACCTCAAGTGACCCGCCCACCTCGGCCTCCCAAAGTGCTGGGATTACAGGTGTGAGCCATCATACCTGGCCAGCTTCATTAATTGTTAAGAGCTGGGGCCAGGCATGGTGGCTCACACCTGTAATCCCAGCACTTTGGGAGGCTGAGGAGAGTGGATCACAAGATCAGGAGCTCGACTTCACCTGGTCACATTGGTAAAACCTCGTCTCAACTAAAAATACAAAAATTATCCGGGCATGGTGGTATGCACCTGTAGTCCCAGCTACTCAGGAGGCTGAGGCAGGAGAATTGCTTGAACCTGGGAGACAGAGGTTGCAGTGAGCTGAGATCGCGCCACTGCACTCCAGCCTGGACAATAAGGCAAGACTATGTCTCAAAAAAAAAAAAAAAAAAAGAGCTGGAATAATAATATAAGGAGCATTCGTTATCATCAAAGGCTTGCTTGGAAGTGTAAATGAGTGAACAGGTGAAAAGCACTGAGAACAGGTGCTCTTGATACATCCTGGCTGTGACTAGTTTACAAGAGCACAAGTGCCTTTAGTGCAGTTAGAAGCGAGGGGGGAGAGGCTCAGGGGGCAAGGCAGGGCCGTGGAGCCTCAGCAGGAGCAGGGTGTGCTGGGGCACAGTCACCCACAGAGTGGTGTCCAGGGAACAGGGCAGGGTAGCAGTCGCCCACCTGGTAATCGGGCTTGGTGAAGTAGTCGAGGCTGGCAATGTGGTCCAGGAAGAGGTGGAACTCTGAGGGCATGTGCTTCAGCAGCATCCGGTGCTCATACTTCTCCTTGATCATCCCTACCTGTTCCTGGAGGCAAGAGGCCACGGGGGAGATGGAGCCCCAGCTGCCCCCACACCCCCTCTGCCGCCTCAGACCCAGCTGCCTGGGGCTCACCTTGTCCTTGATCTTCCTCCAGGGCAGCTGGCCCACTGCAAACTCCACCAGCATGTAGAATAGGGACCACAGGTCATCGTGGCGGCCCATCTCCTGGGGGGTGGGGGAAGGGAGTCACCTGCAGCTCTCAGGTCCTTCCCTGGGAATGGGCGGCTGACCCTTCTCTGAGGGGCATCGGTCAGGGAGGCCTGATACCCAGGCCCTTAAGGACAGAGCTGGCGTCTCCCTGAGGCCACAGCTCCACCCCCAACCCTCCAACACACACAGAGTCCCACAGTCAGAACCACCATGTGTGCTTCCTCACCTAACAGGGGTCTGTAGTGAGAACAGAGAAAATGGGGTTCCCAAAACAAACGAAGAAGGCCACGCTGAGGCTGCTATAGAGGGGCCTTCCTCCAGCTCAGGGTCTCTGGGTGGCAGATTGCAGCCCTTACCTCACCTCTCCCCACCCCTCCCCCAGCAGCACACTGCACCCTGACTTTGCCCCTCCCGCCTCCACAACCCCCTGCCTGGGCTCTGCCACTCACCCGGTTCTTGTGGGCATTGACCGAGGCATAGCGAACAGTTCCTCGAAACCCAGCCACATTACGAGGCTGCAGAAGAGAGACCACCAAGAACATCACCCGGTAGCCCCTCATCTCGGCCACCTCTCAGCCCTGCTACCAAGCCTAACTCTTCACCCTGACCACCTCCCCTAGCTGGAGGTGGGCCTGCTCTCTGACCTTCCAGTCCTAAACTGCCCTGCTGACCCTACCCCCCTGCCCAGAGTGGGCAGGAAGATCACAAGGTGTGGATGTGGCATCCCCCAAGAGTGCAGGCTAACAGAAAGAGCGGACAGGCTGAGTGTGGACCCAAGAGCTGGGTGGCGCTGATAACACCAGGCCAGGCCAGCTTAGGCAACTGCAAGAAAAGTGGGTGAAGGGTCCCAGATCTGGGAGTAGGTGGGGAATCCTCCACTGTCCTCCCTGCCCCGACGGTACTCACGGGCCGCACATCCCCCGTGGTGTTGGTGTACTGCCGGGCCAGCCCGAAGTCCAGCATGTAGCACTTCCTGTAGGTGGAGGGCAGCCTGCCCATGGCAAAGTTTGACTGGGGGAGACAGCAGCTGTGAGCCCTGGGGGCTCCAACCCCAGCTGGGCCACCTCAAGGGGTACCAAGAACAGCTCTGCAGCTGGTGAAGGACCCTCAGCCCCACATTCACTTGCCCGGCAAGGAAACGTCAGTATTCACATGTGTGCACCAAGTCACGGCCTCACATCTGAGGGATGGGTGTGATCATTCCCATTTTAGAGAAAAGGAAACTGAACATCAAAGAGCTTAGGGAGCATCTCTGAGACCACACAGCAAGGGGTGACTCAGCCAGGTCTGTCTGGCTCCAAATTTTGGGGGCTCCCCAGCAGAGCAGCTGTGGTTTGGTGTAACTGGTGTGGCTGCCTAAGGCAGCAGGCCTGCTGGGTGACCTTGCACCGCTTAACTAACCTTTCTGGGCCTCGGTTTTCATCTCTTTAAGTAGGAGTTTTTTTCCTAGCACAAAGATTCAAGATGCCACAAAATCAGCTACTTGAAACTCCTTGCCAAGCCCCAGCCCTCAATCCCCTTCCCTCCATCCCCTCATCCTTTCCCAGTCCCTTCACCTTCCTGGGTTCCAGGTCTCTCAGGTCAGGGGCGAGGAATAAGGAACAGAAGGGAATAAAGAACAGAGGGGAATAAGGAACAGAAGGGAAGAACAGAGGAGGGGACTGGGCATGGCTGAGGGGCAGGCAAGGGTGCACTCTCCTGGGGGAGCAGGGGAGAGGAGAAGGGGTTCAGGGAGAAGAGGCTGTCTCATCCCAAGTCCCAACCATGGTTGTGGAGGAGAAACCAGGAGACCCAGGGAGAGAGTTGGGGAGTGTGTTTTGGAGGAGGGAACAGAGAGGCATGCGGGAGCAGTGCTCACAGGCTTGATGTCGCGATGTAGGAAGCCCACAGAATGGATGGCCTCAATGGACTCCAAGATCTGCTTGCCCAGCCGCAGTGTGGTGCTCAGCGTGAACGTGCCTCGAGGCTGGCTGCGGCGCAGGTCAGCCAGGTTCCGGCCCTGCGTGGGGGTGGAGGTGGGGGGTAGACTCACCCTCCGCCGCCATCCCAGACACCACCACTGTGATACTCTTCCCAGCCTCACCCCAAAGGGTTGTGCCCACTCCCCTCTCCTGGGATGACAGTCTCCCTTCCCTTCCCTTCCCTTGCCGTGGAGTCACAGCCCAAGCTCTTGGAGAGAGGAGGGAGGATGGGCCATGGGGACTCACCTGGAGCTGCATCACTACATAGTTAAACTTCTCGTTCCTGCCACAGCCAATGAACCTGCACACGTGGTCCTTCCCTGAGGGGCACAGACAGAGGTCTTCCAGCTCTTCCTCTTCTTCCTCATTTCCAACCCTAAGATGGGCTCCTAGTGCACCCTTGATTCCTGGTCCCTCCAGCGCTGGCCCTGTGAGCGCCTCTCTCGCCACCTCCCTGGCCTTAGCCTCATCATGTCTCCTAGACTCCAGCTCCATCACTTCCTTAATCACCAACCCAGCCTCCTGCTCCATCACTCTCTTAGACTCCAGTGCCATCTCTCTTAGACTCTGGCTTCGTCACCTCCCCCTTAGCTCCTGGCTCCATACACTCTTCCCTCCACCATACGACATCTCCTCCCTCACCCCAGCTTCTGATCTCATCACTTCTCTTAGCCCCTGGCTCCATCATCTCTTCCCTCCCATCCCCTTCCCCCGAAGCCCAAACCTTGCAGCTTCTTGAGCACGGCCACCTCCATCTTGAGGACCTGCTTGGGTTGCTGGGCTGACTCCACCTTGAGGGCCACATTCTCCCTGGTCAGCAGGTCCATGGCCTCGTAGATCTCACCAAAGCCCCGCCCCCGACTCTTTCAGCTATGAAGATGAGGGGATAGAGGATGCTCAGGGATCAGTCTAACAGCTCCTCATCCCACCGGCTGCTGAGTTGCATCCTTCACGGGTGGGGATAACTTTTTTTTTTTTAGACAGAGTCTCACTCTGTCACCCAGGCTGGAGTGCAGTGGCATGATCTCGGCTCACTGCAACCTCTGCCTCCCGTGTTTAAGCAATTATCGTGCCTCAGTCTCCCTAGTAGCTGGGACCACAGGCACGAACCACCACCCCTGACTAATTTTTTTATTTTTAGTAGAGATGGAGTTTCGCCATGTTGGCCAGGCTGGTCTCCAACTTCTGACCTCAGGTGGTCTGCCCACCTTGGCCTCCCAGAGTGCTGGGATTACAGGTGTGATCCACCACACCCAGCCGGAAGGGAGTGTCTTTGAAAAGGAGGATCTCACGTCTCTCTTCCTTGCCCCACCCCATCAGCACCCCTACCTCCTCTCCTAGTGCCCTGAGACAGACAGCTCACACACACACACACACACAAACACACACAGGGCCAGATGTCAGAGTGGGTAGTAGGAAAGGGTAAAAGACCTGTGACACCGTATAGACTGGAGAAAGCCTAATGTAGGATTCTGAGGAGATACTGGGCTGCCCTTGACCTTTTCTTCTCTAGAAGAACAACTAATATCATGTTTCCCATCCCCTGTGTAGACTGAGCAACCCCTATTCAGAAGGAAAACCAGTTCCAGGACCTCCCAGCCTCAGGGCAGATCGATCCCCTGGGGCAGCCAGCACTTCCTGGGGTTGGCAGCCACCAAGGAGTCACAAGAAGGAGATAGTATTTGGGCAAGGAGATTCCGCAAAGCGTGTTCGTGGCCCATGCTCACTGCCAAAGCTCACATCACACCACATCACATCACTCCCTAGGCTCCCAGCCAGATGCCCCAAAGCAGGGTGAGCCTCCTCTATGGGGAAGGGGGCACTGTGGGGAGCATGGTGGGACCGGAGCTTGTAGACAATGGAGCAGCAGCCTGACTCCTCAGCCTTCCCATTCAGCCTCCCAAAGCAGGCTTGAGAAAGGCAAGGAGGAGAACTGCAATGAAGTGAAGGAAGAGCTGGCAGGGAGCCAGGCAAAGCTGAGTTCTGGGGGAGGGGCTCAAAATCATTTCAGCTCAGAGGCCCAGGAGTCCTGCACGGTGAGGGCTCTGCTGGCAGGCATGGGGGAGCAGGGAGGAGGTGCCAAGTTCCAAGCTGGGACTGGTTTGGTTTAAGAAAGATGTACATGACCCCAGAGGAGGTCCACTGAAAGAAAGAGAAGGATGTAGAGCTCGATGCTCACCCCTCTGGGGAGCTGCCTCAGCAAGGGCCTATCTGCTCTGTGCACCATCGGAGCCCTCACTCTGTCCTGCTGGCTTGTGGCTCTGGTCAACCTGCAGACTCTGGCCGCTCAGGCTCCTGCATCTCTGAACCTGCCCCGAAAGTCTGTTCGGCACAGAGATGCCCTGTGATTGTTTAGTGGTGGTTGATACTGTGGAATGGAGGGAGGAAGACTGGGGCAGAGCTGGAGGGCTGGGAGTTCCCAGGTTACCACTGAAATCACTCGAGAAAGAGAGAGGGGCAGGAAGGGAAGATTTAGAAAAGAAGCAGAATGCTGGGTGGGAACTTCAAGGTGCTTGTGTCCAGGAAGGAGATGGCGAAGAAGGAGGAGGAAGAGTGAGAGCCAGAGTTCCTTTCTTCTGGAGACAAAAGCTAAAGGCAGGTTCAGAACCAGGAGGGGACAGATTCAGACTCAAGGGAAACAATGGCATGTCTGCCTCTGGGGTACTTTAAACTCTGGGGAGATGTGAATGTCTTCTAGATTCCTTTATGGTTTGCTTGTGCAAGTACAGAGGAAACGGCAAAGGGGAGGGAACAACAACCACATCTTGGTCTCACAGATGTCATCTCAGTTAATCCCCAAAGGCTCCTGGCAGCACAGGTGAGGAAGGTCATGTGAGTCCCCATTTTGCACAGAAGGAAAACTGAGGCACGTTACGTGCAGTATTTTGCCTCACGTCACATTGCTAGTTAATAGGAAAGCCAGATCTGGGCTCGGTGGCTCACAGCTATAATCCCAGCACTTTGGGAGGCTGAGGTGGATGGATCACCTGAGGCCAGGATTTTGAGATGATCCTGGCTAACATGGCAAAACCCTGTCTCTACTAAAAATAGAAAACATTAGCCAGGTGTGGTGGTGGGCACCTGTAATCCCAGCTACTCGGGAGGCTGAGGCAGAAGAACCACTTGAACCCGGGAGGCGGAGGCTGCAGTGAGCTGTGATCATGCCATTGCACTCCAGCTTGGGCAACAAAAAGAAATTCCGTCTTAAAAAAAAAGCCAGGTTTCATCTGGCAATCAAATGCAGAATCCATAATGTTACAGAAACTGTGGACCCATCAGCATTAAACGTGTGAGTGCTGAGATTCAAGCCCAGATCCACCAGGCTCCGAAATCATTACAAGAGATAAGTAAGGAAGGCTCGGGACAGCCAAGACATTTATGACACCTACTCCCCAATTTCCCAGGGTGCCCCAGGGTATTTCTCTACCACCTTCATTTCCCAGCAGAGCCTATTTCTCCTGCTTTAGTCCCCTCCTTCCTCATCCACCCCCTCCCCCCACCCATTACAGAACCTCCATAAGACAGGGAACTGGGTGTCTTCACCACCTACTCCACCAACATCCCTCCTCCTTTGCACCACTGCTAGGTCTGACTTATCTGTAAGACAAAGTGACTAGGCCCCTGATACCTTTGAGGGGGTCCGTGAAAATGGTTTAATTTATTTTAAAATCATAAGGGAGGCCAGGCACGGTGGCTCATGTCTGTAATCCCAGTACTTTGGGAGGCTGAGGCAGGTGGATCACCTGAGGTCAGGAGTTCAAGACCAGCCTGGCCAACATAGCAAAACCCCATCTCTACTAAAAATATGAAAATTAGCCGGGCGTGGTGGCAGGCACCTGTAATCCCAGCTACTCAGGAAGCTGAGGCATGAGAATTGCTTGAAACTGAAAGGCAGAGGTTGCAGTGAGCCGAGATCTCGCTACTGCACTCGAGCCTGGGTGACAGAGCGAGACCCTGTCTCAAAAAAATAAAAATAAAAAACATCAGGGAAAAAAATGAACCTTTAGGTTAAAGAGAACAACCTAGTATACAATATTAACATATTCTTCTTTATACCATTGCAGTCATAAAATACAATTTTAAGTACTTTCTTATGGAGGAAGGGGCCCATAAAAGTCATAATATGGCCCAGCCCACAGTCCAGTAATAAGAATATTCTCTCAGTCTCCCCTTTCTCCACTCCTGCTAAATTTGACACGATCCCAGCCCCTGCTGAAGGACCTCCCTAAACTAGAGGAGAAATATGACACAACAGGATCAACATTGGGCCTTGGGAGGAAGGAGACCTGGTTTCTTGACCAGCTCTGGGTGACCTCGGGTGAGTTTCTTAAACTCTCTGAGCCTCCACATTTCCTCCTCTATAAAATGAAGGGAATTGGACTAGAATCGGTCACAAAGGCTCCTTCGGCTCAGTGGTCCTGATTCATGCTTGGATGGGCTGATTCTTGGCAGACAGACCTGGTCCCACCTACTGTCATGGAAACTTGGCAAATTAAGCAATTTCCTCAGTTTCCACACCTGTGAAATGGGAGTAATACACGGGGATACAAATCTACTTGGTAAGTTCTTGAGATAATGCACATAAGGCATTTTGCACAGTGCCTGGCCACAGTTAAGGCTCAAAACAAATGCTAAGTCTTTATTACTATTATTGTTTGCTATTCTGATTGCGAGAAGCACCCCTCAGGATGAATAAAATGTTATTATTTTATTCTTTTTTTTTTTTTTTTTTAGAGACAGGGTCTTGTTATGTTGCCCAAACTGGATTTGAACTCCTGGGCTCAAGTGATCCTCCTGCCTCAGCCTCCCAAGTATTGGGGATTGATTGATTGATTGACTGATTTTGAGGCGGAGTCTCAGTCTGTCAACCAGGCTGGAGTGCAATGGCATGATCTCAGCTCACTGCAACCTCTGCCTCCTGGGTTCAAGCGATTTTCCTGCCCCAGCCTCCCAAGTAGCTGCAATTACAGGCACCTGCCACCACGCCCAGCTAATTTTTGTATCTTTAGTAGAGATGGGGTTTTGCCATGTTGGCCCAGCTGGTCTCAAACTCCGGACCTCACCCTCCCAAAGTGCTGGGATTACAGGCGTGAGACACCATGCCCGGTCCCCGTATTTATTTTTAAATGCCACATCTAGTGACACTGACCCCCATTTTCTCCTGGCCACCGAGATCTCTGGGCAGTTTGCCTTGGTTCCTGAGCTCTGCCTCCCACCTCAGTGCCATCCTCACCAGGAATAGGCTGAAGGGAGGCAAGTGGCCCCTCAGCCTCTCTAGCTCTCCAGGGGTGGGGGTGGGAGGTGAAAGTGAGGAGAGGTCAGCATGGTTGCTCTCACCCCAGCTCCCTCCTCCGTTTCTCTCCCCCACTCATCTTCCATTCATTCTCTCAGAAAGCACAAAAAAGTTCTAGCCCAAACTCAACATGTGTAAATACTGTCTTTTTTCTCACCACTTCAGTGCAAATGCCATTCTGTCTCCAATCCGCCAGAAACTAAGCTCCCAGACCCTCGTTCCTTTTATCACCGCCGTGGCTCTTCCTCCCCCTCAATTTCTGTCCCCGTTCTCTCCCTCTCAGGAAGTCGTCTCTCTGGGACATAACCAGCCCCTTTCCTCCTCTCTTGGGGCCCCTAGGATTCTCCTCCTCTTCACCCCTTCCACTCCCAACCCCAGTCCCAGAGACATCTCTGAAAACGCCGCCACCATTGCCTCTCTTAGGTTTCTAGGGGACCTGCACGGCCAGCGGCTGTTGCCGTGGAGACCCGCCTGCACCCGGGCCTCACCCTTCTCTCCAACCCCGCACCCCGGTGAGCTGAGCCTTCCCCCACTAAAGCACGCCGGCGCGCACACGCGCAAGCACACACGCACACACACTGATTCGGAATATACCTGACCTCTGTCTTTCTCCCTCCCCCTCCTCCTGGTTCCCCCACTCCGGTGAGACCCACAGGCTCACACACGGGTTCCCCCCACACTCCGCCCACAGTCAGCCCCACATCATCCTGCCCCACAATGATAAGAGGACACCGGAGCGCTCTTAAGTGACGGAAAAGGGAGGTGATTTACAGTAAGTCTCGTTCCCCAAGCATTACCATTCCCGCAGCCCTCACGCGCCCCCCTCCCGCGCCCCCCTCCCAGGCAGGCCCGGCTCCCGAAAGGCTGAGACTACAACTCCCAGCAGGCCAAGCAGCCCGAAGTCCCGGGCTGGAGGAGCAGGGCACGCCGGGAGATGGAGTCTCGCCGTGCTGCACCTGCCGCAGGACCCGGCGAGGGGAGGAGGATAGATGGAGAAGATGGAGTGAGGGTGCGGCGGAAGCAGCCTGCAGGGCCTCTTTCCCCCAAACCCAAGCCTTTCCCGTCCTCTGTGGAAGCGGAGGGACACATTCTCGTCCACTGCCCTTCTCCAAGGTCCGTCAGAGAAAGAGCTCCCTCCCCCACCCCTCTGCCTCCTCCCCCACACCGGGCTCTGCAGCTCCTGCCCAGACATCCGACCAGGAGTTGTTCCAGGCTTGGCCTGACCAACGTGACCTAGCGGGGGAGAGGGGTGAGAGAGGGCGGGGCTGGAGAGAGGGCACTGGGGAGAAAGCTATTGTCCACATGTGTTGGCAAAAATAATGACCTGCAAGCAGTATGCAAATGAGCTAAAGGCACCTCCCTCTTAGGGTAGGGGCGCGAGGGCACCGGTTTTAACAAGTCTCCAGGTCCTTGCCTCCCTCCCTGCTACCCTCCTTCTGCCCCGCCGGGTCACTCACTCACCACCTTCCAGCGATCCTTGACCACGTAGTTGGCCGGCAGGATGTCGGCCTGCTCCCCTCTCCCCCACTCATGTTGGTTTCGTCCTTAAGGGCAGCCGCTAGGCACTGCATCCGCCAGCCAGAGGGAGGGGTGTCCGCAGGGCCTGCCCTGAGGGGGCCATCTACCTAGGGGAGTGCGGAGGGGCTGTGAGAGCGGGCTGCGGACCCAGGACCACCTGGCAGACATGGAGGAGAGGAGCTCCACTCCTGCCCCGCATTCTCCCTGGGCCCACTAGACAGATGCTCCAGGAGTTACCAAGGGAAACATTGTGTAAAGGCCAGTGCAAGGGAAATACAGACTACAAACTGGAGATGTTTAAAATCAGCAATAGGACACACATGCCGACCAATAAAGAAGAGGAAAATGACAGCGAACAGGCGGAGGGGGAAAGAGACATATGCTAACTGATGCCGGGAAGACTTGCTGACTAAGAGACTGGGACCCTCTCCCTTGTAGGGGAGACCTGGGCCTTAGGGAACCCTCTCCCTGCAGGGGAGTCCCTGTGCCACAGAATGTCCATGGAGCTGTGCAACGGAGGCTTAGTGAAAAAGGAAAACCTGCCACCCAAAGGGTGACCTGTGGGAGACCCACACCAAAGTGACCTGCTAATCAACCCTGGGAGACGTGGTAATCAAGAAAATGAGGGGGAGGCACTAAAGCCCCTTGAGGGTGGTGCTAACTGAGGGGGGATGCAGGTGCTGGGAGGCACACACCTCTCAGGGAGAGCTGAACCCACTGACACAGCCATGGGGTTGGGAGGTCAGGATATGAGAGATGGGGTGAACACAGGTGATGGACTCAAGACACGGATTTCGGATGGACAGCAGCCTTGTGGTCACTCCAGAGGAACAGAGGTGGGCTGAATTGGGGGGAGGGCAGAAAAATGAGAGGGGCCTAGCAGAAGGCAGGAGGAGTGACAGGGAACAGCAGGTCTGGGTGGGCATGGGGTGAGAGAGCCTCTGACCACACCTTTCTGGGTCTGCTTAGGAATGAACAAGAAAGAGCACAGCTCTCCTCAAATTAGGATAGGTAGAAGCTGAATATCAGGGAGAGCTTCTCAGTGGTGAGGGTTGGAAAAGCCAGGCACATGTTACCAGAGAAATGCCAGTGTGTGTGTGTGTGTGTGTGTGTGTGTGCGCGCGTGCGCGTGCGCACACACACACACATATGTCTCTATGTATATCTGTGCATGTATCATTCTGTGTGTGTATGTGTGTCTTTCTGTGTCTATCTTTTCCATGTGTCTGTGTGCTTTTCTACATGTATCTATGTGTCTGTATGTGCTTGTGTGTGTTTTGTGTCTGTCTGTGTGTGATGTGCACGTGTGTAGGCAAGGGGCCAGAAGAGATGACTTTCTGAGATCTCTGCCAACCCAGGACAGGATTTGGAACCAGGATATTGTCCTCTTCTCTTTCCCTCACACTTTTTACAAGCACACTACTGTGCCCTCACAATGACCCTGGAGAGTCACAAATACAGAAAGAGGGAAGTTACTTAGGCTATGGTTTGAGGGTTGCGGTTGGGGTAGGAAGGTAGCTGAAGAGATCTACAGATGGGGTAGAAACTACATAAACCTGCCTTTCCTTGGGATGAGATAACGTCCCAGGGCTCTTGTGTCTAAACATCTGCCATAGGGGACAGGGTGGGACATGAAGGTGTGAAAACCACCTTCCAATGTCATGATGTGCCATGGTGGACATATGGAGAAGGGGTCTTCATGGGGAGGGGTGCTGCCACTCTTTTTCTCCTTCTTCAAATGACTAAGCTGAGCTGTTTCCTCCAACCCTTACACCTTCAGAGCATCAGGACTCCCTCCTTCTGCAAAAGTGGGATATGGGGCATCAGGAATTTGGAGGGCAGTGAAGGCAATGGCAGGATGAAGGGAGAGGTAGGGATGGGAGTTCTGGAATAAAGGTGGAGGAGACAGGTTGAGGACATGACTGAAGAAGCAACTGAACTGGCAGGAGAGGGCCTTCAGAAGTTGAACTGGGTGAACTCTGGACAGTGGATCTGTTAGGTTGATTAGGAAAATTTGTGTCCTGCTCCCATTTTATAGATGAGCAAACCGAAAAGAAACAGATGAGGCAGGACAAGGGAGAGTGGAGCCAGGAAGATAAATGACGGTTACCTGCCTCTCCCCTCTCCACCACCCTTCTGTCTGCATCCAAGGACTACACTCAGCTCAGACTGGGTTGGACGATACAAACATGGGACACTTGGCCGCCCTGTTACTGCCACCTGAGGCCCCTGTGTGCGCATGGAGGCATGGGGGCATGGTGAGGGCGAGGGCTCGTGCAGGAGTTTGTATGAATATCTGTCGGAGAGTGCAGATAGGAGCGTATGGGGCCAGTGATGGTACACAGAGGTACATGGAAGTGATGGGAGCTCAAGACGGCCTGTGAATACAAGTGTTGGTGTGTAACTCTGCAAGCTGTTAGCAGGTGTGTGTGGGAAGCTGGGAGCCCAGGTAAGAGGGGTGATGGAAACAGGTGGAAGAGGTGTGGAGGGGAGGCAGAGGGGAATGACAGGCATGAGGAGTGACAGGATCAGAGGAGGGGGTTGGGTAGGATAGAGACCGGTGAGAGATAATGATGACAGGCAAGGAAGTGACAGGACACGGGAGGGATCTCTGGGCATAGTTGAGGGGGGTGAGGAGGTAGGTAAGGAGACAGGTGGGAGGCATGGAAGGACTGAGGACAGGGACCGAGGTTACGGAGACAGCTGAATGACTCTTCAGGGGTGACAGGAGAGTCAGGGGTGAAGCCATGGGGACAGGGGTCGGAGGTGAGTGGGGGACGAGCAAAGTCCCTGGAGGACGGGCTGGGGAGGGAGGTCTGTGTGCTGGGGGCAGGGAGCGGCTCCGGGCCTCCGCACGGCCCAGGCGGTGTAGGCCAGCGTCCCAGCCCAGCGGGCGGCAACGGCAGCGCGGAGGGGGAGCCCGAGAAGGCTGCGCTGGGAGGCGAGCCAGGCGGGGCCCCCTGAGCCCGCGAAGGAGCCCCCGCCCCGACCCGGCCCGCCCCGCCCCGCCTCACCTGCTCTGTGCCCGCTGCGGCTGCGGCTGCGGCTGCGGCGGCGGCGGAGGCAGCGGCTCGGGGCGGCGCATCACCCGGGGCCGGGGCTGGGCGGGGGCGGCTCAGTGCAGCGCAGGGCGACCCGCTCCCTCCGGCGGCGGCTGCGGCGGCCTCCGGACCGGGACCATCCCGGCCCGGCCCGGCCCGGCCCCGATCCTCCTAGGGCGACGGCGGCGGCGGCGGTGGAGCGGGGGAGCTGCCCACAATGCACCGCGCCGCCAGCATCAGCACCAGCCCTGACATCACCTCCCGCCGCCCGCTCTGACATCACCGCTCCTCCTCTGACATCACGTTCCGCTGGCCCAGCTCCGCTCTCCTCCAGCCCTGGGACTCTCAGCTGTCCCCGCTCCAGCTCTCAGGTTCTCCTTACCGCTCTGCCACTCACTTGACTCCATCTCCCAGCACAGTCCCATCGCCCCTTACCTGTTCCCATAAAACTCACCTGTCTCCATCACCTTTTATGTTCCCCGTTCCCAGCATGTCCCTACAATTCCTCACCTGACCCATCAGTCTCGCCTGATTCCCCCACTCCATTCTCTACATGTTTATATCGCCTTCCTCTAAACTCATCTCCTCACCTGTAGCCATCCTCCCATACGTCCCCATCACCCACCTCTTCTGGGGCCATCCCACACTCGCATCCACCACCCGTCACGTGTAATTCTCACCTCACCACATATATGCTTTATCCTTTGGCTCAACCTGTGTCTCTCTTTCTTTGGCCCTTTCTTTCATTTGCGGACAAACTCTGCCACTGGTTTTTACTGCTTACCAAATAAGATGCACACTCTCTACTGTAACATCAAAACATCTTCCCAACATGGACCCATAAGGCCATTACTCTTTTTCTGACAGGTTGGGTTACTCAACAACTCAACATTCCAACATTCCTCGAACAACAAACTCTGCATGCAGTCTGTCTCTCAGTTTCTTCCTTCTTGGTGTTTTTTTTTTTTTTTTTTTTAGACAGGGTTGCCCCAAGCTGGAGTGCAGTGGCACAGTCTCAGTTCACTGCAACCTCTATTTCCTGGACTCAAACGATTCTCCAGTCTCAGCCTCCCAAGTATTTGGGACTATAGGCATGAACCACTATGCCCGGCTAATTTTTGTATTTTTTTGTAGAGACAGGGTTTCACCATGTTGCCCAGGCTGGTCTTGAATTCCTGAGCTCAAAGCCGTCTGCTCACCTCAGCCCCCCAAAGTACTGGGATCACATGCATGAGCCATTGTGCCCAGCCAGTTCCTTCCTTCCTTAATGCCTTCAACAAATGCATACAGAGCAACTTCAGTAATAATAACAACAACAACAACAGGCCAGGCACAATGGCTCATGCCTGTAATCCCAACACTTTGGGAGGCCAAGGCAGCAGGATCACGGGTGCCCAGGAGTTCGAGAGCAGCCTGAACAACATAGTGAGAGACCTTATCTCTACAAAAAATTTAAAAAATAGGTGTGGTGGTGTGCAACTGCAGTCCCAGCTACTCGGGAGGCTGAGGTGGGAGGATCTCTTGAGCCCAGGAGGTCGACACTGCAGTGAGTCATGATTATGCTACCGTGCACCAGCTTGGATGACAGAGAGACTCTGTCTCAATAACAGCAACAATTGCAGCAGTTATTTATTTCTGCCGGACACTATTCTAACTACTTTACATATGTTAATTCATTTAATCCTGATGACAACCCTATGAGGTAAGAGTACTATTGTTATCCTTTGTTTTACAGATGAGGAAACTAAAATAGAGAGCGGTTAAGTAATATCCATTCGGTTACACAGCCAGAAAGTGGCTGGAATTCAAACCCTGGCTCTGGTATCCATGGTCCTAATCACCATGTTGGGAGGAAGGATCACTGAGTCTGCAAGAGTAGTCAGGGGAGGCTTCTTGGAGGATAGACACTCAACTGTAATTTGAAGAATTAGTAGAAGCTTGCCAACAGACAAGTGGAGCCAGGGCAGACGGTGAAAGAGACTTCCAGGCTGAGAAGACAGTATGAGATGAGGCTGGGGCAGCCGTGTGTAAGATCATGAAGGATCTTGTGTGGGGTGCTAAGAAGATAGATTTTATCATTTGGTTTTTGGAAGTGTAGTGGATACTGTGGAGAGCCATTCAGAGCTCCCTTCAGAATCTAGGTACTCATTCTCTCAGATATGAGATGTTGAAGGCTGACTGCTGTCAGCTGACCTGTTCTCTGGGAATTGCCCTTGGCCAACGAAGCTGCCTCATCCAAGATCATGCCCCCTTTCTGGGACATCCCACATCAAATTGATGAGTTATAAAGGCCTGGCCCCTTTACCTCAACTGGGGACACCTCTGAAGAGACATCCCATTTTCAAAACTAATAGGGATAGCTGAGGCTTCTATTGGGACTACGTCAGAGCTCAACTTCCCCTTCCACCCAACCTTGTCTTCTTCAGTCCTTCACAGATGTTGATTAGCAGAGCACTTCCCATAAACTTACTGCATGATCATCTCTGTCTCAGAGGCAGTGTCCTGGGGGAGCCTGATTTTCAGTAGGAAACTCCACTGAGGAATTTTGAGCAAAGATGAGACATGGTCTGATCTGAGTGTTGGGTTAGAATTCTAGTTTATTTTTTGTTTTTGTTTTCAGTACTTTAAAAGTGTTGCTCTATTGTCTTCTAACTTGCATTGTTTTTGATGAGAAATTTGCAATTATCCTTATGTCTGTTCCTCTGTATGAAATGTTCTTTGTGCCTCTGTTTTAGTTTTTGTTTTGTCTTTTGAGATGGAGTCTTGCTCTGTCACCCAGACTGCTGGAGTACAGTGGCGCTGTCTAGGTTCACTGCAACCTCCACCTCCCGTGTTCAAGTGATTCTCCTGTCTCAGTCTCCCGAGTAGCTGAGATTACAGGTGTGCACCACCACATCCAGCTAATTTTTTTGTATTTTTAGTAGAGACAGGGTTTTCCCATGTTGGTCAAGCTGGTCTCAAACTCCTGACCTCAAATGATCCGCCTACCTCAGCCTTCCAAAGTTTTGGGGTTACAGGCATGAGCCACTGCGCCCAGCCTAATGCCTCTGATCTCTTAAGAGTTTCTCTTTGTCACTGGATTTAAGCTATTTGATTATAATGTGCCTTTTTTTTTTACATAGTTTTCTTAATGTTTCTTGTGCTTGAGTTTGTTGAGATTCTTGTATGAATGCATTTATAATCTCATCAGGTTGGGAGATTTTTCAGCCATTCTTTTTTCTTTTTTCTTTTCATTTCTTCCTTTTTTTTTTCTTTCTTTTTTTTTTTTTTTTTTTTTTTTTTTAGATGGAGTCTTGCTCTGTCGCCAGGCTGGAATGCAGTGGTGCAGTCTCAGCTCACTGCAACCTCTGCCTCCCAAATTCAAGAGATTTTCCTGCTTCAGCCTCCCGAGTAGCTGGGACTACTGGCGCCTGCCACCACACCCGGCTAATTTTTTTATTTTTAGTAGAAACAGTTTCACCATGTTGGCCATGATGGTCTTGATCTCCTGACCTTGTGATCCACCTGACTTGGCCTCCCAAAGTGCTGGGATTACAGGCGTGAGCCACCGCACCTGTCCTCAGCCATTATCTTCTTAAATATTTTTTCTGCCCTCCCCTTTCCTTCAGGGACTCCAATTACTCTGTATATTAGGTCACTTGAAGTTGTCCCACAGCTCACTGATGCTTTACTTTTGCCCAGCTTTTTTTCTCACTGTGTTTCATTTTGCATAGTTTCTATTGCTATGTATTTAAGTTCATTAATCTTTTTCTCTTACAGCATCTAATCTAGTATTAATCAGATCCATTGTATTTTTTTTTCTTCTTTTTTTGAGACAGAGTCTCACTCTATCTCCAGGCTAGTGTGCAGTAGGGTGATCTCGGCTCACTGCAATCTCTGCCTCCCAAGTTCAAGTGATTCTCCTGCCTCAGCCTCCTGAGTAGCTGGGATTACAGGTGTGCGCCACCACACCCAGCTAATTTTTGTGTTTTTAGTAGAGACAGGATTTCACCATGTTGGCTAGGATGGTCTGGATCTCCTGACCTCATGATCTGCTGGCCTTGGCCTCCCAAAGTGCTGGGATTACAGGCATGAGCCACTCAGTTTTTTCTTCTACCTTCTTAAACATATGGAATTGTAATGACTGCTTTAACATACTTTTTGTTTGTTTTGAGATAAAGTTTTGCTCTGTCGCCCAGGCTGGAGTGCAGTGGAGCCATCTCGGCTCATTGATTCTCCTGCCTCAGCCTCCCCAATAGCTGGGATTACAGGCACCCACCACCACACCCGGCTAATTGTTGTATTTTTAGTAGAGACGGGGTTTCACCATGTTGGTCAAGCTGGTCTTGAACTCCTGACCTCATGATCTGCCCGCCTCAGCCTCCCAAAGTGCTGGGATTACAGGCATGAGCACCTCGCCTGGCCTCTACTAATTTTATCTAAATAATTTCTAGATTAGTTTCAACAGGTATTTGTTCTTACTATGGGTCATATTTTCTGCTTCTTTCCATATCTAGTAATTTTTTTTTTTTTTTTTGAGACAAAGTCTCACACTGTCACCTTGGCTGAAGTGCAGTGGCATGATCTCAGCTCACTGCAACCTGCGCCTCCCGGATTCAGGTGATTCTCCTTGCCTCAGCCTCCCAAGTAGCTGGGATTACAGGCAACCACCACCATGCCCCACTAGTTTTTTGTATATTTAGTAGAGACGGGGTTTCACTATGTTGACCAGGTTGGTCTTGAACTCCTGACCTCGTGATCCACCCACCTCAGCCTCCCAAAGTACAGGGATTATAGGTGTGAGCCACCACACCCGGCCTATATCTAGTAATTTTTTACTGGATGCCAAACATTGTGAATTTTACCTTGCTAAGTCTTGTATATTTTTTGTATTTCAGTAAATATTATTCAGCTTTTTTTCTGGACTGCAGTTAATTTTTAAGAAGCAAAAATAGGCCAGGCATGCTAGCTTATGCCTGTAAATCTCAACATTTTGGGAGGCAGATGCAGAAGGATTGCTTGAGCCCAGGAGTTCAAGATCAGCCTGGGCAAAATGGAGAGATCCTGTTATCACACACACACAAAAAAAAATTAGCCAGGCGTGGTGGCATGCCTCTGTGGTCCCAGATATTTGGGAGGCTGAGGCGGGAGGATCACCTGAGTCCAGGATGTCAAGGCTGCAGTGAGCCACGATCATGCCACTGACTCCAGCCTGGGTAAAAAAGCAAGACCCTGTCTCAGAATAAGAAAAGAGAGAGAGAGAAGAAAAACCAGTTTGATCCTTTCAAAGTTTACTTTTCAGTTGTATTAGGTTAGACCAGAGCAACCTCAGTCTAGGGCTAATTTTTCTCGGCCACTAAGGCAAAACCTATTTTTTTTTTTTTTTTGCCACTAAGGCAAAGCCCTATGAATTTTCCAAATCAG
This sequence comes from Ateles fusciceps, assembly GCA_036589455.1. NCBI lineage: Eukaryota > Metazoa > Chordata > Mammalia > Primates > Atelidae > Ateles > Ateles fusciceps. The sequence goes on from JAZHEH010002241.1 coordinate 4,277,304, forward strand.
CCAGTAGGAACAGGCACTAGTTCCATCCTTGTATCCCTGTGTGAGCTCAAAAATTGTTCACTCTGCTGCTTTCAGATGTTTTTCCCCACTACAGATAGTTCCCTCATACACATGTGCTGATCAGCCCTCAGCTGTCTATTCATGGAACCCTGTGAACCTCTCCAGAGCTCTCTCTCCTGTCCTGTACTCTCTCCTGCAAACTAGCGGCCTTGGCCTCCCTGGGCTCCCAGCTCTATCGCCTCAAGCAAGGAGACAGCCAGGCTCAGCCTGGGTTCCTCCATCCTGCAGCCTAGAAACCTTGCAGGCAATAAGCTGGGGCAAATGTAAGGCTCTTCTACTTTGTTTTCAGTCTTCCAGGAATTATAGTACTGTTCTGTGCTGCCTGATGTCCAGTGTTCAAACATTATTGCTCTACATTCCTATATTCTGTCCAGTTGTTTACTTGTTAAAGATGGGAGGGTAAATCTAGGTCCTGCTACTTCTTGGCCAGAAGCATTTGATCTGGGTGTTTCACGGCAGGAGTGTGAGGATAAACTGGAAGGGCTCCCCCAGATGCTCGACTTCTGCCTTCTTTGAGTCACTCAGCCCTTCGCACATTACTGCCTGGGTTAACCTGATTTCCCCTGTTCTTGAGCTAAGGCTGGCTCCTCCCAAAGCCAAAGGGAGTCTAAAGTCTCAGGTGCTCTCCTTTACTCCTTTTTGTAGCTCTGTTAGTGCCCATTGAATGTCTCACACAAAATAAATGCTTTTAAAAATGTTTCCCCAACTTGTACATTAAAAGGGATTTAAGAGCTGGCACAGTGGCTCATGCCTGTAATCCTGACACTTTGGGAGGCTGAGGCAGGAGGATTGCTTGAGCCCAGGCAACCAGACAAACCTGGGCAACCTAGTGAGACCCCGTCTCTCTGGAAAATAATAAATTTAACAAAAATTAGCCAGGTGTGATGGTGTGATGGTGTGCTCCTGTGGCCTCAGCTACTCAGGAGGCTGGGGTGGGAGGATTATTTGCACCCAGGAATTTGAGGCTACAGTGAGCCATGATCATACCAGTGCATGCCAGTGTGACAGAGCAAGATCCTGTCTCAAAAAAATAAATAAATAAAAGGGAATTAAAAGATAAATAAAAATAAGTAAGGTTAAACTATAATGTCTAGAAGTGCACACTGATAAAACCATAATGAAACATAAGGAAGTGTTGTTGTTGTTGTTTTAGACGGAGTCTTGCTCTTCGCCAGGCTAGAGTGCAGTGGTGCCATCTCAGCTCACTGCAACCTCCGCTTCCTGGTTTTAAGCAATTCTCCTGCCTCAGCCTACCAAGTAGCTGGGACTACAGGAGCGCACCACCACACTCAGCTAATTTTTGTATTTTTAGTAGAGACAGGGTTTCACCATGTTGGCCAGGATGATCTCGATCTCTTGACCTCGTGATCCGCCCACCTTGGCCTCCCAAAGTGCTGGGATTACAGGTGTGAGCCACCACGCCCGGCCTGTATACTTCAGTATTTTAATAGTTATCTTTCAGGAAGAATACAGAAGAAAACACTGATGGTGCTTTCCTCTGGGGAATGGAGCTAGGGTCTCAGGATTTGCTGTCCACTGCATAGTCTCTTGTTCCATTTGAATGTTTTCTCATATATTTGTGATTGTCATAATAGACTGAGGGTGAAATCAGTACTGGTGAGCAATGGGCACCTGCCGGTCTCCCTGAAAATCCCACCTCTGTCGGCCTACTCACTACAGGGCTAAGCAGACTACGAAGTGCTGTCAAATTCATCCTCTCATTTAAACCACTCATTCATTCAAGAAATATTTAATAAATGTTTCTAATGTGCCAGGCATAGTTCTAGAAACTATGCTGGGCACAGTGGCTCACAACTGTAATCCCGGTACTTTGGGAGGCTGAAGTGGGAGGATCACTTGAGCCCAGGAGTTTAAGATAAGCCTGGGCAACATAGCGAGATCCCATCTCTACAAAACGTTTGCCAGGCATGGTGGCACTCGCCTGTAGCCCCAGCTATTTGGGAGGATGAGGAGGGAGGATTGCTTGAACCCAAGAGTTTGAGGCTGCAGTGAGCTGTGACTGTGACATTGCACTCCAGCCTGGGTGACAGAGCAAGACACTGTCTCTCAAGAAAGAAAATGAAAGAAAAAGGAAGAAAGGAAAGAAGGAAGGAAGGAAGTGCTGGAAATAGATGTTGGAAATAGATGCTCGGTGCTGTAAAGAAAAATTAGCACTGAGAAAAAGGATCTTTCAGCAACACAATTTTTACTTCCTGGACTGCAGAAAGGGTACCCTCGCTAGCCATCGTGCCACGAGAGTACAATGAACAAAGGAAAACGCACGAATTTATCCTTTACGCATTTGGAGTTGTCCTTACTGCTGTGTCTGATCTCCATTAGCTGGAGCCAGACCTCACAATCTAAACTAAAACCCAATTGGTTAACAACTTAAAACTTTTCTAAACAGCTAAAAGCAATGGAGAGCTGGGACATGCCTGTGAGCATGTCCAGCACAGATATCTTGGTTAAGGTACAAAGACATAGAGTGTACTACGTGCCTGTAAGCATGGCATGTCTAACAGCTACATAGGATAGGGCTTAACAAAGAGCTACTAGTACACTTTTTCTTTCACAAGAAAGGAAACTTTAAAAAGGAACTTTTCTACTTCCTACAGAAGGGAAAGAGGGAGGGAGGGAGGGAGGGACAGAGGGAAGGATGGAGGGAGGGAAAGAAAGAAAAAGAGAGGAAGAAAGAAAGAAAGAGAGGAGGCTGGGCACAGTGGCTCACGCTTGTAATCCCAGCACTTTAGGAGGCCGAGGCAGGTGGATCACGAGGTCAGGACATCAAGAACATCCTGGCCAACATGGTGAAACCCTGTCTCTACTAAAATACAAAAAATTAGCTGGGTATGGTGGCACATGCTTGTAGCCCCAGCTACTAGGGAGGTTGAGGCAGAGGAATCACTTGAACCCGGCAGGCGGAGGTTGCAGTGAGACGAGATTGCCCCATTGCACTCCAGCCTGGGTGTCAGAGCAAGACTCTGTCAAAAAGAAAAAAGAAGAAGAAAGAAAGGAAAGGAAGGAAGGAAGGAGGGAGGGAGGGAGGGGGGAGAGAGGGAAGGAAGGAAGGACAGAAGGAAGGAAGGAAGGGAAGGAGGAAGGAAGGGAGGGAGGGAGGGGAAGAGAGAGAGAGAGAAAGACACCAGGAATATAGCAGTAAACAATATTCTACTGGGTATAGAAAAACATGCAACAAAATTAATAAGTTACAGGGTGCATGAGAATGAGAAAAGGCAAGGTAGAGAAGGCTGATAGAGAGTACTGGGGGATGAACGGCTGCCACATTGGATAGGGTGGTCAGGGAAGGTGTAGTGTGAACAAAAACTTGAAGGAAATGAGGAGTGAGCCAGGAAGCTACCTGGGAGAACAGGGTTCCCGGGAGAGGGAACAGCAAATGCAAAGACTCTGAGTCAAGGGCACGGCTGATGTGCTTAAGGAACAGCCAGGAAGCCAGTGAGGTGGCAGAGAAGTGACAGTCATAGGAGCTGGAGTTAGGGAGGTAAGAGGATGACAGGATCATCTGGAGCTTTGTGAGCCGTTGTGGGGTTTCCGTTTTTACCGCAAGTGAGATGGGAACCACTGGAGGGTTTTGAGCAGAGGAGCGTCATGACCTAGATCACTCTAGCTGCTGAGTGGAGAGCAGACTGTAGTAGGGAAGGAGGGGGGATGCATGGAGAACCTTTGACATAAGTAATTCCATCTTAGAAAAAGACTCCATTACTGGGCACATTCGCTCATGCCTGTAATCCCTTTACTTTGGGAGGCTGAGGAAGGGAAATTACTTGGGCCTAGGAGTTTTGAGACCAGCCCTGGAAACACAGGGAGACCTCGTCTCTACAGCAGGTCTTTTTTTTTTTCTTTTTTAATTAGCTTGGCATAATGGCGAGGGCCTGTAGTCCTAGCTACTCGGGAAGCTGAAGTGCGAGGGATTCCTTGAGCCTTGAGTTTGAGGCTGCAATGAGCAATGATCGTGCCTCTCTCTGCATTCCAGTATGGGCAACAGAGACCTTGTCAAAAAATAATAAATACATAAATTAATTTATTAATTTTAAAAAAGACTCCGTCTTGCCTTTCAAAAGGCATCAAGCCAACAGAGTCCAGACATTCACCTAACCAATGGAGACAACACCCAACAAGATGAGGGCATCACCTTTTACTACAAGTCCTCATTGGAGGATTCGAGGGCCGTCAAATGAGCAGGACCGCAGCTAGACACGGCCACCTTAACAGACCGAGTCTTGCCGTCACTGGTGACCAGCACCTGGTGTCTGCCTCCGAAGGCTCTGCCCAAATCAAGGAGTCTTCCTTGCAAGCCCTTGACGACCATCCCTGTCAGGCCAGGACTCTGTCCACAGCACTCTTCTTGGACTGGTTAGTTAACCTCTTTTCTCTTGATGTTAAACATTCCTGGGTTTGTTGTGAAATTTTAACCTGTAACATGTATATCCTTACATATACTACAACGTATGGTTTGCAATACAGTCTGACCTGTGAGTGGCTCCAGCCTGCGTGCTCATGGCTCTGACTACCTTGAGTGAACGGTTGGGGGCCTCCTAAGAACTGGCTTCTTGGGAACTCCACATAGCGCCTAGCTTTCCTGATTCAAATAGCATCAGTAAAAATCCGACCTTGTGGGCAGACACTAAAGTGTGTGGACCTGGTTCTGTCTGACTTTGGGCAGCTCACTGTGATAAACTGCTTTTTGCCAGCTAAAACTCTCTTTCTCAGACTAAAGTCTGTTCAGGCCTTATGTTATCTTCTTAAGCTGGACAGACTCCATCTTAGCTTCTTCATTTTAGTTATTCTCTCACCGTTAAGTATGTAACTATAGTATGTAGCTGGGGGAAGGCTGACACTGGGCACCCAGGAATGCATTTGTTGCTAAGAGGCCGAGTTAAGTGGTACCAGCAGAGCCTGGGAATGCAGGTGCAGTGAGCGCCCAGAGCGCCCATTATCTATAAGTTGTATGTCTTTCGTGACAACTTTACCCCTTGCACGTGGCACTGTTCTATTTCTCATGTATCAGTTTATCTTTTAACTTTTTGCTTACTCTGCTTTTGTGAGAAAATTGCTTCAGCTAGGTTCCCCCTCCCTTTTAAAACTAGGGTATAAAAGACCACCTAACTTTTTCTTAGGTGCCGAGAGAATTTTGGGCATTAGCCACCTCTCGGTCGCCGGCTAAATAAAGGACTCATAATTCAATCTCAGAGAGTGGCGCATTCCTTGACTCACTGGGGTACAACATCACGAGAATGACTTGTTAGGAGGCTGTGGAGAGCCGGGAGGAGGCTTAGACCAGGGTAGTGGCCCTGTAGGTGGTTGTCAGATTTGGAAGGAGGAATCCACACGAGTTGCCAATGAATGAGACAGAGTTTGAGAGAAGGCGAATGATCCACATGACTCCGAGGTCTTGGGCCTGAGCAGCTCCGGAGGATGCAGCTGGGAAAGACGGGGCGGGGAGGAGGGGTTAGAAGCGGATGAGGAGGGGAAGCCCTAGAGTTCTGCCTGGACAAGGTCAATTTAAGGTGCGTGTTAGGCATCCGAACGTCAAGTTCGGGAGGGGGTGTGTTCCCAAGAAGGTCCCCGCCTGGATCTTTCCAGTTCGCCGTCCCCATTCCACAGGTGTGGACTCTGCAGCCCTGCTCTGCCCTGGGCGGGGCGGGGTCACGTGGCCGCGGGCTGGCGCCCCCTGGCGCGGAAGAGCGAGGGCTGCTGGGGAATGGCTGCTGCCGGGGCGCGGGGGGAGCGGCGAACGCGGGGAGCCGGGGGAGCCCGGCCGCGCGGCCCTGTACTTCTGCGGGAGCATCCGCGGCGGACGCGAGGACCGGGCGCTGTACGAGCGGATCGTGTCTCGGCTGCGGCGATTCGGGACCGTGCTCACCGAGCACGTGGCAGCCGCCGATCTGGGCCCGCATGGTGAGGCCCCGGGGACGCGGGCGGGGGGCAGGCTGGGCTGGGCAGGCAGAGGCCGGCCTGTCCCCACCGCACTGAGCTCCCAGCGCCCGGAGCCCGCCCTCCTACCCCGGTGTTCCACCCAGCGCCCCCACCCGAGAAGGAAATGGGCGGGGGCTCGGACTGCCTGGGTCCCAGCAAGCCTGCGGGTGTGAGGCAGTCTCGGCATCATCTTGACCTTTGGTTCTTTCTTGGAGAACTCTGTCTTCAGGTGCTTTCAGAGCATTTGTAGGGTGCAACAGTAAGAAGGTGGATTGGGCTGCTTTGCCTGGTCTCAGTTCCCACCTCACCCGCTGGAATATTTTCCCCCACCCAATACGAAAGGTATGCTCCTGCCTCCCACTGCTACCACTTTTTTTTTTTTTTTTTTTCTGAGACGGTGTCTCACTCTGTCGCCCAGGCTGGGGTGCAGTGGCGCGATCTCGGCTCACTCCCGTGTTCTCTTGCCTCAGCCTCCCGAGTAGCTGGGACTACTGGCAGCGCCACCACGCCTAGCTACTTTTTCTATTTTTAGTAGAAACCATGTTGGCCAGGCTGGTCTCGAACTCCTGACCTCAGGTAAGCTGCCCGCCTCGGCCTCCCAAAGTGATGGGGTTACAGGCGTGGGCCACCACCCCGGGCCTGCCTCCCCTTTTTCTGTGAAGACATTAGCACTCTCTTAGATACTGCTGACCCCAGTTCTCACTATTACCCTCTCTCATATTTTTGTTTTGTTTTGTTGACCCTGGGCCTCTCTGCTGCCCAGGCTGGAGTGCAGTGGTGCAATCATAGCTCACTGCAGCCTTGACCTCCTGGACTCATGATCCTCCAGCCTCAGCGTCCTATTAGCAAGGACTGTAGGGGCACACCACCATGCCTGGCTAATTTTCAAAATTTTTCTGTAGAGATCACTATGTTGCCCAGTCTGGTCCCAACCTCCTGGCCTCAAGTGATCCTCCCGCCTCAGGCCTCCCAAAGTGCTGGGATTATAGGTGTGAGCCCCCATGCTGGCCTCATGTTCTCTTTCAAGCCGTTATTGTGTTCTGCCCCTGGCTGGTGGGTTATTATTATTATTATTATTGAGACATTCTTGTTCTGTACCCAGGCTAGAGTGCAGTGGTGAAATCTCAGCTCACTGCCAACCTCTGCCTCCTGGGCTTGAGCAATCCTCCCACCTCAGCCTCCCAAGTAGCTGGGACTACAGGTGTGCGCCACCACACCTGGTTAATTTTTGTATTTTTTATAGGGATGGGGTTTTGCCATGTTGGCCAGGCTGGTCTTGAACTCCTCAGCCCAAGTGATCCGCCTCCCTCAGCCTCCCAAAGTGCTGGGATTACAGGCGCGAGCCACTGAGTCTGGCTGGATTTCTACAAAGCATACTTTGATATGCTGGTCTGGAATCTTGCTGATCCTTCCAGTTTGAAAATTGTGCCTTGAATGCTTGTGCTTCTGCTCAGAAAAAACCTTAAATGGCTTCCGCTTACCCAAGAGCAGACCCACAATTTGTGGGGCCTCATGCAATTCTGGGAGACTTCTTTAAAAAGACAAAAATCACAATACAAAGTTGCTGATGGTTTGGAAAGGGCCTGTGGAAGTGGAGGACCCTGAAGCTAACTGCTCATTAGTTCATGGTATAGCCACACTGCCTGGTGGCTCTCCAGGGCTTTAGTGTCATCTGAGGCAGCTTGTTAAAAATGCAGGTTCCGATCATCTGGGATGAAGCCTCCCAATCTGTACTTCTTGCGCCCCCCCACACCCTGGCCCCGGGATGGAGTCTTGCTCTGTCGCCCAGGCTGGAGTGCAGTGGCGTGATCTCCACTCACTGCAACCTCCGCCTCCCGGGTTCAAGCAATTCTCCTGCCTCAACCTCCCGAGTAGCTGAGATTACAGGCACCTGCCACCACGCCCAGCTAATTTTTTTTTGTTTTTAGTAGAGATGGAGTTTCACCATGTTGCTCAGACTGGTCTTGAACTCCTGACCTCGTGATCCTCCCGCCTTGGCCTCAAAGTGCTGGGATTACAGACGTGAACCACCGCACCCAGCCTAAATCTGTACTTTCTTTTTTTTTTTTTTTTAGACGGAGTCTTGTTCTGTTGCCCAGGTTGGAGTGTAGTGGCACGATCTTGGCTCACTGCAACCTCTGCCTCCTGAGTTCAAGCAATTCTCCTGTCTCCGACTCCCAAGTAGCTGGGATTACAGGTGCCCACCACCACACCTGGCTAATTTGTGTATTTTTAGTAGAGATGGGGTTTCACCATGTTGGCCAGGCTGGTCTTGAACTCCTGAAATCAAGTGATCCACACACCTCAGCCTCCCAAAGTGCTGGAATGACAGGCATGAGCCACCGTGCCCAGCCCTGGAATCTGTACTTCTAACCAGCTCACCGGTGGTCCTGCCCTGATTCGGTGGGCTGAGCCTCACCATCCTGGAAGATAACATTTAATGAGGCTGGGACCCAAGATCCTTACCCTCTGGCTCCAGGATGTCTCTCCTACCTTTGGCCAAGTGCCCATGCACCTTTCCCCAATCACTCCCATCCAAAGTTAGTGTGCCCATGTTCTCATTCGGCCTGAATCACACATCCTACCACGCACAGGGTTGAATTTTTCTTTTTGTGGCTATTCCATTTCCTTGCTGCTTTGATGAGATCGTCATGTTGGGCCAGGTTATCCAGCACAAGGCTCCCGCCCTGCCTAAGCAGGATGGGTATGGACATGCAAGGGCATAGACGTTACTGGGAGCCAGCATGAGGCATGTCCTCAACCAGTTTTCCCTCAACCACAGGGGAAGAGGCTGCTGGCAGTGACAGGCTCATCCATGAGCGGGACTTGGCGTGGCTGTAGCAGGCAGACGGTGAGTGGTGCTCCCTCCTTCCAGCACCTAACTCCTCTGGAGTGCTGTATTCCCCTGGACATCCCAACCTCCACACCTAGAAGGGACTCCCGGATTTCCCTCCTCACCACACCTACACCATCATCTCCCTTATGAACCCCAAGCACCCCCAATGCTGAGCCTTCCTCTCATCTTTCTTCCCAGCGGTCGTGGCAGAAGTGACACAGCCATCCTTGGGTGTAGGCTATGAGCTGGGCCGGGCTGTGGCCCTCAACAAGCGGATCCTGTGCTTGTTCCGCCCGCAGTCTGGTAGAGGTGAGCACCCCTGCCTCCCTCTTGGCTTTCTGTGGACCCAGCCAAACTCCTTCCCTGGTGGGCTCTGAGCACTGTGCCTCCCCCAACAGGGCAGGGGGAGGGAGCTATGAGGGTGTGGATGGGAGGCAGCTTCACCTTTCCCTCCCCTTTCCAGTGCTTTCAGCCATGATCCGGGGGAGCAGCAGATGGCTCTCGGTTCCAGGTGTGGGACTATGAGGAGGGAGAGGTGGAGACCCTGCTGGATCGATACTTCGAGGCTGATCTTCCAGGACAGGTGGCTGCCTCCCCTGACCCAACCACTTGACTGAATCTCACCTTCTTAAATTCTTCTGGTCTCAGATACTGTTCTAATACCATTCCTTCCTCTCAGCCCCAGGAGCAAATTAAAAGGTACAGTTAAAATCCCAACTTTCTGCTGGGAGTGGCAGCTCACACCTGTAACCTGAGCACTTTGGGAGGCTGAGGCGGGTGGATCACTTGAGGTCAGGTGTTTGAGACTAGCCTGGCCAACATGGCAAAACCCTATCTCCACAAAAATACAAAAATTAGCTGGGGATGGTGACACGTGCCTGTAATCCCAGCTACTCAGGAGACTGAGAGGCATGAGAATTGCTTGAACCCGGGAGGTGGAGGTTGCAGTGAGCCAAGATCATGCTACCGCACTCCAGCCTGGGTGACAGAGCGAGTCTTCATCTCAAAAAAAAAAAAAAAAAATTTCCAAACTTTCTGTCTGTGTGAGTCATGGGGGTGGGGCAGGCCCTCAGTACCCTTTCCCACCACACTTCACTTAAAGATACAGAGAGATGCTTTAGGAACCTCTAGGCCGAGAGGACACCTCCTAATGCCCTCAAGTCCCCTCCTCCCCAGGCACACTTAAGAGTTGGGAGGAAAGGCCTGGCGCGGTGGCTCACACCTGTAATTCCAATACTTTGGGAGCCCGAGGCAGGTGAATCACCTGAACTCAGGAGGTCGAGACCAGCCTGGCAACATGGGGAAACCCCGTCTCTACTAAAAATACAAAAATTAGCTGGGCGTGGTGGTGCATGCCAGTAATCCCAGCTACTAAGTAGGCTGAGACAGGAGAAAGGCTTGAACCCGGGAGGTGGAAGATGCGGTGAGCTGAGATCACACCATTGCACTCCAGCCTGGGTGACAAAGCGAAACTCTGTCTCAGGAAAAAAAAAAAAAAAAGAGTTGGGAGGAAGACTGCTCTTGGGGGTGGCCATCCCTCTCTCTGTCTCCTCCGAACCGGGCTGGGGCTGCACCTGGCCCTTTCCATGCCAACCTGTACTTCCCTTTATCAGCTTAGGTCAAATGAGTCTGCTCTGAGCCTTCTTGGAGGAGAAGAGTCCAAAGGTCTAAAGGAAACAGTACCCTTTAGTAAGGGTAACAGTAAAGATGAGGGGTATGGGTGGATGTGGGCCAGGGCACTGGAAACTGGCTGGCCCCTGGTGAAGCTGTCAGCCTTCTCCCAGAGACCTGTGTGAGAAGAGAACTTAACTTTATTCAGTCAACAGGAGGAGGTACTGCAGACGCTGGGAATCCCCCTCCCCACGACAGGCGCAGCTCCCGCCCCTTTAGCTCGGGGCGGCTCTAGGTGTTTCCTGCATCTGCCCCTTCAGTCATAGGCCTCATCTTCATCCTCCTCCTCATCACCAAAGAAGAAAGTCTCTTGGTCCAGGTTCTCGGACTCATCGTAGGAGAAGCTGTCATTGTCCAGCTCCTCATCAAACTCATCCTGCTGCCACTCGGGCACATCATCCTCATCGTCTTCCTCCTCCTCCTCCACCTCTGGCCCTGAGGAGGCCTGGGGCCTAGGGAGAGCCACCACACTCAGCCCAGAGGAGGCTGCCATGTCCCACTGCCTCCTCCGTGGCTCTGCTCACCCCACTTACTGACTGCCGGGCACGTTGGGTCCTTTTGCCTCCCAGGCCTCTACTGATGGACTCTGGAGACCAACCCGGAAATCCTGGTGAGCAGATAGAAGAATTTGGGGGAGTACAAGAGTAGAGGACGTGGGGGCCTTTGGAGGCAGCATTCCATCCACTGATGCTCTGTGAGGGCCAGGCTCCTGCTAGGACTGCTCCCTTCTCAGCGCGGCACTTCACACACCACTGCCTGTGTCAGTTAACTCAGATGGTCTCCAGGGATACAGGATACCAGGGTGAGGCACACCACCCTGTGCTTAGGAGCTTACAGTATCTATTTATGTCTCTTCTGCCCACGTGACTTACCAGTCAGTAAGCAACCTGAGGACAGGACTCACAGTTTAGACTCAGCATCAGCACATTAGAGCTGGAGAGAGCCTGGGAGAGCCCTTGCTCCAGTGAGCCCAATTCCCTGATGCCCACTCCTAAGGATTTAAATCCGTATCTGGAAAGTATGGTCTGGAAAAGTTCCCCAAGTGATTGACCAAATACCCTTGATGTGGGCTAGCCAACCCCTTTATTTGTAGGAATTCCCAGGAAGTGAAGTGACAGGGCCCAGCAGCATCAGGCAGGTTGGCCCAGGAGCTGGGACGTGCGCTCAGGTCTCCTAACAGCCATTCACCCACTCCGCTGCCTTTCCTTCTGGACTTGCCCCGGGGCAGGGGCTGTGCTGGGCCAGGAGGACCACAACTCCCTAGGAATGCAGGAGCAGAAGGGGTCTGGGGGGTACCTGGGCGGAATGCTGCAGGATGGCAAGCAGCCTCTCCTGGATCCGCCGGAGCAGCTCCATGCCCGTGCTGAGGCAGTCGGCCCGGAGGAGGCGCAGGGAGGAGGCCAGGTCTCTGCACCGCAGCAGGGTCTCCTCTGCAGAGGGGGCAGGCACAGAGGCTCCCTCCCTTCTCATTCTCATCCACTCCTTCCTCCAACAAACACCTATGGAACATCTACCAAGCGCCAGGTGCAGCTCTAGACACTCATGAAGCCCCCTAGGGGAGCAGGGTAGAGACCAGAAAGCACGAACAGCCACGAACATCTGTGCCCTTCAGCACCTTACAATGTAGGCTTTCAACCTGAACTTTAAAAGCCAGGCGGTGGAGAAGGCCAAGAAGAATGAAGAGGAAGAGGACAGAGGGAAGGTGGGGTGTGGCTTGACCTGTCTGGGAGGGACGGGATGTGCAGCAGAGGGGAGGTGGCAGGAGGAGGGCCTGGCCGGCAGGGGCGACTCACCCAGGAGGATCTGCAGGGCATTGGTGTGCAGCTCCAGGTTCTCCGTCTGCTGCTCCACCACGTCCATGTACTCCGAGTCCTGGCTGTAGAAGCTGTACACGCAGGCATAGGCCAGCACCTGCAGGGGCTACCGTCAGCTCTCCCACCTGCCCTCTCCCCCATTCCCTCCAGGCAAGTCTGATTAAAGCAGCCAAGCCCCCCAGACCCCCTTGGCACACCCTTCCCCCTGTCCTCTTCCCCCACCCGCTACCACCTTCCGAGCCTGCTCCAGTCCCTGGCAGGCATCATTGAGGAAGGTGAAGGAGTCTGGGCGGGGGCACCTCATGGATGGCAGACACCCCAGTTCCGCAAGTTCACAGCAAACTCCTGTGCAGAGGAAGGTGTATCAGCACCAGCACAGGCAGTGCAGCACCACCGCCCGGTCAGATGCAAAATAGCACCCCATCCTGGTCAGCACCCTACCCCTTCAGCCCCCCTCCAACCCACCCTGCTTCTGCAGGCATCTACCCACTGTTTCCTCCCAGCTCACCCGTGCCTGGTGATGGAAAGTGCACCTCTCGTTATAGTCCTGAAACCGCTTCTCTTGGCGAGCTGCCTTGCTTACCTAGCGAGGACAAGTTGAGAGGGCTAGTGGGTGTTTGGTTTGGACAGGAGGGAGTTAATAAGAGGACAAGCCAGGATTCATGGAGGCCTTTCTACACCTCCCCCAATTATCTTCATTCAGTCCTCATGACTGTGTGGGGGTAGCTCATATTATTCATCCCCTTTTGAAGAGGCCTCTGAGGATTGGAGAAGTAAATGGACTTGCTCAAAGCCACACACTAAACGGCAGAGCCAGGCTCCACCTGCGGGGTCCCTGCTCTTTCCTGCTCTGCCCTGCTGCCTCCTGAGAATGCCCAGCCCTCCCCAGCATTTCCATAGCCATCTCGGTGTGCAAAGTCCTGTTCTACAGCTGAAGGTCCCTGTGAACAGACTTTCCAGCATCTGCAGGCCCAGGTGGCTCTGTCTTCCCCAAACTGAGCCTCGGTCCCAACAGCTAGAATGCTGCACTACACACGGAGCCCTGCCTGCCCGGGACCTGGCAGCAGCACCCCCTCCCTGATTGCTCTGGGCCTCTGCCCTCCCCTGGTGCCCAGCGCCTTACCATGGCAGAGCAGTTGTAATAGTCTTTGTGATTTGGCTTCCAGGACTTGAGGCAGCGCCAGCAGAATCCATGGTTACATTTGGCGCAGGTCATGCTACGGAGGAAGCTAGCTGGTCAGGGACTCCTGCCTCTGGGCAGAGCCGTGCCAGGAATGCTAAGGCCCAGAGGCACTGCTGTGGCTGCCGTGGCCTCTGCTCCTGCTCTGATGGTCTCCTTGGTCATACCCAGCCCTGCTGAATGCACCTCTGCTTTTGAATTCCCCCGGTCAGTGTGGACTTACAAGTGGGAAAGGAACATTAAGATCCAGGAAGTCACCACGGAGGCTGCCATGTGAGGGGCAGCTGAGGAACCGCCCTCTTCGCTGAGCTTTATGCTAAGCCCGTTCCTCCCTTCTTCTGCCAGGCACCTCCCCCTTGCCCTCTGGCTCCCCACAGCACCCCCCCTTCTTACTGCAGGCACCCCTCATTCTTCTCGATGGGAGCCTGGCAGCTGGGACAGCGCTTGGAGATGAGCTTGGCCAGGTGCTTGCTCTGCGCCTCCACGCTCATGCCATCGTAGTAGCCGCCATCATCGACCCACTGAGACATGTGGCCACAGCTGGCAGGGGTAGTGTGCCTAGGGCAAGAGGGGCGCGGTGGGGACACAGCTGAGCCCTGAGGCCAGCACGGCTGGTGCACACAGGAGTGGGGGAGCAGGCACAGGTCACATTTGGAGGGCTCCAGGAAGAGGGACAGAGCTCAGCTGGGTGGCAGAGGCTGAGGAGGGCCAAGTCACAGTCTCTGTGTGTGGCAGGGAGGGGGTGTTAGGCAGGGAAGGAGTGTGAGTCGTTGCTCAGGGTCAGGGCCAGTGTGGGGCACCCCACCTCAGGGAAGCTACAGTTGAAGCAAGAGGCCCAGCCACACTTGGAGCAGGTGGTCCCACAGCCCAGGCCCTGGCGGCACAGGATGCGGTCACAGCCCTGGGGGTTGGTGCACCATGTCAGGTTGGAGCAGCTCTCCACATAGCCACGCAGGAGTGCCTTCTCGTACTGTGGAGACGCAGGTGCCATGAGGTGAGGGTATGGCTCTCCAGGATGCCACACCTGCAGGCCCCAGCCCAGTCCCTGGGGCACGCCCCTTGGCTCTGCACTGGAGCCTCTCAGACGAGAGGGGATACCTTGGAGATGACCTCTGGCGAGGAGACAATGGCGCGAATGAAGGCTCCGGTGGGCTGGGCGGGGCAGTCGGCAATGGGGCAGGTGCAATTCAACACAAGGTTCTGCTCAATCCGAGTTGTCAGGTACTCGTTCCAGCAAGACTGGGATGGACAAAAGGAGTGGCTGCTCCGAGACAGTGTGGGAGCAGCACAGGGGGAGTGTCCTGGTAACTAAGCTGTCATCCCTCCTCCCTCGCCCCTCCATTACAACATGGAAGGCCAGAGACAAGCCTGCCTCTACATCGACCAGTGCTGACTCTCCTCTCTCCTCTCTCCAGCTTCGCTGAGACTGGCCCAAAATTACAGTTGCCTTTGAGGGTGGGGTAGGCTGTGTGCTTGCCTAATCATAATTGCTGTTGGGATGGACAGTAAAATAAAATAAAAATAATCATGAAAAGGAGAAAGATTCAAATTCTAAGATATGCAGAGAGCAGGAAGATCCGAGAGCAAGGAGGCCTGGGAAATGGGTCACCTGGGTGGCTGACAACACGGCTCTGGTCTCTCCTCCCAGCTCCAGCGGCTCATCTCCAGTGACTGTCAGGATGCTCCCATCTCCGACTCACGCCTCCAACAGACCCAGCATGTTCTCTATAAAACTGACTTGCCCATTGCACCCCCCAAACCCTGATCCACCTGCACCACTGTCTCCTTGTCACCAGTGTTGGAACTTCATGTCATTCTCTTGCTCCCGTGTCACTCCCCCATCCTAAATCAGGCCATTATCCCCTCATCCCTAAACCACCGTGAGAGCCTGTTCTGATCCACGGTATCCTCTCCCAGTCTCTCTCCGCACCATCCATTTGGTCTATTCTACGCACGAGCAGCCATCGCAGCCGTCTGAGCCTCCTACAATACTCCATGAACCACCCCTGCCTCTCATGCTGCCTATGACCATGCTTTACAAAATGACGGGGTCTAAACCCACAGGAGACTGTGTGTCTGTGGTATCAAAGCTGCAGCATCAATGTGAAGCACCTGACTGGATCATTTTTACTCAAAGTACCAGCCCAAAGTAAACAAAACCCTTTGTGCATTGAAACTAACCCAGACAAAGTTGGGAA
This sequence comes from Ateles fusciceps, assembly GCA_036589455.1. Taxonomy (NCBI): domain Eukaryota; kingdom Metazoa; phylum Chordata; class Mammalia; order Primates; family Atelidae; genus Ateles; species Ateles fusciceps. The sequence goes on from JAZHEH010002241.1 coordinate 4,292,997, forward strand.
ATTGAATGCAAATTCTTGCGTTTTTGAGATAGAACAGGGAAAATGTCCTCTGAATTCAGACCCTACTCTTACAGGCACACCAGTGCCTCAGTGTTCCCTTCTGCCCTGGCATCTCAGTCTGGGAACCCCAGCTGCTCTCATGACTGTTCTCCAACCCAAGTGGTCGGGCTCACCCATGGACACCATCCAGCGGCTTCTCTCGCACTGCTGCACAGGCTCCTCCTCGGCGGGGTTTTTAGTCAGCCTGTTCATCTGCCTTGTTTTCAGGACCCTTGTCTCTCATTCTCTCTCTCTCTCTCTCTCTCTCTCTCTCTCTCTCTTTAGACAGGGTCTCTCTCTGTCACCCACGCTGGAGTGCAGTGGCACAATCATGGCTCACCATGGCCATGGCTCACCGCAGCCTCGATCTCCCAGACTCAAGCGACCCTCCCACCTCAGCCTCCCTGAGTAGCTAGGACTACAGGTGTGCACTCCCATGCCTGGGTAATTTTTTTTCTATTCCTTGTAGAGACAGGGTCTTGCTATGTTGTCTGTCTGGTCTCAGACTCCTGAGACCCACCCATCTCTGTATCTCTACAGGCTTGGTACCCTGGGTCTGCTTCTTCTCCTTGGGTGAGGCCAGCAAGGCCTCTCCACTTCATTCTAAATTCAGAAATCCACCGTCTACCTGCCAGTTCCACACAGGTGTCCAACAAGCAGCTCAAACTTCATAGGGCCACAACAGAGTAAAGATGACACATGCCATCCACCCAGATGCTCAGGTCAAAAGCACAGAAACCATCCTCGATTCCCTTGTCTGAAGCCCCTACATCTAACCCACCTAATCCCGTCAGCTCCACTTCCAAACGTGTCCCTATCCACCCTCTCTCATCGCCACTGCCCCTAGTCCCAAGCTACCACTTGCCTCTTGTACAACAGTCACCAAATGGGCCTCCCTGCCTCCACTCTTGCTCCATCCAACCCTTTCCTCCATACAATGGCCAAAGCGATCTTTTTAAAACTGTAAACCAGATCATATCACTATTTTGCTTAAACCCACCATGGCTTCTCATAAAAGAAAATCCGCTGTCAGGCTGGGTGTGGTGGCTCCTGCCTGTAATACCAACACTTTGTGGGGGTCAAGATGGGAGGATTGCTTTAGACTGCCAAAATTCAAATCCTGACCTTGGGCAAATTACTTCACCTCTGAGTGTCTCCCTCTGTCATGTAAATTGGGAATAACAAAAATACCCTCCTCATAGAACTAGTATGAGAAGTAAAGTAATGCATGTGAACAGCACAATGCCTGGCTCAGAGTGAGCTCCCATCAATATTATTAGTTCTCTGGTCATTTCTTGCTGGGATTTTTTTCAATACGTACATAGCACCCAGTGCTACGTACATAAATCCATGAAAAATATTAGTTGAATGAAAAAATGAAAGTGTAAAGGAAATAATTGAGATCTTGGGAAAAGGGACATAAGCAACTATGTGAGAAGAGAGGCCAGAAACAGAGTCAAAGGGAAAGAGAAAAAGAGTACACGCATACACCTGAGCACACACATGTCTATCACCCACCACTGGGGGAAACGCTGTTGGGAGAGGCAGCTGGGATTGATGGCAACCAGGAGTGCCCCTCCTGCTAAGCTGATGTGTTTGAGCTTGGCACCAGTTCTAAAGAGCTGCGAGGCAGGGAATATTGAACTCAGTGCTCCAGGGTCTCTGCACCTCAGCCCCACTCTCTCTGCCTTTGAAGATGACTCACTCCCAATCTGCAAGCTTCTCTGTGTCCCCCTATATAGAAGCAAGCCTACAGAGCAAGAAGACCCTGAGGCAGGATCTCATTCTGTCCTCTTGGCTGAAGTGCAATGGTGAGATACTGGCTCACTGCAGCCTCCCACCTCCCAGGCTCAGGTGATCCTCCCTGAGGTTGCTCCTGAGTAGCTGGGACTATAGGTGCGCACCACCATGCCCAGCTTACTTTTGTATTTTTTTTTTGTAGAGACAGGGTCTTGCCATGTTGCCCAGGCTGGTCTGGAACTTCTGGGTCAAGTGATCTGCCCACCTTGGCCTCCCAAAGTGCTGTAATTATAGGCATGCACGCCACCTCACCAGGCCCATTTAAAAATTTTTTTGTATTAAATGAGCGTATACAATAAAAGCAGTGATAGTGTGCTGAGATGAGGGGACTTAAATGGTGATAAGGCAACCATGAGCTAGAGCTATCGCCAATCTAATAACACGTTGGCAAACACTTCACAAAGTGCCCTGACGTCTATTTTGCACATATATCTCTTAGTTCTAACTTGGCTGATAATGGGAATCTCATGGGGAGGCTTTAAAACTTCCCTCCAGATTTCTCACTCCCAGAGGTTCTGGTTTAATTGGTCTGAGGTATCATCTGGGCATTAGGACTTATAAAAGCTTCCAGTGATTATATCATGAAGCTGGAGAACCACTGATCTGTATAGCTGGATCCTAACCACCACCCTTCAGAGTGTCAAAGGCAGGTGGTACCACTTACAGACGACAAAACTAGTTTAAGAAGGACTAAGAGACGAATCCAATATTGCCCAGGTTATGAAATGGCAATGCTGGGCTAGAACCCAAGAGTTCCCAGGGAATTTTGTTAGGGTAGGGCAGAAAGCCAGGGGCAGGAGCAATGCTGGTGGGGCCTCACCTTACAGCAGTAGTGCATGCAGCAGAGAGAGGGCAAGTCGTCATCACGCCCCAGAGGGCTCACACAGACGGGGGCAGTGGTCTGGCCGTGCGGGTGCAGCCTGGGCCTGGGGTACGCACAGCCCAGCAGCCAGCAGCAGTGGCTCAGGGTCCTCACTGTAGCTCTGCAGCAGCTGTTCGGTGCCCCAGTGGGAATGAGCCAGAAGGTGCTGAGCGACATCTGGCTCTAAGTTCAGCGTCTCCTGCACCTGACGCACCGTCTGCTCCATCAAGCCTTCTACTTCCTGGGGGCTCATGGTGCGGCCTGCAGGCAACTGTAGAGATGCCAGGGTAGCCACAGCTTCTGGGCTTGTGGGGGAGGGAAGAGACAGAAGTCAGTATTCCTGCCCTGTTTATATCCAACCTACTAACTGAACCCCACCTGGCCCCCAGCTCCCTACTTGCGCATACTTGCTTGCCTAACCAGCCTCAGGATAACCACCCAAACCAACCATCAGAGCAGGTCCTCCACAGAAGCACTTGTAAATCTCAGGGAAGGGCTGGCTGTCACAATGATTGGGGACACAATAATTATCTAGGGGTCAGGGTGCCAAGAGACCAATAGCGGATGGGACAGTCCCACTGTAGATCCCACCACAAATGGTGGCAGCACCTGTGGTGAGAGCAGTCATCTCCATCCTTAAGGCTCAAGTGTGGCCTGTGGACCAGCAGCACAGGCATCACAGAGAGCTCTGCTGTTAAGATTGGCATTTTAGCACTAGCGCCATGTTCAGGTTTGAGAACGATGGCTGGAGATAATTCACTTTACACATGATGCAAACACCAGGCATGAAAAGCAGGGCTACGACAGCTTCCAGTAAACATTAAAAAGCTTCAGGGGTGCTGGCTGATTAGAGAAATCCTATGGCAAATTCCTCTGTAGAACAAACTTCCTGGAAGTTTGTATATTTCACTGAGTAGAGTACATAGCACTCAATACATATTTGCAGGGTATCTCCTGCAAATTGCAGACGTCTTTACAGGGCTGGCCCTAGGAGGATGGGGAGCGCAAGGCCCCTCACTGGAAAGGGATGGTGGTCCTGGGAGGCTCAGTGAGGACTACCAAAGTCAGGGAAATAACAGGGATAGGGAAAAGGGGATTAGACAAAGAAAGAAGGGAAGTGTTTCTCCACAAGGGATCTCAGCTTTGGCATGACAACCTCTCCCACCTCACGGCAAGGGGTCGGGTGGGGTGGCTACCTAGGCTTGGAGGTCTTGCTCTGGCTGCCACAGAAAGGGACATCTGCCTGACCCCAGCAGGGCCCCATGGGTTCTGGAGTGGCATACATCAGGATCTGGGGCCGGTCATCACGCCGTTTCACATAGCCCTGTCCCAAGAGGTGCAGGATGCAAGAGAGGACATCCGTACTGGTACAGGCCACACCTCCAGCAACAGCATGGCCCAGGCTTCCAGGAGGATTTGGACCCTTCTGCCAGGCCTCCAGCACCTGGATAGGAGGAAAGAAAGAAGAAGGCCAATTTTACCTCGGGAGCAGCCTGCCTGGGCTCGATGCTTGGCTCTCCCACTTATTTTTCCCTTTTTCTTTTCCTTCTTTTTTTAGCTCTAAAAAGTAAAAATTTTTTTTTCTTTTAAAGAGACAATCTTGCTCTGTTACCCAGGCTGGAGTGCAGTAGCATGATCAGAGCCCACTGCAGCCTCAAACTCCTGGGCTCAAGCGATCCTCCCACAGGAGTCATAGTATCAGACTGCTCTGCCACTTACTAGCTGTGTGATTATGAATTTGTTACTAAGTTTCTCTCTCTCTTTTTTTTTTTAACAGAGTCTCACTCTGTTGCTCAGGCAGAAGTGCAGTGGCGCCATCTCTTACTGCAATCTCCACCTCCTGGGTTCAAGTGATTCTCCTGCTTCAGCCTCCCAAGTAGCTGGGACTACAAGTGTGTGCCACCACACCCAGCTAATCTGTATTTTAGTCGAGACAGGGTTTCACCATGTTGGCCAGGCTGGTCACGAACTCCTGACCTCAAGTGATCCGCCCACCTCGGCCTCCCAAAGTGCTGGGATTATAGGCATAAGCCACTATGCCTGCCTGGCCACTATTAAGTTTCTCATACTTCACTGTTCTTATCTGTCAGATGAGATAAAATAATATTTATAGAATTGTTGTGAGGATTAAATGACTATTTTTCCTTTTTGAGACAGAGTTCTGCTCCATTGCCCAGGCTGGAGTACAGTGGCACAATCTTGGCTCACTGTAATCTCTACCTCCTGGGTTCAAGCGATGCTTATGCCTCAGCCTCCTAAGTAGCCAGGATTACAGGCATGTGCCACCAGGCCCAACTAATTTATATATTTTTAGTAGACACAGGGTTTTGCCATGTTGGCCAGGCTGGTCTCAAACTCCTGCCTCGGCCTTCCAGAGTGCTGGGATTACAGATACGAGCCACTGTGCCTGGCTGGATTAAATTATTTAATCATGCAAACTCTTAGAATAGGGCACACGGTCAATACTCCTGTCTTATCTTTACCTTCTGTCTATCTGCTCTGTCAGGACAGAAAACCCAGATGGAAATGTCACTCCACAGAGGTCTCATATTGAAAGAGTGCACTGTGCTCATCCCCAACCCGAAGCACGACTCCCCTCCCTCCCTCCCCCAACTTCAGGGTCCCCTCTCTGCCTACCAGACAAACCAGCTGATCAATGTGGAGGCCCTCTCCCCGTGGGCTTTGAGAATACGAACAAGAAGACAGCTCAAGAGATTCCTCTTTGTTCCAGGGTTCGGCCCTCATCCTTCGCTACGTTGAGGTACGCCTGGGGAGGTATGAGCCACAGGGCCTCTCCACTGCGCTGGGAACCAGGCTCATGAAGCCGAAGCACACCTGGAACCCGCTCCCAGTCAGGTACCGGAGGAGGCAGAGGGACAGATGAATGGGGACTAAGATTACCCCATTCTCACTCCCTACTACAGTCCCCCTCATCCTGAGGGTGACCCCCCAACGAGCAGCAGAGGCCCAGCCCAGCCCCCATTGACCTACCCCTGTGTGGAAAGTCCTGGCCCTCATGCAGGGTCAAGGGCCATTCCCTGAGGTGAGGGGCACAAGTGCCTGGAGCAGCAGCTCTGGGGAGAGGTCAGAATCCTTCAGCAAGGTCTCTACTGACACCTCCTGATGAGGAGAAACGCCCAGTCAGGAGTCAAAGGAGAGAAAAGGAAGAGGGGGAAGAAGGTTGAAAAGAGGAACAGTGTTGAGGAGAACAGACAGACAAGGTGGTAGAGAAGACAGAGAGAGGCTAAGGGCTGAAGCACCTCTTTCTGATTGAAATTGAGCAGCAGCCACATCTGCACGGTCGACACATGCAGAGTCTGGTTCCCAAACTGCAGCTCAGCCCGGCCCAGCCACGTCCACTGCAGCCGCCGATGCGGTCCCATGTCCAGGACTGGATGGTTCTGACCTAGGAAAGTGTCAGGGAGAAGGGTGGAGACACAGAATGGGGGAAACGAGGGGTTTAAGGGTTGAGGTGTCAAGCTTTGCTCCTACTAATCCCTGCGGGGAGGAGGGCCCCACCGTTTTCAGACAGAGAGACACCTTGTCAAGCTTCCAGATCTCAGCCTTCTCTGCGCCTGCCTCCCTGGTGAGCCACAAGTATCTTGGAGCCCATCCCTACACCCAGAACCTAGCCCTGAGCCAGGCAGGTTCCATGCAAAAAACACCAGAAAGAAAAAACTTGCATTTTGCCCTCAAGGAGCTCACAGCTTGAAAGACCCACTGGGCTAGATCTCTTCCTCCTCCTGTTTCACAGCCCAGGCAAGGCGAGCCTGAGACATGTGTTCATACTCAGAAAGCAAGGAGACTGTCAAAGGGAGAGTATTAAAGGGACCAGGAGCGCATCTGAGAGATGCCCTCTAACCAAAGATGGGACAATTTGAGCATCAAAAAACAAAACAAAACACCTGCAATGTGTGATGGAAATACACAAAGTACTTTAAAATCTGAGTTCATAATGATATATTTTTAAAGACCTCATTGGTTATATTTAAAAGATACTAGAGAACCAACACATTATTTTTAAAACTAGTTAAAAATAATGGGAAGAGGAAACAATCAAGCCTTTCCGGTATAAACTCGGACTTCAGGGTAAATAAACAGTTGGTGAAGGGAAGTTTCTCTTGAAAGCATTCCAGGTAATACATGAAGAAGGAATGACAGAACTAGATATAACTATTTCATAACCCCTAATGAAACGATAGACCTAACTAACCAATGGTAGAAACACCTGCCTGGTAAAAAAACTGATGGAAAATTACATGCAATGTGCAGACAAGACTGACAACACTGAAATCCACGGATCCATCTCAGCATCACAAAGGGAGACAGCTAGGCTGAATCTGCCTCCTGGTAGAAAGACACATACCACCAATGAAGCATCCTTGCCGGAGAAATCAAACCCAAATCTGAATAAGCCTCTACACCTACAAATCAGTTTTCAGGAAATAAAGGAGACAGAGTAATATGCTTGAGGACACCACATGAATTCAATCAGCAAAATCCAGCCCGTGAATGAATAACCCACTTTCCTCCCAAAATAACTGCAAGAAGGGAAAAACAGGAGGTGAAAATCTATAAAGGGAGATGTCAGATAACGCAACCAAATGCAATGCGTGGACCTCGTTTGGCTCCTCACTAAACTAACTAACTAACCAAAAAACTCCAAGGCAATCAGGGAAATATGAGCAATGACTGTATACTTGATACAAGGAATTGCAAATTTATAAATATTTAATAATTGTAGTATGATTTTAAAGAAAAAAAGAGACAGTACTTATCTTTTAAATTTGGGGGTGGGGAAAAATAATGGATGGCGGTACAGATTGAAGCAAGATTGGCCATGAGTTGATATATGTTGGAGCTTAGTCTGTCTACATTTATGTATGTTTGAAATAAAAACACTTTTTAAATGAGGGTGAAAATAACCCTTCTCAGACAAATAAAAAAAACTGTAGGGTTTTCCACCAATACTCCTCAATGAAGACACTCACTTCTTTCTTTTTTTTTTTTTTTTTTTTGACACAGAGTCTTACTCTGTCCCCCAGGCTGGAGTACAGTGGCATGATCTTGGCTCACTGCAACCTCCGCCTCCCTGGCTCAAGCGATTCTCCTGCCTCAGCTTCCCAAGCGCCTGGGATTATAGACGTGTGCCACTATGCTTGGATGATTTTTGTATTTTTAGTAGAAACAAGGTTTCGCCATGTTGGCCAGGCTGGTCTCGAACTCCTGACCTCAGGTGATCCGCTCACCTCAGCCTCCCAAAGTGCTGAGATTACAAGTATGAGCCATCATGCCTGGCCTGAAGACACTTCTAACAGATGTATTTTAAAAGAAGAAGGACCAAGAGGCAAAATAAATGGTGACTAAAGCAACTGGCATGTTGGCAAATGTAAATATCCTGAATAAATCATAATAATGACAATGTTGGCAGTTAAAAAAAGATCATTTTAAAATACGGAACAGCAGTAATAAGTAATATGGGAGTTAGAGCTGGAGTTAAGATTTTCTAAGGTCTTTTTATTGTTCAAAAAGATGGGAAGTGACATTAGCAAATCAAGGATACAGGTTAAAAACACAAGGGTATTTTGTCAGGAAGCTTATATGAACCTAAAAAAAAAAAACAAGGGTATTCAATTATAGAAATAGAATGCCTAAGTTCTAAAACTGATACCAACAAAAAAGAAATTTTTTTTAAAAAAATCAATCAACCCAAAAGAAAAAAAGCACAAAAACCCACAGTAGAATCATATGTATATAGGTGTTCAACGTATTCTTCTTTAAATATAAGAAGGGTAAACAAAAACATAAAATAAGAAGTTAGAAACAGCCAATTAATAAATAATAAATGAATTCATTATGAATTTATGAATTTATTATTCATAAGCTAAAATTGACATCTCAAAAAGAGATTGTCAGGCTGAACAAAAAATTCTAGGTTTTTATAAGACATGTGCCTAAAACATTAAGGGTATGGCAAAGTTAAAAGTCAAACAATCCCAGCGGAAATTCTAACAAAAGTAGAAATCTGGCGTGATTTTAAAGTATCTCCCCCTGCAGAATGCTTATTAATTGTAGCAAGGGAAAAAATATTAACTATATGAGTGGAGAAATCAAACAACTTCTTGGCCAGGTTGACAAAATCGACATCATAAAGAAGGGGCAGATGAAAATTCTGTGCTTCAGGGTGTAAAGCCTTGAGAAGTACATGCCTGCCACATACTTAGTATTTTGCCTGGGAATGTATAACCTGAATCTAATCATGAGGAAATATCATACAAACTTAAAACAGGAGCCATTTAAAAAATGTAAAAGGGACCGGCGCGGTGGCTCATGCCTGTAATCCTAGTACTTTGGGAGGCCGAGATGGGCAGATCACTTGAGGTCAGGAGTTCGAGACCAGCCTGGCCAACATGGCAAAACCCCATCTGTACTAAAAAATATATAAAAATTAGCTGGGCATGGTGGCACGTGCCTGTAATCCCAGCTACTCGGGAGGCTGAGGCAGGAGAATTGCTTGAACCCGGGAGGCGGAGGTTGCAGTGAGCCAGGATCCCACCACAGCATTCCTGCCTGGGTGACAGAGCAAGACTCCATCTCAAAAAAAAAAAAAAAAAAAGAAAATGTTAAAGGACTGTATTCTCTAAAAATGTCAATGTCGTAAAAGACAAAGAAAGGCTGGGGAACTGTTCTAGATTAAAGGAGACTAAAGAGACATGCCAACTAAATGTAACAGGTGATCCTGAGACTGGATCCTGTCCTGGACAAAAAAATGAAGTCATAGAAGACATTATGGGTCAGTTGACAAAACTAGAATATGGAAGTTGGGTGTGGTGGCTCATGTCTGCAATCTCAGCACTTTGGGAGGCAGGCAGATCACCTGAGGTCAGGAGTTTGAGACCAGCCTGATCAACATGGCAAAACTCAGTCTCTACTAAAAGTACAAAAATTAGCCAGGTGTGGTGGCTGGTGGCTGTAATCCCAGCTACTCAGGAGCCTGAGGCAGCAGAATCACTTGAACTCAGGAGGCAAAGGCTGCAGTGAGCCAAGATCACACCACTGCACTCCAGCCTGAGGGACTGAGTGAGACTCCATCTCAAAAAAAAAGAAAAATAGAATATGGAAAACTAGATCATGGTACTTATACCAAAGTTAAATTTTTGCAATTGATAAATGAATTGTGTTTATATAAAAGAAGACCTTTATTCTTAGGAAATATGTACTATTTAGGGGCAAAGGGCCAGCATATATGCAATTTATTCTCAAAATTTCGGAAAAACAAAATGTCTCTATACATACATATACACACATATACATACACAAATAGCAAATAATAAAAGCAAACATTAACAAAATGTTAACAAAAGGTAAACTTGGATAAAGAGTAGGTAGGTATTCTTTGTATCATTACTGTAATTTTCTGTAAATCTGGAATTATTTACAAAGAAATTTTCTTTTAAGTAAAAGGATAAGCCAGGTGTGGTATATACAGAAATATACATGAAGAAAAAAAAATCTGAACCTGTTGAAACCTCTAAATCTAACTTTCATTATTAAAAAGTTTAAGGAGGCCGGGTACAGTGGCTCATGCCTGTAATCCCAGCACTCTGGGAGGCTGAGGCAAGAGAATCGCTTGAGTCCAGAGAGTTCGAAACCAGCCTAGGCAAAATGGCAAAACTGTCTCTACAAAAAATACAAAAATTAGCTGTGAGTGGTGGTACACACCGATAGTCCCAGCTACTTGGGAGACTGAGATGGGAGGATCACTTGAGCCTGGAAGGCAGAGGCTGCAGTGAGCCAGCCGAGATCATGACACTGCACTCTAGCCTAGATGACAGAGTGACACCCCCTCTCAAAAAAAAAAAAAAAAAGTAAAAGGATAAATTATATACTTTGAATGTTTAAAATGGCAAATGTTACACTAGACATATTTTATCATAATTTTTTAAAAAGGTATCTAAAAGACTGGCTGGGTGCGGTGGCTCACGCCTGTAATCCCAGCACTTTGGGAGACTGAGGCGGGTACATCACGAGATCAGGAGTTTGAGACCAGCCTGGCCAAGATGGTGAAACCCCGTCTCTACTAAAAATAAAAAAACAATTAGCTGGCTGTGGTGGCACGTGCCTGTAGTCCGAGCTACTTGGGAGGCTAAGGCAGAAGAATCACCTGAACCCAGGAGGTAGAGGTTGCAGTGAGCCAAGACTGTACCACTGCACTCCAGCCTGGGCGACCGACTGAGACTCCGTCTCAAAAAAAAAAAAAAAAAAAAAAGATTAAGAAATTCTCTCCATGCAAAAACAAAAAGCCAAAGGCAGATAAAGATATACTGGAAAGATATTAAGCCAAGAAAGCAGGTATACTACTAATATCAGAGAAAAATTGACTTCTAGAGAAAAGCTTTGTCACTTCATAATGTTTCGTTGACTCTGAAGTTTCTAAACCTGCATGGTCCATTGCAGTTGCCATCAGCCACATGTAACTATTTAAATTTAAACTGAGTACGGCCAGGTGCGGTGGCTCACGCCTGTAATCCCACATTTTGGGAGGCCGGGCAACCAAATCACCTGAGGCCTGGCGTTCGAGACCAGCCTGGCCAACATGGTGAAACCTCATCTCTACTAAAAATACAAAACTTAGCAGGGCATAGTGACACGCACCTGTAATCCCATCTAATCAGTAGGCTGAGGCAGGAGAATCCCTTGAACCCAGGAGGCAGAGATTACAGTGAGCCAAGATCAAGCCACTATACTCCAGCCTGGGTGACAGAGCGAGATTCCATCTCAAAAAACTACAATAAAATAAACTGATTACAATTAAATTAAAAATTTAGATCCTCAGTTATATTAGCCACACTCCAATTACTTAATTGCCATGAATGACTATCATACTGAAAGGTGCAGAAAAGAATTTTTCCATCATGGCAGAAAGTTCTACCGGATGGTGCTGTTAAACTATTTTAACCTTCTAACAAAATGGCCAAAAAGTATATACACAGTAAAACCAATATGATTAACAGTTTTAAAAAATTCACCATCATAGTGGTAGATTTTAGCACACCTCTCTCAGTAGTAGATCAAGTAGACAAAAACTAGTGAGTTTACAGAAGATGTGAACAATACAATTAGCAAGGTCAATGTGGTGAAATATGTAGAATCCAGTTAAGAATACACATTCTTCTTAATCACACATGAAACACATAAAATATGACCATCTACCAAGCCATAAGGAAGTCTCAATAAACTGCAAAGATTCGAGAATCATAGAAACCATGCTCTCTGGCCACAGGGGAATGAAGGCAGAAATATTAAAAAAAATAAATAAATAAAAAATAACTAAACAAAGAAACATTTGTTTGGAAATTAAAAATATATTCTTCTGAAAAACAAAATAATCAAAGAAATAACCATAGAAATTTTAAAATTCTCAGAACTAAACAATAATAAAAATAATACATAATGAAAACTATGGAACATCCTAAATGTCCATCAACAGCAGAAAGTAAACACATCCATACAATGGAATATGGCTCAGCAAAAGAAATGAATAAACTGATACCCCTGACAACCTAGATAACTCCCACAGACAGGATGCTTTGTGAAGACATCAGACATAGCAGAATACTGTATGATTCCATTTATATGATGTTCAAATACAGACAAATATCTATGGTGATAAAGGTTAAGAATAATGGTTTCTCCTGGAAGAAGACATTGACTGGAAAGGGGGCATGAAGGAGAGAGCCTTCCACGATCCTGGAAATGTTCTATATTTTGATGGGGGTGTGAGGGAGGTAGATACAAGGGTGTATATGAATACAATTATTTGTGAAGCCTTATAATTAAGATTTGTGCACTTTACTGAACACTAGTTATATCCCAATCTAAAGAGTCTTTTAGGGTGGGCATGGCGGCACATGCCTGTAATCCCAGCACTTTGGGAGGCCGAGGCGGGTGGATCACTTGAGGTCAGGAGTTTGAGACCGGCCTGGCCAACATGGTGAAACCCCATTTCTACTAAAAATACAAAATTAGCTGGGTGTGATACCACACACTTGTAGTCCCAGCTACTCAGGAGGCTGGGACGGAGAATCGCTTGAACCTGGGAAGCAAGGCTGCAGTGAGCCGAGATAGCGCCACTGCACTCTGGCCTGGGCAACAGAGCGAGACTCCATCTCAAAATAAATAAATAAATACATTATGTATATGTATAAAACTTTATAGGATGCTGCTAAAGCAGTATTTAGAGGGAAATGAATAGTCTTAAATACTTTTACTTGGAAAAAAGTCTGAAAAGATAAAAATCAGGCACCTTCCTTGAAGTTAGAAAAAGAAAATAGAACAAATTCATAGAAAGTTGAAAGAACTGATGAGAGCAGAAATTAATGAAACTACACCCATGCTTTCTCACCCTTCCCTAGAAGCTGATATTTTTCTTCATATCTATATCCTGTCCAAAGGTCCTCTCCTTTCCCTCTCTTGCCACCCCAAATCTCACCCCGATCTCCGATTTCTTCTCCCTAGTTCCTCACTCTGGCTGTAGAAACTGGAGAAACGGTCAAGGGCATCACAGAATTCTGTGGGAAGGCACTTTCTGGGATGGTACAGGTAGCAGAGTGGGGAGACCGGCCAGCAGCGTGGTGACAGGACCAGTACAGAAATGGCTGGAATTGGATCTTCCATAAACAGTTCTTTCTCAGCTTCTTCTTCCTCCTCTTCCTCCTGAGGGACAGAAGGATTTCAAGGGCCCTTGGGCTCCCTTCTTTGGTCTAGTCTCCTTACTCTCCTTTCTCCCTGCTCTTACCTCCTCTTCCTCTAGTCCCTTTTCCTCCTTGTCTTCCTGCTCCAAGAACAACTTGTCGAGCCGCTGGAGCTGGAAGAGGTGGAACTGGTGCTGCAGCTCCTCAGAGGTGCTCAGGCTCCGCAGCATCAGCTGGGGGAGGCGGTTGGGAAAACAGAGGCCAATCTGCTCTAGCACGGCCCCCTCCAGCCAGCTTGAGCCAAAGCTCAGGAGACGGTCCGCCATGTAATGCCTGCAGCACACACAGCCCGGGCCAAGCCTCAGTGTGGGTGCCAGCGTGGCCCAGCCTCCCCCTCGAGAATATAGGTCCCTTTGTTACAACGCGCCTGAGTCACAGGCCCTTCCTTACCTCTTCTTTCCCACTCCCTTTCCACCAGTGTATGACCATCTCCACATTTTTTTTTTTTTTTTTTTGAGACCGAGTCTTGCTCTTGTCACTCCAGGCTGGAGTGCAATGATGTGGTCTCAGCTCACTGCAAGCTCCACCTCCCGGGTTCAAACAATTCTCCTGCTTCAGCCTCCCGAGAAGCTGGCATCACAGGCGCCCACCACCATGCCTGGCTGATTTTTGTATTTTTAGTAGAGACGGGGTTTTACCATGTTGGCCAGGCTGGTCTTGAACTCTTAACCTCAGGTGATCAGCCCGCCTCAGCCTCCCAAAGTGCTGAGATTACAGGCGTGAGCCACCACACCTGGCTAGCCATCTCCACATCTCAAGCTCTCCTCTGCACAGCCTCTTCCCTCACCTCCCCTAAAGATTCAACTCTTCCCACTCTCTCAACTAGGCCTCCATCCCCCACCCCTCCAGACCTGCACTCACTGATAGAAGTGCTCAAAAGTTGTGGCCAGTTCCAGACCAGAAAGGACCATGATGGGTTCTAGGTGCCGCTGAAGCTGCCCCAGCATTTCCACTCCAGGGGCTCCACCAATCAGGCCACCCTGGATCTGCTGGTCAATGTACCTGGCAAACTGCTCACTCATCTGGGAACAAGGGGAAAGGGCATGGGCAAACCATGAATGAGGGAATGGAGTAGGAGACTGGGGGAGGGGAAAGGAGGTGAAAGGGCAGGGCAGAAAGAGATGAACTTGGAACATGAGCTTACAGCCCTGTGGGGAGCTGGCGGGACTCACGTGAGCAGCAGTGAGGAAGGACTGCTGCAGCAAGGCGCCAGAGAAGCCGCTGCGCAGAGCCAGCGTGAAGGCTGCCCCGAGGCCCAAACAGCTCGGAGCCTGCTCTCTGCAAGTGCTCATAGAGTTACAGTAACGAGGCACAAAGTCTGGGGCCCTCCAGGCTGCAGCCAGAAATCTGCCGACCTGAGGAGAGAGGCAAGAAATGCCATAAAAGGAGCAGCTCCTCCCCCTCCACAGACTTCAGCTTGCTTCTGCCTACCTGCTCCTGCACCACGCTCAGCCAGCACTGGGTTATGTTCCTCAGGCTGCTGCTGGGAAGCACTGGAGAAGGTGCGGGGCTCCGCTCCCGACCCTTACTGTTCTTGCTGACTGTGGAGACAGAGGGAGAAAGAAGGGGTTTCATCTCAGCCTCTGGGTGAATCCACCAGTCTTGGGTAATGATCTGGAAAGGCCAAGAGGTCTCAGGAGCCTGGAAAGGCCAGCAGCAAAGCAGCAAGAGTAAAAAGCAGGAAGGAAGGAGCCAGATGCACCACTCCCCCGCAGTCTCAGCTCCACTGGCCACAGCTGGGACTTACAGGGCCGAGCGGATGGCTCAGGAGGAGGCCCAGGAGGAGGCTCCACATGCACCAGCAAGTGGCAAAGGCGACGAACGCGAGAAGCAAAGGACGCTGCTCGACTCAGGGGGGTTCCGCGAGCTCTCTCTCTGTTCTAAGTACTGATCCAGCAGCCACCCCAGGGCACTCACACCTTCCGCATCTGAAAGAAGACAGGTCAGGAACAGGTTTCCATGGGAGATGGGAGACCAGACAGCCCAGGGCAGAGGAGGGAGAAGGACCAATTGTACAAAAAGGCTTGAGGGGCAGCAGCGCCCTAGTCCTCCCCTCACCAAGGTGTGCTTCAGCTGGAGTCTGGGGGAGATGGTAACAGGGCGGGGATGGGGTTGTGGGGGAAGATTCAAATACCAGAGTCTCAGGGACCAGTGCCTGGGGCAGGAAGGAGAGAGGAACATTGAGGTGACAGGCCTTCAGGGATAAAGACAGGAACCAAAAGAACCAAGAGCATTAACTCAGGTGATCCCTGGGAATAAGGACAAGGAGCTGGTTAGTGGGGGCAGGTGTCAGCATGGTTACCGGGGGAGGTGATGTTCTGCACCAGGGGGCTGACCAGGGCCTCCCAGCAGGTCTTGCCCAGTGCTTGGGCGGCCTCGTCGTAGGGAGGAAGCGATCAGCAAAATTCTGCTCGTGGCGCAAAACCCTGTTCAGTCTAGGAACAAACAGTGCATGGTGGAGGTTTAAAGGCACTGGATTTCCCTAAGGCCTCCATTCAAGTGCAAATCAGCTCCCAGTCACCCTGGTTTGGTCCCTGATCCAACTCTTTCCAATCAACACACACTTCTCACCTATGTTCACCTTCCCGCTCCTGTCCTGGCTGCAGCTTTCCCTTCTGGACTCCCACAGAAGCATCCCTCCCACCATCTACTTCTTATAGTGTCCTGTTCCCTTACCCATATTCCCTCCTCAGGCCCCACCCACCTGGGACAGAGCTGGAGGAGGCGCCGGCGGTCCTCTGCTATGTCCTGGCTCCAGGCTTGTGCCCGAATTGTGTAGAAGAGACAGGTTCGGCGACACAGTTGCTCCCGGAACAGTGGCCAGAATGTGGGCTTAGGACCCAGGACCTCCACACCCCGAACCCGGGTGTCAATGCCGCCCTGCAACAGCACAGACTTAGCTGTCTTGTCACCTAAGCCACTGAGCCACTAGGTACTACCAAAGCCAGGCCTCCTGCCCT
Organism: Ateles fusciceps; assembly: GCA_036589455.1. Classification (NCBI taxonomy): domain Eukaryota; kingdom Metazoa; phylum Chordata; class Mammalia; order Primates; family Atelidae; genus Ateles; species Ateles fusciceps. The sequence goes on from JAZHEH010002241.1 coordinate 4,309,412, forward strand.
GAGCTCCCCAGAACTACTCAGGACATCCCCCACATCTCTGGGGCTCAACAGGTCCCTGGGCCATCTCCCAAGTGGACCAAGGAGAAACGTTGGCTGAAGCCCTGGCCTCTAGATGTTAGAGAACCCAGACACTCTGGAGACCCTGTGCCACCTCCTCCTCCTCAGCCCTGGCTGACGCCCGGCCCCACCTGCTGGCAGCGCTTTATGCGGATCTGGATGATGGGCCAGAAACGGTTCAGGTTCTCCAGAAGGATCACCCGGCTGGCAGAGGGCATCACATTCACCTGGCAGGGCAGGGGAGAAGAGGGAGAGGAAACAGCCGTCACCTCCAGAAACAGGGTTGGAAAAATTGTTGATGTAACCAAGTTGGTCATGATGTGTGCCCTTCACTTATCCTGCAGAGCCCAAGATCTACGTGGCTCCATATCCCTAATCCCACTCTCACTGCTTACAAGGCAATGCCTTCCCAGGAGGAAGGGATGTCACCATCCCCCAGGGACTAGGTCCTCCCTATGGGCACTGGGACAAAAAGGATGTGGAGCAAGGTGAAGGGGGGCACAAGGGTCCCCACCGTGTTGAGCTCAGTGCTGATGCAGCTGGTGCTGTCACCCCCAAACACCACCACTCTGGCTGGCATGTAGCTTGAGTCCTCACTGGCCACCAGCAAAGTGAGCTGCCTGGGAAGGGAGAAAGGAAGCAGTGAAAGCTGGGCCTCTGCACGTGGCAGCTCACACCTCTAATCCCAACACTTCGGGAGGCTGAGGTGGGAGGATTGCTTGAGGCTAGGTTAAGATCAATCTGGGCAAAATAGCAAGATCCCACCTCTACAGTATAAAAATGAAAAGAAAGAAAGAAAAAGGCCAGAGCTCTGGTTTTAGTTGAAAACTATTTCAACCTACCACTTCTTTCTCAGGCTCCTGTTCCTCTGCTGGCTCCTGATGCATCTGTCCCCACTAGACCCTCTGCTCTTCCCTTTATATTCCCCGAAGTGGCTAAATTTAAACCCACAGTTTCAACTGAAAATTAACCCACAGAGGACTCCAAATCCACATCTCTAGCCCAGGCCACTCTCCTGAGCTTTCATGCTGTGTCCCCACGTCATGTCCCATGGGCACCTCAAAGTCAACATGCTCAAATGAAATGAGCATCTGTCCACATAAACCTGCCCCACTTCCTATTTCTCTCCTGGAAAATAAAACTTTCCTGCCCCCAGTACTCAACTAGAATACGGTCACTGTGGTCTTCGCCTACTAGTGGCTTCCCTCACCCAAAGGCAAGTCCTGAAGGCTCCACCTCTAAGGACTTCCCAGTCCATCCCCACTCCTGCTGACTGGCTGAACACATGGATCCTTTCTCTACTAGATCACTGCACAAACCTTCCACCTCTTTCTCCAACCCCCAACCAAACTCCCATAATTGCCAGTGAGCTTTCTCAATAAAAAATCTAGTTTCTGATTTAAAAAAAAATACCTAGTTTTTGGCCGGGCATGGTGGCTCACGCCTGTAATCCCAGCACTTTGGGAGACCAAGGCGGGCAGATCACGAGGTCAGGAGTTCGAGACCAGTCTGGCCAAAATGGTGAAACCCCGTCTCTACTAAAAATACAAAAATTAGCCAGGCGTGGTGGCGCATGCCTGCAGCACTCCAGCCTGGGTAACAGAGTGAGACTCAGTCTCAAAAAAAAAAAAAAAAAAAACCTAGTTTTCTCTCTTCCCTTTTTAAAATGTTCCAATGGCTCTCCAAGTTTTGGAATAAAGTTCACACTTCTTAGCTCACCAAACACTTTGTGATCACCTTTGCTACTTTTCTGGCCTGTATCTTCTGCCGTTTTGATATACACAGCTTTCACTGCAGCCAAACATGATGACTTCAAGTCCCTCCAAATATTCTGTTTCTTACTTCCATTTTGCACATATGCTGTCCTTGTGCCTAGAATATTGCCCCCTTTATCTACCTAATTTCAATGTCAAAACCCAGCTCAGTCACCCCCTCCTTCCAGAAGGAAGCCTGCTCTAATGCCTCAGCCTCAGGTCCACATGTGGACCACAATGCTTTTCTTACTCTGTGCTCTTGATTTCTAGCGTAGCTCCCCAGCTGGAATGCAGGGACCGTATCTTACTGTCCTTCTATTTCCAGACCCCTGCACAGTGCCTGGCACAAATGCCCACAGGAGAAATGGGTAAGTGAGCTGTGGATCGCCCCTTAACACTAAGCAAGGGCGGTGACATCTGTACCTGATGGGGTACAGTCACTAGACTCCAGGCTGAGGGGATGTCTATACTCAGCACAGCAAAGGCAGGTCAATGTGTCTATGTGTTCACTGCACAAAACAGGTTTGAGTGTGTCCCTCCAGCATGGGGGTGATAGCTGGGGTTGTGTGTATCTGGGTGCTTTAGGGAAGTATCCCAGGGCACAGCAGAACATTCCCATCTGTGCGTTCACACCTAACAAGAACACCACGGTGCATGTGCAGGGTGATGTAGTGGGAGCCGGTGCTGCCGTTGGACTCCCAGTAGGTTTTGGGGTTGTGGTCCGTCAGCTTGCTGGCCCTGTGCGGGTTGGAGGACACCTCCACCTTCTCCCAGCACTTGTCCTCCTTCACTTCCACACTGGAGCCTGGGGGCAAGTGGGAAGGGGTGGCGGTCACAGCCACGTTAGTTGAGAGAGAAAAAAGGAAAAAGGTCTAGGGAGCAGGAAGGGAAGGGGCGAACAGACACCGGACGGGAGCAAGGAGAAAGCAGATGAGGGCACTAACCCTGGCAGAGATGCCTGAGGAACACATCAAAGAAGGGGATATTGATGGGTTGGTGGGTTCGTCTGTGGTCTTCAATCTGGCCCAGCACCATCTGCAGCCGGAACGTCAGGGAGGAGGGGGAGAAGGAGGAACACAGAGAAACGCCCAGAAACAGGTAGAGAGAAAAAGTGAAGGGTCAACAGAACACTCAACTCCCCTTTCCCCAAATTTTGACAGAACCACGTGGAGTCAAGGTTAGGAAACAAGTGCCCCAGATTTGCTACCACCCGTGCCAACAGGGATACCAAAGAGGAACCCATTGACTCCCTTCCCCTAATTCTGACTTACATTCTCTAGCCGCACACCCGCAGCCGCTCCTCACCTGAATGCAGCCAGCCAGAATGCTGGAGGTGAGGTTGCTATAGAGTTGTGCATACTTCTCACACTCTGTCACCAGGTCCTGAAGCTCACAGCCCAGCAGCAGCTGAGCTGAGTGCTTGTCCAAGACTTTGGAGAGGACCTCTTTTGCTCCCAGGCAGCAGAGCACCACAGCATAGTCCTTATGCATCGAGGCCAGGCGATGTAGAAAGCAGGTCAACTCCTGAACAATCTAAGCCCAGAGCCACATAGATGAATTTATAGGAAACAAGGGGCAGGACATGTAAGGATTGAGAAGAGGGCTCAGTAAAGGAAGCATAGTGGCTGAGATTTTGGAGACATGCAAAAGCCCAGGGAAAGAAGAGCACCAAAGTCTGGGTGGAGTAAGATAGAGGGGTACTAGGACTCCAGAGTGAGCTGGCAGGAAGAGAGCTCGGGCACAGCTCTCCAGGCTGCTTCCTGCCAGGCCAAGCTATGTTAACCCTGGTGCCTGAGCCTTGCTCTCCAATGCACAAACCCTGAAGGGAGGAGAGCTGTTTGGATTGGTGAATGTGGGCTTCTCCTTTATCCAGAATCTAAAATCCAGGTTATCTAAGAGGTTTACACCTCAAAGATCCCAGTTCTGGAGATTCTTAGATGACATTACCCTTCCTCTTCCTACGCCCATCCCAGTGCCCGAAGATTCATTCAGAAAGGCTTTGCTGTGCCCTCCAGAGCCTCACAAGGAAGTTGGTGCCCCAGATGCTGCCTTCCCCTCCCTGCCCTTTGCCAGGGCTCTGGTACCTCAGAGTCACTGCTAGGGCCACTCAGGCAGTTGAGGCAGGGCTCCAAAACCTCGTGCCAAGGAAGGACCACTGCCTCAGGGAAATCCAGCAGTCGGGTCATGACCCTGGTGAGGGGATAGAACGAGTGAAGTCCCTGAAGTCTGCCAGTTCCCCTCATCCCAATGCATGCGCCTCAATAGGCCCCTCACCTCAGCACAGACAGCAGCAGAGTCTTGTTGGGCCCCGGAGCATCCAGAGTCCGCAGCAACAGGAGGAAAGGCTGGGTTTCCTGCTGGAGGCGCTTGAGGAGGGGCCTCACGGCACCCCCGGGGCTGCCCTCACGGCATAGCACGCGCTCCAAGTCCAGGAGTAGTTCTGCAGATGGGCCCCCCACCAGGGATCGAATCAGTAGCTCAGGGGACCCATCCTGACCCTGGACGATGGGGGTCTCCAGTGCTGCAGCCAGACACATCGGAGGGAAAAATGTGGATGAAGAATCTTACTAGTTTGTCAAACTGAGAACTGGGAAGATCCAGAAAATCACCCCAAAATTTTCCTTTCATATTGAGGATATCTTCAGTTGTTAACCAAACTATGAGGAATTTTCTTCCTGCCCCAAATACAAACCTAACTGCATTTGAAAGAAAACCTAGTAGAGCAAACATTGTCAAGTTAAACACAAGACATTTTAAATCTTTTTTTTTTTTGAGACGGAGTCTTGTTCCCAGGCTGGAGTGTAGTGGCGCAATCTCGGCTCACTGCAGCCTCCGCCTCCTGGGTTCCAGCGATTCTCCTGCCTCAGCCTCCTGGGTAGCTGGGATTGCAGGTGTGCACCACCACGCCCAGTTAATTTTTTTTGTATTTTTAGTAGAGACGGGGTTTCATCATATTGGCCAGGCTGGTCTCAAACTCCTGATCTCAGGTGATTCACCCACCTCAGCCTCCCAAAGTACTGGGATTATAGGCGTGAGCCACGGTGCCCAGCCAACATTTTAAATCTTATAGTCATATTATTGTTAGCAAGAGTAAATATTAGATTCGATGATTACATCCCTGTACTACCTGCATGGTGGCTTTAGGTTCATGGACTAAAAGATACATATGTATTTCCTATTTCTTTTTTTTTTTGAAACAGAGTCTTGCTCTGTCACACAGGCTGAAGTGCAGTGGCATGATCTCTCGGCTCGATCCTGAGCTCAAGCAATTCTCCTGCCTCAGCCTCCCAAGTAGCTTGGATTACAGGCACCCGCAACCACGCCTGGCTAATTTTTGTGTTTTTAAGAGAGACTTGGTTCCATGTTGGCCAGGCTGGTTTCAAACTGCTGACCTCAAGTGATCTGCCTGCCTCAGCCTCCCAAAATGCTGGGATTAAAGGCATGAGCTATTGCACCCAGCCACATATTTCCTATTTCAATATCCCTCCATACTTCTAGGTTTCCACTTGTTTCTCAATCACAAAGGGTTTCTTCCCCCAGTATCAATATTTCATGTTTCTAGGCACAAACGTTCTGTACCATAAATTATAATTCCTTTTAAGAAGGTCTCCCTATTCTGTGAAGAGAAAGTTAAGCTTAAAAGAAAAAAGAAGAAAGGCCTTCCTAGATATCATTTCAATGAATCTTCTACTGTCCAATAATACTGGGCCAAACCTAGCCCAGATAGATGGGAATCCACACATGTTTAAAGCCATTCAATAAGGCAATTTCCAGCCAGGCGCTGTGGCTCACACCTGTAATCCCAGCACTTTGGGACGCCGAGGCATATGGATCTCCTGAGGTCAGGAGTTTGAGACCAGCCTGACCAACACAGTGAAACTCTGTCTCTACTAAAATACAAAAATTAGCTGAGCATGATGGCAGGCACCTGTAATCCCAGCTACTCTGGAGGTTGAGGCATGAGAATCACTTGAACCCGGGAGGCGGAAGTTGCAGTGAGCTGAGATCACACCACTGCACTCCAGCCTGGGTGACAAGAGCAAAATTCCAACTTAAAAAAGAAAACGGAAGGCAATTTCCTTGCACATATTCCACAGTCTCCCTCTTCTTGGTCAGGAAGTTCTACTTAAGCCCTAAGTTGAGCACCACAACGCTCACTCATTTCTTGAAGTTTCCTTGTATCTTTCCAGTAAGGAGCTGCTATGTAAACCTTAGCCTTCCGGGTCACTGGCTGGCCCTGTGTGATTCCTCTGCAAACCACCCCTCCACAATGGTACCTGCACGCTCAGGGCTGCCCGGCGGCTCTGAGTAGCGATTGAGAAGCATCATGAGGATGGTGCGTGTGGTAGGCACAGGCTCTGTCCCCGGTGCTATCCCTGAGTGCCTAAACAAGGTGTCTCTCAGCTCTCGGGTTATAATCTGGTCTCCCAGAGTGTGGTGATTACACAAAAGCAGGTTGAGCAGGAGCAAGCCATTTCTCACTGCAGAAGAGCACCTGGGAGGAGGGGGGTGACCAGAAAGAAATCGAGAGACCATGAATGCAATGGAAGCAGCAAAGCAAGCACAGAGGGCCAGGCAGCTGGGGAGCAAAGGGCTCCAGTGGGCCCTCTGAGCCAGGACATCTGATCCCCTGACCTCAGGCCACTCCTCCCAAACCCATAAAGGAAGCTCAGTGTCTCTCTGCCCTCTCTGGGAATCTTCCTATCCCCCAACCCACTTGGTTTCTCTTCCAACAACAGTTGCAGGGCCACCAGTGCTTAACCCGGAGGTGACAACGTGAGGGGAATTTCTGTGGAGCACAGGAGTAACAGGGTTTGGGACTAAGCAGGATCCCGGAGTTGGGAGAGTAATGCCCTGACCCCTCGGTGTTCAGCATCAGGATCACGGCTGCAGGGACAGTGAGGAGCAGGCTCTCAGAGCCCGGGCGTGTGGCTGAGTCGATGCTGGCGAAGATTTCTCTGGTCATCTGAGCATCAAACAAAGAGTGGATAGAATCTTGGCCAGTAACAAAAGTGGGGGATCTCCGAGGAGCTGGCAACCGCCAGCATCTTCAGTGCCTGTGAGGAGGATGTGAAAGGAGAGTGAGCAGCGGGCAGAGCCACCATGAGGAAAGGGGAAGACAGGGCCTCATTCTACACCTCAAACTTGGGGGCAGCTGGCTGTTTGCAAATAGGTAGAGTAGGAGACAAAAATGGAAGAGGTAGTGATGGGACATCAAATGCTACAAAGAGAGGGAAAGAGGCAGGATGGAAAAGAAAAAAGAAAAGAAACTAAACAACAACAACAAACCCTGAGACTGGATGATAAGATCAGGCTTCCACTCCTCTCTGCCCCTGGGCTCGCAGCACCAAGACTACTGGAGTGAACACCCGCCTCTCCTGCATCTTCCCCTCAAGATGGTGCCCCTCGCAGCATCTAGTTGTCTTTAGGGGCTTCTTACAGTTGTCTCCCATCTCACTTGCACTCCTTCCTTTGCAAAATCTTTCCCCCTGAGTTCCATGACTTTACATCTTTAGGGCTGAGGGCCCCACAGGGTCGTGGGGTGAGCCTTATGCTATACTGAGGCGCAGGATCCAAGAAATAAAGAGACAGGACACAGAAGTACAAGGAAAACGCTGCTGGGCTCAGGGGGCCATGCCACCTATAAGCGGAGTTAGGCAAGGCCCCGAATGTCCAGAAGCATGCGTATTTATTGTGTATAGGTTAGGGGGCAGGGCAGTGAGTGAAATCATCTTCAAGGATAGTGATAGGGTCATGAGCAATAAAACATGGGGTCCACCCTCATTAGGTCACCTAGGCCAGGAGGTGGACAGTACGCAACAAGGGGCCTGTTCCCATGAAGGCAAGGGCCGTGTGCAGTAAGGGGTCCACCCTCATTAGGTCACCGAGGCTTGAAGGTAGGCTGTGCGCAGTGAAGAGGGTGCAGTGTGCAATACTTTTATCTATGGGCAAACTACTTCTAAGAAGATTTATAGGAGGATGCTTTAAGTCACACAGCAGTGACAGAGCTGTCAAGGTTACCGCCACCTTCTGGCAGCTTCCAATGGGTTCTATGGGAAGATGCTTTTCAAGCAGTACAGTAGCAAGAGCTGATAAAGTTCACAGTCACCAAGGTGGATTGCCGGTCTGAGGGCAGCCTTCCACAAGAACTGGAGCAAGGTCCTACAACTCCTTTATCAGGAGGAGTGGCTCTCGCCCCCAAGCCTGCCATACAGCAGGTATCTTTACCATACTGAACGCTGCCGCCTGGGCCATGGATTCTTCTCCTGATATAACTGTTTTTCCGTTAAATCATGCTCTGCACTGTGTCTGCTCTAGGCATTCCTCCGATTATAAGCTGCTTATTCCTTAATTCATGCTCTGTACTGTGTCCACTCTAGGCATTCCTCTGATTATGAACTAAGATATAATTATAGGTATATATGTAGGGAAATATTCTTTAGGCACTCATACTATCAACTATTATATGATTATATATAGAGGATTATATAAAGGGATCCTTCAAGCCCTAATTCTATAAACTAATATATGATTATGTAAAGGATTATATAAAAGGAAATAGCTGAGTAGTAACACTATAAAGTGAGATATTCCTCAAGCCCTAACTGTGCCAGAGTTCTGCTTAGCTCTCATTCCTCGGTGCCTACATGGGGGGTTACCCACAATATCCTCCTGGCTTTTCTCCTACCTCTCTGGTGTTCCTTTGCCTGGTACTCAAACACTGAGGTTCCTTGTCCCCCTTTCTCTGGACTCTGCACTCCCCCCACACCAAGGCAACCAGGTCCATTCCCATTGCTTCAGTTCCCACCTATATGTCAAGTCTCCAAAACCTGGGTCTCCTGGCCTTAGCCAGTATCCAGCCCTTCTATGTAAGACTTCTTGGTTGTCTCACAGGCAGTGGTTGGCATTACAGGAAAAATAATGGTAATGTGCAAACCTGTTTGCTGGTACTATAGAGAAAAATTAAATTAAAATAGACACTATACAATCAGAGGGGAGAATGTCTCTCCTGGTGAAGGGTTGATTCTCTACAAGAAACACACTAGAGATGGACTGGGCTAGAAATAATTCTCAGGACAATCATTCTTGTAAGGCCTGGACCCTCCAAGTAACTTCTAGTTCTCCATGAGGCCTTCTCCTTGTAGTTGTACCACCCTCCCCCAGTTAGCTGAGTTCTGTAGACTTTAAGTAATTAACAAGATGATGTAATTTTATTTCAGGGCAACACTTTAAATTTAAAGGCAATGCTTTTTTTTTTTTTCCTTTCCTGAGATGAAATCTCACTCTGTTGCCCAGGCTGGAGTGCAATGGCACGATCTTGGCTCACTGCAACCTCTGCCTCCTCGGTTCAAGCAATTCTCCTGCCTCAGCCTCCCAAGTAGCTGGGATTATAGGCATGCACAACCATGCCCAGCTACTTTTGTATTTTTAGTAGAGACGGGGTTTCACCATGTTAGCAAGGCTGATGTCGAACTCCTGACCTCAGGTGATCCACCCGTCTTGGCCTCCCAAAGTGCTGCGATTACAGGCATGCACCACCACGCCTGGCTAGTTTTCTACTTTTAGTAGAGATGGGGTTTCACCATGTTGGCAAGGCTGGTCTCAAACTCCTAACTTCAGGTGATCCAGCCACCTTGGCCTCCCAAAGTGCCGGGATTACAGGCATGAGCCACTATGCCCCGCCATTTTTATTTATTTTATTTTTTTGCCATGATCTAAAGTGGATGGTAATTGCTATATTTTGGTCATGTAATTTGAGAGGATCAGGGAATTCTTTGAGCATAATGATCTAGACTGTGAATGCCTGGCTGCTCTTGGTCCCATAAAGAAAATGCACCTCCGGGCCTCTCCTGGGACAGACTGCTCTAAGAGGACATGTGCTCCCGTTCACACTGCTGCCATTATACTAGTGGAATCCATTCTCAGAACTGCTCTGGCTGAAGCCTACCTGTCTCCCTCAGGAACCCTCAGGCTACAAAGAGCTCCTCTGCCCATACTACCCTATCAGCCAGCACTTCTGTCTGGAGTAACCAGGAAGTCAATTCCTCTGTAAGCTACTCTGGATAAGGGTCTTCCTTCCTGATTCACTGAGCAATGGCAATGCTGGCTTTGTTTTACCCAAATCTAGTAACAGAATTTTCTATGTAAGGGTATCACTAAGAGAAAAGAGGGAAAAAATACTTCTAGTTTAATGGTCACATCTAGAAAATTAGTTTTCAACCAGACACCTAATCATAACCAAAAAGGCAGGAACACTCAACATACCTGAAAACTCAACTCCTGACCTTCTCCCCATATCTCCTCCTCATGTAACATTTTCTAATAAATGGCCACTTCATGCACCCTGCTGCTTAATTTTACACCGGGGAGTCATTCCTAAAAACTTCTGGCCTGGGCCAGGCACAGTGGCTCATACCTGTAATCCCAGGAGGCTGAGGCAGGAGAATCCCTTGAACCTACAAGGTGGAGGTTGTAGTGAGCCGAGATAGCGCCACTGCACTCCAGCCTAGGTGACAGAGTGAGACTCCATCTCAAAACGAACAAACAAACAAAACCTCCTGGCCTGGCACAGTAGCTTATGCCTGTAATCTCAGCACTTTGAGAGCTAAAGTTTAGGATCACTTGAGCTCAGGAGTTCAAGATCAGTCTGGGCAACATAACGAGATCCTGTCTCCACCAAAAATAACCCCAAAATTCCCTTTCCCTTTCTCCAAACACTCAATCCCCAAGAATGTCCAGATCAAACTCTTAAATCCATCTGCATCTTTCCATTCCAAAGTCTACTCACTGGTCTGAAGCACCAAAGTATCTCCTCAAGATCAGTAGTCCCCACTCAGCCTGTCTTGCCCATTGTTCTCTCCCGCCAGGCCCAATGTACTCACCGCCAGCCCAGCCTGCTGTACCAAGACAGAAGTCTTATATTCTTGCATGCAGACCAGCACAGCATAGATGCCACCCTCCCTGGCAAACAGTGGCCGCCACTCATGCTTGGTCATGAGGAGGTAAAGAAGGCGCAGGGCCTGCACCACCACCATCTTCTCTCCCACCTGGTTGGTCAGCAGCTCCACCAGCATCTTCACCAGCTTCTCTCTGATAAGAGAAGAGACACTGGGGGATCCCCCATCCCGAGGAGTCTTGCCTGACCTCCCAGCCATGACACCATCGGACTCCCTGACCAATCCCATCCACCAAGATCTAATCCATCCTCTCTGCCCCACCTGCTCTCCCTGCCTCAGTCTCACCCCCAAGGCCCTTCCCTCTGCACCTAACTGCCTTTGGCTCCTCAACTAATGAAGAGGCAGTAGAAAAATGTTTACAAACTCTGGCTCATCTTTTCAAAAACATCTATAAATTCAAAATGACACTAATCAAAATACCTAAAAGGCGTGTGTGTGTGTGTGTGTGTGTGTGTGTGTGTGTGTGTGTGTATGTTTTAGACAGAGTCTCGCTCTGTTGCCCAGGCTGGAGTGCAGTGTTGTGAACTCTGCAGTCTCCACCTCCCAGGTTCAAGTGACTCTTGTGCCTCAGCCTCTTCAAGTAGCTGGGACTACAGGTGCATGTCACCACACTCATCTAATTTTTTTGTATCGTTTTTTTAGTAGAGACAGGGTTTTACTATGTTGGCCAGACTGGTCTCGAACTCCTGGCCTCAAGCAGTCTACTCACCTTGACCTCCCAAAATGCTGGCCTAAAAGGTTTTAAAAACACCATGACAGGCAGATCTAGGCCTTGGAAATGTTCAGAAAAAAACTGTGGTAGCCAGGCACAGCAGCCTATGCCTGTAATCCCAGCACTTTGGGAGGCTGAGGTGGGCGAACTGCTTGAGCCCACAGCTTTTGCCATGGGCAACATGGCAAAACCCTACCTCTAAAAATACAAAAAATTAGCTCACATAGTGGCCTGTGCCTGTGGTCCCAGCTACTTGGGAGGCTGAAGTGGAAGGATCACCTGAGCCTGGGAGGTCGAGGCTGCAGCGAGCTGTGATCACGCCACTGCACTCCAGCCTGGTTGACAGAGTGAGATCTCAAAAAATAAATAAATAAATAAATAAAAATAGTGGTAGACCTGCCTATTATCATCAAAATATAAATATAAACTTGTAATAATTACAACCCTGGAACTGATCTAGGGTAGTCAAACAGATCAATAGGTGAGAAGAGAGATAAGGGTGATGTATAAGCCAGTTAAAGAAAAGGAAGAAGCATTTGAAATATAATGTTGTCTGGGTGCAGTGACACACGCCTGTAATCCCAGCACTTTGGGAGGCTGAGGTGGGTGGATCACATGAGGCCAGGAGTTCGAGACCAGCCTGGTCAACATGGTAAAACTCCATTTCTACTAAAAATACAAAAATTAGCCAGGTGTGGTGGTGGTACGGGCCTGTAGTCCCAGCTACTCAGGAGGCTGAGGCAGGAAAATCGTTTGAACCGAGGAGGCAGAGGTTACAGTGAGCCAAGATCGCACCTCTGCACTCCAGCCTAAGCGACAGAGCAAGACACTGTCTAATAAATAAATAAATAAATAAATGAATAAAATGTAATGTTAACTGAGGTGAGAGGATTGCTTGAAGCTAAGAATTTGAAACCAGTCTGGGCAATGTAATGAGACCCCATCTCTATAAAAGATTAAAAAAAAAAAAATTAGCTGGGTGTGGTGGCTTGTTCCTGTAGTCCCAGCTACTTGGGAGGATAAGGAAGGAGGGTTGTTAGAAGTTAAGAGTTTGAGGCTATAGGGAGCTATGTGATCTTGCTACTGTATTCTAGCCTGGTCAACAGAGTAAGACCCTGTCTCTAAAAACAAAAACAAAACACACACACACACACACACACACACACACACACACACACACACACACACACGGTAATTTAGAGACACCTGGCTATCCATTTGAAAACACTGAAGCTGGAGCTCTACTTCCCAACATTTGCAAAAATAAACTGCAAATGAATTTTTAAATGAGTTTAAAAAAACAAAATCATGGGTATTTTTGGAAAATATAGGGAAATATTTTTATAATCCTGGAACAGAATAGATCTTTTTAAGTAGGACACAAAATCTAGAAGCCATAAAAAAGCTGAAAAATGTAGCAACAAAGTCTGAAACTCTAGCATGACGAAAAAGACACTGTAAACAAAATTACGAGACAAGTGCAGGAGCTAGAGAAAGGGGCCAGTGGAAACGCTGATCTGAAAGAAAAGGAAGAAGTGCCTGCAGAGCCCCTAGAACGCAGTGAGGGTCAGGAGAGAAAACAGCAGGTACTAACTCTTGCTTAACGGTGACAGCCAGGCCAACTGAGGAGGTGGCTCGGGAACTACGAGGGGAAAGAACACAGAAGGAGAACTTCTGAGAAAGAAGGAAAATAAAGGTACTCAGAAAGTTTTGTTTTTGTTTTTGTTTTTTTTTTTGAGACAGAGTCTTGCTCTGTTGCCCACACTGTAGTGCAGTGGTGTGATCTCGGCTCAGTGCAACCTCCACCTCCCAGGTTCAAGCGATTCTCCTGCCTCAGCCTCCCGAGTAGCTGAGACTACAGGTACGCTCCACCACACCCTGCTAATTTTTGTATTTTCAGTAGAGACGGGGTTTTACCATGTTATCCAGGATGGTCTCAATTTCCTGACCTTGTGATCTGCCCACCTCAGCCTCCCAAAGTGCTGGGATTACAGGGGTGAGCTACCACACCCAGCCAAAAGTTCTGTTTTTAATCTGTCTTTTCTAAGAAGTTTTATAATGACAACAGTGTGAATAAAATATGCTTCAAATATATATCCCTTTCTGTGGCCATGATTTATTTTATACTAGATAATATAAATAGGTAATACATATGAATAGATATAGAAATAAGTAAGGGTGTTCACCAAAATATTAACATTGACTGTCTCTGTCTTAATGGCTTTCAGATTTTTTTTCTATCAATCTCACTTGAATATGATCAGATAATTTTTATTTTCATAATTGTCTAACTTTTTTACTATATTATTCTATAACAACATAATAAAGCTAATATGATTTTTTAAAAAGACAAGCAAAATATTTAGAACATAAATAACAAAGGAATAACCAGAAAGGCTATAAATCCATAAGTAAAAGGCAAAGACCCAATTAAAAAGTGGGCAAAAGATCAGAACAGAATATTTACAGAAAAAAAACAGAACAAATGTATGCAAACATGCCTAACTTCACCAGAACTAGGAAACTAAAACAAGGAGATACCAATCATTTAAAATGCTGCCAATTAGATAGATTAAAAAGATGACAATATTCAATGTTGGCAGACATAAGGGAAAACAGATCCATTAGAACACTGCACTTGAACTCAGATATAACCACACTGCAGGGTCCTATGCAGCAGTAAAAGCAATGAGGCAGCTCCAAGCAGACTGATACGGGAAGCCCTCTAAGACACTGAGTGGGGGCAAAAAACAGTTGTAGAAACACGTAGAATGTGATTACATATACTAAAACCCAAACTCAGAAAACGCTCTATTTCCAAACGCACAATTACAAATGCAAATCTATAGGATATAGTAGATTGATAACAGTGGTGAGAAAGGACTTTGGCCGTCCTATGTTCTTTTATATTCTTTTATATTCTTCAGATCTTTTAAAATGAGAATGGGCATGGTGGCTCATGCCTGTAATCTCAGCACTTTGGGAGGCTGAGGTGGGTGGATCATCTGAGCTCATGAGTTTGAGACCATCCTGGCCAACATGGTGAAACTCCATCTCTACTAAAATACAAAAATCCTAAGTAGGTGGGATATAAGAATTGCTTGAACCCAGGAGGTGGAGGTCGCAGTGGGCCAAGATCACGCTACTGCACTCCAGCCTGGGTGACAGAGTGAGACTGTCTCAAAATTAAGTACATAAATAAAAATAAATAAATAAATAAAAGGAGAATACACTGTGTATTATTTGTATAATTTAAAAGTTAAAAAAAAACTTTAAAAATAGAAAGTAGGTTTTAAGGTACAATGTGTAAAAAAAAAACAATAAAAAGTAAGTAGGGACAGAAAAAAGAAAAAGAGAAAAAGCTCCATCTCTAGAGCCAGAGAGACCTGGGCTTGAATCCTGGCTCTGCTATCTCTAAAACTCTAAGCAAGTGACTTAAATTCTCTAAGCTTCAGTTTCCTTACCCATACAGTGGGATAATAATACTACCAATGCTTCCTCAGGTGTTAGGTGGATTTAATGAGAAGAATGCATGTAAAATACTAGCATCGTGCCTGGCTTAACAGGAGTGCACCAAGAATATGAGCCATTAAAACATCCAACCCTCCTGCTCGGCTGCTCCTCAGGCTGAGCCTTCCCTCACCCTCAGCTTTTCTAATTCGTGATGTCATAGCTCCTTCCCCCGCTACCACCATCCTTTGCCTACAGCTTCAACCAAAACCTCTTCCCTCCCCAACATGCTAACCTCAGCAATCTGTCAGGACGGACCAGAGGGTGGTCCCGCTCAGTGACCTCCTCCACAGCCTGAGAGAGGGCAGAGAGCCCAGAAAGCTGCAGGTTTGTGTCCAAGCTGGACATCTGCACAGTGGCCACGACCGCTGCCACATGCTGATCCAGGGAGCTGCGAGGACCGGGACCTCGCAAGGCTCTGGCCATTTCTGAAATGAGTGGGAAAAGGCAATGGCTAGAAGAACTGTGGCACCTTGAAGTTAGAAGTCTTTAAAGTCAAGCCCTTATCCTACCAACATTTAAATACATTATTGGCTACTGCAGCTTGCACAGTTTTCCAATTCCGTGTCAGGGATCTAATGATCAAACAAAGGAGATGAAGATACCCCAGAAAAAGGATGCTCCTTTTCCAGAGATACTGAAGGAAGGGAGCGCTGGTTAATTAAATACAATCAAGGTCAAAGATGGACACATGGTTCCAAGACATTTCCCCCTGCAAAAATGACCTTACTCCATGGCTTTCCTTCTACCCTGACTATCCACTTCTTCTACTGAGAACACCCAGGACTTGTTCCAATTGCTTCTTCCCAGAACCTGACTCACCACTGGCTGCCTCCTTCATCTCAGTAGGCAGGGTCATTCCTTCAGCCACCAGAAGCTGGTTAAACAGCTGCGAATCACTCTGTGCCATGGGGGGCTCAGTCCCTGTCTTGGTGGGCTCCGCCTCTGTCTTAGGGACCTCGGCCTTTGCTTTGGGGGACTCAGTCTCTTCCTCTGAGAAGTTGGCCTCTGACTTGGACTCCTCTTCTGGATCTGGGGTACAGGAGTGGCTTCGTGAAGTAGACAAGCTGCTTGGTTCATTCGGCAGCAGCCCATACTTGGTGTAGATCTGGGAGTTAAGCAGGTCATTGAGGGTGCTGCCCTCAAATCGACTACTGAGAATCTGCAGCAGACCCTCGGCCGTCTCCATGGATACCGAGATCTCACCCAGGGCCTTTTGACCCGGGGTCTGTCAACAGAAGGGGTATACGTTTAGAGACAAGCAGACACACAAGGTCTTGGGGACAGTAATGGGAAGGGTGATCACTCCCCACCACGCCCTCACACATTCTACATACTAGACCCTCAAAGCACTTGTCTCCTCTCCCAGCAGGCCTCCTCCTAACTCTAACCTCTAGCTCCAGCCTCCCCCACAAGCAGTATCCCCTATCTAAAACTCCCTCTAGAGAATCCCACCTCTAACCCTACTACAAAACCCCCAGGTACCTCAGGCCTGTAATACCTCATCCAGGTTCTCCTGAAGATTCTGGAAAATTGGCTGCTGCTCACACAAGTCCAACTTTTTGATAAAAAAAAGCAGCTCCCACCACTCAGCCTGGGTCAGATATCCCACTCTCTCATTCTTCTGAGGTTCGGGCTGGAGGTACGGCAAAGAGTAGAGCCCATCCATAGGATTCCAGTCCCAGGAGGGAAACGCTGAGGACACAGGCATGGTGGGGGATCAGCACCCCTCAGGAATGGGGTCCATTTCTGGACCCCTGGGGCTGCTCCTGGTCAGAAGTGGCTTCACCCCAGTCACTACTCCTCTGTTCAGAGACATGCTATCCATGTCCCTCTTAGGCTCACCTGTGCCCAACACAGTAGCCCCTGCCCCCTTCGCCACAGCTGCTGAAGCCTTATCCTCAGTGGCTTCCTCAGGGCCCAGGATCTCCAGCATGTGCCAGTGCACCCAGTAAGTGCGGCCTGTTGACTGCCAGAAAACCTGGTATGAGGGAGGAAGAAAGAGGGCAGAATAAAGAAGGCTCAACCCTCTGAGCCTTGGGTTGTGAAGGCTTGAAAGGAC
Organism: Ateles fusciceps; assembly: GCA_036589455.1. Lineage (NCBI taxonomy): Eukaryota > Metazoa > Chordata > Mammalia > Primates > Atelidae > Ateles > Ateles fusciceps. The sequence goes on from JAZHEH010002241.1 coordinate 4,326,464, forward strand.
ATGCCCAAGCATAGATTTGGGTCACACCCTCAAGACACACACCTGGCTAAGCCTGGAAAAAAAACCCACGTGGCAAAAGGCTTCTTTCCCTTATCAGGAGTGGGCCCTGCCTCTTTTCTTAACCATGATGGTCTCTGCTCCCACATTCCTTCCCAGCCTCTTCCACCAGTGGTGGTGGTGGGGAGGCACCTCCATTTATCAGTTCTGCTTCCTGGGTGAGTCTCCCATGAACTCACAGCCCACCCACACCCCTGACCGATTTTCTCAGCCCTCCAAATGCACCCCCCCGCAAACGCCAACACCCTTGTATCATTCCAATTCCCCAGGGGAGGTTCTTCTTGGGTGGCCTGCGGGAGTCCCCTGTATGAAGTCCCAGCTATACCCCAACCCAAATAAACTCCCAACAGTGTCTCACCCACCTGCACAGGCGGAATGCCATTGTTGCTCTGCCGGAACTCGCCCTCGTCCCCAGCACTCATCTCCTCGTAATCATCCAGCATCCGCACTCGCATCCCCGGCTGCAGCGTCTGTTGCACGTATTCTCCATAGCCACTACGGCTGGAGAATTCAGAGCGCTGGCGGAAAACCCACCCTCGTCTTCTGCGGGTGGTGACAATGGTGGGGAGTAAAAGGCTGGGGCCTGAAATGTAGGGCTGAAAGATGGACCTGGATGGCCGAGGAGGTGACGTGCCCTGTTCGCTGAGGTTCCGGGCCCAGCCCATGCTCCGCACCAGCTCAGAGATGAGGTTGCCCACAGCCATGCTGAACTCCAGCTCCCGCTGTCCCCGGCTTTCTCTCTCTTGTAGCACATGGGGAGCTTTGGTCTCCAGCTCCCAGCTCTGGACTGTTATTCAGCTGATCCAGGAGGGAGGTGACACAAAGGTAGCGCTTCACCAAGGAAAAGAGCAGCTTTCCTGGGATCTGTAAGACACAATCCTTGGCACAGGTTCATTTCTTCCTGGCTTCCCCTCTCCCCCTTCCCCGCAATATCCTCCTCTACTCTGTAGTTCTCAAACTTTGATTTTGTAAGAAAGGCACAGGGAATGTCTTAAAACACAGATTCCTGGGTTCTAATCTCAGAAATTCTGAATGGAGAAGGGCTGGGAGGGAGGACATGAACCTTCATGTCAACAAGTTCCCAGGTGGCTCTGGTGCTAACATATAGTCCTGAACCACGTTTTCAGAAATAATGCCTTAGGCCTTGTACACAGCATTTCCCTACAGCTGGCAGCGTACCTGAGGCAGATGAATGCCCTCAAAGGCCATGCAGTGTTCTTCAGAGGATGTGGTTTCTGCAAACAGCTCCAGCAATGTATAGCGACTGTCAAAATCCATGTGCTGCTCGATGCCATCTTGCTGGCTCAGTGACAGAAGGACGTGAGCCCGACTCCCTGTAATCCACACCCAATCCATATCTTCTCCTCAATCCCCAATACCTTCTCCCTGCCTTTCCTAGATTCTATCTCTTACCCCAGAGGCTTTCAAACTTTGTTACTAAGACTCACAGCAAGAAACACATTTTCCTTGGTAACCTGTTACAAACACATATACATATAACCGAAACATATATTTTATGCTACAAAATTTACCCCTACTAAGTGCTACACACTGATAACTTTAGTTTATTTTTAATGTTGGTTATAACCCACCAAATTGATTTCAAAACTAACTAACAAATCTCAATCCAGTTTCAAAAATACAGGTAAGTCTTATTATCTTCTCTGTCAAAGCACTGAGAATGAACAGTTAAGCCAGAGGCTATCATTTTAGCTTCCTTATATACCTGAAATAGCCTATTAATCTATATTTTTCCTTTGCATCAAATTGATATTCACCAAATACTAGGTGTTCTTACAGAGCTGGGCAATCTCTTTCTGCTCTTACTCCTCCTTGTGGCCCCATTTGCTCCATTGCTTTCCTTCTTCCCTGGCTGTCTCTTACCAGCATCGTGGGCTGCCAGAGCCTGCAGCATTTTGCCTGCACTCCGGCGGATCTGAGGCTCAGGATTGCACAACATGTGCATGAGCAGGTCCAGGGCTCCTGTCTCCCTGAAGACACCAGTGAGGGGCCCGATGCTGGCATAGGCACTGAGCACATGGATGGTGTGGAGCACAGCAGCTGTGAGGCTTGGGGTCCCACTTTCTGCCAGCTGCCTGGCAGCCCTGCGTACCAGCGCCTGCACATCAGCCTCCATCTCTCCCATTGCCACTTCATCCAGGCCTCCTGGATCTCGAGGAAAGCTTCCTGAAACCCCAGCTGGTTCATGCTGAGGTCCCTTAGATAGTGCTCGCTCACCTAACAGCCCAGGGCAGTTGGCGTAGACCTCAGGAGCTGACAGCCACATGAGGATGTGCTCTGCTTTGCCTTCTTCCACACCCACTTTGCCCGCTTCCCCACACTTCAGGACACTCCATCGGATCAGGTATTCAGGATGCCCATCATGCCCAGGCCTCTGCCGAATGAGTTCTTCAGGGTATGCCTGCAGCCGGGGCCCTAAGGGCACCATGAGGTCCCCGGCATGCCGTTCCCCCAACCATCCTGACCTCCTGGGATACACAATGAGAAAGATAAGGCAGTATGAGAAAAGAAAAAAAATACATAGAGGGGGTGGAATCTTGAAACACAGAGAAGGTGGGTGGTGATCGGTAGGCTGCATGGTAGAATTTAGGAGGCCAAACAGAAAAGGCAAAAAATAGGATGGAATAAATAGCTGAACATACTTTGGGATTTATAACAGAAGGAGAATAGAGTGAACACAGTGAAGGGATGAAAAGAAGGGGTTTAAGAAATGGAAGAGTTGGCTGGGCATGGTGGCTCACACCTGTAATCCCAGCACTTTGGGAGGCCAAGGCAGGTAGATCATGAGGTCAGGAGTTCAAGACCAGCCTGGCCAACATAACAAAACCCCGTCTCTACTAAAAATACAAAAATTAGCCCAGTGTAGTGGCACACTCCTGTAGTCCCAGCTACTCAGGAGACTGAGGCAGGAGAATCACTTGAACTGGGAGGCAGAGATTGCGGTGAGCCAAGACCACACCACTGCACTCCAGCGTGGGTGACAGAGCGAGATTCTGTCTCAAAAAAAAAAAAAAGTAGAGTTTACAAAAAGAGAATGAAAAGGATAATAGGCAAAATAACAGTAAACAGAGTGACAGTTAAGCAAGACAGTTTAGGCAGGATAGCAGCATGGCTGAGAGTTACAGGTTAGGACTTAGAAGGATAACATGGGTGGACAGGAAAGGCAGCAGCATATGAGGCATGGAGTCAGAACATGTGAGGAAAAGTAGGATAGAAGGATAGCAGAGGGGCCGGACAGGGAGTATAAACAACAGAGTAAAGCTGTAAGGTGGATGTAAAGGGTGGGCCACGGCAGATGTAGAGAATGGAGATGACAAAAGGCTGGAATGTTGGGGCAAATGACTGGATAGGAAAAGTGTATTTGAGTCTTGTGAAACGGGGAGGGGCCTAGGGACCAGACAAAATTATGGGAAAGACAACCAGGTCCCACCCTGCACTTATGCTGTATAGCAAGGATCTAAGTAAGTCAGGTAGATAAGATAGACGTGGTAATCATGAGGTTAAAGGTAGGGAATGAGGTCAGGAGAGAAGCAATATTCAGAGATTTCGGAGTCAGATAAATGTGACTCTGAATTCAGGCTCTTTGTCTCACTGTCTGCATAGTTTGGAACAAGTTACTTAACCTCTGAGCTTGTTTTCTCTTCTGCAAGATGGTAGTAATATTCACAGCTATTTCATGAATTTAATAAGATCATGCATATTAAGCACTTGGAACAGCATGTAGCACATACTTCTTAGATGGAGGAGGTAGGAGAGTCATCAAATAAATGCAAAGTTAGTAAGACTGATTGTAAATGGGAGTGGAATGATCGGGAAAGATACGCATGATATGAAGCAATGTAGGGGCAACAGGAAATAGAATAAGAATGAAAACGTAAACCCAGATGAAGACATGGTGGTCAGGGCAGGGGTCATGTTGGGGTACAGGGGACAGAAGATGAGAGTAGAAGAGGAAGGAGAAAGAGGATGTGGACCTCAACGGAGGTAGGGGCCCACTTAGGATGTGGGGCAGGCCTGGATGGTAACCAGAGACGTGCCAGTGGGCAACTGATTACCAGCAGGGGGGAAGTAAAAGAATCGGATAGGAGGAGGTGGGGGAGTGTAACGTAGGCCTAGAAGAGCAACAATAAACTAAGGTGTGGGGGTGAGGTCTGGACGCAGGGATGAGACCAGCAGATGGCAAGGTCAAGCCCAAGCTTGCAGAGCCGTGGGGAGGTGGGAGGAGGCCAGCACTGCAGAGGGAACGGGTTTGGGGAGCGGGATGAGGATGGTTGGGGGAGCGGTCCAAGGAAGCTGAAAAGACCCAGTAAATCTCAGAGAGCTAGATCTGGTTCCCTTCGTCAGCCCTACTGACAGTGGCTAAAGAACCGGGGAGGGGGCAGGAGAAGGGGAGGGACCGGGTCCGCGCAGAACTCTCCTCTCACCTCCCACCGCCCGGCTCAGCCCTCGCTGGGACTCAGCAGCTGGTCCCGCCGTCCTGGCCCCGCCTCCTCAGAGCTCCCTTCCGGGTCACACGGCGAGTGCACGCACGGCCGGCTACCTACGGGTCCCACCGCGGCCCACGCCGAGCGTGGCGGAACAGTTCGCGAGTGGAGCATGCGTGCTACCGCAGGCGGCTGCACTGAGAGAGGGGCGTGGGGGTGTGCTACCGGCGGAGCCCAGGATCGAGGTCACGTTGCTCCTCTCTCTGCAGCAGGAAGAAGCTCTTTCCATCCAGTCAACTGTGAACCCCCGCTTCTCTTCACTGGGTCGCCCTCCTAATCCTCCCTCTCCCAACACAGAGATCATTCTGACGAAACATAGTATCCCACACTCCCACCTTAAGGCTGTCCTATGACTTTTCCGCAGGTCACGTTCCCATGAGTTTCCCAAATCCTTCAGCAAGATTTGGATTAGTTGTGCCACTTTTCCTATTAGTTAAAATTACTCCTATGCGTTGGCCTTAACACCTAGCAAAGCCACTCATGGGAAGAAGATCCTCGACCCCGCAAAATGTTCCTTAAATTAAATCGTATAGAATTCAACAGCCCAAAGCACACATTAGCATTACCGTTCTCACCAAGCAGCCCGGATTGCTACTCAGAGGAGCAATTTTAGGAGTTTGCTTGCGGTCATACCCCCTCCCTCCCTAAGTAGAAAAATAGAGCCAAAGACCCCACAGTCTGTGCACAAAAATGATACATTTATTGAAAGAGTATTTTTTTTAATACAAAAGAAAGCTCTGTACATAGGACTGTGACCATGTCCACTATTCCTGGGTCAGCATCCCAGGGGAAGTAGAAACCACTGACATACACACTCACATTCACACACACACACGCTCAGGCGCGCACACACACACACATACCCCAGAGCCACCGAGGAAGGGAAACACCAAGGATCGCTGCACATAAAAATGCCACCTCAACTCATCCCTGACACACGCATGTTCTCCCAAGGCCACGCTCACACAACACCCATTATAAGCACTTTGCCTGATTCACTCACTGGGTCTGTCTTTTATGGGAAGGAGAGGAAGAATTCATCAAAGGTCTCCTCCCATGGGTGGGGAGGTAGGGAGTGAGTGAGTGGTGGTGGAGTGAAACAAGAGCAGAGCAAAGGGGCTGGGCAGTTACAGACCTGAGTCCCAAGCTCCCCTGCTCTCTGGCCCCTGATTTGCCATGCCCCAGCCTTGAAAGCCACCCATAAGCCCCAGCTATCTCCAGGAGAAAGCCCAGAAAGGTGACTTCCATCTTGGCACCCCAAATTGGGGCAAGACAGCAATGAGGGTTAGAGGTTAGGGGGTTCTCAAACATGTAGGCAAATCATCCCCTTGATAACTAGGCTGTGCGTAAAATCTTCCCCCACCCCTTCACCTAATCACAGAAGCCAGCTTGTTCCTACTGAAGGCAGTCGCAGGGGTTAAGAAAATTTCACCCCACTGCTGCCGTTTCTGAAAAAGCTCCCTTTCTGGATATAGGTGGTGAAGGTAGGCTCTGACACAGGGTAAAAGACCCTCCCCCTATGCTGCCCACCCTCAAGATCTACCCCAAAGGGGGAAGAGGGAGGTGGGGCATGGCCCCTGTACAAATTACATAAATACTGAGGTTACACTTAGAAAAATAAAGTCATTTTCTTCAAGGCTTTTTGTCTTAATTTAAAAAAGTTACAGTAGCTGCTCACTCCCTGGGAGAGCTGCCCATTTCTGGCTCCCCTTTGGCTGCACTCAGCCCAAGAGCTGCTCCCACTTCTTCTGACCCCCCATTCCTGCCTTCACCCCCTCCCAGACCCCACCCTGCTCACTGCAACTTGGGCCCCAGGCAGCTACAGGCCTGGGGAAGCACAAGGCTGCAATGCCCATGCGTGTGGCACAAATGAAGTCAGTTGCCTCTGCCTGACACCCTCCCACCCCACCCCGACATTTGGTCTCCCTCTTCCCTCTCCCTAGCAACAGCCCTAAAGGGCAAAAGAGGCCCAGAGCTGTAGGTCACCCTCCCCACCCCGTTGGGGCATGGCCTGAGGGCCCCTCCCCTCCACTTTCTCCTGGAAACAACCCAGGACTGGGCAAACCCAGAATCTCCCCTACACACTGGCAGACCCCAAGCTTGTGGGGTGGCTCTGTCCCCAGGGGCCCAGCCAGTTCTGGGGGAGCCCAAAGGCTCCCCCAGGGAAGGGGAGTTTGGGCAGGGAGGGGGACGAGAAACGCCATAAAAAAAAGTTAAATATTTTAAAAATATATATTTATAGATTTGTTTTCACTTCGTCTCCTCAAATAAAAAGTTCAAAATCAACTTTAAGTAAAGCAGCTGGGAGGAGAGGGGGAAGACGAGGGGAAGAAGGGAACGCTGGTGGTTCCCTCCAACCCAGGAGCCCCTGGAAGTCCAAGGGGAGCGGCAAGGCAGGGCAGGCGGCCCCAGGAACCTGCCCAGTGCACAGGCCCAGCTACTCAGGAGCTGAAGGGGCAGAGGGCAGCGGTGTGAGGGAAGAAGCCCCTGTCTCCCCAGCTAGCCCCCTGAGAGGCCGGGGCAGGACTCTTTGACCCAGCCTGTGGCAGACACAGGGCTCACCTGGGGTCAGCGAGGAGGCTGGCAAGAGGGCCCCAACTGCTTCCTCAGGGGGAGGAGACAGTGCCCAGCCCCACAGAAGGCCTGTGTGTGGGGGAGGTGGGGCACGGTCCCATTGGGTAAGCTAATACTCATGGCAAACATCGAGCCAAGCTGGCGAGGGGGGTCCCAAGAAGGAGGACGGCCCCTCCAGCAACAGAAATGGGAGGTGGGGTGGGAAGAAGGGGAGGCTGAGGGAGGACGGGTGGAGGCAGACAGGCCCATTTCTTTGGCTGGAGTGAGAGGGCTCAGTCCTGTGGCTGCCTGCCCGCTCCTCCTCCCCGCCTTCCTCCCCGCGGCCCATCAACGTGTGTGTAAAGAAAACGTGAAAAGGCAACAATAAATAAGTGGTGCCATCCCTTGGGCCATCTGTCCAGGGCGGCGGGCGGATCATTCACTCTTGGTGCTGTGGGCGGTGTCCAGGTTCACCACCTGTAGCTCGGTGAGGTTGCTGCTGCTCCCGGCCTGCTGCCCTATCACAGCCATCTGGAGGGAAGGAGGTGTATGAGGAGAGGAAGGGACCGGCCAGCCAGCTCAGGCTCCCCCGGCTTCCCTGCCTGCCAACCAACGCCTGCGCAGAAAAGCAGATGGGCTTCTGGGCTAGGGATTTCAGCTTTGATGAACTGGTAACAGGGTCCCCCAAAGTCAAGATAAAGAATTGGTTATCTGGGATGGGGTGACAGGTATCCCCACCTACCTGGTGGAGCTGAACTGCTGAAACAGGGATCTGCACTGTCCCAGACGACGCTGTCAGGAACACCTGGGGGACACCACCTACATTGGAAAACCACAGGAGATACTCAAATTGTTTGTTGAAACTTCCTGATATTCGAGGAGTGAACAATGGGGGGAGTGTCAGATGGAAGTACCAAAGGGAGAGGGTGCCAGTGTGTCTGAGGGTGCATGTGGGTATGAGCATCCAAGTGTGCATGGGTGTCCAAAGTGTGTGTGAGCATCTAAGTCTGTGTTGTATTTGGGTAGAAATATTTGCAGGCATCAGTGCATGTGTGTATGTGTGAGTATGCATGTGTGTATAAGGAAGGAAACGGTCCTCCTTTCCTGAGACCTGCTCCTCTACTCACCTGGTTCCTGGACCTGGCTGTGGGACACCTGCATGGTGGATGGTGCCTGGGAGAAGGCATTCAGCACAGTGAGGCTGCCATCAGCCAGGCCCGAGGTGGGAGCATACATCACCGCATGCGGGCTAGGGTACATCATGTGGCCACCCACAGTTGTGGGCACAGATGACGTCATGATGGTGGCGGGCAGCGTCACTGGTAAACACAAACACGTATCAGTTCGACACTGGTGCCTACTGATACCTCCCATTCCACCCCTAGGAATTCCAGGCCCCCCAGAGCCCTCTTGCCATTTCCCACTTCAGAAGCTAAATACAACTATTCCTCTGCTCCATCATCAACTAAAAAAAGCCTATTTTTTCTTGAACACAACAACACCAATCTTTAATTGTATCCTATCACATTGTACTATTCAATTGTCTATCTGCTGAATTCTCTAAGTCTCAAATCTTGGGAAAAACAAAGATTATGACTGACCTACTCTCAGGAAACTCAGATACTCCCCTTTTAGGGAGCTCTAAACATCTTATTTTTATTTGTCCTCATTCTCCCTCCTTCTTAATGCACAGCTAACAAACTCATCTTTCAAACCAGCACTTCTCAAATGTTAATGTGCATTACATGGGAATCTTGCTAAAACACAGATTCTGATTCAGTAGGTTTGGGGTGAGACTCAAGATTCTGTATTTCCAACAAGCTCCCAGGTAATGCTGGTGTTCCCAGTCCATAGGCCACACTTTGAGTAATAAGGTTATAAATAACGAGAACTTAAAATTAACCTTATTTTGAGAGTATCTCATCATTTCTGAAATGTCTAGAGATACATGAGGGTAATTGTAGCTATTCAAAACCTATAAGACCCTAGCACAAAGAGAAAATTGCTAAGTCCTTCCTGATAATTAAGCAATGTGTCTTTGAGCAAGTGACTTCTTATTTCTAGGCCTCTGGCTCCTCATCTGAATGAGAAAGTGGCTTCTAAATTTCTCCTGGAATCCACAGCCCCACTGCAGGGCAAGATTCAAAACCCAGTCATCCTCACCTGACTTTCCCATAATTATTAAGCCAAAAGCCTCAATCTCCACTTTAAGAAATCTCCTGACTTTAGCTACAGAAGGGTTACTGCTGGCACCTACTGCTAGGCGTCGTGGGGGGAGGCAGGCAGGGAGGGTGACAGGGCTGCAAGCTATACCTGTCCCGCTGGAGGAGGTCTGCGTGAGGTCTGTGCTGCTGTCACGGGAGGGAGACGCTTGCTGTGGGGCCTGGTGCACTTGAATGGCCTGCACTGGGACCTGCTGGGCCACTGCCCCACCTGCAAGACATAGTCTTATTTGTGCTCTGTCCTGCTCAACTGCCACCTCCACCAAGTACCCATGGACACCCCAGTCCCAGAGTCTGGCACACTGGTCCCCCAACTCCCATAACTATCTTTCCTGGGAGTCAAAGAGGCCCTTCATGCCCGAATCTCCCCTCTGGGAGGCTTCCACACTCTGCTCTTGCTCATCCCTCCTCCTCCTGCCCTGGGCCTTGCCTCTCTTTTCTTCAGTTAACCCAAGAGCTGGCAATAACCCATCAAGGACATCATCTGCCTTCCAGTCAAGGCAGAAGTGGTGAAATGTCTACTGCCCTGTGGCAATGGGGGCACAGGGCTGGGGTACCTAGACAGGGCCAGAGTATATGGTTGAAACTTACCTGACAAGGACAGCAGGGGTCTCAGTGGGCAGAGGTATGCCTGCCAACGGGATATAAGAGGCTTCTCTCAGGCTCTGGCCCCTAGTCACCTTCCTTCTGAGCAGGGAAAGAGGTTCTCTTGGTGCCAGCCCTAAACACACTCTTAGCATGCTTGATTTGCCCCGAGGACGAATCTCTCCCCTGCCCCTCGTGACTCACCAGGCATGAGGGTGAAGCTGGTAGGCAGCTGCATAAGGCCCCCAGAGGAGACAGGGCCGCTGCCTGTACTCTTCAGCACAGTCCCGTTGGCACTGCTGACAGCACTGGGGCTGACACTAGCAGACACTGGTGCCAGGTAGTTGGTGATGGGAAGGAGGGGCCACTGCTGACTTGCATGGTGGTAGAGGTGCTAGGTGCTGTTTGGATGGTAGAGGTGGTACCCGGCAGGTTGGTGACTGTGACGCCGGCTTCAGTGTGTCCTACACCCAGAGTAAAGATGAAGCAATGAGCCTCTACCAGATTCTGACTTTGCAGAAGCTTTGTGTGGACTGAGAACCCAGACTGAAACCAGTGAGCTTGGGTTCAAATCCCCACACCACCATTTACTTGCTGCCTGACACTTGGGTAAGCTATTGATCTACCGAGTTACAATTTCCTATCCATAAAGGGGAGGTTACTACCTACCCCCTAGGTTGCTGTAAGGATTAGGTTAGCATACGTAAATCACTTGGAAAACAGTACCTGGCACATAAAAAGCCCAAAATAAATATTTGCTGTTCTTATGATGATGATTATCATTGTCATCCTTATAATCCCCTGAGTTCTCTGCTCCAATGGACTGTGGTAATCCCAGTGGCTGAGGAGTCAGGACACCAAGACCTGTTCCTAGCTCTGGTAATGACCATTTATGTGACCCTGAAATAACCACTCCCCTTTTCTGAACCTTGGTTTTCCTCTACAAGCATGAGGGGGCTGGGCTGCTATGTTTTCTTTAAAAGAGTTTTTCCAGCTCTGATTTGTCATGCTTCTCATAGGAACTCTGAGTTTCTCAGGGAACTTAGAGTTTGAGAGAGATCTCGAGGGTCTGGCGATGACGCACATCCAAGATGTAAACCACCAAAAGAATGTACTCACCCAACAAATTTCCTGGGGAATAAATGAGACCTACTGTTACAAAAGTTTAAAAATTATTACAGATGATATGCTAAGAGAGGGAGAAGCCTACAGCACTGACTCTCCCTCAGGGAGCCTTCGTTCTTAGAAGGGGAAGGAGGAAACTACGAACTAAGCCACCAAGCCCAGACCCGAACTGAGTCAACCAGAGGCTCAAAGGCTCGGGGGTGGGTCAGCACAAGACGTTTGCTAAGCAGCTGGGCCCAGGACTTTTGATTGGCAGAGGCGTTGCTAAGGCAAACAGTGTCGCTTCCTCCCATTGGCCAGTTACTTAAGCGCTACCCGGAAGGTGGAGCTCCCCAGACAGCAAGGGAGGAAACCCCACCCCCTCTCCTTACCGGGAAAAGGAAGGGGGAGGCGTAACAGCCCCGGCATCCCTAGCAGCAGGCAAAGTGCTCCCTAACTGCCCAGGCCCCCAACATCCTAAAAAGGCAGGCGGCAGGCTTGTAAGGTAGTCTCCGGCCCAGTCTACCAGCCCGCTTGCCGAGAGTGCTGGGTTCCCAGGACCCCAGGACCAGAGTGCTCGCTTTCCACTCCCTGGCGACCCAGCCTAGAGGGCCGGGCTAAACTACCACCCCCGCCCCTAGTGGGGGAGACAGCTGGCGGGAGGAATGCAATGGCCCTGCCAGGCAGGCGGGCTGCGGGCGGGAGGCCGGCGTGGAGCCCGAGCGGGCCTTATATGGGCACGGAGGCCGCCCGCTTATCTAGGGGGCCGGGCTCTGTCAGGAAAGCGAGGATGGACACCTATCCCCTAGGACGAGGGTCGCTAATCCGGCTCCACTCAACATCGGTAGGCACCTATCCACCTGTCCTGGGACAGAGAGGGAGAGGGACCCCCTTCCCTTCCCTCCTCTCACACAGGCAACCCAAACACACCTTGGTCTCCCCACTGCTGTCAGACTCCGACACCTGGTAGGTGAGATCTGTCTCTTCAAAGCCAGTGGCACTCATTCTCTGGTCTGTTGTGGGGTCTGAGCGGGGTGGAGAGTCTGGCGAGTTGAGGCAGGTCTGAATCAGTGCCTTGCCGGTCTCACTGGTGATCATGGGCTGCAGTTTGCGGGGTGGCAAAAGTGTACACATGGCCTGTCTCACTGGCCACCAGCAACAACACCTGTGTCCCTGTCAGCGTGGACAGCTCATAGGCCTGAGGGATGAGGAGGGAGATGGGCAGGTCAGCAAATTTTTTATCTCTACCTTCCTTGGGAAGTTGGAAAAAAAAATTATACGGTGATCTCATTCCCCCATTCCCATAATGACCTTCATCTCTAGTGACTCTGGGGGCAGGGTGTCCTATCAGGATCTCTGGAAGCAGCAAAACTACCCATGTTCCTCCTTTGAGCAGCAGCCCCACTGACCTGCAGATACCCCAAGCAAACAGTACTAGCTGGCCAGTGGTGGAACATACAATCTAAGGGGATATGAATGAAGGACCCAGTTAGCTGCTCTCCAACACAGCTTAGAGCCTGGAATGTCCCAGAGCCTCACCCCTCCTCACTGTCACAGGGACCAGGATGGATCCCTACCTACCACAGTGGAATTTGCACAAGACATCACTGATAAGGGACCACTTAAGCTCCAACCGTTCCGTGTTTCTTTCCAGAAACTGCACAGGCTCCAACTTGTTGACACAGCCTAATTTCTCCTTTTGTCCTGTAATACTTTACTGCCCTTTTTCTTTGTCTTGGGAAGGTTATGAAAGGAGAAAGAGAGTTTTCCTTCATTAATTACCTCCCCCGACAACCTTCTCCACTGATGATCAAGTGACAAGGGACAGGGACACTGATACAACAGTGTCTGGAGTGATGGGAGATGAGACCTAGATTAGTACTGAACATCCTGCCATGAGCCTAGGAAGGGGACCTTCAAGAATGGCCCCATAGATGCCATACCCTCCCACGAAGTTCTAGGAACCACCTTGGAAGCAGCTCTGGTTTCTACATGGAACAGAAATAAACACCAGCCAGTGTTCCCAAGGATCCAGCTCCTTGTTTCCCAATTCCTCTGCTTTCGTCCCTTCCCTCACCGTCTACACCCCAAAATTAGTCCTTCCTGACCACTTGACTGGCTGGCAGAGGAGGAGTTGCTAGGTACCTCTGCAAGCCTCCCTGACTTCCCCCAAACCCCATCCATGCATAGATTCTCCGTAGGGCTGGAAACCCCACTTGTCCTAACTGCAGGAGATTCTGCAGCTGGTCCTGCCAGGAGCATGCGGTTCCCAGTGGATGCCATGGAAGGCTCACGGCCGGCACGGGACTAGATCCCTGCTGCTCAGGGCAGCACCAGTTCTCCTGCCTGTGGCTCCCTTACCTGGTTTCTAACCCTGCCTGTCCTTCCAACAAGCACTACTCTCGTGGTGCCCGCTTCCTCCCACACATGCTCGCTCATTGTTGTCATGCAGCTCCAGCCTCCTCACCTCCATACCTTCTCGTCTGCTCCCTCTTTTCCGGCGCCCTCCTCCGAACACCAGAGTGCACAGGACCTACTGATCCTAGCTTCTCATTATCCACCTCCTCGGCAGCCTGGCAGCCTCGCAGCCTCCCATGACCGCTCCTCAACCCTTCACTCAGCAAGAGCCCTCTTCCCCTGGCGCGCCGGTCACTCCCACCTCGGCGCCTTTCCCCACGGTTCCGGGCCTTCGCGGGATCTCCCCCTCTCCCCACATTTCCCAGGCGGCCCCTCCCCTTCGGCCCTCCCCCGGGCAGGGCCATCCCCCTCCCACATACCTCCAGCGGACTCGCCGCTTCTCACCTCCACCTGGCTCTGCCTTCCTCCCGGGCTCCCCCTGTGCATCCCCACCCCTCCCGCAGCCCCCGGGGCCCGCCAGCCCGCCGGCTTGGTACCTTCTTCATGATGCCCGTCTTCCTCTTGCTGAAGGTCGTGTAGCGCCGCAGCTTGTTGTCGATGAACTCCATCTTGATCTTCACGCGGCCCCGGGTCTTCTTACCCGGCTTGGCCCCGCTCACCGCGCCGCTCACCGGCCCGTAGCCTCCGGTAGCCGCCGCCGACGCCTCGGGCCCACCGACCACCATGCCGATCTCCATCTCGCTCAGGCTCCGCTTCAGGCCGCGCCGCTCGGCGCCCAGCTCCTCCTCCTCGCCCGACTCCGAATCGCCCTCGCTGCCGCTGTAGAGGGCCCCCGCGGTGGGCGCCGGGGTGGTTGCCGCCGCTGCCGCAGCCTCCCGCTCCAGGCGGCCGGGCCCGAGCCCCGCGCCGTTCCCGGGGACTCGGCCCCCGTTAGCACCGCGAGTCCCGCCGCCGCCCGGCCGCCCCGTCGGGGTCCGATTCAGGCTGCCCCCCAGGGCCGAGCCCCGGCCCAGAGCCGCCGCGGCCCCAGCTTGGCTCGGTAACATGGCGCTCGATGCAGGAGGGCGGACGGGCAGTCAGCGAGGAATCGGAGACGCCGCCGCCGCCGCCATCGGCTTCCCGGCTCAACCCGGCACTCCCGCTGCTGCTGGTGCCGCTATCGCTGCCGCGGCCGCCGCTGCGAACCCGGGGCCCCTGCACGCCCGGGCCGACCTGGGCCCTCACTTCCTGCCCCTGTGGCCCGGGCTGCCCCAGGCCGCGCGCAGCGCCCCTGTCCGTCTGCTAGGGCGGCGCGCCCGGCGGCCGTCAGCGTCCCCCGGGGGGCAGGGGCTGCTGGCCGCGGCTGAGACGGCGGGTGGAGGGGGGCCGGGACCACGCGCTGGCGGCGGAGGGATCCCCCGACCCTTCCCCCATATAAAGAGATACAATGTTTCCTTTTATGGCGAGGCCGCTCCTTATATGGTGAGCCCCAGCGCCCCCGCCCCATTGGTCCGCGGTTCCGGCACCTCCGCTCCCCATTGGCCCACGGGGGCGCTTATTTGCATAGACATACCGAACTCGTTGCTGTCATCCCGCGTCAGACCGCGACTCCAAGAGGGGAGGAGCCGACGCCTCTTAAAGGAACCGGAGAGCAGGCACGACTCCGCCTCCCTGAACCCGAGAATGGTAGCACGGCTTGGGAGGCACCCTCGGAGAAACAGCCTGGGAGAGGACTGGAGCGCAGTCTTGCGGAAGAGAGGGAGCAGTACTAGGAGATGGGCACCGGGACACTGGAGGCAAACACTGGGGGAAACCACTGGGTGGATTGTGGGGTTTGCAGGTAAATTTTAAAATGCAGCTCAAATTCCAAGGGAGGAGTGTAGGGATTGATTGGAGCACTTCCTCACGCCCTCCTGAGGGAGGCACAGTTATTGGCGGAGCGGAGGGAGCTTGGGTCCCCCGGTGTCCAGACTCGTCGCGCCCCGGCCGCTCCGCTCTAACTTTCCCCCTCCCCCGACTTCCCTTCCCTTTCCCTCGCCTTTGTAGGCGACGACACTTTCCCACCAGGCTGGCTCGCGGGTCCTCATTCATCATCCTCTGCACTGGGGGGTCTTTGGCAGACATACATCTGGAAAAGGCGGGTGGAGGGGAGGGCGGAGACAGATCGGCCTCCCAGTCCCCGAGGCGGGCAGGGATGAGAGACGGAGATTAGTGAAGACTTCCAGCTGCAGGCTGGGCTGGGAGGCGGGGGCGTCCCGAGGATAAAGCCCACCCTACTGCCAGTGCAAAGACCTGGGAAAGTGTAGCCTGACAGAAAGTTTAAGCAAGCAAACACGCTCGCGCACACACACGCACATACACACCCTTCTCTGGAAAGCCCATTGGAGGAAAAATAAATTTTCTTTTTCAGACAGGGTATCGCTCTGTCGCCCAACCTGGAGTGCAGTGGCGCGATCTTGGCTCATTGCAACCTCAGCCTCCTGGGTTCAAGCGACTCTCCCACCTCAGCCTCTCACGTAGCTGGGACTACAGGCGCATGCCACTACAGTGGCCTAATTTTTGTATTTTTTGTAGAGATGGGTTTTTCCCGTGTTGCCCAGACTGATCTCGAACCCCTGGCCTCAAGCGATCCTTCCCCTTAGGCTTCCCAAAGTCTTGGGATTATAGGCTTGAACCACTGTGCCCCAAAGAAAAAAAAAATTTAAAGATTAGAACTGGGGTGCTGCAAAGTCAGGTTCAAAGTCTGAGTCTGGGTGTTTTTGCCAAAGCAGTGAAAATAGCTTGGACTTTGCTGTTAGAGAATTATTTAAATCTGGAATCTGCCTCTTGGTAGCCCTGTGCCTGGAAACAAGTGTGATCTGATATCTCCAAACTCCATATTCATCAACGTTGCTATCCAAACTCCATATTCATCAACGTTGCTATCCATTCATTCCATGAGGGTTTTGTTTGTTTGTTTGTTTGTTTGTTTTTTGAGACAGAGTCTTGCTCTGTCGCCTAGGCTGGAGTACTGGCACAATCTCGGCTCACTGCAACCTCTGCCTTCCAGGTTCAATCAATTCTCCTGCTGCCTCAGCCTCCCAAATATCTGGGATTACAGGTGCCCACCATCACACCCAGCTAATTATTTTGTGTTTTTAGTAGAGCCGGGGTTTTGCCACGTTGTCCAGGCTGGTCTCGAACCCCTGACCTCCTGGTCACCTCAAGTAATCTGCCCACCTCAGCCTCCCAAAGTGCTGGAATTACAGGTGTGAGCCACCATGCCCAGCCTATTCTATGAAATTCCGAATGCAGATTTAATGAGATAAAGAGTAAAGGGCAGAGTAATTGGTCAGTGCTTAGGCAATAGGAGTTACCTGGAGTAAGTCATCTCATCCAAGGGATAAAACATCTTCGAATGTTTAAGGGGATGGGAGACTGATTATTCCTGCCTGAAAAATTGTGAAGATTTAATAAAGCAGTTGATTGTAACCTATTCATTACTGGTAGTGGTAGTAATATCAATTCAGTATACTACAATTGACATTTAAAAGAATTAATGGGTATCACAAAAAGCAAAGTCAAATATTGCTGCATAAAACATTTGTTTGCATTATATATAAGTGGAACCCTATAAAATTACCATTTTATAGGTCAAAGAAGGTGGGATATTGTCAGTTTCTTATCATTCGGTGTATGTGACAATATCAACTGCATTTCTTAGTGTGAGTCACGATCCAAAAACTTTGAGAAATACTGAAATAAAATATGTGCAAGTGATGAGTAAAATATAGTATATATAATGAATAAAACACAGCGTGTATTTTTTGTAAGATAGAGATGAGGTCTCCCTATGTTGCCCAGGCTGGTCTCAAACTTCTGGGCTCAAGCTATTCTCTCACCTCAGCTTCCCAAAGTGCTGGGATTAAAGGCCTGAGCCACGGCACCCAGCCCCCAGTAGTTTTAAAGAGGTTGCCCCCCCTCCCCCCACCAATGTACTCTTTACCACAGGTACTTCAACATATGGAACATGTTAGTCCAAGAGGAAGAACAGGTCAAATAGATAAATAGGTTCCAGAAGGGTTTTAGGGGCCACAAATAATGCCTGGGGTCATGTTTTGTCTGAGCACCAAAATATTACAGCCAAAGCCCTGGGATTTCATTCCCACCTGCTCTCTAAAGACTTTTTCATTTGAGCCTCCTAGTTTAGACACATGCAGGGGTGACATCCCTCAGCAGGGACAGACAACTGCTCTCTGCCACATGTATAGGGAAGCTCCTATAGATGTGGCAGAGAGCAGTTGTCTGAGAAGAACACAGTCCTTAGCTTCCCTCCAAATAGGCTGTCCTCTCTCCAATTTCTCCCAACTTCTGGGTCATTGTACACCAGTGTTAGTGTCACAGCTTCTTTGTCTGCTTGGGATGGCCCAGCTTCAAGTCCTTCGTCACCACAGGGAGTCAGGAGGAGATCTATACCCGCACTATTGGATTACTGCAGCTTCCAGAGCCAAAAGTATTGCTAGGGATAAAGTCAAAATCAAAAAGTATCTCATAGATGTGTTTTATTTGGACCTTATAACATTTAAAAATCATGAGAATTTACATAAAAATCTGAATACCTGGCCAGGCACTGTGGCTCACGCCTGTAATCCTAGTACTTTGGGAGGCTGAGGCGGGTGGATCACTTGAGGTCAGGAATTCAAGATCAGCCTGGCCAACATGGCAAAACACCATCTCTACTAAAAAAAGCAAAAAATTAGCCGGCCATAATGGCACACACCTATAATCTCAGCTACACAGGAGGCTGAGGCAGGAGAATCACTTGAACCTGGGAGGCAAAGGTTGAAGTGAGCTGAGATGGGGCGACTGCACTCCAGTCTGGGCTACAGAGCGAGACTCCATCTCAAAAAAAAAAAAAAAAAATCTGAATATCCGACCTCTCTCAAAAAAAATCGGAATTTTTGGTAATAATGGACCTAGGTACCCACAGGAGCACTGTCACCTGGAGCTGATGGTGGCCATAGACCCCACACAGCCTATTGAGCTCAGGGAAGCTCCCTGCCTGGCTGCTCTGAAATGGGAAGTTGAAATGTTCCTCCAAAAAGACCTCATCAGAGTAGGCCTTTGCAACAGAGGAGAGCTCACGTCCACTCCAGACCATGAAAGGCCTCTAGAAGTGCATGAGAATTTCAGCCAGATCCCTCACACCACACAGATTCTGCCCAGACCTTTCTTCTTTCTTCGAACTTTTATCACCCAAGTAATAACAAAACAAATATTAAGGATTGCTTTTAAAAATTATTGTTGGGCGGGCGCAGTGGCTCATGCCTGTAATCCCAGCACTTTGGGAGGCCGAGGCAGGCGGATCATGAGGTCAAGAGATCGAGATCATCTTGGCCAACATGGTGTAAACCTCATCTCTACTAAAAATACAAAAATTACCTGGGCGTAGTGGCGTGCGCCTGTAGTCCTAGCTACTCAGGAGGTCCAGGCAGGAGAATCGCTTGAACCCGGGAGGCGGAGGTTGAGTGCAGTGAGCTGAGACCGTGCCACTGCATTCCAGCCTAGGCAACGGAGCAAGACTCCATCTCAGGAAAAAAAAAATATTACTGTCATGGCTGGGTGCAGTGGCTCACACCTATAATCCAGCACTTTTTGAGGTCAAGGTGGAGAGACTGCTTGCATCCAGGAATTTGAGACCAGCCTGGGAAACATAGTGAGACCCTGTCTCTTAAAAAAGAAAAAACTGAGCCAGGTGAGGTGGTTCATGCCTGTAATCCTAGCACTTTGGGAGGCCGAGGCGGGTGGATTACCTGAGGTCAGCAGTTCAAGACCAGCCTGGCCAACATGGCAAAACCCTATCTCTACTAAAAATAGAAAAATTAGCCGAACGTGGTGGTGTGTGCCAATAATCCCAGCTACTCAGGAGGCTGAGGCAGGAGAATTGCTTGAACCCAGCAGTGGGAGCAGGGGGAAATTGCAGTGAGCCGAGATCGCGCCACTTCACACTCTAGCCTGGGTGAAAGAATAAAACTCTGTCTCAAAAAAAAAATGTTGGGCATGGTGGCATGCATCTGTAGTCCCAGCCACTAGGGAGACCGAGGCGGGAGATCACTTGAGCCCAGGCCGCAGTGAGCCGTGATGGTGCCACTTCACTCACTCTGGATGACAGAGTAAGACCCTCTCAATTAAAAAAAAAAATTACTGTCAAAATACCCTAAATCTTTTTTTCAGTTGGAATTAACCTTTACCCAGGGATTCATAATTTCACACAGAGGCAAAGGGGGTATCAATTGTGATGGCAGCATTAGAAGTAATGGAAAAGAATTTATGAGTCATTGTGCCCAAGAAAGTCTGGAAAGCCACACTCCAAACACTAATAGTGCTTACCTACGGAGAGTGACGTTTGGGAGAAGAGACGAAAGGGGTGTGCTTTTTGGCTTTATATAAGTCTGTACCATGTGACTTCTTGGCACTCAATATTACTTTTTTTCCTTGAGACAGAGTCTCGCTCTGTAGCCAGGCTGGAGTGCAGTGGCGCGATCTTGGCTAACTGCAACCTCCGCCTCGCAGGTTCCAGCGATTCTCCCAGCTTCCTAGGTAGCTTCCTAGGTAGCTGAGACTACAGGCGTGCGCCACCATGCCCAGCTAATTTTTGTATTTTTAGAAGAGACAGGGCTTCACCATGTTGGCCAGGATGGTCTCGATCTCTTGACCTTGTGATCCGCCCACCTCGGCCTCCCAAAGTGCTGGGATTACAAGCATGAGCCACCACGCCTGGCTGACAATCAATATTACTTTTATATTTTTCTTTTAAAATTAGGCAAAAATAGGTGTGGTGGCTCATGCCTGTAATTCCAGCACTTTGAGAGGCAAAGGCAGGTGGATTGCTTGAGGTCAGGAGTTTGAGACCACCCTGGCCAATATGGTGAAACCCTATCTCTACTAAAAATACAAAAAAAAAAAAAAAAATTAGCCAGGTGTTGGTGGCAGGCACCTGTAATCCCAGCTACTCAGGAGCCTGAGGCAGGAGAATCTCTTGAACTCAAGAGGTGGAGGTTGCAGTGAGCTGAGATCAAGCCACTGCACTCCAGCCTGGGGGACAGAGGGAGACACCCTCTCAAAATAATAACAACAATATTAAGCAAAAACAAGCTGGGTGTGGTGACTCACGCCTGTAATCCCAGCACTTTGGGAGGCCAAGGTGGGCAGATCGCTTGAGCTCAGAAGTTCAAGACAGGTCGAGGCAACATAGATAAATTCCTCTCTACAAAAATTAGCCAGGCATAGTGGTGTGTTCCCATGGTTCTAGCTACTGGGGAGGCTGAGGAGGAGGATCGCCTGAGCCTGGGGAGGTCGAGGCTGCAGTGAGCTATGACTGTGCCACTGCACTCCAGCCTGGGTGACAGAGTAAGACCCTGTCTCAAAAATAAATAAATTAATTAATTAATAAAGCAAAAATAGAAACAGGGCAGACATAGAATACATGGACTTTGGTAGACTGTGCAAGGAGGGGGGTACACAGAAAAGACTCATGATGAGTTAACATTTTGAGTAAGGGTGACTATTCTCCAAACAGTGGTACCATCAATGGAAACAGGGAACTTGGGTAGAGAAACAGGTTTGAGAAAGAGTTAAGTTCTGCTTGGGCCCAGGGAATCAGGCAGAGGAAAATGTCCTGTAAGAAACAGGGAGGCTGGCTGGGTGTGGTGGCTCATGCCTGTAATCCTAGCACTTTGGGAGGCCGAGGTGGGTGGATCACCTGAGGTCAGGAGCTCAAGTCCAGCCTGGCCAACATGGTGAAACCCTGTCTCTGCTAAAAATACAAAAATGAGCTGGGCATGGTGGTGCATGCCGGTAATCCCAGCTACTAAGGAGGCTGAGGCAGGAGAATCACTTGAACCCGGGAGGTGGAGGTTGCAGTGAGCCAAGAACACACCACTGTACTCCAGCCTGGGCAACAGAGAAAAGAAAAGAAATGGGGAGGCTGTGTCTGGAGCTTGAGGTAGAGGCTGGGATTCGAGCTAAGGGTTTGGGACCCGTTCACACTGAAGGACCAGTTAGCGCCATGCGAGAGGAGAGTCCCAAAGGTAGGAAAGTAGAGAAATGGCTGGGCGTGGTGGCCCATGCCTATAATCCCAGCACTTTGGGAGGCTGAGGTGGGCAGATCGCTTGAGTTCAGGAATTCAAGACCACCCTGGGCAACATGGCGAAACCCCATCATTACAAAAATAACAAAAATTAGCTGGGCTTGGTGGTACGTGCCTGTAGTCCCAGCTACTCAGGAAGCTGAGGTGGGAGGATCCCTTAAGCCTGGGAGGTTGAGGCTGCAGTGAGCCAGGATTACTCCACTGTACTCCAGCCTGAGTAACAGAGTGATACCCTATGTAGGAAGGTGGAAAGAAAGAGGAAGGAAGGAAGGAAGGAAGGAAGGAGAGGGAGAAAGAGAAAGAAAGAAGGAGAGGAAGGAAAGGAAGGAAGGAAGGAGAGAGGAAGGAAGGAAGGAAGGAAGAAGAAGAGGGAGAAAGAAAGAAAGGAAGGAGAGAGAGGAAGGGAAGGAGGAGGAAGGAAAACAAAGGAAGGAAGGAAAAGGAAGGACAATGACAGTTTCAGGAGAATAGTCATCTCTTGGAGCTGGAGCAGGCAGGAGAAAAAGAAGCTTCAACCAGGGCTGGAGAAGGACTGGCCAGAGACACTGTAAAAAGGTGAGGGAGGAGAATCTCTGAAGAGGAAAGCATGGCCAACAATGTTAGCCACTATAGAGTGCTCAAGGAAGAACAAGAGTTAGAAGAGGATTTAGTGACTCATGAATTTACAGAGCCGTGCCTTTCAAATATTTCTGAGTGCAACCCTCAGAAATCTTTTTTTTTTTTTTTTTTTTTTTTTTGAGACAGAGTTTTGTTCTTGTTGCCCAGGCTGGAGTGCAATGGCACGATCTTGGCTCACTGCAACCTCTGCCTCCCAGGTTCAAGCTACCTTCCTGCCTCAGCCTCCTCAGAAATCACTTTTACATTGCAACCTGTGGTCAATTAGATGATTGCTTCCGACTCTTCACACCCTGTGTTGGAATTATAAAGCCACATCCTTGCTGTGTGACTTTGCAGTGTGTCCTACTGGTGTTGATGTTGGGTTTTGCCATGTGACTTACTTTGGCCAATAAAATGTTAACAGGTGTGTGTGTGTGTGTGTGTGTGTGTGTTTAAGAGATGAGGTCTAGCTATTTTGCCCAGGTTGCAGTGTAGTGGCTATTCACAGGCACAATCATTGCACACTACAGACTACAGCCTCAAACTCCTGGGCTCAAGCAAACCTCCTCCTCCTGCCTCAGCCTCCCAAGTAGCTGGGACTACAGGCACACGGCATGGTGCCAGCTCAGACTTGTGGTTTGAAATGTGCTTGCAATGGTTTGGCTTGACCTCTTACACTCTGCCACTGCACAAGAGCATGCTCTGGGTACCAGCAAACTAGACCTAAACCAGACCTCCAGCCCGGCAACAAGCACAGCTAAAATCAACCAATCCTCCCCAACCTGCAGATCCGTGAGTCAGAAAAAAAAACCTTGTCAGCTACTAAAATTTGGGGGATTACTATGAAGTATCACCACCCAACAGTTGACTAACACACTATCCAATATATACAAATACGAAGCAAATATAACAAAATTTTGTAAAACAACAATTACCCTTACAGGATACAGTGTACTCTGATAGTGCCTATTACATTTCTTTTTTCCCCTTTTTTCTAATCCTGGTTGCAACTCAGAGTTTGAAAAACACTGTTCTAGAAAATTTTTCCCCACTTTAACACATCTAAAGGGTGCAATACATGGTGTATATCGGCGACTATGGCTCACTAGCTGTGTAACCATGGTCGAACTACTTGACTTCCCTGAGACTCAGTTTCCTAATCTGTGAAATGGAAATAATTTCAACTGGCTAACAGAGTAGTTGCAGAGATGAAATCGGATAATGCATGTTGAGTGACTAGTCCAGAGTAAGTCTTCAAAAAAATTAGCTTTTTTTCTTTATTTTGACAGGGGCTCGCTCTGTCTGCAGTGGTGTGAACTTCCTGGGTTCATGAGATCCTCCCTCCTCAGCCTCCAGAATAGCTGAGACCATGGGCATGCCCCACCACACCTAGCTAATTAAAAAAAAATTTTTTTTGAGATGGGATCTCACTCTGTTGCCCAGGATGGAGTGCAATGGCACAACCTTGGCTCACTGCAACCTCCACCTCCCGGATTCAAGCGATTCTCCTGCCTCAGTCTCCCGAGTAGCTGGGATTACAGGCACGCGCCACCACGTCCCCGCTAATTTTTTGTATTGTTAGTAGAGATGGGGTTTCACCATGTTGGCCAGGCTGGTTTTGAACTGCTGACATCAGGTGATCCACCTGCCTCAGCCTCCTGAAGTGCTGGGATTACAGGCATCAGGCACCACGCCCAGCTAATTTTTTAAAATTTTTGTAGAGATGGAGTCTAGTCACGTTGCCCAGGCATTTCTCTCACCTCAGCCTCCAAAAGTGCTGAGATTATAGGCGTGAGCCACTGTACCTGTGGCCTGTTCGACTGATTGATTGATTGAGACGGAATCTAGGTCTGTCACCCAGGCTGGAATGCAGTGGTGCGATCTCAGCTCACTGCAACCTCCACCTCCCGACTTCAAGCAATTCTCCTGCCTCAGCCTCCTGAGTAGCTGTGATTACAGATGTGCACCACCACGCCTGGCTAATTTTTTGTATTTTTAGTAGAGATGAGATTTCACCATCTTGGCCAAGCTGATCTTGAACTCCTGGCCTTGTGATCTGCCTACCTCAGCCTCCCAAAGTGCTGGGATTACAGGCATGAGCCACCGTGCCTGACTTGTTTATTTATTTGAGATGGAGTCTTGCTCTGTTGCCCAGGCTGCAGTGCAGTGGTGCAATCTCGGCTCACTGCAACATCCACCTCCGGTGTTCAAGTGATTCTCCTGCCTCAGCCTCCCAAGCATCTGGGATTACAGGCATGTGCCACCACACCCAGCTAATTTTTGTATTTTAGTAGAGATGGGATAGCCAGGCTGGTCTCAAAGACTCCTGACCTCGTAATCCACCTGCCTCAGCCTCCCAAAGTGCTGGCATTATAGGTGTGAGCCACTGTTCCCAGCCGGCCTGTTAAATATGTATGTATGTATGTATTTAGAGACAGGGTCTCACTTGATCACCCAGGCTGGAGTCCAGTGTTGTGATCATAACTCACTGCCATCTCAAACTCCTGGGCTCAAGTGATCCTCCTGCCACAGCCTCCTCAGTAGTTAGCAAGTACATGCCACCACACCTGGCTCATTTTTAAATTTTTTGTAGAGACAGAGTCTCACTATGTTGGCCAGGATGGTCTCAAACTCCTGGACTCAAGTGATCCTCCTGCCTCAGTCTCCCGAAGTGTTAGGATTACAGGTGTAAGCCACCATATCTGGCCTGCTGTTATTTTTATTATTCAAACGTTTGGTGAGGAGTAAAGGAATTAGAGCAGTTTCAGAGCTCAGGACTTATTTCTTTTGGATGGGGAACCGGGCTGAAGTTACTGGAATGAGGCAGAGGATAACTCATGACACAAGATCCAGGCATTAAGCACTGTCTGTCTGCTTGGTTCTACCTACTTCGCCTTCCTCCTAGAGTCTTCAAAGGACTCAGAGACCTGAGTCTGTCACTAACTCCTTCTCCAATCCTACTCTAACTGGCTCCCCCTTCACACTTCTACTGTCTCCATCTGAGCACAAGGATTAGTCCTGTCTAGGTGACAGTCAAGAGGGCAGCATAGGGTTGCACAGACAACAGGTGATCTCGCCTCCTTCATGCCTGCATGGTCACCTGCCCTGCAAACTGGAGAGAAGAACCAGTGTCCACCAGTTCATCCTGTCCGAGCCCCACCAGACTCCATGAAGGCACACAGCCCTTTCTTTTTCTTTTTTTTTTTGAGATGGAGTCCTGCTGTGTAAGGCAGGCTGGAGTGCAGTGGCGCGATCTTGGCTCACCGCAATCTCCGCCTCCTGGGTTCAAGCGATTCTCCTGTCTCAGCCTCCCGAGTAGCTGGGATTACAGGCACCTGCTACCACGCCCAGCTAATTTTTGTATTTTCAGTAGAGACGGGGGTTTCACCTTGTTGGCCAGGCTGGTCTCGAACTCCTGACATCAGGTGATCCACTGGCCTCAACCTTCCAAAGTGCTGGGATTACAGGCATGAGCCACCGCAGCCAGCCCGCACATGGCCCTTTCTGATCAGTGGGGGAAGAAGGAACATCTTCCACGAACAAGAGCAGGGAATGAGTCTCAGAAACAGGTTGTAAAAAGGCTTCTTTATTGAGAGCAGCGAGTGTAAAAAACAAAAAACAAAACAAAACAAAAACAAACAAAAAAACAACAATAAAAGTGTGGGGGTAGGGGTGGCCCACCCTCCTCGTCTCCTCCAGGGCCCACCCCTACCCTCCCATGCCCACCCACCCCACGCTGCAATTACATATAAAAGCCGCCCATGGTGCATACAAAAAGGGCGGGTTATATAGTGTCAAAAGCTCCTGAAACTCCTTCATCTGCCAGGCACTTAGGATGAGGAAAGGAGAGAAGGGTGGGGGGAAGGCATGGGTCTGGGTCAGCCTGCACAGCCCACAGTGGGGAGGACTCACTTGCTGTGTCCTCTACCATCCTGGTCTAGACCCCCAAGTGGGACCCGTGGGCCAAGAGACTCCTTAACCCTGTGTGCCCAGAACTTGAGAATAGTAAGGAACTCCCTCCAGACCCAGCTCATTCCAAGCTTCGCCCTCCGCAGGCAAAGTTGGCAGGTGAGTGGCAGAGTTGGACCCGGTCAAGGGGGAGAAGTTGCAGGCCAGAAATTGGGGTTACCTGAGGTACCCACACTGTCCCTGATAGGGGGAAGAGATGGCAGAGAAAACTGCCCAGCCCAAGGCCCAACTAGTCACCCAGTTTGGGTCCGAGTCAGCCTCCCATAGGACGAGGGTGAGGAAGAGGAGGAAAGGCCAGGCCCTACTCAGACCTCAGCAATGCCTGTTGTGCTAGGGCAGGGGCCTCAGGGCCCAGGAGGACAGGGATCTTGCCCATCATGCTGTGAGCTCCCCCTCTGGGAGATGTCCTCCCCCTGCCCACGCCATCCTGAGGCACAGCCCACCAGGCTCCCTCCTCACGGCTTGCTGTCCACAGGGCTGTCTCCCAGGGCGCTGGCAATCTCGCTGAAGGAGGGCCGGTCCTTGGGGCTGAGGGCCCAGCAGCGCTGCATCAGCCGATAGAGCTTGGAAGGGCAGCCCCTCAGGCTGAGGAAGTCTAGCCTTCCCAGCCTGCAAATCTGTAGGGAAGACAGCAGGTGCAATGTTGGCCGAAACATTCAGCAGCTTGTTCAACACTTTGTGGAGCTTGTAGTTCCTACAAGCAGCCACCCAAGGATGCCTCTGGGGCAGTGCTGGGCAGTGGTAGGTGGGCACTTGCAAGGAAAAAACATGTCTCCCCCTGGCCCCACTCACTCTGGCTGGTAGGATGGGTCCAGGCATAAGAGCTGAAGTGGGTGGCAGAGTGGCTGGAGTGGGCATTAGGGGCAAAGGCTATTTACCAACCAATATAAAAGTATTGCAGTATTTTAATAATCAGAGTGGCCGTATCTGTGTGCCTGCTCAGCAGCAGCCCTGAGAGGGGAGGCAGGCTGAACCGGCCCTGGGGCCCTGAGCAGGACCTGCATCTGGGGCCCATCTGGAATCCTCCCCTAGCCACACGGCTGCCTACCTGCCAGCACTTCATCATCTGCCTGCCCGTCATGGGGCATCTCTCCGTGTGTAAACACTTCCCACATCAGCACACCGAAGGCCCAGACATCGGACTTGGTAGAGAAGTCACCCTCCAGGATGGCCTCGGGGGACATCCAGCGCAGCGGCACCCAGGCCTGGCGGAAGTGGTAGTACTCACTGCAGGAGAGAAGCAACCCAGGGGTGAGGTGGGATGAGAAGCATGGCCTGGCGCTGCAGCCTCACCCCTCTGTCTGGAACTCATCCCCAAGCTGCGGCCCAGCCTTTCTACATATAGACACCAAGAAATTGGTCACATGTGTGCTGAGCATGGGAGTACACTAGACAAAATCTGGAGGTAACCACACAGGGTTTGATGGTCAAAAAAATTCCATTAATGGCTGGGCGTGGTGGTTCACGCTTGTAATCCCAGCACTTCGGGAGGCTGAGGTGGGTGGATCACCTGAGGTTGGAGTTTGAGACCAGCCTGATCAACATGGTGAAACCCTGTCTCTACTAAATACAAAAAATTAGCCAGGTGTGGTAGCACATTCCTGTAATCCCAGCTACTTGGGAAGCTGAGACAGGAGAATTGCTTGAACCCAGGAGGCAGAGGTTGCAGTGAGCCAAGATTGTCCCATTGCACTCCAGCCTGGGCAAGAGAGCGAAACCCCGTCTCAAAAAAAAAAAAAAAAAAAAAAAAAAAAAAATTCCATTAAAGATCAAACTTTGCCTAAATGTTAACAGAAAAGGTAACAGTCATACATACTTCCTATACTGGTTGTAAAAATGTAAAAAATAAGAACTATTAAATGGAAAGAGCTTTATTAGTGATAAACCAATCCTCACTATAGCGATAGACAAACGGGGGTGACCTGGAACCGGGGGACTTGAGGGGATGTTCCCGGCAGTGCTGCAGAGCCCACACAGGCTCTCTAGAGCAAGCTCTGGCATGGGTACTGAGCTGTAAGTCTCAGACTTCAAAATAATAATGACTGAGTTCAGGAAGTTACGGAGGGAGCCATAAAATTAGACTATATAAAAATCCTTATCAAGTTTGCCTATTTTTTTAGAAAAAGGTTTATTTATTTATATATTTATTTAATCATTAGAGACATTTTACAACCACCACCAACTTGTGGCACACTGGCTGGGAAGCCTGCTGCATTCTTTTTTCTTGAGACGCAGTCTCACCCTGTCGCCCAGGCTGGAATGTAGTGGCTTGATCTCGGCTCACTGCAACTTTCACCTCCTGGGCTCAAAAAGTTCTCTGCCTCAGCCTCCCAAGTAGCTGAGATCACAGGTGCCTGCCACCACACCCAGCTAATTTTTGTATTTTTATTAGAGAAGGGATTTCACCATCTTGGCCAGGCTGGTCTTGAAGTCCTGACCTCGGGATCCACCCGCCTCGGCCTCCCAAAGTGCTGGGATTACAGGCATGAGCCACCACACCTGGCCACCTGCTATACTCTTAGAAAAAGGATGAGAAAGCTCTTCCCTATTCCAGGCCCTCCAGCTTTGGATAAGCAGGCACTAAACCCTTTCCCCACACCTCCAAACTGTCTGTCCTCTGCCCCTCAACCTCTGGGAAAAAGAAGGAGCCCCCACCCCACACATGCCCTTCTACCTGTTGTACACATCCTTGCTGAGGCCCAGGGCAGACACCTTCACTTGTCTCTGGGCGCTGACCAGGCAGTTTCGAGCAGCCAAGTCTTTATGCACAAAGCGGTTGTTGGACAGATGCTCCATGCCCAAGGCCACCTGGGTGCACAGGGCCACCTGGGGGAGATAAAGGGGCCTGTTAGAGCAGCCCAGGACTAGGCGTCAAGGTGACCACCCTCAACACAACCCTTGGCAGGGTTTCAATGCTATTGGTGTGCTGCATAGGAAGCCCAGAAGCACAGCAGCCTCAGCTTCCTTCTCTGTAAAGGAGGAGAATAACAGTACCTGCCTTCCTGGGTTGCTGGAAGACTGAATTAAGCAAAATAAAGTGGCTGACCCCATGCTGACACACAGCCAAGTGTGAGATTAAGTGAGTGGCACGTGGGCCTAGGGGCACACACATAGTAACCACTTGTCCAGTGAAAAATAACTGGGCAAAATCATAGCTGATATTTTTTATTTTCAAGCAACAGGCTCTCGCTCTGTCACCCACGCTAGAGTGCAGTGACGTGATCACAGCTCACTGCAGCCTCTAAACTCCTGGACTCAAGCAATCCTCCTACCTCAGCCTTCCAAGTAGCTAGGACTATCAGTGTGCACCACCATGCCCAGCTTTTTTTTTTTAGACAGTCTCGCACTGTTACCCAGGCTGGAGGGCAGTGGTATAATCTCGGCTCACTGCAACCTCCGCCTCCTGGGTTCAAGTGATTCTCCCGCCTCAGCCTCCCAAGTAGCTGGAATTACAGATGCCCACCACCATGCCCAGCTAATTTTTTGTCTTTTTAGTAGAGACAGGGTTTCACTCTGTTGGCCAGGCTGGTCTTGAACTCCTGACCTCGTGATCTGCCCGCCTCGGCCTCCCAAAGCTCTGGGATTACAGTCATGAGCCACCACGCCCAGCCCCAGCTTACTTTTTAATTAAAAAAGATTTTTTTTGATAGAAATGGTGCTTTGCTATGTTGCCCAGGTTGCTCTCAAACATCTAACCTCAAGCAATCCTCCTGCCTTAGCTTCCCAAAGCACCGGGATTTCAGGTGAGCGGCACCATGCCTGATCATACATGATATCTTTACAGACTGTTTCTTTTTCATTTTACTTCAAAAGTCTGTCTTTTCTACTAGTTGTGTTAAAAATATGTGTGTGTAGGCCAGGGTGGAGTGCAGTGGTGCTATCTCAGCGCTCTGCAACCTCCACCCCCATCCCCACCCTCTGCCGGGTTCAAGTGATTCTCTTCCCTCAGCCTTCCAGGTAGCTGGGATTACAGGTGCCCGCCACCATGCCCAGCTAATTCTTGTGTTTTTAGTAGAGATGGGGTTTCACCATGTTGGCCAGGATGGTCTCAAATGCCCAACCTCAGGTGATCCACTCACCTTGGCCTCTCAAAGCACTGGGATTACAGGTGTGAGCCACCACGCCCAGCCAACACTGTGAGGTGATGATTACTACTAATTTTTTGAGATAGGGTCTTGCTCTGTCCAGACCCCAGGCTGGAGACAGGCCAGGGTGTTGCCCAGGCTGGTCTCAAACTCCCGGGATCAAGCAATTCTCCACCTCCACCCCGCAAAGTGCTAGGATTACAGGTGTGAGCCACTGGGCCAGCCAGATTCATTTTTTAAAATCATTGGACTTGGTCTGTTTTTTTTTTTTTTTTTCTGAGACGGAGTCTCGCTCTGTCGCCCAGGCTGGAGTGCAATGACTCGATCTCGACTACAACCTTCGCCTCCTGGGTTCAAGCGATTCTCCTGCCTCAGCCTCCTGAGTAGCTGGGATTACAGGTACGTGCCACCACGCCCAGCTAATTTTTGTATTTTTAGTAGAGATGGGGTTTTATCATGTTGGCCAGGTTGGTCTCGAACTCCTGACTTCGTGATCTGCCCGCCTTGGTCTCCCAAAGTGCTGGGATTACAGGCGTGAGCCACCGCACCCTGCCCTTTAAATTTTTTTTTTTTTTTTTTTTTTTTTTTTTGAGACGTAGTCTTGCTCTGTCACCCAGGCTGGAGTGCAATGATACGATCTCGACTGCAACCTCCTCCACCTGGGTTGAAGTGATTCTCCTGCCTCAGCCTCCTGAGTAGCTGAGATTATAGGCACGCACTACCATGCCTGGCTAATTTTTGTATTTTTAGAGAGACGGGGTTTCACCATGTTGGTCAGGCTGCTCTTGAACGCCTGACCTCGTGATCTGCCCTCCTTGGCCTCCCAAAGTGCTGGAATTAAAGGCGTGAGCACCACACCCAGCCTTCTGTCTTTCATTATAAATATCTTGTTTGAGACAGGGTCTCACTCCGTCGCCCAGGCTGGAGTGCAGTGGCATGATTTCAGCTCACTGCAACCTCTGCCTCCCAGGTTCAAGTGACTCTCATGCCTCAGCCTCTCGAGCGGCTGGGATTACAGGTACCCACCACAACCTGGCTAATTTTTGTATTTTTAGTAGAGATGGGGGTCTCCCCATGTCAGTCAGGCTGGTCTCGAACTCCTGACCTCAAGTGACCTGCCTGCCTCGGCCTCCCAAAGTGCTGGGATGATAGGCGTGAGCCACCGCACCTAGCCTCATACTTTAATTAAACGCCAATGGGTTGTTCCCAGTTTGGGGCTATTAAAAGCAGCGTTACTAGAAACATTTTTATAGGTGTACACATGTGTGAGTTTCTCTAAGATACCCACGAGCAAGTCCAGAATATGAATATCTCTAGCTATACAAACAATGCCCAACTATTTTCCAAAGTATAAGAGAGTTAGGGAGATTTGTCATTAATATTCGTTTTTGAATTTTGAGCCATGTGAATATATTATACACTATATATGAAATGTAACTAAATTACATTAACATTTTAAAAGTATATATTAATGCACTGAACAAATATAAATTTAAGCTAGGCGCCTACAGTCCCAGCTACTCAAGAGGGTGAGGTGGGAGAACCGCTTGAGCCCAAGAGTTTAAAGCCAGCCTGGGCAACATTGTGAGATCCTGTCTGTCTTTTAAAAAAAAAACTGAGTACCATGCGCCATACACAGTGGGTACTGGTGGAATATAATGGGGCTGGCCAAAGCAAGTCTCTTTATAGGGGGCTGCTGCCCCCTATAAAGGTCACTTAGTGCAAGTAAGAAACCACCCATTCTCAGAGAAGGGGAAGGGCTGTTTGCTGAGCACCTGCTGTGTGCCACACTCCACACAAGGTCGGCTGCCTCTCCCCACACATGCTCTGTGAGGCAGGACTCAGCCTCGGCTTCATCCAAGGGCCCATGTCGAGTCTTTAGACCCAACCCAGCGCCAAAGCCTGGCTCTTCCCTACCACTGCAGCTTCCTCTCTGGCTCATATCACTGCTGATGGACTGTCTGCCCACCAGTGGACACAGAGGTGGGGCTGCTGGCTCCTAAGCTGGCCCTTCAGGATCCCTGGCTGGCTCAGAGCAGCTTCTCCTGCCTGGCTCCCTGAGGTCACAGGAAGGTCAGCAGAGGCGCCAAGCCCGAATGCTAGGAGAGGGGACACTCCAAAGACATCTCTTCTCAGTTTTCTTGGGCACTGGCCAGTGACATCCCTGTGGGCCCCACTGCCTCCACTGGTGGTTTGCTAACTATGGTCACAACCTGTATGTCGTTAAACCAATTTAAGGAATCTCAGCCAGCATTAAACAAAAAAGAAAGGGAACAGAAAACAGAGCACATCACACTTAGAGCAGCATTCATGAAACGTTTTCATTTTACAAATATATACATATGTGTGTATTGGATTGTGATGCAAAATGTACTTTTTGCTAATGTAGGTCTAGTCGAAAATATCTTAAAAACAACGGTCTAAATCTGTGTTGTCCTATACAATACCCACTATTCCCATGTGGCTATTTAAATTTAATTAAAACTTTTTTTTTTTTGAGACAAGATCTCTGTCGCCCAGGCTGGAGTGCAGTGGTGCAATCACAGTTAACTGCATCCCCAACCTCCCAGCCTCAGGCGATCTTCTCACCTCGGCCTCCCTAGTAGCTGGGACTATTGGCATGCAACATCATGCCTGGCTAATTATTTTTATTTATTTAATTTATTTATTTATTTATTTTGAGACTGAGTCTCGCTCTGTTGCCCAGGCTGGAGTGCAGTGGTGCTATCTTGGCTCACTACAACCTCCACCTCCCAGGTTCCAGTGATTCTCCTGCATCAGCCTTCTATGTAGCTGGAATTACAGGTGCCCACCACTACACACAGGTAATTTTTGTATTTTTATTAGAGATGGTGTTTCACCATGTTGGCCAGGCTGGTCTTGAACTGACCTTAAGTGATCCACCTGTCTTGGCCTCCCAAAGTGCTGGAATATAGGTGTGAGCCACTACACCAGGCCTATTTTTATTTTTTAGAGACAAGAGTGTTACTCGTTGCCCAGGCTGGTCTCAAACTCCTGGCCCAAGCAATCCTTTCACCTTGGCCTCCCAAAGTGCTGGGATTACATGTATGAGCCACTGCACCTGGCTTTAATTAAAACTCAGTAACATTTAAAATTCGGTTCTGGGTTGGCGCAGTAGCTCATGCCGGCCTGTAATTCCAGCAGTTTGAGAAGCGGATGTGGGAGGATTGCTGGAGCCCTGGAGTTCGAGACCAGCCTTGGCAACGTAGTGAGACCCCATCTCTAGAAAAAATTTAAAAATTAGTCAGGTATGGTGGTGGGTGCCTGTAGTCTCAGCTACTTAGGAGGCTGAATGAGAGGATCACTTGAGCCCCAGAGGTCGAGGCTGCAGTGAGCCATGACTGCACCACTGCATTGCAGCCTGGGTGATAGAATGAGACCCTGTCTCATAAAATGAAACAATAAAATAAAATAAAATGTAAAACAAAATAAATAAAATTCAGGCTGGATGTGGTGGCTCATGTCTGTAATCCCAGCACTTTGGGTGGCCAAGGCAGGAGACCAGCCTGGATAACATGGTGAAACCCCAACTCTACTAAAAATACAAAAATCAGCCAGGTGTGGTGGCATACGCCTGTAATCCCAGCTACTCGGGAGGGCCGAGGCAGGAGAATCATTTGAACCCAGGAGGAGGAGGCTGCAGTGAGCCAAGGTCCTGCCACTGTACTCCAGCCTGGGCAACAGAGCGAGACTCTGTCTCTAAAAAATAAATTAAATTAAATTAAAATTCAGTTCCTCTGTCACTCTAGCCAAATTCCAAGTATACAGTTGCTACATGAAGCTAGTGACAGCTGTACTGACCAGCACAGATATGAAACATTCCCATCATCATCCTGATCAGTGCTGCCTGAGGCTCTAACAGGCAGTGCATTAATGCAGAGGTCTAAATGAATGATGTTTAATTAGAGTCGGGGAAAGCCTCATCCAGACAGAGTCTCACTCTGTTATCCAGGGTGGAGTGCAGTGGCACAGTCTTGGCTTACTGCAACTTCCACTTCCCAAGTTCAAGCAATTCTTGTGCCTGAGCCTCCCAAGTAACAGGACTACAGGCACATGCCACCATGCCTAGCTAATTTTTGTATTTTTTAGTAGAGACAGGGTTTCACCATGTTGGCCAGGCTGGTCCCAAACTGACCTTAAGTGATCTGCCTGCCTCGGTCTCCCAAAGTGCTGGGATTACAGGTGTGAGCCACCAAACCTGGCTTTTTTTGGTTCATTTCTTTATCAACAGTGGAGGCATAAAATCTCAGCACAGCTTTCAATTAAACATGTAACCAGTGAGGAGAGTTAAAGAACAGGGTGGGTGGATGGGCCTGCCAGGATTACTGGGCCTCTCTGGGTACAGGGAAGTGCACTAGGGTCTCCATGAAAAAGCGGAGTCTACATCCCTAAAATAATCCCGGGAGCACCATCCTCCGAATGCCCCAAGTACACTGGTGGTAAAGGGGCCAGGCCGCTTCAGTGGCCTCATAAACAGAGCGAACTCCACTTCAGGCTTCCAAATCCCAGGGCACTGAACAATCTTGCTCGATTCTTTATAAGCAGCAGCCAGAGGCTTTGGTAACGTGGCCTCATCAGACTTGTGAGTCCCCCTCGGCCTGCTCTCTCTCATCTGGCTCACAAGCTAAACAATTTGCTCCTAGTCAACGGAAACAGAAGAAGGTGGACTTGGCATGGTAACTGACTTGCTATCTTTCCAGAGAGGTGGCGCTTCCGGAAATACTGGCTAAGCAAGGGCAGTAAAAGAGAATTCTGTTAGACTCAAGCCAATTAGGTGTTTCGTTGATGCTGGGCAAGACGCCATCAGATGGCCACTGGATTAATTCTCGAATACTGTTATAAAAGATCCGTTCTTTGGTAAAGATCAGACCCACTCCTTCCTTTCCAATTTTAACACCCCAGGGGTTTGCCCATGTTCTGGCTAACCACTGTGACACTACTGAGATCTTCTCACAAGGGGCCTTCTGTTTCCTGCACAGCATCTGACTGCATAAGGCATGGTCCATCAGGTGTGCTAGCTGATGCTGCTTTTCATCACGTCATTAGCTCACAGGTGATCCACGGAGCAATCGCAGATTACAGTTCTCTGACACCATCTTATCAGCTACTAAAAGGCATTACCTACCATTATGCCAACACCCAGGACCATGTCTCTGATTTCTATCACTACTCACTGCTATATTAAAATCCTCCTGAGGCTCCCCTCAGCCCACCCACACCCAATATGACACTTTGGTTCTAACTCTAGCTGGCCTAGGAACACCCTGCCTACCACTCCACCTCCCTTTAAATACTTAAGTTTGGTGGGGCGCAGTGGCTCATGCCTGTAATCCCAGCACTTTGGGAGGCCGAGGCCGGTGGATCACCTGAGATAAGGAGTTCGAGACCAGCCTGACCAACAAGGAGAAACCCTGTCTCTACTAAAAATACAAAATTAGCTGGGTGTGGTGGCACATGCCTGTAATCCCAGCTGCTTGGGAGACGGAGGCAGGAGAATCGCTTGAACCTGGGAGGCGGAGGTTATGGTGAGCCGAGATCGCGCGATTGCACTCCAGCCTGCGCAACAAGAGCAAAACTCCATCTCAAAACAAACAAACAAACTTAAGTTTTTCCCCTTTTGCTCTCCTTGGTCTAGGAATATAAAGTGACAGATCAGCTCACTACATAACTAGCACAATAAAGTACCTACAAGTTTTAGTATATCTTTCCCAAGAATTTTCATTTTCATGGAATCCCCCAAAAGCAGTCCTTTCCAAACTGCTCATCGAGACCTACACGGGTCTCGAAATCAATTCAGTGGATTAAAAAAAAAAAAAGGATAGAAAGGAGGCCAGGCACGGTGGCTCATGCCTGTAATCCCAGCACTTTGGGTGAATGAGGCAGGAGGAGCTTGAGCCCAGGAGTTCCAGACCAGCCTGGGCAACGTGGCGAGACCCCATCTCTACAAAAAATAAAAATAGATAAAAGGATGATAGGACAGGAAACATCAAGTGCATCAAACACAACACTGAGAGTTTAATTTTAGTTACATAGACCTGCACACCGGATCATGAGTAAAACGCACTTCTTTTTTCTTGTTAAGTGTTGCAGGTCTTGCTGTGTCACTCAGGCTGGCCTCAAACTCCTGGGCCCAAAGGATCTTCCGGCCTCAGCCTTCCAAGTAGCTGGGATTACAGGCACATACTACCCTATCTGGCTTAAAATGCATTTCCTAAAAGGGATTATAATCAAAAAGCATTTCAAAGCTACTAGTCTCCACCAGGGCTCCTTGAACTTTAATGAGCTTAGGAATCAGCTGGAGAGCTTGCTTGAAAAATTCAGGTCCTGAGACCTCACTCTCAAATACTCTGATTCCCTCATTCTGAGTCATGGTCCAGAAACCTGCTTTTTTTTTTTTTTTTTTTTTTTAAGACAGGGTTTGAGTCCTGTTGCCTAGGCTGGGGTGCAGTGGCACGATCTCAGCTCACTGTAACCTCTGCCTCCCTGGCTCAAGCGATTCTCCTGCCTCAGCCTCCCAAGTAGCTGGGATTACATGCATGCAACATCAGGCCCGATAACTTTTTGTATTTTTAGTAGAGATGGGGTTTCACCATGCTGGCCAGGCTGGTCTCGAACTCCTGGCCTCGAGTGATCCGCCAGCCTAGGCCTCCCAAAGTGCTGAGATTACAGGTGTGAACCACCATGCCTGGCCTCCATTTTTTAAAAAAGGATCCTCCTTATCTGACACAGAGTACTGTCCTTGGAGAGTGTAGAACCCAACTTATTAAAGCTGCCCCATCATATTTAAGATGCTATGGCAAAAAAGTGAGAAAAAGATGTTTAGCAAAGGTGGTGATGATTTGCAGTCAAACAGTCCCTTAGGTCACATGAGAGAGGTAACTGACTTCCTGGCAGCCTATGTCCATCCCAGGCCAGAGATCCCACTTTGACTCCCCTGACTCCTAAAGCCATCCCCTTCCTGCCATTCAAGTACTTCCTGTCCTTGAGAACTGAACTCAAATGGTTTTCTCTACCAGGAAAAACTTCTGTTAACCACAGCCATCTGTCCACCTAAAGGACATGGGTGTCTTCGACATCTAATGCTTCCCACTTGCTTTCCGTTTTACCTCAAGTCTGTAAGGCACAGGTCATACTCTTGTACCTAATCTCCCAACTAGATCTTAAGTGCCCCAAGAGCAAGATGCCTGTCAGGTTTTTTTTTCTCTTTGAGACAGATCTCGATCTATTGCCCAGGCCGGAGTGCAGTGGTGCAATCACGGCTCACTGCAGCCTCGACTTCCTGGGCTCCAGTGATTCTTCCTCCTCAGCCTCACAAGTAGCTGGGACTACAGGCACACCACCACGCCCGGTTAACTTTTTATATTTTTGTAGAGACAGGGTCTTACTATGTTGCCCAGGCTGGTCTCAAACTCCTGAGCTGAAGCAATCCTCCTGCCTCAGCCTCCCACCTCACCTAGCAGATGCCTGTTTTAATTATGCATTCCCAAGGGCCCTTGGGGCCACACCTGGTTCAGTGAGGATTCACTGGCTCTGTGAGTGTCCTCATTTGTGAGCTCTTCAGTCCTGAAATCTCACTGAGCTAGAGTAGCAAGTCCCATCTTATGGATTCTCCTCTAAAGCCACTATACGCAGTTCCTGCAGCTTCACGGGGATGGAGGGAGGGGTGTGATGTCAGGAGGCCAGGTCACTTGTCCTGTCTGGGTCTTAGTAAATTCACATGTAATAAGATGGGGCCAGCCTGAAGGGCACAGAGCTGCTTCCCCAGAGAGACTGGGGGCAGCCAGGGTCCCCCATCACCTGACTGATCCTGATCTGCCAGCCATGCCTTTCTACTCTGCCTCTAGAGTCTGTGACCTGGGACAGTCTACCGGACAAGGAATGGTCCCCTGGGAGAAAGGGCAGAGGCTTCTGCCTACCCTGCCCTGAACTCTGATTTGGTTTATGAGGTCACTTCACTGCTAGCTTGGAAGCAGACTCCCCAGTCACATGGAAGGAAGTAGATCCATTTCAGAGGGGGAGAGGAGGAGGTTATGGGCAAGAAGAACCTGAGGGGAAGAAAGAAGGGGTCAGGCCACAGCAAGCCCCAGGCACTGGAAAGGTATGGACCGAGGTGGCAGGGGGTAGCAGGCAAGCTTTCCCTTCTTCACTGTTTCAACCAAGATCTGCTCCACCATGGGGACGCCAGCCAGGGCTCTGTGCCCAGAGCAGCCTCTGCCCAGAAGGCAGGAAGAATACTGGAAGGAAATGCTGGGCATCTATAGCCCAAGGGAGAGGGCAAGGTGAAAACCACAGAGGGTGAAACCCAGGCAGCCCATTCACACAAGAGTCTTCTCCACTCAGAGCTGAAGGCCCACACCCAGCCCAGCAGGCCCCTGCACTCAGGCTGCTTGCTGCTTCTCCAGTGCAGAGCTCACAGCACGTGGGGGAGGTGTTCTGTTCCAATGCAAGCTCCTGCCCAGAGGCAAGGGCCGAGGGTAGCTCTCCTCTGTGAAGCCGGCATTGCAATGCAAAGCCATTTCCAGGCTACATGACCTGAGACATACAACCTCCTAAGCCTCAATGTCTTCATCCACAAAATGGGGGATAGTAGTATACATTTCAGAGGACCACTGTGGTAATTACAGTAACACATGTGAAGTTCTTAACCAAGGGCCTGGCCTGTAAGGAGCCCTCAATAAAGGTGCCTCTGTTGCTCCTGGCCCAGCCCTGGATACCTTCTCCCTCCCTCCCCATCCTCACCCCCATCCTCACCTTCTGCTTGGTGCTGAGGGGCTGTGACTTCAATTTTTCATCCTTGCTCTTGGAAATCCTCAGGAACTGCTTGAGATCTCCCTAAGGGAAAAGCCAGGCATCTCGCTCAGGTCAGTGCACAGCCATTTGGCTGTAAGCCTCAGACCAAGCAGGTGCTCTCAGAATTCCTGCCTGGGGAGGCAGTGAGAAGGCTAAGCTAGCCTGGGCTCCTTTCCCCTCAAAGAAAGTTCACTGGGAGTGCAGAAATTTAAAAATACACAGGAGACGCCTCCTAGAGGCTCTCTCAGTCACAAAGAGAAGAGAATTGGCATTTCTACCCCAAGGGGAACCCCCAGACAGGTGGGGCAACACAGCCCCTATCCTCAGTGAGCCAGGAGAAAAACAGTCCCCTACCCTCTCTCCTCAAAGATTCCTGAGAGGAAACTCCTGTCCTCCAGAGCTTTACAATTTAACAGAAACGAACAGAGGAGAATGCCAGCAGCAGAAACATACATAAAACATTCATAAGTACTTGTTTTTAAATTTTTTGTAGAGACAGAGTCTCACTATGTCGCCCAGGCTGGTCTCAGACTCCTGACCTCAAGTGATCCTCCTGCCCTCAAGTGATCCTCCTGCCTCAGCCTCCCAAAGCACTGGGATTACAGGTGTGAGCCACCGTGCCCAGCCTCATAAGTACTTGTTAATGGAAAGACTGACAGGACTCCTGCGCACTCTTGCTCCAGAGTTAGGGATTTGAGAAGCAGAAGTTTCAGGACCATGGACTGAGGGCCAGGACCAGCTGGGGAATGAAGAGGAAGGGGCAGCTCTGGGAAAAGACACCCTGAGTGGAGAGGAGAAGGCTGCTGGCTGGGGTAACACTCATGCCACAAGTGGTGCTAGGAAGGCGGGAAGAAAAGTGGGTTCTGACATACTTATTCTCAAGTGGGGACGAGCTTTTGGGGAGGAAAAAATAACAAACCAAAGAAACAAGAGTCAGAGAAGATGACCTGGAAGGCATTCCTGCAGTGTGAAAGTGAAAAGTCCCAGAAGAACTTAGGACCAACCCCCCCGAGATACAGATGGAAAGACAGGGGGTGCTGATAAAGGAAAAGGAGGCATCCAAGAGCAGGGAGGGCAGAAGCTGAGCGTCACAAGGTGGGCAAGGTGTAAGAGCAGGCAGGTGAGGGCTCGGCTGAGACCACACGAGGTAAGGCTCTCCTGGTGCTCCAGCCCGACTCCCACCATTGTAG
The DNA here is from genome assembly GCA_036589455.1 of Ateles fusciceps. Taxonomy (NCBI): domain Eukaryota; kingdom Metazoa; phylum Chordata; class Mammalia; order Primates; family Atelidae; genus Ateles; species Ateles fusciceps. Next base: position 4,366,608 of record JAZHEH010002241.1, read on the forward strand.
GACACTGCCCTACCAAGACCCCCATGAGATCAGTGAAGGCAGAAGCTGAGCATTGCAAGGTGGGCAAGGTGTAAGAGCAGGCAGGCGAGGGTTCGGCTGAGACCACATGAGACAAGGTTTTCACAGTGCTCCAGCCCAACTCCCACCTTTGTAGGACACTGTCCTACCCGAGACCCCCACATCCTCTGCCAGCAGCATACCAGGTCCACATACTCCAGCACCATGTAGTGGGGCTCAGCCTCCCGGCACAGCGCCAGGAGCCGCACCACGTTGGCGTGGTTCAGCTTCCCAAACATCTCCAACTCCCTCCGGAAGTCCAGCTGCTGCTGCTCGTCCTTGCTCTGCAGGCTCTTCACAAGTACCAGGGTCTCCGCCACTCCCTCCTCCAAGCCCTGAGCCTTTGCCAGGAACACCTCCCCAAACTCACTCTTCCCTGTGGGTACAGTCTGAGTCAGCCAGCCACCTTCACCCAGGCAGAGGCAGCCCCTGACCTGGGGGAGGGGCCTAGCCTCTCTGACAGTGGGGGACCCACCCACCTGGGCTGGGCATGAGACCCAGTTCTGCTGTGACCCCCCCTCCCTCCTTAGGCTTCGGTGTCTCCAACAGCAAAATAAAGAGTTGAACTAATATCCAGCATTTTCCAAAGGGTGACTTGCATGAGAATTTTTGGTGGCTCATGGTAAACATGTCTTTTTTTTTTTTTTTTTGAGACAGAGTCTCGCTCTGTCGCCCAGGCTGGAGTGCAGTGGCGAGATCTCAGCTCACTGCAACCTCCACCTCCAGGTTCAAGCAATTCTCCTGCCTCAGCCTCCCGAGTAGCTGGGACTGCAGGCCCATGCTACCATGCCTGGCTAATTTTTTTGTATTTTTAGTAGAGGCGGGGTTTCACCATGTTAGCCAGGATAGTGTCAATCTGCTGACTTTGTGATCCGCCTGCCTCAGCCTCCCAAAGTGCTGGGATTACAGGCGTGAGCCACCGCACCTGGTAAACACGTCTTAACGTATGCTAGGAAAAAATTTAACTACGACAAACCCATTTCTCATGTTTTTTCCTAGAACAAAGATAACTTAGTTTTTTTTTTTTTAAAGGAGTCAATTTAAATAATACGTCAAGTAAATACTACTACAGGTGGCACACAGGAATGACAAAATCTGTTCGAAGGGCGATAACAGGCCCCAGGGCCACACTGGACTAGAGCTCTACCTATGCTTCCCTCCACCCCTAACATCCTAGGTTTCAGAGACTTCAGAACCACTAGCCCATCCCCCAGCCTCAAGACACAGCCAGTGACCTGCAGTTGGGCAGGGGCAGCTGTCGTTAAGGCAACATACCCAGCGTGGTGATGGGCTGCAGGTTGGTCCGAGGGGAAGTGCAACTTATCACTTGTGCTATGGCGTTTATTGGTGGCCGCAGGGCCAGAGCCCAAGCTGGTCAAGGCCACTTCCTCTTGGATCTCTGCTGAGGGCTGCCCGTTCTGCAAAGGCCCGCCTGGGAAGAAGGAGCACAGAGGAGTGTCACGAGGAGACCAGACACACTGGCCACCACGGGGATTTCTGTCTGTCCCCTCGTCTTCCACTCTTGCCAAATTGGGTCCAATCACATGCTCCACATGAAAGAGTGAGCTCAAATGATAGAATGATGGGGCTGGGGCTGGGTGGGGGAGGGATGGGCATCCCCCCAGGGTATGACCACTTAGTGATGCAGCTAATTATGACCTCTGAGATGGAATCAACTGCAGATGTCTAATCTGAACCGCTGATCCTTGAACACCATAGCTACAATAAGGATTTTTTGCTTTCATGGGGCCTCCTATTGGCCAAAGCCCTAAACAGGCACAAAGGGAAAAATCACAATAATGGAGACCCGAACTCTGCTCCTGAACACCTGAGCAGATAGGAGAGACCCAGCAATGACCTCAGGGAGCCACCAGTCCAGGGAAGTAGGAATAGGAGAAGGGAAGCAAACAGAAGACTGCCCTTGTGGGAACTTGAAGCTCATGGGGGACACAAAGCGAGCAACAGCAACATGTATACATATATTAATGATATCTGTGGCTTCTCGCTGGGAGGAGGGGACAGCAGGGAATCATAGGAAGCTGGTCCAAGGAGCTCCAATGAAGAGGTCTCAAGCCAGGCTGCTCAGAAGCCCCATCCCTGGGAATCTGTCAACTCCAGGCTTCCCGCTAGGGGTGGGGCAGCCCCAGGTCCAAGGCCCAGCAACAACCACCCGCTTCCGGAGTCCTGGCGCTCTCCCCATCATGGCCGCGGGAGGGCGCTCAGCTCCCACCCACGGGCACCACCACCCCATCCAGGGCCCCTCACCGTTGAGGCACTCCATCTCTGGCTCCTCGCCCTCAGGCTGCTTCTGCAGCCGCTTGGCTTTGCAGCGCTTCTTGCAGTAGAACATGAGGCCCAGCACGGCAATGATGTAGGCCACAGCGGCACCCACCGACAGCCCAATGGTCTGGATCATCTTGTAGGGGGGAGGGCTGCCAGGGCCCTCTGACTCCTCCGGTACCGGCTTGTCTGAGAGACACACGGATGGGTCTGGGCAGGGGATGCTAAGCAAACCAAGCCCTGCTTCTCTACTAACTCCTCCCAACCCCATCCATGGGACAACTTTACAGATGGCCCGGGGAGGGTCGCCACCTTCACTGGCTTTAATGAGGGCCAGCAGGTCCTCATGCCCCACCAAGGTCGCCGGAAGACTCTGAAGGAGATGAGGCCAGGGATTCCCGAGCTGGCAGTGCATCAGAAGCCAAGACAGGTGACACAGATGAGAAGCACACCTGTCAGGGAGCTGCCACAAACCCACACTGTTTGTTAAGAAGCTTCCTGGCCAGGTGCACCTGTAATCCCAGCACTTTAGGAGGCCAAGGCGGGTGGATCACAAGGTCAGGAGTTCGAGACCAGCCTGACCAACATGGTGAAACCCAGTCTCTACTAAAAAATACAATAATTAGCTGGGTGTGGTAGTGCTCGCCTGTAATCCCAGCTACTCGGGAGGCAGAGGCAGAAGAATCACTCGAACCCAGGAGGCAGAGGTTGCAGTGAGCCAAGATTGTGCCATTGCACTCCAGCCTGGGCAATAGAGTGAGACTCTGTCTCAAAAACAAACAAACAAACAAACAAACAAACAAAGTGACTTGATAATGTGAGCCAGGAGGCCCGGGAGAGCAGCACTGGGGAGCTTCAGGTTTAGAATTCCAGGTACTGCCTGGCACAAAGCAGGTTTTTCAATAAACAGATCTGTAGAAGGGATCTGCTGGTCTAGCGGCTTTTCAGTGGCCCACACGGAGGGGTCTCAGGGGTCATTAGGGGAATGAAGGGAGACAGACCATGCAGGATCCCCCACCTGCCACACACACCCCAGTGGCTCCCACTAAGGGGCCTCCTCACTTCGTTTTCATCCACTTAAACTTTCACATTATACTTTGTCTAGAAAGAACTCTGCTGCTAAACCAAAGTTTGAGAGCTTCTCATTTAAACCACCTCCACCTGTGGATGCAGAAACAAGACCCCAGAGGAGAAATAAGTCCCCCAGGGTCACAGAGCTAAGTGCAGGGCCTTTTACCTGACCCATCATCCTCTCTGGGCCTCCTGGAGAAAAGAACCTTGTCCTGCTGCATTCTGACCTGGTCCTCCTCCCCACCCACCCCGAGAGACGCGTGGCTGCTGCAGGAGACCCGGGAGGCAGCATTGGAGGAAGACACCACCACTCCCTGCAACACACACAGACCCCCCACTGGCTGTGGGATGCTACATAAACGACAGCCCAGCTCTGAGCAAGGACTCTAAGACTGTGCCTTGGCGAGGTGAAAAAGACACAGCCGAATCCCCTCCCCTGCCACAAAAACGGCTTCTGTGCCATGTTCCGTACATAGGGGCTGATTGAGTACAAGGTGACAAACGTCTGGGTCTAGCACTTCCTATGCAGGACACCCCTCCCCAGCCCATACCCACGACATAGAGGGGGGCCTCTGTGTGCTTGATGTTGCAGCTGTTCCCCGCGATGCAGGTGTAGCGGCCTGAGTCCTCGGGGGCCACATCATGGATCACCAGGGAGCCATTCTGGAAGATGTGCATCCTTCGGGGGAGAAGCCACAGCTCTAGCTGGCTCAAAGGCAGAGGGGGCTGCAGGAGAGGAGGGGCGAGGGGTGTGGAAGGGAGGCAGCTCTACCTGGGTCCCAGCTTGGTGGGGTCCAGGATGCGGTCCTTGCCCTTCCACTGGATCAGTGGCTTAGGGTCCCCCCTGGGCCTCGCACTGCAGCAGGGCTGTGTGGCCCTGGTACACAGTCGTGCGCTCTGGCTCCACTTTGAAGGTGATAAAAACTGGATGGAAAGAGACCAGCGAGGGGCAGGGAGGGGGTGAGTCAAGGGGATGGCTGGGTACAGGGTGCTGCCCCAAAGGGCTGCCCAGCCCCAGGGCCCTGCCACGGTCGCACCTGCCACAGTGAGCTGGACGTGGGCACGAATCTGGCCCTGCGGCCCGTTGGAGGCAATGCAAGTATAGTTGCCAGCGTCACCTCGAGTCACCCGGGGCAAAGTGCAGGGTCCCGGCGTTGTCTGTCACCCACTCTGGGAGGCTGCTCCCATCTGCAGGGGTAACAAAGGGAAATTATGGGAAGGATCAGAGTTACACGATGGCTGCAATGCCGTCAGCCCCTCACCTCTACTCAAAAACACGCCATTGCTCCTGACCACCCAGAGGCAAAGTCCAAACTCCTGAGCCAGGTGTTGAAAGCCCCCCATTATTTACCCCTCTTTCAATTCTTCAGTCTCACCTCCTTTTCCTACTGCCCTGTGTGGCATCCCACTTCCACCAACCCGGACTCTGCTTGGGCCCAGAATCGTCCCTGTCCCTGCCCCACCGCCTGTCACTCCTCCCTCCTCACGCCCATTCCCGCTCTTTGCCATCCCAGGCTGTGGATCCATTCTGAGCCTCAGCTTTCCCGGAAAGTTCCCCCAGACCTGAGTAGAGGGAGCCTACTTCCTCCTCAGAATCTACAACTCTACTCTCTCACTCTAGGTGGAAATGTCAAAATTGGTCCAACCTTTTAAAAAACAATTTGGCAACTCGCATTAAGGGCTATAAAAATGTTCATACCCTTTCATGCACAGTTATTCCATTTCTGGGAATCTTTCCCAAAGGAAATGAACCTAAATCCAGAAAAAAAATTTTGGCTTAAAGTTGTTTATTGCAGCAATTAAAAAAAAGGGGGTGGGTAGGTGGTTAACAACCCAAATCTAAGCACAGCTGCATTTTTATCAGTGAAAAAAAAAAAACCCAAATCTCTAACATTTAAGGAATAGTTAAGTAAATTACAGTGAATTCAATCGCTGAAACATTGTTAGGATCATCAAAATGAATATTCATGCAGAATGTATAAAGAAGTGGCGAAATGGCCAGGTATGGTGGCTCACGCCTGTAATCCCAGCACTTTGGGAGGCTGAGGCAGGGGGATCACCTGAGGTCAGGAGTTCGAGACCAGCCTGGCCAATATGGTGAAACCCCATCTCTACTAAAAAAAAAAAAAATTAGCTGGGTGTGGTGGCATGCGCCTGTAGTCCCAGCTATTCAGGAGGCTGAGGCATGAGAATTGCTTGAACCCAGGAGGCAGAGATTGCAGTGAGCCAAGATCGTGCCACTACGCTCCAGCCTGGGCGACAGAGTGAGACTCCGTCTCAAAAAAAAAAAAAAAAAAAAAAAGATGTGGGGAAATGCTTGACAATGTTAAGTAAAAGGGTATAAAATTATACTGTTATTAAAAAATAATAATAATAATAATTTTTAAAAATATTTTTAAAAGCTACAGAGTTAAGTACTGTCTACTTTTAAGCATGTCTTGAGGCGTGCACCACCATGCCGGGCTAATTTTTTAATTTTTTTGTAGAGACCATGTCTCCCTATGTTGCCAAGGCTGGTCTCGAACTCCTGGGCTCAAGCGATCCTCCTGCCTCAGCCTCCCGAAGTGGAGGACTGTACATTTTTTCTCCCAATATTTTCTAAAGGAGTCCACATAACTTTTTTCTTTCTTTTTTTTTTTTTTTTTTTTGAGTCAGAATCTCACTCTGTCACCCAGGCTGGAGTGCAGTGGCATGATCTTGGCTCACTGCAGCCTCTGCCTCTTGAGTTCAAACAATTCTCCTGATTCAGCCTCCCAAGTAGCTGGGATTGCAAACATGTGTCACCACACCTGGCTAACTTTTGCATTTTTAGTAGAGATGGGGTTTCGCCATGTTGGCCAACCTGGTCTCAACTCCTGGTCTCAAGTGACTCACCCACCTCAGCCTCCCAAAGTGCTGGGATTATAGGTATCAGCCACTAAGCGCAGCCTCCATGTAATTTTTATGTTGGAAAAATAAACTATTTTGGCAAGTGGGAAGGAAGGGCTTTACAGCACCATCTGGACCAACCCAATCACTTGTTGCCTTGAGTCGTCTTCCACGTTGCCCAACGCTGCAATCTGACGTCTTCTGTGTCTGGCTTTTTCCTTCCTAAACTATAAATCAGCCCTGCATTGCTTGTCTCATGTCCACATTTCCTGGCACAATGCAGGGCACCCAGCTGGCCCTCAGGTATGCATCTCATCAGTGGACTGCCCTTCCTGCCCCCACCCTATGCCGGCACTGTACCCACCTGCCCGTACCCACTTAATAGTGGGCTTCTCTCGGCCTGTGGCTGAGCAGGGCACCGTGGCCTCCTTGTCGAACTCCATGCACTGCTGTGGCTGGGGTGGTGGTGTGAACTTGAGCTTCTCTGTCTCAGCAGAGGGTGGGTGGAAAGAGGAGGTATTGAGGCCGCTGGAGAGGCCAGGGCCAGGCCTGCCGCTCCTTCCCCTCTCCTCTCCTGCCTAACCAGGAAGGGTGCTCCCCCCAAGACACGCTGGCTCACCCAGCACTTGCACACGGGCTTGGGCCTCGATGCTGCCGGCGGGGGTGCTGCTCACACAGCGGTACCACGTCCCGTCGTACACCTCCACGTTGTGGATGCGCAAGGTCCCATTCTTGGAGACCTCAAACCGTGAGTCCTGCAGCACAGGTGAGAGGCCTCAAAGCTGGAACACACACCCACCTCTCCCGGGAGGCCACCTCCGGAGAAGAGCGCTGTGGAGGTGAGCACAGAAGAGAGCAGGTGGAGGGAGGCCCCCGCCCACCCGACAGCAGCAGTTTTCCTTCTCACCTCTGAGATGAGCATCTGGTTTCTGTACCAGACAACTGTGGGTTTGGGTGTGGCCTGGGTCAGGCAATGCAAGTAGCCGGGTTTGCCCTCTTCCAGCTGGCTGTCTTGGGGCTTCTTCAGCCATGTGGGCACAGCTAGCCGGACAGGAAGGAAACAGTGAAGGCTGCTTCACAGGTCTCCAAAGCCAAAGGACCCATCTCCAAGAAATTCTAATAGCATTCTGGGCCCTGAGTTCAGAAGCCCCATGCCGCTTAGAAGGCAGGAGTTTTCCTTTAAGGAAGACCCAGGTGCCAGCACGTTGTTTTTTCCCTTTGAGACAGGTTCTTACTCTGCCACCCAGGCTGAGGTACAGTGACACAATTACGGCTCACTACAGCCTCCAACTCCTAGGCTCAAGTGATTCTCCCACCTCAGCCTCCCAAACAGCTGGGACCACAGGCATGCACCACAACACTCAGCTAATTTTTTTTAATTTTTTGTAGAGATGGGGTCTTGCTATGTTGCCCACGATGGTCTCAAACTCATGGCCTCAAGCTGTCCTCCCTCCTTGGCCTCCCAAAGTGCTGAGATTATAGGCGTGAGCCACCACACCCGGCCACCAGCACCTTTTGGAAGTTATCTAACTGTCACATTAATTAACTTAGTTAACATTATCTTATTTATAAGCCCCCATTGTAGGCAGGGAGTGGTGGCTCCTGCCTGTAATCCCAGCACTTTGGGAGGCTGAGCGGGGAGGATTGCTGTGAGCCATTGCACTCTAGCCTGGGCAACAGAGTGAGTCCTCCATCTCTAAAAAAACAAAAACCAAACCCCCCAAGGTATATATTCCAACACCCATTTTACAGCTAAGGGAATAGATGTTCAGACAAGTAATGGTGGCTGGGCGTGGTGGCTCACGCTTGTAATCCCAGCACTTTGGGAGGCCAAGGCGGACAGATCACTTGAGATCAGGAGTTTGAGACCAGCCTGGCCAACATGGTAAAACACTGCCTCTACTAAAAATACAAAAATTAGCCGGGTGTGGTGGCACACACATCTAATCCTAGCTATTCGGGAGGCTGAGGCATGAGAATCGCTTGAACCTGGGAAGCGGAGGTTGCAGTGAGCCAAGATGACACCACTGCACGCCAGCCTGGGCGACAGAGCAAGACTCCATCTCAAATTAAAACAAGCAAACAAACAAACAAAAAAACAAAGAAAAAGTATCCCCAATGACAGCAGGTGATTCTCAGCCCTCGACTGGAGGGAGGCCTGACCGTGCGTCTTGCCTTTGCGCCTGCACTGAGTGTCCCGAGCACCCGTTACAGGTGTGCTGTGATTCCCCACCCGAATCATGTGCCTGAGCATGGGCACCTGTCTTGTGAGATTTCAGTATCTTACTGGGGATACTAGCATCACAACTTCACATTTACAAAGCCACTTTCATATTCAAATCTTTTTGCAAATTTACCCACTTGGAAAGATGTTAGTAATAAAAAGGTAAGTGGAAGAAGCAGATTGCAAAACAGTTTGCATATGTGTGTGTGTCTCTGTGTGCATATTTTATTGTGTATCCTTTTCAACTAAACCTTACAAAAGGTTTAGAACAAGGCATGGTATAAAGAAACAAGTAAACAGATAAATCCCTATGCCTGTGGTAAGGCTATAAATGGTTTACCATGTGTACTTGCAGTCATATTTCTTGCTTTTCTACCCCTCTTTTTTCATAAGTAATATGTTTAGTAAAGAAATTTGAAAAGTATAACAAACTAAAACTAATTAAAAATCACCTATAATTTTTTCCATTATTACCTCCCCAAAGAAAAAGAAAAATCATTTTCATCTACTTCATTTCACCTTTCCAACGACCTTGTGGGTAGGAAGTAGATTACTGGTTCCATTTTACGGATGAGGAGACTGAACCCTAGTAGGGTGGGTAACTTGCTACCGGTCACTCAGTGCACTGGGAGCATAGTGGGGACCCAGATCTCTAGACTCGCAGTCCATTGCTCTTTCCTCTGGTGCACCCACCTGAGCCCCTGTGCTTGGCTCTCCACTGTCTACTCCAACTCCTGGTGGTGAATTCATTCCCAAACCCGCAGGGCCCAGAACTGGGAGGGCCTCCGGTGAGCACCAAGGAAGCCTCTGTCCATCACACCCAGACCTGGGTTCAACCTCCCCCCTCTCCCTGGCCTTCAGGGCAAAGGTGCTCACTGGCCACAGTGATGTTGATGTCCTGTCTTCGCTGACCAGCCAGGTTGGCCGCATGGCAGGTGTAGACACCAGCATCGCTTTCGGCGATACGGGTCAACACCAGCTCGTGACCCTTCTGGTAGACCCTGCCATGGGTGGGCAGCCGGACTCCCGCGTGCTCCCACCACACATTGGGCTCTGGCAGACCCTTGGGGGGGAAGGCAGGTCACATGCTCCTCGCTGCCAGCTGTGAACACCCGTGGCTCAAATAGTGGCATGTCTTCAATCTCTGCAAGGATATAAGTGGGAGGAACAGCCTGATTATTGTGAGTCTCAGGGTACGATGTTCTCCCACAGCAAGCCTAGGCCCTTTCCCAGCACAAACCCTCCCCTGCAGCCCTCTGCACCTTCTCCTCCTACCCCCAGCATCCTTTTCTTCCCCCTGCACTCTAAGCTGCTGAGTAAAAACAGAGGCCTAAATCTCTATGTGCCAATAATATTAAAGGCAGCTCCCATGTCAGAACCCCAGAGCGAGAGACTCACCTGCTAGATGAAGTGTGGCCTCCAGGATGACGGGTGGGCCCCTCTGCCCCTGGCCGATGCAGCGGTAGATCCCTGCATTGCGTGGCCGGACCTGGGTCAGCAGCAGGGAGCCATTGGCAAATACTGTGGCTCTGCGGAGGTGTGGGGGGCTGCAGAGGGGAGAGTGCCATTTGGAAAAAGTGGCCAATAGACCTACTTCTGCAAAAGTCAGAAATGTAGGAAGGAATTGACCAGGAACAGGGCAGAGAGAAGGAAGCTGACACTCCACGCTGGTGTGTGTGCCTGCATAGGCTTGCTCAGGTGCATGTGCAGGTGTGTGTTCCAACAGAGATCAGCTCTGGAAGTGATGAGGCAAATGGTAGTGCAGGTGAGAGACACAGTGATAGGGTTTGGCTGTGCCCCCACTCAAATCTCATCTTAAATTGTAGCTCCCATAATTCCCATGTGTTGTGGGAGGGACCCAGTGGGGAGGTAACTGAATCATGGGGGCAAGTCTTCCCATCCTGTTCTCATGATAGTGAATAAGTCTCACAAGATCGGATGGTTTTAAAAAGAGGCATTTCCCTGCACAAGCTCTTTCTCCTTTTGTCTGCTGCCATCCATGTAAGATGTGACTTGCTCCTCCTTGCCTTCTGCCATGATTGTGAGGCTGGCCCAGCCATGTGGAACTATAAGTCCGATTAAACCTCTTTATTTTGTAAGCTGCCCAGTCTCGGGTATGTTTTTATCAGGAGTGTGAAAACGGACTAATACACAGAGTAACCCCCATGTACAACTGTCAAGACGGGGGAGCCACCTTCCTGCAGGGCCATGCTGATAGGGCACCGAGCCCTAGGGTCAGAAACCCCTCAGCAACACCGGATGGGCTACGGATGATGTCCTCAGGGCTAAAGCCAAGTGGCATCCAAGCCCCTAGCCTAGGAAGCCACACGCCCAAGGACCAGGATCACGCCCAACACCGCAAAGGTGTTCTATGCTCTCCTAGGGTCCAGGCAAGAACAGAAGTCCCTGTAGCGGGGCCAGAACCTTCTAGGGGTGTTTGCTTCCTCCAGAAAGAGTGTGTTTGTGTGTGTGTATGAGAGAAATGTCTTTGCCACACTGGATCGTGCTATCCAGACTGTGACCGCCTGAACACCTGGGTCTGTTGTGCCTCTCTCATCCCTGGGATCTCTACCCTTCCATCCTAGAAGACCCACGTGGGTGGTGGAGAGAGAGAAGTGGAACCACCACTAGCTCAGAAACACCACCAGGTGCTCAGCTGCAAACTGGAAAAGGGCTCTTCCTAGAGACTCTTCCCTTTGTTAGAGTCATTTTATAACAGCGAAACATTTGAGTGTGTCTGTTGGAAATTTGAAATAATACACGTACAAATCTGTGATGTCTGTGATATGAACCGCACCCGCTTCTAGAGAACGCATGTGTGTGGTGCACGGTACTGGAAGGTTCCCGGCCAGATGCCTTACCGACTGCGGTTAGTAATGGGAGTCTCGTCCTCAAAGACCCACTGCAGGCTCGGGAGTGGCTGGGCTGAGAACTGGCAATGGAACATGGCCTCCTCGTTCCTCGCTACTACCACGTCCTGGGGTGCCAGCACCACCCTGGCAAAGCTTTCATCTGGAGAGGGAAAGACAGGGAAGTGATCAAGCTGGGTGGTGAGGCCCTCCTGTCCTCACCTCACCCCCTCCCGCCCCGACCCCAGGCTCACCAGCAATGCTCAAGGTGAAGTTCTGGCTGCTGCAGGCTTGGCCAAAAGCATTGTGAGCACAGCAGGAATAGAGGCCACTGTGCTCAGGACCAGCTGGCCTGAGCGTCAGGTTCCGCTCCTTGCTGCTGACTGTGTGGTTGCTCTGACCATCAGAAACGGGGCTCCCGTCTAGGAACCACTGGTAGGTGGGCCTGCAGGGCAGACACAGTCAGCAGTGGGGGAGGGGGTACTTAGTGACCAGTGGAGAGGATACAGAATCAGAGGGTCAGGGCTAGACCTTTCAGTTTATACATGGGGAAATGAGGCCTGGGGGAGGGGAAGGGACTTGCATAAGGGCACACAGTAATTCTGATTCAGGGGGCAGAAACTAGTTGAGATTAGATCTCTCAGCTCTATACACAATGTGGCCCCCTCTTCAGGTCACCAGGGGCCAGCAAAGCGCGACATCTGGGCGGGGAGCGGGGGTGAAGAGCACTGTGGTGGTGGAAGGAGTGGTCACAGAATGGAGCGAGGTGACATCTGCATAGAGTCCAGGATTTGGGGAGACATCCCTCTCTGGAATGACCCTCTCCATCCCCATCTCCTTGACTCCTTACCGAGGGTGCCCATCAATGTGACAACGAAGTGTGACCTGGGTCTGTGGCTGGATCTCAGTTTCTGAGGCTGGATGCTTCAGGACCACAGGACCTGCCTCGATCCCTGCAGCAGAGGCCACGGTTGCAGTGAGGGGCAGAGCAGGGCAAGGGTGGGGAAGGCAGAGGGCAAGGAGGACAGGCAGGAAGCCGTGGAACCTCGAGGCTCTGTGCCAACAGACACAGGGAAGTCCTGGAGGCTGAGGCCAGGGCTGCAGGTACCAGATACTAAGGGCCTGCCTGGTCCCTGGCAGGTCAAGCCTGACACTTGGCCAGGTGCTCAGCTGCCCTTTCCATTTGCACAAGCATCCAGTGGATAAATGGGCCCCAGACTTGAAGGAAAAAATTTTTGGAAAAAAATATAACTTTTAATTTCCTCTTATCCACATGAACAGAAAGAGCTGATAACAAATGCCTTCTGCCTGCCCCATTTAACTGGAAATGGGAGAAGCTGAGGCAAGGGAGGGGTCCCCCAGGGTTCACAGTTGAGGGTCTGACAGGGGAACTGGGCACAGCCTCCTGGCTCTCACATTTGATGTTGAAGGAGGCATTGGCACTGCGGGCTTCTTCTCCAGTGACATCATCCCGAGCCACACACTGGAAGGTGCCAGAGTCCTGCAGCCGGTCCACAGCTGCAAAGCTCAGGCTGCTGCCCTGGGCGAAACGCCGCTCTGTATCCTGGACAGGGACCCCATCAAGCAGCCAGTACACATGCACTGGGCCCAGAGCCTCGACCTCACAGCGAAGCAGCGCCCGGCGCCCCTGCAGTGCATCCTGGGAGGACGGCTGCTTGATGAAGACGATGGCCGCCTGGGTACCTGTGGATGGGGACAAGGGAGAGGCAGGGTCAGGGGAAGCTGCAGCCTCTGTCCTGACACAGGTACACAGGAGGAAAGGGGCTGTGTACACAAGAGGCGTCCAATAAGTGCAGCTGTGAAGAATCATGATGCCACAATTCCAAGAGTCCCCTGAAGAACTTTTTTTTTGAGATGAAGTCTCACTCTTATTGCCCAGGCTGGAGTGCAGTGGTGCAATCTCAGCTCACTGCTACCTCCACCTCCTAGGTTCAAGTGATTCTCCTGCCTCAGCCTCCCAAGTAGCTAGGATTATAGGCATGAGCCACCACACACCTGGCTAATTTTTGTATTTTTAGTAGAGATAGAGTTTCACCATGTTGGCCAGGCTGGTCTCAAACCCCTGACCTCAGGTGATCTGCCTGCCTCCGCCTCCCAAAGTGCTAGGATTACAGGTGTGAGCCACCATGCCCAGCCCCTGGAAGAATTTTTCAACTGTGCTGAGTACTCTGTAGGATACAAAGACACAGTAGCCTCCCTCAAGAGGCCTCAAGACTAGAGAGGCACATAGGACACAGTTACAGTCGGGTAAATGCCAAATGAATGGAGTCAGCAGGCGGTAGTGACTCTGGAGCACAAAGGAAGAAGGGATCACTGAGGGCTGGCTAAACAGAGAGGCTTCCTAGCAGAAGAGAGCCTGGGCCTGCAGGATCAGATCACAGGAGGTTTTGATGCCTGGCTGAGGAGCAGGCCACCTTCCCCACCATCCAGACTCAGGCAGTTCAGCAAAGTGAAATCATGACCCAAACAGTACCTTGGAAAAATGGCTTCACTCACACCCCTCAACGGTGCCAGCATCAGAGGTGGCCACAGACTGGGGATGCTTTGAATCTCACCTACAAATGCTCATGCAGCCCAACATTCCCCAGACACTTCTTTGGGAAAACCCACCCCATTACCGGAGAAGCCAATATTCTCTAGAAACCTGGGCTATTGCCAAAGACAAGCTAAGGCCATGCCCATGTCCTGATCTCTAGCTCTAAGAATCCACCTGTGGCCAAGGCCAGCTTCTCTGTGTTAAGAGGTGAGCCAAGTTGTTTCAGATTTCCACTTGAAGCCTTCCCCTCTCTCCTGCACCGTTATAGTTCAGCTCCGGCCAGGGGCACACCCTGGACAAGGGGGGGCCCTGCAACCAAAGGGAACCGCAGTCAGTGGGAACAAAGAGGAAGAAGCCTGCACTGCACAGCAGATGGGTTAGGGAGGCGGAGGGCAGAGCTGGGCAGGTGGGTGGCATGGTTACGACGGCGGCAGGAACAACACACTGGACTTTGTTCCTGGCCCGCGTAGGCGCCTTACAGAGGCCTGGAGCCACTGGGCCTTGAACACCGAAGAGAAGTCCCCCATCCCCCATCCCCCATGCCCGTCCCCCACCCCCGGAAGAAGAAACGAGCCACTTGGGACTACTACACGCAGCAGCAGGCTCTGCCTTGGGCCAAACTGGCTGGGCAAGGGCAGGAAGGGACTAATAGGGTTTTTTTCCATCCCTTCCCAAACCACTGGAAACTAATCTTGGCCCAGAGAGCCCCTTCCAAGTCCCTGGAGGTGGGGTTCTGTTCTTGAGGGGACGAGAATTAGTCTCCTCATAAAGTCAGTGTCAAGACAATTCCAGGATCCCCTAGGCTGGATCCAGATGAGAGGCTGCCCCTGGGGTTGGCCCATCTCCCAACATGCTCAGAGGTGCCAGCCCTCATCTTCTGACACAAAACACAGTTATGGAGCTGCAAGCAGCTCAGAGCAGCCCATTACTCCTCAGTGCAGCACTGCTGGTTCTCTCGGTGGCACTGTTGGCTCTTCTGGGTGGCACTATTGGTTCTCTGGGTGGGCTATCCCACCTGCTGTGCAAGTCGACAAACCTGCCCTCCCAGCACTGCTGAACACCCATCACTGTGACAACCCAAACACACCCCTCCACGTTTCCAAATGATGCACAAGAATAGGGCTGTGCCCTTGCTTGGCACTGTGGTACAGTTGTGTAAACTCAGGTCCAGGCACATGAAAGAATCTGCCCAAGATCAATGAAATAGTTCACATGGGGCAGAGTCAGGACGATGATCCAAAGAAACCAACTCTATCTCTTCCCAGCCCTGCTCAGGGACTCAGAAACAACCCTAGAAGTATCTGATCCTACAATGAGGAGTCACATTCCCCACTGCCAGGTAGTGGGGTGAACACGCCTCTTGCAGACAATGCCAGGCACACAAAAGCACCCAGCAAGCACTGCCTGAACTGAAGTGACCTTGAAGGAAGTGTGGGGGCAAGAACTGGTGCACGGAGTACTTCTGGAGCACGTCTCATGATGCAGATGGGCAGAATCAGACTGATCCCCAGTGGGCCTCTGCAAATGTGACTCGCCAAAATCCTAGGACCTTCTCTCTTTTTTTGAGCCACAGTGTTACTCTGCCACCCAGGCCAGAATGCAGTGGTGCAATCTCAGCTCACGGCAACCTCCGCCTCCTGGGTTTAAGCGATCCTCATGCCTTAGCCTCTGGAGTAACTGGGATTACAAGTACATGCCACCACACCCAGCTAATTTTGGTACTATTTGTGGAGACAGGGTTTCACCATGTTGGCCAGGTTGGTCTCAAACTCCTGACCTCAAGTGATCCACCTGCCCCAGCCTCCCAAAGTGCTGAGATTATAGGCATGAGCTACGACAACCTACCCAAAATCCTAGGACCTTTGACCCAGAACTCTAGGAGGTTCGTCAAAGACCAAAGAGAGATCACCTGCCCTCGAGGTGTGGGCAAGCCTCCGCTCAGCTTCTGCAGACATGGTGGGGGAGCCAGGAGTCTTGCCCACACGGAGAAGCCATTAAGGGGCTGGAGTCAGAGAGGCTGGGCTCAAATCCTGACCGTTACACTCAGTGTCTGAGGTTGGGCAAGTAATTGAGACTGTGTCTCAGTTTCCTCTGCCTCTTTCACAAGGCTGTCAGGAGTTGTAAACCTGGAAACACACATGAAGCACCTTGCAAAGGGTTCACCTTCAGTAAATGGCAGCTACTGTTAATATTCTCAATGATCACCCTTCCTGCTCAAGGACTCAAATTCTAAGAAGATTAGAAAGCTCCCCACTTGCCAAGCCCCGGGACCACTCCCAGACCCTGAACAGGGGGAGGAGCCACCACAGCACAGAAGTCTGAAGGGAATAATCAGGAGGCGAGTGGGATGGAGGGGGAAGGGGCCCTGGGCTTACAGGAACCACAGACCACCTGCCACAGAAACCCAAGCTGGGAGAAGAGACAGCGTGACTCAGAGACCCCAGTTCAGCCTCGGCCACCCCCAGCTCAACCTCCAGCACCCACTGCCGGGGCTGGGACCAGGCTGCTCCATAGCTGTGGTAAGAGATGCTGCATTCCCAGACTGCCACTCAGAGCCCCCTGTGCCCCAGCGACCGGGCCTGGGAAACATCAAAGCTGGCCCCAAGGGGCCCTCTGTCCTGACGTCAGCTCACAGCAGGTCCTGGTTAGTGCTTGGCTGGAACAGACTTTAGATGTTTCAAAAGGCAGAGAATGCAGCTCCCAGGCTGCTCCAAGGATCCAGCTCCTGCTGTAAGTACTTCGACCATGAGGCTCCTCATACAGGTTGGCCCAGTGCTGTGGCACCCGTGTTTGCTCAGAAGACAGTCTGTGGTGTGCCCAGCCTGGCCATCTGCCCGGCCTGCAGAAAGGGATGTTGGTCTGCTCTTTGTTGTTGGGCTATTTTTGAGATAGGGTCTCGCTCTGTCACCCAGGCTGGAGTACAGCAGTGCAATCACAGCTCACTGCAGCCTTGACCTCCAGGGCTCAAGTGACCCTCCCACCTCAGCCTCCCAGGTAGCTGGGACCTCAGGTCCGGCTAGTTTTTTGTAGAGACAGGGTTTTGCCATGTTGCCTGGGCTGGTCCTGAACTCCTGAGCTCAAGCAAATCCTCCCACCTCGGCCTCCAAAGTGTTGATTACAGGCGTGAGCCACCACACCCGGCTTTGGTCTGCTGTTTTGTTTTGGGGGAAAGGGGGCAGCAGACGCAGAAGCAGACAAAGAAGCCCTGGCAGAAAGGTCAGACTGCAGGAAAGGAGCTGGGAAGTGAGGGCCTCTGCTCTTGTTTTGTCAGAAGCTTTGCTGATAACAACAAGAAACGGAGAACAGCAATGATGGAGAAGAAGGCAGGCATTTCGGGATTGAGGTGGCACCTGCCTCAAGGTGATGTAGTCACCAGCACGTTCCTGTTCCCTCGCCCTGACATGAGGATGCCCCCAGGACTGTGGTCTGGGAAAGGTCCTGGGCTTCCCAAGGCTGCCCAGGCCATGCGAAGCAACCCCCCTCCACTGCACACAAGCCCCCAAGGAGATGCAGGCCATGTGACCCCAGAGGCAGCCAGCTCCATGTGTAGCTTTGCTGCTGCCAAACAGCCCTTCCCCCGCTACTCCCTAGTGACTCTTAGTGTGTCCTCTGCACCCTTCTTCCTGGCCATGAAATGGGGACAGCAGCCCCACCACCAAGGCTGGGTGGAGGCTAATGGGTTTACATTCGAAAAGCCCACGCACGGCACAAAGCACAGAGGGTGCTGCTTCCCCGGTAGGAGCCTACCGCCCCAGGCTCAGCGGGCAAGAAGCCCCTCAGCAACGACAGGCGGGCAGGGCCATCTGCCCACACCAGGCACCGACCCCAACAAAGCCAGAGCTGCAAACACCCAATAAGGACATTTTCCAAGCCATTTCCTTGGCTCCCTAACAGCCATCTATATGCAGACACTCACTCTGCCTGCGTCTCCCTCGCCCGCCTTCCGCCCCCACCCCCGCCAGCATCTGGTCTAGTGCCCACCCTCCGTGTTGCTCTCTGGGCTACGGCCCAGCCGGCCCATGTGTGTATATGTGTGCGTGTATACATACACATAAGTGTAAACACAATTGTTATAGAGAGCAGAGAGCAGCAGGAAGTTTTTCCTAAGTACTCCCACTCTAATTTTGTCTGCTTCGATCCAAGGACCCATCTGGGCCAGTCAACTACTCATCGCTCAGGGGCTAGAACTCCTGGTCTAGGAAACACCCTCAGGACCTATATAGGCCTGTCATCCCAGCACTTTGGGAGGCTGATGTGGGCAGATCACCAGGTCAGGTGTTTGAGACCAGCCTGGCCAACATGGTAAACTCCCATCTCTACTAAAAATACAAAAATTAGCTGGATGTGGTGGCCCGTGCCTGTAATCCCAGCTACTCAGGAGGCTGAGGCGGGAGAATTGCTTGAACCCAGGAAGCGGAGGTTGCAGTGAACCGAGATCGCGCCACTGTACTCCAGCCTGGGCAACTGAGCAAGACTCCATCTCAAATAAAAAAGAAAATGCCATCCTTCAGCTGTCTCAGGACCAGTCTGAGACAGAAAGACCCTGGAAGATCCTGGTTGAGGGACTTGACGCTACCAACCCAGAAGTCCTCCAGGAGTGTGCTCCACAGAGGCATGGGGGTTTTGCATGGTGGAACGTGACTGTGTGAGTGATGGCAGGATCTCTCTCACACCCAAAGTCAACCAGCCACACATGTGTCTGACTCTTCCACACCAGCACCACACTAAAGACTCAGTCCTTTGGCTGGGTGAGTGGCTCACGCCTATAATCCCAACACTTTGGGAGAATGAGAAGGAGCTTTACCTGAGGTCAGGAGTTCGAGACTAGCCTGGCCAACATGGTGAAACCCCCTCTCTACTAAAAATACAAAAATTAGCTGGGCGTGGTGGCACATGCCTGTAATTCCAGCTACTCGGGAGGTCGAGGCAGGAGAATTGCTTGAACCACTGCACGCCAGCCAGAGCGAGATCCATTTCAAAAAAAGAAAGAGACTCAGTCTCTGGCCTCACAGCCCAGGTCCCTATAGGGGATATCCTAAATGCCAGATGGCCCCTAGAGACCAGGCCAAGGCGGGTGGCTACTGTAGGGCACACATAGACTCCCAAGGGAGAGGTTTGCCAGCTTCCCAATGTAGGGAGATAACACCAGGCCACAGGGCAGGAGAAGCAGCCCTGGGGCTCCCTGACCCACAGAGGACAAACCTCCTCTCAAGTCCCCACCACTTGGAAACTCTGAGGGGGCAAGCCAGAGGGCCCAGGGAGCCTCCCCAGCCCCTGAAAAGCCTCCCCCAGGGGCCAGTACACTGTACTGCAGACCACATACCTTGAAGATTTGACTGACGTACTCTTAATTGCTCTTGAGCCACTCCAAAGGTGTGAGGCCCAGAGACTTTTTTTTTTTCTTTTTGAAACAGGGTCTCACTCTGTCGCCCACACTTAAGTGCAGTGGTACAATCACAGCTCACTGCAGCCTTACCTCCCAGGCCCAAGCAATTTTCCCACCCTCAACCTCCTGAGTAGCTGGGACCACAGGCAGGTGCCACCATGCCCAGCTAATTTTAAATTTTGTTTGTAGAAGTGGTTGCCCAGCCTGGTACTGAACTCCTGGGTTGAAGTGATCCTCCTGCCTCAGCCTCTCAAAGTGCTGGGATTGTAGGCATGAGCCACCACGCCTGGCCACATTTGTATTGTTCTGAAGAACAATCTCAGTTGCGGCAGGAATAAGTCACTTGAGTGAACAGTAAGTCCAGTCATCTCCCTTTCACCCAGGTTGGCAGAAACACAAAATGCTGCAGGGGTATTTGTGACTCCGAGGATTTAGAATGTCTCCCCTGACTACCACCAGTACACTGTATGCGGTCTCAGTGCAAGCAACCCAGACTGATGGTGAGCCCGGAGCATAAGGGTTCAGAGGTCACTGAAGATAGACAAGCTGACTCCAAGACCCAGGGAGCTGCAGATCACAAAATTCTGTTCCCCTTCTGTCTTCCCAGGGTCTACAGAAGGCCCCAGGTTCACCAACAGGAGCCCTCCAAAATCCATCCCAGCCCCTGCCCTAATCAGGGCAAGAGGGGAGCAGAGCCAGGGACCCTGATGAGTTTTCTGTCCTGGGACTTAATATCAGTATCTGGAGAGGTTCCCACATCCAGATTACGGAAACAGAACAGAATCACCAGGGACTAGGACAGAAACAATTTAGCAGAGGCCAGTTCTTACATCCCGGGTGAAAACCACAACTCAGACTTCCCTGTCCCACTCCCGGGAGGCCCTCGAGGGGCAGATTAACCTCTAACGGCAGGAGTAAGGCCTTGGGTCTGGTATCACGTGATACCCAAGCACAGAGAGACAAAAATGCCAGCCAGCTGAGTCAGGCACAGTGCCTGTAATCCCGGCAACTCAGGAGAATGAGGCAAGAGGATCCCTTGAAGCCAGGAGTTCAGCCTGAGCAACATAGTCAAATAAAAAAGGGCAGCCGGAAATGTGCAACATGGTATAAGGTGCTCCCCCAGCCAGGGGTCACCATCAGCCCTTGGACCCTGCCTGTCCTCTACTGAGGCTGGAAGCATTATACCCAGTACATGCCTCTTGCCCTTAGTGACCCTTAAATGGCTGTGGAGGAGTCTCCAAGGAAGTAGCAATGAATGAAAAACACAGCTGGAGTGAGGTGGTGTGATGAGATGGAAGGAACATAAGTTAGGGAAACCTGGGTTCTAATTTGATATAGCCACTCACCAGGGTGACCCTGGCCAGTCACCACCTCCTCCCAGGCAGTCCTATCTGTAAAATTACAGAAATGAGAGCATGCAACTGGACAGTCACCAAGACCTAACACTAGACTGGCTGCGATGAATTGCAGAGGTAGTTACAGAAAGAGGGGCCCAGCCAGGTGCGGTGGCTCACGGCTGTAATCCCAGCACTTTGGAAGGCCGAGGTGGGCAGATCGCCAGAGGTCAGGAGTTTGAGACCAGCCTGGCCAACATGGCGAAACCCCGTCTCTATAAAAAAAAGAAAGAAAGAAAGAAAGGGGGGCCCGTTCCCAGAATCTCCCCCACCCACCATCCGCACAGCCAGTCCCCAGAGCCCACCTGGTAAACGCGGCACCAGGCCCAGGAGGGATTAAGAGGGACCTAACAAACAGCAGGTGTGCAGGGTCTGAGGCAGCTGGGGGCTGCAAACAGCGATCCAGCATCATTGTGATGAGCTGCTCTGCTCCTCGGCTCAGCCCCACGAAGCCTCCCCCAGGAGACCTGCCTTGGCCACACGCTTGTACGGAAACCCACTGCCTGGAATACCCCGACACTCTTCCCTCTGCTGTGACTGAGAGCTTTATCCCCCAAGCTAGTAAGCTGCAGGGAAGGGCAGAAATCTGTGCCCCCCTGGTGCCTGGGACATGCAGTAAATACCCTGAGAGCATGTGTGGGGAAATGAAGTCACTCAAGTGTCCATCTGAACTGAAATCTTGTCCTACATCTACATTTATCCATCTTGGCCAACTTAATTTTCCTCTCTGGGTCTCAGTTTTCTCACTTGGAAAACGGTAGCCTTGAAACCAATTTTAGTAATGCTTTATCAGCCTACAGTCCCACCCTATGATATTTAAATGAAATTCACATTAAGTATAGACACACAAAAGTCTGCCTATTTTTCAGGAAAGTTAAAAACCCCAGAAATTCTAAGGAACTGTGGAACCCAGGATTCAAAAGCCCTTGGACCTCCTAAGGAGACCTCTTCCAGAAGTGAATGCGGGGAGGAAGACCTGGAACAGAATTGCCAAGGGGAACCACTAGTTCTCAGCACCTTCCATGCCTGCGAACAGATCTGTTCTTGGCCCCAAGAGGAGAGAGACAGACAGCAGCCAGCTGTCTCCTGAAGACGCCAGTGAAGAGCCTGCAGACGTAATATACATCCCAGGGAAGGCGACAGTGCTGCTGGAATGGGAGACTGGGAAATAAGCCACAAGCTCCGCCCCAGGAAGACCTCCGTGGTGCTCAGCCAGTGCTCCCAGTGATCCAAGAGGACAAGGAGTCCAGCCCCTGATCACCCAGGGAAGATGGAAAGAGACTTGCTGTGGACTCCACAGCCATTCACTGGAGGGGTTCAGACCCAGAGCACTCCCAGGTCTCAAACTCCCAGGGGTTCTGATGTGCAGGATCCTTCAGAGTCCACCATGGAGAACCATGCCAGGGTGGAGCCTGAGAGCCAGCTTCCTGTGGTCCTTCCAGCAGAGGCAGGGGGCAAACTGGACATGCTGGGGACCACTACCTTGGACTGGTTGTGCTGAACCTTAGTTTAATGATTACTTTTTAAAACGGGCTCAGAAAACTCTGATAAATTCCAATTTATGAGCCCTTTTCACCCATCTCTGCCTCCCACCTGGGAGACTAATAATCCAGGCTGAGAAGCACAGTCCAGACACCTGGCCAGAGTGGCCACAGCAGTTCACCCCAAATTGCTGGTGGTAGGGAGGACGCCTTTTACACCCTGCCTGCAACCAAGCCTGCCTCACCCACCCTACCCTTGGGGATAGGTGGCCTCAACCCCATACAATAAGGAAAATCCTTTCTGGCTTCTAAGAGGTTAAAATAGGCTGGTTGTGGTGGCTCACACTTATAATCCCAGCACTTTGGGAGGCTGAGGTAGGAGGATCGTTTGAGCCCAGGAGTTGGAGAATAGCCTGGGGAACATGATGAAACCCCACCTCTACAAAAAATAAGCCAAGTGTGGTGGCACCCGCCTGTAGTCCCAGCTACTTGGGAGGCTGGAGTGAGAGGATGGAACTCACTGCAACTCAGGAGGTGGAGGTTGCAGTGAGCCCAGATCACGTCACTGCAGCCTGGGTGACAGAATAAGACCCTGTCTCAAAAAAAAAAAAAAAAAATATATATATATATATATATATATATATATATATATACATACACACACATGAGGAGAGAGAGAGAGAGAGAAAGTTAAAATATTCCTAAACCTGCTCTGTCCAATAGCCCCTAGCAACATGAAGCAATTTAAATTTAATTAATTAATTTTTTTGTTTTTCAAGACAGAGTCTCACTCCATTGCCCAGGCTGGAGTGCAGTGGTGCGATCTTACCTCACTGCAACCTCCACCTCCCACATTCAAGTGATTCTCCTGCCTCAGCCTCCTGAGTAGCTGGGATTACAGGTGCCCACCACCATGCCCAGCTAATTTTTGTATTTTTAGTAGAGATGGCGTTTCACCATGTTGGCCAGGCTGGTCTCCAACTCCTGACCTCGTGATTCGCCTGCGTTGGTCTCCCAAAGTGCTGGGATTACAGGTGTGAGCCACCGTGCCTGGCCTAAATTTAATTTAAATGAAATAAAATTGAAAATTCATTTCCTCGGTCACACTAGCCACACTTCCAGTGCTCAAGGGCCATAGGTGGCTGGTGACCACTGTATTGAATCGCAGAAGCAGTTCCATCCTCAAAAAAAAAAAGGCCCATCTGACCACCTGCTTCTAGCTGCCCTAGTTCCTCTGACTGCCCACTTCTTGCCAGATCCTGTGCACAGACACACTGCCTTTTTCTTCTTTTTTTAATCCATAGGATTCTGTCTGATAAAGGACACATTTCTTTTCTTTTTTTTTTTTGAGATGAAGTTTTGCTCTTGTTGCCCAGGCTGGAGTGCAATGGCATGATCTTGGCTCACTGCAACCTCTGCTTCCCGAGTTCAAGTGATTCTCCTGCCTCAGCCTCCTGAGTAGCTGGGATTACAGCCACCACGCCTGGCTAGTTTTTGTATTTTTAGTAGAGACGGGGTTTCACCATGTTGGCCAGGCTGGTCTCGAACTCCTGACCTCAGGTGATCTACCTGCCTTGGTCTCCCAAAGTGCTCTGCCTCCCGCCTGGCAGAGAGACTGGGACTGGCATGAGCCACCCGGCCTAGAGGACACATTTCTGATCCAGAGAACCCTCACCACCGTCAGCCTCATTTTACGGACAAGGAAACTGGAGTCAAGGATACACCAGTAAAGGGCAGGCTCAGGAGCCACCAAGGATCTGTCTGGCTCCCAAGACTTGGCTTCTTTCTGTGATGCTGCGATGGCTGCTTCTCACTTCACTCATTAATTCCCTTTCGCTCACATTCCCTCCACAACCAATCTATTGTGTTTCATGTGAGTCCTTTCATTTGTATGTGCTCTTGTAAAAAGTGGTTGGTGTTCCACAGGCAGGTACTTCTTACTCATGTGAATGGTCCTGCAAGATATCTCACCTGCTTCCTACTCACTGTTCATACTCAGCACTATTTTCTGAGGATCCTTCTCTGTGGCCTTCTCCTACATCCTGCTCTTCTCCCCAAAAGATCCATGTATTGGGCTTTTCTAGGGGAGAAGCAAATAAATTCTCTCTTAAACAAATGGCTGAACACAGCTGTGCATAGTTGAAGTCTAGGCCGGACGCGGTGGCTCATGCCTGTAAATAATCCCAGTATTCTGCGAGGCCGAGGCAGGTGAAGCACCTCAGGTCAGGAGTTCGAGAACAGCCTGGCCAACATGGTGAAAACCCATCTTTACTAAAAATAACAATTAGCCAGGCATGGTGCTGGGCACCTATAATCCCAGCTACTCAGGAGACTGAGGCCCGAGAATCACTCGAACCTGGAAGTTGGAGGTTGCAGTGAGCCAAGATAGCAGCACTCCTCCAGCCTGGGCAATACAGTGAGACTGAGTCTCAATAAACAAACAAACAAGCAAGCATAGTTGAAGTCTAGACTCTCTCTCTGCATGCCCCAGCACCTAACCCTGGCCTCCATCACCTACTCTGTTTCCACCACTCCTCTGGGTACACTCAGAACCTGGTTACATGCACACAAATGCATGTACACACACGTGTGCACACACACACACAACCAGTTTTTCCTGGCCGCCTTCCTCCTCCTCTCAAGCCCAAAAAGTCACTAGAGGCTGGACCTCAGCTGGTTTCAAAGGGATAGAGTCAGCCTCATACTTTTATATTTAGAAGCATTCTGCAAACCACTTCCCGGAGCAGACAAGAGTGAGGAATGTGAGGAAATCACTTTGCTATGTTGTGATGTGGAAAGCACGAGCCGCCCAGGGCCTGTGGCAGTGGGCTGCGGGGACACGAGGCAATGTCAGCAAATGTACAGGAGGCGAACATGACCCTGGGCAGCCTGGCCATCCCTTGTCACGGCCGGCCACCTGGCCGGGAGCAGAGCCATAGACCCTCTCCCAAAGGTCCCTCCTGCTACCCTTCCTTTGGTGAGCAGTGTCTCCACCTGTCTGGGCAGCAGCTGTTCTGGAAACCAATCCTTCTTTCTGGGTAGGGGTCTTAGAAGGGGGTTTGCTCCACTCAGGCCTATAAGGCCAGACTTTAGGCCCAACCTGGGACACAAAGAGAAGACTCCAAATTGAGGGAGGGGTCTGGAGGGTGCTTAGAAGAGCCAAGAGCTTGGAAGGGCAAGGGTACACTCCTGGACCCAGGCCCATGGGGGAGGGGCATGAGGCAGGATTTTGCACAGTACCCACTGCCCCCTTTTTAAATTTTATTTTAATTTTTGAGATGGAGTCTCGCTCTGTCACCCAGGTTGGAGTGCAATGGGAGCGATCTTGGCTCACTGCAATCTCCACCTCCTGGGCTCAAGCAGTTCTCCCATCTCAGCCTCCTGAGTAGCTGAGATTACAGACACCAGTCACGGCACCCAGCTAATTTTTGTATTTTTAGTACAAACAGGGGTTTACCATGTTGGCTATGGCTGGTCTCAAACTTCTGACCTCAAGTGATTCGCTTGTCTCAGCCTCCCAAAGTGCTGGGATTATAGGCGTGAGCCACTGCGCCTGCCCCCACTGCCCTCTTCTGAAAGCAGATCTGCTTCTGCCATCAAAAGCTCCCCCTCGCAGCCATCTCTGTGCTAGGAAAACATTGCGATAACAATGCACCTGCGAGGAGGGGAAGAGATCTTGCAGGAGTCATCAACCGCAGCCAAGGTTGCTGCTCAAATATTACTCACAGGTAGAGGAGCCAGCCCAGTGTTATTAAGTGAGCCCTGGGCTGTGGGGGGGGGATGGGGACAGGCCACCTGTGTGAGTCACACCATCAGATCTTCTCAAATACTTCCTAGACTCCTTACGAACTCCATTTTACTGCTTAAAATACAAACTTTTTAGTAAGTTTATAGTTTAAATATTAATGCATATTTTAATGCATTAATTTTATTTAATCTCTTAACTGCATTACTAATGATTGTTCCTTTATTTTTAAGGAAAATAACCAAAAGCAGTCATACTTTAAAAAAAAAATCAGCTGTTTAGAAAAAGCATTCTGGCTAAATACAGCAAAATAAGTATTTCAATCTTCTAATCAATAACAACACATGAAAAAATACAAACTGATGAATAAAGGGCAGAAACAACTCTTCGTAAAGTTTTTCTTTTTTTTTTTTTTGAGATGAAGTCTCACTCTTGTCGCCCAGGTTGGAGTGCAATGGTGATCTCAGCTCACTGCAACCTCTGCCTCCCAGGTTCAAGCGATTCTCCTGCCTCAGTCTCCCGAGTAGCTGGGATTACAGGCACCCAACACCACGCCCAGCTAATTTTTGTATTTTTAGTAGAGACAGGGTTTCACCACGTTGGCCAGGCTGCCCTTGATCTCCTGACCTAAGGCGATCCACTCGCCTCGGCCTCCCAAAGAAGTTATTTTTAAAAACACCAAAATCTTGCAACTCATCACCAGATGCCAAAAGCCTAAGGACGACCTACTTCGGGGGGAAACATAAAGCATAAAGCACACGCGGACGGCCGGGAAAGGGTTCCTAGGGGTGGCTGATGCAATCACTGAACTGAATAGCCAAAAAAATAACAAAAACCTAAAGTTTATTTCATGCCTACTCCCTCGATCTTTCAATCAGGGTCTGGTAGGCACCGAGATCTGGCTTCACTCAAGCCTGGAACTGGCTGTGCCCCCATTCCAGGGGCCTCTTATGGACCTCCAAAGTCACACAGACAGAGACAGGAGAGAGACAGAGGGAGACAGGGAGATAAGGGAACAGAAGAGATTGACAGAGACAGAGAAGGGGAGAAGGAGGGAGGAAGGAAGGGAGAATAAGAGGGGGAAGGGAGAGAAAGAGAGGGAGACTGACAGAGTGAGACAGACAGACGATGTGAGACCCAGGCCCTGGCAGATAGATGGAGGAGGTGAGAGATCAACACGCAGAGTTACAGAGAAACTGAGAGATAGAGATCAAGTAACAGAATCATAGAGAGACAGAGACAAAGGGACAAGAAACAGAACACGCACATGTGACACACACGCACACGTGCACACAAGGGACACCCCCCCATGCCTGCAGGGCAGGCCCCAGCCTCACATTGACCCCAGCTGCCCCGGCAGGTCTGTCCTGTATTTCTAGCAGAGGGGCCCTGCCCATCCCCTGCCACCACCCTCCCCAGTAGCCACAGGAACTCCAGATTCAGTCCCCTTTGCGGACTGCCCAGGTAACACTAGATACTGAAGGTTACAGTTTGTCTGTTGGTAAGGCCAGAAGGAGAGAAAGGAGAGGGGCGGAGCTCTGTATATACCAGATTCAGACCATTTATAATGAAGAACTCTCAAATTAGAGGCTCCTGGTAAATAATTCACCAGGAAGAGTACAGTACCCTTCCTGGGCTCATTCATTATTCACCAAGATAAATGCACCGTACTGTTACACTTCCTGACATCTAAAATGGTCTGAGCCATTAGGCCAGGAGTGAGACAACGGCAGGGCAATTTCCACTCAATTTTTCCAGAACCCCTGACCCAGCAGTCCTGTTACTTTTGGAGCTTAAGTTGCCCCTCCTCAAGCAAGGGCAAAGCACTCGGCTTCCAGAAAGGGCCAGGCCCAGGCTCTGACTGTGAGATCCAAAAGGCAGCCACACATCCAGCTCCCAAGAGCCTAGGGCCAGAAGGAAACAACTGTGCCCAGAAAAGTCTTAGGTAAAACCCCTGGGTTCACCAGTCCCCAGAGGGAAAGGGAAAAATAAAACTATTTTTTTTTGAGACAGAATCTCGCTCTGTCGCCCAGGCTGGAGGCAGTGGTACAATCTCGGCTCACCTCCACCTTCTGGGTTCAAGCCATTCTCCTGCCTCAGCCTCCCGAGTAGGTGGGATTATAGGTGCACATAACCACGCCTGGCTAATTTTTGTATTTTTAGTAGAGATGGGGTTTCACCATGTTGGTCAGACTGGTCTCAAACTCCTGACCCCGTGATCCGCCTGCTGCACCCGGCCACCCCGACTTTTTTTTTTTTTGAGCCAGAGTCTCATTCTATTGTCCAAGCTGGAGTACAGTGGCACAATCTCAGCTCACTGCAACCTCGGCCTCCTGGGTTCAAGCGATTCTCCTGCCTCAGGCTCCCGAGCAGCTGGGACTACAGGCATGCACCACCACTCCTGGCTAATTTTTGTAGTTTTGGTAGAGACAGGGTTTCAGCATGTTGGCCAGGCTCAAACTCAAACTCCTGGCCTCAATCGATCCACTCGCCTCAGCCTCCCAAAGTGCTGGGATTACAGGTGTGAGCCACCATGCCCAACCTAGGAAAGCACCTTGTTTGTATCTGTCTAAGGGCAATACTGTTCTGAAGAGTATCAAAGAAGAGCACTTTGGGAGGCCAAGATGGGAAGAGCTCAGGAATTCCAGACCAGCCTCTATAAGAAAATAAAAATAAAGGAAAACAATTAGCTGCGTGCAGTGGCACATGCCTGTAGTCCCAACTATCTGGGAGGCTGAGGCAAGAGGGTCATGTAGGCCCAGGAATTTGAGATTACAGTGAACTATGTTCACCACCACACTCCAGCCTGGGTGACAGAGTGAGATACCATCTTTTAAAAAAAAAGAAAAGAAAAAAGGCTCAAAGAATTTGACTTTGACGCCAGCCACCAAAAGCGGAAAGACCTGCCTCCTCGACTTGGCTCTCAGCAAGTCAGCTTCTTGTCTACGCCCTGGTTTTCCCAAATGCAAAATGGGGCCAGGTGCAGTGGCTCACACCTATAATCCCAGCACTTTGGGAGGTCGAGGTGGGCAGATCACCTGAGGTCAGGAGTTCGAAACCAGCCTGGCCAACATGGTGAAACCCCGTCTCTACTAAAAATACAAAAATTAGCCAGATGTGGTCGTGGGTGCCTATAATCCCATCTACTCAGGAGGCTGAGGCAGGAGAATCACTTGAACCCAGGAGGCGGAGGTTGTAGTGAGCCGAGATCGTGCCACTGCACTCCAGCCTGGGCAACAGAGGGAGACTCTGTCTCTAAATAAATAAATAAATAAATAAAACTGGCCAGCTGCTCTCTATCCTGCAGGGCCTCTACAAGGATGAAATGCCTCTGGAAAGTTTACAAAATACCTAACTGTAAGGCCCTGGCATATCGTGTAGCTACAGGGTGGAGATGAGGTTAGAAGTTCAGAGACTGGAGTCAGACTACCTGTATTCAAATTCCACTCCCTCACTTACCAAGGGTATGACCTTGGACAAGCTGTTTATCCTTTCCATGCCTTCATTTTCATATCTATAAAATGGTGCTAATAGGTCAGGTGCAGTGGCTCACGCCTTTGAGAGTAATCCCAGCACTTTGGGAGGCCCAGATGGCAGGATTGCTTGAACCCAGGAGTTCAAGATCAGATTAACCTGTATAACACAGTAAGAACTCATCTCTACTAAAAATTTAAAAAATAATAATAATAAAAGAATTAGCCAGGCATGGTGATATGCACCTGTGGTCCCAGCTACTCAGGAGGCTGAGGTGGGAAGATTGCTTAAGACCAGGAGATCAAGGCTGCAGTGAGCAATGATCATGCCACTGCATCCACCCTGTGTGACAGAGCGAGATCCATCTCAAAAGAAATAAAATAAAAGGTGCTCATAACAGTACTGGCCTCATAGGCTTGTTGCAAAAAGAAAATTCACATGTTTACAGGTAACAGGTCTGAAACAGTGCCTGGCACATAGAAGTATTATGTGAGTTTGGACTTTTAGCCATTATTTACTGTCATCATTATATTCAGGATTTCTTCATGTTTTAGGAACTGTATTCCTTCACAACCATCCCTAAGCCAGCAACAGGCCTTTGTCGGCATTCCTCTGTGCAGACTATTTGGAGCTGCTAAGTACCTGCTTGATTTCCCTCACCCAATCTCTAGTGTATTTCCCTCACCCAATCTCTGGTGTAGTGGTTCTCTCTGAACAGACACCCCTGAGGTCTGAAGCTCTGTCCTTTAGCTGCCTGATGTTCCACTGGTCACTAAATACAGGTATGTGGGGCTCCACAGTTCAAGAGATGCCACCCTATGCTGGTGAAGTTCAATGGGGTAGCTGCTGATTCCTGGGAGCTTTGCATTCTGTCTGCCTTGGGCACCTCCAGGCAATACCCTGCTTGCGTTCCTAATAAGGGTGCAGCTTAGCAGTTGCTTATAGTTTCATTTACTCCCCCAGAAGCTGTTCAAAACAGAAGTACCTTCAGTATTGACCAAAATCAGAGTGAGCCTGTCTGGGTGAAAATGGACTCTGTCATCTCGGTATGAAGCAGGTCTCTGGCCTCAAGGAAGACAAACAGTTATTAGGTAAAGAGAACACAGTAACATTCATGCACCAATGAATGCCTAGAGATAACTCTTAGACTTCAGCTTTCTGATCCTGGGAGTCCCCCGCCAACAGAGGCCTGGAAAATTCTATGCTGCTAAAGGAGAATACCTGACTACATAAGATACAAGGTAGAAACAACTGTCAGTAGCAAATGACAAGTTAGACAAATTAAGTAAACGACAGAAGAGGGGTTGCTGGCCTTGATATATGAAGAGTAACAGGTCAATCATAAAAATCGCCAAAATTCGGACAGGCACGGTGGCTCACACCTATAATCCCAGCACTTTGGGAGGTCAAGGCGGGCGGATCACCTGAGGACGGGAGTTAGAAACCAACCCGACCAACATGGTGAAACTGTCTCTACTAAAGATACAAAAAATTAGCCAGGCATGGTGGTGTATGCCTGTCATCCCAGCTACTCGGGAGGCTGAGACAGGAGAATCACTTGAACCCAGGAGGCGGAGGTTGCAGTGAGCCTAGATCATGCCATTGCACTCCAGCCTGGGCAATAAGAGCAAAACTCCATCTCAAAAAAAAAAAAAAAAAACTGCTAAATTTCGAATAGAAACATGGTCAAGACAATATGAAGAGTTCCCAAAACAAATGATTCATAAATATAAGAAAATACTCCAATGCACTAGTAATCTAAGAAATGTAAATTAGAACAAGTTCTTCTACCCATCAAATGCAGGCCAAGATTTTAAAAATAACACTCAACGCTGGTGAGCATATGGAGAAAATAGTCCTTCTACTTTGCTGGAGGGAGTATAAATTATAATAATTCCCTTCTGGAAAATGGTTTGGTAATATTGTACTAATGTTGTAAAAAAAATTATGTCCTTTCTCCTTGCAGAACTGGCTGCGATTCCAGTTTTGGGAGAGGAAATGTACAAGAGAAGCCTAGAACTCCATCTTATCAAACAAGGAAAAAAGCAAAGACTAGCAGGGTCTCATCAAAAGGTCCAAGGAAACAAAAGCGGGGGGTAAAAAAAGGTTCAAGGCCTGCTGAGTATGGTCCCATGCTCCTGTAGTCCTAGCTACTCCAGTGGCTCAGGTGGGAGGATTGCATGAGCCCAGGAGTTCAAGTTCAACTTGGGCAACATATCGAAACCCTGTCTCTTTAAAAAATAAAATAAAAAGGTTCAGGGCCAGTTTGAAGAGGCTCCCATCAGCCAATGACAGGACCACTTAAGCATCTGTAAGGGTAAGAGTCACAAGGACTAAAACACATCAAATACGTTTAAAATCTGTAAGTGCACACAATGATGCTTAACACAAAACACCCCAAGGCTCTCATTGGCCACCTTTGAAGGATGTTAGAAAAAACAGCTCAAAACGAAAGAAAGAAAGAAAGAAATTTAAAAAAGAAAAACACCTCATTATTTTGAAAACAGGTAAAGAATCAAGCATTTATTTTCCCTTTCTTGAATAGCTATGTCTCAGGGTAACCAAACAGTTAATGAGGAGAGATTTGTGTTTATGTAAGTTTCCAGCTAATAAACAGAATACCACCATTTTACAACTCCCTAATGAAATAATGGATCTAGCAATGATTAGTGATGTCTTCTCATTCCAGACAGACAACCAGATATTGTGTCTACTGAGGGAAGTACACATGAAGAAAAAAAAAAATCAAATCTGAACTTGATGAAGCCTCTACATCTAACTTCTTACTGAAAAGCTCAACGAGTCCAGGGGCAGTGGCTCATGCCTGGAATCCCAGCACTTTGGGAGGCTGAGGTGGGTGGATTGCTTGAGGCCAGGAGTTCGAGACCAGCCTGGACAACATGGTTAAACACGGTCTCTACAAAAAAAAAATTACAGAAATTAGCCAGGGGTGGTGGCATGCACCTGCAGTCCCAGCTACTTGGGAGGCTGAGGTGGAAGGATAATTTAAGCCCAGGAGGTTGAGGCTGCAGTGAGCCATGATCATGCCACTGCACTCTAGCCTGGGCAACAAAGTAAGACCCTGTCTTGAAAAAAAAAAATGGTTGGCCAGGCGTGGTGGCTCACACCAGCACTTTGAGAGGCCAAGGTGGGCAGATCACCTGAGGTCAGGAGAGTTCATGATCAGCATCTGACCAAAATGGGGAAATCCCGTCTCTACTAAAAATACAAAAATTAGCCAAGCATGGTGGCAGGTGCCTGTAGTCCCAGCTACTCAGGAGGCTGAGGCAGCCTCACACCTCGCCTGAACCTGGGAGGTGGAGGTTGCATGAGCTGAGATTGCGCCATTGCATTCCAGCCTGGGTGACAAGAGCGAGACTCCATCTCAAAAAAAAAAAAAAAAAAAAAAAATGTTTAAGCAGCTTTCTAGAACAAATGTGGAAAACAAGACAGCAGTTAGATAACAATGTGCCACCAACTGAAATAATAATTGTGAACACACATTCTCTGTATCTTCTATTACCCCCATAAGTAACTGTTAAAACTCTAATATTGCCATTTAACATTTCAGGTGCTTACAACTGTGTCTTCCCCATTAGATTCTAAGCTCCCTGAGGACAGGAGCAGATCTCACACTTAGTCTCCACGGCAGGTGCCTCGCCCATGAGAGGTGCTCAGGAAACAGCTGATTTGTGCTGGTTATACTGAGCCATATAATTTGGCTGCATTATCCCAAAATGATGTAGAACCAGCAGAGGGTCAAAGCCCAATATGGGATCCTGGTAGGCAATTACATTAATTATCATTATTAATTCAACAATCATTTACTTAGAGCCCACTATGTGCCAAGTACTCCATAAGACACTGGGGACAGAGAGAGAAACACACAATTACTGCCTTTAAGTGTCTCAGTTTAGCAGGAGAATCAGGCAAGTAAACATATAATTAAAGTAATAGCCACCACTTACTGACCGCTTATTATCACTGTTCCAAACACTTTAACCACATTAACTTGTTAGAATGCTTACACCCACCAGTGGAGTAGATACTGTGATCCCCCACTATGCAGATGAGGAAACGGAGGCACAGAAAGGTAAAGCAATTTGCTAAACATCACACAGCTGATGAATAACAAATGCAGGATTCCAATCTCAGGTCCCCTGGCCTCAGGAAAGTCTATCATAACCCCTAGGCTTTACTGTATTATCACACAGGATGATGGGTGGGTGTAAAGGGCACAGAAGAGAAGCTTCTAAATCAGAGTCAGGGGATTAAAAAGTCAGGAAGGCCAGGGGCGGTGGCTTACACCTGTAATCCCAGAACTTTGGGAGACCAAGGTGGGTGGATCACCTGAGGCCGTTCAAGACCAGCTTTACCAACATGGAGAAGTCCCATCTCTACTAAAAATACAAAATTAGCCAGGCATGGTGGCACATGCCTGTAATCCTAGCTACTCGGGAGGCTGAAGCAGGAGAACTGCTGGAACACGGGAGGCAGAGGTTGCGATGATCCGAGATTGCACTCCAGCCTAGGAATGAAATTCCATCTCAAAAAATAAAAAACTTAAAAATTTAAAAAAACGAAAATTAGACAGGCATGGTGGTACACACCTACAGTCCCAGGTACTCGGGAGGCTGAGGCTGGAGAATCACTTTAATCCAGGAGGTGGAGGTTACAGTGAGCTGAGATCATGCCACTGCATTCCAGCCTGGGCAACAGAGCAAGAAAATCTCAAAAAAAAAAAAAAAAAAAAAAAAAATCAGGGAAGAGGCTGGGCGTGGTGGCCCACATCTGTAACCCCAGCACTTTGGGAGGCCAAGATGGGCAGATCACTTGAGGTCAGGAGTTCAAGACCAGCCTGGCCAACATGGTGAAACCCCGTTTATACTAAAAATACAAAAAATTAGCCAGGTGTGGTTGCGCACGCCTGTAGTCCCAGTTACTCGGGAGGCCAAGGTTGCTGTGAGTCGAGATCATATCACTGCACTCCAGCCTGGGTGACACAGCAAGACTCCGTCTCAAAAAAAAAAAAAAAAAACCAAAGTCGGGAAGATCTTGGAAGGGTCTTCAACATAAGGTTTTATGAAGGAAAGGGGTGGGTGCAGTGGTTCATGCCTGCTGTAATCTCAGCACTTTGGGAGGCCGAGGCAGGGAGATCACTTGAGGCCAGGAGTTTGAGACCAGCCTGGGCAACACAGTAAGATTCCATTATCTGGGCATGATGGTGCAAGCCTGTAGTCCCAGCTACCTGGGAGGCTGAGGCAGGAGGATCCCTTGAGCCCAGGAGGTCAAGGCTGCAGTGAGCTGTGATTGTGCCAGGGCACTCCAGCCCAGGTAATCAAGCAAGACCGTGTCTCAAAAAAAAAAAAAAAAAACAAACAAACAAAGAAATGGGACTTGGCAAACAGACCGAGTCAGAAGCACAAAGACCAGACATGATCAGAAAACTGTGAGTAATGCAGGATGCTCAGAGTTAAAAGGAGAAGGAAGTATAGCAAGAGGCCATTAGAATACCACTTTGGGGCAAGGAGGCAAAGGAGGTGAAATACAAACCCACCCTGCTCAGGCTGTCCCCCCCCAACAAAAAAATCACAACCACAATGAGGTCCTGTTTCCAAGGAGGTGGTTGCTAGGGCAGAAAATGGACTGAAGAAGCTCTTTGTCGTGGAGAGAATGGCAGGCGCAGTCACAGAAGGCATGGCTATGAGATAATGCCATACCTGCTCTATTAGTTTCCCAGGGCTGCCATAACAAATTACCACAACTGGGTTGCTTAAAACAACGGAAATTTATTCTCTCACAGCTCTGAAGGCCAGAGTGCAACATCAAAGTGCTGGTGAGGTTGGTTCCTTCTGGAGGGCACGGGGAGAGTCTGCTCCACGCCTCTGTCCTTGCTCCTGGTGGCTGCCGGCAATCCTAGCAATCCCTGGTGCTCCTTGGCTTGTGGCCGCATCACTCCAACCTCAGCCACCGCCATCACAAGCCACCTTCCTGTGATGCACTTCTGTCTCTAGGCCTCTTCCCCCATTTTCACTGGGCACCACCAGTCATATGGGATTCTCCACTCACCTTAATGAATTGATCTTATCTTGATTACATCTACAAAGACCCTAATTCCAAATAAAGTCATATTCATAGGAACTGGGGCTTAGGACTTCAACATATATTTTGAGAGGACACAATTCACACTATAATATCTGCTATTCTGCAAGTTGCTTTTTTTTTTTTTTTTTTTTTTGCTATACAGTTAACCACAGATGTCTTTCTACATCTGTTCATATAATACTAGCTCATTCATTTCAATCACTGTGCATTATTTCACTGCATCAATTACCCATAACCTATTTATCCAATACCCTAGTAGTGGGCATTGAGATGGTTTTCAAGTTTTTTTGCCATTACAAAGAATATTCTTATTCTCTGTATAGGCATGTATGCACATTGAAAATGAGAGGGTTTCTGTAGGATGACTTCCAAAGAGAATGGGAACAAAGAGAATATAATTTCAAGTTTTTGATAAATGATATCCAGCATTAACTCCAGAGAGGTTTAAAAAAAAAGATAAACAACAAATTGCTCTTCAAAAAGGTTGTGCAGGCTGGCTGCGGTAGCTCACGCCTGTAATCCCAGCATTTTGGGAGGCCATGGTGGGCAGATCACCTGAGGTCTGGAGTTCAAGAAACCCTGTCTCTACTAAAAGTACAAAAATTAGCCAGGTGTGGTGGTGGGCGCCTGAAATCTCAGCTACTTGGAAGGCTGAGGCAGGAAAATTGCTTGAACCTGAGAGGTGGAGGCTGCAGTGGGCCGAGATTGCCCCACTGCACTCCAGCCTGGGTGACAAGAGTAAGACTCTATCTAGGCCGGGCGCGGTGGCTCATGCCTGTAATCCAAGCACTTTGGAGGCCAAGGCAGGCGGATCACCTGAGGTCAGGAGTTCAAGACCAGCCTGACCAACATGGTGAAACCCTGTCTTTATAAATTTAAAAAAAAAAAAAAAAGTTGTGCTAATTTATGCTTTCTGAACCAACACTGATGCTTAATATCTTTGTCAACCAGAGAGATATAAAATAATACTTTGTGGCCAGGCACAGTGGCTCACACCTATAATCCCAGCACTTTGGGAGGCTGAGATGAGCAGATCACTTCAGGTCAGGAGTTCAAGACCAGCCTGGCCAACATGGTGAAACTCCATCTCTACTAAAAATACAAAAATTAGCTGAACATGGTGGTGTGTGCCTATAATCCCAGCAACTTGGGAGGCTAAGCCAGGAGAATTGCTCCCTCCTGGGAGGCAGAGGTTGCAATGAGCCCAGATCACGCCACTGAACTCCAGCCTGGGCGACAGAGCAATAAAAAAAATTAAATAAAAAATAATAATACTTTGTTTTAATTTTCATTGTTTCTCCTTAACAAGATAAAGCAATTTTTCATTTTTTACTAGTTAGCTAAATTTCTTCCCCACCCCCAACCAAGATTTCAATTTAAATGGTACTTGGGAACACAGAATATCAGATCTTTTATTGTCCTAAATTTCTTTTTTTTTCCTCAAACTGTCCTAAATTTCTTATTGTCCATTTCATGTTCAACTTTCTTGCCTTATTTTCCTTATTTACTGTTATCTTATTATTTTGTAATTAATAGGATCTGATTTTCTGCATTACACGTGACACTCACCCTCCCTCCTACAGAATGGTCATTAAATTACTGAATGCCTTACATGTGCCAGGCACTTCTCTAAGTACTGAGAACACAGCAGTGAACAAGACAGTGAAGGCTCCTGTTCCTAATCGCTACTTCACCAAAGAAGAAAAAGGTTGCACATGATTTGAGAAAACAGATGGGAGTGAGAATTTTCACTCCTGGGTGCAGACTTGCCTCAAAATTCCTTTAAATACTGTCCTATTTTGATCCATTTGAGAGCCTTCTAGGGAAAATCTACTCTGTTCTCCAGGTGTCGTAGAAGGATCCACCAAAGGAACAGTGTGGTGAGTGAAGGTGGGAGCAGGAATAGCTGCCAGACAGCTGTGCCCCTTCCCTGGAGATGCCCCCAGGTGCCTAGGGTCTTCAAGGTTAAGGCTGTGAGTTCAGAGAACAAAGGAAGTTTGAAGGAAGAACAACTCCCCCAGTCCAGGTAAAGTGGGCATAACTGAAGCCCCACTCCCAGCCTCGCTCCACCTCCTTCCATCAGCCCCAAGGAGGGGGACGTCTGATTGGGCATATTTGATTCTGATCCTTCCTCCTTCCACTTGGGAGTTGGGGGTCTGCTCCACCTGCAGGGAGCGCACTTTTTTTTTTTTTTTTTTTTTTTTTGACAAGGAGTCTCACTTTGTCGCCCAGGCTAGAGTGCAGCAGCATAATTTTGGCTCACTGCAACCTCTGTCTCCCAGATTCAAGCGATTCTCCTGCCTCAGCCTCCGACTAACTGGGGCTATGCCACCACGCCTGGCTAATTTTTTGTATTTTTAGTAGAGACGGGGTTTCTCCACGTTAGCCAGGATGGTCTCGATCTCCTGATCTTGTGATCTGCCTGACTCGGTCTCCCAAAGTGCTGGGATTACGGGCATGAACCACCATACCTGGCTTGAGCACACTATTTTTTAATAGGTAACCCCACACACACACACACACACACACACACACACACATATACACACACTTAATACTTCAGCACTGCTATGACAAGGGGGTAAGTCTGCCTAATTTAAGGATAAGGCATTTAGCCACTTCAGATTAAAGCCTTGTTGCTTGCTCAACCCAGCTTTTAAAACGAGTGATAGTCCGATCTCCATCATCCAATCCCTGGTCTGTCTGTGTGCGTTTCCCCTCTTTCACCCCCTTCAATTGGTTTTAAACTCAGAAGGGAAAAAGGTATTTACTGATGCTGTCAATACAGTTTCCATGACATTGGTTTGTGCCTGAGCATTTGGTTTTTTATTTTTATTGATTTTGTGAATGGATAAATGTTCCTGTTGTCTTTTCTAAATGGTTGCTTGCTGATAAGTAGCAAACCTTCTGGGTTTTGTGTAGGTTTTGTATTTGCCCAAATGACTCAATTCTCTCAGTGATTGTAGCAGTTTTTCAGTTTCTAATTGGGTTTCCCATGTCAAAAAGGTACCTCTGAAAAAAACCATTAACTTTGTTTAGACTTTTAGTCTTCTGTTTTTCCTTTAAGTGATCGGGTCTTGCTCAGTTGTCCAGGCTACAGTCCTCCCACCTCAGTCGCCCAACTAGCTGGGACTGTGGGTGCACGCCACCTGGCTATATTCTTTCTCATGGTATTATTTCAGCTAAAATAATAATAGTAATGACTTCTTTATTTTAATTTAGTGACTTCTTTATTTTAATGAGAATAGCATTGTATTTCATATTTAAGTATAATGATTCCTATGGTTTTCTAAAAAAAAAAAAAAATCAGAGGTCTGGCATGGTAGCTCATGCCTGTAATCCCAGCACTTTGGGAGGCTGAGGCAGGTGGATCACAAGGTCAGGAGTTCGAGACCAGCCAGGCCAACATGGTGAAACTCTATGTCTACTAAAAAAATACAAAACTTAACCGGACATAGTGGTGTGTGCCTGTAATCCCAGCTACTTAGGAGGCTGAGGTAGGAGATCCACTGCATTCCAGCCTGGATCTCAACTCACTGCAACCTCCACTTCCTGGGTTCAAGCAGTTCTCCTGCCTCAGTCTTTCAAGTAGCTGAAATTACAGGCACCCACCACCATACCCTGCCAGTTTTTTATTTTGTTTTTTTAGTAGACACAGGGTTTCACCATGTTGGCCAGGCTGGTCTCAAGCTCCTGACCTCAGGTGATCCACCCACCTCGGCCTCCCGATGTGCTGGGATTACAGGTGTGAGCCACCGCACCCAGCCACCTCCGACGTCTTACGTTGATGAGTTATAGAGAGTAAGCCATCCATGCATTTTTTGGAATACATTCCTTACTTGTTTGTGGTACGTTATCCTTTATCATAGTGTTAGATTTCATTTGAGTATTCTATATTAGACTTTTACACCAACATTTCTAAGTAGTGTGGTTTTCTTTTCTGCACAGTCAGCATTTGAGAACAAGGCTGTATCAACTTTGTGACACAAACAGGCTGTTGTCCATCTGTTCCTTGGCTCTGTGACAGTCTCTACAATGCATTTACAGGCTCTAGTACTTCAACATTTTTCAAAATTTCCCCTCAAAACTGTTTGATACAACTGTCTTTCAATCGTTTTTAAGAGATACTGGGCTATCCATCATTCTAACTTTTTTTTTCATATCTGCTTAATTTTTTATTACATATTAAGGAAGGCCCAGTTAATCAGCTCATTAGATTGGTCAAGGCAAGACACTCGAACTACATAGCAGGCTTTAAAAAGCAGTTGGTTTTTGGTAGTTCTCTGCTAACCACACAAACACATATACACAAATTTGTAGAGTACTCTGAATATAGAATTTCCCCCCTGATCTTGTATAATGCACTGTTCATAATCTGCAGTATTTTGGAAACTATATTAATTGGACATGGCCAGATTAAAGATATCTCATAAACTCTTATAAAGTATTCAGGAACTTCAGCTGTATTCCCCCCCCAAAATCAGTTTTAAACTATGAAGAACAAAAATTCATATAAAATCAAAACAGATTTAACAAACATCTTCGAACAAAATCAAATTATAATTCAATGTCCTACTTTTTCAAATACGACTAAGAAAGAAGTTACAAGTTGTAATAGCTACTTTTTTTAAAAAACCTCTAATGATTTTTTTTTTTTTTTTAAGAGACGGGGTCTGAGGCCAGGTGCGGTGGCTCATGCCTGTAATCCCTAAATCTCTACTAAAAATACAAAAAACTAGCCAGGCGTGGTGGCGCACACCTGTAATCCCAGATACCTGGGAGGCTGAGGCAGGAGAATCATGCCATTGCCCTCTAGCCTGCGCAACAAGAGTGAAACTCTGTTTGGAGAGAGAGAGAGAGAGAGAGAGAGAGAGATGGATGGAGTCTCACAAGCTGCTCTTGAACTCCTGGGCTCAAGTGATCTGCCTGCCTCAGCCTCCCAAAGTGCTGGGATTACAGGTGTAAGCCACTGCCCCAGCCAGATTCTTTAATAAATTTCAGTCACTATATTTCCCTAGCACAGATTTATTAGCACAGCACCAAACATGGTAACCCTTGACAAATATTAAAATATTTTCCTATCACAATGGTCACAATTCTAATTATTAGTATACATTTTCCCAAATGCTAGCCCTCCCTGTTAAATGGTAAGCTCCCTGGGGACAGCGAACTTGTTCATCCCATTCCCTGCTCTATCTATATCCCTAGTACCTACTGAGTACCTAGAATGTACTAAATAGTTGTGGGCCAGGACCAGTGGCTCATGGCTATAATCACATCACTTTGGGAAGATCACTTGAGTTCAGGAGTTCAAGGCCAGCCTGGGCAACATGGCGATACCCTGACTCTAAAAAAATTATTATTATTATTATTATTACTTTTTTTTTTGAGACGGAGTCTCGATCTGTTGCCAGGCACCAGGCTGGAGAGCAGTGGCGCGATCTCGGCTCACTGCAACCTCCGCCTCCCAGGTTCAAGCAATTCTCCTGTCTCAGCCTCCCGAGTAGCTGGGACTACAGGCGCACACCGCCATGCCCAGCTAATTTTTGTATTTTTAGTAGAGACGGGGTTTCACCATGTTGGCCAGGATGGTCTCAATCTCTTGACCTCGTGATCCACCCGCCTCAGCCTCCCAAAGTGCTGGGATTACAGGCGTGAGCCACAGCGCCCGGCCTAAAAAAATGATTTTAAATTAGCCAGGCATGGTGGTTCGTGCTTGTAGTCCCAGCTACTCAGGAGACTGAGGTGGGAGAATTGCTTGAGTCTGGGAAGTTGAGGCTGCAATGGGCCATGATTGCGCCACCGTACTCCAGCCTGGGTGACAGAGTGAGACCCTATCTCAAAAAAAAAAAGAAAAGAAAAAATAGTTGTGAAGCTATGAATGAAATTAAGCATTCTTTTTTTTTTTTTTTTTTTTGAGACAGAGTCTTGCTCTATCACCAGGCTGGAGTGCAGTGGTGCGATCTTGGCTCACTACAACCTCTGCCTCCCAGCTTCAAGCAATTCTCCTGCTTCAGCCTCCCCAGTGGCTGGGACTACAGGCAAATGCCACCACACCTAGCTAGTTTTTGTATTTTTAGTAGAGACGGAGTTTGATCATGTTGGCCAGGATGGTCTCGATCTCTTGACCTCGTGATCTGCCCATCTTGGCCTCCCAAAGTGCTGGGATTACAGGCGTGAGTCACCGCACCCGTTCAAAGCCTCTCTAAGCTACAGTAATCAAAACAGCATGGTACTGGTACCAAAACAGAGATATAGACCAATGGAACAGAACAGAGGCCTCCGAGGCAACACAACACATCTACAACCATCCGATCTTTGACAAACCTGACAAAAACAAACAATGTGGAAATGAGTCCCTGTTTAATAAAGGTGTTGGGAAAACTGGCTAGTCATGTGCAGAAAGCAGAAACTGGGCCCCTTCCTGACACCTTACACTAAAATTAACTCCAGATGGATTAAAGACTTAAACATAAGACCTAACACCATAAAAACCCTAGAAGAAAATCTAGGCAAAACCACTCAGGACATAGGCGTAGGCAAGGACTTCATGACTAAAACACCAAAAGCATTGGCAACAAAAGCCAAAATAGACAAATGGGACCTAATCAAACTCCACAGCTTCTGCACAGCAAAAGAAACAGTCATTAGAGTGAATCGGCAACCAACAGAATGGGAAAAAATTTTTGCAGTCTACCCATCTGACAAAGGGCTGATATCCAGAATCTACAAAGAACTGAAACAAATTTACAAGAAAAAAACAAACAAGCCCATTCAAAAGTGGGCAAAGGATATGAACAGACACTTTACAAAAGAAGACATACATGAAGCCAACAAACATGAAAAAATGCTCATCATCACT
Organism: Ateles fusciceps; assembly: GCA_036589455.1. Lineage (NCBI taxonomy): Eukaryota > Metazoa > Chordata > Mammalia > Primates > Atelidae > Ateles > Ateles fusciceps. The sequence goes on from JAZHEH010002241.1 coordinate 4,408,961, forward strand.
GGTCATTAGAGAAATGCAAATCAAAACTACATTGAGATACCATCTCACGCCAGTTAGAATGGTGATCATTAAAAAATCTGGAGACAACAGATGCTGGAGAGGATGTGGAGAAATAGGAACGCTTTTACACTGTTGGTGGGAGTGTAAATTAGTTCAACCATTGTGGAAGACAGTGTGGCGATTCCTCAAGGACCTAGATATAGAAATTCCATTTGACCCAGCAATCCCATTACTGGGTATATATCCAAAGGACTATAAATCGTTCTACTATAAGGACACATGCACACGAATGTTCATTGCAGCACAGTTTACAATAGCAAAGACCTGGAACCAACCCAAATGCCCATCGATGATAGACTGGACAGGGAAAATGTGGCACATATACACCATGGAATATTATGCAGCCATCAGAAACGATGAGTTCGTGTCCTTTGTAGGGACAGGGATGAACCTGGAAACCATCATTCTCAGCAAACTGACACAAGAAAGAAAATCAAACACCGCATGTTCTCACTCATAGGCCGGTGTTGAACAATGCGAACACATGGACACAGGGAGGGGGAGCATCACACACTGGGGTCTGTCGGGGGGAAAAGGGGAGGGACAGTGGGGGGGTGGGGGAGTTGGGGAGGGGATAGCATGGGGAGAAATGCCAGATATAGGTGATGGGGAGGAAGGCAGCAAATCACGCTGCCATGTGTGTACCTATGCAACAATCTTGCATGTTCTTCACATGTACCCCCAAACCTAAAATGCAATAAAAAAATATAAATAAATAAATAAATAAATAAAAATAAAGCCTCTTTTCTTTGTTTTGCCTATTGTCCTTTTCTTTTTCTATATTAGAATTGCCAAAGTCAAGTCTTTTTTTTTCTTTTAAGCACTGAATTCTAAATGACTTATCTATTTTATATTTATTTCAAATTTATTAATTTCAAAGTTGTATTCAAAATTAATAATCTTAAATTATTTCCTAGAAAATGAGAGTGAAATAAATAAAAATAAATTAATCTATTCACCTAAAGTTAGAAAAAAGAATAAAACAAATTTTGCCATTTTTTAGGTTTGTCTCATGTAAAGAACATGAACTTTCTTATTCAATGTAAACTCCTCTTTTCGGTCGGAGGCTTATTCCACTGAAATTCATCATCATGACTGATATATCTGTCTTTGCTTTTATCTGTTTCATATTTTAACACTACAATGCTGCCTCCTTTGTTCTAAATATGATTTTATTTAGTTTCTTTACCTCTTATGATCTGCAAAGCATATTTCTTGCTTTTTAATTCTAGTAGCATAACGTTTATTACTTTTTAAAAATCTTGACTCAATTTCTCTATTTATGGCATTTTTTTTCGTTGTTTTGTTTTTTTTTTTTTTTTTTTGAGAATGAGTCTCACTCTGTTGCCCAGGCTGGAGTACGGTGGCGTGATCTCGGCTCACTGCAACTTCCGCCTCCCAGGTATAAGCAATTCTCCTGCCTCGGCTTCTCATGCAGCTGGGATTACAGACATGTGTCGCCATGCCTGGCTAATTTTTGTATTTTTTGTAGTAGAGATGAGGTTTCATCATGTTGGCCAGACTGGTCTCGATCTCTTGACCTCAGGTGATCTGCCCACCTCAGCTTCCCAAAATGCTGGGATTACAGGTGTGAGCCATCACACCCAGCCTTTTCCATCATTTTCATCTCACTGTACCCATTTCTCTGGATTCTGGGAGCTTCTCCACTGTATGACATCGATTAACTGTAGTGCTGATTCTCTCCCTTAAAGATTATACTGGAAACTTAATTCTGTTATTGAATTTTTTTGTTTCCTTATACTTGTTCATTATCTCACTCAGTCCCCATTTTATTTCTTCACTCTTTTTGGTCAGCTTCCTTTTAAGATTTCTCATTTGATTTTTTATCTTGGGTTTCATAAAGTGCACATTTTCTTGAGATTTTTTTAGGGGACAAAAGGATGCTGCCTTCAAAAATCTGCTTTCGGGCAGGCGCAACTGTTCATGCCTGTAATTCCAACACTTTGGGAGGCCGAGGCGGGAGGATCACCTGAGGCCAGGAGTTCTTGACCAGCCTGGCCAACAAGGTGAAACCCTGTCTCTACTAAAAATACAAAACTTAGCCAGGCGTGGTGGCAGGCGCCTGTAATCCCAGCTATTTGGAAGGCTGAGGCGGGAGAATTGCTTGAACCCGAAGGTGGAGTTTGCAGTGAGCTGAGATTGCGCCACTGCACTCCAGTCTAGGCAACAGAACAAGACTCCGTGTCAAAAAAAAAAAAAGTTTGCTTCTTTTTTCCTGTCATTTCTCTCTTGGAAATGGCAGGATGTGAACTAAGCCCAGGACTAGAAGACTGGAGGAGAGGGAACGGATTTGAGAGCAGTGAAGGGCATACTAACCAATGGAGAAGAGAAATAAACAAATCTAGGCAGCTAGCAGTGCCTTAAGGGCCCCCAAGTCCATGTTGAGGAGGAGTTGGGGGCTCATGCTGAGTGTCTCTCAAGCTCACCTCCCACAGCAGCAACCTCGAAACACACATTTTACCTCACTAGATGCTCACCATAACCCTGTGAGGCGGATATTATCATTTCCATTCTACAGATGAAGAAACAGAGTTCTGAAAAGTTCAACTGAATTCTGGTCTTCGGAATCTAAGAACTTCTTGAGCTACCACTGGGCAGCTGAGGCAGGGTTAGGCGCGTGGGGAAACCCAGGACAAGACTGGCCTACTGGATCAAGGTTATCATCAAGTTGTAGGCAACAAAAAGAACATACCTGAGACCAGGCGCAGTGGCTCGCGCCTGTAATCCAACACTTTGGGAGGCCAAGGCGGGAGGATCACAAGGTCCATAGATCTAGACCAACCTGGCTAACACGGTGAAACCCCATCTCTACTAAAAATACAAAAACTTAGCCGGACGTGGTGGTGCACGCCTGTAGTCCCAGCTACTTGGGAGGCTGAGGCAGGAGACTCACTTGAACCCGAGAGGCAGAGGTAGCAATGAGCCGAGATCGTGCCACTGCACTCCAGCCTGGTGACAGAGCAAGACTGTCTCAAAAGAAAAAAAAAAAGAACATACCTGATAGAATGGAAAATAGAAAGTAGCAGGTAATTCAGCATTAACTAGTGGTGACCAGAGAACAGACACAGTCTCAAGAGATCAGGGATAAGATCTCCAGTGGGCATTGGGCTCCCATACTGCCAGTTACCTGAAAAACCCTGGGTTATCTGGCTATCTCAGCATAATTAGTAATCATGGAGGTAGGGGTGTTGGGATGACAAATTATCTGGTCACCCTAGAAATGCCCCACATTTGAACCATGTTTACCAATTTTTATAGATTATCCTGTGCGAATTTCACAGGCCCAATGTACAGCAGTGATTCAGAAACTATTTTGGTCATAGACCTGTTAAGAATCTGATGAAAGCTATAATCTCCCTCTCCACAAAAATAACAAGTACGAAATCGTGTATGTAATTTTGACACGTTCATATCCTTTGACAGAGCAACTCCACTTCCAGGAATTTATCCTACAGATATACAACCACAAGGGCAAAGACAGGTACAAGGATATTTGTGGTGGCATTGTTTAAAGTAGGAAACCCTCCAAAACAAACCTGAAGTCCACCAGTAGGGCACTGGTGAAATAAACCAGGGAAGGGGGGCAGGATGGGGTGAGGGGATCGTAGACAGCACTGGCTTTGGGCTTAGCTTCCCCCTTAAAAGATGCAGGGGACTTCCTGCCCCCCACCCAACCTGGTGCCCCCAACTCAGCAAGGTCCCCAGAGAGGAAGAAATGCAAGCAAGCACACAGGAGGAGGCTAAATAATGAATTGTAAGTGTGTGTTTTCTTTGGCCAGGGCAGTCTGGCCAAGCTCTGGGGCTGCTGGGCAACATTTTCATATTTTAGTAGCTGGCCTATGCCCAAGGCAGTCAAAAGTTAAGCAAGCTTTGAATGAGAGCTGCTCCCTGGCTCTCCACGGCCCCCCCAAGAATTCTTAATGAGGTTCTAAGGCAGCAGCCTCCAGGCCTCCAGCAAACTGGTCGTGTTGCCTTAAATATCACTCACCCTTCACTACTTTTAATGAATGCAAATGATTCAGCAACAAAACACTTAGCCTGAAGTGAAATCCGTCTTTGTGCAGCCGGTTTCACCAGCTTGCTGACAGCCCAGCTCAGGCAGGGCCCTACCGGAAAGGCAGGCAGGCTGGCCCAGCAGAGCCATAGGTGCCTAGGCTAGCCCAGGCAGACCCCTGCACACCCAGGGCAGCAGCAGCAGAAGGCAGGAAGTGCATAGCACAAGGGAAGATCCCCATCCCACCCACCACCCCAGCAACCAGGTGCAGACCTTCACATCTCCACCTCTTTATGACTGTGGCTCCAGGGCAGAGGAAGGTGTGAGCAGGAAAAACAAAAGGTATTTATTTGATCTAAGGAATGGAGCTTGGTCCTAGGCACCTCAAAGGCCTGTCGGGTCACCACCCACACCCACTTCCCCTTCACCTGAGGCCAGGTTCCCGAGGAACTCAGCAGGAGAACCCACAAAGCTCCCTTGGATCCTGGCCCCCCTTCACCAACTTCAAGGAAGTGACAAAGAGAGACAGTGTAAAAAAACCAATTTACACCCTGTTTTCAAAGTTCTCTTTTGGCAGCAAAAACTGAAAGCAATTTTTCAGGAGTCTGAGAGCAACTTTTAACTAATTTCTTTCCAACCTGAGGCTCAGGGGGATTTCTTGCTCTGTCAGCCTAATCAACACCTCTCCCCGGGGCTGACATAGTAGGACTAGCCCAGAATGGGCAGCTGTTAATTCAGCTGCCACTTTTTGAGAGGCCAGCCGCTGGCGGGAGCCCACGGAGGTCCATGTGGGCTCTCTCTAGGCTTTCTTTGTTGGGCATGCAAATATGGAATCGGGGGGTATTAGACCCAAACTAGGCAACTGGCTAAACTCAGGACTACTGAGGGCCCACATATATCTGCCCAGCTGCTTCAGACACAAAAAAGGGCTCCAAAGCATTTGTTGACTTGGTTTAAAAGAAACCATGGCCACTTTCAACCCTCATAGGACAGAGAAGACAAGCTCAGTCTCCCCAACAGAAAAAAGTTTCTCATATTTTAGAGGGCCTCCAAAAATAAATTGTATTGCATCAAAAATGCCCTTAGGTGTGTATCAGTCTTTCAGAAAAAGAGCACTGAAATTTTCATAAAACAATCAGAAAGAACATTTCAATGCTGTTCTTCCTAATCATTTAAGGTACACCATCTATCATACAATACCTTATTCTTCAAAACACCCTCACAGGAAGTCAACGGAAGTGGAGAAGAGCATTCCTTAATTGAGAGACTGGGTCTCCTAGCCCCTGGGACTCTTAAGTTCTTGCTTCCATTAATTGGCCCCTTTCCTGGGCCTCAGTGACAACGAAGAAGGAATGCTTTCCAAAACCCATATGTGGTAGAGTGCTTAAGCCTACTGAAGTGAACAGGTAGAAGACTTGAAACACACATCTACACGGCAATCTATTTTTTAAAATTTATTTTATTTATTTATTTATTTAGAGACGGAGTCTTGCTCTGTCATCCAGGCTGGGGTGCAGTGGTGTGATTTCGGCTCACTGCAACCTCCACCTCCTGGGTTCAAGCAATTCTGTCTCAGCCTCCCAAGTAGCTGGGACTATAGGTGCTCACAACCATGCCCGGCTAATTTTGTATTTTCAGTAGAGATGGGGTTTCACCATGTTGGTCAGGCTGGTCTTGAACTCCTGACCTCAGGTGATCCACCCGCTTCAACCTCCCAAAGTGCTGGGATTACAGGCATCAGCCACCGTGGCCTGGCCAGCAACTTATTTTTAAAAACAATTTTGCTTTCGATATTCATACAAAGGGACACATCTTCCTCTTTCATCTACCATATAAACCCCATAAGCAAACCACCCTACCATCAAACGAACCAGAAGTCAACCAAAAAAAGAATTCCTGCCGGGGCAGTGGCGCGTGCCTGTAGTCCCAGCTACTCGGGAGGCTGAGGTGGGAGGATCGCTTGAGCCCAGGAGTTCTAGGCTGTAGTGCGCTATGCCGATCGGGTGTCCGCACTACGTTCGGTATCAATATGGTGACCTCCCGGGAGCGGGGGACCACCAGGTTGCCTAAGGAGGGGTGAACCAGCCCAGGTCGGAAACAGAGCAGGTCAAAACTCCCGTGCTGATCAGTAGCGGGATCGCGCCTGTGAATAGCCACTGCACTCCAGCCTGGGCAACATAGCGAGACCCCGTCTCTACAAAAATAAATAAATAAATAAATAAAATAAAAAAAGAATTCCCTGGCCTTTGGGAAGTTATAACATGACTGAAGGGGGAAAGGTGGTGAGGCAGCAGAATAGGATCTGCAAGCAGGGAACCTATGGCTGTTTCACATCGACTTCCTAGAACTAAATTGAAATAAAAGCCCTAACTTTCCAGGCCTAAGTAACAAAAGGAGCAGAGGCGACTCCCGTTGACATTTTCTGCCAGGCAGATGAGAAATTGGCTGTCCACAACCAATCATACTGAGTCCAATCATACAGCATGCGGGTCCTGTCTTCCTTTGCAGCTTTGTAACCTTGCTCCAGCCTCTGAATGGTTGCTGTCCGCAACTGATTGCCCGCTCAGTCTTCCTTTGCATAGAAGTATAACGTTGTAAATTCACCTTAGCCTCTGATTGGTTGCAAAAAGCTTTTTGGTTGCTTTTTGCAGCGAATCAGATGTTTGCACAGGTGCATGACCTTTGCAAGAAGTGGCCAATGGGAAACTTCTAGGGGGTATTTGGGGCCAAGAAGATTCTATATCTCAGTCGTTGAGACGCTGCTTGGGTCTGCTCCCACACTGTGGAGTGTACTTTCATTTTCAGTACATTCCTGCTTTCATTCTTTTGTTGCTTCATTTTTCTTTTTTTTTTTTTTTTTTTTTTGAGATGGAGTCTCACTGTCTCTAGGCTGGAGTGCGGTGGCGCGATCTTGGCTCACTGCAACTTCCACCTCCTGGGCTCAAGCGATTCTCCTGCCTCAACCTCCTCAGTAGCTGGGACTACAGGCATGCACCACCACACCCAGATAATTTTTTTGTATTTTTAGTAGAGATGGGGTTTCTCCATGTTGGCCAGGCTGGCCTCAAACTCCCGACCTCAGGTGATCCGCCCTCCCCGGCCTCCCAAAGTGGTGGGTTTACAGGCATGAGCCACAGCACCCGGCCGTGTCATTCTTTCTCTGCTTTACTGGGCGTTTTGTCCAATTCTTTGTTCAAAACACCAAGAACCTAGACAACTGGCAGTCACGACCCTCTACCAGTGACAATGGCATTCAGCAATGCTTGAGTAGCACAAAATAGAATGAATGGCACCAGTTGTCTTCACAAAGTTAGAATCAACTCCACACAAGTGTGCTGGTGGGGGAAGAAAACGCTACAATCTCCTGTCCATCTCCTGCCTGCCTGACCTGGGTCTCCATCCTCTGAGCTCCTAACATTCACTATGTGCCTCTCTTTGGTCTTCTCTGTACCCTTGTCTTGTTTGTCACTCTCTTTAGATTCTGTCTTGATTCACCTACCAGCAATCCATTCCTGGAATGAACCTCGGTGCCCCCCCAGCTCAGCCTTTCAAAATGGAGACTGAATTAGCCAGGTGTGGTAGTAGGTACCTGTAATCCCAGCTACTCTGGAGACTGAGGCAGAAGAATCTCTTGAACCCAGGACGTGGAGGTTGCAGTGAGCCAAGATTGCACCATTGTACTTCAGCCCAGGCAACAAGAGCGAAACTCATCTCAAAAGAAAAAAAAAAAATGGAGACTGTGTCATCAGAGAGTCATTGTGTTCTTTCCATAATAGACAGACTGGGTCTGGTGCGGTGGCTCATGCCTGTAATCCCAGCACTTTGGGAGGCCGAGTTGGGTGGATCACGAGGTCAGGAGTTCAAGACCAGCCTGGCCAAGATGGTGAAACCCTGTCTCTACTAAAAATACAAAAATTAGCCAGGTGTGGTGGCACACACCTGTAATCCCAGCTATTTGGGAGGCTGAGGCAGAGAATTGCTTAAACCCAGGAGGTGGAGTTTGCAGTGAGCCGAGATCGTGCCACTGCACTCCAGCCTGGGCAACAGAGCGAGACTGTCTCAAAAGAAAAAAATTAGATAGATTGTTTGCCTTCTTAGGGATACCTATCTCCTCTTGTAAACATCTCTTGCCTTATGAAGACTTAAAGCCACCTCCCCCCGCCGCCAACATTCACACATGCATGCAATACTTAGCATGATGTTTTATGCCTTAAGCATCAATTTACTATTTACATGCCACACTAAAAGGAAAATAGGTTTTATTGAAAGTTACTGGTAGATAGGAAGCAAAACCAGCCCTGTAAATTACAGTTATAACCATCACAGATAATCATCAGAGTTATAACCATCTTTTACTGAACGTTCACAAGATCACACACTTGTCCTTCACATATACTGAATTTAGAAGACGCTCCACTCTTTACGTACACCAAGAGGAAAAAGTGGTAATAGTTAAACTAAGACATAATGTTATATACGGTAGTTCCCCCTCATCCTGGGGGGATATGTTTTATAACCCTCAGTGGATGCCCGAAACCTCAGGTAGTAACAACCCCCAAATGTTACGTTTTTTGCCAATATATACATACCAACAATAAAGTTTAATTTATACATTAGGCACTTGATATCTGTAATCCCAGTACTTTGGGAGGCTGAGGTAGCAGGAAGACTGCTTGAGTCTAGGAGTTCAAGAACAGCCTGGACAACATAGCAAGACCTTATCTCTACAAAAAATTTAGCTGGGTGTGATGGCACACACCTGTAGTCCCAGCTACTTAGGAGGCTGAGATGGGAGAATCACTTGAGCCCAGGAGGTCAAAGCTGCAGTAAGTGATGATCCCACCACTGTGCTCTAGCCTGGGCAACAGAGCAAGGCCATATCTCTAAAAAATTAATAAATTAGGCACAGTAAGAGAGCAATAGCAATAATAAAAATAGGACAATTATAACAATATGCCAGCATCACTACACTTATGCTTTGAAGCCATTATTAAACTATTATTATTGTAAGAGTTACTAGAGACCAGGTGCTGTGGCTCACATCTGTAATTCTAGCACTTTGGGAGGCTGAGACAGGTGGATCACGAGGTCAGGAGTTCGAGTCCAGCCTGACCAACATGGTAAAACCCTGTCTCTACTAAAAGCATAAAAATAAGCCGGACCTGGTGGCATGTGCCTGTAATCCCAGCTACTCAGGAGGCTGAGGCAGGAGAATCGTTTGAACCCACAAGGCAGAGGTTGCAGTGAGCTGAGATCACGCCACTGCACTCCAACCTGGGTGACAAAGCGAGACTCCATTAAAAAAAAAAAGTTACTTGAGGTCAGGCACGGTGGCTCATGCCTATAATCCCAGCACTCTGGGAGGTCAAGGCAGGCGGATGGATCACTTGAGGTCAGGAGTTCGAAACCAGGCTGGACAAGATGGCAAAACCCCATCTCTACTGAAAATACAAAAATCAGGCGGGCGTGGTGTGTGCCTGTAATCCCAGCTGCTTTGGGAGGCTGAGGCAGGAGAATGGCTTGAACCCGGGAGGTGGAACTTGCAGTGAGGCGAGGTCGCGCCACTGCACTCCAGCCTGGGCGACAGAGCAGGACTCCATCTCAAAAAAAATATTTTTTAATTTAAAAAAGAGTTAATTGAACACAAGTACTCTGATACCCTGACATCCGATACACTGGACAAAGGGATGATTCATGTCCTGGGCAGGACCAAGTCGGGTGCTGAGAAATCTCGTCATGCTACTCTGAATGGCATAAAACTTAAAACTTTTAAGTTGTTTATTTCTGGAATTTTCCATTTAATATTTTTGGACCACGGGTAGCTGAAACCACAGAAAGTGAAGCCATGGTTAAGGGGTGACTACTGTAATTAATTATAAGTTACATCCCAATTTCAAAGATGTACAAATGTGAAAAGAAAAAACATCTAACAGTTAATGAAATGCAGCACCATCTCACTCAACTCTTGCAAGAACTCTAATGAGAATGGTATTATTATCCCTATCTCACAAAAGAGGAAATCTGCCGGGTGCAGTGGCTCACGCCTGTAATCCCAGTACTTTGAGAAGCCGAGGCAGACTGATCACCTGAGGTCAGGGGTTCGAGACCAGCCTGACCAACATGGTGAAACCCCATCTCTACTAAAAAAAACACACAAAAAAAAATTAGCCGGGCATAGTAATATAGGCCTGTAGTCCCAGCTAGTTGGGAGGCTGAGCCAGAAGGGTCTCTTGGACCCGGGAGACAGAGGTTGCAGTGAGCCGAGATGGAGTCCCTGCACTCCAGCGTGGGCGACAGATATCTCCAAAAAAAAAAGAGAAAACCAAGGCTCAGAGAAATGAAGTAAACTAAGGTTGCTCAGCCAGTAAGTTGTGGAGGCAGAAGTTAGTTCCTGCACAGATTTCTGAATTTCCCTGGGAAGCGGGGAGCAAGGAGCGGGCAGCCAGCCTTCAGACAGATCCTTCTTGGTTACGCTGACCCATCAGAGGCAAATAACCCTGACTGGGATGCTCCCTAAAATCAGGGTCTTTCTTCAAGTGCACCTTCACAGATCCTACTTCCAGAAACAACAACAAAAAGAAAACAGGTTTCCCTAGCTCCTTCCTTGCAAAACTGGCTGGAAGTGAGAGGCGAACCTCTCAGTCAACTTGTTATATATAAAGCACATTTAACGAGCCTTTCAAGTCCTGGGAGTAGAAGGAAGGGTTCAGTGGAAACCTGATCCTTTGGCAGCCAAGCCCTGAGCATCAGACCCTGAGGATAAACACTATCCCAAACCCCTTTGTCTGCCAGAAGGAGATACTTCCTGGGGGGCAGGAGGCGGCAATGCTTTTTATGACAAAGCCCACCTAACAACAACCCTCCACCGGAGACCTGGCTAGGATCTTTGTACAACCCACCTAACCATAAACCCTCTATCTTTTCCCAAACCTGCTGGGGTCCCTCTCTCCACAAATACCTGTGACCATCATAAATGCCCTTAAACAGCCCCAGTTTACTGCCCAGCCTGCCTGCTGCTAAATGAGGGCATTTGTTTCAAATTTGCAAATACCCACAGCGGTGGAAACCTCAGTCCACCCCTAAAATGAAATCTTCTGCATTCCTGCAGGCCTGAAGCACCAAGCTTCAAAAGCTGCAAGAGGCCCTGGCTGTTTACTCACTGGTGGGGCTATTGGGAGAGGTATTTCTCTGCTCCCTGAGGAGGCTCCTTTGATCCAGGCTGAGAGGGAAGGGGCAGAGAGGGGTGCCACTCGCACCAGGGCTAGGCTGGGCCCGTGCGAAAGGGTCACCAGCGGCAACTGTGGAGGGCCTGGAAAAGGGAGTCTCTCAGAAAGGCCCAAGTAGAGACTCGCCTAAAATTGATGTCTGGACACAGAGCAGGCCGGCTTAGTGGCTTCCACAGGAGCTCTCAAGCCATGTTCAAAAGCCCTTCAGACAAAGGTAAACAGGGTAAGGAAAGGCACAGGAGGCCACACAGCCACTGAGAGCACCCCAGCCTCTTACATAGGCAGAAATAAAAGGCAAGGTCCCCACCCTGTTCTCCCCCAGTGCACCGGGCAGCTCAGCACACTCCACCAAAACAGGGTGCAGGTGTTTACTAAATAACAGCCTGTTGTTCTAAGTCTTCCTAAACGGGAGGGAGGATAAGAAGGAAAGAGAGGGAGAGAGAGACCTTCCTGCAGGTCTCCAGGGCTGTGCCAGGACCCAGGCTAGCCCCCCTCCCCTCAGTGCTCCTTCTGTAAGAGTCCTGGATCCCTGGGGTAAGCAGGAGCCCAGATCACAGGCATAAAAGCTGCTGTGCAGCTGGGCATTTTTTTAATCCATCAGCTTAACAACTGGTTTAATCTGCTAAAGGAACTAAACTGATAAAATCATTTGTTCTTTGTGCTGGAACTTTTAGACATCAACAGCATTTCCTTTTTTCTCCCCCCCTAAGGCTGCAAGACAATGTCTTCTTTGTTTGTGATTTGTTTTGTTTTTCAGGTGGCTGGAAATGAAGTTTGGATCTCACATGCCATCCCTAGCACTCTCTAAGGATCTGTTGGCCCGACGGAGCCTTCTCCCTCTTCTTCTAGGTGGGAAACAGCCCAGCTTGGTGAACAGATGAGCTACAGTGGAATCAGATCACTAGAGTTGTCCCTTTGCATCCTTCTGTGATAGAACATAGATTCCCACACTGGAGTCTGAGAACCTCAGAAGCCGAAAACAAACTCAGCAGAATCACCAAGAGCGATCGACAGTTTAGCCAAAGAGAGACACACCTGGCACAAGAAAAGTGGCATCTCCCCGAATGTCAGGGTCACAATCCAACCTTTCCTGAACACTCCTGAGGGTTAAAAGACTTGACTCCAAAGTCAGAAATTAAAGGGAAACCTACATCATTAGGCCCCTACTATGGGTCAAGGCCTGGAACACTGAGTGTGGGCACATCCGTCTACACAAAAGTAGTTTGAGGTGGCAAACTCTATTAACCACTGTGGGGGATGACTCTACTACCACCTACGTGGTCTCCAGCACAGCACAGCCCAGCATACAGCTCCCAGCAGGCAGCAATGGTCTGGAATGCACCTACAAGCCAGGGCCTGCAACTGCCTGTGACCTTCCAGCAGCACTAGGAGGAGGAGGCTAAGGACGGACTCGGGTTCACGAGAAAAGCTCAAGCCATCGGGATTCAGGCAAAGTGTTCTAGCCTTTTAGACTATACGTACTTTCACCATAACTCTTTTTATTTTTTTGAGATGGAGTCTCACTCTGTCACCCAGGCTGGAATGCAATAGTTTGATCTTGGCTCACTTCCACCTCCGCCTCCCAGGTTCAAGTGCTTCTCCTGCCTCAGCCTCCTGAGTAGCTGGGATTACAGGCGTGCACCACCACAACTGGCTAATTTTGTGTTTTTAGTGGAGATGGGGTTTCTCCATGTTGGCCAAGCTGGTCTCAAACTCCTGACCTCAAGTGATCCGCCTACCTTGGCCTCCCAAAGAGCTGGGATTACAGGCGTGAGCGACCGTGCCTGGCCCACCATAACTCTTAAAAACTTTTAAGATGTGTACAAACCTGTGAATGGGCCATTGAAAATGTTAACCTTGCTGTACTGTAACAAAGAAGTAGGGGTGAGGGGAGGGGAAGTGGCAATCTAGGATGCAGAAGCCCAAAAGATCTCTCCAAGTATAAGTTATCTGCTCCTTACATAGAAAGAGCAAAGGTTACTACTCCCCCACTCTGACTCCTAAACCTACCCAGAGAGTTGTCTCGTCTGCAAAATCCACTCCCCAACACTTAAACACTCCTCTGAGGCATGTATGTACAACATTTCATAGCACAGTAACACCTGGACATACAAGAACTCTAAGTGGAAGGCACAAGAGGGACTGGCACTCTGGTCTCAGATCTCTACCTTTGTTTTTTGAGACAGGGTCTCTGTCACCCAGGCTAGAGTACAGTGGCGCAATCTTGGCTCACTGTAGCCTCGACCTCCCAGGTTCAAGTGATCCTCCCACCTCAGCCTCCTAAGTAGCTGGGATCACAGGCACGTGCCACCACTGCTGGCTAATCTTTCTTTCATTTTCTTTTCCATAGAGATGGGGTCTCGCTATGCTGCCCAGGCTGGTCTCAAACTCCTTGGTTCAAGCAATCCTCCTGCCTTGGCCAAAGTGCTAGGATTACAGACGTGAACCACCACACTGGCTTCAGCTCTATTCCTCACCAGCTCTGTAGTATTGGGTGGATCATACTTTTGTGCCTCAGTTTCTTTCCCTGTCAAATACTCTCCCTCCTAAAACACAGCACCCTGTGCACCCAGAGAATTATGCCCTAATACCCACATCACCAGTTGATCAAGTCTAAACACATCTGTGCCCACTCACTAGAGACTCCAGAATAAAATGCAGCCCTTAGATTAAAGGGCTCTCCATAAACCTGGGGTAAGGAGAGCCTGTAAGGTGTGGCAGAAACAGGGCTGGAGGTGCCACGCTGGGTGAGCCTCAGCCAGGGCCCTCCATGGTCTTCTATTCTGAAGTTGAAGCTCAGAGAGGAGGACGAGACTCGCCCATGGTCACACGAGCAGTTTCAGGCAAATGTGGAAGGAGAGTCCATGTCTTCCAACAGTGAGCCTAGTGTTCCTCCTGGCGCCTCCTCACGCTCAAGAGGTATGGACATCACCAGGACGCCCAGCACTGGAGCTCAGCAAGACCCAAGACCCGCCTTTGGGACTGAGGTCCTACCACTTCTCTTGCAGGAATTCCTCTAAATCAGGAATGCCCACACACTTTACCTGGAGACCCTACTGTCCCCAGGGAGAGAGGACACGGGAGACAGGAAAACCGAAAGCTCCTTAATAAAATGTGAAATAAACTCTACGGCCTACTCTTCCCAAGGACTCAGCCAGCCTTCCACACCCATTATCACGTAAGGCTAGGAGCCTGTATCTGCAAGACTGCAAAATCCTCTCACAGGGAAAGGAGCCCAGAAACAGGCCAAGACCTCGGCAGCCGCAGATAAACAATTTGGAGTGGGTACAGCAATGGGGCCCCAGCCTCACAGGCTTCTCCTATTGTATGTTACAGGCAGGACTACGCCATCCCACTACCATACGAGGCAGAACAGTAGTTAAAAAGGCTCACTTGAAACATAACATTAGAACACAGGCATCAAAATCATCTTGGTCCATTGGCTGGGAAAAAAGAGCCACTACTTGCAAAGCCTTCATGCCAATGGAACAGCCACATATGACTGCACAGGTTGTGCACTGCTCAAGATGTCTGACCAAAGCGTCAACACTGAAATACTGCCTGAGGCCTGCAGCAGGGTTGTATCTCCCTGGAGGAAGGGGTACTTTTTTCTTTTCTTTCTTTTTTTTTTTTTTGAGATAGGGTCTTGCTCGGTTGCCCAGGCTGGAGTGCAGTGGTACAATCACATCACAGTTCACCTACTGTAGCTCTGACCTCCCAGGCTCAAGCAATCCTCCCGCCTCAGCCTCTGAGTAGCTGAGACTACAGCCATGTACCACCACGCCCAGCTAGTTTTTTTTGTATTTTTTGTAGAGACAGGGTTTTGCTTGTTGCCTAGGCTGGTCTCGAACTCCTGAATTCAAGTGATCCACTTGCCTCTGCCTCCCAAAGTGCTGGGATTACAGGTGTGAGCCACTGCACCCACCACCACTGGGAGTACTTATCTGTAATGTGCACAAAGGTACCGTACGAGCTAGCTTTTGGAGCAGACAAGCATTCTCCTCATTGCCCCCGACACCACCCCAAGGAGGAGACAAAAAAAAAGCCAAAGTGTCTCCTGGAGGGGGAGGTCGGGCATGCTAGTGCCCACGCCAGCCCGCATAATCACCCCCAGGGAAAGCCCACTGTTCCTGGCCACACAGAAACTCAGGAACCTCCCCACAGCATAGACAGAAGTTCCCACAAATTACACAGAGTCGCTGACTGGAGAAACTCCCACAGCCATCCAGTGAAGACAGAAACCCCTCCCTTGGGTATCATAAAAGTCTGCCTAGGCTGCAAGAAGCACAGTTCACTACCCACTCCCTGAGAACCTCAGCATGCCAGGAGAGGCAGTGGCCCTGAACCAGCACCGACCCACCCCTTGGGAAAGTCTGCTATTGAGACAGAGAGAGGGAGAATTCCCACCAGGAAAATGTGGCTGTATGTGGCTCCCACATTTCTGGGCTGCTGTTGGAATACTGAGACCTATTTAGAAAATCTGCGCTTTTGAAGGAGGAAACTATATCTTTTTTTTTTTTTTTTTTTTTTTTTTGAGACGGAGGTTCACTCTTGTTGCCCAGGCTGGAGTGCATCGGTGCTATCTCAGCTCACTGCAACCTTCGCCTGCCAGGTTCAAGTGATTCTCCTGCCTTAGCCTCCTGAGTAGCTGGGATTACAGGCATGCGCCACAATGCCTAGTTAATTTTGTATTTCTAGTAGAGATGCGGTTTCTCCATGTTGGTCAGGCTGTGATCCCAGCACTTTGGGAGCCCAAGGTGGGCAGATCACAAGGTCAGGAGTTCAAGATCAGCCTGACCAATATGGTGAAATCCCGTCTCTACTAAAAATACAAATTAGCTGGGCATGGTGTCGCGTGCCTATAGTCCCAGCTACTCAGGAGGCTGAGGCAGGAGAATTGCTTGAACCTGGGAGGCAGAGGTTGCAGTGAGCCAAGATCATGCCACTGTACTCCAGCCTGGGTGACAGAGGGAGACTCCATCAAAGGAAAGGAAAGAGGGGAGGGGAGGGGAAGGGAAGGGGAAGGGGAAGCGGAAAAGGAAGGAAGGAGGAAACAAAGAAAAGGGAAGGGAAGGAAGGAAAGGGAAGGAAAGGGAGAAAGGAAGGAAGGAAGAAAGAGAGAGACAGAGAGAGAGGCTGGGCGCAGTGGCTCATGCCTGTAATCCCAGCACTTTGGGAGGCCGAGGCGGGTGGAGGCGGGTGGATCACCTGAGGCCAGGAGTTCGAGACCAGCCTGACCAACATGTGAAACCCTGTCTTTTTAAAATATATATATACATATTTAAAAAAAAGAAAGAAAAGAGAGAGAAAGAAAGAAAAGGAAAGAAAAAGAAAGAATGAAAGAAAAGAAAAGAAAGAAAAAGAAAAACCTCTCAAAGGGAAACAGCTGGCCAGGATGGTCTCTAGGAAGAGCCATCAGGGCTAGCCAGAGGGGCTGCTTCCCAGGGTTCACCCATTTCCAGAGCTGAAGAGCATTCATTACATCACAACTTCACAGGGCCAGCAAGGCAGGGACAGCATCACTTGCATTGTGCTGATCAGGAAACTGAGGCTCGGAAAGGTTAAATAACAAGCTCAGGGTCATGTGGGTACGCAGCAATTGAGCCAGGACCAGAATACAGAAAAACTGCTGTCATGGGTCTATAGATGTCTCTTTTACTTCATGACTCATGGCTGCTGTGTGATATTGGAACAGAACCACCCAGGTGTTCAGAATCCTGGTCTAATGACTTCACTTCACTCTGAGGCAGTCACCACTGACTATACATCTAATCAGCAACCTCAGGTCCTCTCTCCTCTCTGAAGCCCTCCCACCCCATTTGCTCCTACATCTCAGACTTACCGTCCCACACATTCTGGAATGTTCTTCTATTCTACTTAGCACTTTACCAAAGGGTGTCTTCATACTTCATCTGATTCACGTTTCTCCATCTCATCTTCTTCCTGCCTCCTGCTCCTCCTCAGACAGCTTCACCCAAGAAGACCCTCAAGCACTTTGAATGAACTCCCTCCTAAGCACCCCCACCCTCTTTCTCAACACCACACTTCCACTTCAGACTGACAAATTCTCCTGTGGCTACCCAGTGGTTCTCAAACTTAAGCGTAGGTGAGAATCTCCACAAAGCTCTTTATACATGCAGTTTCCAGGCTGGGTGTAGTGGCCGATGCCTGTAATCCCAGCACTTTGGGAGGCCAAGGTAGGCGGATCATGAGATCAGGAGATCGAGACCATCCTGGCAACATGGTGAAACCATGTCTCTACTAAAAATATAAAAATTAGCCAGGTATGGTGGCACACACCTGTAGTCCCAGCTACTCAGGAGGCTGAGGCAAGAGAATTGCTTGAACTCAGGAGGCAGAGGTTGCAGTGAGCCAAAATCGTGCCACTGCACTCCAGCCTGGTGACAGAGCTAGACTCCATCTCAAAAATATAAAATAAAATAAAATAAAAAATAATTCTGATGGCAGGTCTGCAGTAAGGCCCAGGAAACTAGAATTGTAACTAGTATTCTGGTGACCTGCCCTCTCACTATACTCTCCACTCTACATTTTTGAGAAACACATTATCTACACCTTCCTAATACGTGACTTACAATCCCTACCCCACGACTCGGGACCTTGTTTTTAGAAGTTACATACACACCTAAACCTGTGAGTGCATACCCTGCTTATCAAGCCTTACACTTCTAACAGGGGCTTGGGATCTGCAGGACACCTGGTGGATGACACTCTAGTCACCCGAGCGTTCACTCAACACATACCCCAGCTAATGCACATAGCAGATGAGAGTTCAGCAACATACAACCAAGCAGCCAGAGGGGGAAAGGCGCCTATGTGTGTCAGCCCTTCGAACCAAGCTTCCTCCCTGCCCCGCTGCTGTTTGGGTAACACTACTAGGAGGGAAATGGCCTAAATGCGGAGAAGAAAAGAGGATGGAAAAAGTGACATACTACAGAGGGCTTCCTCAAACCGCTGATTAGCTGTGGCTCTAGCGCCAGCTCCACCAAAGCGCCAGGGGGCTCAGCAGTGAACTCAGAGAATTCCAGCACAGGACTCTAACCAGCTACAACGGCAGAACTTTCACACCCCCAGGAAAAGGGTCAGGCAGATGAGGGCCGGAGCAGGAATCGAGGAGAAGGGCAGGCGGCAACTCTAGGGCAAGGCAAGGGCCAGTGGTAACCCCACCATGTGGCTCTGGCCAGGGGTAGTGCCTGGGTACAGCAGCAGAGAGGCATGCCACTGAGGTTAGGGGAGAGCAGAAGGAGGTTGAGGGATGCAGGCCAAGGACATCCAACCCCGTTTAATGACCCTTTCTTCCATCAGGGGAAACACCAGACTGAATCCCTGGCCCCAAACTGCTCTTGGCTCCAATATTAGAGTCTGAACGGGCCAACCCCTGTCCCAGACGAGTCTCACAGAAGCCGCATTGGCTTAAACACAAACTCACACAAATCCCCCTCACTCCGAATATGAAATGCTCCAAGACTAACAACACTACAACCGTCAAAGCCCAGCGCAGACATGCCTCCCTTTATGAAGCAAATGTATTCCTGAAAAGTTGTCTGCCGACCAAATTTCTGCCTAACAAATCCAGTTTCTCCACTGGCTTTGGTTATAAAATCAGGCGTATTCGCCTCTAGGAAAAGCTGAGGTTCCGAGAGGAGCTAAACATCACGCTGAATGTTGCAGACTTTCTAGAGTCACACATTTAATGGGGACATTTCTTGACAAAAATCTAATTCAAGTTAAACCCAAACGAGGTAATTTTTAAGTGTACGCATCATCCCAAGGAGTGTTCACATGAACTAAGTTATTTAAAGCAAATCTTCAAATACTGTGCAAGAGCTCAGCTCCCAATGTATACTGTTGCAACAGGAAAGCTCTGTGCCTTGAGTTTCTATATAAAGAAGGATGCCTAGGCCAGGACTTCTGGAACTCTGGGGTACAGAGTCACCTGGGGATCTTGTTAAAATGCAGACTCTGATTCTGATTCATGCTCTCAGGAACGGTGATGTCATATGGTCCCAGGTCTTACTTCGAGTAGCGCAGTTATAGAGACTCTAGACCCCTACACAGTTCTCTGAGAAAGGAATTTTAGCACCAGTTTTTAAGCTGCAGTCAGCTTCATACGTAGCAGTGCTTGCCCACGCACAGAAGTTGGAGAAAACCAGAAGCCCCACCACATCAAAACTCAGGAAAGCCACCACCAAAGCCAGCCAGCCCAGGATCAGGGAAGGAAGCTCTGATCCCCTGGATTTGGTCACGGTAGAGCAGGCACAAGGAGGAACAGGCAACCCCAACCCAAAGAAGCTGGAGAAGGTGCAAAAGACTCCCAATGCCTAGGATGCACAGGGGATTTTTAACTCCACCCTTCATCATTCTGCCCCTGCACTCAAATGGTTCATTCACTTTTTAAATAAACCTACATAAGGATTTGTTATATGGGCTGGGTGCGGTGGCTCACGCCTGTAATCGCAGGACTTTGGGAAGCTGAGGTGGGCAGATCACCTGAGGTTAGGAGTTCAAGACTAGCTGATCAACATGGTAAGATCCTGTCTCTGCTAAAAATACAAAAATTAGCTGGGTGCAGCGGTGCACATCTATAATCCCAGCTACTCGGGAGGCTGAGGTAGGAGAATCACTTAAACCCAGGAGGTAGAGGTTGCAGTGAGCCGAGATCACACCAATGCACGCCAGCCTGGGAGACACAGCAAGACTCCATCTCAAAACAAACAAACAAACAAAATGCCTATAGAAGAACCCATCATAAATAAGTACTGTTCTAAACTCTACGGGGGAGCCCTTCAGTAAATTAAAACCCAACAGCGGCAAAAACGTGGAAGGTGTTGCAAGAATGACAGTCCAGACGTTCTACAGGTGTCTACCTTTTGATAGGAGAGATAGGACAGCTTCAGGGAAGAAGACACGGTGGGGGTGGGCAACAGAGAGACAGGAGAAGGCAATGTACACCCAGGGACTGACCCGAAGGAAAGGAAGAACGGAGAAAGCCAGGTATGTGTTAGGAGATGGCAATTAGTCCAGTTGGACTGGAATGGAGGGTTCCAGTAGGTGAAAAATGTCCGTTGTTGGGAATGACTGTAAAGCTGAAGGTATCTTTGAAGCACATCACAGAGGGAAGACCAAGAAAGCAGTTTTTTATATAATAAATTTATATACATATATATATGTATTTTTTTTTTTTTTTTTGAGATGGAGTCTAGCTCTGTCACCCAGGCTGGAGTGCAGTGGCATGATCTCAGCTCACTGCAACCTCCGCCTTCCAGGTTCAAGCAATTCTCCTGCCTCAGCCTCCTGAGTAGCTGGGATGACAGGCCCGCGCCCCCATGCCCGGCTAACTTTTGTCTTTTTAGTAGAGACGGGGTTTCTACTCCTGACCTCAGGTGATCCACCTGCCTCGGTCTCCCAAATGCTGGGATTACAGGCGTGAGCCACTGCACCCAGCCTACTTCATTATATTTAATCCTCAGCACAACTCCAGGGAGCCCCTTTACAGAAGAGGCTAGAGGCTAAGAGGTTTGTCCAGGGCCACAGGGCCTGCCAATGAGTCTGAGTTGCTGCTGTGCCAGATACACTCCTTATCCCTGAGCCCCACATCCCTCAATAGAGGATCAAAAATATTTGGGGAATATAAAAATAAAAAACAGTACAACAATAAAAAAGAACACAAATTAAAGAACAATGCAACAGTTATTTATGTAGCATTTCCACTGTAATAGTTTTATTTTTTTTGAGACAGAGTCTTACTCTGTCATGCAGATTGAAGTGCAGTGGCACAATCATGGCTCACTGTAGCCTCAACCTGCTCAAGCAATACTCCCACCTCAGTCTCCCCAGCAGTTGGGACCACCTTTTTTTTTTTGTAGGGGGGGGGGTCTTTGTGGGGCCCCGGGGGCCCCGGGCCCCCCCCCGTTTTTCCCAGGGGGGGGGGGGGCAGGCGGGTAAGTATATGGGAGAAGCTGGGAATAGTGGTTCATGCCTGTAATCTCAGCACTTGAGGACGCTGAGGCAGGAAGATTGCTTGAGCCCAGGAATTTGAGGCTGCAGTGAGCCAGGACTGTGCCACTGCACTCTAGCCTGGGTAAAAGTATGTGGGGAAGTTGCATGTATGTTATATGTAAATACAACACCATGTATATAAGAGACTTGAGCACCCTCTGATTTAGTTATTCTCAGGGAGTCCTATTCCAATTCCCTGCAGATGCCGAGGAAGGACCATACTTCATCTCCATTGCTTGCACTCTGTCCACCACTCAGTGCTGCTCTGAACACCAGGAGTTTGAGTGTATCATTTGACAAGTGATGTGAAGAGCACCCTCGCCCTGCCACCATACTTCCCAACAGCTGAGAAAAGCCATCACTAATAAAAGCAACTCCTAGGCCTGAATTACAGGCTGCAGAGCCTCAGGAATCTGCAGACGGCCTATCCCAGAACATGACGACTCAATGTCCCTAAAGAAACAAGAGCCTGGAGGAAATATACCAGGGAGGGGATGGAAATGGGGGATGAGGAAGTGACCACAACTGACTGTACAAGAGGTTGGGGTTAAAAATCCCAAGTTTCAGACGTCAAGCCTCCTCCCCCCTCCTCCTCCACCATATTTATTACAACACCATCTCAGTGTGGAAAGTAACTCAGCCATTTATGGCATAATTACCCAGACTTTAAAATGGTCTAATCCACAAGCCTAGCCAGCCTAGGTTCCTTACTCCAGCCTTATTAACAGTGGGATCTCACTACAACTCCAGTTAATTACACAGTCAAACAATGAGATGGAAAAATCTACTGTGATCTATTAAAAAATCATTGCCCCCTGAAGTCATGCGTCTGGGGGTGGGTTGAGTCCCAGGATTTCACTAGAAGACAGCAGGCGCCTCGGCCTCTCGCTGAAATTGTTTACAGCACATGGACAGGTTCCACCACAAGGCACATTTGGTGGAACTGATTTAAGGCTCTCATTAAAACGTTCCTTTGTTGAGCACAAGACATACCCCCACCCTGGAGGAGACTACAGACCTCCTGTCCCAAGCCCTCACTTCCTAACTTCCCCCAACAGGATCCCCCCCCAACACACACACACACTAAACAGCAGTCACCAGATTAAGTCAATTAACATCAGAGTCATCTTCTCATGGAAAGAATTTAGGAATGTAGCATTTGTTGAGCAAGAGCCACATCTTCACCAGAATCTCCCCCTGACTCCAGAACTCTGAACAGCAGCAGTGAATGCAGCCTCATTGGGCAGACCCACACACCAAAACCCAACCAGGAGAGCCAGGCGGCCTGTGAGCTCCGGCTGTTGGCCCAGATGGCTGAGCCCCCATCCTGGCTGTGCAAAAAACTTCCATACTTCCTCTGGGAGCAGATGTGGATTCTGCCATGAGCAATAACCACCACACACAACACAAGAAACTCGGGCAACTCCAGAACCACCACCTCCAAATCCCTGGAGCTTGCTCTCTTTCCTGGATTACATTTACCTCTCCTTTTACAACTGGGGGCAGGGAAGATGTTGATTCCACCAGCACCAAAACCCCTCCACAGCTGGCAGGCCAGAAAGATGTCAGAAAGGCAATTCTCTATTCATGCCGCCTTCAAAGGAGGGGGAAGGTGATCACTTAGGACAGGTCTCCCGGACAGAGCTCCCCAAGAAGAAGCTGCTTCGAGGACCACCGAGGAATTTGTGTTTTGGAGGGTGGGGGCTTTATTTCCAGTCCGGGCAGTTTGGGATGTGCGGGTGGCTTGGTGCTTTCCTGTAAGGCACTTCAACACCTCAGTGGTGACTCTTAGGTGTGACCAAGCCAGGAAATAAAAACTACGGGGGTTGGGGGGGGCCGTGCTGTCTGCCCTAGTGATGAGGCCCACACCCTCATTAAAATGCTAAGCCTCCCCCTCCACCCCCCAAGAAAAGTCAGAATGAGCTCTTTTGGCCTTTCTGCTCTTAGAAAGATTTCCTTCCCTCTGTGAGGACAGCCAGGATGGAAATCCAGGAAGGAGCAGAACAAACCCCGTCCGCACCTTTGCAGGCAGGCCATGCCCGATTTTGGCAGCGGCCTTCACATATTAGTCACCGCGACAGCCTGGGACCCTCTGGTCCCCGGATTCAACCCTGGCACGGAGTGGGTGCAGGGTTCCAGCCCAGTAGCTAGAGGCCATGGGGCAGCCCCTAATTCTTCCCTTCTTCCGCCCTCACCCGCAGGGCCATCTGGGGTCCCAGCTTTGCCCAGGAACTTGGAGGAGGGGAGCCAGGAGCGTCGGGTCGGCGTAGGTAACAAAGCTCCGAGCTTTGCGCGCCGCAGGTCTGTCCGGCATCGGGCCCAAACCGGCCACTCTCACCTGGGCTGAGCCTGCTGGGGGGCTTCCTTTTCCCCATCACACCCCCCATGGTGGTTGCGGGTGGTCTTTTCTTCCCCGACAGGAGAACTCTCCATTTGGGCCCGGGAGCCGGCAACTCCCGGTAGTTCTCGAGCAAACTCTCGGCTCAGACAGGAAACTCCGTGAAGCTGGAAACGCGTCCCCCACGGCGTGGGTGGGAGGACCCTGACCGAGTCCGCGGAGGCTTCGCCAGCCTCCCGGCCCCTGGGCTCTTCGAGCCCTTCCGCCGCGAGCCTGCACTCACAGCGAGCCTCTCCACCACTCCAGGGCCGCTCCAGCCGCCCAAACCCATCTCCCCGGGTGCCGCCTTTTGCCCACGGGACTCCCGCGCTTCCCAAGCTCGGTGCCCCCCAGCTCTCGAGGACTCACCGCCCAGCAGCTGCAGCAGCAGGACGATGAGCAGAGGCAACCGCCGGATTCCGGCCGGGGATCCCCGCGCAGCTCCCATCGCGGCAGGCTAGGGAAAAGGAGCTGAGGGCGCACGGCGGGCGCCCAGACTGCGCTCCGCAGCGGGCACAGGAGGCGGAGCGCACCCGAGCGCGGGCGCCGCAGCGGCAGCAGCAGCCGGAGCCAGACCCCGAGGCGTCCCGAGCCGGAGCCGCGCGCGCCCGGTACCTCCGAGTCCCTGCGCGCCGCCGCCGTCAAACCCCGCCCCACGACGCCCCCTCCCCTCCGGCCCCCGCACGGCGCCCCACCCCCTCGACGCCCCCTCCTCTCCGAGGCGGGGGAGGAGCTCAGTCGGGGAGGGGTCTGGAGAGGGATGGAGAACTGAGAGACCAAGGCTCAGGAGAGCGCAGGGGGACCTGAGCGAGACAGGGGAGTGCTTGCTGTGCCCGCCACCGACTCTCCAGGGACCCAGGAGAACCCAAGTGACTTGTGCGGTTCCGTAGATCCTGGGGGAGAATGGTCCATTCTGGGCATACCTGGAGGCTCTGGCCAACAGCTCCCCAGAATTCTCCAGGTTGGGGCAGGGGGAAGAGGTGGGCCCCGCCCACTCTTCAGCAACCCAAAATTTTATGGGAGACACAAAACAGCAGGGTGTCCTTAATGTCCCCGAGCAGGGTAAACTGAAGATGCTTTGTAGCCCGAAGAGGGGCTGAAGGGTGCATGACTAGGGTCTGGTTTGGCTCTAGACCAATCTGAGCCCAAAGGTAGAAACATGCTGGGCTCTGAAAGCCAGGCTGAAGTCTGCTAAACTGACAAATTCATCCCAAGTCCATCTCCAGGCAGTCTGGGCTGTGTCAGGGTATGGCCAAGTCTCCAGCTGTGGGGAGGCCCAGCACAACTCTTGTTCCAGGCACCCCCCACCCCCAGTGCCACCACCCCCACATTCTTTCTTTGTTGTGAAAGCAGCAAGGGGTGTAGGAGGCGGGTCAGTAGGAGTCAAGCTTTAGAAGATGGGCCCCAGCTGCTGCTCAGGCCTCCAAGATATGCTGAGAGGGGATGGATAGTGCCTTGTCTCCCCTCTGGCTCCAGAGAGCCCCCAGGCCTGCTTAGACCTCCCTTCCCCCAAGCAGCTGGGAGGAGTAACAGCAGCCACAGAGGGCCTCACAGCCAGGAGAAGTGGCGCCAGGACTCCAGGGTCCTGCCACATGGCCACCACATGTCCCTGACAACCCAGTTCACAGCACCTTCTCCATGGGTTGTGGGCCTCCTCTTCCCCCATCCCCCAGATGCCTTCCTACAGGCCCTGCTGGAGATGATACAAACAAGAGGGGGAAGAGAGGAGAGATCCAAGAATCAACACTCCTCCTGCCGCCCATCCATCACTGCCCCTCACCCTCTGTGAAGGGCCCCAACACAAGCCCTGCTCATACCCTCTCCAATCAGGACTCAAGTTGCAGAAAGGTTACCTGATTCTTTTATTTAAGAAAGTGAAATACATGGACCTGAAGTGAGACAGCAGAGGGAGGGGATAGAGCGGCCAGGGCAAGGCGGCTTGGCTGGCCAGCCCCCAACCCTCTGACTGAAAAGCCAGCAGCAGGCTGCATCTCTGAGGGCCATACCTGCTTTGTACCCACCTTGGGAGCCTCAGAGCTAGCTACTCTAGAGTACCACAGAGTGGGGAGAGGGTGTCCTGAGGGTCCTTCCTAGAGGGATTCCTGAGGAGGGGAGCTGAGACCCTAAGGGCGGCAGCAATCTTCTGGTTAAACTGCTCCCCCTTCACTGTCCCACCTGGGGGTGGGGGAAGAGCCAGGAGCAATGGGTAATGCTGTGAGGGCTGTGGGCAGGGACCCAGCAGACCTGGGGGCCGGGTTGATGTCAGCTGCTTGAAGAGAGGTCCGTGGTGCTGGCACTGAGGCCCCGGGAGACCTGAAACAGACAACGCTATCCCATCAGCCCCAGGACCTCAGCCTCCCATCCTGTAGTTCATTCATCCCATGGCCACAGCGTATCTATGGACCTAGGATCAGTTCTATCGCTGGACCTGGGACTCTGTTTAGCTTCTGCTAGGGTTTTCCAGAAGGCCACAATCTGGTGGAGAAACTACCTGGAAGACCCACGTGAATACTGGCATATACTTTATGTTGATACAAGAGGTCATTTGCCATTAAAATATCATTACTGTTTTCTCAGATGGGGATTATTTAATACTTTTCTTTTCCATTCTCATCTACTACTAGGTGCCTAAAGTGGCTGCAGGAAGAAAAATAATTAGTATCTCCAAATAATTCTTAAATTATTCATAATTCCAAAGTACCAGTTTAGAGACTATTCCTATTTCCCTCCTTATTAACTTATTTGCTACTATGTCTGGCCTGAAACTGCCCCTTAGTGGTCATCACTCACCACAAGCTGTCTGCCTGATTCCCTAATGACTGCAATCCCCTGGCTCATCTTCATCCCAGATGACTCTCTCTTCCCTCTTCCCTTAATCCACTGGGCTTGCTCGCTGGCTGTCCTTTCTTTCTCACCCACCAATATGCTCACAAGCACTGCTCTCACCTGGAGGGGTGCTGCTCTAGGTTGGTTCAGATAGTTCAGGGAGGCTGCTCGCTTCATGTTGCTGCTACAATGGAAAATGGAAGAATTGAGGCCTCCTCTCTTCCTCCTGAGTGGCCTTAAAGCTGCGGGCCTTTTGAGCACTGCCACACAAAATCAAATCACTGCCTCCCTTCTGTCCCCTGCCCACCCATTTCTTTTACCTGCATCAGGAACCAGTATTTCCTCCGGTACCTTCATCCCCCCATTGGGGCACCCATTCTGCACAAACTTTCTCTCCACGGCTGTCCCATTTACCTCCTCCACGATAATTATCCAGAGAGAAGGGGCCAATAGGAGTTGGAGGCAAGTGCTTACTTGCCTGCTTTACCATATCTTTTATTATTTTTTTTTTTTTTGAGACAGAGTCTCGCTCTGTTGCCCAGCCTGGAATACAGTGGCGCAATCTTGGCTCACTGCAACCTCTGCCTCCCGGTTTCCAGCAATTCTGCTGCCTCAGCCTCCTGAGTAGCTGAGATTATAGGCGCCTACCACCACGTCTGGCTAATTTTTGTATTTTTAGTAGAGACAGGGTTTCACCATGTTGGCCAGGCTGGTCTCAAACTCCTGACCTCAGGTGATCCACCTGCCTCAGCCTCCCAAAGTGCTGGGATTACAGGCATGAGCCACTGCTCCTGGCCACTTTACCATATCTTGACTTTGATGTGTACCTGGAGGGCCGAGGCTCAATCCCCTGGAGCTTCCTCACTAGGAGCTCACTGCTTCTGCGGAGCACATCCCGGATCTTGCCCAGAGAGCCACTCCTCTGCAGGGTCCCACTGCCATCCTGGCAGAGAGGGGTAGGCAATGAAAGCTAAGAGGATCCCACACAAACGGGTTTCTGAATCTACTCCTGCCATTTATTCTGTATACATCCCCCACCCCCAAGTCCCAGTAACTAGAAATAAAAGCCCTGTCAAAAGCTGGCTCCCAGAGACACCCCTAAAGGGATACACTAACTAGACAGGGACAGCATGGCCAAGAGCCTCCCACCACCACCAGCAGGAGTGGGCAGGAGAGATGAAAAGGCAATGATGAGACTCACCCCCGACCACTCCACAGCCACAGAAGCATCTTCACCTCCCTCGAATTTCACACTGTCCCCCAAGGCCCTCCTGGGAGGTCTTTCTACCGTCACTCTCTCCAAGCAGCTCTGCCACCTTGGTCTGGCTGATAGGGTCAGTGCCCTGGAAGGAAAAGGAAGGACCTGGGACTTCCTACTCCTTAACTCCTCAGGATGGGGGCTTTCAAATTTTTTTCACCATCAGCCACTGCAAGGAAAACATTTTTCCTTGTGATGTCCCAGCATATACCTACTGGAACAATACTCACCTTTTCTATTTGCAATGCATTGCTGTATATAGATCTGTATATATATTTAGCCCCATGGCCCACACTGAATTGATTTCACAACCTACTATTGAGACTCACAATCTGAGAAACTCTGACTTAGGCCCTCCCCCGACTTCACCACCAGTCCCCTCCTTATGAAAGGGCAGGGTTTCTCCTTCATAGCTCCGTTTAGTGAATCTTGAAACTAGAGTCCTGACCACAAAGTACAGGTGTGGGGGCAAGAACATGCTTAAAAACACCCACAATGACAATACTGCCTCACTTTCCTCTCCCTCCTGGCCTCATCAGCCTTTCCACTTATTCTTAGGAGACTCCCAAGAAACCTCTGCAGTCTCTCATCCCCAGGGCCCTTCTTTCTAGGACCTCCTTCCCCTTTGGGCTTCTGACCTGTTTCCGGGACCGCAGAGCACATTCCTCCAGGGTCTCAGCAGCCTCCCAGCTTTCCCTGGCGCCTATACAGAGCTCCCAGGTTTCTCAGAGTAGTGTTCACGGTGGGGCTGTGGCGAGAAAGAGACCAGAGAAGGAAGGAGAATGAGCTCAGAAAAGAAAAATTTGTCTTCCAAGCAAGACAAGAGGGAAAAAAATAAGAAAATAGGAGAGGGAACAGAGCTAAAGCTGAGGGAAAGTCTAAGGGAGGAAGGGAAAAGGTCTGGGAGGCTGGGAGCAGGGACTGGACGGAGGGCATCGGAGGCCAAGCTGACTTTTCACTGGCAGCTCACCTGCTCACTTTGCAGGCCTTGTACCAGCCTCCATACTCAGCATAGGGTGTGCCACCCTCATGGTGCCGGCTCTGCAGGTTAGAGAGAAGGGCGAGGGGGAGCCAGAGATAAGAATACAGAGATGCTGGGATGCAAGGTGGCATGGGGCTAGGGTGCAGGCTGGGCTGGGGAGGGCACCATGATGCATCTGGGGCTGGTGCTGGGGTGGCAAGTGAGCAGCTGGGCTAATGCAAGGAGTAAGACAGAGACCCTGGGAGCCTTGAGCTCCCCAGGCTGGCCCCCCCTCCCCCACTCACTTTGCTCATTTCCTCCCGCTCCTCTGCATGCATCCAGATGGGCTTGTGGTCATCTGGGGGTGACACATGGGGTGGGGTTAGAGATCAGAGCTAGACAGTGTCGGGGAGCCAGGACCCAGAGGCTGACAAGGCTGGACTGAAGGGGTCTGGCTCCCCCTGGGAACCACTGTGGCCTAACCCCCAACCCTTGGTCTGCATTTCTTTTCCTCCCTGCAGCCCCTTCCCCAGGCCGTCACCACTCACCATCCACAGACCCAAACTCCTGCACATGGGCACGGGTCAGGATCTCTTTGTATAGTGTCTCAGCCTCAGCATATTTGCCCTGTTTCAGGTAACAGGAAGCCTGGGACATGGAAAGGCAAAAATACAGGAACAAAGCATGGAGGGAGGCAAGGTCTTTTTTTTTTCTTTAAATTTTTTTTTTCTTTTTCTTTTTTTTTTTTGCAGACAAGGTCTTCACCAGGCTCAGGGAGTTCCACTCCTCAGTATCTCTATGACTTTCCCCAGAGATCTTTCTCACACCTCCTTCTCCTGGTACAGGGTCAAGGGTATTCCCAGCCCACTCCCAAGAAGCTGTGGAACTTCTATAACTGAAGTTAAGCAGATCCTTCATCCCCAAAGGCAGCCCCAGAAATGGGCACAAAGTTGATGAGAGCAATGTGCCAGATTGTGATGTGTCCTGACTCGACGACTCAGGTGGCCTCTCCCTCCTGTTCCTTCCACCTACTTTGTCCCTTCCTCCCATACCAGGTTGTTCTTGGTCCGGGCTACATTAGGGTTGTCTGGCCCCAGCTGCCCCTCGTAGATGGCCAGTGCTCGCTGGTAGTGGCGTTCCACGGCCTCATACTTGCCCTGGTTTTGGCACAAGAGGGCCAGGTTGTTCAGCTGCTTTGCCACATCTGGGTGGTTAGTGCCCAAGACCTGAAAGGGAACAAAGGTTTGGATAAATGGCTGATTACTTGTGCATGCACAAGCACATTGTGTGTGTGTGTGTGTGTGTGTGTGTGTGTGTGTGTGTTCACATGTAGGCACGCACACGTGGAAAGCAGAGAAATGGGAATGAAGGAAGAGAGAACAAGGCGAGATGGGGGTGAGGAAAAAGAAGTGAAGGAGAAGGGTTAGACCAGAGGAGCCATGTAGAGAAGGGTCACAGTGACAAGGGAAGAAGGGAGAGAGAGCATGGGTACCTTTTCTCGAATCTCCAGTGCCCGCTGGCACAGAGGCTCCGCCTCCTTGTATTTGCCCCTTTTGCCATAGAGCACAGCCAAATTGTTAAGCGTGGCAGCCACCTATGAAAACAGGCATGTCCCCATCAGATACTGGGGTTGCAAAAGACCTACAGGAATCTGAGGTTCCCCACTTCCCAGCAGGGCCCCCACACTCACTGCACAACTCCAAGAGACAAAGACTCTACCACCCTAGCCAGGGGCTGAAGGGAGGGGAAATTGCCGAATAGGATGGCTCTGCGGCTAAGGGATGGTATCGCCCTCTAGGGGGATTTTTAGAAATTTCTGGAGTTGTTTTTTTTTCTTTTGGTTGCATAAAGATTACTTTTGAGGAGGCAAAAACGCTATAGATGTTCTGCATGTGTGGGACAGCTCTGCCAACTTTTGAATGTCCCGCCGGACATCCAAACGCTAAATGTAAACATTGACATTTGATGGGATATCAAGACAGGAGTACGATTTCTGAGATATGTCATCCCTGCCTATCATATATCATACCATAGGGAATTATTTTCACACAGACTCACACTCAAACATAACTTTTCAGCTGGGCGTGGTGGCTCATGCCTGTAATCCCAGCACTTTAGAAAGCTGAGGTGGGTGGATCACTTGAGGTCAGGAGTTCAAGACCAGCCTGGCCAAAATGGTGAAAACCTGTCTCTACTAAAACTGTAAAAATTAACCAGGCATGGTGGCACACACCTGTAAACCCAGCTACTTGGGAGGCTGAAGCAGGAGGATCACTTGAGTCCAGGAGGCAGAAATTACAGTGAGCCAAGATCACACCACTGCACTCCAGGCTGGGCGACACTGCAAGACTCCGTCTCAAAAAAAAAAAAACGACCTTTTCATTTTCCGTACATTGATGATTCTGCCATTTGCTTTGGCCTTGGTGTGATATCCCTACTTAAGGCTGTTTCTCTCTCTCTCTTTTTTTTTTAATCTCACGCTGGGATTACAGGCATGAGCCACCACGAGCGGCTTCTTTTTTTTATTTCTCATTTTATTTTATTTTGAGACAGAGTCTCACTCTGTCACCCAGGCTGGAGTGCAGTGGCATAATCTCAGCTCACTGCAACCTCAGCCTCCCGGGTTCAAGCAATTCTCCTGTCTCAGCCTCCCGAGTAGCTGAGAATACAGGTACCTGCCACCACGCCTGGCTAATTTTTGTATTTTTAGTAGAGATTGGGTTTCACCTTGTTGGTCAGGCTGGTCTCGAACTCCTGACCTCAGGTGATCCACCTTCCTTGGCCTCCCAAAGTGCTGGAATTAGGCTGGATGCAGTGGCTCACGCCTGTAATCCCAGCACTTTGGGAGGCTAAGGCAGGTTGCTCATGAGGTCAAGAGATCGAGACCATCCTGGCCAACATGGTGAAACTCAGTCTCCACTAAAAAATACAAAAATTAGCTAGTCATGGTGGTGTGTGCCTGTAGTCCCAACTACTCAGGAGGCTGAGGCAGGAGAATCGCTTGAACCAGGGAGGCAGAGGTTGCTGTGAGCTGAGATTGCACCACTGCACTCTAGCCTGGCGACAGAGCAAGACTCGGTCTCAAAAAAGAAAAAAAAAAAGTGCCAGGATTACAGGTGTGAGGCACTGTGCCCAACTGCTTTTTATTTTTTTGAAATGGTGTCTTGCTCTGTTGCCTAGGCTGGAGTGCAATGGTGCAATCTCAGCTCCCTGCAACCTCTACCCGCTGGAGTCAACTGATTCTCCTGCTTCAGCCTCCAAATAGTTGGGATTAGTTGGGATTACAGGCATATGCCACCACACCCAGCTAATTTTGTTATTTTTTTTTTCAGTATAGATGGGGTTTCACCATGTTGGCTAGGCTGGTCTTGAACTCCTGACCCGGGTGATCCACCTGCCTCGGCCTCCCAAAGTGCTGGGATTACAGGTGTGAGCCACCACACCCAGCCTCTGTCTCATATACAAATAAATCTGGTCTGTGATTTCTTACAATACTATACTTAAGTGTCCATCTATATTTCAGCTTTTTTTTTTTGAGACAGGAGCTCGCTTTGTTACACAGACTGGAGTGCAATGGCATGATCATAGCTCACTGTCACCTAAAACTCCTGAGCTCAAGCGATCCTCCCACCCTAGACTCCCAAGTAGTTGGGACTACAGGTGTACACCACTGTGCTCAGTTAATTTTTAAAATTTATTATAGAGACAGGGTCTTGCTATGTTGCCCAGGTTAGTCTCCCACTCCTGGCCTCAAGTGATCCTCTTGCCTTGGCCTCCCAAAGTCCTATGAACACAGGCATGACATGACACTGAACCCAGCCTCTCTCTCATTTTTCTAGTACTTCTCATATGGAATGGCTTATTGGTGTTCTAAATCCAGAGTTATTCATTATATATTAGACCACTTTGCTGTTTCTTTTCTTTTTTTGAGACAGGGTCTCACCCTGTTGCCCAGGCTGGAGTGCAATGGCGCAATCTAGGCTCACTGCAACTTCCATCTCCCGGGTGATTCTCCTGCCGCAACCTCCTGAGTAGCTGGGATTACAGGTGCACACCACCACACCTGGCTAATTTTTGTGCTTTTAGTAGAGATGGGGTTTCACCATGTTGGTAAGGCTGGTCTCAAACTCCTGACCTTATGATCCCGCCTGCCTCAGCCTCCCAAAGTGTTGGGATTACAGGCGTGAGCCACCTCGCCCAGCCCACTTTGCTATTTCCTTTAACAAAGTTGTATTCAATACAGCTACTGTTGTATCATATTTTATCTTGTATTACCTTGTATATATTGTTCTTATAAATTACTTTCCTTGTTTTTCTTTTATTAGGGTATCATACTAACTTTTTTGGAAATCATATGTGGATTTATCTATGACTTATCTATGAATTAAGTTCAAGTAAAAAATATTTGTTATAAAAAGGAGTCACTGAGTCCCAGAGAACTGAGAAGCACTAGGATCACTGGACAGTGCCTGGAAGAAAGGACTTCTCATGCCTCCTTCCTCAGCACCCTTAGTGAGTAGACTGAGGGCAGCAGATGGATGAGCTAAGAGAGGCCAACATAGCAATGGTGGGGGTGCAGGGCATGGGGTGGGGAGGGCAAGGTATACTGACAGCAGGATGGTCCGGGCCCAGGGTGCTCTCCCGGATGCTGAGGGCATCATTCAGCAGGTGGGCAGCTTCCTTATACTTATTCTGGTCCCTGGAAGAAGACAAAAGTGACAGGAGTTATCCTGAACTCTGCCCACAAGCCTTCTCCCTCTCTCCCTCCCTTTGGGAGGACTGAGTACATTTAAGGATGGGGGATCTCCATGAGGAGACAGGAAGCCTGGTGTGGACAGTGAGGGGGCTTCACTGACACACTCATACCAGAATGCAGGGCACTGCCATCCCAAGAGAAGGCCACAAGTCATAGGAAGTGAGGGGGTGGGGGAAGAGAGAGGGATAGAGAGGGGAAGAAAGAGAGAGAGAGAGAGACAGAGAGAGAACTCCTCAAAAGAGAAATTAGAGGGACAAGGAGCCCAAGAGATGAGTAAATGCTTAGATATGGGAAAAGTAAGAGTTCTGGCACATTAGGAAGCACCCTAGTGTGGTGTATCTGGGAAGCCCAACAGGGAGGAGAGATACCCTGTGAAGAGGAAGAATGGAAGCCAAAGGAGGACCAAGGTGGGAATGTGGGGGAAGATTCTGGACACTGGAGAAAGGAAGTCCTCACCGATACACCAAAGCAAGGATGTTGAGCATGGTGGCGACATCAGGGTGGCCACGGCCTGATGTGCGCTCCAGGTCCTCTAGTGCCTGCTTACAGAGTGGCACGGCCACCTCATAGCGACCCTGGGCTGCATACTGGATCACCAGGTTGTGCAACGTCCGCAATCTTGCTGGGATCTCATATCCACCCTGCTGGGCTGCCGCAGCACCTTGACCACGGGACACTAAACCATCACAGAACATAAACAAGAGACTCTTCCTCTCCCCTTTGCTGTCTGCCCATCCACTCTCCATCGCATGTCTTGTTCCATACCTGTGCCCACCCCTACATGGGCTCTCAATCAAGACCTGTTTCAAGTGCTATTCTTTTATTCACTCCCCTGGCCTATGCCCATCACAACCCCAGTTGTTCACCCAGTAATTCATACATTCAACAAACATTTATTTAATAAGTATGAACCAGGAGATATCCCAGGAGTACAAAGGTAAGAAAGACCTGGTTCTTTCCCTTGAGGGGCTCATGGTCTCCCCATCTCAGGTTCATTCTCCCACTGGACAGTGAACTCCTTACTGGCGAGACCTATTTCATTTCCATCTCAGTACTCCTAGTGCCTAGCACAGTACCTGCCACATATTCAGTGTTTAATAAATGTTCGTTCAATTGAGAGGCTAAGGAAATCTAAGTACTAGCCCGGCCCCTGCCCTAACTCCAGAGGAAGTGGAAAACCTGTTTCTAGATGGTGTGTGTCCCCTGTGCTAGGACAGCTAGGGCCAGCCTCCTGCTATCCCTTTTACCCTCCCATTCCAGAGGCAGACTCACAGCCATTGCTGGGGTCCTCTTCCTCCTCATTAGGGAAGAGGTCATCCAGGGAATCCTTGGTGGCATCACCTTCTTCTCCTCCTAGAAGAGAAGAAGCAACATGTGAAGACCAAGATATCCCTAGTAGCCTCCTTAGTGACCCCTCTAAGCCATGAAATCCCGGAAGATGGGGCCTAGGAGAAGACTGTTGTTCTTGTCTCTGCTGCTGGAAAAGCTAGCATCTGGCCCAGCCAAGCTCAGGCCTCTTGTTTGTAACAGCCAGAGAAGCTTTGAACAAAATCTCAAGACCTCCCCCTCCTTCTCATACAGAAAGTTTCCTCCTAACCACCCTCAATCTCTCCTCAACTCTTGTAATTATGGCCCTATGCTGATCTCTGTGTGTTTACGTTGATTATATATCTGCCCTGTCTCTCCTGAGGGAAGAGAGTGTGTCTGATCTTATTGACATGTACCCAAAAAGTGTCTAGCTCAGCCTGGTGCCCATCATCTGCACAGCTCATTCTAGACTTACTGCAAAACCCTCCCTCACTGTCTAACCTATTCTGCACTAGGAAAATCTGCTTTTCCCCATCAGGAACTGCAGCCTCAAACAAACACCAGCCCTCCTACCCAGCTTCAGCAATGTGTCCTGTGCAATTCATCTACTCACTTTCCCTGGGACAGACCAGCTTTTCCAGGCTGTAAGCCTTATCGATGACACCCTGTACTCCAGTCTAAAAAGCTCCTCCCTCTTCCTCACCATGAACTTTCAAAATCCATTCTAACTCCTAAGCCACTCAAATGGGAAATCCAACCTGTATCCTACCCATTCCTGTACCCTGCTTCCTCTATTTTTTTGTTTGTTTTTTGAGACAGTCTCTAGTCTAGCAACAGCCCAGGCTAGAGTGCAGTGGCACAATCACAGCTCATTGCAGCTTCCACCTCCTGGGCTCAAGCGATCCTCCCACCTCTGCCTCCAGAGTAGCTGAAGCTTCAGGTATGCACGACTACATCAGGCTAATTTTAAAATATTTTTGTAGAGATGGGGTCTCACTATGCTGCCCAGGCTCCCTGCTTCCTCTATGAACTCTTCTTAGACCATTCCAGCCCTTAGAGACATATCTCCATGAAATTCTCCCCCACACAGACTGAACCACTCACCCAGCACTGAGCATTTGCTGCTTTGTATGTGTTCAAATATGTGTTCTTGTCACATGTGTTCTTATGGGTAAGACTTGTTCCCTATAGATATAGCTCAAGAAAACACATACTCTCAGCCAGGCGCGGTGGCTCATGCCTATAACCCAGCATTTTGGGAGGCCAAGGCAGGCAGTTCACTTGAGGCCAGGAGTTTGAGACCAGCCTGGCCAACATGGCAAAACTCCGTCTCTACTAAAAATGCAAAAATTAGCCAGGTGAAGTGGCAAGTGCCTGTAATCCCAGCTACTCGGGTGGCTGAGGCATGAAAATTGCTTGAACCCCAGAGGCGGAGATTGCAGTGAGCTGAGATGGCCTCACTGGACTCTGCTGATGAGGGTTAAATTTCACACATTTTGGGCCGGGCATGATAGCTCATACCTGTAGTCCCAGCACTTTGGGAGGCCGAGGTGGGCAGATTACCTGAGGTGAGGAGTTCAAGACCAGCCTGCTCAACATGGTGAAACTCTGTCTCTAATAAAAATACAAAAATTAGCCAGGCATGATGGCGGGCGCCTGCAATCCCAGCTATACGGGAGGCTGAGGCCGGTGAATCACTTGAACCTGGGAGGCAGAGGTTGCCGTGAGTCGAGAATGCACCATTGCACTCCAGCCTGGGCAACATGAGTGAAACTCCATCTCAAAAAAAAAAAAAATTCACACATTTTGAAAGCAAATTTTAGGAAGGTCATGCTCAACTGGGCTATGCTTTCTCTAATTGTAGCACGTAGGATTCTAGACTGGAATTGTCCAGGTGCTTGTCTATCTCCCTCACAAGCTTGTAATTGTGAGAGCAGGAACTCTGTCTGTCCCATTCACCAGTGCAGTGCACAATGCCTGGTATATAGTAGGCATTTCATTAAATGTTGACTGAAAGAGCTGAACATTGTTTTTCCTCTTGCTGTCTCTTGGCTTTGGCGTCAGGGCTAAAAAGGAATTCTTTCAAGTGAAAGCAGGTTGGGTAGAGCTGATGGACCCTGAGGATGACAGGGCAATTACCCCATGTCTGTGGTAACTCCCGGCTGCCCACCCCCTCAGCCAGTCTCCCCTGTGCACACTCACGGTGGTGTGTCCATCCTCATCATACTGCCGCAGCTGCCCCAGAAACTCCAGGTGCTTCTTTTCCTCCTCCAGCTGAGCCACAGCCTGTTCACTGCGCTGTAGCCGCTGCTGGGTGTCAGCCAGCTCATCCCGCAGCCACTGGTTCTCCTGGCATAGCCGCCGCACCTGAGCCCGCAGCTTCTGTTTCTCTGACTCCACTGTGGTCAGATGGCTAGCTAGAGCCAGCATCACCTAGATGGGCACATATCCTGAGCTCCAGATTCTGAGTGGGAGTATTCAGGTACAGGTGGAAGGGGAGTCTACTGGAGGTGGCAAGACTGGCAGGGGCACAGAGGAGCCAGAAGGTGGGCATGTAGCAATGGCTCTACCTTCAAAACATACCCTGAATCCAATTTCCCACCACCTCCACTGCCATTACCTTAGGCCAAGCCACTATCAATTCCCACCCAAATTACAGTAGCTTCCTCACTGGCCTCCTGGTTTCTGCTCTTGTTCCCCTGTTGTCTATTCGTAACTCAGCAGCCAGATGATGCCAAGCTTGACCACATCACTCCTCTTCTAAAAACATTCCAATAGTTTCCATCTCACTCAAAGTAAAATCAGGGCTGGGTGCGGCAGCTCACGCCTGTAATCCCAGCACTTTGGGAGGCAGAGGGAGGCGGATCACGAGGTCAGGAGTTCGAGACCAGCCTGGCCAACTTGGTGAAACCCCTGCATCTTCGTATTTGTAAAAATACAAAAACTTAGCCAGGCATGGTGGTGTATGCCTGTAGTCCCAGTCTACTCAGGAAACTGGGGCAGGAGAATCACTTGAACCCTGCAGGAGAATTGCTTGAACTCAGCAGGCAGAGGTTGCAGTGAGCTGAGATCACGCCACTCCAGCCTGGGCAACAGTGAGAGACTCCATTTCAAAAAAAAAAGTCAAATCAAAGTCCTCAGGATGGCCTACAAGTTCCACATGATCTTATCTCCCTCCTCTCCAACCCTATTACCCCTCAGACTTAATTTTCTACTTTGCTTCTCCTTATTCACTCTACTGCAGGCATACTGGCCCCTTGCTATTCACTGACCTGACCAGGCAGACTTCCGTTCAGGGCCTCTGTACTTGCTGCTCTCTCTGCTTAGGACACCCTTCCCCTGTTGATGGCATGACTCATTCCCTCACCTTCAAATCTTCGTCAAATTGTCACCTTTTCAGTAAGGCCTTTTTTGACCAGCCTATCTAAAATTATACCCTGTCTCTATAGTCCCTAGTTTCCTTCCCTGCTTTATTTTTATCTTTTATCCTTAGCAATTATCACTCTGGCATACCAAATGTATTTATGTACTGTTTGTCTTCCCCAGCTAGAAGGTAAGCTCCGAGATGGCAAAGATTTTTACAGTTTTGTTCAATGATGTATCTCTTCAGTACCCAAAAGCAGTCTGGCACACAGTAGGGACTCAATACATATTTAATGAATGAATGCAAACGTCTAGGGCGAGGTGATCCCAAGCAACCCCAAACCTCCAATCAGATAACTGCTCCTCCATCCACCCTGGACCACTTGACACCAGCCTTGCCCTCTCACCTGGGCCTCACTCAGCCCGAGCTCAATGTTTTCCATAGAACGGCGAAGTTGCCGGGCCTTCTCATGCACCAGCCCTTCCTCATGGTCTCCCTGCAGACACTCAATGGTCTGGGACAGGCTTTGCAGCACAGCCTGGTGTTCACTGTGTAGGGCCTCTAGCCCTTGGCTCACCAGCCGTGTGCTCCCCCAGGATCTCCTCTTGGCTAAGCCGGTGCCCTGTAGGCTCATCTCGCTGCCCCAACACCAGGCCTGACATCCTGGCCAGGGGTCCTTGCCTGGTCTAGGAAGAAACAACAAAATTCAGCTGGAGTAAAGATGAGACAGAGAAGCTGAGCGACTTTCTTAGAAGGTGGTGAGAATCCAAGTAAAGGGACAAAAGTAAGAGTGACCCAGTGGCTTTGGAGAGAGAAAGTGACTAGCAGGCAGGGAGCCTACATCACTAAACTCAAAGCTACGGTTGTGGGCAAAGAGAGAGGGAGATGAACTGACTTAAATAAAGGAAGACTATAGCAGGAACAAAGGTGCTTAGAACTAGCAGGATTTAGGACTTAGAAAGACAACAGAAGAGCAGTTAGAGAGAGAGCCTGGATTAGGAAAAGGAATCAGGGACGAGAGACAACACCCAGGCGATCACAGAGGGACTGTGGGAGAGCTGCAAAGGGAACAGGGTTGAAGTGGGAGATATGCAGAAAACAGTGCAGGAGTTTAGACAAAAGGGAAGGAATCTCTGCAAAGTTAAATCAGGGAAGAAAGGGAAAAGAAGAAAACAGGAGCCTTCCTTGCAGGATCCACATTAGAGCGTGCCAGAAAACTCAAGGCCTTCACGCTGCGTCACCTGCAGAACTAAATCCAGCATCTCCAGACCTGGTCAGCCCTGCATCTTTTCCCACTAACCTTCAACCCC
Organism: Ateles fusciceps; assembly: GCA_036589455.1. Lineage (NCBI taxonomy): Eukaryota > Metazoa > Chordata > Mammalia > Primates > Atelidae > Ateles > Ateles fusciceps. Next base: position 4,448,439 of record JAZHEH010002241.1, read on the forward strand.
TACTTCCCACCCCCCCAGGACTCACGCTGTGTTCCCACTTCCTGAGAAGGGTCTTGTTTCTAATCTTTGAAGTCTTCTTACCTGTGTACAGACCAGAGCCCCTGGCTGTGGGACTCAGGCCGGAGCCCGGAAGAAACTCTGTTCAGCAGCCAGAGAGTCAGAAGGATCTGCCCTGCCCAAAGTCCAGAAGTCCAGCGTTCCCACCCCTCTCTCTCACCACTTCACAGCTACCCAGAGGACCCGGCACAGAGCCCCACCCAGGACAAACACCCTCCCTCTCCCCCCTCCCCTCCCTCTACCTACAGGTCTTCAAAGACGCCCAATTCCCTTCTCCTTTCCCATGCCAGCCTCCCTAACCACAGGCCTGGGGAGCTACAGTCTCCCACGAAGAGAGTGAGAGAGACTTAATCAGAGACCTACAGCAAGAGGCGTGTCTGGGAAAGGGGAGGGGAGGAACACCTGGTCACTCCAAACCCAGTCATTTCCATGGCTTTGTCTCTGTCACGGTCACCTACAAACAGGCTTTGAGAGGAATCACCGTAGGCTGCCTCCCCTAATGCCCGATGATGCAGGGAAAAATGGGAGGTCTGCTGAGCGGCTGCGGGTCTCAGGGAACCGCGGCGCTACAGAGGGTCTCCCGGACTTGGGAACGCAGAAGAAGAGTGCCTTGGGCTGTCGACCTGCCCTGGGGGCCAGTGTTGGGGAGCGTGAGATGGGCGGGGCAGGAGGGGGGAGGGGGAGGTGTGGATGGACGACTGAGGTCCGCGGCTCCAGCGAGGACCAGGAGGCCCAACGACCCCGAGGTCACTGAGTCAGCCGGTGGCGCAGGGGGCGGGGCAGGCCGTCTATCTGTCTGTCTGGACGCCAAGGGGCGGGGAAGAATCGCGAAGGGCGGAGTTTTTGAGTCCGGAGTTTTGTAAGGTTGGTTGAAGGGGGTTTGTTCATCTTTCTGGGAGTGCGAGAATAAAAGATGGCAGAGACCATAACCTTCAGCCCCAGAGGTACTGAAGACTCAAAGACTCACCTGCAATCTACCGGTCTGGCTGCCGCTCTTGCCGGTACTGCCCCTTTAAATTCATGATGGCTGCCGCTCGAGGCAATTGTTTTGACGGGTCCAAGGGGGCGGGACCTGTTTCCTAGTCACGCGACATTAGAGCTGCCCGCGGATTGGCTGTCATCGCGTCAGGTAGAAAGGAGGTGTGTATCCAGCTTGGGCTCCAGTTTTTGCCCGCCTCCTTTTACGTTATTGCGGAGCGACGGCGCCGGACAGTTAACGTCATCTAGGAGCGCCGAGCAGCTCCGCTAAAAGTAAGGGTGTTGTGCTGAGCCCTAGCTAACCCGATGGCCCTGTGGGCGCTGACCCGCGCTCTGCGCTCTCTGAGCCTGGCGCCTCCGACCGTCGCCGCCCCTGTCCGAAGTCTGTTCCTTGCCGCGAAGGTAATCCACCTTACCCGGGAAGAAGGCTGGTTCCATTCGGGCTGCCGGAGATGGGGTCTGCGGGGATGCGAGACCGGGGATGCGAGGCTGGTCAGGAGCCACGCAGGTCCATGACCTTCGATAAGGCACTCTCAGCCTCATCTTTCTCCTCTATAAATGTTGCTGTCTTATAGGGCGAAATTCTTCAGACGAGATACTTAAGGTGAAAGTGCTTTGGAGATCACCAGTTGCACAGGTTTCAGTAATAACTAACATTTACCCGAGTGCTTATGATAAGCCAGGTATAGGTAATAGACGTTTCAAATAAATTAGCTCCTTTCAAACACTCTATAAAGAAGTTATTATTTCCATTTTATAGATGAGAAAATTGATAAGGAATCCAAGGTCACACACCAACTATCAGAATTAAGCTGTCTGGCTTTCAGAACCTGTGCTCTTAACCATTATGATATGATACCTACAAGGATGAGTTACTGCTGAGGTTAGAGAATGCAGAGTAAGATACCAAGAACAGTGGTCTTAGGGGAAGGTATCTTGAGGTCCTAGTAGGTGACTGGTAAGTTACACAAAAGAGAAGTTGTAAGTCTTGCCCCCTCTGGAGCTCTCAGGCTGATTATGGTAGAGTTTGGCAGATGCATATTTAAAATTCAAATCCAAACCAACCTACTCTGTAATACTGGGAATACAGCAAGGAACAAGAGCGAAATGACCCCCGCCCCCGAGTTCATATGTGAAAAAGTCCCAGAAACATAATGCAGAGGGCAAAAGGAATTGGCACTGATGATGGTACACAGATGTGTGGATATTACCAGCTCTGAAGAACGGGATTGTTTAGAGAAGAACAGATTCCTGGAGATAGAGAGTTCTAGCCACATTTGGAAGGAGATGACCAAGGGGAGAACCTTACTGTGTGAGCTGTGATGGGTGAAGTTTTTGGATGGCTGGTTTGGGACATATCCTGGAGGAAGTGGGCTACAAGCTAAAATTGATCTGTGTACGCTGCCTTGGTTCTCTGATGCTTTGCCTTCAACTAGCTTTCAAATGAAAGATGTCTCTTTATCCCCCAGATGACGGACAATGCCCTCCTCCAACAGCCCTCTGTCTTGATGTTGCTCCCCTGCCGCCTAGTCCTTACTTCTGCGGCCCTTAATGCCAACTTTGTATCCTGGAAGAGTCGTACCAAGTACACCATTACACCAGTGAAGATGAGGAAGTCTGGGGGCCGAGACCACACAGGTGGGAACAAGGACAAGGGGGATTTAAGCAGTCAAAGGGAAAAACATGTTAAGACCCTAGACCTGTGTATTGACACACTTGTACCTTGTAAGGCTGAGGAACGTAATTAAAAAGCACTTATTTGGCTCCTTTTGCATGTAGTGTGTGCACAGGAACCAGAAAGTAGAATACAAAACAATAAATAAAACTGATCTGTGCTTCTAAAGATAATTTGGGTAATTGAAAAGAGACGGCCATACACAGGAAGTACCATGACATTTTCCTTCACACCCTTCAAAAATTTATAACAGGCCAGGTAAGGTGGCTCATGCCTATAATCTCAGCACTTTGGGAGGCCGAAGCAGGCAGATCACCTGAGGTCACAAGTTTAAAACCAGGCTGGACAACATGGTGAAACCCCATCTCTACTAAAAATATAAAAATTGGCTGGGTGCAGTGGCTCACACTGTAATCCCAGCACTTTGGGAGGCCAAGTGGGCAGACCACTTGAGGCCAGGAATTCAAGACCAGCCTGGCCAAAATGGCCAAACCTGTCTCTACTAAAAATATAAAAATTAGCCAGGTGTGGTGGCGCAAGCCTGCAATCCCAGCTACTTGGGAGGCTGAGGTACGAGAATCACTTGAACCCGGGAGGGGGGAGGCTGCAGTGAGCTGAGATCATGCCACTGCACTCCAGCCTGGGCGACAGAGCAAGACTCTGTCTTAAAAAAAAAAAAAAAAAAAAAAAAAAGATTAACCAGGTGTGGTGGTGGGCACCTGTAATCCCAGCAACTCAGGAGGCTGAGGCAGGAGAATTGCTTGAACCCAGGAGGCAGAGGTTGCAGTGAGCCAAGATTGTGCCATTGTATTCCAGCCTAGGTGACAGAGCAAGACTTGTCTCAAAAAAAAAAAAAAAAAAAAAATTACAACAGGCCAGGTGTGGTGGCTCCTGCCTATAATCCCAACACTTTGGAAAGCCAAGGCAGAAAGATCACTTGAGGTCAGGATCCAGCCTGGGCAAGAGTGATATCCCATCACATGTACACAAAAAAATTTTAACAGTTGAAATTATCTGAGTATGATTTACATGGCTCTCAGTAAACTTACTGAGTTCAGTAATTTGAAAATGTTTTATCTGGAAGTTTTATACAATTTCAGTAAAGATATAATGTTTTTTCATGAAGCTTCATGTTGGTATTGCCCCTCCTTACTCTAGTGTGCTGTGCAAATTTTTATCATTTTCTGCTTGTGCCAGTGTTAAGCACTGTTCTCTGGCAGAGAATGGGCCAGTTTCCAGTGCTGAAAACTGAGCTACTCTGACCTGAATCATATCCCCGACTGTTCTGAACCACAGGCCGAATCCGGGTGCATGGTATTGGCGGGGGCCACAGGCAACGTTATCGCATGATTGACTTTCTGCGTTTCCGGCCTGAGAAGACCAACTCAGGACCTTTTGAGGAGAAGGTTATCCAAGTCCGCTATGATCCCTGTAGGCAAGTTTGGGATATGGGATGATGATGGGATGGTCTGCATAACTGCATAGCTTCTCAGAGGATGTGGGCTTCCAAGATGGTCTGTTTACCTGTCCCTCACTCTAATCAGGTCAGCAGACATAGCTCTGGTTGCTGGGGGCAGCCGGAAACGCTGGATCATTGCCACAGAAAACATGCAGGCTGGAGATAGAATCTTGAACTCTAACCACATAGGCCGAATGGCAGGTGAGAGGTGGCTACCGGATGTGAGGGCTGGAGGCAGCGAAGGTTCTAGTGCTAATGAAATCCTGTCTTTTAGTTGCTGCTCGGGAAGGGGATGCGCATCCTCTTGGGGCTCTGCCTGTGGGGGACCCTCATCAACAACGTGGAAAGTGAGCCAGGCCGGGGTGCCCAGTATATCCGGGCTGCAGGTATGGGGAAAGGAGTTACCTGGGTCCTAGAGTTTAGAAGGGCAAGGAGAGTCTGAACCTGTGGTTCTACATCTGGTACTGGTAGAGAAAAGGAAGAAACAAGAAACATGAGGATGAAGATGTGCATGTGTTTTGACTTAAAACATAGCATTTATCCTTCTTTGTGTATCTGCTCCTAAAGAGCAAAGCAAGGGCAGCATGTGGGGTATGTCCCCTGTGTAAAACCCTCAACACCCTTGTTTTGTGGAGGGTGTCAAATTGGCTTCTTTCCCCAGGGACGTGTGGTGTGCTACTGCGGAAGGTGAATGGCACAGCCATTATCCAGCTGCCCTCTAAGAGGCAGATGCAGGTGTGTATGGGTATGGGTGGGAGGGGGTCAGCAAAGGAGGAATTTTTGGAATGTAACTTTCCTGTCTGGGATAGGTCCCAGGTGTTTTACGATGCAAGGAACTGCCTTGAGCTGAGTCCGTCCCTTTCTGCCACATGACAGGTGTGCTTTATCAGATTGGCATCATAACTAACTTTTTTTTTTTTCAAGACAGAGTCCTGCTCTGTCACCCAGGCTGGAGTGCAGTGGGGCGATCTCGGCTCACTGCAACCTCCACCCCCCAGGTTCAGTCTATTCTCTTGCCTCAGCCTCCCAAGTAGCTGGGACTATAGGCACGCACCACCACACTTGGCTGATTTTTTAAATTTTATTTTATTTTATTTTGAGATGGAGTTTCACCCTTGTTGCCCAGGCTGGAGTGCAATGGCATGATCTCGGCTCACCAAAACCTCCACCTCCCAGGTTCAAGCGATTCTCCTGCCTCAGCCTCCTGAGTAGCTGGGATTATAGGCATAGGCCACCACGCCTGGCTAATTTTGTATTTTTAGTAGAGACAAGATTTCTCCATGTTGGTCAGGCTGGTCTCAAATTCCCAACCTCAGGTGATCCACCTGCCTCGGCCTCTCAGAGTGCTGGGATTACAGGCGTGAGCCACTGCGCCTGGCCAATTTTTGTATTTTCTAGAGATGGGGTTTCGTCATGTTGGCCAGGCTGGTCTCAAACTCCTGACCTCTTAATCTGCCCACCTCAGCCTCCCAAAGTGCTAGGATTACAGGGCTGAGCCACCGTGCCTGTCCCTAATTAATTTTTTTTGAGACAGGGTTTCTGTTGCTTGAGTGCAGTGGCACAAGCATAGCTCACTGCAGCCTCAAACTCCTGGGTCCAAGCGGTCCTTCTGCCTCAGCCCTCCAAGTAGCTGGGACTACAGGCACCTGCCACTACGCCCAGCTAATTTTGATATTTTTTATAGAGAAAGGGTTTTACCATGTTGCCCAGGCTGGTCTTGAACTGGCTTAAGCGATCTGCCCTCCTAGGCCTCCCAAAGTGCTGGGATTACAGGTGTGAGCCAGTGCACCTGGCCTCGGCTAATATTTTTTATTTTTGTAGAGATGGAGTCTCACTATATTGCCTGGGCTGGTCTCAAACTGGGCTCAAGTTATCCTCCAGCCTTGGCCTCCCAAAGTGCTGGGATTACTGGTGTGAGTCAGTGCACCCAGCTCTTTGTTTTCAACTACCTTGTTCCTCCTGTAGGACCTTCACTTAGCTTCACCCGTCTTGTGCTTTTTCTTTCTCCTCTCCCCTTCTCTCATTGAGTCTGAGACGCCCCCCCAAGGGTTGTGCTCTAAACATTGTCAAATCTTTCCCCGACATCGTACATTCTTCTCCATCTGTTTTCTCTGTCAGGTACTGGAAACGTGCATAGCAACAGTAGGTCGAGTATCCAACGTTGATCATAACAAACGGGTTATTGGCAAGGCAGGTCGCAACCGTTGGCTGGGCAAGAGGCCTAACAGTGGGCGATGGCACCGCAAGGGGGGCTGGGCTGGCCGAAGATTCGGCCACTACCCCCCCATGAAGAGTTATGTGAAGCTGCCTTCTGCTGCTGCCCAAAGCTGATATCCCTGTACTCTAATAAAATGCCCCACCTCCTGATTTTATCTGTTACTGTTTTTTTTGCGGGGGAGGGGATGGTACAGACTGAATGTGGGGGGGAGAAGGAGCAAAAGTGTCGGAGAAAGAGAAAGACAGGACACTGTGGGTCTGCCCCCACCCCAGTTCCCTTAAAGGTAATGGAGCCCGGGGATGGAAATTAATGACGTCCAAGGCCTTTTCCAGTTCTGACTTTGGGAAACGGGGGAGGGCACTTCCGGCAGGAGGGAAGACGAAAAGGAAGAGGAAAGGGCGGCGCAGGGAAGGAGGTGCTGCGTCGCCAAGGTGGCACCCGCAGCTCCGCCCCGGCGCTCTCCCGGGGCCCCTAGCTTTCCGCTAGGTCTGGCGGAAATGAGCCGTGGCTTTTGGCGGGCGGAGTCACTGGCAGGGACCAGGCCCCACCCTGCCCCAGTAGCTGCCGACCCACGCGGGTACCGTTCTGTTCTGCAGAGGCACACCCCCTCCCGTCTCTCCGTGTGGGGCCCAGGTGGGGCCCAATTCGTCGCCAGCATCTGTGCCGCGTGCCTTGCTCTGTGAAGGACAGTCCTCGCACCAGGACCCCGGTGGACTTCTGAGGTGGCCAGAGCCCCGCCGCGGCCCCTTGCTCCTCCCCTGCTCGCTTGCCCGTGGATCCTCGCGCTCACCTGACCTCGGCCCCCAATCCCACCGTGTCTCTGGGTTCTAGTTTATGGGAGTTAGCCCCTCTCCCCACGACCTTATCGCGCGCGCGCGCCCCAGGCTTCTCGGGTCTCCAACCTCGGTCCCCCAAGCCTCGCGCCCCTCCCCTACCTGGTCTCCTGTGCACCCTGCCCTGGGTCTCACAGCGCCCCCACCAGCCCTGTTGCTCCTGTTGCTCCAGTCAGAGGTGCCTCCAGCCCTTCGCGCCTTGCCCTCACACTCCACCACCATTTCTCGGGTCTCTTAACTCTGCAACTGACACTCCCAAGCTCCAGTCCTGGAGACAGCACCCTTTTCCACACACACTCGTGATCTCCTTCCCAGCCACCCCAAACCTACCCCCTCTGGGCTTCACATGCCCCCAGGGTTGCTGCCTGTTCCAAGGTCTTGGGATTCAGTTGTAACTCCAAGGCTGCCCTGCCCCCGCTGTCCGCCCACTATTCCAAACCCACCCACTCCAGGCCGCGGGGTCTTGGGGGACCTTCCTTTTAGCCCCCAAAGTTTGTGTTCTTTCACAACAAAACTCCAGTGTTCTCCGCTTAGGCCTGCCGCCATCCAGCATGCAGCATGCAAACTCCTAGGCCTGGCTTTACCCCACCCTGCCGGACAGCTGTTGCCATTTGCTTCCCCACCTCCTGGATGTCTGATTTTCTGACCTCTCCTTACTCTAGCTTGTCTGTTCTCTCTTCCTTGTGTGCTCCAGGTGCCAGGATGGTGGGGGAACTCCGCTACAGGGAATTCAGGGTGCCCCTGGGGCCTGGCTTACATGCCTATCCTGATGAGCTGATCCGCCAGCGAGTGGGCCATGATGGGCGTCCTGAGTACCAGATCCGCTGGCTCATCCTGCGGCGTGGCGATGATGGGGACGGGGGCTCTGGCCAAGTGGACTGCGAGGCTGAACACGTCCTGCTGTGGATGTCTAAGGATGAGATCTATGCCAACTGCCACAAGATGCTGGGCGAGGATGGCCAGGTCATCGGGCCCTCCCAGGAGTCTGCAGGGGAGGTTGGGTCCCTGGACAAATCTGTACTGGAGGAGATGGAAACCGATGTGAAGTCCCTCATTCAGAGAGCCCTTCGGCAGCTGGAGGAGTGTGTGGGCACCATCCCTCCTGCTCCTCTACTTCACACTGTCCACGTGCTCAGCGCCTATGCCAGCATCGAGCCCCTCACTGGGGTGTTCAAGGACCCAAGGGTCCTGGACTTGCTCATGCACATGTTGAGTAGTCCCGATTATCAGATTCGCTGGAGCGCAGGCCGGATGATACAAGCCCTGTCCTCCCATGATGCTGGTGAGGGGCAGTGTGGGGAGGAAGGGAAAGCAGGAGAAGGGCTGGGTCGGCTCAGGGACTCACAGGACACTGTGGCAGGAGCCTCTGATCTCATCAGTACGTAAATGACTCTGTTGCCCTTCTCTTAGAGTTGGAAGCAAAGGAGGTGGGAATGGGGGTGAGGGCAGGGGTATCTGCCAAAAGAGGAAACACTATCTTCAAGAACCTCATATTAATTAGTTACTTTTTATGCAAAGGAAGAATTTAGAGTTTAGACTATCGCAGATTGTGTGTGTGTATATAAGTTAGCAAATTTTAACTTTTGAAGCAAATCAATTATTTCCCACTGTGTGGTGGCAAAAGGATTGGATTGAAAGAGTAGAGGGTCTAAGATTTTAGGAATGGTGAGGTTGGGGGAGGAGTTACAGATTGGGGTATGGGTTACAGGGACCCGGACTCAGATCCTTCTGTCACTGAGCCAACAAGAAGCCATTGAGAAACACCTGGATTTTGATAGCCGCTGTGCTCTGCTAGCACTGTTTGCACAGGCCACGCTCTCTGAACATCCCATGTCTTTCGAGGGCATTCAGCTACCACAGGTAACCTTTGGGGTGTAAGGTGGGGGAGCTTGTGAACCAGATCTAGGGACTGGGTCTTTGCACCTGTCTACAGAGGATAGTATGGAGAGAGGGGCTTAAACTGGGACAAGGTGGATGTAGACCAAAGGTTGTATCCCACAGGTCCCAGGAAGGGTGCTCTTCTCCCTGGTGAAGCAGTATTTGCATGTCACCTCGCTTCTGGATCAGCTGAACGACAGTGCTGCGGAGGCAGGAACCCAGAACACCTCTGCTCCTGAGGAGTTGAGCGGGGAGAGGGGTCAACTGGAGCTGGAGTTCAGTATGGCCATGGGCAACTTGATCTCAGAGCTGGTGCAAGCCATGCGCTGGAACCAGGCCTCAGACAAACCAAGGAGCTCCGCACGGTCCCCCCGGTTCCATCTTCCAGCCTCAGCTGGCAGCTGTGAGCCCAGGGCTCCCCCCCGCCACCCAGGCTCAGCCCTCCATCAGGAGGTCAAGACGGTTTCGCCCTCGTTCTGAGTTTGCAAGTGGCAATACCTATGCCTTGTATGTTCGGGACACACTGCAGCCAGGGATGCGAGTGCGGATGCTGGATGATTATGAGGAGATCAGTGCTGGGGACGAGGGCGAGTTCCGGCAGAGCAACAGCGGCGTGCCTCCTGTGCAGGTGAGTGGCACACAGTGGTGCGACACTGCTGGGGGTCTATTTGGGGTGGGGCAGAGCTGGGGACTTCCCCACAGGGGCCTCTAGCAGGCCACCCAAAGAGAAAGCTTTCAGTAAGATTGGGATGGTGGACCAGGCACAGTGGTTCATGCCTATAATCCCAGCACTTTGGGAGGCCAAGACGGGTGGATCACGAGGTCAGGAGTTCAAGACCAGCCTGGCCAGCATAGTGAAACCCTGTCTCTACTAAAAATACAAAAAATTATCTGGGCGTGGTGGCAGGCGCCTGTGATTTCAGCTACTCAGGAGACTGAGGCAGGAGAATCACTTGAACCCGGGAAGTGGAAGTTGCAGTGAGCTGAGATCACACCATTGCACTCCAGCCCAGGCAACAGTGCGAGACTTCATCTCAAAAAAAAAAAAAAAAATCTGAGTTTAGGAGGTTGTGAAGGCAAGAAGACTCACACCCAGGAAAAAACAAATATAGCCAGACTCCTCCAAAAGTCAGGGTCAGGGAGATGGAGTGGTGGAGGCCAGAAGGAAGTGTGGGGGGCATAAGCCATGAAAGATAGGGTGAGAGGAGAGGCAGGCCCATCCCCCAAGGGAGAAGGCATCTTTTGCATATGTATGTGTGTGTGTGTGTGTGTGTGTGTGTGTGTGTGTGTGTGTGTGTGTGTCTATTCTCCATATGCTGCTGTTTTGTTACATGGAGGTTTTTCTAAAACCTGGCCAGGTACTCACCCTGAGGGCTATAAGTCCTCAGTTTGGGCCACAGCCAGTCATTAATGAGTCCTCCCTTCCCCTTCTCTCTCTTTTTTCCCTATCCTCCAGGTGTTGTGGGAGTCAACAGGCCGTACCTATTGGGTGCACTGGCATATGCTGGAGATCTTGGGCTTTGAGGAAGACATTGAGGACGTGGTTGAGTCTGATGAGTACCAAGGGGCGGTGGCCAGTGGAGTCCTAGGTAGAGGTGAGCTCAGGGAGTAAGCAAGGGTCAGCTCTGAGCAGAGTAGCGGTGGTCCGGCTGAGTTGCTAGTGACATCCCTGTGCCCCTCGGCCCATTTCCACAGCCCTGCCTGCCTGGCGCTGGAGGCCCATAACAGAACTCTATGCTGTGCCTTACGTGCTGCCTGAGGATGAGGACACTGAGGAGCGTGAATACCTGACGCTGGCTGAGTGGTGGGAACTCCTCTTCTTCATCAAGAAGCTGGATGGACCTGACCATCAGGAGGTTTTCCAGATCCTCCAGGAGAACCTCGATGGGGAGGTAGAGCCAGACTGGAGACACTCAGAGTTTGGACAGCTCTATTGCAAGGGCTGGACTGTGTAGAGCATTTGGAAGGCTCAGGATGAAAAGTGGAGGTCAGAGAGTAGAAGGGGCTGCAGAGGAGGGGTCTGGAATTTTTGGAGGTAGGAGGGGCTGGTGAGCTGTTTGGGAGGAGCCAGCTGCCAGCTGTGAGAAGATCAGGATGGAGGGTATGTGTGCAGAGGTAGCCCCACCCCTACCAAGAGCTCCCTGGGGCCTCTGTGCCGGCAGGGCTGCCTGCAGTGAGAGCTTCTCCTCAATGGCAGATTCTAGATGACGAGATCCTAGCTGAACTGGCCGTGCCCATAGAGTTGGCCCAGGACTTGCTGCTGACTCTGCCACAGCGACTCAATGACAGTGCCCTCAGGGACCTGATCAACTGCCATGTCTACAAGCAATATGGGCCTCAAGCCCTAGCAGGGCAGCCAGCCCACCCATCCCTTCTAGAAGCCCAGCAAGATGTCCTCTTGCTGGAAGCTGAGGCCCAGGCTAAGGACTCAAAAGATGCAGCCAAAGTGGAAGGTGGGTGCCAGACACGGCCGCTGAGCAGACACACCTTCGGGGCATTAGCAGAGGAGAGATGTCTGTGCTGATTTATATGCAATCCTTTCTGGAAGTGATGCCACCTTAGAATCTGCAACTTAGATAGAAGCAACAAATGGAGAAGTGGGCATTGTGTTCCCTCAAAGAATGAAAGAGGATGTAAAGTTAGAAATTGTAAGAGAATTTTGAAGCCTTAAAAAAGCCCCTGCATTTAGCTTTTTCTATTGTAGAGAAACATATTGCATGCTTTGAAAATAAAGGGAAGTGCTTTCCTGTTTGCAGATGAAGCTACTTTGCTGTTTTAAGAATATAAAATATAAAATTTGTCATGAAGTTGTCTTACAAGGACATGAAGAGATCAGATCCCCAAACCTAACTTTTATGGGGATTAAAAATTTAAAACATTTTTAGGATAAATTAGAGAAAAAGATTCAGAGTTATGAATCTGTCTGTTTCTGAACCTTTATTAACAATGGCCAATTCCTGTGACTATCCCCTTCCTGTAGCAAAAAAACCCCATCTCAGAGTCCCAACACTCCCCTGGAGCATCTGGTGGAGAGTTATGGTCCAGCTGGGAAAATCCTCCTGGATCTAGAGCGAGCCCTCAGCTCAGACGGGACCCAGGAGAATAAGGTGAAGCCACTCCTGCTGCAGCTGCAGCAGCAGCCCCAGCCCTTTCTGGCACTGATGCGGAGCCTGGACACTCTGGAGACTAACAGGGCCCTGCACCTGACCGTGCTGAGGTGAGAGGGTGGTGACAGGTGGGTCTCTGAGGGCAAAGGGGGTCTATGAGGCTGGCTGCACATCTCTCTGCCCCCAGAATCCTGAAGCAGCTGGTGGACTTCCCCGAGGCACTGCTGCTCCCCCTGGCACGAGGCCATGGATGCCTGCATGGCCTGCCTGCGGTCCCCAAACACTGATCGAGAGGTACCCCCGCCCTGCTCTGGAGAGAGGCTGGGGGGAGAGGACAAAGGCAGCCACTGGCAAGGCACACCCGTTGGGCGAGGCTCTGGAGGGCGTGACGGAGTCTTCTTGGGCTCTTGGTTTGAGTTTTGCTTTTAAAATTAAATTTTATTTTTTTTTAATAGTTAATACATTCACATGGTTCGCAAATCAAAACGCTCTAACAAGGTATACACTGAGAATTCTTGCTTTCACCTGAATCCCTTTTCTCCCAGTGTCCCCCACACACCCCTTACTGGTAACTACTTGTATTAATTTATGTATCTTTCCCATGTTCCCTTATGCAAGTATAAGCAAACCCAAATGTGTGATCTTACCACCCTCTTTTTTACACAAAAGGACATGGAAATATATATATATATACACACACACACACATACACACACATATATACATAAAACATTAAGAGCTTCAATAGCTCCTTTTTTGGCCAGGCCTGTGGGAGAAAGGGGGATGAAGGAGGCAAAGGGGCCATCATATACCAGAGACCCCTGCAAGAGCTACAGAGCAGTCCTGGGCACAGAAGGCTTCAAGGGGCTCAGAGAACTAGGGTCATGGTGACAGTAGGTATTTGCAGTGTGGCTGTATTTTTGGCTGTTATCTAGAATTTAGTTTCTAAGGCGGGCTCATTGGGTATACACACAAACCCAGTCCCCGTCTGTCCCTTCCCAGCCATTGAGGTGTCTGTGCCTGAACATCTCAAAACACAGCCCTACAACTGGTTTTTGGGACAGTGGGGCCTGGACGAAGAACCCAGGGATGCCCTCTGCAGTTTTTGCCAACATAATCAGCAGCCTAGAACCCTAGAGCAGCAGGGCATCTTGTGCCCTTTTCCATTTTGGTTTGTCTTTGGTTCTCTAACTCCACCTGGCTCTTGTGTCCCCATCCCTGTCTTTTTACTTCCTCACTCTGCCTTGCTCACTGGTACCCCCAGCACCCAGTACACAGTGGGTACCCGCTACTGCAGATGCCCTCGCAGCCCTCGCCCTGTCTTCATTCATCTCCCCCTTTATATCCCCACCTAGGTGCTCCAGGAACTGATTTCTTCCTGCACCACCTGACCTCAGTGAGCAGGGACTATGCTGTGGTGCTGAATCAGCTGGGAGCAAGGGACGCCATCTCCAAGGCCCTGGAAAAGCACCTGGGAAAGCTGGATCTGGCTCAGGAGCTGCGGGACATGGTGTTCAAGTGCGAGAAGCATGCCCACCTCTACCGAAAACTCATCACCAACATCCTGGGAGGCTGCATCCAGGTCAGGATGAAGGGGAGCTTGTGGGCTCAGAGCAGCATCAGAATGTAAAACCTGAGCAGTGGCGGGTAAGGGCTGTGTTCCCGCGGCTGGGAACAGCAGGTGACTCCAGTGACCCTGGGGCATTTGTTCCCCTGCCCCTCTTCCCCATCTGGGCCTGCTCTGCTGGTGCTCTGAAGGAAGTCCCGCGGCTGCTTGATCTCGCCTTCATCCCTGTTTCCATGTGTCTCTCGGGCTCCTCCTCCTTCCTGTGCCCCTTCTCTCTGATGTTCTGACTGCAGATGGTGCTGGGCCAGATCGAAGACCACAGACGAACCCACCGACCCATCAACATCCCTTTCTTTGATGTGTTCCTCAGATACCTGTGCCAGGGTTCGTGCCTGTTGTCCTGTTGCCCCACCTCCCCACACCTATGTCTGTTTCCGCTCTATACCCTACCGGGCTGTGACCACCACCCCTTCCCACTTGCCCCCAGGCTCCAGTGTGGAAGTGAAGGAGGACAAGTGCTGGGAGAAGGTGGAGGTGTCCTCCAACCCGCACCGGGCCAGCAAGCTGACGGACCACAACCCCAAAACCTACTGGGAGTCCAACGGCAGCACCGGCTCCCACTACATCACCCTGCACATGCGCCAGGGCGTCCTCGTCAGGTAACGCTACTACGCATGTGCTCTGCCACACACCTACGCTTTCTTGTGACGGCCCTGTTTGTTTTGGGGGAAGCACCAACCCCCTGGACTTGGCCATGGGCCCTGTCTGCAAGTTCCAAATGGTTCTTCCTCCCCACTCCCAGGCAACTGACTCTGCTTGTGGCTAGCGAGGACTCGAGCTACATGCCGGCCCGAGTGGTGGTGTGCGGGGGTGACAGCACCAGCTCTCTTCACACAGAACTCAACTCGGTAGGGCCCTAGGGCCAGTAGCCATTAGCCCTCCCCTCACAGGATCTACCCCTCCCGCTCCCATCTGGTCCCATCCTACTTTTTTTTTTTTTTTTTTTTTTTTTTGAGACGGACTCTCGCTCTGTTGCCAGGCTAGAGTGCAGTGGCACGATCTCAGCTCACTGAAACCTCCGCCTCCCGGGTTCAAGCGATTCTCCTGCCTCAGCCTCCCGAGTAGCTGGGACTACAGGCGCACGCCACCACGCCCAGCTAATTTTTGTATTTTTAGTAGAGACGGGGTTTCACCATGTTGGCCAGGATGGGCTCGATCTCTTAACCTCGTGATCCACCCGCCTCGGCCTCCCAAAGTGCTGGGATTACAGGCCCAGCCTACTTTTATCTGCTCCTACCTGTCTTGAGCTCCACAGAAAGTAGTGTCCTTTATCCCTGTGCATGTGCCACCAGGCCCTGAACAATGAGGGTGGCACGAGGATAGCTTTTTCAGGACCCTACACATCCCAGGCCTGGGGAAGGGAGGGACACAGTGAGAGGACTGGAGCCTAGAGCCAACTTGGTTGCCCTCAGCACTCCCATCTGCACATGTGGAGGTGACAGCCTTCTCTGCCCCCTGTTAGGTGAATGTGATGCCCTCTGCCAGCCGGGTGATCCTCCTGGAGAACCTGACCCGCTTCTGGCCCATCATCCAGATCCGCATAAAGCGCTGCCAGCAGGTGGGGCCAGAGGGTGGGGTGTGGGGCCAGAGGGTGGGGTGTGGGGCCAGAGGGTGGGGTGTGGCCCTGGGTACCGGGCTCTGAGCGCCATAAACAGGCAGATCTTGAGCCAGAGGGCCAGCTTGGGTCTCGGGCAGCTCCAGGGGTGAGGCTTGAGGGCGTAGCTGACCCCAGCCCATCCCAAGGAGACTGTGGAGCGAATAAAGCTAGTCTTACTTGTGTTTCAGGGTGGCATTGATACGCGCATTCGGGGGTTAGAGATCCTAGGCCCCAACCCCACCTTCTGGCCAGTGTTCCGGGAGCAGCTCTCTCGTCACACACGCCTCTTCTACATGGTTCGGGCACAGGCCTGGAGCCAGGACGTGGCAGAGGACCGCAGGAGCCTCCTGCACCTGAGTTCTAGGTGTGTGAGAGTTGCGTGTATGCCTGTGTCTGTGGGAAAGGTAAGGCTGTTGCAAATAGCTGGCAGGGAGGGGTCCACGGAAGCTGTGAGGTGGAGGTTTAATATGCTTGGGGAAGGGGGCTCAAATGTTCTGAGCTGTGGGAAGGGAAGAAAGGATAAAGAGAAGAGATTCCTCTAGTGGGTTGGGAATGGGATATACCAGTTAGCACAGGGAAGTTCTGAAGTACCAGGTGGGCCTTCGGTTTGGGTGCTGGGGGTTAGCTGGCAGTCTTGGGCAGGGTGGACACTAGGGTAACATATGCCTCAAGCCTCTGACACCTTCCTCCATTCTCAACCCCAGACTCAACGGGGCTCTGCGCCAGGAGCAGAATTTTGCTGACCGCTTCCTCCCTGACAACGAGGCCGCCCAAGCATTGGGCAAGACCTGCTGGGAGGCCCTGGTCAGCCCGCTGGTGCAGAACATCACCTCCCCTGGTAACCATGCTGACACCTGGTCCCACTGCCATCTCAGGGCTTGGCTCCACTAAGCAGCTCCTTCTTGCTCTACCCTAGAACCACCTGGGTTATGCGCTGGCCCTTTTGGCACCTGTGTTTGTAACCCCAGTGCCGTCTTCTCACAGCCCAGGGGCTGCCCCCTTTCCCATGTCTCCCAAGTGTCAGCTGACACCGTAAGTTCAGGGGGGGCCTTGCTACCCCCTCCCTTGTGTCATTCTGTCCAGTTGCTCTATCTCCACAGTCCTGTTCAGCCCAACTTCTCCCACTTCCCTGCAGACATGGCTGGGCCTCGGTTTGTTTATCTCACCCTCTAGATGAAGATGGCATTAGTCCCCTGGGTTGGCTGCTGGACCAGTACCTGGAGTGCCAGGAAGCTGTCTTCAACCCCCAGAGCCGAGGCCCAGCTTTCTTCTCCCGGGTGCGCCGTCTCACTCACCTGCTGGTGCATGTGGAGCCCTGCGAGGCACCCCCCTCCTGTGGCTGCCACTCCTCGGCCTAGTGAGTAGTGGGGATTCAGGTGGGGGAGCTCTAGTTAGGAGCGTTTTCCTGGGCCCCACATGTACACAGCAGGCTTCTGTCCATCCTCATCCTTCCCCTCCCTGTGGGCTCAGCCTGTTCAGCTTACAGGTTTGTGTCACCTCTATCCAGGAACATCATTTTGGGTGGCAGCACGTCAGGAAAGGCCTCAGGGCGCCCCTTGGATGGGGACTTGGGAGTGGAGGGGCTGCCACCTCCTTGCTTCTGCCACTTTCTTGGTCTCCACAGAGGGCAGAAACAGAAGCCACGACTGGAGCTCCTTGGCTACCCGGGGCCTTCCAAGCAGCATCATGAGAAACCTGACCCGCTGTTGGCGGGCCGTGGTGGAGAAGCAGGTGGGCAGAAGCAGGCCTGGAGGAGAGAGGGGACACCATAATCGTGACGTGGCGGGTTGTGTCTTCATGCTCCTGCCCCTTCCTTCCAGGTGAACAATTTTCTGACCTCATTCTGGCGGGACGAGGACTTTGTGCCACGCTACTGTGAGCACTTTAATATTCTGCAGAACTCGAGCTCTGAGCTGTTTGGGCCACGGGCAGCCTTTCTGCTGGCACTGCAGAATGGCTGTGCGGGGGCCTTGCTGAAGCTCCCTTTTCTCAAAGCTGCCCACGTAAGCCTCCACCCTTGCCTCATCCCTACAAACTCTCCCTTCCTCACCTCCTCCAAATGGCCCACCCTTCCATTCCCATTCTATGATGAACATATGTTAGTATATAGCCACGTCATCAGAAATTCGAAAAATGGAAAAAAAAAAATAGTGGCCAGGCACAGTGGCTCACGCCTGTAATCTCAGCACTTTGAGAGGCTGAGGTGGGCGGATCATGAGGTCAGGAATTCGAGGTGAGCCTGGCCAACATGGCGAAACCCCATCTCTACTAAAAATACAAAAATTAGCTGGGCATGGTAGCACACACCTGTAGTCCCAGCTATTTGGGAGGCTGAGGCAGGAGAATTGCTTGAACCCAGGAGGTGGAGGTTTCAGTGAGACGCGATTGGGCCACTGCACTCCAGCCTGGGCGACAGAGCGAGACTCCATCTTAAAAAGAAAAAAAAAAGCGGCCGGGCGCGGTGGCTCACGCCTGTAATCCAAGCACTTTGGAGGCCAAGGCGGGCGGATCACCTGAGGTCGGGAGTTCAAGACCAGCCTGACCAACATGGTGAAACCCCGTCTTTAAAAAAAAAAAAAAAGAAAAAAAGAAAAAGAAAAAAAAGTGAAAAACAAATGATGAGCTAAAATGCAAGCAGCACCCTGGAAAGGCAGGGTACAGAGCAGCAGGAGCATGAAGCCCTGGCTCCCTGTGTAGCCTACAGTCCTAGTTTATCAGGAACACTGACTGCAGCAGGACCATCTTTGTGCATGTAACTTACCTCCTCGTTCCCTCCCTCCGTCCGTCCCTCCCTTCCTTTCTCTCCCTCCCTTTCTCTCCCTCCCTCCCTCCCTTCCTCTTTCTCCCTCCCTTCCCTCCCTCCCTCCCTCTCTCTCTTTTCCCCTCTCTCTCTTTTTTTATTTTTTATTTTTATTTTTTTAATAAAGATGGGGTTTCACCATGTTGATCAGGCTGGTCTTGAACTCCTGACCTCAGGTGATCCGCCCGCCTTGGCCTCCCAAAATGCTTGGATTACAGGCATGAGCCACCACGCCCGGCCTCTCTCTCTCTTTTTTTTCTGTTTCTCTCTTTCTCTCTTTTTTTTTCTCTTTCTTTCCTTCTTTGTTGACAGGGTCTTACTCTCTTCCTGGCTGGGGTGTAGTATTCCAGTCATAGCTCACTGCAGCCTCAACCTCCTGGGCTCAGGAGATCCTCTCAGCCTCCTGGGTAGCTGGGACCACAGGCATGTGCCACCACGCCCAGCTAATTTTTTTTGTATTTTTAGTAGAGACGGGGCTTCGCCATGTTGCCCAGGCTGGTCTCCAACTCCTGGGCTCAAGCCATCTGCCTGTCTCAGCCTCCCGAAGTGCTGGGATTACAGGCATGAACCACACCTGGCCTTATTTTCTCATTTTGAATGATTATTATTAGTTTGATTTTTAGACACAATGTGAAAAGACACTTTCTGTAATTGTTAATATTGCTAATTTGCACAATGGTTAATAACTTTATAAAATAGTTGTATAAAAGCACTGACCACCTTAGGAAGCAGCCCACATTCATATCTACTTTCTAGACGCTCCTCCCTCCTCCCACTCACCTGCCCTGCTGGCTCGTTCACGGCTTTCCTGTGCTCTGCCATTGCTCAGGTGAGTGAGCAGTTCGCCCGGCATATTGACCAGCAGATCCAGGGCAGCCGGATCGGTGGAGCCCAGGAAATGGAGAGGCTGGCGCAGCTGCAGCAATGCCTGGAGGCTGTCCTGATTTTCTCCGGCCTGGAGATAGCCACCACCTTTGAGCATTATTACCAGTGAGTGTGGACCCAGGGAGCGGTTGCTGGTGGGAGACAGGATGACGGTGGCAGAGCCAGCTCACCGGCCTGGGAGTCTGGGATAGAGGCAGGTTGGAGCCTCGGAGCAGGAGGCTGGGCCACGCTGATGCCCACACTGAGGCTTGGCCCCGACTGCGTGTGCTGCAGGCGCTACATGGCGGACCGTCTCCTGGGCGTGGTCTCGAGCTGGCTGGAGGGGGCCGTGCTGGAGCAGATTGGTCCCTGCTTCCCCCAACCGCCTCCCCCAGCAGATGTTGCAGAGCCTCAGCACCTCTAAGGAGCTGCAGCGCCAGTTCCACGTCTACCAGCTCCAGAGGCTGGATCAGGAACTCCTAAAGCTGGAGGTTACAGAGAAGAAAATACAAGTGAGTGCCTTGGAAGGGATGAGCAAATGAGAGGGTAGGGGGAAGAGAGGGGTGGAGCAGACTGGAGGAGGCTATGGCATCTGGGAACCCTGTGCTCCTTCAGGTGGACCATGGGGCCAGTGGCAAGGAGCACAAGAGTGAGAAGGAAGAGGGGAGCTGGGGCAGCAGCCGCGGTGGATGCAGCAGAGGGAGAGGAGGAAGAGGAGGAGAATGAGGACCTATACTATGAAGGGGCAATGCCGGAAGTTTCTGTGCTTGTCCTGTCCCGACACTGCTGGCCTGTCGCCTCGACTTGCCACACACTGAACCCCAGAACCTGCCTACCCTCCTACCTGAGGGGCACTTTGAACAGATACTCCAACTTCTACAACAAGAGTGAGCAGCCAGGAGACTAGGGAGAGGATGGGCTGCTAGGAGAGGACCTGGGGTTGAGGGCAGATCCTGATGTTGGGAGGCTTGATGTGAAAAGAGATGGTCTTTGGCCAGGCACGGTGGCTCATGCCTGTAATCCTAGCACTTTGGGAGGCTAAGGAAGGTGGATCACTTGAGGTCAGGAATTCAAGACCAGCCTGGGCAACATGATGAAACCCCACCTCTACTAAAAATACAAAAATTAGCTCAGTGTGGTAGTGCACACCTATAATCCCAGCTGCTTGGGAGGCTGAGGCAGGAGAATCACCTGAACCCAGGAGGCGGAGGTTGCAGTGAGCCAAGATCGCACCACTGCACTCCAGCCTGGCGACAGAGCAAGACTCTGTCTCAAAAAAAAAAAAACACCCATGGGGCAACCCTCAAAGACACTGATGAGAGCCTGCCTGGTACCAGGCTAGGCATAGGATAGCTCCGATACCTGAGGCTCACCATGGAGGCAGGCCCAGAGAAGGCCGAGATCTGGAAGCTCAGACTGGGAGCCCCAGCGTCCATAAATGCTGGGGTCATACGTGCTGCAGAGATCAGCAGAGCTTGACCAGTGTGCACCTTCCCTCCAATACCAACTCCCTCCTTTCCCCTGCTCTTTGTCTCCCTCCCCTGTTCCTGGTATGTCTCTAGGTCAGAGCCACCCTGCCCTAGAGCGAGGCTCACAGAGGCGACTGCAGTGGACATGGCTGGGCTGGGCTGAGCTGCAGTTTGGGAACCAGACCCTGCATGTGTCCACCGTGCAGATGTGGCTACTGCTGTATCTCAATGATCTGAAGGTGATGCAGCCCTGTTGTACCTCTCTCCCATCTCCCACTTAGTCCCTCACCTCTCTTCCCGAAACCTTGACTCCCTCCGTCCTCTCCTCTCCACTCCTTGGGGAGGCCCTGAATGTCTCCCATCTGTTGTTCTCTGAAGGCGGTGTCTGTGGAGAGTCTGCTGGCACTCTCAGGGCTCTCCGCAGACATGCTCAATCAGGCGATTGGGCCTCTCACCTCTTCAAGAGGCCCCTTGGACCTTCACGAGCAAAATGATACACCAGGAGGTATGCACTTAGGGCCAGAGGGGCCTCTGCTCTGAGGCAGGGCCGGGCTCCTCATGGGCTCTCCACTGAGTGAGTGATCAGCGTTTATTTCAGGAGTTCTCAAGATTCGAGATGGCAGCAAGGAAGCCAGGTCGAGATGGGACATTGTGCGGCTCATCCCACCTCAGACATACCTGCAAGCTGACGATGAAGAGGGCCGGAACTTGGAGAAGAGACGGAACCTTCTCAACTGCCTGATCGTCCGAATCCTCAAGGCCCATGGGGATGAGGGGGCTGCACATTGACCAGCTTGTGTGTCTGGTAGGCGGGGGTGGGCACAGTGGGTGGCGGATCTTTGCTGGGGTTAGGGGAGCAGTCTCCAGGATGAGGTGGGTCCACATGTGGTGAAGCACCTGGTTCACTAAGTAACCTGCAGGAGTGTGAGGAGAGAGGTCGGGGTGCACCTGGTATCCTTGGGGCATCCTGTCCTCGCTGCTTGTGACTGGAGTGAGTGGAAGCTCGAGGAGAGGTCAGCTGCCTCTAACCTACCACTTCCCTTCCTTCCCCACACCAGGTGCTGGAGGCTTGGCAGAAGGGCCCGTGTCCTCCCAGGGGTTTGGTCAGCAGCCTTGGTAAAGGGTCTGCCTGCAACAGCACCGATGTCCTCTCCTGCATCCTGCACCTCCTGGGCAAGGGCACGCTGAGACGCCATGATGACCGGCCCCAGGTGCTGTCCTATGCAGTCCCTGTGACTGTCATGGAGCCTCACACCGAGTCCCTGAACCCAGGCTCCTCAGGCCCCAACCCACCCCTCACCTTCCATACCCTGCAGATTCGCTCTCGGGGCGTGCCGTATGCCTCCAGCACTGGCACCCAGAGCTTCTCTACCTTCCGGTAGCCCTGGACTTGGGATCAGGGGAAGGTAGAGCTGGAGCTTTTACAGAAATAAAATGCTAGAGTTTGATTATATGACCTGTGTGTGTTTGGCAACTGCTAAGAGATTTGAGCGGGGGAGGTGGGGAGCTTTCCCGGCTGGTGGGGGAAAAAGCCCTTGGCTCTGAGGCTGTCACATGATATGCCAAGGGTCTTGTTAGGGTAAGGACGGTAGACTGGGAGAAAGGCAGAAGGAGTCAGGTGCGACACAGCAGAGGGATTGAGAGGACTCAGGCAGGATGATGGCACTCAGCCCTGTCTCAGAGGGTGTGTGGTCAGAAGTGCTTTCATCTGGCAGGCTGGAGACCCAAGTCCACCTTGGCCATTCACCAGATGGTTTGTAACTTGGGCAGATTATCGAGCAGGGCTTCATTTTCCTCATTTATGGAATTGGCCCAGTCACTGTGGGACTCTGACAAGTAACAGGTATGGAAGCATTTGACGTGGCGAATGAAGGCTTTGCCAGTGAGTCCCTATTTTGGCCACCACTCCCAGCAGTGAATGTGCTTCCTTGGTGCCTTCCCTAAGTAAGACTGAAATGATGAAGGTGAGGTCAGTGACCAACATTTCTTACTTCCACAAAGCTCCTCCGTTTTGCCCCTGTCTTCCACTCCTCTGCCTCCACCCTTTCTCTATCCCTGCAGAGCTGCACACGCTGTCATCAAACTCCTACCACTTGATTCTCAAAATGAGGGAGTGGAAGAAAGAGAGAGAAAGAGAAAGACACAAAGGGAAGGAAGGGAGGGAGGGTGTGAGGGAGGGAGGGAAGGAAGGGAGGGAAGGAAGGAAGGGAGGGAAGGAAGGAAGGGAAGGGAGGGAGGGGAAAGAAAGAGAAAGAAAGAAACTCCTACCCCTGCAGGCACAGTGATACACACCTTTAGTCCCAGCTACTCAAGAGGCTGAGGCAGGAGGATCGCTTGAGATCAGGAGTTCTGTGCTGCAGTGTGCTCTGCTGTTCAGGTATCTGCACCAAGTTCAGCATTAATATGGTGACCTCCCAGGAGCAGGGATCCCCCAGGTTGCCTAAGAAGGGGAGAACTCGCCCAGGTCAGGAAGAGAGCAGCTGAAAACTCCCATGCTGATTGATCAGTAGTGGGATCGTGCCTGTGAATAGCCACTGCACTCCTGCCTAGGCAACAGAGCCCCTGTCTATTTTAGAAAAAGCAGAAACTCCTACCCCTAACTAGCCCCATAGGTAAGCCTCTACTCCGCTGCTGTTGGGGGAGGTTTGCTTTTGCTACTATGATTGGCTCCCTTGGCACCATCCACACTGCAGCAGGGCAGCTCGGGTCAGGCCAGGGGTACAGCTCTGTGTCTTGGCAGGGCCACTGGGGGAGGAGGGAAGGAGGGATGACCCAGGCATCTCAAAGCTCATAGCCCAGAGGTGACAGAAAAAGCCTTGGAAGGAGGGGGGAAGAGGGATGATGAAGAGTCAGGTGATAAAGGAGGCCACAGAAGCCAGACAGAGAGAACTGAGTGCCACCAGGCCTGGGATTTGGAGTCTAGAGGGGAAAAAAGGCCATGGCTGTGGGAGAGTCAGGCTGCTCAGAATGAGGCCATAATACAGAGGGGCCCCAGCAGGCAGATGGCTCATGCTTGCTTTGCAGTATTGGTCCCATGGTGGTGGTGGTGGCTCTCAAAGCAGGGGCCTGCCTGCTGAGCCACGGCTGCCCTTTGGAGCAGAGTCAGATGGGGCAGCAGCAGGCGGGGGCCACAGTGGGCCCAGGCACATTGGGGTTGCTGCAGCTTGTCACTTGGGTGCCTCTGCACATTTGAACCAGAGATTATAGCCTTTTATTGGCCCAGGCCCAATATTCTTGAGCTCTCACTCAAGTGCCAGAGTTTTTTGCCCTTCTCTAGACTTTCCTGCTGTTTATGAGTTTATCCTTCTTCAGCAGAAACTCAAACCACTTCCTGCTGTGGGGTCCGATAGCCAGCCCAGCATGCAGTGCACGTAGAGACAGACGATAGGACTTACTGTGCTGCTTCTGCCTCGAGGCCTCCTCCATGGGCTGAGCCATAGGCTATGCCTTGAACTCACTGCCCTTAAAGCAGGAGTGGCAGGGAACAAACCTCTTGAACACCAAACTGAGGAAGGAAGTGGCTTTTTACTCAGCAGGGAGCTGCAGGGGGCTACAGCCTCATTCATCAAGCTCCCCAAGCTGCAGCTTCTCTCCCCTTTATAGGCTTACAACGCTGAAGGGTAAACTGAGGCAGAACTATGTCATTGCCCATTTGCTGGACATCCAACCTTACAATCTTTTGGCTTCATTGATTTGCCAATTCATATGCAGCGTGAGCGGGGACCAGCAGGGGAGGGGGCTTACAGAGACAAGACAAAAGCAACAAGCTGGCTGTTGGCAGAGGTGTTTCCAGGATGGAGCCTGGTCCATGGAGACGTGGGCATGAACCAGTGCTGGGCTCCAGCTGGCAGAGATAGCATTCATTTGCAGCTCTTTCAAGGTTAACAGATAGCAGAAATGCTGGGAACTAAAAGGGAGTCATTTTCCCAGGTCTTTGTTATTTTATTTCATTTTTTTTCCTTCTTCACCCTCCTTCCCATCTGGAAGAGGGAGGGAGAAGGTGAAATTGGAGACGAGGGGGGTCTCCCCTCACCCTCATTAACCCCTGGGCATCCTACTCAGTCACCTTGCCTATTTCCCATGGGGTACCTTCCTGCTCATCTGCGACGGAAAAAGTCTCCAGTACTTTTTTTTTTTCTTAGAGTCTCACTGTCTCCCAGGCTGGAGTGCAGTGGCACAACCTCGACTCAACTGCAACCTCTGCCTCCCAAGAGATTCTCCTGTCTCAGCCTCCCAAGTAGTTGGGATTACAGGTGCCCGCGACCACGCCCAGCTAATTTTTGTATTTTTAGTAGAGACGGGGTTTCACCATACTGGTCAGGCTGGTCTCAAACTCCTGACCTCAAACTCCTGACCTCAGGTGATCCACCTGCCTTAACTTCCCAAAGTGCTGGGATTACAGGCATGAGCCACCACATCCGCCCTTTTTTTTTTTTAAGATATGGAGTGCAATGGGATGATCTTGGCTCACCACAACCTCCACCTCCCAGGTTCAAGCAATTCTCCTGCCTCAGCCTCCCAAGTAGCTGGGATTACAGGCATGTACCACCACACCTGGCTAATTTTGTAATTTTTAGTAGAGACGGGGTTTCTCCATGTTGGTCAGGCTGGTCTTGAACTCCTGACCTCAGGTGATGCACCCACTTCGGCCTTCAAAGTGCTGGGATTACACGCGTGAGCCATCTCACCCAGGCTGGAGTGCAGTGGTGTGATCTTTGCCTCACTGCAATCTCCATCTCCCGGGTTCAAGTGATTCTCCTGCCTCAGCCCTAAGTAGTTGGGACTACAAGCGCCCACCACCATGCCTGGCTAATTTTTATATTTTTAGTGGAGATGGGGTCTCACCATGTTGGCCAGGCTGGTCTGGAACTCCTGACCTTAGGTGATCCACCTGCCTCAGCCTCAGCCTCCCAAAGCACTGGCATTACAGGCGTGAGCCACCGCACCTAGCCTACAGCAATTCTTAAGAACATACCAGCTTTGGCCTTGAAACGCTGCATGTCTCCATCTGCAGTGCAGCTCCTGTGTTGCCCTCCTCGGCGCACATCTCACTCTACCCTGAGACTCAGGCCTGCTTGATTTGCCCAAATCCAGGTGAAAAGCTCTGACTTCAGGCACCGTCCAGTCTTCTGTCACGAGCACCAGGAAGGATTTGAACCTTTCCCTCAGGACCATCCATACTAGAGGGCAGACAGTTTGCCTCATTTCTAAGATAACTCAGGGACAGAAATTCACTACCCTGACCCCATTGTGAGGCCGTCCTCACAGCCGTGACTCCTTCTATTTGTACAGCTGGCTTGGGACCTTGGCTTGTCAAGATTAAATAGTCAGCCCCCCACCTCCCCAAAAACAAAACCAAGCAAAGACCACATACTGATTCCATTTTCTTTTTCTGAGACAGAGTTTCACTCTGTTGCCAGACCAGAGTGCAGTGGCACAATCTTGGCTCACTGCTACCTCTGCCTCCTGGGTTCAAGCGATTCTCCTGCCTCAGCCTCCCAAGTGGCTGGGACTACCGGCATGTGCCACCACACCCGGCTAATTTTTTGTATTTTCAGTAGAGATGGGGTTTCGCCATGTTAGTCAGGATAGTCGCAATCTCCTGACCTCGTGACCCGCCCACCTCAGCCTCTCAAAGTGCTGGGATTACAGGCGTGCGTGAGCCACCATGCCCAGGCATACTGATTCCACTTATATAAAATGTCCCCCAATAGGCAAATCTATAAAGAGAGAAAGTAGATGAGTGGTTGCCTAGGGCTGAAGAGATTGAGGATGACTGCTAAAGGGTATAAGGTTTTTTTTTTTTTTTGGGGGGGGTGTCAAAAATGTTCCAAAATTGTGGCAATAGTTGCACAATTCCATAAATATACTAAAAAAAACACTGTATACTTTAAATGGGTAAATTGTATAGTTAAGGGAACTGTATCTCAATAAAATTATTACCAAAAACAAAAACCAAAAGCTGAAGCTCAGAGCTTTCCAATATCTCCACTGGGTCCTTGCTGAAGGGGAAAAGCAACAGTTTAAAGGCTTAGGGTAGCAATACTGCCTTTTAGTGGACATCTACATTTTATAACCATGTCATCTGAACCCATTTCCCACGCTTGGGAAACTCCCCCACCACAAATCTACACAGAAGATAGGGCCTGCCTCCTACCAAAGACTTTGTTGGCTATCCCAATATGTGGCCCACTAAAAAAAGTAGTTCTAGGCTACCTACAAATCCCACACAAAAGCAGAATAAGGCCAGGAACAGCAGTGGCTCTCGCCTGTAATCCCAGCATTTTTGGGAGTCCAAGGTAGGCAGATCACTTGAGGCCTGGAGTTTAAGACCAGCCTAGCGAATGTGGCAAAACTTCGTCTCTACTAAAAATACAAAAGAAATTAGCCAGGCATGGTGGTGGATGGCTGTCACCCCAGCTACTCAGGAGGCTGGGGCCCAGGTGTCACTTAAACCTGGGAGGTGGAGGTTGCAGTGAGCCGAGATCGCACTAGTGCACTCCAGCCTGGGTGACACAGCAAGACTCTGTTTCGGGGGAAAAGAAAACAAAACAAAAACCCACAAAAAGCAGAATAATAAAAAGATGAGTAACAAGAGTGTTTATGAAGTGGCTCCTACATAATGTCCCAGCCCTGAGAGTCATGGACAGACCTCCATGGTCTTCACTGGTCCCTCTTCTTCAGGATCAGAATCCCTGTTTTAAGGTAAGGATAAAAGAACACAAGGACACAATGAACCCGATCCAAGCTGAGGCTACGTGGCATGGCAGAAGGCTGAACTATTCTTCTTGTCTAGCCGTAGGAGCGGTCCAAGAGGCCTTTAGTCTTCTCTGAGGCAATGAAATTCAAGGGCAGCTGTGATCCAACCCTTGAAAAGAAAAGAGCTGAGGCCAAAGCCATCCAGATCTGTGTCTCCCTGGGGCAGTGGCAGAGCAGCGGATAGTTCCTTATTGTTCTTTGCTCAAAGGGAGATGTCTCCTGTCCTTGCCCGCATTTCGTCGCCTCTTCGACTCAAGAAGCTCTCTAGTTTCTTGCTGCGTTTCAGCTCCTTGAACTTCTCCGCTAGTGCCAACTGGCGCTGCTCAGCTAAATGACAGGGAGAATAAAAGATGGTGAGCAAAGAAGGAAGCCCCCATCCTTTCCCAAACCAGGTCAGTAACTCCAAGCCATATGCTGGGTTACATGAGTTGTTTAAAGCTCACTGGTGCCTTTTTTTTTTCCTTTGAGATGGAGTCTAACTCTGTCACCCAGGCTGGTGTGCAGTGGTGTGATCTTGGCTCACTGCAACCTCTGTCTTCTGGGTTCAAGCGATTCTCCTGCCTAAGCTTCCCAAGTAGCTGGGGTTACAGATGCGCGCCACTGCACCCAACTGATTTTTGTGTTTTTAGTAGAGAGAGGGTTTCACCATGTTAGCCAGGCCGGTCTTGAACTCCTGACCTCCAGTGATCCACCCTCCTTGGCCTAAAGTGGTGGGATTACAG
Organism: Ateles fusciceps; assembly: GCA_036589455.1. NCBI lineage: Eukaryota > Metazoa > Chordata > Mammalia > Primates > Atelidae > Ateles > Ateles fusciceps. The sequence goes on from JAZHEH010002241.1 coordinate 4,476,482, forward strand.
GCATGAGCCACAGCACTCAGCCCAACTGGTGGCTTTTTATATGATCTCAGTCCTACTCAATTTGACCAACTACAAACACCTCTATGTGCCTGTCCCTGTGTGTGTGTGTGTGTGTGTGTGTGTGTGTGTGTGTGTGTGTGTGTGTGTGTGTGTGTGTGTGTGTGTGTGTGTGTGTGTGTGTGTGTGTGTGTGTGTGTGTGTGTGGGGGGCCCAGCACGTGTGTGTGTCTATGTGCCTGGCCCACCGTGTATATTGTGTGTGTGTGTGGTGGTGGTGGTGGGTGTGTGTGGTGTGTGTGTGTGTGGTGGTGGTGGTGGGTGTGTGTGGTGTGTGTGGTGGCAGTGGTAGTGGTGGTGGGGTGTGTGTGTGTGTGTGTGTTGCGAAGAGGGAGCGTAGACCAAGAGATAAAACTGACAATCGCTGCCATGATCTAATGAGGGATACAAGACTGGTCACAAATAATTCCTCCCTACTATTTCTACTTTCCTCCAAGTTTCCATGAAATCCAGCCTTCATGCCTTCCTTAAAGGGGCTCAGGGACGCCTCAACACAGGACTCTGCCACTATGGCCCCTGCACCCCCGTCCCAGTTAGCAACAGTTGTGCCCAACTCACATTTCTTCAGGAAGTATGGCCGATGGCCCTGTTGGGCCTGAGCCCGACGTTCCTGCTTCAGGGCCAGGTGCAACTCCTGCTGTTGCTTTCGTTCCTGCTGTGCCATTTCTTGCTGGTCCTGAGGAGCAAAGATGAGATGGGTGAATAGGAGGGGCTGTGAGCATCTCCCCCACCTTTCACTGCTTTCATACCCAGACAGTCATTACCAACTCACCATTCGGTGAAGCAGTTGCTGCAGCTTCTCGTGCTCCTCTCCTGAACGGTGCTTCTTCAACTGTTTTTTCACAAGCTCCACATTGGAAAATGAGTATGGTTAGCATTCTGCAAATGTTAGCTGAAATTTTATGTAATGCATCATCCTAAGAGGTTCACATATATTAACCTGATAACACCAAGACAGTAACTGTTTGTTTGTTTGTTTGTTCTGAGACAGAGTCTTGCTCTGCCACCCAGGCTGAAATGCAGTTGCGCAGTCTTGCCTCACTGCAACCTCTGTCTCCAGGGCACAAGTGGTTCTCATGTCTCAGTCTCCTGAGTAGCTGACTACAGGCATGCACCACCACACTTGTCTAATTTTTGTATTTTTAATAGAGACAGGGTTTCACCATGTTGGCCAGGCTGGTGTTGAACTGCTGGCCTCAAGTGATCTGCCCACCGCAGTCTCCCAAAACGGTGGATTACAGGCGTGAGCCACTGCACCCGGCCTCCAAGACAGTAATTATTATTTTCTTTCTTATGGTTAGAAAACTAAAGCATAGAGAGAGTAAGTAAAATGCCAACAGTCGCACAGCTAGTAAACTGATGAGCCAGGATTTGAATATGAACAGAATTAGAGAGTTAAATCTGCCCACCACTATACTTTCCGCTCACCCTGCCCAACTCTCTAACCTGTGCCCTAATTTCCACCCCACAAAACCCCCCCCTCAACCAGTCTCAAGCTGTATACCTCTTTCTCTTTCGCTCGGATGTCATTCAAGAATTGGTATGTTTTGTCAAACACCTCAGGATTATATTCCCCTGACAGATCATCAAAGCGAGGGTCCCGGGCTACCTTTGGAGAGAACAGAGAATACAAAACAGAACTGTTCAGTCTCCTTTCACTGAGAAAAAGTGCTTCCTGTCTCATCCTCACCATTTTTTCTTTTTTTTGTGACAGCGTCTCACTGTTGCCCAGGCTGGAGGGCTGTGGCATGATCTTGGCTCACTGCAACCTCCACCTCCCAGGTTCAAGTGATTCTCATGCCTCAGCCTTCCAAGCAGCTGGGACTACCAGCACACACCACCATGCGCAGCTAATTTTTGTATTTTTAGTAGAGACAGGGTTTCGCCATGTTGGCCAAGCTGGTCTTGGAACTCTTGATCTCAGATGATCTGCCCACGTTGGCCTCCCAAAGTGCTGGGATTACAGGTGTGAGCCACCTCGCCTGGCCTTCTTCTCACCTTTTTACTGATGGGAACAACCTGACGTAAAAATGGTACTCGGATCTTGGCTGACATTTCCAGAGGCCTATGGAGAAATTAAAGGCCAAGTCAAGAGGACTCCAGTGTTGGTCAAAGGCTTCCCACCTGCCACCCATGACAACATACACCTATTCAAGGTCCCAGTTATCTTCCAACTACTAGGGCAAGCCTTGCTTACCTGTGCTTATCTGCAACACACGCATTTTGAATAGGTGGTCTAGGATTGTGTTTCTTAGGGCTGTTTCCAGCTACCAATTGTTTGTATGCCTTAGTCCCCACTTGGCTCTGCAATTCCAACAGCTCCTCAAATGACATGTTAGATGTGCCTGTGGAAGTGGGGGAGGGACATACAACTCAGCTCAGCATGTCCCACTGCAGAAAAGACATCTTCCCATCCCCATTCCTTAGCTAGCTAATCCTTTCTAATACCCCATCAGACCAATCATTATTACAAGTCGTAGGCAGTACAGGCTGTAATAGGGTTACACTGACACCTAACTCTCCTACTATTTCAGTGACCTGGGGCCTCATCTTGCTAAGGAAGGTGTATATGTAAGGTCAAAGGTGGACCAAACCATATCCCCTTCTTTTTCCACTCTCTCTTTTACTCATTCACAGGTTTCTTCACAAGGGCCTCTGCTTCCCTTGCTCGGTTACCATTGCCAGTGTCCTGGTCCATACTCTCAGCATCTCTCACCTCAATCACTGCACTAGCCTCCTAGTCTCCCAACCTGCAGTCTCACTCCTCTCAAAGCTATGCGCCCCAATTCAGCCTGAGAGAGGCATCGAAAATAAAATCAGATCTTGCCACTCCCACATACGAACTTCAGAACAGGTTACTCCTATAAGTAAAAGTCCCCAATGGATTCCATCTTGCCCACAGTAAAAGCCATGTACCTTACAACAGCCTAAAGCCCCCAAGTGACATGGCCCGTCATGTCTCTAATCTCATCTACTCACGTCCTTCTCACTCCAGTCAATGGATCTCCTAGGAGTATATTCCCACCGCAGTTCCTCTGCCTATGATGCTGCCTCTGCTTGGTACGCTCCCCTCAGACCTATGTACAGCTCCCCCCCCCTCAGCTCCTTCAAGCCTTTGTTCGAATCACCTTCCTTTGGGAAGCCAAACCTTTTCTAAGGCTTTTCTAAGTTATTTAAAATTGCAACCCCTTGGCCAAGTGCAGTGGCTCACACCTGTAATCCCAGCACTTTGGGAGGCCGAGGCGGGAGGATAACCTGAGGTCAGGAGTTCAAGACCAGACTGGCCAACATGGTGAAACCCTGTCTCTACAAAAATACAAAAATTAGCTGGGCATGGTGGTGCTTGCCTGTAATCCCAGCTACTCGGGAGGCTGAGGCGGGAGAATCGCTTTAACCTGGGAGGCAGAGGTTGCAGTGAGCAGAGATCACGCTATTGCACTCCAGCCTGGGTAACTGAGGGAGTCTCAAAAACAAAATAAAAATTGCAACTCCTCCTCAGCTTTATTTTTAGTCCATGTCCTCTATCACCTTAAAAAAATTGAGATACAATTCATATTCCACAAAATCCACCCCTCTAAAGTCTACAATTAAGTGTTTTATTGCCTTTTAATGTAATAATTTACTTGTCTGCCTAAAATTTTATTTTTTAAAAAGGACTCACTGTGTTGCCCAGGCTGGAGTGCAGTGGCCTAATCACTGTTCACTGCAGCCTCGACCTCCTGGACTCAAACTATCCTCATGCCTCAGCCTCCTCAGTAGCTGGGACTCCAGACGTGGGCCACCACATCTGGCTAATTTTTTTGATTTTTAGTACAGAAGAGGTCTCACTATGTTGCCCAGACTGGTCTTGAACTCCTGGGCTCAAGTGATTCTCCCACTTCAGCATCCCCCTGGTGCTGGGATTAAAGGTGTGAGTCACCACACTCGGCCAAGACAGGAGTGTTTGACTACTTTACTCACAGCTCTATCTCCAGCAGCCAGAACTGTGCCTTAACAGAAAGTCTGCAGAATTTGCCAGGTGCAGTAGCTCATGCCTGTAATCTTTGGGAGGCTGAGGCGAGTGGATTACTTGAGCCCAGGAATTCGAGACCAGCCCTGGCACCTGGTAATATGGTGAGACCTTGTCTCTAAAAAAATAAATAAATAAAAAATAAAAACAAAAAAAAACCCAGGCGTTGTAGTCCCAGCTACTCGGGAGGCTGAGGTGGGAGGACTCTTGGGCCCGAGAGTTCGACCGCAGTGAGCCGGGGATCGCGCCACTACACTCCAGCCTGGGCAACAGAGAGAGACTTTGTTTCAAATTCTAAAAAATTAATTTAAATTTTAAAAAGTCTACGGAATTTGCTGAATTCTGACCTACTAAGCCTTCAGCAAACATGCATGCCTTTTCCTGCCTCCGTGCTATTGCACATGCGTTCCCTAGTGCCGAAAACTCTCATCCTGCCATGAAGAAACTTCTCAGAACGTCCTAATCCCGGAAACATCTCCTTTCACTCCTACTTTCCATTGCACTGGGGGCGCCCCCAGCGTCTGCCTCTCAGAGAACTTCGCAGTCTTACCGGCGCCCAGGGCCCAGCCTGGGAGTCCCCCTCCCTCCCCAGCCCGCCGTCCCGTGCCCTCACCCCTCAGCAGGTCGCGGGCCGCGCACCGGGCTCCAGGCCCTCGCCGTCCTCCCCGTGGTCCCGGGCGCCGCGGGGACGTTGGGCCCCGAGCCCGGAACTGCGGTTGGCTCCCGGCATCAGCGGGCGTAGCGCTCGTTAAGATTAATGGCACCGCTTCCGCTTCCGCTAGCTCCTGCCCCGCCTCTTCCGGCGTTGTCCCGAGGCCGTCCCAACGTGGTGACGAATGGGCTGAAACAGACTGCGCGGCCAGCGGCCTGGGGAGCCGGGCCCAAAGGGTAGCCCGCTCCGGAGAGATTGTCGCAACTGTCTACTCGAGTCGCAGGGCGCTGGGTTCCACGCCCGAGAAGCTTGGCCCAGGCCTTGGTGGCATTTGGTTTCCTAATACCCTTGGCTGAGAAGCCAGAACCTCAGGGTGTTAGTCCTCAGCACCCTGCCCCCCACTTCAAACTCCAGCCCTCTCCACCATATTCCACAAAAACACGGACACGTTTGGAGGTTTTAATTCATTTTTATAAAATCTGAGCTGGCTGAGCTTCAGGTTACAGCGACAGCTCAAGGAAGGGTGGGATTATCTGCTGGTCCCCCGCCTCCCCAAGTCGGGGGAGAAGGAGGTCTCATGCCAAAAGCTGCAACTCCTTTCAGCTCCCAGTCAAGGCTCAAGGCTCAAGGCTCAAGCAGGAGGAGGGGATAGGCGAAGTGGGAGGGGGAAGCTCCTGAGGCTCAGACACTGCTTGCTTCTCCCTTCTCCCCATTCCCTTCCCTTCCCAGCAGAACCTGGCTGGCCCGGGGCAGAGCCGAGACCCAGGAGCAGCTGAAGGGAGGTGGATGGGGACAGAGCACCAAGGGGAAGGGGCCCTCGGCCCAAGGGGGGAGGAACCTGGCCCCCACCCCCCTACAGCTCCCCACTGAATTCACAGTACAAAGAACACCTCTCGCCCAACAACTCCACATAGAGGTATACCAAGTCCAGGGTCCAAAGGAGCAGGTGGGTGACAGATGGGCAGGGGCAGTGAAGATGACAGCAGGCTCAGGAGGGGAGGTGGCAGAAACTTCCTCCTACCCATGGGAGGAGACGATGGGGCGACTGATATTGCTGTTGGTGGTCATGGCATTCAGCTCCCACCTGGAAGGCCAACAATAACAGAAGAGAGAGGGAGCCCTCAGCCCAAGCCCAGAGATGCTTGAACCAAGCCATAAACACACCAGTCCCTCTAAATTCCTAAAGCTCAACCATCCACAGCCACCTCTTACTTAGAGACCTACTAGGTTTAACAATCAACCACCCACTACCAAATCCAACACCACCCACTCCTCTACCTCCAAGCTCATATGGATTTCCTGTTTATGTGTATGTATATATATATGCATATTCTAGTGTCCAGGCACCTGAGATCGGTGTATACATGTTAGTCAACATCCCAATCTGCTTTTCCTGCTGTTTAGAGCCAACCAGGCAGCCCCTCCACCTTACCCTCACCAGGAATGCCTCATCCCCACCAGAATACCCATTTTGGCTCTCAACTCCCATCCTTTTAAGGTCCTGACTCAGCTCTCCTATCCTCCCTGTGCCTTCCCCGCCAATCCCATCATATTATTTTTTTGAGAGTGTCATTCTGTCACCCAGGCCAGAGTGCAGTGGTGTACTGGCAGAATCTCAACTCACTGCAACCCCCGCCTCCCAGGTTGAAGCAATTCTCTGGCCTCAACCTTGAGCGTAGCTGAGACTACTGGTGGCTGCCACCACGCCCCGCTAATTTTTGTTATTTTTAATAGAGACAGGGCTTCACCATGTTGGCCAGGCTGGTCTCGAACTCCTGACCTCAAGTGATTTGCCCACCTCAGCGTCCAAAGTGCTGGGATTACAAGAGTGAGCCACCATGCCCAACAAGCAAGAGTTAAACTACACTGATACAAAGAGAGGAAGTGTCTTAGAATGACCCAGACAGGAAAAATTATATACAAAGTAACATTTGGTGGTTAACTGAAACCTAAGAATGAAATTCAAAGGGAAGCAGCCAGATCTTCTAGAACCAGTGTGATCCAGATCTCCTAAACTTGTCTTTACTTCGCAGCTAGGTTCTAAGATTTAATCAGTTGTTCTCAGCATGTTCACAAAACAACTGTATGAGTTTAGGTCTCAGAAAGTGATGCTGCTGAGCTGGATTTTTTTTCATATAATTTATTCTGCTGACAGTTTTATATGATGGCTGTCAATTCACCTCCTTCCATCTCATTTCCCACAAGTACACTACATCTCCAGAACAAAAACATTTGTCTCCTCCATACTGAGACCAAGCTAATCAGGTCACACCTGTGCTGCTCACTCACCCTCACCCAATCCCCCACTTCCAACCACTCACTGTACCTGATGTCATGGGGCAAACAGGACTGGTCCAGGTTATACTGAATCACAGCCAGTTTGCACAGAGTCTTCAGACTAGGGCCTTTAGGGGTGAAGTTGTAGAAAGGAGATGGTCAAAGCTGAGGAAAGGGTTCAGTCCTGGATATCACCACCCAAAGACAGGGACCTTGATGGCAGGAGCAATTCAGGAATAACTGTACTTACTAAAGTCCAAAATGTGTAAGTCAGAATGATCTATGAGGTCAAATTCATCTCCCAGGCCTTCCTCAGGAGACGGACTGTCGCAATCAAAAGAGAGATGAAAGTAGGATGAAAACTACCCACGAGACCCCGCTTTCAAATACCTCCCCACTCTCCCATTAGTCACTTCCCTGAGCCCCTTCCCTCTCTCCTCCTAACCTGGTACCCCCAAAGAGGACAATCTTGTCACCAACAATACAGCAACACTGGCGCCGGCGGGGACATGGCCCCTTCCCCTTCGGTTCAATCTTTTTCCAGGTAAAGGACACTGAAGAGAAATGTATATGGAAGTTCAACACCTGTCTAGTCCAGGTATCTTCCCTGCCCCATCCCCTCACCTCCTCAGGATTCTTTTCTTTTCCTCCCACCTCAATTGCTCCTTGTTCCTCCCCTAAAGGCAGAGCTCTTTACCAGGATTAAACTTCCAGAGGTCATGGAAATGCCGGTTCAACCTTGCATTATAGCCACCAAAGATGTACAGCTCCCCCATTGTAGCCAACTGGAAGGAGAGAGGAAAGGTCAAGAGTGTGAGGAGGGCAGGAAGGGAACTCCACGGGGGGAGTAACAAACACTCACAGGCCGAGTGGCTCCGGCGCCCCTCAGGCAGCACTGGAGTCGGGGGACAGTCCAGCCAAGCCTCAGTTCTGGTGTCAAAGACGCGAATGCGGTTGCAGTAAATCTCATTGTTGGAATGGAATGGCCCAAAGCGGTCGGCACGGCCCCCAAAGACATACATATGACTTCCCAGCATCGTGGCTGAGTGGAAGTCCCTCCAGCGCGCAGGGTTGCCCTGGGCAGAGGCAGAGAGATGGTGGAGGGGTCAGCACAAAGGGTGGAAGATGATCTGCTCTGACTGAGCTTCCTATGATTTCTTCAACGGAGGGTGGGGAACTGGGATAAAAAAGAAAGAGCAGACCTTTGTACAGATAAGAGTCCATGTCATGGTGCTGGTATCTAGCTTATGAATGTCATTGGAAAAGCAGTCCGCCTGAGTAGGGAGAGAGAAAAGGAGGAAGAAGAGAGGGAGGTAATGGTCACTCTCTGACTCTCCGTCCCTCCCCCTCAAAACCTGCAAACAAGCCAAAGCCTCCCATTTCATCACCCTAAATTGCCCTTCCTCTTTCTCAGTCCCACCCTAAACCTCTAAGTTTCTTCCCAGACCTACCAGCTGCTCGTAGCCCCCAAAAATGTACATGATCTTCCCCAGGACACAGGCCGAATGTCCATCCCGGGGCCCCAGGAACTGTCCCTGACACTCGGGGTGTGAACCACTTGTGAGTATCTGAAGGAGATGAGAAAATGGCTCAAGTAAGTACCCTCTATGACAGTCCCTCCTGAGCTCTGGGGTACTCTACTCCCCAAGACCCCAACCCAAGCTTTTCTTAGGCACCCGAGGCAACATCGGAAGGACACAGCCCCTCTGAGATCCATACTCACTGACGTCAAAGGCATAGAGTACATTGCAGGCCCCTTCGGTGTCATTCCGCCCGCCCCAAAGGAAGACCGTGTCGTCGATGAGGACAGTTGAGTGTCCATACCGCATGTAGGGTACCACAGGAGCTTTCCCACGGATGGCAGGCTTCACCGGGGGAGCTCTTGTCCAACGCAAGGACACTGTGGGCATAGCTCTGCTCAGCCCTGGGAACCTCCCTCCAGGTTGTCCACCTTTCCCCCAAACCAGATATTCGTCCCCCAATCCCCCTCGGCCCGAGACCACAGCCAAACCTCATTCAGCAGCCCATTTCCCTCCCTGATGTGGGGGACCCAGGGACAGCTCCAGCATTGGCTTACCTGCATTGAAAATATGCACATCTATCTGACGCAGTGTCTCATAGTCTTCACCAGAGCAGTAACCCCCCGAAGGAGTACACCCGATGCCCGACAGCCACTGCAGCATGGTTCACCCTGCGGGGCCCGCCCTCCAGGTGCACTGTCCACCGTAACATCCCCTGGGCCACTGGTTACAGCAACATGCCCCCCCGGCACGGCCTGCTGCCTCTGCTACCTGCACACAAATTGGGGCCACGGGATCCTCAGGCAGGGTTTCTGCCCGCTCACTGTGACTCTGCCCAGACCAGCCTTTGCCTCCAAGTGTCACCCTGGTGGCCCTCCCACACTACCCCTCCACAGGGACACTAGTCCCAGCTCAGGTGGCTGGCCCTGCCCCAAGGGAGCTGCCGAGGTCAGGGAGCTAGCCCTGGCCCAGTGTTCTCCAACAGTGAAGGGTGGGGCTGCCCCACCTGATTGCCAGCTCAGAATCTGCTGATCATGGTGACTCCCTACTCGTGGCGGCTCCACTCTCTCCCTGGCTTGGCACAAACTTCATGCCCCCTTCCCAAGCTGGGTATATTCTCTTGTCTCTGGCTCTGCTCTGCTTACTGCCACCTCTCTAAGAATCTCTGTGTTCTTTAAGGTGGGGAAAGGGATCTCAAAATACTCACAGCTATTAATAGCTCAGCCAGCCTCAGACAGTCCATTGAAAGCTGGCATGAGTGCCTCAAAGCAGAAAAGCTTTCAGACTTTCAGAGTGGAACAATCCCCCTACCCAAGATAGGGCGGGATTGATCCAGGACAGGGACCTCCATGTTACCATAGTTGGTTAGCCCCCTCACAGGGAGCTCTTGTCAAGCTGAGTTGTTGTCACCGGGGTCACCCAGGGCCCTCCACAGGCACAAGGAGTTCCTTTGACAGCTGTGCCTGGTATGCTTCCAGGACTTAAGCCAGGAAGGTATGTGTATGGTTAGGCTTGGGGGATGGGGATAGAGGAAGGGGTTTTCTCCTCCTGCCACTTCCCCATCCCTGCTATTGTGGTAGAGAACAAGTCATTTTCAGTAGAAAAGAGAGAGCAAGCTCTTCCAAAACCTGGGTTCCTGAAAGGTGGATAGGGGTGGAAGTGTGCAATGGAAAAGGGGAAGGGGAGGCAAAAATGTCCTTGGGCAGGACAAGAGAAAGATCCAGCATGAGTGGTCGTGGTCTCAGAGACAACCTGCCAACCTAGTGGAAGGTACATCTGGGTACATCTGAGGGATCTTTCAGGCAAATCCTTGCAACTGACAATGTTTTTGCTGGCAGGCATCTCCTGAGTTTGGGTGGATCATCTGCTCCCTGTTTAGCCCTGGCAGAGGGAAGGGCCAGGCAAAACCTCAGGCACAAAAACAGCTCAAACAAGGGAGGCCCCTTGCAGGAAAGAGACATGGCTTTCAGCTGGCTTGCTAGTCCCACCCACCCAACGTCCCCCAATTCCACACCCCAAGCTTTAAATAGCCACGGGGCCCATCCTCAAGTAGCCCCGGCAGGAAGCTACTCTCACTTCATTACTCCCGCTCTCCAAAATATCCTGGGTCTGGGCTTGTGGGAGACTGTTAGGAGGTCGACGGGCTTAAGAATGGAAGTCTTCCATCCTCCCTTATATCCTCTATTCTTCCCTTCAGATATGTCAAAGTAAAGTAAAAAATGTACAGAAGAGATAAGCAACTCCAGGCAAAGGTGGAGAAAAAAAAATTAGTTTCTCTTCCATAAGAATAAACTCAAATTCAAGGAGAACAAGCCCCCAGGTTCTGAAGGGCTCCTCTTATCCCTGGGTCTCCCCAGTCCTCCATCACCACCAAGCATTTTCAAGCTTCTTCTATTCCCTTAATTTATCTAACCCCCTGGTCTCTCGAATTTTTTATTCCCCCTTTCTCTCCCTTCTCGATCTCGTGAGAGCTTTGCAGTTTTCTAGTTTCTCCTTCTACCACTCCAAGCTCCACCCAACATCCCTCCATTTTCCCACCTCCACCAAGGAAAGAAAAATTAACATGCACTGACCACGGATATCCCTTCCTACATATGACTCTATCCCTGTCTTCTTCCAGACATTCCAGGCTCCCCCTCCCCTTCCATTATGCCCAGCTTCCCTGTTTTCATAGCCCAGTCTTCCTTCCAATTTCCTTCAGTGCTTCCTCCAGCCACCAGGTCTCTCCTACCCACCTCCTCGCCATCCTCCCCTAGCCCCGCTTTCCCCATTAACACTGTCCTTTCCCATCATCCCCCTAGCTCCCTCCCCACCCCCCACCACCTCATCACCCTCAGCCCCTCCACCGCGACTCCAGCTCTAGACAGTCCTCAGTCCCCCAATTCTTCCTTGCCCTTCCACCCATCCCAGGCTACCTGCCAGGCCGGGCCGGGGCGGGGCCGCGGGTCCTCGCGCTGCCTGCAGCCTAGAACCCGTTGCGCGCCAACCGACGCCTTAGTCCCCAACAAGATAAACACAGCCAAGCTCGGTTCTTCCGGCGGGCAGCTGTGCGCGCACGTGCAGTCGCATTTAAGTGCCCGAGGCCTTCCGGTACTTGTAGTCCATCTGTTTCTTGAGCGACGAGAGGGCTAGGAGTGGGCAGGGGCGTAGGAGAGATTCTGCGCATGTGCAAATGTGTCAAGACCGAAGGGGCCACTGGGTAATGCAGTCCTTTGTTTTCTGGGCTGGGCATGACGGAGGCGGGGCAAGGGGGCGGACTCCTGGTCTTCGCTAGCATCAATCATGAGCATGAGGCGGGGCTGGAGGACTAGCCACCTCTGCACGTCCTGCCCCGCCGGAAGTGAAGACCACGGGCTTTGAGCGGGTGAGGCGCGCGGAGACACCGGCGCCGGGATTCGGGTGGGGGCGGGTGGGGGTGAGGGCGGGGGGGGACGCCGCAGCTGGGACCATTTTGAGGGGAGCCCATGGGGCCTGAAGGGCATTTGTCAGGCGGTACAGAGGGGGGACCTCTGAGGAGAGGGGAGAAGGGGGCGGGTACACCCTGTTAAGGGGAATCTGGTGACCCAGAGTTCCCAAGTCGCGGGGGAGTTCTGGAAGGGGTGTCTTAGGAGATGGCCGGACCTCCGGTTGGGCGTTTAATTAGGAACTGGAGGAGCAAGGCTGTGGGGCCTGGTTCGAGATGAGAGCCCGGACTTAGGGGTAGGAACGGAACCAGAGGCTGGAGGGGGACGGAGGGGTGGAGGATGCAGGAGCCTCGGGGAGGAGCTAGTTTTTTGCACGCAGGAGACCACAAGAAGATGACGATGAGAGGATGAAGCTGAAGATGGGCCTGGTTTCATCCAATCCCTCTCCTCCCGCCTCTCTGTTCTTGCAGCCCCTGCCCGGATGGCAACAGTAGTTCTAGGGGGAGACAGCATGGGCCCTGAGCGTATCTTCCCCAATCAGACTGAGGAACTGGGGCCACATCAGGGCCCTTCAGAAGGCACTGGGGATTGGAGCAGTGAGGAGCCTGAGGAAGAACAGGAGGAAACTGGGTCTGGCCCAGCTAGCTACTCCTACCAGCCCCTGAACCAAGATCCTGAACAAGAGGAGGTGGAACTGGCACCAGTCGGGGATGGAGATGTAGTTGCTGACATCCAGGATCGAATCCAGGTAGGATGGAGGGGGGATGGTTCCTCAACAGGTGAAGCTGGGCTCCCTGGAAGCCTGGACCCAAAGGGTCTTCTCTGGCTCTGCAGGCCCTGGGGCTTCATTTGCCAGACCCACCATTAGAGAGTGAAGATGAAGATGAGGAAGGAGCTACAGCGCTGAACAACCACAGCTCTATTCCCATGGACCCAGGTAAAAGAGATAATTCTTTCATTCTGGAATAATTACTAAGGAAATGAACTGGCTTGAGTCGGTAGAAGGAAGTTTCAGATGAAGACCCTATTCCTAAAAAGATAGTTTGTAAACTAAGATTTTGTGGACTTCAGAGTCCACGTGAAATGCTCATCTGCTAGCTTTGGGGACGGACAGGCTGGCCTAGAAAACAAGATGGATTTGGTGACCCGCCCAAGGGCTCTGGGTTGATTCAGGGATTGGGGAGGGGAGCTGGTCCCATTATTTCTGTCCCTGACTGGCCTCTGGCTCTGATTTCAGAACATGTAGAGCTGGTGAAAAGGACGATGGCCGGAGTAAGCCTGCCTGCGCCAGGGGTTCCTGCCTGGGCTCGGGAGATATCGGATGCCCAGTGGGAAGATGTGGTACAGAAAGCCCTCCAAGCCCGGCAGGCATCCCCTGCCTGGAAGTGACCACAGTGAGAGCTGCCTTATCTTCCTACATTCCAGGCCAGAACCAGCACAGGACTGAACACTTCCCTGGTTGTAATGTCCATTTCCATCTTCCCCATTTCGCTTTCCACATCAAGGCACATCAGGCTTCTCAGAGACCCACTTTATTCAGTTCTGTACATATGGGGGACATCAGCCCAAGCCCAACCCACCTTAGCATGTATCACTCTGTGGAGAATAAAGCACCCTATGTACACAGCCAAAAGCTGTACTGCCTGCGCCCCTGGAACCTGGGTCCAGCCCTCCTCAGTCCCTTGCCCCTCCAGGGTACCTACAAGGGACAAGAGAGGGCCTGCCCAGCATAGCACAAACAGGGAAATAAATAGGTGTTGCCAGGAGCCATGCTTGGGGCATTGCTCCCTGCTTCCTTCTTTCTAGTTTTGGGAAAGCAGTCAGCCCCAGGGTGGTCCCTTCCATATCTGTGATCCCAGGGCTGCTGCTCACCAAAGACAGGGCATGGGGTAAGGTGTTTTTGTTCATCCCTCCCTGGCCCCACCTAGTCCATCTGGGCCCTATATTCATCAGTTATTGTCCACAGCCTATACTTTTCAAAATCCTTTTGATCTCCCTTGGTCAGGCATGGGGTAAGAGGAAATAATACAACCCTATCTGCCAGCACATGGCTGGGGCTGGGGGTGCCTATTTGTGCTGCAGGGGGTTGGCTTCCCTCCAGCTACTCCAGAGGCCAATGGGGCTTGCCTAACTTTGGTGAGAATAATCTCCTGCTGTTCCCTACATGCCTCTGCAGTGGAGAGAGAGGAGGGGAGACACCTGGCGTTGAAATGAGGATGAAGGGGAGAATAGAGGAGCATATGTATTTCTGTGTATACTTCTCAGAGCAGCCTCAGGTAGCTGTGGGTGAGGAGCAGGTAGGGGACAGGCATCCCCCAGGTTGTCTGAGCACTGAGCATCATAGTGCTCAGCCTGTATTAGCCACAAGGAGGCATGAACACCTTTTGGGGGAGAAGAGGGACCACTCTGTGGGTATCCCTGCTTCAAGTGCCCACATCCCCCCTCCCTAGAGTAGCTAGAGAGACGCTGCCTTCCCCCAAGTCAGCCAGTAGGGAGCAGAGTGTGGAGGGCCGGGGCAGTGTCCCAGGGCTGAGTGGGCTGTGGCCCTGTGGTAGGAAGGTGAGGGGGTCAGAGAGCCTCCTGGCTGGCAGTTAGGAACTCTTCCGCCCGCTTGTGCGCCTCCAGTGCCTTGATGGTGTACACGTCCTGGGGCAGCTCCGACTTCCTCCGCAGCAGCACTTTCTCCTTCTTGATGTCTTTTAGCATCTGTTTGTGAATAGGGACAAGGGGAGGAACAGTGACCAATTCCCAGTGAATTCTATTGTTTCCTCCCCTTATTCTTTGGCTCTGCTGTCTGTGTCTCCTCTTCCTTCCAGAGCTATTATTTCTGCTCCACCCCCCTACATTGCCCTCCCACCTGCACAGCCTCAGTCTCCACAGTCCTCTTCAGAAGCTGGATGTCCTCAGCTGTAGGGGTCTCTGTCTCCATGGAGTACACAGGGGGCAGTGGTGGAGGAGCTCGAAACATGGGGATACTGAATGAGAGGAGACATGGACAGTGGTGAGAGCCACTTCAGAGACTTGGGGGCCTGTGTGCCTCATATTCCTCCCCCCAACACACTCTCCCCCAGCTCAAACTGGTCTGGCCCCTCAGTTCACAGCACTGGCAGGAAATCCTCACCTGGGGGATTAAGCCGGGCCAGCTCCTCGATTTTTTGCCACCATCTCTTCCCTTTCCTTCATTCGGAACCGGGCCCCTGAGGAGCACAAAAGTAGGAGTGGGCTTGGGCTTGAGAGAAACAAAGCGAGCTGGTGGTAGAAGACGAGAGTCTCCCAGGGAGAGAGGTACTCACTTCTGCTTCTCTGCCTTGTATTGTTGTGTGCAGTCATCAAACAGTTTCTGATTCATTTCCATAAACAGCTTCAGGGCATTATAGATCAGTCCATGGATTGTCCTGCCACCAGGAAGAAGATGAGGTGTAGGAGACCAGAGCCTGCCCTTAGCACGAGGAACCCAATTTGTTCTCTCGCAGGGGTATCTCTGCTAAGAGCTTTCTCATTTACTACTTCCAGTTCACAAACCTCTATGCACGATCAGAAGATAGCTCTGGCCAAATCATCTGGTTTGAGACTGGCATTTCATGGTCCACCTGTCCATGCTTCCCTCACCCCATTCTCCAAGGCCTACCTCCCTCCCACCCTTCCCACTCTCTAACCCACACTGATGGCCTCCCAGCAGCATGACAGACTGCATCTATACCACACTGTGCTTGCTTTTAGCAGAAAAGTCCTTTCAAAACCCTGGGATTCTTTTTTTTTTTTTAAGATGGAGTCTCATCTGTTGCCCAGGCTGGAGTGCAGTGGCACAAAACTGGCTCACTGCCACCTCCACCTCCTGGTTTCAAGCAGTTTTCCTCCCTCAGCCTCCTGAGTAGCTAGGACTACAGGTGCATGCCACTACACCAGCTAATTTTTGTATTTTTAGTAGAGACAGGGTTTCCCCACGTTGCCAGGCTGGTCTCGAACTACTGAGTTCAGGTGATCCACCTGCCTCAGCCTCCCAAAGTGCTGGGATTACAGGCATGAGCCACTGTGCCTGGCCTAAAACCCTGGGATTCTTTACACATACTCTCAAAGAGGGTCACATCAGCTTCTTGCAGCACAGAATTACGTCTCTAAAGCTGTGACAGGACCTGCAGAATAGCTGACCCCAAGGAGTGGTGTAACACAGGTTGCTGCCCCTGCTGTTTGATATCACAGAGATCTTGCACAGAGGCATCTTTTGGCTCCAGTTCAGCCCCTCAAGGTCCTATCAACATGCAGGGGACACCAGCCCCCACTTGCTGGGTGACCAGGTGAGACCCCCTGGCTCTTCAGTTCTTCCATACCCTCAAAGTTTTCCTAACTGGATCCCCCACTACCCGGCCCCCCTCCCAGCCCCCCAGCGCCTTACTTGTTCCAGTGGCTCTTGGAGTTCCTGTAAAGTGCAGGGAACATGATGGGGAGGACTCGGGCTGCATTGTCACTTATCAGGCTCATGATGTACTCATTGTTCCAGTAATAGAGAGCACGCTCTGCCACCTGGTGGGGGAGAGGCGGACTCGGTTGGTACCTCTCGTTTCACTCAAGACCTTCTCATTTTCTGGCAGGGGTTGGGATATGCTAGGTCGGAGTCTCACCTGGAAATGGGGGCTAGAGACACACTTGGCCAGCTGGCGGAAGAGGGGTTCCATCACTTTGCTGAACTCAGAAGGTTCAATGACGTCCAGAATCTCCTCCAGCTCATTCAAGAACATCACCTCCTTGGGGCTGTGGGTCTTGGGCCAAAACTTAAGAAGTCCCACAATTACCTGGGAGACAAGGTGGGCATGGGGATGACAATTCTCTACACCTGCCTGGGTCTCCAGGAAGTTTTCCCCACCCACGCTTTCCCCGACCCTGGTGGGCACAGCTTGGGTGATCTCAGTCAACTGCCCCTGTTTCTTTGCCTTGGATCTGTTTCCTAGCTGTATATATAGGTTTCAATTCTCCTTCAGAGAGGAAATCATGTTACCTGTCAGGTCACAGCCCTCCTAAGCACCCTCTTATGGCACTGCTCAATAGGTATAGACTGGCAAGTGATGCCGACGACAGTTTAAGAGGTGGGCCTTGGGTCCCAGAAGGGAAATTACCGGCTCAGTCAGACTGCTCTCCTTCTCCAGGAATTGTACCACGCAGTATGCCAACTGCAAAAGTGTGAGGTAGAAGGGAGATGAGGTGTAGGTCCTAGAAGTTCTCAGAGAAGTCAGTGATAGAAGCAAGATCCCAGAAGGGAAGGGGGAGGTGGAGGGGAAGGAATTCTCCCACCTGCTCCCTATGCTTCCCCCTATCCCAGCTGGAATACCTTCCTGCCCCCCCTCTTTCTCTGCTGCCTGAGTTGGACATTATCACGAGGAAGGCAGCTCACCTGAGGGTGATAGACACTCAGGGACTTGACCTTGTGAAGGGGAAGCAGGACACGGATGAGAAACATCTTGTGCTCTTCTTTAAGGGGCAGGGCAAAGCCATTGATGATGCTAGGAATTAAGGGACATTTGTCAGGACCAAAGGGATAGATCCAAGTTCAGTGCACCAATCCTCCCAACCTTTTTCAGGCATCTGTGCCCCCCACCCCGCCTCTTACCTGCCCAGGATCTCCAGGAGCTCAGCAATCCCATTGTGATGCTCCGTCTCATAGATGAATCTGAGAGAAGAAAAGGCCTCTCTTGACAACCCCTGATGTCCCTCCAGCAGTCTGTACAGTTCCCCCCACCTTCCCACTCCCACCCCACCTCGGTAGCAGTTTGCTTACTCCTAAGCCTGGGCTCCTGGCCTCACCTGTAGAAGATGTGGTTGATCTGCCTACGGATATAAGCCCGGAGCCCCAAAAACTTGCCATAGATGCGATGCAAAATGGTCTTGAGGAAGTCCCGCTCTCGAGGATCCTCACTGTCAAAAAGGTCTAGGAGCTGGGAGCACGAGGGAGGGGAAAGCAGCTGGTGAGGCAGCAGCCAGGGAAGGTGGGGGCCAGGGTAACACAGGTCCTGCCAGGGGAAGTGCAGAGGTCCCCTGGAGGGGGAGCGGGCAAGTCTTGGAAACCAGAGTGATTCTACTCTATTGCTGATTCTATTGTATTTGTACTGAGACCTCCAAAGTGATGCTTCCCGGAAAGAGGTACTCTGTTGCTTTTTGTTTCCTGCCATTATGCAGTTAGTTTTTTAAGGCTAGAGTAGGGTTTCTTTTTTTAACCCTTTATAGCCTTCTCATACCAGACATGGCTGAAGCCCAATATATTCTGCATAAGGGGAAAGAGCCACTTGGACACAGGTGAGGCAGGCATGGAATGGAAAGAGAGGACAAGACAGGAACTACGGGACTCACAGCAAGGACAAACTTCTGGTCAATGTACTTCTTGGCTATGTTTGGCTGGAAATCAGGAGACTCAAGGAAACGTAGAGAAGAACTCATACACGAGCTGTGGGGGGAAAAGGCATGCCACTGAGGGGGTGTTCCCAAGGACTTCCAGGCCTCCAAGTGCCCCTCCCTGCAGCCAGGTCCAACCTGCCCCCTTGCCCTGGTACCTGGAGATGTGGCCAGGCAGCTTCCAGGGTGGGCTCATCTTCCTCTGGGTCAAACTCAGCCCCTGTGGGATTTGATGAAGGTGGCAGTGTCCGGAAGAGGTTCACTGAAAACTGAGAGGAAGGGCCAGTTAGAGTTCCACCTGGGCTTCTCCGCAGCCCCCCGCCAGTCCCCCGTATCCTTTCCCCTGTGCCCACCATGGTGACAGCCTCAGGGTAAATGGCCTCAGTGACAACATCACGGCTATGGGTGATGTACTCCACCATCTCGTTGAGTCCTGCCCGCTTCACCTCCTTGAATTTGAGGTCACTGAGTGGGTCTGACACGAAGTCAAAGAGGACACAGCACTGGCGTAGCTTCTGGATAAACAGCTCCTCCCGCTCCTGGGTTGGCGAATCTGTGGGGGTCCCAGCAGTCAGGTTCTCCTCTGTAGTCCTTCACTGCCATGCCCTGCTTGCCTTCAAGGGCTTTCCCTTACCCCACCCTGCCACCATCCTGGTCCCTGGCACCCCCTTCCCACATTCTCTGGAACGCCTTTCCCCTAAAATACCCCAGAACTTCCATTCCACCATCTCCCCCTAGACCTGGTACAACAGCTCCTGTGACTGGTTAACAAGTACCTTTCAGGGCAGGAAGCTTCTGCAGCTCCCGATTCTTGCTGAGGTTGAAGCGGAGGAGCTTTGCCGTCGCTCCTTCTTGACAATCTGGGGCCCCCCTGAGTACTTGATTTTGCTGAGTTGCGTTGGGGGCGGTGTGCTATTGCTGGGACGCTTGTTGGACGACGGTGGCTGAGACTGGGCTTGGGGCTGGGGCTGGGGCTGCGGCTGGGCCTGGTCAAATAAGTCATTTGTTGAAATCCACTTCCCAAGATATGACTCCCACCCTGGGCCTGGGCCATCCCCCAGTCTTTTTTATGCCTGCACAGGCCTGGGCAGTGAGCAGCTGTCTCCTGCCCCCAAGGAGCTAAGGCCAGGGTCACAGAAACAACTGTGCTGTAGTCCTGGCAGGGAGCAGTCAAGAAGTCATGTCTCCCAAAGAGATGCCCACTGCCTGTACATCAAGAGCCTCCAAAACGTCATTCCAGTTCATGAACAGGCAAAGCTAACTGATGGATTGATGGTGACAGAAGTCAGAAAAGTGATTATGTTGCCAGGGAAAGGGGGTGGGTATTGACTAAGAAGACACATGGGGAATAAGGAGAGACACGAGGAACCTCCTGAGTAACGTAATCCTACATCCTGACAACCTGAGGTGGTGCATGGCAGATACATACCTAAAATTTATTGAGCAGTACACTTAAGATCCTTTACTGAATGTGTGACAATCTTAAATCAAAAGGTAAAAGAAAGGCCAGGCACAGTGGCTCAAGCCTGTAATCCCAACGCTTTGGGAAGCCAAGGCAGGAGAATAACTTGAAGCCAGGAGTTTGAAACCAGCCTGAGCAACATAGCAAGACCCCATCTCTACAAAAAAAATTTTTTTAAATTAGCCAGGTGTGGTAGCACATGCCTGCAGTTCCAGCTACTCAAGGTTGGAGGATCCCTTGAGCCGACGAGTTCAAGTCTGCTGTGAGCTATGATCACACCAACTGCACTCCAGCCTGATCAACGAAATAAGACCCTGTCTCTAAAAATGTTAAAAGGTAAAACAAAGAAATTCATTCCTATGTCTTAGTAGTTTTAACTACTAGAAATTTAGCTTAATAAAAAACCTAAATTAAAAAAAAAAAGCTTTGGAGGAGGCAGAGGTAGCCAGGCAAAAAGAAAAAAACAAACAAAAAACTTTGTGCACAAATACTTTTAACCTCATTTATAACAGAAAAAAAATAAATGGAATCTAGGAGTTAATATTATGTTTATTAAAATTATGGGCCAGGTGCAGTGGCTCATGCCTGTAATCCCAGCCACTGTGGGAGGCCGAGGTGGGTGTATCACTTGAGGTCAGGAGTTCCAGACCAACCTGGCCAACAAGGTAAAACCCCATCTCTACTAAATATACAAAATTAGCCGGGCATGGTAGCAGGCAACTGTAATCTCAGCTACCCAGCAGGCTGAGGCAGGAGAATCACTTGAACCCAGGAGGCGGAGGTTGCAGTGAGCCAAGATTGTACCACTGCACTCCACCCTGGGTGATAGAGTGGGTGAAACTCTGTCTCAAAAAAAAAAGAAAACCGGGTTCCCTCCCTCCCTTCCTTCAAAAAAAAATAACCAGGCGGGCGCGGTGGCTCACGCCTATAATCCCAGCACTCTGGGAGGCCGACATGGGCAGATCATGAGGTCAAAGATCGAGACCATCCTGGCCCACATGGTGAAACCCCGTCTCTACTAAAAAATACAAAAATTAGCTGGGCGTGGTGGCAAGCGCCTGTAGTCCCAGCTACTCGGGAGGCTGAGGCAGGAGAATTGCTTAAACCTGGGAGGCGGAGGTTGCAATGAGCCAAGATCGCGCCATTGCACTCCAGTCTGGCACCTGGCGACAGAGCAAGACTGTCTCAAAAAAAAAAAAAAAAGAAAAGAAAAGAAAACCATGTAATAGTTTAGTTGTGAAAAATATTTTCATAGTCATAGTAATTTGCCCAAAATCGTGGTATTTTAGGAGGAGGGGAAATGTCTGCAGAATGGCATAAGAATGCTGAGGAATTAATTTCCCATAGTAGAAGTCAATAGATAATATCTAAATCTCAAAAATTAAAAAAAGAAGTAGGAAAAGAATCTAATGTGGAAATCTCAGTCTCTGAGGAAACAGCTTAGAATTGCATTCCAAGCTCAATAGTACTATCAGACTTTCTGAACAATGTATGTGTTATCATATTGATAAAAATTTGAAATAGGCCGGGCGTGGTGGCTCACGCCTGTAATCCAAGCACTTTGGAGGCCAAGGTGGGCGGATCACCTGAGGTCGGGAGTTCAAGACCAGCCTGACCAACATGGTGAAACCCCGTCTTTAAAAAATAAATAAATAAATAATAAATAAATAATTAAATAAACTTGAAATAAAACAAAAGGCCTAAAACTACATAATGATGGAAAATTGCTTCCTATGCTAAGTTAAATAAGGACAGTACAAGGCCATGTGCGGTGGCTCACGCCTGTAATTCCAGCATTTTAGGAGGCCAAGGCGGGTGGATTGCCTGAGCTCAGGAGTTTGAGACCAGCCTGGGCAACATGGTAAAACCCCATCTCTACTAGAATATAAAAAATTAGCTGTGGTAGCGGGCGCCTGTAGTCCCAGCTACTTGGGAGGCTGAGGCAGGAGAATTGCTTGAACTCGGGAGGTGGAGGTTGTAGTGAGCCAAGATTGCGCCACTGCACTCCAGCCTGGGTGACAGAGTAAGACTCCGTCTCCAAAAAAATAAGAACAGCACAAAATTGGAAACACAAAATGAGCTCATCCACATTAAAACACATGCACAGAAAAACGAGGTTTGAGAAGGGCAAGAACAAGCCCAAGTCCCCACCGTGTTAATGACTATCTCCTGTAGAATTAGATTACTTCTGCATTTCTAAATTTTCTACAAGTTGATACTAGTGTTTTTCTCCCCCTTACTTCCACTGTGTAGTATGATACTGCTTTTATAATGGGAGAAATGTAGCTAATTTTTAAAAGCTATCCCTTTTTATTTTTAGTTTATTACTTCATTTATTTTTGAGATGGAGTCTCACTCTGTCGTCCAGGCAGGAGTGCAGTGACACCATGTGGGCTCACTGCAACCTCCGCCTCCCAGGTTCAAGTGATTCTCCTGCCTCAGCCTCCCGAGTAGCTGGGATTACAGGCACCTGCCACCACAGCAGCTACTTTTTGTATTTTTTGTACAGACAGGGTTTCTCCATGTTGGCCAGGCTGGTCTTGAACTCCTCACCTCAAGTGATCCACCTGCCTCCACCTCCCAAAGTGCTGGGATTACAGGTGTGAGCCACCACACTCAGCCTAAAAGCTATCCCTTTTTAAAGGGACAGCCAGCTCCCAGACACAGATATTACAGCCCCATGAAGTCCATTTTCAGAAGTCTGAAAATAGGTATTTACAGGGCTGTCTGCCCATAGGTACTCCAGGACTGTCCAGGCAGCCCCCTGTTGGGAGAGGAGAAGCTAAGCCACAGGACAGCCCTTGCCCCCAACCAGAGACTCCAACAGGATCAGGCAGAGGCCGTGTCCAGCTGGGTACACTCACCACGGGGAAAGGTGACCTCCTGGCCTCATACCTGCCATCCCCTCCTCCTCTCCAGCTCCCATCCCCAAACTCTTACTCTTTACCATCGTAATAGAAGAACTTGTAATCCTCCGGGGTGGGGGGGGGGAGGGGGAGGAAGACAGAAATGTTGTTCATTGCATCCTCTGAATGTTTTATAAAGAAAAAAAAAAAAAAAAAAAGAAAAACAATGATGTGGACCTATCTAGGGATGAGAGAACAGGAGAGGAGCACTGGGTCCAGCCCATGGGTCCCGTGTGTTAGACACAGCAAGGCATCTGGAGTCTGGGGTCTCCATATGGCAGATCAGTCACACCCTGGGGTGGGGGGAGAGTGGTAGTGACAGAAGAGCAGGTTGGGGGTCAGTGCTTGCTGTGTATCCAGCCTCTCCCCTGCCTCGGACCTCCATTTCCCTGCCTTAAGAACAACTAAACCCTTATCTGTCGAGGTCAGTGCTCAAGAACACATTTGGGCCAGACTGCCTGCCTGGGTTTGATCCTGGCTCTGCCACTTATTAGCTAAGTAATATCCAGAAAGTCAGCCCCTCTGCGCCTCAGTTTCCTCATCTATAAGATGGGATGACAACCGTACCTACCTTATAGCACTGTAGTAAGGATAGAAATGAACAGTTCATGGCACTAAAGAAGCATTTTATAAGAGGTATCTTTACTACACCACATCTGTTATAATTATTTCCCGTGCCTGCGTTCTCGGAATGTAGCCTGGCATCTCCTTCCTATGCTAGCACAACTTAAATGTTCCTTTGAGTCTATTATCCTCCCTGTTTGAAAATGGGGGACCCTGGCCGGGCATAGTGGCTCATGCCTGTAATCTCAGTACTTTGGGAAGCCGAGGTGGGTGGATCACCTGAGGTCGGGAGTTCAAGACCAGCCTGGCCAACATGGAGAAACCCCGTCTCTACTAAAAACACAAAATTAGCCGGGCGCGGTGGCACATGCCTGTAATCCCAGCTACTCAGGAGGCTGAGGCAGGAGAATCGCTTGAACCTGGGAGGTGGAGGTTACGGTGATCCAAAATTGCACCACTGTACTCCAGCCTGGGCAACAAGAGCGAAACTCTGTCTCAAAAAAAAAAAAAGAAAATGGGGGACTCAGGAAATCACTGCCTCTTCCAAGACTCAGCTTAAGGCCCACCATCTTCCAGAAAGTCTTCTCAGATCTTTCCAGCCCTTGGATGTCACCCTGTTTTTGATATCACTTGTCTGTTCCATTGGCTCTGTTACTACTCACCCCCTAGTGACACCTCTTAGTCTCTTCATGTGTCATTTCCCCAACTAGATGGCAAGTCCCTTGAAAGCCAGGACCCTGGTTGGTACCCCTCTGGGTTCCCCAGCACTGGCACCTAACAGGAATTCAGTGAAGGTTTGGTTGGTTGGTTGGTTGGCTGACCAGGAGCCAAAGCTCTCAGTTCCTGCCCAGGCTCCTTCCTCTCCCACCCCAACTCTGGGATCCTCAGAACAGGGCACTGTACAGCATTAGGAGCAGAGTCAGCGGGGGAGAAACATTAGTCACACTAGGGTGAGGGGCTCAGTGCCAACCTGAGGACAAGACTCCATTCTTCCAGGTAAGATGCAGACACCCTGCACTTCCACAAACCTCAAACTGAGGAGGCAGCCAGAGAGAGGCATTCTTCCCAGAAAGGGTAAAGGAAGGCCTCAATTTTTTCTGCTAACAAGAAGGTAGCCAAGCACGGTGGCTCATGCCTGTATTCCTAGCACTTTGGTAGGCCAAGGCGGGTGGATCACTTGAGGTCAGCAGTTCAAGACCAGCCTGAACAACATGGTGAAACCCTGTCTCTACTAAAAATGCAAAAAAAAATTAGCCGGGTGTGGTGGTGCGCACCTGTAGTCCCAGCTACGCGGGAGGCTGAGACGGGCAGAATTGTTTGAACCTGGGAGGCGGAGGTTGCAGTGAGCCCAAACCACATCACTGTACTGCAGCCTGGGCTTCAGAGTAAGACTCCACCTTAAAAAAAAAAAAAGGTGGCAGGAGTAGCTCAGTGGTTTCCCAACCATTCTTTTGGTAATGTTTAGAGAGAACAGAGGGTTTTATGCCTAAAAATAAGTTCAAAAACCCACCAATGGCTGGGCGCCGTGGCTCATGCCTGTAATCCCAGCACTTTGGGAGGCCGAGGCAGGTAGATCAGGAGTTCGAGACCAGGCTGGCCGACATGGCAAAACCCTGTCTCTACTAAAAGTGCAAAAAATTAGCCGGGCATGGTGATGGGGGCTGTAATCCCAGCTACTTGGGAGGCTGAGGTAGGAGAATCACTTGAACCTGGGAGACAGAGGTTGCAATGAGCTGAGATCGAGCCACTGCAGTCCAGCCTGGGTGACAGAATAAGACCCAAAAAAAAAAACAACAACAACCAAAGAGCTGATGGCTAAGGTCTTTCTACACTAGTATTATGTTATCAAAGGCTGGAGTGGCCAGAGAGCAGCTGAGTGAGCTTAGTCTGCCCTGCCCGCTACCCCACTGAGCTGCCCTGGCTCCCAGGATCTAGATACAAGAAAGCATCTGAGAGACAGCTGCTCCTGCCAGCAGAGCCCCTGGCTGCCAAGCCCCAGTGAGGTATCCACTGTCTATTCACCCTTAACTAGGAAACATGCATGTCAGAAAGAGGTGGCAGATATGTCACCCACTCATGGGCATTCAACCATTTCTCCTAAAAGCTCCAGCCTCTAACTTGTCCATTCATCTGGGTTGGGGGTAGAAGTCAAGTGAGTCCCCTGAGAAGCTTCTGCAGCCATCAAAGCAGGGGTGGACACTGACCAAAGGCAACTTGGCCAATCTGCCCTCTACTTGCTACTTTGTCCTGCCCAGTTTCACTTCTGGGACTCTTTTTTTTTTTTGAGACAGGGTCTCACTCTGCCACCCAGGCTGGAGTGCAAGGGTGTGATCTCAACTCACTGCAACCTCCGCCTCTCAGGCTTAAGCAATTCTCCTGCCTCAGCCTCCTGGATAGCTGGGATTACAGGAGTGCACCACCATGCCTGGCTAATTTTTGTATTTTCAGTAGAGACAGGTTTCACCATGTTGGCTAGGCTGGTCTTGAACTCCTGACCTCAAGTGAGCCACCTGCCTCGGCCTCCCAAAGTGCTGGGATTACAGGTGTGAGCCACTGTGCCTGGCCTAATTTTTTGTAGTTTTTGTAGAGACAGGGTTTTACCATGTTGCCCAGGCTGGTCTTGAACTCCGGACCTCAAGCAACCCATCCACCTGCCTCAGCCTCCCAAAGTGCTGGGATTACAGGTGTGAGCGACCATGCCTGGCTCTGACTTCTGGGACTCTATACAGGCCATCTCTTTTGCCTGAAGTACTACTACTTTCTCTTCCAAACTCTCAACAGGATCCATACTCCAAGAAGCCTTCCTAGATTCAAGCCTCCAGCAATCAAGTGGTGCTGTGAATTTCCACACCACACTCATACTCAGGAAATTTCAACTAAACGTGCTTGCTCTGTACCTGTCCTGGTCCAGCCTATTCCTAACACAGCAACCATTAATAATTTAAACCCGGGCCAGGTGCAGTGGCTAATGTCTGTAATCCCAGCTCTTTGGGAGGCCAAGGCGGGTGGATCACCTGAGGTCAGGAGTTTGACAGCAGCATGGCCAACATAATGAAACACCGTCTCTACTAAAAATACAAAAATTAGCCAGGCATGGTGGCGCATGACTGTAATCCCAGCTACTCAGGAAGCTGAGGCAGAAAAATCGCTTGAACCTGGTAGATGGAGATTGCAGTGAGCCAAGATTGTGCCACCGCACTCCAGCCTGGGAGACAGAGTGAGACTCTGTCTCAAAAAAAAAAAAATTTAAATCCAAATATTCAAATATAAATAAAGAGATAGGGGCCGAGTGCAGTAGCTCACGCCTGTAATCCCAGCACTTTGGGAGGCCGAGGCGGGCAGATCACTTGAGGCCAGGAGTTCAAGACCAGCCTGGCCAATATGGTAAAACCCTGTCTCCACTAAGAGTATGAAAGTTAGCTGGGCATGGTGGCAGACACCTGTAATCTCAGTTACTTGGGAGGCTGAGGCAGGAGAATCACTTGAACCCAGGAGGCAGAGGTTGTAGTGAGCCAAGATCGCGCCATTGTACTCCAGTCTGGGCGACAAGAGCAAAACTCCATCTCAAAAAAGAATAATAATAAAAATAAATAAAAATACAAAAATAAGCCATGTGTGGTGGCAGATGCCTGTAATCCCAGCTACTCAGGAGGCTGAGACACGCGAATCAGTTGAACCTGGGAGGCAGAGGTTGCAGTGAGCCATACACTCCACCCTGGGCAACAGAGCAAGATTCTGTCTCAAAAATAAATAAATAATAAAGAGATAGAAATATAATTTAAACACTATAGAAAGTATTTAATATAAGAGAAAGCTGAAACATACAATTAACAGAAAAAATGCAAAGATCAAATGTGATATGTCTTTAGCAAAATGAATTAACTGGCCTAATAAATGAAGATCATATTAGTTTAAAATCCCAAAAATCTGGGCCGGGCAAGGTGGCTCATGCATGTAATCCCAGCACCTTGGGAGGCCGAGGCGGGTGGATCACCTGAGGTCACGAGTTCAAGACCAGCCTGACTTAAGATGGTGAAACCCCATCTCTACTAAAAAAAAACAAAATAAAATAAAAATCCCCAAAACCACAGAGAACTTCTCTCCAGTGGTGACATCTAGAGCTCCATCTAGCTGTGCTTAATTCTTTCCTTCCATCAATTATTCACTAAACATCATGCTAAGCATTAAAGATTGAAAGTTTATTACAAATTCTATACCATAAAAAGATTAAAAGGTGACTAAGACATGGCCCTTGCCTTCAAAGAGCTCACAGTCCATTAGGCAGGATGGACACAAATGAAGCTAACTGTACAAGGAAAATGCAAGAACAGAGAGGACTGAGCTGCAAACTCTGCCTGGAAGAATTAGGGAAGATATCCCTGAAGAGGTGGCTTTTGATTTAGCTTTTTTTTTTTTTTTTTGGCTCTTAAAGAATAAGCATGAGTTTAACAGGCAAAAAAAGACACAGGAGAAATAAAGCAGTTCAGGTCAGTGGAACTGCATCTGTGAGCACCCTAAGTCATAAAGGGGTTGTCCTATCAGAAGACAGGAAGTTGGGCAGGGTACAGTGGCTCACACCTGTAATCCCAGCACTTCAGAGGCCAAGGCAGGAGGATTGCTTGAGTCCAGGAGTTTGAGACCAGCCTTGGCAACATAGTAAGAACCTATGTCTACAAAAAATACAAAACTTAGCTGAGCACAGTGGCTCGTGCCTGCAGTCCCAGCTACTCAGGAGGCTGAAGTGAGAAGATCCCTTGAGCCCAGGAGGTTGAGGCTGCAGTGAGCCATGACTGCACCACTGTACTCCACACTGGGCAACACAGTGAGACCCTATGTCCAAAACAAAAAAAAAAGAAAGAAAGAAAGAAAAAAGAAAGAAAGAAAAGGAAAGAAAAATATGGGAAGGTTGGTGGGATGCAAAGCCAGGACTGGTGCTAGAAGCGTGGGGCCAGCTCAGAGAAATTGAGGGTGCCATGCTAGCAAGTTTGGATTTTAACTTGTAAGCAGTGAGATGCCAAAGAGGTTTTTAAGTAGAGGACTGATAAGACCAAGGTTTTTAGAGTAACAACTCTGGCCTCAGAGAGGACAGGCTGAAGTGGGGTAATTTATTCCTCCCTCTGTCCCTACTCCCAGACTCTGGACAGGGCACAGCACATAGAGGAGTCTGTGACATTAAATTTTTTTCTCCAGGGGACAGATCAGGAAAGACCCTTACCTGCAGAGGCAGGTCAACAGGGAGTCGCACCTGATCTCCCAAGGCTCCTCTACATTCTAGGATTTATTTCTGGAATCTAAGAGCCAGCAGTATCACTTCATTAAAGACCACAAGAGACTCCAGAGTCACACAGACCTGGGTTGAATTCCAGCTCTGCCTTACTGCCTTACTGGCCGAATAAAAGCTACTTAACATTTCCTTTTTTCTTTAATTTTTTTGAGATGGAGTCTGGCTCTCTCCCCCAAGCTGGAGTGCAGTGGCACGATCTCATCTCACTGCAACTTCCACCTCCTGGGTTCAAGCGATTCTCCTGCCTCAGCTTCCCGAGTAGCTGGGATGACAGGCGCGCACCACCACACCTGGCTATTTTTGTATTTTTAGTAGAGACAGGGTTTTACCCTGTTGGCCAGGCTAGTCTCAAACTCCTGACCTCGGGTGATCCAGCCACCTCGGCCTCCCAAAGTGCTGGAATTAACAGGCGTGAGCCACCACACTTGGCTAACATTTCCAAGCCTCAGTTTCATCTGTAAAATGGGAATAATAATAATTAAGGGATCTCAGGGGAGTATTTTGAAGGTTAAATGAGACAATGCATGCAAAGTACTTAGCACAGTGCCTGGTACGTAGTGTTGCACAGTGTCCTGTCCCTTACCCCTCCCGCACCAAGTTCATGTCCACCTAGAATCTGTGAATGTGGCCTTACTTGGAAACAGGGTCTTTGCAGATGTAATCAAGTTAAAATGAGATCATACTGGATTAGGGTGAGCCCGAAGTCCAATATGACTACTGTCCTTACAAGAGGAAAATGTGGACACAGACAGAGACACATGGAGGAGAATGCTGTGTGAAGACAGAGGCAGAGATTAAAGTGATGCATCTACAAGGAATGCCCAAGATTGCCAGAAGCCACCAGAGTCCAGGAGAGAGATGTGGAACAGACTCTTCCTTAGAACCTCAGAAGGACATGGACCTGCCGACATTAATTTTACAACTTTTGGCCTCCAGAACTGAGACAGAATATATTTCTGTTTCTTTCTTTTTTTTTTTTTTTTTTTGAGACAGTTTGCTCGTCGCCCAGGCTGGAGTGCAATGGTACCATCTCCACTCACTGCAACCTCCGCCTCCTGATCTCGAGTGATTCTCCAGCCTCAGTCTCCCGAGTAGCTGGGATTACAGGTATGTCACCACCACGCCTGGCTAATTTTTGTGTTTTTAGTAGAGACTGGGTTTCACCATGTTGGTCAAGCTGATCTTGAACTTCTGACCTCAGGTGATCTGCCTGCCTCAGCCTCCCAAAGTGCTGGGATTACAGGTATAAGCCACCACGCCCAGCCAATTTCTATTGTTTTAAGCCACTCAATTTGTAGTAATTTGTTTTGTTTTCTTGAGACAGGGTCTCGTTCTGTCACTCAGGCTGGAGTGCAGTGGTGTGATCATGGCCCACTGCAACCTTGAACTCCTGAATTCAAGCAATCCTCCTGCCTCAGCCTCCCGTGTGGCTGGAGTACAGGTGCACATGCCCCCATGCCCAGCTAATTTTTTAGTTTTTAGGTTTTTTTGTAGAGACAGGGTCTATGTATGTTGCCCAGGCTGCTGTCAAACTCCTAACCTCAAGCAATTCTCCCACCTCAGCTTCCCAAAGCACAGGATTACAGGTGTGAGCTATCGCACCTGGCTAATTTGTAGTAGTTTGTTATGGCTGCCCTAGAAAATTAACACAAAGTAACTGCTCTATAAAATAAATGTTAGCTGCTGTAACTTAGATCAATTAGAAAGGCTCTGGCAAATGCTTGACAGAGCAAAACCGGCTAGAAGAGCCCCAGATTCCAGACAAGAAAAGGGTAAAGTAAGGACTATGCCAAACAGCTTTTGAAGACCACAGCCTCACATCCTAGTCCAAACTTTTCCAGCGTACCCCTGCCATCCCAGACATGGGTACATTTCTAGAAAATCATGGTTAATTCCTGCTGCCATCTCATATCTGTGAACCCTGAGCAGCATTTCACCAAACAGCCCAAGGTGAATTCGATACCCTCCTTTCCTGGATTGCTTGAAATAGACCCACTGCGTTGGGCATATTTGTTCAAAAGGCAGTGGATAAATTATAACAGTTGGTCTCAGCATACTCCTTAACCTGTTCAGGCTTCATTTTTCCATCTATGAACGGACAAAGTTAGACCCTAAGGTCCTTTCCGGCTCTAATTTGAAATTGGTTCATTTGTTCATCACCCATTCACTCACTAATGCATCAAATACTGGGTGCTTCTGCTGTGTCAGGCCCTTCAGGGGTGAACGAGAGCCTCATGGAGTTCCTGTGCTAACACAAGAGGCAGCTGACAATGAATTCACAAGAAATCATTTCACTACAGTTGTGGTTAGGTGCTACCAGGCACTGAGTGCCAAAACAGCAACTAACAGGAGCCCTTGCCAGGTCCTGGGGGGTGGGGTGGGTGGTCAAAGAAGGTTGCTTTAAGGAAATGACATCCCATCTAAGAACTAAAGAAGTCGGAGTTAGTTACGCAAAAGGTGGGAATTCCCCCCTAAATTTTCCTTTATCTCCCAGAATTTTCAGGACTTAGAAAATCCTGTTTCTGGGGCCTGGCACGGTGGCTCATGCCTGTAATCCCAGCACTTTGGGAGGCTGAGGTGGGCAGATCACAAGATCAAGAGATCGAGACCATCCTGGCCAATATGGTGAAACCCGTCTCTACTAAAAATACAAAAATTAGTTGGGCATGGTGACACATGCCTGTAGTCCCAGCTACTCAGGAGGCTGAGGCAGGAGAATTGCTTGAACCCGGGAGGCAGAGGTTGCAGTAACCCGAGATCACACTGAGATCACGCCACTAGACTCCAGCCTGGGCAAAGAGCGAGACTCCATCTCAAAAAAAAAAAAAAAAAAAGAAAGAAAGAAAAGAAAAAGAAAACAAAATCCTGTTTCTTCCTGCTCTAAATGTCAAGTTACCAGCTTCCAGCCACCTTCCCTGTGGGTCCCACAAACATCAGCATTCCTGGAAGGGAGACTGAGCCCAGAGAGTGTCTTCCCAGAAGCATTCACTATGAACCAACTGCATGAGTACACAGGGGTAGGGGGAGAAGCAATGCAGAATAACACAGCTCCTTCCCTTGGAGTTCATAGTCTGAGGGGGAGAGACACAGATGGAGATAAATGGTCACAGAGCTAAGTATTAAGGTTATTTGAGAGACATTTAGAATACCGCATAAAGGCCAGGATCACGCCTGTAATCTCAGCACTTTGGGAGGCTGAGGCGGGTGGATCATCTGAGGTCAGGAGTTCGAGACCAGCCTGGTCAACATGGTGAAACCCCATCTCTACTAAAAATACAAAAAATTAACCAGGCGTGGTGGTGCACACCTGTAGTCCCAGCTACTCAGAAGGCTGAGGCAGGAGAATCGCTCGAACCAGGAGGTGGAGGTTGCTGTGAGCTGAGATTGCACCACTGCACTCCAGCCTGGGCGACAAGAGCAAGACTGTCTCAAAAAAAAAAAAAAAAAAAGTATCAAGAAAGAGTTGTTCAGAAAAAAAAAAATTTTTTAAAAAGAAGAAAAAGTGGAATATTGCATAAGTACAGAAGAAAGAATAATTCCTCTTCTGTGGTCCTCAACTTCCATGTCTATAAAATGGGGAAAACCTACTCTGCTTCTGATTACTTAAATGAGGCCTAAAACAGTGGTCATGGGTGTGAAAAGTGCTTGGACCTCTTTAGAGGTGAACTATCACCAGAAGTACCCAGAAACACCTAAATGCATAGTTAACCCCAAACATTTGTTCACCAATCTCTTCTCCCAAAAAACCACAAGACCTGTCCATAACTAGAGAGCTCTGTTTCCAGTCCTCCTCCATCCCTCTGAACAATTTAGAGCAGGAGGGAGAAAGCAGAGAAAGCACCAATCACCAGCTTCCGGGTAGGATGCAGTGGATGCTCGCTGTACACGATCATTCACCATCCAGACCATCCCCGCTGTGCATACTCGCAAACTTTCATGGACATACTGTATACTTCCCTATGTCACTCCCCACTTCTGGTGCTCTCTCAGCTTGCTGTTTATTGCTTTATAGTCTGAGATTGCCAAGCTGCACTGACCTCTGCTCAGGACAGTCTTTCAGTCATGCTCCCATTCGATCGGGACCAAGGGCAGTGGGCCCAACTGGGCCCAACTCAGGGACACCAGCCCCTACCAATCCCCTGCCCCACCCAGAGCCATGCTGAAGTCACTTGTTAACCCATCAAGTGTTTGTGGACTTTTCCCCTTCTGCACAGGATCCCAGAACCCCCAGCTTTTTGCCCTAAGAAAAAGGAATTCTCAACATTCCAAGTTGGTAAAAACAGAAACAACTTTCACAGGAATCTGGGGAGTTTAAAGAACTAGAGAACGTATTTGGTCTCTACCAGCCAAAGGGAAATCCTGCCTGAGGACAGTCTGGATGCGCTGTCCAGGTCCCTCCCAGGATATGGAAGCCTTCCCTTCTGCCTCACTCCCTGGGATCCCCTATCCCACTAGCCATCAAGGAGTGGCAGCTGGCACCTGAACCACATCTAAGGCTATGCCTACATTCGTTACCTCTTCAGTGTTCTCGCCTCCACCATCCTTGCCCGAGCTGCTAGGCTTGGCTGTGCATTTGGCAACCTTGGGGGGGCTCCTGAAAGGAGAAGATGAAGGTAGAGTTAGCAGACGCCAGGGGGAAGGGGAGAGGTCTTATCCATGAATCCCTTGGACAAATCCTTAGATCTTTGTTGCAAATATCCTCTGTCCAAATGAATCAATCAATTAGAACTTATCTTGGGCCGAGCTGGGGTGGGTGCGGGGGGATCTACACAGAGATTCAGCCCCTCCAAAGAGTTTAGAATCTGGTTAGGAAGTCACCCCAAACACACACTAATTCGGCATGAGAATGCTCCTTCATCTTTCACCTCATCAGCCTGGTGCAGAGGTTGGGCCTGTGAAGGCCTTTGCTCAGGTCAGAGCCAGGATGAGGAGGCTTAAGGAAAAAGCATCAGGGAACAGCTGCTCACTGGCTTCTGGCTAAAGTGGTCCGAGGGGTGCCAGAGGCTTTCATGCTGGAGGGCAGGGAGGCACGACTCTTTCCTCACAGTCACCTGGAAAGACTGGGAGGCAATTTTTGGATGTCACAAATAGCACACAGACAAGAGAGTTCTACTCGGCATTTAACCAGTAAGGCCCAGGAATGCTAACAGGTACAGGAATTCTCCCACCCAAAATGCCAAGAGCACCTCAGTTGACAAGCGCTGAGACAGGGATTGGGGTAAAGCCCTGAATTGTTACAAAGAGTGAGCACTAGTCTGAAGTCTCCTTTGGGAACCTGGCAGCTGGCTCAGAGCCCTGGCCTGCCCAGCATCTCTTCCTATTCTTCGAGCCAAAAAAAGCAACTGCACAGGGACAGGATAGGGAAAATGTGAAAAGACTTGGGGATTTAGGTCTGACTGCAAGCTCAACACAAATCATCCATGTGCAGCTCACGTGACCTTCCATCCTGTTAACAGACCTGTGCAGACTGCTTGGCACTGACAGGGCTATCCTGGAGGATCTGGTTCAGTCATGAGCATCAGGCTTGGGAGGGGCCATGACAAATCCTAGTTTCTTAGAGGGGAAATGCAACCCATACTGGGAGTGGATTCAAAAGTATGTCCCAAGACCAACAGCTGCAGGAACTGGGATAGTTAACAAAGGAAGGGAGGAGTCATGAGGGATGGGGAAGCAAGATGAATCTTAAACAAATGAAGGGGTGCCTTGGATGCAACTTGTCCATTTGGACCAGAGGCATGAGAGCAGTGGGCTAAAGCTGCAAGCCAGGCTGAAGCTCCAAACAAGGAAAAACTTTATCACGGAACAATTGCACTAAAACTGGCCACCTAGTAAAGCCAAAAGCTCCACAACCCCTGAGAGCATTCAAGCAGGGGCTGGGTGACCTCCTGTAAGGCATGTTGCAAAAGAAATTCAAGCCTTTAATGAGGACTGGAGGATCTTGGAAATCACTTCCAGCTCTGAGATTGTGCAATTCAATAGCAGCCAAGCCCCTTCAGTGAGAAGTGTTAAATCAAGTTATTGTGACTATGGGGGCAAAAGGATTTCAGGGGAGAAGAGAGCTCTGTGTGGGCTGGAGTAAGGGGAAGGCTTCTTGGAGGTGGGGGAGGAAGAAAGGTGTGGTATAGAACAGCTCGATGCAGTAGGGGGAAGGGGTTCCTTCTTAGGGCTGAGCAGGCTCCTTCTGCATATTAACCCAGCTGGCCACACTGACACTTGTCAGTGGCTGAGAGAATGGGGTGTAGGGAAAAAGGCTGGCGGCAAGGGACAGGTAGGACACAACACTGAGGTGTCTGCACACACACCCCAGACATGAACCCTTGGACAAAGCTGACCCATCTTCATACATGTCTGATCTCTCTATTGGATCATAAGCTGCTTATTCTTTTTTGTGCCCCTCCACCCACCCTACAGCACTCAGCATGATGCCTCAGACATATCTTTTAAAGAATGTGCCTAAGAGAGATCCAGCTGCCTTAGTGTGTGGGTGTGAGTGGGCGTGGAGGAACCAGGCCCACCAGCCTTGCTCCCTGGCTCCTGCAGAACAGGTGAAGCACACACACTTCAGCCCAGCTCAGCAGTCAAGTGCTGTGTCGCACAAAAGGTTAAAAGAACACGTTTGCAGCCAGCCCTGTGTTTTGGGCCCAGCTCTTACTAGCTATATAATCATAGGCAAGTTTACTAGCCTCTCTGAGCCTCGGTTTCCTTATCTATTAGATGATGACAATCACAGTACCCTCTTCCCTCAGCACAGTGTTAAGGCACATGAAAACCCTGATGCTGGTCAATGCTATTACTATTATTATGAACAAGAAAGTCGGAGTGGACAGGAACACCCTACTGAAGAAAATAAAAAGCTAACTACCAGAGGAGAACAAGAAGGAAGGGGAGAGATGCGAATCCCCCCAAGAGATTAGCTCAGCACCTATCGACTAAGCACCTACTGTGTGAAAAGGAGTTGCCAAACCAAAATGAAGCTTAGTTATTATCTCAAGGGGGAAGAAAAGGCTTGTCCACAATTAATTCCCATCCAAG
Source organism: Ateles fusciceps (assembly GCA_036589455.1). Taxonomy (NCBI): domain Eukaryota; kingdom Metazoa; phylum Chordata; class Mammalia; order Primates; family Atelidae; genus Ateles; species Ateles fusciceps. The sequence continues at coordinate 4,512,029 of JAZHEH010002241.1, forward strand.
GCCAAACACAAAAGGACCATAAGTGGCCTATTAAGTGTTCTGCAAATCCAGAAAAGAAGGGAGAGCTCACTCCTGACTGAGAGCTCAGAAAGGCTTTAGGGAAAAAGCTGTAAAAGATGGCCAGGAGAGAAGGGACAGGTGATAAGATGAGGAATAAAGATCCTCCACCCACCCACCCCCATCCAGGCACACCTCAGTCACACTGTCAACCCCCACCCCTCAGAGCTTGCCAACCATTGAAGAAGGCCAAATGCAGCTGAAAATCAAGAGCAGAAAAACCTTATAGGGAGGTGAGAGTTATGCCTCGCTCCATGCACCCTGATCCTTCCAACACCCTTTCCCAACCGAACACTTACACCCCTGATCCTAGCAAGTCTAACTGGGAATTTGTCTTCTTCTTCACAATCTAGTAGGCTAAAGCTTTCTGTGGATGGGACAGTATCTAGTCCATCAGACTAAAAACTACAAATGGGTGGGGACCTCAGCAGCTTTCCCCCGGATTCCATTTCCCTTAGCCCTTGGTGTGGCTGATTTGTGTGTGCATTGTCTACAATTAAGCTACCCAAACCACCTCCGCATGCCCACTCCCCCAAGGACACGGCCTGGGTGGGGCACACAACCCTGTCCAGCTCACTACCCCTAGGAGGTTCACCATCTAGCATACCATCACCAACCCTGTACTCAGGCCCTGAAAGGTTAAGGGGACAACCCAGAATCAGAGCTGCCTGGCAAATACAGAACAGCCCTCGGAGAAAAAGTTTGAAAAGGTCATAGATGGCAGCCCAGTAACCCAGTCAATCAGAGGGCAAATGAAATATACCTCTGAGGTCATCAAGCAGGAGGCCAGAACACCAGACTAGAGCCAGCCCCCACCATAAAGGGCCAGCCCCAGGAGAGGAGAAGCTGGGGGAGGCTGGACCTGGTATCCTAGCATCCTCTGTGTGAGTCTGTACCTCAAAGGAACCACACCTCTGAGTCAGACCTCAGCAACAGCAGGAAACAGAGGGTAGAAAAAGGCACGGATGAGGAACAGGGGAAGGCGGCACTGAGGTAGAATAGAAAGGTGAAAGAAGGCAATATTAAGAAATGGCCTGTGGGCCAGGGCTGGGGGCTACTGTCTGTAATCCCAGCACTTTGGGAGGCCGAGGCAGGCAGATCACCTGAGGTCAGGAGTTCAAGACCAGCCTGACCAACATGGAGAAACCCCATCTCTACTAAAAATACAAAATTAGCCAGGCATGGTGGCACACGCCTGTAGTTCTAGCTACTCAGGAGGCTGAGGCAGGAGAATCGTTTGAACAGGGGGAGGCGGAGGTTGCAGTGAGCCGAGATCATGCTGTTGCACTCCACCCTGGGCAACAAGAGCAAAACTCTGTCTCAAAAACAAGAAAAAAAGAAAAAGAAAAAGAAATGGCCTGTGTCACGACATCATGACAAAGACCAAAGACATGGGTGTCCAGGGGTAGCTGGCCTGCAGGCTAAGAAGGAATAATAATCTGACAGGGAAGACAAATTCCCAATTTGAAGATGGTGCAGCTCAGGAAAGGCAGAAATCCAGCACTGGTGCAAAAAAATAAAATAAAAGGAAAAATGCAAAGGTTATCCTAGGATTAGGAATAAGGGGAAGAGCCTACTCAGATTAGGAAAGGTGACTGGTCTAGGATGCACCTGGGAGCCAGTTAGGAGGGCTTTGATACAAAAAGAGGCCTTTAAGTCAGGAGACCTGATATTGCAGCTGGGCCTCTAGCAGGCTGTGTGACCTTGGACAAGTCCCTTGCCCTGTCGGGGCCTCAGTCTCCTCATCTGTACCATTAGGGATTGCACTGCATGCGCTAGAGGTCCCTTCCAGCACTGACGTTCTGAGGTTCCATCAACAGAAGGGCTCAGTCCTGCTTACAAGTTTGTGTGTGAAGGAAGAACTAGAGGGAGGGGCCTAGGCCAGATTTGGGTGGAGGAGAGAGAAAGCAGCGCTGTTCTAGGTCAGGGGCTTGGCATGGAAAGAGAAGGGGCCGTAGGGGACTGTGGGGCGGCTGTCCCAGGCGGGTAGGAAGAGGAGGAAAGGGGCTGCTCAGGGCGGGGGGAGGGGGCAATTCTGGAAGGAGGTGCAGTTTTAGATGAGGAGCTGCCTAAACCGATGGGAGATCGGGGCCAGGGGTGATGGGGGGACAGAAAAAGCAGGACAGTGACCTGAGAATGGGGCGGATCTGGAAGAAGGAGGTTACCCTGGGCCGGGGGTAAGAGCAGAGAAGAAGGGAGGGAGGTGTATGTGGGGGAGTCTCTCCGGGGCAAGGAGGGGGGAGCTGTCCTAGCTGCGGCACAAGCTGGGGGTGCTGCCAGCCTCGGGGGCGGAGGGCTGGCCCCAGGAGTCCTGCGGGGGCCGGACGGGAGGGTCAGTCTGGGGCTGTCCCGGGCCTGGCTCCGGCCCCTCCCAGAGCTCCGCGCAGGCTCCAAGGCGGCGGTGCGGGAAAAAGGGCCACGCTCACCTTCTCCTTTTTCAGTTTATAGGGCATCTCGGCCCGTCCGGACCCGGCCAGTCTCCTGCGGCCCCGCTCCGGCTCCGGCTTTGCTCGGCCGCACTCGGCCCGCTCGGCGTCTCTTCGCCACCGCCTGCGCGCTGCGCCCGGGTCGAGCGGTGCCTGCGCCTCCAATTGGCCCGAACTCCTACAAAACTGCCTGACAACCGGGCGCCGCCTCCTCGGATTGGTCATTGGAGCCAAGCTGCTTCCTTTTTTTCTCATTGGAAAGAAATAGTACAAACCGCCAGGGTTCGGCTATCAGAATTGGCTGAAGTGGGTGGTCCCGCCCTAAAATGGGTCGAGCTTAGCAAAGGAGGCGGGGCTAAGGGGAAACCCAAGCTTGGCTAGGAGTGCTGCACTTCAGCGTCCGCTGTGCGTCGTCCTCGGCCATTCTTCGCGGCGCTGGGAGCCCTGCTCTTTCCTTCTAAAGTGGCCCTCACACTCTGCTCACTCTGCTACTCTGCCCAGTTCGAATTGGAGGAAGGAAGCCCTAATACGGAGGGCACCTTTCTTCACTGGGGTAAAGTAGCCCTAATTGCAGATGCAAAATTGGTGGCGGAAGCTCCCAAGGACCTTCCAAGACAGGAGACTCCTAGACAGGAGTTGCAGAGGAGCAAGGGGAAAGCCTGGCAGGGCTAGGACCTGGGCGAAATGAGATGAAAATCCCTGGTTTGGTGCAACTTTATGAAGAGGGTCCCCGTTCCTACTGCAAGTGTACTGGAATTGGAGAACCAGCTAGATTTGAGCAGTTGGGAACGCAGTGGAAAAGCAACTTCATTGTTGAGTGTCTCAGGAAATCCATCCCTTACTTGCCACCGTGCCCAAGCCAGTGCTCTAATGGATAAGACTCTGTTCATGCACACAAGGAGTTCGAAGTCTGGTAAATCACAGACGTGTATAAACAGGATTAAGATAGAATGTAAGCCAGGCAAGCACGGTGCCTGTAATCCCAGCATTTTGAGAGGCTGAGACAGGCGGATCACCTGAGGTCGGAAGTTCGAGGCCAGCCTGGCCAACATGGCGAAACCCCATCTCCTATTAAAAATTAAAAAATTGACCAGGCGCGGTGGCTTATGCCTACAATCCCAGCACTTTGGGAGGCCAAGGCCGGCAGATCACGAGGTAAGGAAATTGAGATCACCCTGGCTAACGTGGTGAAACCCGTCTTTACTAAAAATACAAAAATTAGCCGGGCATGGTGGCACCCACCTGTAGTCCCAGGAACTCGGGAGGCTGAGGCAAGAGAATTGCTTAAACCCAGGAGGCAGAGGCTGCAGTGGGCCAAGATCGCACCATTGCACTCCAGCCCGGGCAACAAGAGCGAAATTCTGTCTCAAAAATATGTATATACAAAATTAGTTGGGTGTGTCGGCACAGCCCTGTAATCCCAGCTACTTGGGAGGCTGAGGCAGGAAAATCGCTTGAACCTGGGAGGCGGAGGTTGCAGAAAGCCGAAATCGCGTCACTGGACTCCAGCCTGGATGACAAGAGTAAAACTCCGTCTCAAAAAAAAAAAAAAAAAGGCCAGACGCAGTGGCTCACGCCTGTAATCACAGCACTTTGGGAGGCCGAGGCAGGAGGATCATGAGGTCTGGAGTTTGAGACCAGCCTGGCCAATATGGTGACACCCCTGTCTCTACTAAAAAATACAAAACTTAGCAGGGCGTGGTGGCACTCACTTCTAGTCTCAGCTACTTGGGAGGCTGAGGCAGAAGAATCACTTGAACCTAGGAGGCAGAGGTTGCAATGAGCCGAGATCATGGCACTGCACTCCAGCCTGGGTAACAGAGCGAGATTGCATCTCAGAAAAAAAAAACAAAAAACTGCACATTGGGTACAGTGTACAGTACTTGGGTGATGGCTACATCAAAATCTCAGAAATCACCACTAAAGAACTTATTCATGTACAAAAAATAAATAATTTTTTTAAATTCTATATAAAATAAAATATAATATTTAGTCTTAAAAAAAAAAACAGGCTGGGCATGGTGGTTCATGCCTGTAATCCCAGCACTTTGGGAGGCTGAGGAGGGTGGATCACCTGAGGTCAGGAGTTCAGGACCAGCCTGGCAAAACCTAGTCTCTACAAAACTACAAAAATTAACCAGGCATGATGGTGGGTGCCTATAATCCCAACTACTCGGGAGGCTGAGGCGGGAAAATTGCTTGAACCTGGGAGGTGGAGGTTGCAGTGATTCAACATTGTGCCATTGCACTCTAGCCTGGGCAACAGAGTGAGACTCCATCTCAAAACAAAAACCAAAACCTGTGTCCCTTACCCAGGAGAGCAATGTTACAAGACAGTGGCCGTGGGGATGGAGAAGAGAGGATGGAGCATGGAAATGTGTAGAATCAACAGGATATGGTGATTCATTGGATTGTTGGGGGGATGGTAATGGAAAGAGAGGAGTTGAGGATGATTTCTGGAAGTGGTCAGAGTTGTAGGAGGAAAACTGGTGTCATGATGGCAAAGGAAATAAAGGAGGATTGGTCAGTAGTGTCAGAGAAAGATGGAACAGCATCACCTTGATTCTGCAATTAGAAGATTATGGGTGATTTTTTCAGAGTAGAAGAATGTTTTTAGTGAGTGGAAGAGTGGGCATCAACAGGTGAGGAAGTGAAGATCACAAATGTAGGGTCCTGGCTATCTTAGAGAAATAGTATTTGGCTTTCAGTGACTAATGACAATTTCAGGGTAACACAAAGTGGACTACATGCCAGCTATTTTCTGCTGGGAGAAAAGCCTTGGAAGAAAGGACATTTATTTGTGGATAGGTATTTGTATCTGTATGAGGGCTGATCTAGGCAAGATAACAGACATTTTTACCCATCTCCAAGACTTCAAGGAGCACCATAGTCCTGACGCCTAGAGCTTGCCTGCTGCTGTGTAAAGCAGGCATATTCTCTTTAGGCCCACCCACCATCTATCTAGTCCTTGGTTCCTCTGGGAGCTAGGGGACCAAGCCACATATAGTAGGACTACCAAATGGGAACTTTCATCCATGTGAATCTAGGTACCTAGAATATTACTTAGTTTTTGGTATTTTTTTCTTCTTTTTTTTTTTTTTTGAGATGGAGTCTTACTCTGTTGCCCAGGCTAAAGTGCAATGGCGTGATCTCGGCTCACCACAACCTCAGCCTCTGCCTCCTGGGTTCAAGCAATTCTCCTACCTCAGTCTCCCGAGTAGCAGGGATTGCAAGTGCCCACCAATGCACCCAGCTAATGTTTGTATTTTTAGTAGAGATGAGGTTTCACTATCTTGGCCAGGCTGGTCTCGAACTCCTGACTTCAGATGATCCACCCGCTTCGGCCTCCCAAAGTGCTGGGATGACAGGCATAAGCCACCGCACCTGGCCAAATTTTCTGTCTTTTAAGAGACAAGGTCTTGCTCTGTCACCCACTTGGAGTGCAGTGGCACAATCATAGCCTCAAATTCCTGGGTTCAAGTTATCCTTCTGCCTCAGTCTCCTACAAGTCATGACACAAGTCATGGTTCCTGGTTAGTACATTCTTGCATGCCATTTCATTTTATTTATTTTTATATATTTTTTTCAAGACAGAGTCTCACTCTGTCGCCCAGACTGGAGTGCAATGGCGTGATCTCAGCTCACTGCAACCTCCACCTCCTGGGTTCAAGCAATTCTCCTGCCTCAGTCTCCTGAGTAGCTGGGATTACAGGTGCCTGCCACCAAGCCTGGCTAATTTATTTATATTTTTAGTAGAGTCAGGGTTTTGCCATATTGGCCAGGCTGTTCTCTTAACTCCTGACCTCAGGTGATCCACCCACCTCGGCCTCTCAAAGTGCTGGGATTACAGGAGTGAGCCACCATGCCTGGCCTTTTTTTTTTTTCTTTTGAGACGAGTCTCACTCTGTCACCAGGCTGGAGTGCAGTGGCACGATCTTGGCTCACTGCAACCTCTGCCTCCTGGCTTTAAGCGATTCTCCTGCCTCAGCCTCCCGAGTAGTTGGGACTATAGGCATGCGGCACCATGCCCAGCTAAATGTTATACTTTTAATAATGACGTGTTAACCAAGATGGTCTCTATCTGCTGACCTCATGATCCGCCCACCTCAGCCTCCCAAAGTGCTGGGATTACAGGTGTGAACCACTGCAGCTGATGTGTGCATATATATATATATATATATATACACACACACACACACATATCACTTTCTTAACAATAAAGATGTTGACACTTTACCATAAAAAATTAAACCAGTTTGCAGTAAATATATATATAGTTATTTTATATATATATAAAATGTATGCAATAAATATATATTGTATATATATTATATATATACATATAAATATTATATATATACATATAAATATTATATATATTTATATGTATAGGATAAATATATTTATATATAATATATATATTTTAAAATATATAAATATATTTATACATATATGCAGTAAATATATATATTTATATTACTGCAAACTGGTTTATTTTTTATGGTAAAGTGTCAACATCTTTATTGTTAATATAAACAACTAATGTCAAAGAAATGAAGGTAATTTTATAAATTCAATTTTTGTAAGTACCTGAAATTTCTATTTGATTATATGGTTTTATACCACACTTGTTCAAATGCATTTCTCTCCCTTAGAGAGACTATTCCAGCATCACTCCTTTAGAATTATTTCAGTCATCCCTAACATGTGACTTTACCAAAGACTTTAAAGCTAAACAAACAAGCAAAACAAAATTTCAATGACTTTTAGATGAATGGAATAAGAAATAGTCATGACATGACAATTGGAGATGTTCATCTCCAACAAGACACTGTCAAACTGTTTCCTCTGATACAGCAGTTATAAGTCAGAACCTTCAAAACACAAGGGCAGAGCAAGAGTAAAAGAAGTGTCTGCAACTTAAGCCTCCCACAGTCCTAAGTATGATATGCACAAAGCAAAGTCTGTTTCCTGCAAACTAAATTCCATCCAGTTGAGCTTTCAGAGATAGATGCCTAAGAGCTATCATGAGTAAATACAGCATATTGACTCTAGTTGCGTCAATTATGCCTGAAGAGTTTAATACCCATCCAAGTCCAAAGATAGAGAATACATACATTGGTATGGTAATAGGCAAGAGAAGACTGTAAAAGCAAAGGCTTGCTGTGCTAGTGCAGCCTTGTGGGAAGTTTTCTTCCACATAGGCTGAGTAGAACAGTCCTGCTAAAGAAACCAGTGGAATAAGAACAGTCAATGTAGAAGAGACAGAAACATTCTTCTTTTCACTTATTACCCGCCTGTGTTTTAAAAGGTATATGGTATTAAGAAAAGTTAGCTGTTATGTTTTTTATTTTTTTAATTGTGAACTAATGCTGCTCCACTTCTCTTGCTTCTTACATTAATGAGTCATCCTAGCTGCCTGTGGTAATTTCTTTTTTGGGGGGGTGGGGGGTGGAGTCTTGCTCTGTCGCCCAGGCTGGAGTGCAGTGGCATGCTCTCGGCTCACTGCAACCTCCGCCTCCAGAGTTCAAGTGATCCTCCTACCTCAGCCTCCCGAGTAGCTGGGATTACAGGTGCTCACCACCACGCCTGGCTAATTTTTATATATATATATTTTTAGTAGAGACGGGTTTCGCCATGTTGGGCAGGCTGGTCTCGAACTCCTGACCTCAGGTGATCCGTCAGCCTCAGCCTCCCAAAATGGGAGGATTACAGGCGTTAAGTCCCGTGCCCAGCGAATTCTTCATTAATCAGTTCATTTGTTGATGCTTCATATGAGTGGCTTCCTGGAGAGCGGGAACACCAGGAACTCCAGCAGCGCTGGATCCAAGGTACGGGGTGTCTCCTCTGTCCTCTTGTTCAGGTTGGCGGAAGGCAGCGACCCTTCCGCTTGCAGGCACTATGGGCGACCGCGGACAGCGGCTCGCGTGTTCTCCACAGCGCTGAGGCGAGCCTGCCGCGTGCTCAGCTCAGCATGGTCAAGCAGCCAGAGATGGGGCCTCTCTGCGTCTCCGACAGCAGTGCCCCAGCTCCTGGCTCCCTGCTCGTCCAGCCCCACCAGCCTTTTAAAATATTTTTTTGAGACAGTCTCGTTCCAGGCCCAGGCTGGAGGGCAGTGGCGCTATCTCGTCTCACTGCAACCTCCGCGTCCTGGGCTTAAGCGATTCTCCTGCTTCAGCCTCCCGAGTAGCTGGAATTACAGGTGCCTGCCACCACGCCTGGCTATTTTTTTAATTTTTATTTTTAGTAGAGAGGGGGTTTCTCCATGTTGGCCAGGCTGGTCTCGAACTCCTGGCCTCAAGCAGTCCACCCACCTCGGCCTCCCAAAGTTCTGAGATTACAGGCATGAGCCACTTCACCCAGCCCCTTATAACGTGTAAATCTAATAGTTTTCATATATTTGTCTTTCAAATTTTCAGGAATGTATAACGTACAAAAAGAAGACTGCCTCAGCCAGCCATGGTGGCTCACGCCTGTAATCACAGCGCTTTGGGAGGCTGAGACGGGTGGATCATCTGAGGTCAGGAGTTCGAGACCAGCGTGATCAATATAGTGAAACCCTGTCTCTACTAAAAATACAAAAAATTAGCTAGGTGTGGTGGCAGGCACCTGTAATCCCAGCTACTCAGGAGGCTGAGGCAGGAGAATTGCTTGAACCCAGGAGGTGGAAGTTGAGGTGAGCCGTGACAGGGCCATGGCACTCTAGCCTGGGCAAGAGGAGTGAAACTCCGTCTCAGAAAAAAAAAAAGAGGCTGGGCGCAGTGGCTCGCGCCTGTAATCCCTGCATTTTGGGAGGCTGAGGCGAGGAAATCACAAGGTCAGGAGATCGAGACCATCTGGCTAACATGAAATCCTGTCTCTACTAAAAAATACAAAAATTAGCCAGGCGTGGTGGTGTGCGCCTGTAGTCCTATCTACTTGGGAGGCAGAGGCAGGAGAACTGCTTGAACCCGGGAGGTGGGGGTTACAGTGAGCTGAGATTGCACCACTGCACTCTAGCCTGGGCGACAGAGTGAGAGTCCATCTCAAAAAAAATTTTTAAAGTTAAAAAAAGAAAGGACATGATAGCTCATGCCTGTAATCCCAGCACTTTTGGAGGCTGAGGCCTGAGATTCTCTTCAGACTAGGAGTTCAAGACCAGCCTGGGCAAAACAGAGAAACTCTGTCCCTACAAAAAATAAAAAATTAAGGCCAGGCTCAGTGGCTCATGCCTGTAACCCCAGCACTTTGGGAGGCTTAGGCAGGTGGATCACTTGACCCCAGGAGTTGGAGACCAGCCTGACCAACATGGTGAAACCCAGTCTCTATTAAAAATACAAAGTTAGCTGGGTGTGGTGGCACACGTCTGTAATCTCAGCTACTTGGGAGGCTGAGGCAGGAGAATCTTTGAATCTGGGAAGCGGAGATTGCAGTGAGCTGAGATGGCACCATTGCACTCTGGCCTGGGCAACAAGACAGAAACTCCGTCTCAAAAACTAAAAATTAGCTGGGCATGGTGGCATGTGCCTGTGGTCCCAGCTACAGCTACTTGGGAGGCTGAGGTAGGAGATCACTTGAGCCTGGAATGTGGAGGCTGCAGTGAACTGTGATTGTGCCACTACACTTCAACCTGGGTGACAGAGTAGGACCCTGTCTCCAAAAAAAAAAAGGAAATGTGGCTTACCACTAGCTGAGTGGCTTGTACAGAACAGTGGAGATGAAGACAAGGATGGAATCTAAGTAACAGCACAGGCAGGAAGTCGACTGTTGGTGCCATGTTGACAGAAGCCTTGAACTCCTTTCCTTCTGCCTGCTCTGCTGCCTGCCCCCTCTCTAGGATAGAAAGTGAATGGGTTTCCAGTCTGCAAGAATTTGAGGGGTGAAAAAAGGAAGCTGCTTTGTCTTCAACTCAAATTTGGTGGAAGTAAAAACAAACCGAACAATGAACAGGGCAAAAAGTGCTGGAACATGGGTTTTGTGCAAGATATGCCGGAACATGTATGGCGGCACCAAGCACTTCAGGGCTGTATGAATCACATCTAGTAATTCACTCAGCAGTCACTATATACCTATAAGCAAGGGTGAGACAGTTTTCTAATCCTGCTACTCCCTCCTGCAACCTTTCCTGCAGCCCTCAAAGCTCACAGTTCCACAGGGGAAACTAAGAGTTCCGCAGAGGAGCGGACTCCTTCCTAAACATTTCACCTAGAGCTTCCAGCACTGGGCCCAGTCATCCCCGGTATGCTGACCAGTCATCAGTCAATAAACTGTTACGTACACGCTACGGGGCAAGATAGCTGAGAGGACATTACTCCCCCTAGAAGGCAAAGATAAATCCCTATAAGCACACGTTCAAAGGGCGCATGCGTAAACGCTAAGCAACCGCAGTGATGAAGGTTACTGCCATCGAGGCACGATGCAGATCAATGTGAGGCGCGGCGAACCCTCCCAGAGTAAGCTCGCGACACCAGACGCTCCTCCCTTTTTCCTCCGGCCTCCCCTGACGGAAGCGGAAGCGGCGCTCGCGCAGCCAAGTCATCTGGCTCGCTGACTCCGGAAGCCGCGCTCCTTCACCCTCCTCGTTGGTCTCCTATCACAATGGCGCTGGCTGTCTTGCGGGTCTTGGAGCCCTTTCCGGCCGAGACACCCCCGTTGGCAGTGCTGCTGCCGCCCGGGGGCCCGTGGCCGGCGGCGGGGCAGGGACTGGTGTTGGCCCTGCGGCCTGCAGGGGAGAGCCCCGCAGGGCCGGCGCTGCTGGTGGCAGCCCTGGAGGGGCCGGGCGCGGGCACCGAAGAGCGGGCCCGGGCCCCCGCAGCTACTGGTTAGCCGCGCGCTGCTGCGGCTCCTGGCGCTGGGCTCTGGGGCCTGTGTGCGGGCGCGGCCGGTGCGGCGGCCCCCGGCGTTAGGCTGGGCACTGCTTGGCACCTCGCTGGGGCCTGGGCTCGGACCGCGAGTCGGGCCGCTGCTGGTGAGGCGCGGAGAGACTCTGCCAGTGCCCGGACCGTGGGTGCTGGAGACGCGGCCCGCGTTGCAAGGGCTGCTAGGCCCAGGAACTCGGCTGGCTGTGACTGAGCTCCGCGGGCGGGCCAGACTGTGCCCAGAGTCTGGGGACACCAGTCAGCCCCCACCCCCGCCCGTGGTGTCCTCCTTTGCGGTTTCTGGCACAGTCCGGCGACTCCAGGGAGTTCTGGGAGGGACTGGAGATTCACTGGGGGTGAGCCGGGAGGTGTCTCCGTGGCCTTGGCCTCTTCCAGGGCGAATGGGTGTGGGTGGCCCGGGCTGGAGAGTCATCGAACACTTCACAGCCGCACTTGGCCAGGATGCAGGTCCTAGAACCTCGCTGGGACCTCTCTGATAGACTGGGACCCGGCTCTGGCCAGCTGGGAGAGCCCCCTCGCTCATGGACTGGCGCTCGTCCCTGCCATTTTGTCTTTTAATCTTGGCTGTGACCCCCTGGAAGTGGGAGAGCTCAGAATTCAGGTAGGATAAAGGACTGAGATCAGGAATGCTTCCTCTTCCTTATACCTACTTCTCTGTCTTAGGTAAATTGGAAGACTAGAGCCTTAGCATTTAGGACCCGTGCTCCATATTGGACTTTGAGCATAATGTTTATTTATTTATTTATTTATTTATTTATTTTTATTTTTTAAGCTCCCCAATACAGAGACAGAGGAAGGAGGGCTCCAAAGCCAAAAAAGGAAACCCCCTGAACATAATGTTTCTTAGCCTTATTCATTTTCTTTTCTTTTTTTTTTTTTTTTTTTGAGATGGAGTCTTGCTCTGTCGTCCAGGCTGGAGTGCAGTGGCGGGATGTCAGCTCACTGCAACCTCCGCCCCTCGGGTTTAAGCCATTCCCCTGCCTCAGCCTCCTGAGTAGCTAGGACTACAGGCCCACACCACCATGCCCACCTGGTTTTTGTAATTTTAATAGAGATGGGGTTTTACCATATTGGTCAGGCTGGTTTCGAACTCCTGACCTCAGGTGATTCACCTGCCTCGGCCTCCCAAAGTGCTGGGATTACAGGCTTGAGCCACCGCGTCCAGCCTATTTATCCATTTCCTATAATCAAAACATAAGCCTCCATAATGTAGTCGGGCATAGGAAAGACTTTCATCCATTGAGGTGAGGTTCGGGTGTGGCGCATGCCTGTAATTCCAGCTACTTGGGAGGCTGAGGCAGGAGAATCACTTGAACCCTGGAGGCAGAGGTTGCAATGAGCCCACACCACACCACTGCACTCCAGCCTGGACGACAGAGTGAGACTCTGTCTCAAAAAGAAAAAAAAGTGAGGTTCCAGGTATGTATATTAATCTACTCAATCAAATTAGTTTATTGAATTGTTTCACAGCATTGCTTTATTCTATGAGTTAAAAAAAAAAAGTTTGTTGAATTGCTAAAATGTATTGAATATTATGCTTTATAATATGGAGGAAGATGTCTCTGTGCTTTTGCTTATGCTTATCTTTGACTTCAAATTGTTTCCTATTCTTCTAGCCTCATCTGTTAAAATCCTATCTTCCCTTCCCTCAAGAGCCATCTAAAGATGACAACTTTGTCACAAAACCTTTCATGATCTCGAAGCCACAAATTTAGCACTTCCTCCTATAGCATCTTCTATCTTTTTTATGGCATTTATTTTATTCTGTCTTGTTATGATTACATAATCTGTCTAATTCCCAATTATATATTGTAAATACTTTGAAGGAAAGGAGTCGCTATTATCTTTGGTGCCTGGTGTTTAATTTTAATATTTCATTAAATACATCCAAGGGAAGTTTTTGGTTTCTGCCTTTACTTCAAGAAGAAAGTGGTAGAACAGATAATAGTTGTTCCATTTTCATGGGTTACTGAGTAAAGAGGCACCAGTTCACCATAACAGACATAAGAGTGACAAAAAATAAACCTTCATGTGTTAAAAAAAAGAAAGAAAGAAAGAAAAAAGGCCAGAAATTAGCCCGGCATGGTGATGCACAGCTATAATCCCAGCTACTCGGGAGGCTGAAGGAGAAAAATTGCTTGAACCTGGGAGGCGGTGGTTGCAGTGAGCCCAGATTGCACCACTGCACTACAGCTTGGGCGACCGAGTGAGACTCTGTCTCAAAAGAAAAAGAAAAAGTTGTGTTTAGGGGGACAAATACAGTATAGTGTTTAAGGACCTAGATATATGGTTGAGATGGTGCTGTCGGATATGGAAGCCACCAGCCACTCTGTGGCTTTTTAAATTTAAATTAATTAAAACTAAATAAAGTAAGCCTGGCCAACATGGTGAAACTCCATTTCTATTTTTTAAAAAAATACAAAAATTGGCCGGGCATGGTGGTGCACACACCTGTAGTCCCAGCTACTCAGGAGGCTGAGGCATGAGGAGACTCATTTGAACCCAGGAGCAGAAGTTGCCGTGAGCCAAGACTGTGCTGCTGCACTCCACTCCAGCATGGGCAACAGAGCAAGACTCAGTCTCAAAAAAAAAAAAAAAGCTGGGCGCAGTGGCTCACGCCTGTATTCCCAGCACTTTGGGAGGCCGAGGCAGGCAAATCACGAGGTCAAGAGATGGAGACCATCCTGGTCAAGATGGTGAAACCCCATCTCTACTAAAAATGCAAAAATTAGCTGGGCATGGTCGTGAGTGCCTGTAATCCCAGCTACTTAGGAGGCTGAGGCAGGAGAATTGCTTGGCCCTGGGAGGCGGAGGTTGCAGTGAGCCAAGATTGCACCACTGCACTCCAGCCTGGTGATGGACCAAGATTCTGTCTCAAAAAACAACAAAAATTAAAACAAATCCAGTCTTTCAGTTGCTTTAGCCACATTTCTTTCGTTTTCTTTGTATCTTTTTAGCCACAAGTGCTTTGTATCTTTTTAGCCACAAGTTTCAAGTGCTCAATAGCACATGTAGATATAGACTCTTTCTACCATTGTAGAGATAATAATCCTAGAATTGCCAGTTAATACTATGGGATGTCAGGTAAAGATATATGTGAACGGGAGTGGATATAGGTTTCCTCTTGAATGGAGGAAAACTACTGGAGTACGCAAGAGTGGAGCTCATTGAACCATCCAACCACTGAACCAACCCTTTCAGCTTTTTCCACAGCCCAAATTCAGGATTTCCCCACCAATGTCCACTTAATATTAATCCCAGTGGGTGCCTGGTGTCACTCATAGGACTTGTGGGAATAAATATCTTTACAATTTCCCTGGCTCTGGGCCAAGTTAAAGGTGTCACAGAAAGGTTTTCTTTACTGGGAAATTTTTTGGAGCCAGAGTCAGGATAGGAGGTGACATTCTCTTCCTGGTGCCCATTAGAGGGAGAGGTTTTGCAAGTCTGCTACCTCAGGCCCCGCCTTCCACAAGTCTTGTGGTTATCGGAAAGACAGAGGATGGAAATAGGTATGTTGGCCGCTAAGAGGCAGGATAGAGCCTGCCCCCTTAGGAGAAGGTTATAAAGTGGTGGTTATTTCTCTAATAGAGGTACTTGGAAGGCTCCATCGCCCCTGAAGACAAAAGAAGCTGCTCATTGCTGCCTGGGCCTCCGTTTGCCAGAGAGTTACACGTCGAAATTGTGTCTTCTCCCACTACAGCACTAATGGAAATTACGACGGTGTTCTTTACCAGCACTTTCAGATACCCAGGTTAGCTACCTCATCTTTTAAGGAGGATAGCATCTCACCCTCATCACATTCCTCCTATCCCATGCCTTAGAACCAGGTACCCCAGAGGCCCTGGTTAAAAGAAGCCACATTTTAGACAGATTGGGGTAGGTGCCTCTTGGTATATCAGGGAAGACCATGGAAGAGAAATCTGAACCGTGAGGTTAATTTGGGCTCTGCCACTCACCTGTCTCTGATCCCCCTTTCTAGTCTGCCATTTCCCCCAGCTCATCCTAAGTCTGACTTGTTCCTTGGAAAACTGTGTGGGATCTCTGGGTGGGCAGTAGACTCAAGAAGTAGTCTGTATGTTGGGAGTGGGCATGTGATAATGAACACATGCTCATTACTCCCATTGTGAGCTGACCAGGGCCACTGCTGTGTTGCAGGGTAGTCCAGGAAGGGGATGTTCTGTGTGTGCCAACAATTGGGCAAGTAGAGATCCTGGAAGGAAGTCCAGAGAAACTGCCCAGGTATGCAACTGCCTTCTATCCTATAGCTGGGATTTGTAACCTGGGTGCATGAGTTCTGCAATCCCCTCCCTCCAAATTGTGTGTAATTTGTGCCTAAGAGGATTTTGTTGTCATGTACTTTTCTTTCTTTTTCTTTCTTTCTCTTTTTCCCCTCCCTTTGTCTCTCTCTCCCCCTCCCTTTCTCTTTCTTTCTCTCTCCTTCCTTCCTTCTCTTCCGCCCTCACTCCCTCCCTCCCTCCTTCCTTCCTTCTGTTCTTTTCTTTCTCTTTTCTTTTTATTTTTTATTTTTATTTTTGAGATGGAGTCTCACTTTGTCACCCAGGCTGTAGTGCAGTGGTGTGATCTCGGCTCACTGCAACCTCTGGCTCCCAGATTCAGGTGATTCTCCTGCCTTAGCCTCCTGAGTAGCTGGGATTACAGGCGTGTGCCACCATGCCTGGCTGATTTTTGTATTTTTAGTAGAGATGGGGTTTCACCATGTTGGTCAGGCTGGTCTCGAACTCCTGACCTCGTGATGCACCTGCCTCGGCCTCCCAAAGTGCTGGGATTATAGGCGTGAGCCACCACACCCGGCCTCTGTCTTTTTTTTTTTTCTCTCTCTCTCTGTGTGTGTGTGTGTGTGTGTGTGTGTGGGGGGGGGGGAGAGAGGGGAGAGAGAGAGAGAGAGAGAGAGAGAGGAGAGAGAGAGAGAGACAGAGACACAGACACAGACACAGACAGGGAGACAGGATCTTGCTCTGTCACCCAGGCTGGAGTTTACTGGTGGGATCACACCTCACTGCAGCCTCTACCTCTCAGGCTTAAGTGATCCTCCCACCTCAGCACTGCCCCTGCCCCAGTAGCTGGGACTACAGGTTCACATCACCATGCCCAGCTATTTTTTTTTGTATTTTTAGTAGAGACAGGGTTTCACCATGTTGCCCAAGCTAGTCTCAAACTTGAGCTCAAGTGATCTGCCTGCCTTGGCCTCCAGCTGGAATTACAGGTGTGCGCCACCACCCCCCAAACTGTGTACGTTTTTTTTGGAGAGAAAATTCATCTCTCCTTCAGTTCCCAAACAAGTGTATGACTGAAGAAAGGTTAAGAACCAGTCAGGCATGGTGGTGCATACTTGTAATCCCAGCTACTCGGAAGGCTGGGCAACGTAGCTAGACACTGTGTCAAAAAACAAGCAAACAAGGCCAGGCACTGTGGCTCACACTTGTAATCCCAGCACTTTGGGAGGCCGAGGTGGGCAGATTATGAGGTCAGGAGGTCGAGACCAGCCTGGCCAACATGGTGAAACCCTGTCTCTACTAAAAATACAAAAATTAGCTGGGTGTGGTGGTGGGTGCCTGTAATCCCAGTGACTCAGGATGCTGAGGTGGGAGAATCACTTGAACCAGAAGGCAGAGACTGCAGTGGGCCCAGATCATGTCACTGCACTCCAGCCTGGGTGACACAGCAAGACTGTCTCAAAAAATAAATTAAATAAATAAATAAATACGTACCAATTTAAATGAAGAAGAAAAAGAAGAGTTTAACGGCCTAGACCAAGACGAGATTCCTTCCTTTCTATTCTCAGCCTCAGTGTTGTTTGGACCAAGACTTGGGCCATACTATATCCCAATATAAGGATATGCAGGCTCTGATTTCTCTGTGGAGTGTGCACAAGCTACTTCTCAACCCTATCTCTGAAAACGGGAAAGAGAGATTTATGTTGTTTTTGAGAGGGCTACTCTTATTAACAGAGAATAAGAAATAGAGCATAACTGAGCCAAGAATCCAAAATAAGGAATCCAGCTTTTCTCCTCCTGTTGACTCTGACCACAGAGGTTCCATGTAAAATAGTGAGGCAGGCTGGGTGCAGTGGCTCACAGCTACAATCCCAGCACTTTGGGCGGCCACGGTGGGCAGATCACGAGGTCAGGAGTTCAAGACCAGCCTAACCAACATGGTGAAACCTCGACTCTATTAAAAATACAAAAAATTAGCTGGGTGTGATGGTGCACACCTATAATCCCAGCTTCTTGGGAGGCCAAGGCACGAGAATTGCTTGAACCTGGGAGGCAGGGGTTGAGGTGAGCTGAGATTGTTCCTCTGTACTCCAGCCTGGGTGACAGAGCAAGACTCCATCTCAAAAAAAAAAAAAAAAAAAACAAAAACATGGTGAGGCAAAGAATTGAGACACTGCTTTGGCCTTATGTGTAGGGAGAAAATGTATAGCCCTATATCCCAGCAGTCCCTCTATTCTGGACTCATTTCCTGTAGCAATTTACTAGAAAGAGAGCACAGCTGATAGATGCACTAACTCATGCCTAAGAGCCTTCATGTTCAAGGTCTGTGGCATACCCAGCCTGGATCCTTTGCCAGGAGAAAGAGTCCTTGTCTAGAGTGCCTGATTCATCCCTGGTCAATATCCAGTGCTTGGTTCTGGCCAGTGCTCAGTGCCCCCAATCTCAGGGTGCCTAAGCCCCACCCCAGATCTACTGGAGCAGAATCAGGGTGAGGCTGAAGCCTGTGCTATTTTTCCTTCACAAAGGAAGGAGAAAGGTGGTACCCTGTGTAACCTCATTTAGGCTCCATGTCACCTCTTTGAGGTTTTCCAGATTAAGTCCACAATGAGTCTGGTGGAAAATGCCAGGCTGGCACTTAGCAGTCACTTCCCACCTCTATCTCCTGTCTTAAATTTAGCAAATGCCTTTGAGCTAGCTTTCTGTAGGAAAACTACAGAATGCCCACTCTTTGTACTTTGAAAGGAAAATAGGTACTAGAATCTCATGAGACAGGCTGGCAAGCCAGTTCTGTTCCTGAACTTCTGTTGTCCCCCAACCCTGTAGACACCTGCTTTCCTCCTGGGTGCTGAGCACATAGTTCTTATCCCCCACAAGGAAAGCAGGGTTGGTGAGTGGGCCAGTGGGTCCAAGGACAGCTAGAAGTGAGCGTTTTAAGCTGCACTGGTCTTGAGAAGGGAAGCCCTGCCAAGGTTCCTGTCAGCCCTGGAAAGGAATTCCACTGTTGGTGATGTAGCCTCTTCATCCTGTCCCCTGGTGCTCCACTTCCCCAAACCAGGCTGCATGGGAGCCAGCTCTGCTTTCACCTATCTAGCTGGCTGGAGCACAGCCCAGTGTTTCTTAGCAGTGTCTACATAGGTTCCAGAGCTGTGGCCCTTCTATACACTGAGGTGGTCCAACCACCCTCCACTGAAGAAGGTGGTCTCTCCCTACCCCACAGTGCTGTCCCTTATCTCATTCCTATGCAGGGCTTCCATGGTGAGTCATACACACCATGACTCAGCTGTTCAGCTTGATCGAGATCCTAGGTTATAGACCCCCTGTCACCTATTTATAATTAATTATAGTCAGATTCAGGCTTCCTGATGTTCTAGGTTTACGGTAGTACTTAGAAGAGTTTCATAATACTAACCTGGCATGCCTTCCCCTCCAACTTGCTGCACTCTGACACCCCTTTGCTGCCAGAGAAGAGCAGCTTTGAGACTGTGGAGCAGTGTGAGCAGAGGAATTTGCAGCCTGATTGGACTTTAAGGAGGCCTAGGTTACAGTCTCACTCTGTCATTGCCTTGCTGCCTGAGGATTAAAGAGGGAAGTAGTTCATCATTTCTTTATCTGGAAAATTGGGTTAGTAGCTGTTCCTGCTACCCATTCTCTTCCCTGTTAGTAGGCTGAATAACCCTAACTCACTATGACACTAGCCAACAACTGTGCAGCCCTGGTTATGCATCAGAATTGCTGGGGAAGCTTTCAAAAAATACAGGTGCCTAAACCCCACACCAGATTTATTGGAGCAGAATCAGGATGAGGCTGGAGCCTCTGCTTTTTTTCCTTCACAAAGGAGGGAGAAAGGTTAATTTTAACAACAGATAAAATTCACACACCATAATACTTTTTATTTTTTTGGAGACAGAATCTTGCTCTGTCGCCCAGGCTGGAGTGCAGTGGCATGATAGCTCACTGCAACCTCTGCCTCCCAGGTTCAAGTAGTATTCTGCCTCAGTCTCCCAAGAAGCTTGGATTACAGGCACCCACCACCATGCCCAGCTAATTTTTGTATTTTTAGTAGAGACAGCGTTTCACCATGTTAGCTAGGCTCGTCTCGAACACCAGACCTGGTGACCCACCTGCCTTGGCCTCCCAAAGTACTGGGATTAGAGGTGTGAGCCACCGTGCCTGGCCTAAAATCATACTGTTAAATATTTTTTAATTCATAAGGTTGTACAACCAACATCACTGTTTAATTCCAGAACATTTTCAACACCTCAAAAAGAAACTGTACCTATTAACAGTCATTCCACATAGCTTCCCTCCCTCAGCCTCTGGCAACTACTGATCTACTGAATGGAATCACATAATGTGTGAGAAGTGTGTGTTTGTTTATTTATTTTTGAGACAGAATCTCGCTCTGTCTCCAGGCTGGAGTGTAGTGGCACGATCCCGGCTCACTGCAACTTCCATTTTCCGGTTCCAAGCAGTTCTCCTGCCTCAGCCTCCTGGGTAGCTGGGACTACAGGCACGCACCACCACACCCAGCTAATTTTTTGTACTTTTTAGTAGAGACGGGGTTTCACCATGTTGGCCAGGATGGTCTCTATCTCTTGACCTCATGATCCGCCCACCTCGGCTTCCCAAAGTGCTGGGATTACAGGCGTGAGCCACTGTGCCTGGTTGAGAAATGTTTATTTTTTAAAGTTTCACAGATGATTCTATGTGCAGCCAGAATACACAACCATTATTCATCAGATGGCGTTATTAAGGAATTTGCCTGCAATGAGATTTTGTGGATTATTAAATAAAAGCCAAGGGATCCTTCCCCTGAGTTTTTTGGGGCCTTGGTGGCTGTGTATTTGAGGGGGGAGACTGAAGCCAGTGGACATAATCAGATGATCCATTGCTTAGTGCAGCAGCGGCTTCCCCCATTGGTGTGGGTGGGTAGGCCACGTTCCTGGAGAAACATACCCCCTCAGAGCTCTCAGGGCTGTAATGGGGGATGCAGAAGGACAGGCACAGCTCTTGCCCTCAAGGTGTGTGTGGTCTGTTAGGGAGATGAGAAAGCCCATCTGCATTCCTTTTCCCCACCATGACTCGGGACACATACTTGTGGTGCTCCTGTTTGTCCTCTGTGATTGAGAAACCTTGTCCTTGAGGAGGGGGGTGGTGTTTGGACTCTGGATCTGGGGTTCATTCCGTCTTTTCCTGCAGGTGGCGGGGAAATGTTTTTTAAAGTGAAGAAAACAGTTGGGGGAAGCTCCAGATGGGCCAGCCAGCGCCTACTTGGCCGACACCACCCATACCTCCTTGTACATGGTGAGGCCCCCAGGGATGGATGGATATAGACCAGTGCAGGGGGTAGACATGATTTTTACAAACAAAAGCTTTTTCTCTCCATTTCACAGGTGGGTTCTACCCTGAGCCCTGTTCCATGGCTCCCTTCAGAGGAATCTGCTCTCTGGAGCAGTTTGTCTCCTCCAGGCCTGGAAACCTTGGTGTCTGAACTCTGTGCTGTCCTGAAGCCTCGCCTCCAGCCAGGGTAAGTGAGGTCACCACCCCAGGGTATGAGAAAAACCTGCTTAGAACATCCCTGGAGGAGCAGCAGCCAGATGGGTAGTCTCTAATGAACTGGCCAGAGTGGAATTGGGAGGACCTTCCTCAAACTAGTATGTCCAGTCTAGGCCACCATCATACTCCTTTCTGTAAGCCAATTCCCAGGCTCCTTTCCTGGGATAACCTCCGCCTCCAGGGCTGGCTCTGGAGGAAGAATCTCCAGCAGGGGCAGCTGTTTCTGAGACTGCCCTTCCTCTTAGGGAGCTCACTGGCCATCCAGGACTTTACCGCCCTGGCCCTGAAGGACACAACTCTCCATACCAATGGCCCAAGTGTGGACACACCACTCCCCCGACCCGCCGCCAACCCACTGCCTCTCAGTACCATTCAGACCAGACATAACAGTTGAGGCTTTATTGACAGCACAGTGATGCCAAAGGGAATTAGTCTTTGGCTATTGGATATGCTGCATGCCCCGGCCAGAGCACCATATGGTGTGAAGACACAGCCTCGCTGGGCGCGGTGGCTCACGCCTGTAATCCCAGCACTTTGGGAGGCTGAGGTGGGCGGATCACCTGAGGTCAGGAGTTCGAGACCAGCCTGACCAATATGGTGAAACCCCATCTTTAAAAAAAAAAAAAAAAAAAAAAAAAAGACACAGCCTCACTACATGAGGACAGCCCTGGCCTGGGGTCGGGGAGGCTCAAGGAGAGAAAAGTGTGTCTGCTTTCTAGATCTAAGGGCCTGTGTTACTGGGGACTCTAAAGTTTGGGCAAGATGGAGGAGACGAATGTCTGTTCTCTGGTTGTAGGGGTGCCCTGCTGACAGGAACTAGCAGTGTCCTTCTACGGGGCCCCCCCGGGCTGTGGGGAAGACCACAGTAGTTGCTGCTGCCTGTAGTCACCTTGGGCTCCACTTACTGAAGGTGAGGGTCTCTGGAGAGTAGAACCCCAACTATTTCCCCCTCCTCAGCTCACGTTCTCCCTCTCTGCTGCTTCCTCTTGCCTCCCTCCTCTGTCTACTCACAGGCCCCAACACTTCAGCCCAGTGGGTCAGGCACATTCCCATGATGTTCAGCTACAGAGAGGTACTTTCAAGGAAAGGGTTTCAAGATATTGGTGGACAGTCCAGGGAATGGGGTAGGGTAAAAAGAGATAGGACTTGGCCAGGGTACCTTCCCCCATCCCTGCCCTCCAGAGAAAAAGATGGCCCTCTGACTCCTCCTCCCCCTCATTCTCCTGCCCTTGTCATGCTTGCCTCTTGCTCGCAGACCCATTGGGACCCCCTCCCCAGGTGCCCTGCTCCAGCCTCTGGGCAGACAGTAGTGGGGCTGTGGAAACGAAACTACAGGCTGTCTTCTCCCGGGCCCGCCGCTGCCGGCCTGCGGTCCTGTTACTCACAGCCTTGGACCTTCTGGGCCGGGACCGCGATGGGCTGGGTGAGGATGCCCGTGTGGTGGCTGTGCTGCGTCACCTCCTCCTTGATGAGGACCCCCACAACAGGTATTTATACAGAGCTGGGTCTATCAAAGGCGGGGAGGCCAGCCAGGTGCAGTGGCTCCCGCTTGTGATCCCAGCACACTGGGAGGCCAAGATGGGTGGATCACTTGAGGTCAGGAGTTCTAGAGCAGCCTGGCCAACATGGTGAAACGCCATCTCTACTAAAAATACAAAAATTAGCTAGGCATGGTGGCGGGTGCCTATAATCCTAGGTACTCGGGGGGGCTGAGGCAGGAGAAGCGCTTGAACCCAGGAGGCGGAGGTTGTAGTGAGCAAGATCGCGCCACTACACTCCAGCCTGGGGGATAAGAGCAAGACTCCATCTTAAAAAAAAAAAGAAAATGTGGGTGGGATGCCCAGCCTTCCTCCTTTTCAGCCTTTCAGTCCTCCCTTCTCTCACCCCCTCAGTGGCTTCTCAGTCATCTCCCGCCCATTTGGCTGCCCTCTAAACAGCCCTGAGCTCAGCATCTTAGGGGGGATCTAGAGGGAGGAGTCTGTGGTATAGCATTTCTTGGGGAACACTCGGTTAAAGATAAAGCACAGCCTCTGCCCTCAATGTGAGGGGGGAATCACAGTTCCCCCATCTAGGAACTGGGATAGATGCTTGCCTCCCTACCCCAACCCAGCACCCATCTCACCTCCCTGCCCTTCTGGGCTGACCTTGGGACAAGGCAGTGCACAGGAGCTGCCAGCCATGTTCTCACCCTCAGCGCCCATTCCTCTGCCTGCAGCTGCCCTCCCCCTCCTGGTCGTGGCCACCACAAGCCGGGCCCAGGACCTGCCTGCTGATGTGCAGACAGCATTTCCTTATGAGCTGGAGGTACCTGCGCTGTCAGAGGGGCAGCGGCTCAGCATCCTGCGGGCCCTCACTGCCCACCTTCCCCTGGGTCAGGAGGTGAACTTGGCACAGCTGGCACGGCGGTGTGCAGTGAGTATCAAGGCAGAGTACTGGCCCTCCCTAGGAGGTCCCTGGCTTTTGTCACAAGAACTCAGTCCTGTTGCCCTGTGAGAGTAGAAAACCCTAAGGCATAAACAGGTGCCTCTGCTCCGGCTGGGGGGGACAGTCCCTGAAGGGTCCTGCCTACTGTGCCCTGCTCATATGTCCTCTCCTGTGGTCCCTAGGGTTTTGTGGTAGGGGATCTCTATGCCCTTCTGACCCACAGCAGCCGGGCAGCCTGCACCAGGATCAAGAATTCAGGGTAAGAGGAATTGGGCACAGGAGAGGAAAGGTGGAAAGAGGAAATGGATGTAGATGGGTTAGTGGTGAGGAAGGGAGAAGGGAATGGATGCTGATGGGGAGGAGGCCTCATGCAAGATCCTCCAGAGGCCTCCCTGCGTTCCTCTTTGCAGTTTGGCAGGTGGCTGGACTGAGGAGGATGAGGGGGAGCTGTGTGCTGCCGGCTTTCCCCCTCCTGGCTGAGGACTTTGGACAGGCACTGGAGCAACTGCAGACAGCTCACTCCCAGGCTGTCGGAGCCCCCAAGGTAGAGACTTAATTCTTGGAGGTGGGGACGGGAGCCCCTCCACCAGCATATCCCAACCTCGTACTTTCCATCTCCTAGATCCCCTCAGTGTCCTGGCATGATGTGGGTGGGCTGCAGGATGTGAAGAAGGAGATCCTGGAGACCATTCAGCTCCCCCTGGAGCACCCTGAGCTACTGAGCCTGGGCCTGAGACGCTCAGGCCTTCTGCTCCATGGGCCCCCTGGCACCGGCAAGACCCTCCTGGCCAAGGCAGTAGCCACTGAATGCAGCCTTACCTTTCTCAGGTGGCCAGGGGGCCTGGAAGGGATGGCGGGTGGATCGGGGGCTGCAACAGGCTGGGGGAGCAGGAGCAGGAGGGGCTGCCCAAGAGGTCGATTGTGTGTATGTGCATCTGACATCCTTCTCACATCCTCTCACTCAGCGTGAAGGGGCCAGAGCTCATTAACATGTATGTGGGCCAAAGCGAGGAGAATGTGCGGGAAGGTGAGTGAGCAGGGAGGGGCAGGGCTTCCCATCCTTCCCAAACCCTGATGGCCTCCAAGCCACCCCCCACCCCCCAGGCTACTCATGGTCATTCCTAATCCTCCTTTCCACAAGTCGGGTTCCTGCCCACCTGGGTCTAGTACGTGGAGTGCCAGTGTTGTATTGTCAGACCCCAGCCTCCCTCCCTGCTCTCGCCTAAATTCAACTCCCCCACCAGCTTCTTCCTCCTGTGGGCCCCTCTCTCTCCAGTGTTTGCCAGGGCCAGGGCTGCAGCTCCATGCATTATCTTCTTTGATGAACTGGACTCTTTGGCCCCAAGCCGGGGGCGAAGTGGAGATTCTGGAGGAGTGATGGACAGGTGGGGGTCTGAGTGGGAATGGAGGCTGGGGGGTCCAGATAGAAGTTCCTGCCATTTCAGTTCTGAGATAATATAATGGAAGCTGAAAGGGGCCATGAAATTGGGCAGGGGCCACTGAGGAGAATGGAGGCCTACCTGGAGGGGCACACTGGACACAGCTGAGCAGAAGGCCCTGTTGAGACTGCCTGTAAGGAAAGGTACCACAGGCAGAGGCAGAGTCTGAGGGGACACCAAGGACTCTGCTCCCTTCTGTCCAGGGTGGTGTCTCAGCTCCTTGCCGAGCTGGATGGGCTGCACAGCACTCAGGATGTGTTTGTGATTGGAGCCACCAACAGACCAGATCTCCTGGACCCTGCCCTTCTGCGGCCTGGCAGGTGGGTCCCTTGTGCCGCTCACCTCATTCTGTGCCTCCTTCACCCCTTGTGGCTGGGCTCCCTGACACTTATACCTGCCTGTCTCCCTAAAGATTTGACAAGCTGGTGTTTGTAGGGGCAAACGAGGACCGAGCCTCCCAGCTACGCGTTCTGAGCGCCATCACACGCAAGTATGCCCTGATAGAGGAAGACTGCAAAGGGCTTGGGCCTTGGGATGCTTAGGGGATGCATGCAACATGCAGGATGACCTGGTCAGCACCAGCTTTCGAGGGAGGTGATGCCAACTGTTTCTTCCTGTATCCCATAACAGATTCAAGCTAGAGCCATCTGTAAGCCTGGTGAACGTGCTGGATTGCTGCCCTCCCCAGCTGACGGGCGCAGACCTCTACTCTCTCTGCTCTGATGCCATGACAGCTGCCCTCAAACGCAGGGTTCATGATCTGGAGGAAGGTAAGCCACTTGCCGGCCTGAGAGGTCAACTAAAAAGCTAATGGGGAGCTGGGTGCACCTGAGTCCCAGCTACTTGAGAGGCTGAAGTGGGAGGACTGCTTGAGCCCAGGAGTTTGAGGCCAGCCTGGGCAACACAAAGAGACCCCATCTCTAAAAAAAAAAAAGATTTAAGGAAAAAAAAAAAGCTAGTGGGAGACAAATCTACTTCTGGATTTCAGAGGGAGGATCACTGACATCTAAGAGACCCTGGGCAGGAAGGCACCTTCCCAGGGCTCTCCCCTGCCTGGGCATAGACCATTGCCTCTGTTCCCCAGCCTGGATCGGGACTCTGGCATCACCTCCCCACTTGTCACCTCTAGGGCTGGAGCCAGGGAACTCAGCACTGATGCTCACCATGGAGGACTTGCTGCAGGCTGCTGCCCGGCTGCAACCCTCGGTCAGTGAGCAGGAGCTGCTCCGCTACAAGCGCATCCAGCGCAAGTTTGCTGCCTGCTAGGAGCCCCCCAGGGTCTGGGACCCCACCCAGCATGGCTGCAGCTACCTCGATAGCCCACAGAGAGATCTAGGAGGGGAGGACTCCTCCTCAGGCTGCTGTCAACCCACCTGGAGGCCACCTCCCTCCAGGAGATTCCAGGGTGCAAAGTGGCACTGGGACAGCAGCAAGAGCTCAAGAGACATGTACTGCCTACTTGCCTCTCCTTCCAGGAGGGGGGCCAGGGCCTTGGGTTCTAGGGATTGGGCCCTGAGAGGGCTCATTCTGTGGCTGAAAATAAAGTGTGTGCCGCCCCCTACTGGTGTAGCATGAAAGGTTGGCGTGGGGAAGAGCAGGGCTGTGAGAGGAGTAAGCCCTGGGGGAGGGCAGGAGTGGGCATCATGGGAGCCTCATCCTTCTGACAGAAACACAAGGCGTGCCGGAACTGAAAAAGGCACAGACTATATTGTTTACCTTTCCGTCTGCGGAACCCACATCCCTGCACCCCATCTGTAGTCTGCTCTAGAGCCTGGGCCTGGTGTGTGGCTGCTGGTCCCCATCTTCCAGACAGAGCCTAGCAGTGCCTGGGTGGAGGCTTGTGGGAGCTGAGGCCACACTCAGTCTGTCCTCTTGAGCACGTGGATGAAGTAGCAGGGAACATAGGCTTGGCCTGGCTTGTAAGGCTTGAAGTCACCCAGGACGCTGTGCTGGCACTTGCCCCCGAAGGCTGCTTGGACCAACTCCGTGAAGGATGCCAGACAATGCGGGTAGTAGGAGAGCCGGAACTTACTGTAACAGAGCCCCAGCAACCATGAGGACTGGTGGCCTCAGCTCCCCCGACTACCACCTCACCCACACTGACCCAAGTGGTACCTCAAGCCAGGAGAGCCATCCTGGCCAGCCCCCGGCACCTGCACTGTGTAGTCCAGGGTCACCATGTGGGCCTTGTTGTTCACTGTCAGCACTGACGTTGTGATGTCCTTGGTCAAGTCACTCTGTAGGTGGTGGGGCAGGCTGCATTAGCCTCTGTAACCCACCTTGGGGCCACTGGACCCTCCCTCCTCCCCCACCCCCAGAGGACCCCACCTTATAGTAGATGTTCTTCCCTGGGGGTGCACAGCCTGTGCTGAGGATGTGGTCGTAGTTGCGATGATCAATGACCAGCAGGCCCCCTGCCCGCACCATGCTCGCAATGTTTTTCAGCGCCAGCCGGTGCTCACTCTGGTCCCCTGAGCTCCAGGCAGGGGCAGAAAGCTTTCATCTGCTCAGGGCCCCCAGCACCAGTCTCCCTCCCATCTCTCCCCCTCCCCAGGGGTGCCAGAGCCAAGGCAGAGAGAGGCAGAGTCTGCTTTGGCAGGAAAGTAGGTGCCCAGAGGTCTGTGAAAGGGGATACAGCTCAAGGCAAGGACCATGCCCAAAGCCACACCCTCTCTCACCTTTGCAGTCTGGCAAGTGAGCGAACTGTTTCCAAGACAGATGACAGCATCAAAGCCACCCCCTGCTGGCTGGGGCACATCTTTGTCTAGAGTCATCCAGTTGGCTTCTTCGATGACTGGAGGCCAGGAAGGGAAAGAGGAATCAGGGAGGCACCATGGTACTGGTAGCAGCCACCTCCACCAAGTGCAGTCCTGCCTGGGTTTCTTCTCAAGACACACAAACTCCCTGTTCTGTTAAGGGGAGGAGGAACCCTGGTTGGGAAGGAGGGTTCTGTGCTTATGGGTTTTTCTTTGAAGGGAGAGACAAGACGCCATAAACACAGTTAAAACCAGCTCTTCACACCCTGTGTATTATCCTGGAGCTTAAGACTTGCTTTTCAGAGAAATGACAGTAATTTTGCTGTCTCCCTGAGGAGAACACAACACTCCACCCCTGCCCCCACCTAAAGGAGCCCCAGGCAGAAGGAACAGTGTTCCTGGTGGCTAGGCTGAGAGGGCCTGGCTAGACGTGCATACCCCACTTGTCGAAGGCAGACTCATGCCGCCGGGTCCAGCGCTCCTTAAGCGCATACTTCAGCATCTTGTCACTGGCATCCACACTCGTCACGCTGAAGCCCTCTTCCACCAGCATAATGGAGTCCACCCTGGGCAGGGCCAGCAAGGAGCAGCAGAGAGAGGTAGTCAGGGGAGCCTGGGAGGGCCAGGAGGAGACCCTGGGCCAGACACTTTTGTCTCTGCGTTTCAGAGTCCATTCCTCTGCCTCCTCTCCCCAGGCCCTCTCCACTGACCTCACAATCTGTTTCCTATCACCACGGGGCAACTTTTTTAAAAAGCACCTCTTGAGAGCCAGGCACTCTACAAATGTGCAGTAATTCTCACGGCAATCCTGAGAGGTAAATGGTGTTATTCCCATTTGAGAAATGGACAAATTGAGGCTCCTCGAAGTTAAATACGTGTGCACAGGAGGCAGCTGAACATGGTGGGTTAGAGCACATGTTCTGTTAATTAAGGGCAGACCTTAATTAACCTGGGCCTGTTATCTCCTCTTCACTGGACGATGTATGAGGGACTTTTGCTTTGCTGAGGCCTTATTTCCCCAGTAGTAAATGGGAGAGTATCACTGTTTAACCTCATGGGGTTTTGTGAGGGTTTGAAAAACTGATGTATCAAAAGCTCCTGGTCCCAGGCAAGGCAGGTGCAAATGCTGAGCAATGTTAACTGCTAACACCTCCCAAGGCCATCACAGGAAGAATATCTGCAATGTCTGTGGCTCTGGCTCCAAAGCCCCAGGGACCTTCACTTTCCTGCCCACACCCTTACTCACACTCAGTCTCCCTTCTCCTTGGCCTCTCCCTGCGCACCCCCCCCGCCCGACCCCGGGCCTCCCCAGGCACTCGCTGTGCTTGTTCTGCCGGGCAGGCACCAGTTCCTGGCCCTGGCGTCCAACCCGCTCCAGGCCGGCAAAGGCGGCCCGGACGTGCCCGACTCTGTGGCCCTGCGGCCCCCGCCTTGGCTCACCCGGTGCCACAGGCCACGTCGAGCACCCGCTGGCAGCCGTGCTGGCGCAGCAGCCCAAGCAGCCATGCCTTGTACTCAGTGGTGCGGCTGCGAGTGTCTCCGATGTACATCTGCCACACGCGCGCCGCCTCCCCATCAGCGTACTGATCCGGGAGCCCTTCGGCTGCCACCCCCCAGGGAGCGGGTCCGATATACGCTGTCCACCATCCTGCGCCGCGCCTGGCTCTGCAGCTACCCGCTCCGAACTTATAGCTCGGGCGTTCCAGCTGCCGACGGCCCCACCTGACCAATGGCAGGTGAGCTCTCGGACACGCCCCTGCTGGGTTTTGGGCAAGGCGCCCGAGGCTATCCAGCTCCGAGAAGGGCGCTGCCTCGCAATCCCGGGCTGGGTCCTTTTCCCCAGCCTGCGGACCCAGTACTCTGCAATCCCACGGCGGGAGAGGACCCTCGGAGCCCTCTGGCTGCTTAACCTGGGTCTCCAGGAGAAGACAAGAGGGGCCAGGAGAGGAGAGAGCAATGAGATTGCACTCCACCCCCACCCCAGTTAGAGAGGGGAGTAAAACCTCAGATCCACAGAGCAGAGCGCCAGACGGGCAGGACTGGACCGTTTCCAGGAAGGAAGGTATCAGCACATCTAAAGAAAGAACGTGCAGGCCGGGCAGGGCTCATGCCTGTAATCCCAGCACGTTGGGAGGCCCAGGCGTGGACCACGAGGTCAGGAGTTCGAGACCAGCCTGGCCAAGATGGTGAAACCCCCGTCTCTACTAAAAATACAAAAAATTAGCCAGGCGTGGTGGCGGGCGCCTGTAATCTCAGCTACTCTGGAGGCTGAGGGAAAGAATTGCTTGAACCTGGGAGGTGGAGGTTACAGTGAACCAAGATCGTACCACTGCACTCCAGCCTGACCGACAGAGAGAGACTCTGTCTCAAAAAAAAAGAAAGAAAAGAATATGTAGCTGAAGCGGGTCTATGCAGCTGGGGCAGGAAAGACGTGGGGAGCCTCTAGAGGTAACGTTGGTCTGTCCATCTAAGCCCAGGGGCAGAGCTGGGGCTGGAGAGAGGCTCCCCGCCCACCTGGAGGCCGACGTGCCTCTGTCCTGTAGGTAAGCATCAGGCTTTTCCCTGAGCCTCTAAGGTGTAAGCTGGGCCTTGCTTCCAATTTCTGGATCACTGAGAACCCTTCTAAAGACCCTCTGCTTTCCATGCGAGGCAGGAAAATAGGGTCTGGCGGCAGGGAACACAAGGCCAATTCACACTTTAGCTATAATAGGAAATATCCTCTCCATAGGGCATATGCCATTAATAACTTTGTAACTGTAACTTTACTTCATTCTCTTCATTTACATAGGACTTACCCCAAGTAGAGGGTAGTTAAACTCACAAAAACTCTGTAACAAGTCCTTTGAGCGCCTATGCTCAGGCTCACTCCCACACTGTGGAGTGTACTTTCATTTTCAGTAAAACCCGTCATTCCTTCCTTGCTTTGTGCGTTTTGTCCAATTGTTCAGAGATGCCAAGAACCTGGACACCCTCCACCAGTAACATATTTTTGTGAGCCAGCCAGGAGAAGAGATAAGCCCAAAGCTTGGGATTTATTTTTCTCCGTTTCCATTCTGCTCAGTTACAGTGGCTCTCTCTCTCTCTCTCTCTCTCTCTCTCTCTATCTCTCTCAATATCTCTGTCTCTTTCTTTTCCTTTCCAACTTTGGACCCTTGGTGGGCAGCACCTAAACATGGAAGCAACTGCAGGGTTTTTTTTGTTTTGTTTTTGGGACAGAATCTTGCTCTGTTGCCCAGGCTGGAGTTCTGAAACTTTTGTCATATCAGAGTTCTGAAAATGCATTTTAAAAATCTAGAGAATGGGGGGCCAGTAGCTGTGGCTCATGCCTATAATCCCACCACTTTGGGAAGCTGAAGCAGGCAGATTACCTGAGGTCAGGAGTTCGAGCCCAGCCTGATCAACATGGAGAAACCCCATCTCTACTAAAAATACAAAAAGTTAGGCTGGGTACGGTGGCTCATGCCTGTAATCCCAGCACTTGAGAGGCTGAGGCAGGTGGATCACCTGAGGTCAGGAGTTAGAGATCAGCCTGACCAACAAGGTGAAAGTCTGTCTCTACTAAAAACACAAAAATTAGCCAGGCTTGGTGGCAGGCGCCTGTAGTTCCAGCTACTTGGGAGGCTGAGACAAGAGAACTGCCTGAACTGGGAAGGCGGAGGTTGCAGTGAGCCCAGATCACACCACTGCACTCCAGCCTGGGCAACGAAACGAGACTCCATCTCAAAAAAAAAAAAAAAAAAAAAAAATTAGTTGGGCGTGGTGGCACATGCGTGGAGAATTGGGCCAGGAACAGCGGCTTACACCTGTAATCCCAGTATTTTGGGAGGCAGAGGCGGGCAGATCACCTGAGGTCAGGAGTTTGAGACCAGCCTGACCAACACGGTGGAAACTACCTCTACTAAAAACACAAAAACTAGCCGGGTATGGTGGTGCACATCTGTAATCCCAGGTACTCTGAAGGCTGAGGCAGGAGAATAGCTTGAAACCTGGAAGGTGGAAGTTGCAGTGAGCCGAGATTGTGCAACTGCACTCCAACCTGGACAACTGAGGAGACTCTATCTCAAAAAAAAAAAAAAAAAAAAAGTCTGGAGAATGAGGAGTGATATTAAATTGGAATAATAACCAAGATGATAGGGGAATAATTTCTTTGTCACTATCTACAAACAGGTCGGCTATATATATATATACAATATTTGAAATGTTATGTGGCTTACGGCAATTAATTATTTTTCCCCTTATTATTACTTTCTTTTCCACTTGCTTTGTCTGGGAAAGGAATGCTGAAGGAGGTAGCAGGGTCTCTGTCTCTGTCTCTCTTTTTTTTTTTTGAGATGGCGTCTTCTCTTTGGCCAGGCTGGAGTGCAGTGGTGCAATCTCGGCTCACTGCAACCTCCGCCTCCCAGGTTCAATCAATTCTTCTGCCTCAGCCTCTTGAGTAACTGGGACTACAAGTGCCTGTCACTACACCTGGCTAATTTTTTTTTTATATATATTTTTAGTAGAGACAGGGTTTCACCATATTGGTCAGGCTGGTCTGAGACCCCTGACCTTGTGATCTGCCCACCTCAGCCTCCCAAAGTGCTGGGATTACAGGCGTGAGCCACCACACCCAGCCCAGGGTCACTCTTTTTTTACATTTTATTTTTTTGAAACGGGGTCTTGCTTTGTTGCCTAGGCTGGAACACAGTGGTGTGATATAGCTCACTGCAGCCGCAAACTTGCAGGCTCAAGCAATCTTCCCACCTCAGCCTCCCAAGTAGCTGCCGTTATAGGCCTGTGCCACCATTCCCGGTGATTTTTTTTTTTTTTTTGTAGAGACAGGGATCTCACTGTTGCCCAGGCTGGTGTCCTGGGCTCAAGCCATCCTCTTGCCTCAGCCTCACAAAATGCTGGGATTAGTCACAAACCACTTCGCCTGGCCTCTTTTAAATCTTCTTTCATATTATTCATTGAAATTTCATTAGGTAGAATATTATATATACTTAGAGCTATTGTATCTTCTTTAATTATTGCCAAAGTGTACCAAATAATTTCAATCCTTCATCTCTAAATTGTCCATGTCCTGCCCACTGCAATATATTAAAACTGCCTTTTATTTTACTTAATTCATCTCCGTAAATTTTATTTTATTTTTGTAGAGACAGAGTCTCACTTTGTTGCCCAGGCTGGTCTCAAACTCCTGGGCTCAAGCAAGCCACCTGCCTCGGTCTCCCAAAGTGCTGGGATCACAGGCATGACCACGTTGCCCAGCCATCTCTCCATAAATTTTAGATGACCCAAATCTGAGGTCCTGGGCCATAGAAAAGATCACAGAATATAAATCAATTAGTTTGACTTCACTGAAAATAAGAATAGGTCCAGCCTGGCCAACATGGTGATATCTTGTCTCTACTAAAAATACAAAAATTAGGTGGGTGTGGTGACTCAGGCCTGTAATCCCAGCACTTTGGGAGGCTGAGGCGGGTGGATCATAAAGTTAGGAGTTCAAGACCAATATTGCCAAGATGGTGAAACATCATCTCTACTAAAAATACAAAAATTAGCCAGGAGCCGGGGCAGGTGCCTGTAATCCCAGCTACTCAGGAGGCTGAGGCAGGAGAATCGCTTGAAACCAGGAGGCAGAGGTTGCAATGAGCTGAGATCACACCACTGTTCTCCAGCCCGGGCAACAGAACAAGACTCTGTCTCTAAAAAAAAAAAAAGAAAGAAAAAGAAAGAAAGGAAAGAAAAAATGAGCCAGGTGTGGTGGCCCACGCTTGTAATTCCAGCTGCTCCAGAGGCTGAGGCAGGAGAGTTGCTTGAACCTGGGAGGCAGAGGTTGCAGTTAGCGGTGATCATGCCACTGTACTCCAGCCTAGGCAACAGAGCAAGATTCTGTCTCAAAAAAAAAAAAAAAAGAAAGAAAGAAAGAAAAAAGAAAAAGAAAATAAGAACAGGTGACTTTTTTTTTTTTGAGACAGAGTCTCACTCTGTCACACAGGCTGGAGTGAAGCGGCGTG
The DNA here is from genome assembly GCA_036589455.1 of Ateles fusciceps. NCBI lineage: Eukaryota > Metazoa > Chordata > Mammalia > Primates > Atelidae > Ateles > Ateles fusciceps. The sequence continues at coordinate 4,545,779 of JAZHEH010002241.1, forward strand.
ATCTCAGCTCACTGCAACCTCTGCCTCCTGGGTTCAAGTGATTCTTCCTGCCTCAGCCTCCAAAGTAGCTGGAACTACAGGTTGCACCACCATACCTGACTACTTTTTGTATTTTTAGTAGAGACAGGGTTTTACCATGTTGGCCAGGCTGGTTTTGAACTCCTGACTTCGTGATCCACCCACCTGGGATTACAGGGATGAGCCACCATGCCCAGCTAGAACAGGTGATAATTTTAAATGTGAGACACATTTGGAATTAGCTGAAAAGACTAAATTCTTCATTCCCAAATGTGTGACATGTTTGCAAAAAGACTTCACCTTGGGAATGTGGCTGTAACTGGACAAACTCCAAGGCAATTCCTATTTGAGGACACATTAAAATCCTGCAATTGTAAATTATGTAGATACAGTAACTGCAAATGGGAAACATCCTGGTTGTTTTGCTGTTTTTTATTATTTGCTTTTTAGAGATGAGTCTCACAATGTTGCTAAGGCTGGATTGTAACTCCTGGGCTCAAATGATACTCTCAAGTCGCCTCCGAAGTAGCTAGGACTACAGGTGGGTACTGCACATGGCTTGTTTTTGATTCAGAACAGGTAGAAATCCATTTTTCCGATGATGAATGCCAAATCCCAAACTCTAGTCCAGGCCACTGCACAAAACTCTTCTCTGCCAACTGGATCTACCCCAGACTGAACACTGAAACACTTCAGGGGTGCTAGTAGACCCACCCACCCACTTGGATCTGCTAGCAGAGTTATCACAGTGGGTCCTTTTTCGGACTTTTAAGAAAGTCCTGTTAGTTAAGTGTGAAATAGGTCTCTGTATCAGTGAGTCTAACGCTCATAATGGTGGCTACATTACTATTTTTTTTTTAATTTTTTTTTTTAAAAAGATGGGGTTTCACCATGATGGCCAGGCTGGTCTTGAACTCCTGACCTCAGGTGATCCACCCACCTCGGCCTCCCAAAGTGCTAGGATTACAGGCGTGAGCCACTGCGCCCGGCGGCTACATTACTATTAAGTGTAGTGTATCCGTGAGTACTCCACTGATGTGTAAGAGGTTCTCCCAAAAAGCCCTGAATTCACTACACAATCTATGCATGTAATAAAATACTTGTGCCTTATAAATTTATACAAATAGAAAACTTAAAAAAAAAAAAAAGAGTGAGGTTCTTTTTACCATTTCACACTTTATTTAAAGCAGGGTTTCATTTGTTTTTTGAGACAAGGTCTCCCCCAGGCTGGAGTGCAGTGGTGTGATCACAGATACTCACTGTAGCCTTCACCTCCCGGGATCAAGTGATCCTCACACCTGAGAGGCTGGGATCACACCTGGCTAATTTTTTTTTTTTAGTATGGACAAGGTCTCACTATGCTGCCCAGGCTGGTCTCAAACTCCTGGGCTCAAACAATCCTCCTGCCTTGGTCTCCCAAAGTGCTGGAATTATAGGCATGAGCTAATTACTGTACCTGGCTGTTAAAAGCGGTTTTAGCCAGGCACGGTGGCTCACACCTGCAATCCCTGCACTTTGGGAGGTAGAGGCGGGTGGATCATGAGGTCAGGAGTTCGAGACCCGCCTGGTCAATATGGTGAAACCCCGTCTCCACTAAAAAATACAAAAATTAGCAGGCATGGTGGCATGTGCCTGTAGTCCCAGCTACTCAGAAGGCTGAGGCAGGAGAATCGCTGGAACCTGGGAGGCAGAGGTTGTAGTGAGCTGAGATTATGCCACTGCATTCCAGCCTGGGCAACAGAGTGAGACTCTGCCTCAAAAAAAAAAAAAAAAAAAAGTGGTTTTAAGGAGTGCTAACCTCCAGTAAAGATCTCTTCAGTACACACAGATCTGTTCACTTATTTTATTTATTTATTTAGAGACGAAGTCTCACTCTGTCACCAGGCTAGAGTGCAGTGGCACGATCTCGGCTCACTGCAACCTCCAGCTCCTGGGTCTCCCACCTCAGCCTCCTGAGTAGCTGGGACTACAGGCGAGTGCCACCACGCCCAGCTAATTTTTTTTTTTTTTTTTTGAGACGGAGTCTTGCTCAGTCACCCACGCTGGAGTGCAGCAGCATGATCTCAGCTCACTGCAACCTCTGCCTCCCAGGTTCAATCGATTCTCCTGCCTCAGCCTCCCGAGTAGCTGGGACTACAGGTGCGTGCCACCATGCCCAGCTAATTTTTTTTATTTTCAGGTGAGACGAAGTTTCACCATGTTGGCCAGGATGGTCTTGATCTCCTGACCTTGGCCTCTCAAAGTGCTGGGATTACAGGCATAAGCCACCATGCCTGGCCTCACTGAGCTTTTATTATTCAACATAAAAATGATACACTACTTCTGGCCGTGATAACAGGCTAAGTGTTGCTTATTGAAACGTGATGTAGCACACACTATCATATCTAAAACACCAAGACTGGGTTGGTGAGTACAGGTAACCCTTGAACAACTTGAGGGTTAGGGTTCTGACTCCTCACACAGTTGAAAATCCATGTGTTTTTGAGAAAGGGTCTTGCTGTCACCCAATGTAGGGTGCAATGGCACCGGTCTCGGCTCGCTGCAACCTTTGCCTCCTGTGCTCAAGTGATCCTCCCAGCTCGGCCTCCTGAGTAGCTGAAACCACAGGAAGGCACGACGGTGCCTAATTTTTCTATTTTTTATCAAGATGGGGTTTTGCCACGTTGCCCAGACCGGTCTCACAGGTGATCGGACGACCACGGCCTTTCAAAATGCTGAGATTACAGGTTTGAGCCACTGTGTCCAGCTCCCATGTATACCTTTTGACTCCCCAAAAACTCAACTACTAACCTACTATTGACCAGAAGCCTTACCTATAACATAAAGTTGATAACACATCTTATTTTTTTTTGAGACCAAGACAGAGTCTCACTCTGTTGCCCAGGCTGTAGTGACAGAGCGAGACTTCATCTAAAAAAAAAACCCAAAAACCCAAAACAAAACAAAATGAAAAAAATAGCTGCGCATGGCGGCATGTGCCTCTGCACCTGTAGTCCCAGCTAGTCGGGAGGCTGAGGTGGGAGGATCACTTGAATCTGGGAGGTTGAAGTTGCACTGAGTCATAATCGTGCCATGGCACTCCAGTCTAGCACTAGGGCGACAGAGGGAGACCATGTCTCAAAAACAAAAACAAAAAAAAGGGAAAAAGAAAAACCTGGAAAGCCAGGTTTCCTTCATTCTGCCTTTCTAGGCAGAATAAGCCGCTGCTGGGGTAGGCTGGGTGAAGAGTTTGTGTGTGGGCAACAAGCCTGGCCTTGGGAGGGGAGGGAGGGGACTCAGAATGTAACCACAGGTAAAAGAGCAAAGCAGTGATAGTGCTGCACACCCTCAGGTCTGGGCTTGGGACTGGGCTAACGGGCCAGACACCCCAGTAAGGGGTTAGGTCTTTTTTTTGAGAGGGAGTCTCGCTCTCGCCCAGGCTAGAGTGTAGTGGTGTGATCTTGGCTCACTGCAACCTCCGTCTCCCAGGTTCAAGCGATTCTCCTGCCTCAGCCTCCCAAGTAAGAGGCTGGAACCACCCCAGACCCCAAAAATAAATTTAAACAAAAAATGGCTGGGTGTGGTAGCTCACACCTGTAATCCTGGCACTTTGGGAGGACAAGGTGGGTGATCACCTGAGATCAGGAGTTCGAGACCAGCCTGGCCATCATGGTGAAACCCCATCTCTACTAAAAATACAAAAATTAGCCAGGGCTAACACGATGAAACCCTGTCTCTACTAAAAATACAAAAAATAAGCCGGGGTGTGGTGGCACGTGCCTGTAGTCCCAGCTACTCAGGAGGCTGAGGCAGGAGAATAGCTGCAACCCAGGAGGCAGAGGCTGCAGTGAGTCGAGATTGTGCCACTGCACTCCAGCCTGGGCAACAGAGACTGTCTCAAAAAAAAAAAAAAAAAACAAACCAAACCAAAAAACAATCATCGAAGCTCTGGGGACAGAGGTAAGCAAGGCCCTGAAGTGCTATTAGTGATAGAATCAGGGAATCAGAGACTAGGCCACCAAATCCTAGACAGTTCAGGGGGCTGCAAACAGATCCGTGCCCTGGATGCCAGACCCCCACCTCACCCCCAGCCATCTTCTATGCTCAGAACAAAGTCCAGGAGGAGACCTACACCTAGAGTAGAATCTCACTGCTCACCAGCCCCTTTAACAGAGGGAACATCAGTCCTGGAGGCGCCGAGACAGAGGCTGGACCAAGACAGTATCATTTTCCCAGGATCTGGGGTCATCCTCAACAGCCAAAGGAGAGACAGATCCCACCATGTTCCATTCTCTATGGCTTTGGCTGCCCTAACCTGGGGGAGGGAGGCTGGGATCAGGCTATGAAGGGGCCACTCACTCCCAGGAGTTCAGCCCCCAGAGCAGCCCACTGGATGCAAGGAGGCTTCAGCAGTGTATCCCCTCTACCTACTGGGACCGGCCAGGAAGCGTGAGGTGGAGTTGCACTGTGGGTGCTCACAGGGGATCTGGTTTGAGCACAGCTCCGGTGGGGACTTCCTGGCATTCCTTCCTTCCGAGAAGACACATCTGCTTCCTATTTGCCTTTAAGGTGGTGGTGGTGACGGGTTAAGGCCAAGAAACCAAACCAGTTCAATTCGAATCACACTGTGAGTGCCAGGAGTTTGGGGAAGAGCCTGGCAGCTGTGGACAGTGGAAGTACTGCGGACTTGGATCTGAACCCCAGGGTGTGCTCCCAGCAATACCACTCCTCACCAGGACCCTGACTCCAAGGTTACTTGACTCTAGCCTGTTTTCTCCTCTATGCAGTGAGGCTAACAGCACACCTCACAAGTGTGTGGTAATGGTAAAAGTTAAAGCCCTGTGAATACATACAACTGTCATCACTACTGTACCAACTGCCCTGATCCCTCCCTTCAGGACAAACTGGGAGGTGCCTGAGCTTCCCACCCCTTCTCCCTAGAGGCTGGCCTCCCTGCTCCTCCCCTGGCCCTGAGGAACATGGTGTGACCAGGTAGTACTGGGAGCTGGGTGTCCTCCATCTGCACTCCAGGCAGGACAGCTAGGAACAGCAGAGTGATCAGTGTGGTCATCAGAGAACAAGGTTCAAGACCCACAGGCAGGGCCAGGTGGAAGTAGGAGCAAGGACAGGAACTGGCTGGGTAAACACACTTTACACAACCAGTGGGAGGCCTTGTGGGGGAGGGGGAGTGGCAGGAGAAAGGGAGAGAGGGAGGGAAGGCAGGCAGCCAGGTGCCCAGGACACAAGTGAGCAGTGGAAGGTCAGTGCACTGCACTGGGCCTTACCCTAGGCCCATGCCTCCCCTCACCCCAAGACAACCCTGGGCCCTCCCCATACTTGCGTTCCCGACCGTGGGTGGGTTTAGCCTCCCCCTCCTCAGCAGAGAGGTGAGCAGAGAGGAGTTATGGGGGGCTGCAGTCTCAGTTCCCCTGTGGGGCAGGGTTAGGAGAGGTGAGCGTGCCCTCCTCTTGGACTCTGGAGGGGCTCCAGTCCTGGTGCCTGGCTCAACACCTGCCCCTCCTGAGTTCACAATGGAGTCCTTGCAGTCCTGAAACCACAAGGCCTGCCTGAAGCCCATGTCAGGAGAAAACGCTCTGGGGAGGGGAAAGCCTGGTGTGGGCTGCCCATGGCATCTCTGAGTTCTTCCTGGGGCTTGTGTCTTTCATTGGTAGAAAGGGCACAGCCAAGGCAAGGAGGGCCTGAAGCCTGTGGGGCCATCCTGGCCTGCCAAAGCCGTGCCCTCAACTCCGCAGCTTCAAAATCAGGGGTTTCAGGACAGAAGACGCTGGGTGGGCTCAGAGCTCATCAGCGGGGCTGTGTGTGAGAGGAGATGCCTTCTGGATGCCCTCATCCTCCTCGGGGCTAGGGTCTCCCTCGAGGCCACCCAGCTCCTTCCTTTGTTTGCCGCTGCTACTCCTGCCACCTGCTGCCTTGGCCCTGCTGCTCTTCTTCTTGGACTTCTTCCCTCCCAGGGCAGCTGTGTCTCCCTTCTTGCCGGACCACTGCTCTGCCAGGCAACCTAGGGTGTGGAAGAGAGAGACTCTCAAAAGAAATGCCTCAGGACTAGGGTGCTGGGAGAGGAGCACTGAACAGGGAGCCACGGAAGTAGCAACTGGGACCGTGCCTGACATCAGCCTCCCTGACTCCTGCCTCGCTGTGGCCACCAGGCCCCTCTGGGGGCATCTGGCTTGTCTGCTAGTCATTCTGCACCTGATCTCAGTGACTCTTACTTCACCATGTCTTGCCAAGCAAGCCCTCTGAGGGCAGAGATCCTACAATGCCCTCTGGTGCCCTGTTTCTCCTCTTACCCACCTCCCCGGAGGGAAAGCAAACAATAAATCATCCAGAGCCAATCTGCCCTGCCTTCCCCAAACTCACTGGTGTCCTTTCCCTTGAGCACGTGGTTGGCGCAGAGGAATTCGGTCAGGTCCTCCTCCTGGTGGTTCCTGTACCAGTCCTCGATCACCTCCTCAAACTCTTCCACCAGCACGTCGCACTGTTAATCACAATACCTCACATTGGCAAAGCCCCAGCCTTGCTCCTAGCGCAGCTCAGGCTAAGCCTCACAACCCACGACAAGGTAGGCTGTGGTGGCGGTTCGCCTAGGAAACTGAAGCCAGAGAGGTGAAACGACCTGATCACAGCCACCCAGGCTTGGGTGGCCTTCCTCAGAGCAGACCCAATCCCCGCCAGCCCCTCACTGGGCACAACAACCCTTCCAAGGGCTGAAGGGCCTGTACCTGCTTCTTGAGGTCAGCCACCTCTGCAGAGTCTCGTTCCACAGCTCATAGGGGATGTCCATCACCACCTTGACCCCTTTGTGTACCAGGTTGTGTAATGTCTCAAAGGTCTCTGACATGCCCTGGAAGAAGCGACCAGACATGGGAGGCGGAGCTACCTTCTCTCCCTCCTACCCTCCTCTCCCAGTAGTGTCTGAGGACCCAGCTCTAAAAAGCCAATGCCCAGGGCCCTCTAAGGACTCTCATCCTTTTCGTCCTTTTTTTTGAGAGGGAGTCTTGCTCTGTTGCCCAGGCTGGAGTGTCTCAGCTCACTGTAACCTCTGCCTCCCTGGTTCAAGCAATTCTGCTGCTGTAGCCTCCTGAGCACCTGGGACTACAAGCGCACACCGCCACGCCTGGCTAATTTTTATATTTTTAGTAGAAATGGGGTTTTGTCATGTTGGTCAGGGTGGTCTCGAACTCCTGGCCTCAAGGGTGCCACTTGCCTTGGCCTCCCAAAGTGCTGGGATTACAGGCATGAGCTACTGTGCCCAGCCTCATCCTTGACCTTACCTTCCTCTCCTCTCTTTTGTTTTGTTTTTTTTCGAGATGGAATCTCACTCTGTTGCCCAGGCTGGAGTGCAGTGGCATGATCTCGGCTCATTGCAACCTCCACCTCCCAGGTTCAAGCGATCCTCCTGCCTCAGCCCCCCTAGCAGCTGGGATCATGGGCATGCACCACCATGCCCCGCTAATTTTTATATTTTTAGTAGAGACGGGGGTTCACCGTGTTGGCCAGACTGGTCTCGAACTCCTGACCTCAGGTGATTCACCCGCCTTGGCCTCCCAAAGTGCTGGGATTACAGGTGTGAGCCACCGCGCCTGGCCTCCTCTCCCCTCTTTTAGGCCTGCTTCGCACAACCCCTGCACATATACCACCTGACCTGCCTCTGCACACCTCATCCTTTCAAAAAGACCTGCGGCTCCCCTCAGGCCCTTTGGCTTTATGCTTCTTTTCCAGGAAATAGGTTTGTCTTAGCTCTTTCCCCCTCACTATGGCTAGACACGCTCACTTCCATATATCCAGACCTGCTGGTCCACACTCTTCCCAGCTTATGTCTTTCCTCAGTGGGAAAAGGGCACAGCCGAGGCAGGTAGGTCCTTTACTCTGTAAAAGCAATCTCTGCTAGCTACCTAGGTCGTATCCCCAGAGATAACACACTATCCGTCTCCTATATTTTCCCAGAGATAATTCACACAAATACCAACATCCAAATATATCCTCCCCCAACTCCTTTTTAAACAAGCAGTGGTGCAGTATACACACTCTTTTGCACTTTCCCTTTTTACTTACACCTTAAAGGGCTGGGTGCGGTGGCTCACACCTGTAATCCCAGCACTTCGAGAGGCCCAGGTGGGCAGATCACCTGAGGTCAGGAGTTAGAGACCAGCCTGGCCAACATGGCAAAACCCCGTCTCTACTAAAAGTACAAAAATTAGCTGGGGGTCGTGGTGGGCACCCCGTAATCCCAGTTACTCGGGAGGCTGAGGTGGGAGAATTGCTTGAATGTGGGAAATGGAGGTTGCAGTGAGCTGAGATCTCACCACTGCACTCCAGCCTGGGCAACAGAGTGAGACTCTGTCTCCAAAACAAACAAACAAACAAAAACCTTGAAGATCAGTTTAATTCAGTTCCTAAAGAGCCTTCCCATTCTTTGTTTCCAGCTGCAAACCAGTCCACCAAACAACTGGATCAACGTATTTAATCCCCTACTGGTGGAGTTAGATTGTTTCTAATTTTTTTTTGCTATGAAAAATAATTCTTATACATTTTTTATTAAAGCAAACACAGATTTATTACTGAGTAAAGTGCAAAATTCATACAAATGTCTGCTGCTTGAGACCATGCCCTTAGTATCCCAGGGATTTATGACTGGTATCCTCTGCTAGAAGGAAACTTAGGTAGAAAAATGTGGGTGGCAACTATCTTACCATGTGCCAGGCACTGAAGATGTAGAGAGGAAGAACTATGGGCCTTGTAAGTAAGAGCTCATTCTCCAGGGAGAGAAGCACTTGTGCACATACTGAGTACATGAGATGTCACACGGGCACCCTGGCAGGGGTTGTGGGAGGTGCTGTGTGGGCCCAGAGAAGGGACTAAGCAGTCACTCACCCCAGGTGTCCTCTGATGTCTCCCTAAACCCCCACCTTTCTGCACATCCTGGATCTTACTGAGTTCTCCCTGTTCTAGTGTCTGTAGGTCCCCACGGGGGCAGCAACTGTGGAGCATTTCTGCCTGTGTCTGAGATTAAAGCAGGATCTGCGGGATAGGCGCAGACCCTCATGCACGTGCCTACTGCCACTGAAAAGTCAGGCCACTCAGGAGGGAAGGAGTGCAAATGGCAATCAAAGAATGGGAAGAGGCAAGGAGGGAAGCTCCCCAGGGAGTGATCTTCAAATCACACTCACACCAGCAGACACACTAAGATACATGCAGGCCTGGCCCCTGAGCAGGTGAAGGACAATCACGAATCCAACCTTGGCAAATCGGTTGCTGCCGGTCCTCTCCTTATGCAGGCTATAATCCAGGAGCCTCTTGCAAATGGTCTCAGTGACTTCGATTAACCGCAAGTCCCTGCCAAGACAGTGGCATGAGAGGAACTGAGTCCCCCTCCTAGCCCCAGTGGGTTAGTGGTCCATCCCTCCAGCCCTGTGCCCCAAAACCTGCACAGCTCACCAACAGGAAGTGGAGTCAGAGCTGGAAGGAAGATAGGTCATCTGGTCTGGGGGATCTGAAATGCTGGAATACAGACCAGAGAGACAAAGTTTTAACAGCTCTAAGGGGAGGAATTTTTTATAAAGCTAAATGATTCAGTATTTAGATTTTTTGATAAAGCAAAATATATTAAATTTTGATGGTAAAATATCATTCACTTTGAAAGGATGATCACAGCTGAGAGAGCTGAGTTTTTAAAAAATATATTTATAACTGGCAAAATAAAAAGTTGGTAATCCTATGTTACCAGTGTTTTAAAAAATTGCATTTCAGTTGGGCACAGTGGCTCACACCTGTAATCCCAGCACTTAGGGAGGCCCAGACAGATGGATCACCTGAGGTCAGGAGTTTGAGACTAGCCTGACCAACATGGTGAAACTCCGTATCTACTAAAAAAATACAAAAAATTAGCCGAGCATGGTGGCGCATGCCGGTAATCCCAGCTACTTGGGAGGCTGAGGCAGGAGAACTGCTTGAACCCACCTGGGAGGAGGAGGTTGCAGTGAGCCGAGATTGCACCATTGCACTCCAGCCTGGGCAACAAGTGCAAAACTCTGTCTCAAAAATAAAATAAAATAAAAATTGCACTGGTCTGTAAAATCCAAGCATCTGAGAATCAATGATACAGTCCAACACTCTTGCTTTTAGAGATGAGGAATCTGCTGAAGCATAAAGTTAAGGAATTTATGCAAGTCACACAATGAGTTGGGGACAGAACCAGTGGACAAACTCAGGTCTTGGCTACAACTGATGCCCTTGCAGTGGGTTTGCCTAGCTGGGAGAAGGAAACTCCTAGTCCCTGAAGCCTCCAGGAGCAACGCAGGCGAGGCCAGTGAGTCCCCATTCACTTACGACTTGGTGTATTTGACTCCAGAGGCCTTCCGGTCCAGGATGCCATAGCCTGTGCCAATCACCTCCTTGGTCTTGCCGGTTTCCTCAAAGGCTGACTTCAGCTCCACAGCAACATATTTACACACTGGGGGAGGGAGGTAGCACAGCCCACTGAGTGCACATGAGTCTAACAGGGGGCCAGCTCCCAGCAAAAGAGAACCAGGTGGGCATTCCTTCCTAGACTGGAGGACCAAATCAACACTCAAGGTAGGGAAGGGAGTTAGGACCTGTGGAGGCTAAGGCAACTCCATCTTGGATGCGAATGTGCCATGTTAACTTCTGATTAACTCCAGTTCCAGGAATGCCTCTAGGATTTCTATTTCATCTATTGTTCCTTGTGTAAGAGCATGCACTTACTGTAAATCCTGCTCTTAAGCAATTGTCCTTCGTATCCCTTTTTTTCTTTTTGAGATGGAGTTTTGCTCTTGTTGCCCAGGCTGGAGTGCAATGTTGCCATCTTGGCTCACTGCAACCTCTGCCTCCCGGGTTCAAGCGATTCTCCTGCCTCAGCCTCCTGAGTAGCTGGGATTACAGGCATGTGCCACTACGCCCAGCTAATTTTGTATTTTTAGTAGAGACGGCGTTTCTCCATGTTGGTCAGGCTGGTCTCAAACTCCTGACTTCAGGTGATCCACCCACCTCAGCCTCCCAAAGTGCTGGGATTACAGGGGTGAGCCACTGCGTCTGGCCAGTATCCGTTTCTCTATGGTATATAAGTCCTGGATCTGGGAGGTAATGGGCAGGGCTCCACCATCTTGTCTCACTGCTGCCTGTGACACAGACACTGCTTCTCTTTGTAAAGTCCCTATTAAATACTTCTTTCTAAAACACTGGATTTATCAACCTCTTCAGCCTCTCAGCTTCCTTGGACTTTGGGGGTAAGTTTCCATAGACCTCTTCAATACAGAACAGTACCAGACCACCAAATGGAGTTCACTATGTGAAAACAAGACTCCAAGATCCACTGCCCCATGTCTACTCCTGGCACTTATCCTACTGGCTTTATTTCTCCTGCTGTGTCCGCCTGCCGTTACCCTCAGTCCCATCATTTTATTTATTTACTTATTTCTTTATTTTTGAGACTGGGTCTCGCTCTGTTACCCAGGCTGGAATGCAGTGGCACAATCTCAGCTCACTGCAATCTCTGCCTTTCAGGTTCAAGCGATTCTCCTGCCTCAGCCTCCCAACTAGCTAGTATTACAGGTGCACGCCACCATATCCAGCTAATTTGTGTGTGTGTGTGTGTATACATTTTTTAAAAATAGAGACAGGGTTTCATCTTGTGGGCAGGCTGGTCTTGAACTCCTGACTCCAAGTGATCCACCCACCTCAGCCTCCCAAAGTCCTGGGATTACAGGCATGAGCCACCATGCCAGGGCCTGTCATTTTACTTTCTAAAATTGCACACATACAGAAAAGCTGAAAGAATACAATGAGTACCTTCCACTTGTATTCAACAGTTAATAATTTCCCACATTCTCTCTCCAATATATAATAATGTATCTCAACAATATATACATTATTTTTGCTACACCCTCTTGAAAGTAAGTGTCAAATATGACCTTTTGCCCCTGAATATGTCATCATGTATCTCCTGAGAACAAGAACCTTCTCCTACATAACCACAGAACAATTTGATACTTGGGAAATTAATAATTCCAAGGTCACCCAGTAGCCCATATGCAAATGTCCTTAATTGTCCCCAAAACGTCTTTTATGGTTGTTATATGACTTGATTTCATGTGTATTCCAACACCAGCTCTCTATTTCTACCAAGTTAATTTGCTCCATGGCCTCTAGAGAGATCTTATTCCTACTGTCTCTGTACATTTATTTCCTCATTTCCTCTTACCCTTCCTCAAATAGGTACTAGGCAACTCCTGTGTGTCAGGCACTGCCTGGGGATACAGAGATGAAAATAAGGTCCCCTCCCTTCCAGATACTCAGTCTAATGGAGCACATAAAGGTGTTGAGAAAGAACTACCACTGCGTAAGGAGTGCTACAGAGCTACCGCCAAGGGTGTGGAGTGCCTGAGGCCCTAGGAAAATATTTAATGCCTTCTCAGGGCTTCTCTGCCCATTCTGCCCATCTCGAATTATGAGCCTCTCCCCCAGGAAGCCATTCTGCACTAATCCCACTTGCTCTAGATTTCACTCTGGGCCTCTGCAGGATCCATGCTCTCCCAGGGACTTTCAGTCATTTCATGTGTCTCCACATAGACCACAAGGGTCCCCAAAATGTGCATTATGTATTAGATTTTTTCTGTATTTCCTTAGCCTGGGACTTGATATATGTTGGATGCTTGATAACTGTTGCTGATAGAGCCCGTCTTCTGATGCCTCTGAATGGAGTACCAGTCTGGAGGCTAAATCCCATCAGCGGATTTAACACTGACAGCACAATCTGGTAGAACACCAATTTACCACAAAAATAAACACATCCCCTGGAGACCTGCTTGGTGAAATTAATCAATGGCTTGGAGAATTTGGAAGTCATAAACATTCCAAGTAATAAGCTGGTGATCTTCAAGTCTGCAATGAATTGGGAATGTCTCACCCCGCCCCCCCTCCGCTCCCGGCTCTCCATGCAGGACCCTCTGGGCTCCCTCCCCTCTTCTGTCCTGTACTCTGTGCGAGCACATCATTTTTCTGGCACCACGGCCCCTCCTCCACACCCTCCCCAGGAGTGGGGAAAGATGAGGTTTGGAACATCCTTGCTCTCTTATGCCCATCAACCACAGCCTTGCTTTCCAGCTCTTCCAAACATTACCTCTTCAACACCTCCTCTGCAGATCCCACCCCACAACCAGACTCAGAGGAGACGCATGGCACAGACCCCAGACCCTCACCGACATCCACCCACCCTTTTTTTCTGGGCAGGTTCTCCTTCCTCTATGCCGAGGCCTGTTTCACTCAGGCTCCTGAGCCAGGAGGCAGGCTTGGTGGGCTAGACACAGTCAGCATTTAGTAACAAAGGTGTAATAATAATAAAAACAAACAAATACAGTATTAAGATGAGCCTAACGGATGGAGTTTGCCAAGCCCTCCTGTGACTACAAATCCCTTTTCAATTAATCTTCATCAGTTACCAACGAGGTTAGGCTAGAATGATCTGTAAGATCCGGGCCATTTCTATGCTTCCATCAGTCCGTGAATGTTGCCTAAGGAGAATAAATGTGAGCTTCTTAGGCTATGAGAATAATCAGAGATGGTATGGGCTCTTTGATATTGGAATAAGACAGAAAACAGGCCAGGCGTGGTGGCTCACGCCTGTAATCCCAGCACTTTGGGAGGCCGAGGCAGGAGGATCACCTGAGGTCAGGAGTTCAAGACCAGCCTGGACAACATGGTGAAATCCCATCTCTACAAAAATGCAAAAATTAGTGAGGCATGATGGCGGGTGCCTATAATCCCAGCTACTCAGGAGGCTGAGGGAGGAGAATTGCTTGAACCCAGGAGGCAGAGGTTGCAGTGAGTCGAGATCGCACCATTGTACTCCAGCCTGGGAGACAGAGTGAGGCTCTGTCTCAAGAAAAAAAAAAAAAAAAACACAGAAAACAAAGAGGAGAGGAAGTGAAACCCTGAAAAGCTATCAGTTAGCTGGGCCAGGGGCAGTGGCTCATGCTTATAATCCCAGCAGTCTGTGAGGCCAAAGTGGGCAGATCACCCGAGGTCAAGAGTTCGACACTAGCCTGGCCAACATGGTGAAACCCGGTTGCTGGGAAAAGCAGCAAAGGAGAAAGGACTTACCGAGTGCTTACATAAATTGGTTATGAGTAACACATAAACAAGGAACAACAAACTGCAGAAGGCCGCAGGAGGCCTCTGAGGAGGAAGGTCTCTCCATGCCTCATGTTCCGGTGCAGGGTGATTTAGTCTCTGTTACTATAAATATTGTGCTCAAGGACATAAAACCCCTTTGTAGCACTATGACATAGCCAGACTTGTAGGCTCCTTGTAAGGTTCCACCAGCTGTACATAGATAATAAACTAAAGATAACCACGTCTCGTTTTGTGAAACTCCCAAACTGCCACTGTTATCAATCCTTAGGACTTCTGGCTCACTGATTCACTCCACCCCTACCCTATAAATCAAAGTGATTGTAACCAATAAATAGTGTGGATGATCACAGCTCAGGGCCTTCACTGTCTCCTTCAAAGTAATAAAGTGAGGGCCCCCTGGTCCCACTTTCTCTCTTAATTTGTCTTTTTCTCATTCTTTTGTCCACCGAACTCAGGGTACCCACAGGTGATGTAGGACTGGTTCCCTATACCCCGTCTCTACTAAAAATAAAAAAACTAGCTGGGTATGGTGGTGCACATCTGTAGTCCCAGCTACTCAGGAGGCTGAGGCAGGAGAATCCTTGAACCCGGGAGACGGAGGTTGCAATGAGCCAAGGTCACGCCACTGCACTCCAGACTGGGTGGCAGAGCAAGACTCCATCTCAAAACAAAACAAAACAAAAGGCTGGGCAAGGTGGCTCATGCCTGTAATCCCAGCACCCTAAGAGGCCGAGGCAGGTGCATCACCTGAGGTCGGGAGTTTGAGACCAGCCTGACCAACATGGAGAAACTCAGTCTCTACGAAAAATACAAAAGTTAGCCAGGCATGGTGGCTCATGCCTGTAATCCCAGCTACTCAGGAGGCTGAGACAGGAGAATTGCTTGAACCCAGGAGGCGGAGATTACAGTGAGCTGAGATCGCGCCACTGTCCTCCAGCCTGGGCAACAAGAGCAAAATCTCAAAAAAAAAAAAAAAAAAAAAAGGGCTATCAGTTAGGACTAGAGGAAGAGTGAAAGGGCGGCCAGGAGCAGAAGTCCAGCACTTTGGGAGGCCAAGATGGGTGGATTGCTTGAGGTCAGGAGTTCAAGACCAGTCTGGCCAATATGGTGGAACCCTATCTCTAACAAAAGTACAAAAATTAGATGGGCATGGTGGCAGGCGCCTGTAATCCCAGCTACTTGGGAGGCTGAGACAGGAGAATCGTTTGAACTGGGAGGCGGAAGTTGCAGTGACCTGAGATCCCGCCACTGCACTCCAGCCTGGGCAGCAAGAGTGAAACTCCATCTCAAAAAAAAAAAAAAAAAAAGAAAAGAAAAAAAAAGTAAGGGGAAGGCACAGGCTTGAACTCATCCTGGGGGCTCTACCAGTGAAGTCGGCTTATCTCTGAAGCATCTCCTTTAACCTCTCTAATGGAAGGATTATGTGTCTCAAACTGACCCCAACCCCACTTCCCAGTGTTTAGGGAACATCTGGCCTGTTGTAGGCTTTCAATTCAGATGAGAGATTCACAGCCAACTTTCGGGGGTCCTGGGGTTACAGGACTGGGAAGGCAGGCATGACTGTAAGGTCTGAGGAGAAAACTGAGACACGGAGGGGGAGGAAAAAGAAATAGGTCCTTTACAGTCCTGGCTCCCTGGCAGCTCCCTCTATGTGGTTCCTCAATGCCTATCTCTCCATGGTCCTACAATCTTCATTCGCCAAGTTCCCCCACAGGCTCTATTGTTTCCCTAAAGCGCCCCTTAGGCCCAGATCCTCCTCCTCACACACACACTCACAGCCCCCCACTTAATCATGTGTATTCCCAAAACATCTGAGTGCCTACTAGATACTGTGTGAATACGTATCTAAGACAAAGTCCCTGCCTTCGAGGAGCTGTTAGTGAGTGCAACAGACAACTACACAGATTGGGTTGCAGTGAGGGCACAAAGGGGAAAGTCTTAGGTTCTCTTCCCCCCAAGACGAGTCATCTGGACCTTTTCAGTTCCTCAAACTCGTCCTTAAGCGTCTCCGCCGGCAGGCCTCTGCCTCTGTAGTTTCCTCTGAATGGGCCCCACTCTTTCCACTTCTCTTCACTCGGCTAACTCCTAATTCCTCTTCGTGCTTCCTGTATGAAAGCCCTCTCCGACTCCCCTCTGCACACAGCCTTCGCCCACCCCCCTCCCTCACTACAGGCTAGACCAGATGCTCCTCGCCCGGCCCCCAAAAGGAAGTCCTGTACCTCCCCTATCATGGCATCTACTACTATGAATTATCATTGCTTGTTTCTACCAATGTGTGAACTCCAAGGATCAGAGTACCAGGACCGGATCTCTCGCCCGCTGCGGCGTCCTGGCGTCCCGTCGCCCAGCGGACAGCAGGTTCAAGGAACCAAGAGACCCAGCAGGGCTCAGAACCTAGCAGCCCCCGACGCTGTTTCGCAAGCTCCGCCCCCGGAGCCCGCCCCTCCGGCAGGATACGCCCCGCGGGCCCCGCCCCCTTACCTTCGCATTTGCTGGGCAGGCGAACCCAGTCGTTCTCCTCAGCTCCTGCCTGGCTCGGGCCCAGCTCCGGGACCAGCAGCAGCAGCAAGGAGAGAAGCAAAAGACAACGGGACGCGAGCTCAGGCAACGACTCCATGGCCCAGCCGGACCCGACCCGAGCGGACCGGGGGGCGCCTCCTCCCGCGGCGCGCGCGGAGCTGCTTCCTCGCGCCGCTTCCGGGACTGCACACGTGCCTCCGCGTAACCACGACAACAGCGAGCCTCCCGCCCTCCCTCCTCTCGCAGCCTCGGCCCGCCTCAAAGCGGACCAAGGCCCGCGGACGGCGCAGCCAATAAGCTTTCTGGGGTTTGCCCTCTAGCGAATGGGAGGACTACCTTTTTTCGGCCTTGGCCAGTAAGAGAGCAGATGGTGGCCTCAGCGACCTATGGCAACGTCCTTTCCCACCCCCTAACGGAGTCTCTGGGAGAGGATGCAGGACCAGGACCCGGGGAGAAGAAGCCCGCGTCTGGGACTGAGTGGGTTGCGTTCGGGTGCGCAGGTGCTGGAAGATGTGGGGAAGGCCGCCTTCGCGGCTTTCTCCGCCTCCTCGAACGTCACTTCCCTCCCGGGGTTCTAAGGCCGCAAGTCCTTACTGAGCGCCTGTTTTTAAATGTTATTATTATTGTTGTGGTTGCTATAGCCAGTGTTGTAGGCGCTTAGCGTGCGAGCAGGGCGACTCAAACTGACCCCAGCCTTCAAACTTTCTTAGTACCCAATAGATTTGTCCTAGTGAGAACTAGAACAAATGACTTCCTCTCTGAGTTTGTTTCTATTTGTATGACAAAGTGATCCTCCTATCTGCTGTGCGAGCTTGGCCTTTTGTTGGGAAGCTCAAATAGGTTAATGGAATTAAAGCTTATAGAGCAGACTGTAAAAAGTTCAGGCATTAATGTTCTTTTTGTATGTAATCCCGGCCCCTTTTACTTCCCTATTATTTATTTATTTATTATTATTATTATTTTTTTTTATATTTTTTAAAGACGGGGTTTCACCATGCTGGTCAGGCGGGTCTTGAACTCCCGACCTCGGGTGATCCGCCCGCCTTGGCCTCCAAAGTGCTTGGACTGCAGGCGTGAGTCACCGCACCCGGCCACTGCCCTATTATTTATTTCTTGATACTGAGCTCCCAGAAGGCGGGAATTTGGCCGATGAGGGATTGTATCTCCCTTCCACCTCCCCGGCAACAACAAGGTGCCTGGCACAAGGAGGTACTCAGTAAAACTCCCATCTGTTGTGTCATTAAGAGGAACACTTGGCCGGGCGTGGTCGCTCATGCCTGTAATCCAAGCACTTTGGAGGCCAAGGCGGGCGGATCACCCGAGGTCGGGAGTTCAAGACCAGCCTGACCAACATGGTGAAACCCGTCTTTAAAAAATATAAAAATATAAATAAGAGGAACACTTAATGGCTCACGTCTGTAATCCCAGAACTTTGGGAGGTTGAGGCGGGAGGATCACCTGAGCCTAGGACTTGGCGATCAGGTTGGGCAAAAGAGTGAGCCCCTGTCTCAAAAAAGAAGAAAGAAAGAAAGAAAGAAGAAAAAAAAAAGGCCAGTTGCAGTGGCTCATGTCTGTAATCCCAGCACTTTGAGAGGTCAAGATGGGAGAACTGCTTGACAGGAGTTTGAGAGCAACCTGGTCAACATAGCAAGACCCCCATCTGAAAATCAATCAATCAATCAAAACAAAAAAAGAGCAGGGCGGGCGCGGTGGCTCACGTCTGTAATCCCAGCACTTTGGGAGGCTGAGGCAGGCAGATCACGAGGTCAGGAGTTCCAGACCAGCCTGGCCAATATGGTGAAACCTCATCTTTACTAAAAAATACAAAAATTAGCCGGGTGTGGTGGCTGAAACCCGGGAGGTGGAGGTTGCAGTGAGCCAAGATCGTGCCACTTCACTCCAGCCTGGGCGACATAGCGAGACTCTGTCTGGGAAAATAAAAATAAATAAAAATAATATAAATAAATAATAATAAATAAATAAAATTTTTTTTTTTTTAAATTTTAAACGGGGTTTCACCATGTTGGTCAGGCTGGTCTTGAACTCCTGACCTCAGGTGATCCGCCCGCCTCGGCCTCCCAGAGTGCTGGGATTACAGGTGTGAGCCACCGCGCCCGGCACGAATAAATAAATAAAAATAAAGAAGAGCACTCTGGGTTTTGGGGTCTTCCTCAGGCAACAACTCCATGGCCCAGCCGGACCCGACCCGAGCAGACCAGGCGGCACCTCCTCCTCAGTGTCCTACAGACACACCCTCACAGACCAAAGTTGCTTCTCTGGGAGGTTGTCTGCAAATTGGCCATAAAACCCTGTTCCCTGATACCTTCTTGTTTCCTTCCTAGAGGCTGGATATTTATGCTATTTTATGAAGACTTCAAAGGACTGAGGCCCAAGCCTTGTCATTTTCTGACCTTAGTTTCTTGTTCAAAACAATTGTTCTGGTAACAAGGCACTTTGGATAGGCAGGGCTGTGGCATGTGGAATCCACAGTGTACAAGATCGGGACACCCTCTTGAGGTCCTCCATGTTTTCTAGGCTTGATAAGACTTGGGTAGGCTCAGTCTGGGGACGGTGGCTCACACTCGTAATCCCAGAACTTCAGGAGGCCGAGGCAGGCGGATCACTTGAGGTCGGAAGTTCAAGACCAGCCTGGCCAACATGGTAAAACCCTGTCTCTACCAAAAAGTACAAAAATGAGCCAGGCATGGTGGCTCCTGCCTGTAGTCTCAGGTACTCGAGAGGTTGAGGTGGGAGAATTGCTGGAACTCAGGAGGCAGAGATTGCAGTGAGTCAAGATCGCACCACTGCACTGCATCCTGGGCAACAGAGTGAGACCGTGTCTAAAAAAAAAAAAAAAAAAAAAGACTTGGGTAGGCTCAGAGCTTGGCCATGGCCCTTAATTCACACCTTGCCTCAGAAGCCCTCCTGGGAAATAAGGTTAGCTAGCCTGACAGTGGAGGTTGAGAGGCCTGGGCTCAGCATCTGGGCTGACAGCTGGGAAGGGATAGTGGCTACAGAAAGTCTGAGGCTATAGTTGGGTCCCTCCTTGGCCCCTCCCTCAGTCTGTGTGTCGGGCGAGGATCATGCCCTGTAGGGATGGTAGACAGATTCATCCCTAGAAGCTGTGGGGACTGCTCCCACCCCCAGCCACCACCACCCGAGAATCCCCAAAACAAGTGGGAGAATCTCCTTACAGGATGGTGAGAGATGAGTAGTGGAGGAGGCAGTGAGGGATTTTTCGTTTTGTTTTGTGTGTGTGTTTGTGTGTGTGTGTGTGTGTGTGTGTGTGTGTGTGTGTTTGACATGGAATCTCACTCTGTCAACCAGGCTAGAATGCAGTGGTGAAATCTCTGCTCACTGCAACCTCCGCCTCCTGAGTTCTAGGAGTAGCTGGGACTACAGGTGCCTGCCACCACACCCAGCTAATTTTTTTGTTTTTTGTTTTTTTTTGAGACAGAGTCTTGCTCTGTCACCCAGGCTAGAGTGCAGTGATGCGATCTCAGCTCACTGCAACCTCTGCCTGCCGAGTTCAAGCGATTCTCCTGCATCAGCCTCCTGAGTAGCTGGGACTACAGGCACGTGCCACCACACCCGGCTAATTTTATGTATTATTTTTAGTAGAGATGAGGTTTCACCATGTTAGCCAGGATGGTCTCGATCTCCTGACCTCATGATCTGCCCACCTCGGCCTCCCAAAGTGCTGAGATTACAGGCATGAGCCACTGCGCCCGGCCCGGCAGTGAGGGTTTTAATAGAACAGTAGCTGAGAGACCACAGAGGCTCAGGGAAACTGAGGGTATCCTTGAAACCATGTGTTGGGGGGTGCTGTGGCATAGTTCTCCATCCCCACCCTGGGAGAAGGAAGACTAAGGTTGATCTTGCAGACTGCCCTATGGGGCCCAAGGGACAGGTGGATTTGCATGAGAGCACCCAGAGTCTCTTGGGGTGACTACTATTGGAGAACCCTTGGGAAAGGCTGGAATTCCTGCCAGTGCTGGGCAAGCAGGGGACACACAAGTTGTACTCTACTGTGGAAGCCTCACACTCCATCAATGCAAGAATCTTCTTTAGGAAACAACCAAACCAAAGACACCAGACCTTTTTAGTACCTGGCTCAGGGTTGATGCTCAAAGAATACTTGTCAAATGAATAATAACTCTTAATTTATTAGCCTGTAAGTTTGGAATTACCACATCATACTCTTGGCATCAAAAACGATCCTGTTCCCCCGGAAACCCTGGCCCTGTTCACCTCTGTCGAGTCTGTACAAGAGTTCACATCAGGCCCAGCACCCACCTTCCTGGGTTCCTGGGCTCTCTGCCCTGACCTCTCACAGAGCTTGGGCCAGCGTAAAGAGAAGAGGGGGCCTTGCCCAGTGCCTGGCTGTGGAGGGTGGAGATAGTTGAGGGGACAGCTGCCTTCCCAACCACCAGCCCCATTTTGCAGTTCCCAAGTTCTGTCTCAGGAAGCCCTCTTCCTCAGGAGCTTTCCTGGATGTCTCCTAGCTCTAACCCTGCCAAATTCCCTCCTCCAGGATAGACATGAATTCAAACATTTTTCATTTGCTGTGTCATTTAAGTTCTTCTTTAATGTTCTCAATCATCCACACCCCAACAGCCCCTGTAACTAGGTGGATCACCACTCTCGAGGGGCCCCTGTCCGATGGGAGAGACACAGCTTCACACAGTTTGAAGGGGTGGCAGATCCCTGCCCCTAGCTCCAGCCTACAGAGGAGGAGGCTGATCACATGCAAAAAATGCTCCAAGACCCAAGGAAGGAGTCCTGAGGGCAGATCATGAGCACCAGGCCCGTGCTGGACAGGTAGGGTAACTGGTGGGGTAAGACCCTCCTCCCAGACTGGGCTCCCGGGTTCCCACCCCGGAGGAGTGTCACCCCAGCAGCAGTCCCAAGGTAAGGGCCTGGGTGAGCTGGTGGCTTCTCATCCCCCTGTCTCCGCGGCCAGGTGGAGTCGATGGGAGCCCAGGGCTCTCAAGCGGGTGGCAGCTGTGGGGGAAGGCGGCGGGCCCAAGGGGCGGCGTAGGCGGCTACAGGTCAGGAGCAGGTCAAACAGCAGCAGCTTGAAGAGCAGCAGCCGCAGCGCCCCCAGCCGCAGTGCTCGGCCAGGCATCCCTGCGAGGAAGAGCTGCTCAGGAGTTCGGAGGATCCCGCTGCCCCCTCCCCAGGAGAGAACGTCCACGGAGGAGAGGGCCTTGTGCCCTGTCCTTGCCTGTCCTCTTCACGCCCTCCTCCAGGGCAAGTCCTTCCCGGTGTCCAACCTCCGTTCTTACTGGTAATAATAAATACCTTCCTAGCCTTCCTTTTATTTTATTCCCCAACAATCATGGAGGTGGGAGTGGGGGCCAGGCAGGAATTCGCATCTGATGCAGCGAGTAACTAGCTCAAATTCTTTCTTTCTTTCTTTCTTTCTTTTTTTTTTTTTTTGAGACAGAGTCTCACTCTGTCACCCAGCTGGAGTGCAGTGGCATGATCTCCGCTCACTGCAAACTCCGCCTCTCGGATTCAAGTGATTTTCCTATACCTCAGCCTCCCGAGTAGCTGGGACTACAGGCGCGCCACCACGCGCAGCTAATTTTTCTATTTTTAGTAGAGACGGGGTTTCACCATGTTGGCCCGGCTGGTCTCGATCTCTTGACCTCGTGATCCGTCCGCCTTGGGTGCTGGGATTACAGGCATGAGCCATCGTGCCCAGCCTCAAATTTCTCTATTTGGTCAGGGAGCAGAGTTGGACCACAACCCAACTTCATGACTGTCCCTCCAGTGCTCTTTCCATCACCCCAGACAGCCTCCCATTTACACAGCTGAGACCCCCTGCCTGGGCTGCCCAAGGAGAATCCAAAGACCCCTCTGTTAGCTGTCACCTGTGCTTCTCAACCAATGTCCAGGAATTAGGCTGGGGTCAGATGATTTACCCCTATCTTAACCTCTCGTAGACTGAGGCCCAGCCAGCCAGTGCCCCAACGTAGCATGACAGCCTCTACATGCGATACCCACTGACCCCCAGTGTAGGACCCGTTAGGCCAGAGCTGAATCCCCCAACCCCCAGGCCCAAAGTCCTGGTCCCAGCCTCTTATTCCCCACCCCTTGCCCCAATTACTCACCCCCGAGAGGCTCCTGGGGGCAGGTCCTGGCTGTGGAAGCCTCTCCTGTTGGCCAAGGAGAAGGGAGTGAGTCTTTGGGAATGGGCCATGCACTCTGGAGGGCATCCGCAGTGGTATGCCCAGGCCCTGGCACAGGGTAGCTGTCAAGGCATTCGAGGTGAATGAACAAGTGAGCCAGCAGCAAACTTGAGCTCATTTGCTGCAAGTCCTCTGAGGGTCCAAACACCCCTCACTTTGCAACGTCCCTGTTCTAGGCCCTGGTGAGGCCGGGTGCCTGGCACTCTCAGATAAGGAACTGACCGTCTTCATAGCATTCTTTGGAAGTCGGGGCACTTAGTCAACAAACATTCCCATTTGGAAGATGACAAAACTGAGATAATCCCCCAGAGAGGAAGTAAGTCATCTGCTCAGTGATAATAATAGCTGACTACGGCCGGGAGCGGTGGCTCATGCCTGTAATCCCAGCACTTTGGGAAACAAAGGCAGGTGAATCATGAGGTCAGGAGTTTGAGATAATCCTGGCCAAACATAGTGAAACCCTGTCTTTACTAAAAAATACAAAAAAATGAGCCGGGCATTGTGGCAGTCACCTGTAATCGCAGTTACTCAGGAGGCTGAGGCAGGAGAATCGCCTAGGAGGCAGAGATTGCAGAGAGCCGAGATCGCATCATTGCACTCCAGCCTGGGTGACAGAGTGAGATTCCGTCTCAAAAAATACGATGGGGGGAAAAAATAGCTGGCTTTGGACACGTTAGTTAACCTCCCCATGCCTGTAAAATTGAGGGAATGATGTGACCTCTCTCATAAATGTGAAGTGTGTAGAGCAGTGCCTGGCACAGAATAAACACTCAGTAAGTGGGAGTGATTTGTTATTTAATTAGTTCGGTCTTTATAGGGTGTCATGTACACAGGGTGATATATCTATGTGTGTATAATGAATCTTAGGTGGAAGGAGGCATTTTTATCCTTGGAAGCCATGCTGCAGAGCCTGGATTTCATATAGGTATTACAGTTGCAAATCCCAGAATTCATGGCTCTGAGGCCACTCTCCCCTGAGCCCAGGCATCACCTGACCTGGAGGCTCTGCACTTCACACCTTTCATGCTTTTGTGGCCTGGAGCCTGCCCTCCCTCCAACCATATCCTGGTATGTGGAAGGGGACAGGGGGCATCCACAAGGACCCAGGCTCCATCCCCACCTGACAGCTGCAGGGGCTGTGTACTCCTGCTGTGGCCCTCAGTCCCAGGCCCAGTGTGGCAGACCAAAGGCTCCCAGGATGCCAGCTCCTCAGAGGGCAGGGAGAGGTGGGCCAGGCTGGTCCAGGTGCCATCCGTTGCTGGGGGAAGGGCCATAGGTGAAGGCATCCAGGGCACTGCCATTGCCGACTGAGAACCAGATGGGGCTGTCAAGGCTGGGAGGTGCAACATGAAGAACAAGGCAGACCACCACCATCTTCTGCTTCCCATCCACCAGTAGCGTGATTGGTGGGGCCAGAGAAGGAAAGGGTGTGCCGCCCACACCTGCAAGAGAGCATGCACCTGTGGGTGCTAGACCAGCTTGTGGCCTCCCAGGCCAGCACTGCATTGTAGGCTAGGGTTCTACATTTCTATCTTTCCATCCATCCATCCTTCCACCATCCATCTACCTGTCCTTCTAGACACTCATCCATCCCCTCCCTCTTTGCATTTTCCCATCTAGCCACACTTCCTTCCCTCCATCTGCCTATCCTTTCCTTCACTCACCTATTTATTCATCCCTTGTTCTATCAGCCAACTATCCTCCATCTATTCTTTCTGTCATTCATCTATGTATCTGTCTATCCATCCACCCACCTCTCCTTCCATCCACTTGTCTATGATATCTGTGCCAGGAACTAGAGATACAACATTGGGTAAGTCATTGTCCCTGCTCCTCAAGGAACTCAGTTCCATGGGAAAGCCAGCAGATGTGTAAACAAATACTTGTACCCTGTGTGGCAGCCTCTGGGAAGGAAGGGAAGGAAACAGGACGTGGAATGAGATTAGAGGGGGTTTCAAATAGATCTGTAACTTTTTGTTTGTTTTCTTAAAAGTCTGATTTAAATATGGCAAAATGCTAAATATTTGTTAATCTAGGTGGAGTGTGCATGGGTATTTGTTCTTTAATTCTCAATATTTTTCTGTAGGTTTTTTTATTTTATTTTTTTTTGAGACGGAGTCTCACTCTGTCACCCAGGCTGGAGTGCAGTGGCATGATCTCGGCTCCACTTTAACCTCCACCTCCTGGGTTCAAGCAGTTCTTTGCCTCAGCGTCCCGAGTAGCTGGGTTTATAGGCATGAGCCACCATGCCCAGCTAATTTTTGTATTTTTGGTAGAGACTGGGTTTCACCATGTTGACCAGGCTGGTCTTGAACTCCTGACTTTGTGATCCACCCGCCTTGGCCCCCCAAAGTGCTGGGATTATAGGAGCGAGCCACCGTGCCTGGTTCACTCTTCGTTTTAAAAAAAAAACAAAACACTTTTTTGTCTGGGCATGGTGGCTCACGCCTGTAATCCCAGCACTTTGGGAGGCCGAGGTGGACTGATCATGAGGTCAGGAGTGCAAGACCAGCCTGGCCAACATGGTGGAAGCCCATCTCTACCAAAAATACCAAAATTAGTCGGGCGTGGTGGTGCGCACCCATAGGTAGTCCCAGCTACTGGGGAGGCTGAGGCAGGAGAATTGCTTGAACCTGGGAGGTGGAGGCTGCAGTGAACCAAGACAGTACCACTGCACTCCAGCCCGGGAGACAGTGAGACTCCAAAAAACTTAATAAACAACAATAATAATAATATATTGGGGTTAATAACACCAGCCCAGCAAAATTGTTGTGAAGAGTAAAGGCCATAAGTGTAAAATGCCCTGGCAGATAAGTATTAGTGCAATTATCAATATTAATATTAATAAGGCATTGCAAACAAAGGTAGTAGAGAAGTCTGGGAGTGACCCAGGACTCAACCTCCAGAGTCTTTTCAGTTATATAGATAGAGCCATTCCCCAAGTTGAGTTCAGCTTCCACTTCTTCCATGAAGCCTCTCAGGATTGTTCCTGCGTACCCTGGCTACTTCCTTCCCAGAGCTCAGGCCTCCTGCCATGGGAAAGGTTTTTGTTTTTTCTTTTTCCTCATCTGGGTGCAGATGTCCACATAGGTGTGTCTTCTCTCTAATGAGGGAGTGCCTATGAGATACTTGGGGCCAGCTTTAGATCAAGGAGACCCCACCCTGACTCAAAAGTCAAGGACCTTCCCCCACCACACACATGCATGTGCTTCTAGATGAAGCTGGAATCTCTCCCTCAAAGCGTGATTCCTTTGGCTCCAGCCTTGATCATGGGAGAGCTGGGGGTGAATACCCTGGGAAGAGGCCTTGGGACCTATCCTGAGCCCCTTGATAAGGGGGAGCTGAGAGTGAACTTGAGACACCCTGAGTCCTACTGGACTAGGGCAGGCACCCAGAGGGCAAGAAGGACAGGACAGGACCTCACAATGTCACCCATGTCCCATCATTGCATATCACATCACACACCCTGGCTCCCCTAACCCCACCTGCTGTGGATGCTCATCCAGTTTGTTCTCATTCCTGTCTACCTCTAAGAGGGGGCAGCCTCCCTACCAACACTGTGGGCTCCAGGGCAGGAGGACATGGGGTCCCCAGAGCAAGGTAGCTGGGAAGAAGAGTACAGTGGGAAGAGTATAGTGGGTGAGATCCTCCCCAGGGGTCCCTAAATGGCTCTTGTCCTGCCTCCCTGCAGCCCATCAATAGCCAGTGAGGTCCAGAGTGAGGGGCCGGGCTTGGGCAGACTAAGGAGGACCAGAGAGGAATGCAAAGAGGGGGCTCACCTGTGGGTAGGGCTGGACACCGAAGGGCCAGGAGAAGTAGCAGCCATGTGCCAGCCATGGCCCACTCAGAAGGAGGCAGGACCCAGCTGCAGACCTGAGTTGTGGGCTGGGGGAGGAGGCACCCACAAGACTGCCTTCCAGGCCACAGGCCCAGCTGCATCTCAGCTGCTCCACCACCAGCCGTTTCCCCCCGGTGACAGGCCCCTCCTCCTGCCCTGGCCCCCAATCCTGTCTCACGGTCCAGGGAGCACAGGGTGCCTCCCCACACCAGGAGCTGGATGCCCGCACTGCCCCTGAAGAGCACCTCAGTCTGCAAAGCCCTCCTCGAGGGCAGATACCATCCATAGCACACACAGCACCAGGTGGCTTGACAGGGGCTTGATGTGCAACCCTTCACTTGGTCCACTCAACCACTGTGAGTTCACGTCGCAGGTGAGGCAAACGAGGCTCAGAAAGCGTGAGGGACCCGCCCAGGGCCACACAGCTGACAGGTAGCAGAGCCAGGGCCTGAACTGTTTTTAGATGGCTGGCTCTATTATAGGCAAAAAATGCCCAGTAAACTTTTTGCCATGTTGTTAAACCCTCCTTTTTATTTTACTTAAATTTTTATTTATTTTTTTAGAGATGGGGCTCGCTCTTTGTTGCCCAGGATGCAAGAATGCAGCGGTACAATCATAGTTCACTGCAGTCTTGAACTCCTGGGCTCAAGTGATCCTCCTTCATCAGCCTCCTCAGTAGCTAAGACTACAGGCATGCACCGCCACACCCAGCTAATTTATCTTTATTTTTATTTTTGCAGAGCTGGAGTCTTGCTTTGTTGCCTATGCTGGTTTCATACTCCTGGGCTCAAGTGATCCTCCTGCTCTGGCCTCCCCAAGTGCTGGGATTATAGGTGTGAGCAACCATGCCTGGCATTTATCATACCATTTTAACTTTTTTTTTTTTTTTTTTTTAAGAGACAGACTCTTGCTCTGTCACCAGCCTGGAGTGCTGTGATGCAATCATAGCTCACTACAGTCTTGAACTCCTGGGCTCAAGCAATTCTCCCACCTCAGCCTTTTGGATTTTTTTGGAGACAGTCTGGCTCTATCACCTAGGCTGGAGTGCAGTGGCATGATCTCAGCTCGAATGCAACCTCCGCCTCCTGGTCTCAAGCGATCCTCCTGCCTCACCTTCCCAAGTAGCTGGGACCGCAGGTGTGCCACCACACCCAGCTAAATTTTTGTATTTTTTTGCAAAGACTGGGTTTCGCCATATTGCCAGGCTGGTCTCCAACTCTTGAGCTCAAGCAATCCACCTCCAAAGTTCTGGCACTACAGGTGTGAGGCACCGTGCCCGGCCTCCTTTTTTGTTTTTTTTCTAAGAAATTCTGTTACAGCAGCCATTCTTTTATTGTTAGACATTTGGGTTTCCAGTTTGGGGTAATGGAAATCTTTGTTCATAAAGGCTTTTCCAAATTTACTCTTTTTTTTTTTTTTTGAGACAAGGTCTTGCTCTGTCACCCAGACTGGAGTGTGGTGGTACAATCACGGCTCACTGCAACCTCCACCTCCCCAGCTCTAGTGATCCTCCTGCCTCACCCCCAAAAATAACGTCTTCAGTAGCTAAGACCACAGGCGTGCACCACCACCTGGCTATTTTTTGTATTTTTGGTAGAGACGGGATTTTCCCATGTTGCCCAGGCTGTTCTCGAACTCCTGAGCTCAAATGATCTGCCTGCCTTGACTCCTCAAAGTGCTAGGATTACAGGCTTGAACCACCTCACCCAGCCCCCCCAAATTTACATTTGTTTCCTTAAAATTATTGGCTAAAGGCCTCTGTAATTTTGTTTGTGTTCTTTTTGTTTGTTTGTTTGTTTTTGTTTTGTAGAGATGGGTTTCACCATCTTGGCCAGGCTGGTCTTGAATTCCTGACCTTGTGATCCACCCATCTCGGCCTCCCAAAGTGCTGGGATTACAGGCGTGAGCCACCACGCCCGGCCTGTGGTTTGTTTTTTAACTTTTTAAAAATTATTATTTTTTTCTTATTTCTTTTTTTTTGACATCAGAATATGAACACACAAAAAAACATGAACACAAAATAAGCATTTTTTCCTCATCCCCGTGCAGATGTCAATGTTGTCCAACTTTTAAAGAAGTTCTAATTGTGGTAAGATACTCTTAAGATAAAATTTACCATCTTAACCATTATTTATTTATTTATTCTGAGACAGGATCTTAGGCCTGTAATCCCAGCACTTTGGGAGGCTAAGGCAGGTGGATCACCTGAAGTCAGGTTTCGAGACCAGCCTGGCCAATGTGACACAAATACGAAATAAAGTACAATACAAATACAAAAGTTAGCCAGCCATGGTGGCGGGCACTTGTAGTCCCAGCTACTCAGGAGGCTGAGGCAGGAGAATCCTTTGAACCTGGGAGGCGGAGGGTGCAGCGAGCTGAGAAGGTGCCACTGCACTCCAGCCAGGGTGACAGAGCAAGAGTCCTGCTCAAAAGTAAAACAAAACGAACAAATACACAAAACCAAGAGACAGGATCTCGCTATTTTGCCTGGACTGGAGTGCAATGTCTATTCACAGATGTGATTACACTGCACTGTAGCCTCAAACTCATGGCCTCAGACTACAGTGTAGTTGGGACTACAGGGGCATACCCCCCACACCTGGCCATCCTAACCATTTTTTTTTTTGAGACCGAATCTCGCTCTGTCGTCCAGGCTAGAGTACAGTGGCACAATCTCGGCTCACTGCAACCTTCACCTCCTGGGTTCAAGTGATTCTCCTGCCTCAGCCTCCCGAGTAGCTGGGACTACAGGTGCACACCACCACACCTGGCTAATTTTTTATTTTTAGTAGAGATGGGGTTTCTCCATGTTGGTCAGGTCTCACACTCCTCAGGTGATCCACCCGCCTCTGTCTCCCAAAGTGCTGGAATTGCAGGGGTGAACCATCACACCTGGCCATATTTTCCACTTTTTTTTTTTTGAGATGGAGTCTTGCTCTGCCACCCAGGCTGGAGTGCAGTGGTGTGATCTCAGCACACTGCAACCTCTGCCCCCCGGGTTCAAGCACTTCTCTGCCTCAGCCTCCCCCGAGTAGCTGGGATTACAGGCGCATGCCACCACTCCCAGCTATTTTTTTTTTTTTTTTGTATTTTTAGTAGATGTGGGGTTTCACCATGTTGGTCAGGCTGGTCTTGAACTCCTGACCTTGTGATCCACCCGCCTCGGGTCTCCCAAAGTGCTGTGATTACAGGAGTAAGCCACCCGGCCAGTGGTAATTCTATTTTTAATTTGTATGAGGAACTGCCATACTGTTTTCCATAGCAGCTGGACGATTTTTCATTCCCATCAACAGTACACAAGAGTTCCAATTTCTCCACATCCTCCCTACCGCTTATGATTTTTCTGGCTTTTGTTTGTTTTGTTTGTTTGATTTTTGGAGACAGGGTCTCATTATGTTGCTGAGGCTAGTCCCAAATTTCTGAGCTCAAGTGGTCCTCCTGACAGAGCCTCCTGGGTAGCTGGGATTATAGGTGCATACCACAGTCCCCCTGATCAAGTAATTTTTTCGTTGTTTTGAGGCAAGTTTCTCTGTGTTCCTAAGGCTGGAGTGCAGTGGTGTGATCATGGCTTACTGCAACCTCAACCTCCTGGGCTCAAGAGGTCCTCCTGCCTCAGCCTCCTGGGTAGCTAGGACTACAGCCACTCCCAGCTAATTTTTTTTTTTTTTTTTTTTTGAGATGGAGTGCAATGACGCGATCTTGGCTCATTGCAACCTCTGCCTCCCAGGTTCATGCCATTCTCCTGCCTCAGCCTCCTGAGTAGCTGGGATTACAGGCACACAGCACCACACCTGGCTAATTTTTTGTATTTTTAGTAGAGATGGGCTTTCCCTATGTTGGTCAGGCTGGTCTTGAACTCCTGACCTTGTGATCCACCGGCCTCAGCCTCCCAAAGTGCTGGGATTACAGGTGTCAGCCACCGCACCTGGCCTCCCAGCTAATTTTTTATTTTATTTTTATTTTTGTAGAGATGGGGTCCTCACTGTGTTGCTCAGGCTGGTTTCCTACTCCTGGCCTCAACTGATCCTCCTGCCTTGGGCTCCCAAAATGCTCAGATTACAGGCATCATCAAGTAAACTCTTTTTTTGTTTGTTTGTTTTTTTGAGATGGAGTCTCACTCTGTCACACAGGCTGGAGTGCAATGGTGCGATCTTGGCTCACTGCAACCTCCACCTCCCAGGTTCAAGCGATTCTCCTGCCTCAGCCTCCCAAATAGCCAGGACTACAGGCGCATGCCACCATGCCCGGCTAATTTTTGTACTTTGAATAGAGACGACATTTTGCCATACTGGCCAGGCTGGTCTCCAACTCCTGACCTCAAGTGATCTACTCCCCTCGGCCTCCCAAAGTGCTGAAATTACAGGCATGAGCCACCACGCCCGGCCCCAAGTAAACTCTTTAAGTCATATTTTGAGCATCAGCCTCTTCCTTTGAGGTCAACACCCCTATAGAGAATGAACACATTCATACTTCTATCGTCTTTTTGTGCATGTGTGGTTTAACTCCAACCCTTCACCTTAACTCTACCAGGAATTAATTTTGGTGCATGGTAGAAGATGTGCATCTAAATTACATATTTTTTTTACTGTAATTACCCTAGATTACAGTATTTATTGAATAATCCCTCCTGACCCCATTATTTGCAAAATGTTCCTTATTGCATGTTAATGGCTTTTATGCAGGCAATTTTCCTCTTCCTAGCTCCCTAAAAAAAATTTTTTTTTTAGATGGAGTTTCACTGTTGTTGCCCAGACTGGAGTGCAATGGTGTGATCTCCGCTCACCACAACCTCTGCCTCCCGGGTTCAAGCAATTCTCCTGCCTCAGCCTCCCAAGTAGCTGGGATTACAGGCATGTGCCACCACGCCCGGCTAATTTCGTATTTTTGGTAGAGACGGGGATTCTCCATTGTTGGTAAGGCTGGTCTCGAACTCCCGACCTCAGGTGATTCGCCCGCCTCGGCCTCCCAAAGTGGTGGGATTACAGGCGTGAGCCACTGCGCCCGGCCTGGAAACTTCTTTAGTCTGGTGCCATCCTCACCCGATTTCTGTCTGGATGGCTATTTTAATAATGATGTGGATGGCGCTCTCCTGACCGTCCTGAGGGAACGCTCTGCTGCCAGGGCTGCGTTCCCCGCCCTTGCTTTCCCAGGGCTGCCTGGAGGCCGCGGGCCCCGCGTGTTCCCAGGCACAGCCGGCGCCCAGGTGCGCGCCGTCGCGGTGGGTTTCCCTCGGGAGGGGGGAGGGAGCGGGACAGGTGTCCCTAACGACTCTCCCACCCTGCAACCCAGAGAGGAGCCGGCCTGGGCTCCGTTACCGCTTTACAGATGGGGAAAGAGCTCTGCCGCCTCTTTCAGATTTCAGGATCTTCTCGGGAACCGGAAAGAGGAGGACCCTCCCCACCCCCCGCGCCAGCCGCCTCCCTCTGCGGTAGCTGACCGTTCCCCTTTCCGCACCAGCTCCCGCAGGACTCAGGCGTCCCTGGCTATCGCAGCCTGGAAGCGTTCCTTGCCTGCTCCTCACATCGGTCTTCTCTTCTAGAATCCCCAGGAGTCTCCCTCGGACCCCATAGTCTTGCTGGCCCTGAAGACGCCTTGCCCAGGGCAGAGGCGTTGGCCTTTAAACTCCCCGATTTGGGCGAACCTACCATTTGCTGGACATGACTTGTTCCTAGATATCTAATTTAATCTTCACAACCACCCCACCAGGTGTTATCACTCCCCAATTTACGCCTAAGGAAACGGCTGAGAAAAACTAAGTTGCAACGCTGAAGATACCCTAGCAGGCCAGTGGTGGAGCGGGCTGGAGCCGGCAGATTGATCAGCACAGAGATGTGTTTACAGGGCGTCTCTTCCAAAGCTCCTTCACAATGCTGCTGGGACAGAGAAATGAAAACAGGGGGTGCCCATCTGTGTGCTCACTCTAAGTGATACCTAACCTCCGTTTTTTCTTACATACAGGTGGAAAACTGAGGCCCTTGGTAAGCTGAGATGAGCCACAAAGGAGGTGAAAAATAAAATTAAGAAAAAGTAGACTGGGCACGGTGGCTCACGCCTGTAATCCCAGCACTTTGGAAGGCTGAGGTGGGCGGATCACATGAAGTCAGGAGTTTGAGACCAGTCTGGCCAGCCTGGCCAACATGGTAAAACCTTGACTCTACTAAAAATACAAAAATTACCCGGGCGTGGTGGCGGGCACCTGTAATCCCAGCTACTTCGGAGGCTGAGGCAGGAGAATCGCTTCAGCCTGGGAGGTGGAGGTTGCAGTGAGCCCAGATCGTGCCACTGCACGCCAGCCTGGGTGACAGTGCAAGACTCCATCTCAAAAAAAAAAAAAAAAAAAGTTTATACTTGAGGCTGGACACAGTGGCTCATACCTGTAATCCCAGCACTTCGAACTTTGGGAGATTAAGGTGGGAAGTGGAGGATTGGTTGAGCTCAGGAGTTCGAGACCAGCCTGGGCAACATAGCAAGACTTCTCTTTATAAAAAAATACTTCCAGTAGTTATAGACTTTAGATGTAATAGTGAGGAGACCTCTGCCACCCCTCCCTCTTGGTGGTATATATGATTCTGGTTTTGATTTAAAAAATATGCTGCATCCTGTAGGGTAGCACCCTACCCTGCCAGATACAGTGTCCCAGCTATGCTCTAACAGAGGCCAAATCCACCACTCTATGCAGCCAGCTGCTTCCGGTCCACGGGGCACATGGTAACCCAGTGAATTCCTTTAGTGTTTGTGGGAAGAGATGGCCAGGGGCAGACCTGTGTTACTTATAGTTAAATGATTACAAGCTTGCTTTGCCTTTTATACACTGAAATTTGTGCCACAGATCATATCCAAACTATGGTGCAGTAAAATAAAAGCAGAGATCAAGCGGTAACAGGAGGCCTATGGTAAAGACCATCTGAGAGCGCCCTATAACTGCGGAACACTGTGGTGTGGCTGCAAAGCAGAAAAGAAAAACTGCTTTGGTCTCACGACTCTTCCCAACATAGAGTTTGTGTAAGGATCTCATAAAGGGGAGCTTATGCAAAAGACTCTGGGAAGGAAATGCAACATCTGCTTATAAGACTCAGGAGGGTCTTGGCAGACGGGTTCTGGTAAGGCCGGAAAGCCTTGCAGGGCAGAGACACCAGAACACCACAGGCTCTGCCTGTGTTCTCAGAATATGGAGCAATTCCGATTGCTCTGTGTCCACAATGCTTGGGAGATAAAAGCCCTTGATGCATGTGTGTGGTCAGACCTTATGTCGCCTTATCCGCTGCACCTCTCTTGCCAAAACACCTGGATAGACAATGCGTGGTAAAGTCTCAGTGTCCTTAGCATTTCTAGGGAGAGCCGAGAATGCTATTGAATGCTGCAGACACATGCTCTTCCTCCGGCTATCTTCCTCCTCAACCCCCCTCCCCACAGCCTGCAAGATTAACAAGATAATTTACCTAATAAAAGCACTTGGAGCCCAGAGCTCAATGCCAGTGCAGATCACCCTGAGAGAGTGTGTTGGACCCCCTGGACCCATGCTTTAAAATTCTATTCTTGTGTCTTTGTCTTTCTTTTCTCACTCCCTGGTCACTGCCGGGACACGGGCACCCACGCACAGGGTTGGGCTGGCTCCCAACAAGTGTGAGCTCATTTGTACATTTCCTTGGCCATAACATGTATCGCCCTGGTTGGAGGCTACATTATGTTCAATGCCATGCTGATGGATATGGCATTCAGTAAGCCTATGAGTGGTGGTGCTGAGAAGTACTGTAGGTAGAGAAAGCAAATTCATATGTGAAATATGTGCCTATCCTCATGAAGATAAAATACAGCCCCTCTGTTATGGGAGGACCCAATCAAGCCAATCTACAATGAGGTGAGAATGGTGCCCAATCACGGACTCAGCCCTGGGCCGTGAGGAGGGTGGACACTCAGCACTCACCACAGCCAGATCAGCCTCGGAGCGGAGAAGACTCTGTTACTGAGCCTGGGCGTAGCTCCATCCCTGCCACCATGGCTACTTTATAGCATTGTATAAGCCCTGCAGGAGCTGAGAAAGCAGCTGACCTTCATCCACAGGACTGTCATCTTGTCCACCTGGTGATCATTTTGTCTCTTTGCCTTATTGTGGGCTATTATACCCACCTTGCCTTTAACTGTTAAGCATCACCATTTGGCCTTTGTACCATCAGGATACCATTATTCTCACTGAGATCAGGGAATCCACTTCCACTGATCCATCCAGCACACCCCACTAGCTCTCTAGTCAAGAGAGGACAGTCATCAGAGCAAGTCTAGGATGCTGGTGACCCTCACCAACACTTTTTTTTTTTTTTAAGATGTTTCACCATGTTGGGGCTGGTCTTGAACTCCCAACCTCAGGTGATCCACCCGCCTTGGCCTCCAAAGTGCTTGGATTACAGGCGTGAGCCACCATGCCCGGCCCACATTTCTTTTTTAAAAATTTTTATTTGTTTATCTAATTTTTTACTTCACACTGATGTAGGCTTTTTTTTTTTTTGAGATGGAGTCTTGCTCTGTCACCCAGTCTGGAGTGTAGTAGTGCAATCTCGGCTCACTGCAACCTCATCCTCCTGGGTTCAAGCAATTCTCCTGCCTCAGCCTCCTGAGGAGCTGGGATAACAGGCGCATGCCACCACACCTGGCTAATTTTTTGATATTTTTAGTAGATATGGGGTTTCACCATGTTGGTAAGGCTGGTCTCGAACTCCTGACCTCGTGATCCACCCATCTTGGCCTCCCAAAGTGCTGGGATTACGGACGTGAACCACCACGCCCAGCCTACCAATGCCATGTCTTAATGCTTTCATAAAGGGAGCGTTTTCCAGACCTTCCTAAAATATGCGGCTAGCAGTGGCTAAGAAGGTTGCACATCGAGATTGCGCCACCGCACTCCAGCCTGGCCACAGAGCGAGACTCCATCTCAATAAAAAAAAAAAAAAGGTTGTGAGCTGGGCGCGGTGGCTCACGCCTGTAATCCTAGCACTTTGGGAGGCTGAGGTGGGTGGATCACCTGAGGTCAGGAGTTCAAGACTAGCCTGGCCATCATGGTGAAACTCCATCTTTAAAAATAAATAAGTAAATAAATAAATAAGAAGGTTGCTTATCATAAAGTCGAGCATTCCCATCTCCCTGAGACTTCTGATTCCTTCCTCTACAGTATGCCAGGGAAGTTCTGGCATTTCATGCTTATTAACTGTAGGCTACTACTTAATCCAGACTTTAATTAGCCAATCTAGCAGACTATTAATGCTACTGCCAGGTGCCCAGGCCAACACAGTAAATCCCAAATCCTGGATAAGCATCTACTGCAGTGAGCTTGGCTAAACCAAGGCTTCCATCCCCCACCTTGGTCTAGTCCCCTCAGCACCCACTCCCACACCCACTCCTGCAGCTCCTGCCAAGACAAGCTGGCCAGGCCTGTAACTCAGCCCTGCGTTCTCTCAGCGTGGCCTTGTGCTTCTCCATGGGCTGTGCTGAGACCCAACTCACGAAGGGCCTGGGGCCAAGAGGGTTGTGGGCAGGG
Organism: Ateles fusciceps; assembly: GCA_036589455.1. Taxonomy (NCBI): domain Eukaryota; kingdom Metazoa; phylum Chordata; class Mammalia; order Primates; family Atelidae; genus Ateles; species Ateles fusciceps. The sequence continues at coordinate 4,582,029 of JAZHEH010002241.1, forward strand.
AGGGTTCTGAGGCTGATGTCTTGGGAGGAGGGAGTATGAGTGTGTTATCTCCACAGACATGAGAATTTCAAGGAAATTTGGGGGTACAAAGTTCTTAGTCTTGTTCATGTCTATCCCATCTCAGGCTCCCAGTCCTTTCCCAGCAATGCCCTTGCCTTAGCAGTCTCACTCTGTCTCCCAGGCTGGAGTGCAGTGACATGATCTGAGCTCACTTCAACCTCCACCTCCCTCATTCAAACAATTCTCCTGCCTTAGCCTCCTGAGTAGCTGGGACTACAGGTGCGCACCACCACGACTGGTTAATTTTTGTATTTTTAGTAGAGACAGGGTTTCACCATGTTAGTCAGGCTGGTCTCGAACTCCTGACCTCGTGATCCACCCACATTGGCCTCCCAAAGTGCTGGGATTACAGGCGTGAGCCACCGTGCTCCTTGGCCACTTTTGATAATTTAAAAACCTGACTTTCCAAGCAGTCAGAGCAGCTGTAGCACATCTGACCTGCCTTCACTTTCTATTTTCTCTGGGAGCACCAGGAATTGAAGAATGGAAGGAAGTGTGAAGAGAGTGGTGTGGCTCTGGCTGGGTGCGGTGGCTCACACCTGTAATCCCTGCACTTTGGGAGGCTGAGGCTGGGGGATCACTTGAGGTCAGGAGTTCGAGACCAGCCTGGTCAACATGGTGGAACTCCGTCTCTACGGAAAATGCAAAAATTAGCTGGGCTTGGTGGCGTACACCTGTAATCCCAGCTACTAGGGAAGCTGAGGCAGGAGGATCACTTGAATCCAGGAGGCGGAGGTTGCAGTGAGCTGAGATGAGATTGCAGTGCCACTGCACTCCGGCCTGGGCGACAGAGTGAGACTTCGTTTCAAAATAATAATAATTATTATTATTATTATCAAGAGAGTAGCGTAGCTTGGTGGCGGTGTCACTCCTGAGGCCCCTCGGAACCACTCTACAGTTATGCTTTGTCCGGTGCTGCGGAGCCTAGAATGGGGATTATCCCCCGCCATGCGTTGTACCTGAATCCCTGTAGGCGCACCTGTGGGTGTGCACAAAAGTGGGCATGTGCGCGGTGCCTATACATGTATGGGTCTTTTTGCCTGCAGCGGCGCGTCGGCAGGCACGTTCCGTCCTGTGCTAGCCTTCAGGTTTTGGCGCGTCCTTTCCTTTTTCTTCTAAAACACATTCCACGTTGGGCACTTTGGGTTTGACTAAATCGTGCACGAGTCTAACGCGTTTCTGCAGGAAGCTGGGTCAGAGCTCTCAAGTGCTCCCCCCAGTTCTGGGCCGGCTTGGTACGGTCTACAGCCTCCCCTTCCTCCCCCCGCCACCCCGTGGTAGTTGCACCCATTCCATCCGGAAGTGCTCGCTACACACCCGTCAGGCTTCGCGACCCGACATGGAGTGTCCCCGCAGTCCCCGCCGCTCGACCCCGGCCTCTGCCTCGGTTACCCTGGCGCAGCTCTTGCAGCTGGTTCAGCAGGGCCAGGAGATCCCGGGCCTAGAGAGACGCCACATCGCGGCGATCCACGGCGAACCCACAGCGTCCCGGCTCCCGCGGAGGCCCAAGCCCTGGGAGGCCGCGGCTTTGGCTGAGTCCCCCTCCTCCGACCCTCAAGATAGGAAAGGCCCCGGCCCCGGCCCCGGCCCCGGCGGAGCCTGGCTTGGCTGAGGCAACGACTGCGCCTTCTTCATGGCATACAGTGGGGTCCTGAGGTTCGAGGTCCTTTGCAGCGGAGATCTGGAGGGCGTGGCTCCAGTACCCTGAATGCCAGTCAGTTACTCATCTTTTGTCTTCGCTCTGACCTGTCTCAGCTGGACTTGTTCCGGCAACCACCATCGGGGTTTTGTATTTGCATTTCTGGGACATGATACGCAGTTAAGAAAAATCCTGTTTCAGTCCTCATATATAATAAAAGGTTTGATGATGTAACTTGGGCCCAGAATGACTTTGAAGATACATTAAATAAAGGAAAGCCCAAAGCATTTAAATAAGCCAACCAAGACTAAAATCTTGGCTTTTGGAATCAGCTGGATCAGGCAAGGGGCTAGAGAATTAGAACTTTGGAAAGGGTACCACAGCTACCCTGAAATTAGTCCTTTTATGTTAAATACGCCGCCTGGCTCAGTCCACTTACTTTCTCAACACTAGATTTAATTTCTCTGCAAAAGCAAGTGTACAAATTTTATAACTTTTATTTGTACACAATTATAAGTTACAAACTTGTTTTATTATGCTTTTTATTTAAAAAAAACTTATTTTTAGTCAACTTAATCCCTTTTATTTTTTTTTTTTGAGATGGAGTCTCTGTCACCAGGCTGGAGTGCAGTGGTGCAATCCCGGCTCACTGCAATGTCACCTCCTGGGTTCTAGTGATTCTCCTGCCTCAGTCTCCCAAGTAGCTGGGATTACAGGCACATGCCACCATGCCCATCTAATTTTTGTATTTTTAGTAGAGATGGGGTTTTACCATGTTGGTCAGGCTGGTCTCGAACTCCTGACCTGTGATCCGCCCACCTCGGCCTCCCAAAGTGCTGGGGTTACAGGTGTGAGCCACCATGCCCGGCCCTCCCTTTTATTTATTTACCAGCAGTTTGCTCTGACAAAATAAATTACAAACTATTGTTTTGCTTAAACCTTTTAACCACCATATCAGGCACACAGATTGGAGGATATTAGCTCCCATTTTACAGAGTGGAAACACTGTACCCATATTTACTGTAGAGCTCAGATATAAGCCTTGGGCTTCTATAGTCACAATTTTTTTCCGTAACTTTGTAATACATTTTAAAGTAATCTGATTTCACAATGTTTTACAGTGTAAGAGTAACATCTATAGCATCTCTTCTTGGCAGGTTACCTCTGGAGAGAACCAATCTAATTGCCTCACAAGCTGGCACATTTTAAGGCAGTTACACCTCTAACTTGAAGTCCCAGCTATGCTTGAGGGTCCCAGGAGCCAAAACTGCAGCCAAATTTATCCGATAGGACCAGGGAATATAATGGTCAGGTATGTTTCCTAGGTATGTTTAACCTAGGTCTGGAGCATACTTACCAATTGCTCAGATGGCAAGTGGGCGGCAACTAAGTGAAGTGAGTAGCAGCAAGAACCACTTGGGGTGGACACTGATGAAAAACATGAGCAGTATCAGACCCACTGTTTTCATGACGAAACCCCCAGATGCCCAGTTGCTGGTCTACTATCTGCTATGTCATTACCAGCAGGACAAAGGGCAATACTTTTGGAGACTAGAATATGCAAGGAAAAAATTAAGCTGCCTGCCTATCTGGGGCCTACAGAGCCAAACAGTGCTAATCTCATCCATGGCAAACAAAATTGTTCACTCCTTCCTGACCTGGGTTTTAAGGAAGAGTGCTGATCATCATAGAACCAAGTAATTTTATCCTGAAGCCTAGGGCAAAAAATGGTGGGCATTTCCAAGTTGTAGATGGTGCAGGGGGCAACACTATCTGCCACCATGAAGGGAAAAAGCTATCTTGGTAAGCTTTTGTCTTCCACAGGACATGGAACCAGAGTAGCAAGTTCAGGGCCTGCATGACCAATCCTGATTAAAAGCAGGACGTCCTTATATATGGTACACAAGGGCCAGGCATGGCTGCTTACGCCTGTAATCCCAGCATTTGGGGAGGTCAGGAGTTTGAGACTAGCCTGGCCAACGTGGTGAAACCCTATCTGTCTCCACTAAAAATATAAAAATTAGCTGGGCATGGTGGAGCATGCCTACCAGCTGCTCGAGCGGCTGAGGCAGGAGAATCAATTGAACCCAGTAGGTGGATGCTGCAGTGAACTGAGATCACACCACTGCACTCCAGCCTGGGCAAGAGATTCTATCTCAAAACAAAGACAAAAGCAAAAAAACAAACAAAAACCCATAAGGTGCACAAGTATCTGAGAAGGTTCTAAACATCCTAGAACTGCAAGCAAAATTTTGAGTGTATACATGTTTTCCTGGCGAAGGGGTCCTCATTCTCAAATCCTGAGCTTTTAGGAAAAAGTACTAAGCCAGTGTCCGATTAGGATACAAAATCCACCAGACACACTTAGAGCCAGTCAATTCTAAGAGCTCTCAAAGCCATCACTGAAAAGTTGGAACATAGACTCAGAGCAGAGACAAGTAAACATTTATTTTTGTACCTTTCCTTTTATGTATATTTCAAGTCTTTCTCATAAAGCCCCAGGCATTTCCAGATTCAATTATGTCCCTGGGCTTGTCAACTGCTGCAGGAGTCTTAGGCAGCCTTGTACAAATGCTAGAGTTACTCAATTACCAACATTAAACCCTAGGATAAGAGATGCAGCAAAGCAGGACTCCTTCCTCCATGGAATGTGCTGATTTCAGACAAGGCAGCAGCCAATGTAGAAAACGCTGAATTTTTCCTTGGAACTGGACTGTGATGAGAGGTGCTTGCCATGAATATACGCTACTGTTTTTTTCTTTTTTCTTTTGAGACAGAGTTTCGCTCTTGTTGCCTAGGCTAGAGTGCAATGGCGCGATCTTGGCTCACTGCAACCTCTGCCTCCCGGGTTCAAGCGATTCTCCTGCCTCAGCCTCCCGAGTAGCTGGGATAACAGGCATGGGCCACCACGCCCCGCTAATTTTTGTATTTTCAGTAGAGACAGGGTTTCCCCATGTTGGTCAGGCTGGTCTCAAACTCCTGACCTTAGGTGATCCGCCCTCCTTAGCCTCCGAAAGTACTGGAATTACAGGCATGAGCCATAGCGCCTGGCCAGCTACTGTCTTGTCTTTGACCCTTCCTTTCCGGTTTTTAAAGATAAAGCAGGAAATAATCTTCTCTGAAGATACTTGATACAAATTCTCCAAACCCCAAAACACACACTTCCACTTTATTGATAAAAATTTATTGCAGTTTGGCACCTAGAGTAATAAGAACAGGAATAAAATGTAATTTTAAAAAGAGTTAAGAGTTCTTCAGCAAAATAGATGATTCACATCTTCAAGTCCTTTTTGCAATCAGTTATTAATATTCTTTCCTCATTGCCATCTAAATGACTGCAGCAATACAGTTTTTAGTTACTTGACATTTTTAAGCCTATAACTACTAGGCTATGCATAGCCCCATGTCCCAATCAGGCAGTCATTGCTCCCAGCAGGTCTCCATCTACTTGTACCAGCCTCCTCTTCCTCCCAATCTCAAGGTTACTCTTAATAACTAGTAAATGCAAAAGAACTTTTAAAGTGGCAAGGCATGGCCCACCCACAGTCAGTCCAAGAGCAGTTCCCAGCCCTGCCTCACCGGTTCTAGTTTAGCTGGCGGACGAGCTGATCGATGCGTTCACCCCCGATAGCCAGGTGTGCCCAGCTCCTTGAGGAAGCCCACTCTATTTTTGGTAGCATGACGTGCCACTGAGAGGTGGAAAGGGCGCAAGAACCATGAGATCTCCTGGAAATGCTTCCCCGGGAAGGCAATTTCATGAATGAGGTCTTCCAAGCAAATGACACCAAACTTCCCTAAGAAAGAAAGGCACAGATTCCTTCATTCAATATGTATCCAGGATATACTAAGCTGGGCATTCTGGCAGGCTCTTGGAACCCCAAAAAGAATACAACCTGAATCTCACATCAAAAAAATCTTTCTCCAACTAAGCCCTAAGCTGCAGCACTCACCCAGGTGCTCCTCAATCACAGTGTTGTCTGTCAGAGGGATGGTCTTATTCTTGACTCTGGCTTGTCCACGTTTCAAAATGAGTTCCCGGACAGACTTCAGATTTGGAAATCTATGTGGGTAAAATAAAGCACAGTTTTCACCAGCACCTGGCACACTACATACCAGTCCCGCAGCCTGGCTGAGAAGGTTGGAGAGGTTTTCCCACCCACCCCCTTCTCCCTACCAGCAAGTGTTCTGCAAGCACATGCCAGCTGGGATGCTTGGAAATATTCCTGATTAAGAACTGAAGTGACCTCACTTACATTTTTAGAAATTTAAATTTATGGATGTAAATGTTCACCAGGGAAAACACCGCCAACAAAAACAAAACAGAAACCATGTCCTAGCTTAGGCTCTAGGACTCTGGCCATAGGCAACCCTCTACTCAAGATGGTGCAAGAGCTGGAAATGAAATCCAAGCTTTTTGCTGAGTTTCAATGTTTGAGCAATACTACTCTTACATAAGCACTGCCCTTAGCTCTGCTTTAAGACTTCCAAGAACCAATCTCTGCTTGATCCAGCCTTAACCTACAACGGAACCAGCCCTACTATGGCACTGTTCAGACCCCTCTCTACCTTGTGTGCTATGGTCTTACGGCTACCTGCTGATTTCAGGTTCGCTGTGATCACAGCAAAATGTTCCTTCTACAGCAACATGAACCCTGGAGAGCAAGACCCAGTGCACCCTAACACACTCAAATAGAAATCTAATGTGAATTCTCAGGGGAAAACTCTACTTACCCCCCAGGTCACATAAGGTTCCACTATACGCAGCATTTTTATGTTCTGGGGGGTGACTTTACAAAGACACCACTAAAAATTTTCTTTAGGCGAAGTCTTGCAATGGTTCTCTGCACCAGTAAACTCACACCATCAATCCTGAAATGAATAGCAACAAAAGTCAGACAGACTCCCTCCAGTTTACATCAGTCCAGCAAGTACAACATGCGAGGTCACTACACTGGGTATCTGGAGTAAGACCATGCCTTAAAGAGCTCAGTTCAGTGGGAGGTGGTTATGAAAACATATCCTTTCATGATGTGGAGCAATGCCTGGAGTGCTATGGAAACACATAGAAAGTCCCTGAATTTGTGTGTTTCGGGGTGGAGGGAGTGGTGGTATGTAGGTCTACACATGTCCAGCTAAGGAAGCTGGATGTGCCTGTATGGGCAGTAAAAGCTACTGAAGATTTTTTTTTCTGAGATGGAGTCTCACTCTGTCACCTAGGCTGGAGTGCAATGGCACAATCTCAGCTCACTGCAACCTCTGCCTCCCTGGGTTCAAGCAATTCTCCTGCCTCAGCCTCCTAAGTAGCTGAAACTACAGGTGTGCACCACCACGCCCAGCTAATTTTTGTATTTTTAGTAGAGACGGGGTTTCGCCATCTTGGCCAGAATGGTCTTGATCTCTTGACTTTGTGATCTGCCCACCTTGGCCTCCCAAAGTGCTGGGATTACAGGCATGAGCCAACGCGCCTAGCCGCTACTGAAGATTTTAGGCAGAAGCACCACCACCAGATTTCCTTCTGACAATCACCAAGGGCGGTATATGGGACAGATCAGTGTGTGACACTAGAGACAAGGAAATCCAGGAGGAAGGTTAATACAATAGTCTAGGAAAATATGCGCAGTGGCAGAGGGCTACAAAGGACAGAGCTCATAAATATGCAAAAGCCACAGGGTGACTGGGTAGGGGAAAAGCAAGAAGCAGAGTTGTACAAAGGGGTGGGGATGGGGTCGGGAAAGTTCCACTAAATGAGGAAAATATCTCCCCTTCACTGAATATGCTTCATCCACTTGGCCTTGTTTCAGTCCTAGAATGATTTCCCCACCTCAGGACTTCCTGAACCCATCTCCCTAGTGAGCACTTTACCCTCACAGTACTTATTTTCAAGCCTATCTGTCTAAGGAGGTCTCCCAAATACTGAAGACTAAATTGTGCTGAACCCTGACATCCTAGCACAACTTGCCTGAGTGGCTTGGGGCCTAATATCTTATCTCCCTAGAAATGGGTCTAAAGCTTAACCAACAGTTTGCCCCAGCCTCATGCAATTATGAAGACACCAGTTCCTTACCTTTCAATGCGTACGACAAAGGCCAAAGAATGTTTATCTGGCAAATCCAAGGCGTGAGGCTTCACTTCTAGTCGTCGGACACGCACCTTGTCACGTGTCTGCCGCCAGGAATCATGTAGGAATGATTCCAGTCGCTTAAACCTGGGCCCTTTTCCTTTCCTCTGCTACAGAGAAGACAGACCATCATCACCATCATCATTTTGTGCTTCCATACATTTTTACTTTTAGAACAGTAATTCATGAGTGACAGCTGATAGAGCTTTTTCCCCGTGTTCTACAATGAGGAGCAAAGCAACATTCTCTGTTTTCATATAAAGGAAAATCAGAAACCAAAGTAAAGGTGGAGTTGAGAAAACGTGGGAATTATAGGGAAAAATAATCAACAAACAAAAAATTAATTTACATGCTATTAATCAATGTTTACTAACAAGTTTCCTTAACAAACTCAACGCCAGCATTTTGCCCACAGGTGTTAAATATTTGCTAAACGAAGACATGAACCATATATACTTGGCGCCCTGCATCTGCAATTCTACCAATCCCAAATGGAAAATATTTCAGAGGAGCCCATATGCAGTGACTCACCCTGTAGTCCCAGCTACTCAGGAGGCTGAGGCGGGAGAATCTCTTCAACCCAGGAATTCAGGACTGCAATGAGCTATGATCCTGTCACTGCATTTTAGCCTGGGCAACAGAAGATGTTCTCACTCCTTTTTTTCAAGATGGAGTCTCGGTCTGCTGCCCAGGCTGGAGTGCAGTGGTACAATCTCAGCTCACTGCAACCTCTGCTTCCTGGGTTCAAGCAATTCTTCTGCCTCAGCCTCCTGGCCAAAGACCTCACTCCTAAGAAAAAAAGAAAAAGGCCGGGTGGCTCATGCCTGTAATCCTAGCTTTGGGAGGCTGTGGTGGGAGGATCACCTGAGGTCAGGAGTTAAGAGACCAGCCTGGCGTGGTGGCGGACACCTAAAATCCCAGCCACTGGGGATGCTGAGGCAGAGGAATTGCTTGAACCCGGGAGGTGCAGTGAGCTGAGATGCCACTTCACTCTAGCCTGGGCGAAGAGGAAAATCCGTCTCAAAACAAAAAACAAAAAATCAGGGGGGAAAAAATAAGGCCAGGCGGGGGTGGCTCAGGCCTGTATTCCCAGCACTTGGGAGGCCAGTGGGTGGATTACTTGAGGCCAGGAGTTTGAGACCAGTGTGGCTAACATGTCAAAACACCACTACTGAAAATACAAAAATTAGCTGGTGGCCGGGAGGGGTGGCTCATGCCTGTAATTGAAGCACTTTGGGAGGCTGAGGTGGGCAGATCACTTGAGTCCAGTAGTTGGAGACCAGCCTGGCCAACATGGTGAAACCCTGCCTCTACTAAAAATACAAAACTTAGCCCAGCACAGTGGTGTATCCTAGTAATCCCAGCTATTTGGGAGGCTGAGGCAGGAGAATCGCTTGAACGCAGGAGGCGGAGGTTGCGGTGAGCCGAGACCCCATCACCGCACCTCATCCTGGGTGACTGAGTGAAACTCTATCTCAAAAATAAAATAAAATAAAATAAAATAATTAGGTGTGGTGGCACATGCCTGCAATCCTAGCTACTCGGTTGGCTGAGGCAGGGGAATTGCTTGAGCCCAGGAGGCAGAGGTTGCAGTGGGATTCTGTCACTGCACTCCAGCCTGGGCAAAAGTAAGACTCTTGCCTCAAAAAAAAAAAAAAAAGCAAGCTATTAATCCAGAGATGATTTAAACCACATGGGCAGGAGTATAGATTGTATGCAAATACTACAACCATTTTATATTAAGGACTTCAGCAGCGTCAGATTTAGGTATCTGTTGGGGTCCTGGAACCAACCCCTTAAGGATACTGTGGGATGACTATAACTAGTTTGTCAAACCGTTGCTGGAAGCTTGTCAATATCAAATACAGTCCAACACATGCTGGATAAAACTCACCAAATACAAATTCTAATTACTTCCTCTTGGTTCCCCACCATTACCTCCTTCTTTGCCAAAAGTGCCTGCTTTGCCTGAGTGGCTTTGAGGGCTTGATAAGCCTTCCTCTTTTTCAGGAGATTTTCTGGAACCAAAGGGATTTTTCTTTGCCTGATGCAGAAATCGAAATCAGAGATAACATTTAAAAAAGGAACATTCGGCCGGGCGCGGTGGCTCAAGTCTGTAACCCCAGCACTGATCACCTGAGGTCAGGAGTTCAAAACCAGCCTGACCAACATGGTGAAAACTTGTCTCTACTGAAAATACAAAAATTAGCTAGGCGTGGTGGCGCACGCCTGTAATCCCAGCTACTCAAGAATCGCTTGAACCCGGGAAGCGGAGGTTCCAGTGAGCCGAGATCGCGCCACTGCACTCCACCCTAGGCGACAGAGCAAGACCCCACCTCAAAACAAAAACAAAAAAGAAAATGAACATTCAATGGATTCCCAAACCGATTCAATATACTGGGCTTCAGAGAACATTACTGTTTTCAAATGTCTGAAGAAAGATTCCCCCTGAAACCTGTGGTTTCTGACTCCAGCCCTCAAAATGTACCCCTAATATTCACTCATCGCCAAAGCGTCAGAAAGTAATGAAGCCTTTGGCCTCTGGGTCCTGTAAGTTAACAGTGTTCACTGCCACAGCTCTTCATAGGCACTAGCAGCGACGAGTCTAGTAAAACCCCATTGGGTTGGAGAGGGTGGAGATCTATCTGCAGGGTCAGATAGGTCAGATGCTTGTTAGACTGGGTGAATTCCACTGTGGCACTCCAGCCAGCTGCCTGAAGTCAATCCTCGCCTCTCTAGATAACCCGAACTTGACCGCGGTCCCCTCTCTTCTCCGCCCCAACGCTACGGCTCCTCATCCCCGACCTTTGTAAACTGTGGCCTTTTCTATTCCTAGAGCCCACAAGAATCCGCTACCGAGGCATAAACACCGTGGATGGCACCAGATACTCAAGACCCCACTCCAAGAATTCAAAGCCCCACTCACTCACTCTTGCTCCGCCATCTTTCCGGTGTAGCAGCTACTGATCATGCGCAACCCCACCACGTGGGGAAAACAGCACTCGCGCTGTTTACTTGACCATAGAGACGTCTGTTCTAGCTCAGGCTGGAGGACCCAGACAGCCAGCGTCCACTTAGCAGCAGTGAGCCGCTGAGGTCCTGCTAACCACGATTCGTGCTGAAAGTTGCAGGCTTCCAAGCTTTTTAGAGCCTGTGTCGTTTTCAAAACTCAGCCCTTTTCTCGTAAGGTAGTTTCATCGTACTGACGGCTTGGCGATGGACAATAAAGTGCTTCCCGCAATGTACTTTCGGCTTCCGCTCTAGCGACGGCGCCGCACTTCCGGCGTGGCTCGGCTGCGCGTCTCTGGGGGAGGAAGACTGGCAAACTCCGCGAAGCGTTATCGCTCTGTGGAAAGACTTGGAGGCTGTGGCTTTGGCTCTCACATGTAGGTGGAAATGTTTGTTGAGGACTTAAGAGTGGTAAAGAAGGTAACGGCGATTCTGTCTGCTTGGCTCCGTCGATGGGTCCTGAAACACGTTATTTAACCTCTCTATACTGCGGGTTCATTACCCATAAAGTGGGTATACAGGAATAATAGAGCTACCTAATGGCGTTACGAGAATTACAGGAGATTATAAAAAGCGCTTAGCACAGTGTCTGTTTGTTACTATTACTGCTGGATCGAAAACTACAACATGCTTCCTTGCCATCTAAAACCGTTATACAGGCCAGGCGCGGTGGCTCACGCCTGTAGTTCCAGCACTTTGGGAGGCCGAGGCGGGCGGATCACCTGAGGTCAGGGGTTCGAGACCAGCCTGACCAACATGGAGAAACTCTGTCTCGGGTGGAGGTTGCAGTGAGCCGAGATCGCGCCACTGCACACCAGCCTGGGCGACAGAGCAAGACTCCGTCTCATAAAGAAATAAATCCCTTATACAGCTCTCATCACCTGGAATATGCGTTCTTCCCTCCCGGTCTATATAAAAGCCTGAAAAACAGTACGCCGGGCGTGGTGCTTACACCTGTAATCCCAGCACTCTGGGAGGCCAAGGCGGTGGATCACTTGAGGTCAGGAGTTGGAAACCAGTCTGACCAACATGGTGAAACCCCGTCTCTACTAAAAATTAGCTGGGCATGGTGACTTGCGCCTGAAGTACCAGCTACTAGGGAGGCTGAGGTAGGAAAGTCGATGGAACCCGGGAGATCTGGGAGGGGGAGGCTGCATGAGCCGAGTTTGCTCTACTGCCCTCCAGCCTGGACGACAAAGAGAGATTGTCTCAAAAAAATTAAAAAATTAAAAAAAGTTTCTTTTTAAATTAAAAATTCTGAAAAACAGCACAAGTCCTGTCATCTCTGGAAACCTCCAGAGCAGCGCTTCTCAAGCATGAATATTGAATAGGAGTCATCTGAAGATTGTACTAAAATACAGATTTTTATTCAGGAGGCCGGGTGGGGAGTTGATATTCTGCATTTTTAACAGGCTTCGGAGTGATGCTGGTGCCACTGGTCTATGGGCTGGCTAGTAAGACTCTAGAGAGTCTGAATTCCGTCAGCACATTATTATATTTTTAATATTTCTTCCAGGTGGTAGAGGGCAGGAACCATGCCTGCTTACTCATCACTGATCCTAAGGGTCTAGCACCAATTTCTCGATTTTGGCACTATCGATACTGATATTGGTGGCAGCTGAAGGCATCGTATTGCCATGTAACTAGTCCAACCAGAAAGAGTGCCAATGTCAGGACAGCAGTCTTCAGGGTCACACACTGAAAGAGGAAGGCTCATTCTCTTTGAGCACCTCACCATGTGTCTTCATAAAGAGGCAAAACACAAGGGTCACTAAAGTGTAAGACATCCACTAAATAGTAAACAAAAAAGCAGAAAGTTAATGTTTTGTGATTTCTCCTGTCTAGGGATAAAAGGTAGAATCTGTGGTACCAATAATATTAAAAGGAGGAGGAATTTTAGGGTTAACAGTACTCCAGCAGGGCGCCGATGGCTCACACCTGTAATCCCAGCACTTTGGGAGGCTGAGGCAGGTGGATCACTTGAACTCAGGAGTTCGAGACCAGCCTCGGTAACATGGCAAAACAAAACCCCATTTCTACTAAAAATACAAAAATTAGCAAGGCGTGGTGGCGCATGCTGTAGTTCCAGCTACTTGGGAGGCTGAGGCAGGAGAATCACTTGAACCTGGAAGGCGAAGGTTGCAGTGAGCTGAGATTGCACCACTGCACTCCAGCCTGGGTGATAAAGCAAGACTCTGTAACAAACAAAAAAACAAAACAAAACAAAGCACCAGTATTTCAAGGCTGAATGGGATTGAGGCCACGATTCAGGAAATGGTTTTCCACTGCCAGCAGATGGTGCTAGGAGAGTACTTATTCTCAACGCCAAAGCCATTACTACTCCACCAGACTGACCCAGGGAAAAAGAAAGGAGCCCTCCTCTTCAATCAGACAATTATTCACTAACTCAGTATGTGTTTACTGAGCACTGAGCATGTGCCTTAGATCTTTTTTTCAAAGTGAAGTTACCGAGGCTGGGCATGGTGGCTCATGCCTGTAATCCCAGCACTATGAAAGGCTGAGACAGGCGGATCACCTGAGGTCAGAAGCTTAAGACCAGCCTGGCCAACATGGTGAAACCCTGTCTCTACTAAAATACAAAATTTAGCCAGGTGTGGTGGTGCATGCCTGTAACCCCAGCTACTTGGAAGGCTGAGGCACCAGAATCACTTGAATCTGGGAGGCAGAGGCTGCAGTGAGCTGAGATCATGCCACTGCACTCCAACCTGGGCAACAAAGTGAGACCCTATCTCCAAAAAAAAAAAAAAAAAAAAATCCCAGTCCTCTTGTGAACTTGTCTCTTCTTCATCATGTACAGTTGGGCGGCTGGGGGGGGGATATCAAATCCCAACGCTTGCCCTCCAATACTTAAATTGAAGGAGTCTTGGGAAAATCTTTTCAACTTTTTTCATACCCCATTGGGAGTGGGTATGAGATGCTAAATTTCTCTGTGATTTTGAATTTTGAGCATAGTGATGATGGAACGAAGTACGAGATTTAAGACAAGATTTTTTTTTGTTTGAGACAGAGTCTTTCTCTGATGCCCAGGCTGGAGTGCAGTGGCGTGATCTCAGCTCACTGCAACCGCCACATTCTGGGTTCAAGCAATTCTCCTGCTTCAGCCTCCAGAGTAGCTAGGATTACAGGTGCCCACTACCATGCCCGGCTAATTTTTGTATTTTTAGTAGAGATGAAGTTTCACCATGTTGGTCAGGCTGCTCTTGACCTCCTGACCTTGTGATCCACCCGCCTCGGCCTCCCAAAGTGTTGGGATTACAGGTTCGAGCCAACACACCCGGCTGGTTATGGGTATATTTGCATGTAACAATTTTGGAAGCATATATGAAAAAGTGCTGATGGGGGTCTTTTGGGAAATAGTAGTAGGGTCTGGAATGGGAGGAAAACTTCCATTTTGTGATATGTGCTTTGTTTACCACATATGTATTAGTTTAAAAAAAAGGCCTGAGCCAGGTTGGTGGCTCACATCTGTAATCCCAGCACTTTGGGAGGCCCAGGTGGGAGATCACCTGAGCTCACGAGTTTGAGACCAGCCTGGGCAACATGGTGAAACCCCATCTCTACAAAAAATATTAATCTTAGGCTGGGTGCAGTGGCTTACACCTGTAATCACAGTGCTTTTGGAGGCCGAGGCGGTGGATCACTTGATATCAGGAATTTGAGAAAGCCTGGGCAAAGTGATGAAACCCCATTTCTACTGAAAATATCAAAAATTAGCCAGGCGTGATGGTGCACACCTGTAGTCACAGATACGTGAGCGGCTGAGGTGGGAGGATCACTTTAGCCTGGAGGGTCAAGGCTGTAGTGAGCTGAGGTCTGCCACTGCACTCCAGCCTGGGCAACGGGAGCGAGACCCTGTCTCGACAGATAGATAGGTAGATAGATAGATAGACAGATAGACAGATGGCTGGGTGTGGTGGCTCATGCCTGTAATGCCAGCACTTTGGGAGGCTGAGGTGCGTGGATCACTTGAGGTTAGGCGTTCAAGACCAGCCTAGTCAACATAGTGAAACCCTGTCTCTACTAAAAAAAAAAATACAAAAATTATCTGGATGTGGTGGCGGGTGCCCATAATCTCAGCTACTTAGGAGGCTGAGGCAGGACAATTGCTTGAACCTGGGAGGTGGAGGTTGTAGTGAGCCGAGATCATGCCACTGCACTCCAGCCTGGGTGATAGAGCGAGACTCCATCTCAAAAAAACAAAACAAAACAAAAATATATATATAAATTAGATGGGCATGGTGGTATGTGCCTGTAGCCATGCTACTTGGGAGGCTGAGATGGGAGGATGGGTTGAGCCTGGGAGGCGGAGGTTACAGTGAACAGAGATTGCACCACTGCATTCCAGCCTGGGTCACAGAGCCAGACCTTGTCTCAAAAAGAAAAAGAAAGCTCTGTAAGTAATTGGATTTTTGTGGTTCTCCAAATTGGCTCCAGAATCCCTTTCCTAACATGTCCCTGAATAATTTATTTCAGTATTCTCTGTACTTCAGGACTATTTGGAATCCTGCTCTTTACTTAAAGCAAAGCTGTCACACCCAGCACACCCTAAAGGGAACTTTATCTGCAATTTCCCATCTTCTCTATCCTCTTTCTTGGAATAAGACACTTCTTGCAGTCAGCCTCATTTTGCTTCAAGCTTTGCTTGTGTTCTTGGAGAGTGACAAGGGGTTATCAGGAAGTAGGTAGGAAACAGATTAGTATGAGAGCAGTGGATGAACCTGGAGTTGAGGAAGACAACGTAGACAACAGCTTTTGATCCTGATGAAAAACAAGCATACGGTAGCAAAAGTGGGAAGGAAGGGGAGAAAACAGGTGAGGGGCAGCAGCCTTTTGAGACTCGAGGATAGACAGGAAAACTGGGGTAGGAAGGTGAAAGTATATAGCAGGTAAGACTAAAAGCAAACCAGAACAACCCAAACTTCTGAATTATTTCAAGGATAATGGAACATGGCTTTTACTTTTTTTTTTTGAGATGGAGTCTCACTCTGTCAGCCAGGTTGGAGTGCAGTGGCACAATCTCGGCTCACTGCAACCTCCACCTCCTGGTTTCAAGTGATTCTCGTGCCTCAGTCTGAGTAGCTGGGACTACAGGCTTGTGCCACCACGCCCAGATAATTTTTTGTGTTTTTAGTAGAGATAAGTTTTCATCATGTTAGCCAGGCTGGTCTCGAACTCCTGACCTCAGGTGATCTGCCCGCCTCAGCTTGGATTACAGGCATGAGCCACCGCGTCTGACCCCGCTCTTTTTACTTTTTACAGGTCTTCAGTAACACACTTTTAATTAATTAATTAATTTTTTTGAGACAGAGTCTTGCTCTGTCAGTCAGGCTGGAGTGTAGTAGCACGATCTCGGCTCACTGCAATCTCCGCCTCCCAGGTTCTAGCAGTTCTCCAGCCTCAGCCTCCTGAGTAGCTGGGATTACGGGCACCTGCTACCACCCTCCGATAATTTTTGTTTTTTTTTTTTTTAGCAGAGACAGGGTTTCACCATGTTGACCAGGCTGGTCTCAAATTCCTGACCTCAGGTCATCCACCCTCGTCGGCCTCCCAAAGTGCTGGGATTACAGGATTATACACTTTAGACCCTAAGAAGTAGGGGCCAAGACCGGTCTTCCTAGTTAATGGGCAAAGACACCGTGACTGAGAGTTTGTTGTAAAAAGATACGTGATTATATGATAGATGAAGTATGAAAACCCATTTCCACCTTCTGCTGCCAAAGGCATTTTTTGCCCACCCAGTTGAACTGCTTTCCTTGACCTTCATAGAAGTAATTTTTTCCCAAGGAACTTCTTGCCTTTGCAATTGGTTTCAAAGGACAGACTCCAGCACATACCCAAGAATAATACAGATTAGCGTTTCTTTTTTTTTTTTTTGGGATGGAGTCTTGCTCTTGTCACCCAGGCTGGAGTGCAGTGGTGCGGTCTAGGCTGGTTGCAACCTCTGCCTCCTGGGTTCAAGTGATTCTCCTGTCAGCCTCCTGAGTAGCTGGGACTACAGGTGCACCATGCTAGGCTAATTTTTGTGTTTTTAGTAGAGATGGGGTTTCACCATATTGGTCAGGCTGATCTCAGACTCCTAACCTTCAGTAATCCTCCTGCCTCGGCATCCCAAAGTTCTGGGATTATAGGCATGAGCCACTGCGCCTGGCCTGGGTTTCTTATAAAGGTCTTTTACCTGCAGCAGTGTAGGCAGGCAATTCATATTACAGAATCCACGTTATACTACATATGTGCTCCTGCCATTTGTGAGTAGACTGAACCAGATTTCTCCACATAATTAACAATTTAATTACAAAAGTCTTTTATCTTTGTTACTGCAGAAAGTATATTTTTTTTTCTCAAGTATAACTCAGGAAACTACTAAGAACCAGGGCATGGAATGTAAATTACACCTCTCTGTGCAATTTATAGTGGCAGTTCAGATGAATTTTATTTTTTGAGACAGGGTCTTGTTCTGTCACCCAGGCTGGAGTGCAGTGGCATGATCATGGCTCACTGCAGCCTTGAACTGGGCTCAAGCAATCCTCTGGCCTCAGCCTCCTGAGTAGGTGGGCCTATAGGCATGTGCCACCATGCCTGGCTAATTTTTTTTTGAGACGCAATTTCATTTTTTCTTTTCTTTTTTTTTTTTTTTTTGAGACACAGTCTCACTCTGTCACCCAGGCTAGAGTGCAGTGGCTCAATTTTGGCGCACTGCAACCTCCGCCTCCTCGGTTCAAGCAATTCTTCTGCCTCAGCCTCCTGAGTATCTGGGATTATAGGCACCTGCCACCACGCCTGCCTACAGTTTTGTATTTTTAGTAGAGACAGGGTTTCACCATGTTGGTCAGGCTGGCCTCGAACTCCTGACCTTGTCATCCACCAGCTTTGGCCTCCCAAAGTGCTGGGATTATAGGCATGGGCCACTGCACCGGCAGAATTTCACTTTTGTTGCCCAGGCTGGAGTGCAATGGCGCAATCTTGGCTCATCGAAACCTCCGCCTCCCGGGTTTAAGCAAGTCTCCTGCCTCAGTCTCCCAAGTAGCTGGAATTACAGGTCCCCGCCACCACACCCAGCTAATTTTGTATGTTTAGTAGAGATGGGGTTTCACCATGTTGGTCAGGCTGGTCTCGAACTCCTGATCTCAGGTGATCTGCTTGCCTCGGCCTCCCAAAGTGCTGGGCGTGAGCCACCGTGCCTGGCCTGCCTGGCTAATTTTAAAATTTTTTTGTAGAGATAGGTCTCACTGTGTTGCCCAGGCTGGTCTCGAACTCCTGGCCTCAAGCAATCCTCCTGCCTCAGACTCCCAAAACATTGGGATTACAGGCATGAGCCACATGCCCAGCCCAGAAAAATTATAGCATCCCATTTTCTTCTCTTCTGAACTCTAGTCAGTTCCTGAATGTAATGTGTATTTGTGTGCTTGTTCCCCCTGTATACTCTGAGCCCCTTGAAAGCAGAAAGCATGTCTGAATTATCTGTATATCCCAATGTCTGGCATAGTGCCTGCCATACACTCAACTGCTCAAGTAATATTGTTGGTTGGCTAGTCCGAAGGTAGTGAGTTATCTCAATTGATTGTTCACAGTCAGTTACAGATCGAATTCCTTGTTCTACTCTTTCCCCCCTTCTCACTACTGCACTTGACTAGTCTTTAAAAAAAAAAAAAATTGTTGGTTAATGACCCATGACCCTGCACACCAGGGCCTAGCCCTTTGAGAACAGCATAGCTACAGCCCTGCCTGAGCAGTGCTGTTCCAGAGCCCCCACATTGTAAAAGTTTCTTTCTTTTCCCTTACCTTTCCCCCAGTAATTCCCTGCAATTTTCTGTGTCAGGGAGAGCTAGGGCCCCTTTCCTGGAATGTCCTCCCATACACAGGGCTGAGGGCTTTAACCATCCTAAGAGAAGATGCCTGTCTTTTCTCTAGGCATGGCCCCAGGGAACAGACACAGATCCTAACTTAGCAGCCAGATGATGCTTCCTTTTAATTATACATTCCTGGGACACTCCCACTGTAAATGACCTGAAGAGGGACAAAAGCGTCATTCTGGACACACAGTTATCCTTAGAAAGAAGAGAAGCTTGACATCAGGGTAACACTGTATATGACATCAGTGGATAGATCCCTTAATGTCATTCTGTTAGTTATTTGAGAATGACTTTTTTTTTTTTTTTTTTTTTTTTTTTTTTGAGATGGAGTTTCACTCTTGTTACCCAGGCTGGAGTGCAACGGCGCGATCTCGGCTCATCGCAACCTGGGCCTCCTGGGTTCAAGCAATTCTCCTACCTCAGCCTCCCCAGTAGCTGGGACTACAGGCATGTGCCACCATGCCCAGCTAATTTTTGTATTTTTAGTAGAGACAAGGTTTCACCATGTTGACCAGGGTGGTCTCGATCTCTTGACCTCATGATCCACCCGCGAGGGAAGAATGACTTTTTTTTTTTTTTGAGATGGAGTTTTGCTCTTGTTGCCCAGGCTGGAGTGCAATGGTGCGATCTCAGCTCACTGCAACCTCCGCCTTCCCAGTTCAAGCAATTCTCCTGCCTCAGCTTCCTGAGCAGCTAGGATTACAGCCATGAGCCACCCTGCCTGGCTAATTTTGTGTTGTTAGTAGAGATGGGGTTTCTCCATGTTGGCCAGGCTGGTCATGAACTCCTGACCTCAAGTGATGAGCCTGCCTCAGCCTCCCAAAGTGCTGGGATTACAGGCATGAGCCACCACACCCAGCCGGTAATGACTTTCTTTGTTGCTTTCTTTTTTCTTTTTAGAGAATGACTTTCTATTTATGTACTGATTATTGCTGAATCTTGATTTCCTACTTCTCTTAGGACACAGGGAGAATCTAACTAAACCATAAGAGAGTACAAGTGTAAATTCTAAGCCCTAAAGAACAATTTGTCCCCAGAAATACAGAAGCTTTCCTAACAATTTGGGTGGAAAATTGTGAGGGCAGGAATTCAGAAGGGCCTCATGGGGCTGATTTTATACATAAGGTTATGAGTTATTTTTCAATACATTTGGTCAAATATGTTGAATCCAAAGAGAAACATGTTAATTCTGGAATATGTCTGATGTAAAGTCTTTTATCCCTTAGCTTTCTCCTTGTCCTTGCAGAAACAAACATAACAACTGAAGAAAACCTCCTGCAGAGTGAGGCTCACTTACCTGACTTTTCGCATGACCCCACTATTCCTTCCATAGCTAAGGACTTACGCGACAGGAGTGGGGATGGAGGCCAGAGGTGCACGGGACCAAACCTCCTCACTGACCAGCTTCATTAATTTGTAACAGTTTGGAAAGGCCAATCAATTAAAATCCTATCCTTTCTCTGACTGGGATAAATTGATTTTGGTAATGGTTAATCTGTCTAAATAGAATTCTCACTGAACGCTTACCCTTTCCTTCTGGGAAAAGCAGCCATTCCTATTTACAAAATCAAGACAATCACAGTTGCACATTTTCCCAAATCTTTGGCTGTATTGCAATGGTTGTTTCATTTTGTAATCTCCATCTAAACATTTCCTAACCATGGATTAACAATATAGTTACTGACTGGTTTCTTTTAACAGTATTTATCCAACATAACAAAATAAACTGCAATTTGTTATACTTTTTTTTTTTTTACAAAACATTTTATAAATATTTTTACAAAATGTATACAAAGCAATTTCAAGTGAGACATACTATACAAATGAAGGTATTTAAGCAAATAAAGCCCACACCACACTGACAGCGAGTGACGCGTCCTCTTTCAGTCAAGTCAGTCTGTAAGGCCTCCCTAATCTAACAGAATCTACTAAATCCTTCAGAGCTAAAATATTTTTTCGTAATTGCCAGATTAAAATTTTGCTTTATCTTTAGGAAGTACTTAAGGACACAGAAAATCAAATGCTTAATAAATTCACACTTTTCCACAACAACAGGGAAAAAAAAAAGAAAATGATTTTTGTTACTGAGTACAAATAGTTCTAAAACGTAACTTTGACTAATGAACCTGAACAACTGAATGTTGGCCATCCGAGGCTGAGCTCTCCTACCCTTCACCAGAGGGGGCTCGACACGAGAGTTATGACCCTTGTGCGTAGAACCTAATCACGGGAGTAAAATACATTTCATAATCTTCATCTGTCATTATCTAGAATCCTTCCTCCATAAAAAGTAAACTTACATACAAAGACACAAAAATTTACAAGTTTCATTTTGGTAAATTAGGCTCTCCATTTGCTAGATAAGTGTTAGGGCTTAAAAACCCTTTAAGATGGTATATAGCGCAAAGCTAGGACTGGGACAGCAGGGCAGGATAGGGAAGAAAGAGGCGACAAATGCACATGAAGCTTATCTTGTCTCTTGAGAATTCCACTGATTTGCAGTAATTAATGTAACTCATTAGCAGCTGACATGAAGGCTTGCTTCCAGGTATAAAGTTTCACAATGAGAATTTGATTAGGAGGGATCATCTTTAAGTCTTGCTAGGAATTAGGGGAGCATGAGGCCTAAGGGAAGAAGAGCCTATGACATCATGGAGTTCAGGGGCAGGGTGTTATCCCAGGGCCACCCAAACACAAAGTACCGACTGGCAACACCAACTTATCTTTCCAATATGTTACAATACAGGAAAAAGGGGGAAATCTGCAACTTCGACATTGGCACAAATAAGGAAAAACTGGTAACCCTAAAATGGCCCAGGTTTTCCAATTTGTATTGGCTGGGGCAAGTGGTTGAGGTGAAGGTACGTTGCTATTCGGAAGACTGGCCATCTCATAGGGTTTTTTGTGTGTAGTGGGACAGAGGGGCACGGTGGGTACAGGTCTTCTGTTGCTGTGTTTTCTAATCAGAAGCCTTCCTTTCCATCATGGGCCAATCTGGAAAAGAGATACCCAACATGATGACAGTGAGGGTCATCCCCATGCTGGCGACAGCCAGAAGCAGCTTCTGGCAACACATTAAAGTGGAGACCAGTGGATGCGCCTCTAGAGCCAGGGAGAAAAATGGGGGAGTACACGTACTAAGAGGGAGAGTGAGTGTGCACACACGGTAACCAAAATGACCCCTGGATCCGAGCAGCTCAGATACACACGCGTGTGTATGTGTGGGAGAAGAGTGCATACAAATACTACCACGTAGCTTTCCCAACAAGAGGAGATAAGTGATGGTTACAATGACATTGAGAATAAAGGTAACAACATAAAAGGGATAACCTGGGGTAGGTATACAAGAAAGGAAAATGGAGAACACTTCCTGACAAGAAAGAAAAATAAATAAAGCAATAAGTCATGCTCACTACTATGAACACGGGCCAAACACAAACCGTGACAGGGCATATCCTTTGGCTCTCAAGTGAGAATCCCATGTCTCAGATCGCTCCTTTTAGTGGTGGGCTCGCTGGTTACCTTTGGTTTGTCTGTGTTTTGGTAATGAATTGCTGCCAGGGGTGACTACTGTTCTCAGACAAGAAGCATAAAAACAAGGCCAAAGTCCCCTTAAAGTTTCAACTGAAAAATTACAACATAATTTTCAAATGAAGGTGCTTTTGATGCTTTGTTGTTAGTTGTGGGAGAGGGTGCAAAGAGAGGTTAAATGAAACAAAATCCAGCAACAAACAAAAACACATCATATGTTGACTATATCCAATTATAAATGCAAAACTTGTTTTTTCTCAATAGTTAACATATATATGCTTTTACATATATACATATTAATATTATAACCCTCATGGCTCTATCCCGGCCTCCCCTGTACACTGTGCCTCTTAAGTGGTTTCCATTTTCCTTTATTTAGCCTGGTGAAATTATTTCAAATTTTGGTGTTGTAACTAAGAACAGAACATTCCCTAGATGAAATTCAGCATGGATATGCCTAAAAGCATGAGATTTTCCTCCAGGAGCATCAGAAAAGCACTTGAACCATCCACAGGAACGCCCTGCAATGCCCTGCTATGTGCTACTGGCTTTCCTACCAGGGCTGCGGGTCCCTGGCAGCGCAGCTGGCAATTTACTGCTCAAGGATGGCTGAGGGGGGAAGGATCATGTGGCCTTCCCCCTCAACAACAACAAAACACACAAAACTCAAAATAATTAAAAAAAACTCCAAAACTAAATTTGGAGATGCAGCGGGATATTCTTTAAAAAGTAGCTTCTATCTGTCTCATTTGATTTTAGTTAAGTCTGTTCTTTTCAAATGACTTATGATTGTCAAAATTTTACACAGGGCCAAGTATACTGTGGTCTCATGGAGTTACAGTGTTTTTTAAAAATAAAACAAATAAACAAAATGACTATATGCATTTTCATAACACTTGAAATGAGTGGGGCCTATCAGACTGCTTTCTAACAAGGATTAATTTTACTAAAGGATCTCCCTGTAATCACGACAAGTATTGCTCTTAAACAAAGAACAGGATTGAGATTAGAAAGAATAACCTGTGATGAAAGACCAAGCAGGCTGGAGACAGGAGACCATTTCCATTTGCTTTTGCCAGGAAAGAATGTAACTGGTCCGGGGCGGGGTTTCAGGGCGGGTCGGGGGAGGACTGCGGCTATTAACACTCTAGGATACTATTTACAGCTGCTTCTAAAATGGAGTCAGTTTCTACAACACCTTCACTGTGGTCCGGGATGAATTTTTCCAGGCAGTTTTCCTGTGAAGCCATAGGAGAAAAGTTGGGGAAATCTAACTCAACAGAGCCGCTAACCGTGGGGTCACTCTGGGGCTGCCGTCCGGCCTTTTTGAGTTCCAAGATGTTCTTAAATGTGTTTTCTAAACTCTTTGTCAGCTGGAGATCTGGCTGGGGCTCGCCTGACCCTTTCATGATGTCTGTGTGTAAAACGTCATTCTTTGGAGAATTCCTCAGACTTTTGTCCTGGAAGGAATTGTTACAGGTCATCTGCAAGTGCGAATCCGCTAGGATGCTTGAGAGTTTGCTCTCAGTACCGTGATCCGACCTGGATGAGGTTTTCCGGTGCCCTTCGGGGCCAGGAGAGCACTCAGTGGCCTTCAGAGGCTCTCTCCGGCTGGCCTTCTCTTCAGACGTGCTCTGGTACTGAACTAAGCCCACTTTGTCAAATTTCAGTGCTCTGCCAAGGCATTCTGTTTTTTTAGAAATGTTTCCTTCTGCAGAGACCACGATGTGATTAGGCACTAGATGAAACTGGTCATGATTCATGGGTTCTGTCACACTGGTTTTGGCTCGGTCTCTGCCTTGGGCCTTGGCCGGTGGATGCGGAGAGCTGCTTGCTTTACTGCCATGCTGGTCGCTGCGGCCAAACTGTGTCTCATGAGCAGCTTTATCAAGTTTGAAGGAACAACAGAAATCAGCCTGAAAACCCTCTGGAAATGGGAACAAAAAGAACATTAGTGAGTGACTGGGAGAGCAGGGACTACACAATAGACCCTCAGTGGGTCAGGTGCGGATGGCAAAGCCAGCCCTGCTCATGGAGTCCATCTGCTTCACATACAGGAACATGCAGAAGCAGGACCTTGAGCCTGAGAGGGCATCCTGTAAAGGCAGCCGAGGCTGTGGAGCTATGGCTTCCAGATGGGGAGCTTAAACCTTTTGAAAAGGTAGATGCTTGATGACAAATGGGAAAACATGATGGGCAAAATGCTGCACTCAGTCCTGATCTCTAAGTATTATTTCATTTTATTTTTTGAGATGGAGTCTTGCTCTGCTGCCTGGAGTGCAGTGGTACAATCTTGGCTCACTGCAACCTCTGCCTCCTGGGTTCAAGTGATTCTCCTGCCTCAGGCTCCCAAGTAGCTGGGACTACAGGCACAGCCACCACGTCCAGCTAATTTAGGTATTTTTAGTAAAGACAGGGTTTCGCCACGTTGGTCAGGCTGGTCTTGAACTCCTGACCTCAGGTGATCTGCCCTCCTTGGCCTCCCAAAGTGCTGGGATTACATGTGTAAGCCACTGTGCCCAGCCTCTAAGTATTTTAAATTAGTTTTTTATTTTTATTTTTTATTTTTTACTTCCACAATGACTTGGAATTGTTTTATTTATTTATTTATTTATTTATTTATTTAGAGACAGAATCTCGCTCTGTCACCAGGCGCCAGGCTGGAGTGCAGTGGCGCAATCTTGGGTCACTGCAATCTCCATCTCCCGGGTTCAAGCAGTTCTCTTGCCTCAGCCTCCCGAGTAGCTGGGATTGCAGGTGCTCACCACCATGCCCAGCTAATTTTTTTGTATTTTTTAGTAGACATGGGGTTTCACCATCTTGGCCAGGCTGGTCTTGAACTCCTGACCTCATGATCCACTCACCTCAGCCTCTCAAAGTGCTGAGATTACAGACGTGAGCCACTGCGCCTAGCCCTTTAAATTAGTTTTTATTAAATTTAACTAATTTAAAACTATTATTTTAAATTAGTTTTCAGCTAATGACCTCCTTGAAACAGCCTGAAAACAGAAATTGGGTGCTGGTATCAGCCTGGTTTCTTCCTTATAGCAGAAGGGCCTGGAATGGGGCTTTGCAGGGAAGGGGGCAGACACCAGGAAACAGAAAACCCATCTATCTTACATACTTTCTGGGTGAAGAAAGCTACTTGTCTTTGGGTGAAGGCACTTCAGTACCTTTAGACACATAGGAGAAACCTAGCATCACTTTGCCAAGACCATAAAATGAATAGTCAACACTCATCCAAAATGATATGGAAGGACAATGGGTATGCAGGAACTGCGTCTGTGAGTGAGCACTGAACTGCACCAGGCTTCAAGAGCCCGGGGACGGCAAAAAAGATGTCCGTGAGAATTGAGAACACGGAGGGTACAGGTGGAGGTAGGCAAACTGCTGTTATGCAAGAGTGGAAAAAATGTTAACTCTGGAAGTAACTGAAGTAAAATAGGGCTTTGATGACATCTATAAAACCACAAAGAATATGTATAGTGTGAACATGGAATTTGTTCACCAACTTCTGAAATGTGAGTTCTAGGGCATATAGCCTTGAAATCTAAAAAGATGATTCCATCCAACAAACATTGGCTGTGCAGGCCAAGGAGGAGAAGGAAGTAGCTGGGATTAGAGGTGTGAGCCACTGTGCCCAGCTCTCCCCAGAATTCACATTTTACCTTCAAGGTTTTTGAGACAGAGTTTTGCTGTTGTTGCCCAGGCTGGAGTGCAATGGTGTGATCTCAGTTCATTGCAACCTCCACCTCCAGGGGTTCAAGCCATTCTCCTGCCTCAGCCTCTTGGGTAGCTAGGATTACAGGCGTGCGCCACCACACTCGGCTAATTTTGCATTTTTAGTAGAGACGGGGTTTTGCCATGTTGGCCAGGCTGGTCTCGAACTCCTTACCTCAGATGATCTGTCCGGCTCAGCCTCCCAAAGTGCTGGGATTACAGGCGTGAGCCACCATGCCCGGCCTACCTTCAGGTTTCTTACCCAAAGTTCAGACAGACTCCCAAAGGCCCCACAGTCACCGAACCATGGCAGGAGCTGTCTACTTTCACTGTGAAGTTTCTTACCAGGGTCTACAAGTGCCAGGCGCTTGTCTCGGGATAGGGAAGCTCTTTCCTCCTGGTTGAACATCCTGTCAATCATCACCATCTCAGCAGAGGGATTGATTCGCTGAAAAAGAGAGAGGCCAGTCATTTCAAATGCCTTTAATCAACTGCAAACATCTCACTGTGTCTTTGGAATAACGGAAGCAATCAGAACTGACAGTTTGGTGTCTAGGTTGTAGTCATGTCCTGTTGAGTCACACAGGATACATACACAAATTTTAAAAAATTGTTGTTTTTGGAAAAAATAATTACACATTGGTACAAAGTTCAAAAAAATACTACAGGGCATGTAAAAAGTGAGCCTCCCTTCTTTATCTCCCCTGTGCACCCACCACCACCCAGTGCATCTCCCTGGAGGCATTTGCCTGCCTAGCAGTTTTCGGTACCCTTCTGGAGATATTTTTGACACACATAAGAATATATATGCACTTTGGCCAGGAATGGTGGCTCAACCCTGTAATCCCAGCCTTTGAGAGGCCAAGGCAGGCGGATCACGAGGTCAGGAATTCAAGACCAGCCTGGCCAACATAGTGAAACCCCGTCTCTACTAAAAATACAAAAAATTAGCCAGGCATGGTGCTGCATGCCTGTAATCCCAGCCACTCAGGAGGCTGAGCCAGGAGAACTGCTTGAACTAGGGAGGCGCAGCTTGCAGTGAGCCAAGATCCCCGCCATTGCACTCCAGCCTGGGTGACAGGGTGGGACTCTGTCTCAAAAAAGAAGAAGAAAAAAATATATATATATGTGTATACTTTATATATATGCATATACTTTATTTTATATATATATATATATCTTTATTTTGTACCCAAATAGTAGCAACTATATATACTGTTCTGTATTTTTTTCTCTTCTACTTAATAATATATCTTAGAAATCTTTTCATTAGCATGACCTTTTACTTTATATTCTGCCATGCCTTAACTGTGCTTTTAGTAAAGCGTTCCTTTTTATTAAAGCTTTTGCTATTAACAGAATCAAATCTTAAATTATATTTCTGGGTCTTTTATTTTATTTTTATTATTATTTTTAAATTTCTTTTTCACTTAGTATTGGACTGGGTATTATTTAACATGAAAATTCATGGCAGATTCCTGGCCAGTATCATTTTCCTCACAAACAATGACACTGGCCTTTTTTGATGTCTCAGAGTTTTGTTTCAGAAACAGCTGTCAAAATGAGAACGATTTTTTTTTTTTTTTTTTTTTTGAGATGGAGTCTTTCTCTGTCACCATACTGGAGTGCAGTGGCGGGATCTTGGCTCACTGCAACCTCCACATCCTGAGTTAAAGCGATTCTCCTGCCTCAGCCTCCTGAGTAGCTGGGACTACAGGCATGCGCCACCACACCTAGCTAATTTTTATATTTTTAGTAGGGACAGGGTTTCACCATGTTGGCCAGGATGGTCTCGATCTCTTGACCTCATGATCCACCTGCCTCGACCTTCCAAAGTGCTAGGATTACAGGCATGAGCCACTGTGTTGGCCTTTTTTTTTTTATTTTTGAGAGAGACAGAATCTCACTTTGTCACCCAGGGTGGAGTGCAGTGGTGCGGTCTCGGCTCACTGCAACCTCTGTCTCCTGAGTAGCTGGGACTACAGGTGTGCACCAGCATGCCTGGCTACTTTTTTTTTTTTTTGACGAAGATTCACTCTTTTGCCCAGGCTGGAGTGAAGGGGCATGATCTATGCTCCCTACAACCTCTGCCCCCTGGATTCAAGTGATTTTCCTGCCTCGGCCTCCCAACTGGCTAGGATTACAGGCACCCACCACAGCACCTGGCTAATTTTTGTATTTTTAGTAGAGATGGATTTCACTATGTTGGCCAGGTCTTGAACTCCTGACCTCAGGTGATCCACCCACCTTGGTCTCCCAAAGTGCTAAGATTACAGGCGTGAGCTACTGTACCCGGCATAATTTTTGTATTTTTAGTAGAGAGAGGGTTTCACCATCTTGGCCAGGCTGGTCTCGAACTCTTGACCTTTGGTGATCCACCCACCTTGGCCTCCCAAAGTGCTGGGATTACAGGCATGAGCCACCGTGCCCGGCCTGAGTTGTACACTTTAAATGTTAACTTTATGGTATGTCAGTGATCTCTCAATAACAAAACTAATTTTGACATCTGTCACCAGCTTATCTTTTCAGATGTGCCTCCAATCCTTCTCCCGCATCTCTGGGTTGGTGAAAGGCAGTAGATGGCATCAGAGTCTCTACTAATGACTCTGCAAACTTCTTAGCTACCTGATCTCAGGCAAGTTACTTAACCAAAGCCCTGGTTTCCTTATTTGTTAAACAAGAGAATAGTACTGACCCACCAAGTAAAGTGCAGCAAATGTTCATTGCTGTTTTGTAGCAGCTAAGTGTAAGTTTTTCTTTTCTTTTTTCTTTTTTTTTTCGAGATGGAGTCTCGCTCTGTCACCAGGCTGGAGTCCAGTGGCGCGATCCTGGCTCACCGCAACCTCCACCTCCCAGGTTCAAGCGATTCTCCTGCCTCAGCCTCCGGGGTAGCTGGGACTGGCACGTGTCACCACGCATGACTAATTTTTGTATTTTTAGTAGAGATAGGGTTTCACCATGTTGGCCAGGATGGTCTCAATCTCTTGACCTTGTGATCTGCCTGCCTAGGCTTCCCAAAGTGCTGGGATTACAGGCGTGAGTCACCACACCCGGCCTCGTGTAAGTTTTTCTACAGTGTGAAATATCTGTGCCTTTTAAATTACATTCTATAATTCCTTGAACTTTTTATCTCTGATTTAGTGGCTGTGACCTGTAAAGTTTTAAAAAACAAGTATCAGTAGCATGACTTTTACCATGGCATCTTCTAGGAGCAGGCATCTGTATTTGTTAAGCATAGCTTGGGTCCTTTTTAGGAGCTGAGTGGCAACTGTTTCAAATTCATTGTCCACTTTAAAAGAGAGAGAGAGAGAAATAGTAAGAGAGTGTAAATCACTGACTAGGTCTTCTGTTTCTTAAGACTGAATGCATTACTCTTCCATCATTCAACATGGCTTATCTGGGGAAATTTTCTCTTCTTAGACGAGCTTTTCCCTGGCTAAGCATCAACCTTCTACACTGCTTTCCCTCACTGTCCACAGGTCATGGAAACTCATTTCAGTACTAGCTTTTTTAACTCTAGGAAACCAAAAACATAATTACTTTGATATCCCAACACCATATAACAGACTCACAATAAATATCAATGAATAGAGAATGATCTGCTAGTTTAGATGACCTGAGCCTAATGGTATGAAAAACTAAAATAGCTGAAACAAATGAAGACACAGCTTTACATGAAACTGTCATGGTCATGTGGCTCTGTCCTCTGTCTGTTGGTCTCCAAAGATTTGAACACCTTCTAGTTCACTCTTCCTCTCAGTCTTCACACCCTCTGTTTAACGCTGGATCCTGACCCTATTACCTGGTGTCCTAGGGAAGCCCACAGTGGACTCACAGAAACTACTGTGCCCAGAGATCAGAGGCCCCTGCTAGGAGGAGCAAGACTTGTAGCAGCTGAGGAAGGGAGTAGAAAAGAGGAGAGCACTGATACAGCCAGGCCTCGGCGGTGGTGGTGGGAAAGTGCACGGCCAGGCATCGGGAGAGGAGGAGTTCCAGGTTGGGGGAAGGAGCCCTTATCTCTAATTTTTTTTTTTCTTTTTGAGACAGAGTCTTGCTGTCACCCAGGCTGGAGTGCAGTGGTGTGATCTTGGCTCACTGCAACTTCTGCCTTCTGGTTTCAAATGATTCTCCTGCCTTAGCCTCCCAAGTAGCTGGGATTGAAGGTGTGTGCCACCACGCCCAGCTAATTTTTGTATTTTTAGTAGAGAGGGGGTTTCACCATGTTGGCCAGGCTGGTCTTGACCTCAGGTGATCGGCCTCCCTCGATCTCCCAAAGTGCTGGGATTACAGGCATAAGCCACTGCACTCGGCCCTTATCTAACATTTTTGTCAGTTTCTTGATGTGTGGCCAATGGCCTGGATTCATTTTGGAACCTCAGAGAATACTTTTGGGAGCTCAAGCGTCTAATTCATAAAACTAGAAACAGTTTGGCTGGGCACAGTGGCTCATGCCTCTAATCCCAGCATTTCAAGAGGCCGAGGTGGGCTGATCACTTGAGGTCAGGAGTTCAAGACCAGCCTGGCCAACATGGCAAAACCCCAACTCTACCCAAAAATACAAAAATTAGCCAGGCGTAGTGGCACGCGCCTGTAATCCCAGCTACTCGGGAGGCTGAGGCAGGGAGAATCACTTGAACCCAGGAGGTGGAGGTTGCAGTGAGCCAAGATCGAGCCACTGCACTCCAGCCTGGGTGACAGAATGAGATTCTTGTCTCAAAAATAAACAAACAAAAAAACCAGTTCAGGGTATGCGTACCACCTAAAGGCAAGGACTATGCCAAACCAGTGTATGGAGTGTCTAGTGCACAGCCATTTCATCTGGAGCCAGCAGTCCATACAAAGTTTTGGATTTACTGCCCCCAATTTGTCAATAAAATACTCTGACATTGGTCGGGCGCGGTGGCTCATGCCTGTAATCCCAGCACTTTGGGAGGCCGAGGCAGGTGGATCACAAGGTCAGGAGTTTGCGACCAGCCTGGCCAACACGGTGAAACCCTGTCTCTACTAAAAGTATAAAAATTTGCTGGGTGTGGTGGCGGGCGCCTGTAGTCCCAGCTACTCGGGAGGCGGAGGAAGGAGAATCACTTGAACCCAGGAGGCGGAAGTCGTAGTGAGCCGAGATCACGCCACTGCACTTCAGCCTGGCAACAGAGCGAGACTCTGCCTCAAAAAACCGAAAAAAAAAAACAAAAACAAAAAAACCCTCTGACATTAGGGTATCCTCCTAACAATTTTTTTTTTAAGAGACAGGGTCTCCCTATGTTACCCAGGCTGGAGTGCAATGGCTATTTACAGGCGTGATCATAGCACACTATACTCTCAAACTCCTGGGCTCAGGTGATCGTCTTGCTTTAGCCTTCTGAGTAGCTGGGACTATAGCTGTGTGCCCCTATACCTGGCTTCCCTTCAAAAATATTATTTAGTGTAAGTCACAACCTTAAACATGAACTGGGAAATTAGGTAAATAGGGAACAAATTTGGTCTGTGATGAAAAACAATAACCTGCCTACCATCTGGGGTTGATGTGGCTCTTGCTCTTCTGGGGGGTGGCCATGGGAGGGTGCCTGGTATCAGAGGGGTGCCGTAGGGCTCCGGCCTGCTTACCTTTCCTCAAGTCTTCCTCAGTGGGCATGGAGCCCTGGCACACATGGTAGGAGAGCAGTCTCTGCACCGCATCACTTAGTGATCGGAAGTGACTTTTGTCCGGGGTCACAGTGTGGGCTTGGTCCCTCTGCAACTGCTGGAGAATGCTTTACAAGAGAAATGGCCAGTGTCAATGTAGGGTCATGTTAGGAAGTCAAATCTAATCACATTTATTTGCATGCAAAGAAAATAAGATATACAGGAATAGTATGGCAGTTTTTTCTTCAGTTTTATATTTTTTATACCACAGTGGCTTGATAGCTCAGTTTAGCTCCACGGAGGACTCAAACTATGATCCTGACCTCAAAAGCACAGGTTCCCACCAACCATTTACGTCTTGGCACCCCCATAAACCTTGGCAGTGCCTGATCGTTGTGCAACGAAGCTCATGCTAACATTTCTGCTCTAAACATGGAAGTTTCCCAAACCATGCTTTTCCTCAGAGACGCTTCGTTTCTGAAAAGACAAAGAACTATTCTACTTAAGAAGAGCAAACAGTAGAGGCTAAAACTACATTTGATATATGTATAAGTTCTAATGAAAATAAAGTATAGAAAAATATTTTCAAAGTAC
The DNA here is from genome assembly GCA_036589455.1 of Ateles fusciceps. NCBI lineage: Eukaryota > Metazoa > Chordata > Mammalia > Primates > Atelidae > Ateles > Ateles fusciceps. Next base: position 4,614,193 of record JAZHEH010002241.1, read on the forward strand.
TTTTTTTTTTTTTTTTTTGAGGTAGGGTCTTGCTCTGTCACCCAGGCTGGAGTGCAGTGGCACAATCTCAGGTTCACTGCAACCTCCACCTCAGGACTCAAGCCATCCTCCCACCTCAGCCTCCCGAGTAGCTGGGACTACAGGCCTGTACCACCACGTCTGGCTAATTTTTGTATTTTTTGTAGAGACAGGGTCTCATCATGTTGCCCAGGGTGGTCTTAACTCCTGGGCTCAAGCAATCCTCCTCCCTTAGCCTCCCAAAGTGCTGAGATTACAGGCGTGAGCCACCATGCCCTGCCCCAAAGTTTATTTTTAAAGAGGCTGGACAGGCGTGGTGGCTCACGCCTGTAATCCAAGCACTTTGGAGGCCAAGGTGGGCGGATCACCTGAGGTTGGGAGTTCAAGACCAGCCTGACCAACATGGTGAAACCCCGTCTTAAAAAAAAAAAAAAAAAAAAAAAAGGCTAATATGCTCATTATTATAATTTGACTTCTGTAGTATATTTACTGAAGGTTAGGGACCCAGAGAAATGTTCAAAATTGATTTGTCAGTAACTCACAAAGCTCCTTTAGTTAGCTGTTTTGCAGCAGGCCTTTTTTGTCCTCCAGAATGACTATCCACCTAAAGACAAAACATACCTCTTATTATTATACCCTTTTGTAGAAAAATGAATACAGTTATACATTAAGGTTACTATAATTTACATATTTTCAACTACCTATCAAGAACATATTCTAAGACTACAGAATGTGCCCTGCTAAAAAAATTAAAAAAAAACAAAAACAATAAAACAGTGCACAGACTCCATAAAGCAAAGTTATACTGTGTTAAGATTATAGAAAGCTGTATAATCAGTTCCTGAAAAGGACTCAATTTGCACTTTAAAGCCTGAATCCCTAACTCCTCTCTAAATGCTTCATCATCATTATCATAATCATCATTTTTTGTGTGTGACAGGGTCTTGCTCTGTCATTCAGGCTGGCGTGTGGTGGTACAATCTCAGCTCACTGCTTCCCAGGCTCAAGCAATCCTTCCACCTCAGCCTCCCAGGTAGCTGGGACTACAGGTGTGCACCACCATGCCTGTTAATTTTTTTTGTATTTTTTGTAGAGACAGAGTTTTTTTTTTTTTATCTTGTCAATATTAGATAGATCAAGAGACAGAGTTTTGACACACTGCCCAGGCTTGTCTCGAACTCCTGGACTCAAGCCATCTGCCTACCTTGGCCTCCCCAAAGTGTTGGGATTACAGGTGTGAGCCACTCCGTCAACCCATCGTTATATTTTGGAAATTCCCAAACATCTGAAAAGTCAGTAGATACTACCTAATTCATCTTCTCAGGGATAAGTACAGGATGTACACACTTTTAAGCTCCTGTTATATATAGTCCAGGTGTGTGATCTAATGGGGCATTTCTTACATCTTTTGTTATGCCTTATCTCAAAACCTTAGAACTGAACAGAGTCTTCACTGTGTATTCTAGGCAGTCCCACACTGCAGCAAGTTTCAGTAAACTCCTAATTGTTAGGTCTGATGGAGAAGAAACTATGGTCTTAGTAAGCTGAAAACAAGAAATGTTTCCTTCCCTTTTAGACTACTAGTTTGAAATCTTTTAGGTTTAAAAGCCAAAGTTGAAGTTATCGAATGTGCCCTGAAAATATGTACATCTATCATGTATCAAACAAACAAACAAAAAAAACTAGGCCAGGTGCGGTTGCTTAAGCCTGTAATCCTAGGACTTTGGGAGGCTGAGGTGAGAGAATCACTTGAGCCCAGCTTGGCCAATATGGCAAAACCTTTTCTCTACTAAAAATATAAAAAAATTAGCCAGGCATGGTGGTGTGTGCCTGGAGTCCCAGCCACTCAGGAGGCTGAGGTGGGAGGATCGCGTGAGCCCAGGAGATCAAGGCTTCAATGAGCTGTGATCACACCACTGCGCTCCAGTCTGGGTGACAGGGCAAGATCCCAACTCAAAACAAAACAAAATAAAACAAAACAGAAAAACTAAAAGAAAAAACTGGACTAGGTGGGGCACAGTGGCTCATGCCTGTAATCTAAGCACTTCAGGAGGCCGAGGCAGGTGGATGGCTTGAGCTCAGGAGTTTGAGACAGGCATGAACAACGTGGCAAAATCCTTTCTCTACAAAAAATACAAAAAAGTAGCTGTGCGTTGTTCTCAGCTCCCCAGGAGGCTGAGGCAGGATCACCTGACCTTGAGAGGCTGAGGTTCCAGTGAGCTGTGATCATCCCACTGCATGCCAGCTTGGGTGACAGAGTGAGACCCTGTCTCAAACAAAAAACAGGTTGGACTTTAAAAAGGTGTCAAAGTTGGGTCAAAAGACTGTAGGGACTGCCTACTTCCTATATTTCTGGTTACTACAGAAAAAAAAATCCCTCAGCATAACTAAGAACAGATCCACTTTGATACAATAATGAACGATACCACCCAATAGTAAATGACATTTTTTGAGTGCCTAGTATGTACTAGCTGCTGGCATATTACTAATTCATGAGGAAATGGTGGATTGATGAAGCACTGTAAACATTTCAGAAATAGAATAGACATTCATCTCAGAAACATAAACATTACAAGGCCCAGCCCACCAGGAAGGTCTTCAGTGACCACCCTGTTGTGGGCACACAGGGGACTGGGTGGACTGTGCACACGACACTAGCCAGCAACCACAAACATGACACAACCACATTTTCATTCAGTTATGCTAAACATTAGGAAGAGGCTCTACCAATGGTTTCCTACCTGCACAGCTGGATGGCCAGGAGATGATCCAACTACTTTTTCCTGCTGTGGTGGTGCAGTTCCTAAGGACGCCGATATAACTTTGCTTCCGGAATCCTGTCCTATTAGAATACATAAGATAGTGTTCAAAAGAAACAGAAAACTGGGTCCATCATACAACCCTAGAGCCCAATGGGTACAGACTGCTGAGCATTCCGAAATGGGTTTCTTTATCATGGATGCTTGCTGTGAGGAAGAAGGACAGGCTGCATTAATTTACAAGCTCTAAAGGAAGAGGTTATTAAAGCCTATTTAATAAATAAGTAAATAGTATTAAATAGAAGCTCTAAATGCTATAGTTTCAAGTTAGTTTTAGTCTGAAAAACAGGCCTGATGCCAGTAATCTGTCAGCACTACAGAACCCCAAAGTACAATTTAAGGAAAGGGAGGCCCAAAGAGGCAAAGAGGCAATTGACTGGGAATATTTAAACTTCTTTCTTTCTTGCATTTTTTTAAAGTACTAATTGGGTACTGCAGATGTTCAAAGCCTTAGGAAAAATGGAAGACACAGTCCATAATCTTTTCAGTCTGGGTGGAGAATTCCAAATATGCTTATAGAGAGCAACATGGAGAAAATGGGGACAATTACAAAGTCACAAGCACTATAAAATACCTTTTTACATTTTTTTTTTGGGTCTTGTTCTGTCACCTAGGCTGGAGTGCAGTGGTGTGATCTTGGCTCACTGCAACCTCTGCCTCCCAGGTTCAAGTGATTCTCCCACCTCTGCCTCCCGAGTAGCTGGGACTACAGGTGCGTGCCGCTGCACCCCAACTAACTTTTGTGCTTTTTGATAGAGATGGGGTTTCACCATGTTGGCCAGACTGGTCTCAAACTCCTGACCTCAAGTGATCCACCTGCCTCGGCCTCCCAAAATGCTGGGATTACAGGTGTGAACCACCTCTCCCTGCCAAATACTGAATTAATTGTTTATTTCTTTTTTTTTTTTTTTTTTTTGATGTGAAGTCTCACTCTGTTGCCCAGGCTGGGGTGCAGTGGCGTGATCTCGGCTCCCAGCAACCTCCATCTCCCGGGGTTCAAGCGATTCTCCTGCCTCAGCCTCCTAAGTAGCTGGGACTACAGGCATGCGCCACCATGCCTGGCTAATTTTTGTATTTTTAGTATAGACAGCTTTCACTATGTTAGCCAGGCTGGTCTTGAACTGATGACTTTGTGATCTGCCTGCCTCAGCCTCCCAAAGTGCTGGGATTACAGGTGTGAGCCACCACACCCGACCCAAATTTATTGTTTCTAAGAAGCATTTTTTTCCCCCACATAATTTAATGTGTCATAATTTAGTTAGAAGTGCTTTTTTTTTTTCTTCTTGGTAGTATAAAAAATGATAGTACATCTTACAATTGGTGCTATCTTAGAGTTGATGTAACACAGCATATTATCTGAGCAGAAAGGATACAGAAAAAAGGAATAATCAGAGTGGAGGCGAGATTAAGCCAGAAAGCTTTCTTGCAGAATGAGGGAGAAGAGTGAGAAGAGCGTCCCATGGGTATTGGGAGGACAGGGACAAACTGAGGAAGCTCCTGACCTGGCAGTGCGGTGCTCAAGAGCCCAGGGATCTGTGCTTGCCTCAGGCCGTCTGTGGTCTTGGGAGCAGAAATGGGGGAAGTCTGATTCAGACATTTTTTCTGAGCCTGTGAAACATATGACCAAGATGAAAACATTAATTTCATTTCTAAAGCTCTAACAGATTATTTTAAGTACCAACCAAGCCTCTTCATGCCTCCCTAGTACCTTCAGGTTAGATTATAAACAAAACAAAAATTTAAAAATAGTATTTTCTTATTACATCAGGAGAATTGCAAAGTACATCCTTCAAAAATCTGCAGGCACACTGAATTTTCCTGATGCCATTCAGTAGGGATGCTGAGTTGATGCCAAGCTAGTTTCTTGCTCCTGGGACGGCTGTGTTTGTGGTGCCCAGATGAAAAGGCTGCAGCTCGGAATTTCTAACCCCACTAATCTTTTTTTTTTTTTTTTTTGAGACAGAGTCTCACTCTGTCACCCAGGCTAGAGTGCAGTGGAGCGATCTCTTGGCAACCTCTGCCACCTGGGTTCAAACGATTCTCCTGCCTCAGCCTCTCAAGTAGCTGGGAATACAGGTGCCTGCCACCACACCTGGCTAATTTTTGTAGAGATGGGGTTTCACCATCTTGGCCAGGCTGGTCTTGAACTCCTGACCTTGTGATCTACCCACCTTGGCCTCCCAAAGTGCTGGGATTACAAGCGTGAGCCACTGTGCTCAGCCAATGCCTGGCTAATTTTTAAATTTTTTTGTAGAGATAAGGTCTTCCTACGTTGCCCAGGCTGGTCTTGAACTCCTGGGCTCAAGCGATCCTCCTACCTCGGCCTCCGAAAGTGCTGGGATTACAGGCATGAGCCACCACACCCAGCCCCTTTCCTTGAAACTAGAATAACCACTGCAATTGTTACACTGCAGGGCAGGCGTTCAGGGTGGTATGACTGTGGCCAAGGTGGCTGTGATCAGTATCCACTGAGGGACCTGTTTGGCCTCCTACATTGGAATCCCCTTCATGTACTAGGCCTGTGTGTTTATTTATTTTTATTTATTTTTATTTTTTACTTTTTCTTTTTATTTATTTATTTATTTATTTTTATTTTTTTTTAAAGATGGGGTTTCACCATGTTGGCCAGGCTGGTCTTGAACTCCTGACCTCAGGTGATCCACCCACCTCGGCCTCCCAAAGTGCTAGGATTACAGGTGTGAGCCACCGTGCCTGGCATAGGCCTGTGTGTTTAGAAAGCTCTGCTGCCTGGGACTACAGCATCTGTAGAAGTTTATTCGTGAACTGGTCATTACTAGTCCTTTCATTTTGAGAATAAGACTTTTATCTGTCTGGTTCACTGCCACATCCCTGGCACCAGAACACGGCCTGACACCACAGTGAGCACATAATAAATAATTGTTTAATAAAAATAAGTGAATGCTAGCCTGGGCAACATGGTGAAACCCCGTCTCTACTAATAAAATACAAAAATTAGCAGGGCATGGTGGCGCATGCCTGTAATTCCAGCTACTGAGGAGGCTGAGGCAGGAGAATCTCTTGAACCTGGGAGGCGGAGGTTGCAGTGTGCTGAGATCATGCCACTGCACTCCAGCCTGGGTGACAGAGAGAGACTCTGTCAAAGAAAAAAAAAAAAAAAGAAAAAAAAAGTCTGCCTAGCAGTTCTCCCCCTGGGAATTGCCCATTGCCACAGAAACATGCTGGGGGCCAGCAAGGTTGGAAAGTGCACAAAGGACTTCCAATTTCTGTCCAACATGTAAGGAGGTTAGAAGTCTTTATTCTTTTATTCTTTCTTTTTTTTTTTTTGAGACGGAATCTTTCTCTTGTTGCCCAGGCTGGAGTGCAGTGGCACAATCTCAGCTCACTGCACCCTCCGCCTCCTGGGTTCAAGCGATTCTCCTGCCTCAGCCTCCCAAGTAGCTGTTATTATAGGTACCTACCACCACACCTGGCTAATTTTTGTGTTTTTAGTAGAGATGGGGTTTTGCAATGTTGGCCAGGCTGGTCTTGAACTCCTGACCTCAGGTGATCCACAAGCCCTGGCCTTGCAAAGTGCTGGGATTACAGGTGTGCGCCAGCGCACCAGCCTAGAAGTCTTTATTCTAACAAGTAAAAAGCTGAACAAATGGAAAAACAATCTCTTTTTAGATCTGTCAGACGAATCCGGTCACAGGGCAAAACCACTGCCGCTAAAATTGGAGGGACAGACAGGTAGATACAGAGAGTCATAATTTACCAGACCAGAAACCCGTGAACACACATTTCCTCAGGAATCTGTATTGGGGTAGGAAAGCCTTGATGAGCTGCAGGAGGCTCAGTGTGACCTGCCTAGAGAGACAAAACTCTAAGGGGACCCCGCCATGGGGGGTCCTCACACTTTTGTGAGTTTTACTTTCAGGAACTCTACTAGGTACTCACAAAGAATATCAGAGAAAAATCCCCTCATGCTTCTGGGATGGGGAAGGAAAAGGAACCATTTGGAAATATGCTAGAGTATTCTTAACAAGGCTTGCCTTAGGAGAAAATTTTTTTTTCTTTTAGACTGAGTCTTGCTCTGTTGCCCAGGCTGGAATGCAGTGGCAAGATCTTAGCTCACTGTAACCTCCACCTCCCAGGTTCAAGCAATTCTCCAGCCTCAGTCTCCCAAGTAGCTGGGACTACAGGTGCATGCCACCTCGTTTGGCCATTTTTTTGGTATTTTTAGTAGAGATGGGGTTTCACCATGTTGGCCAGGCTGGTCTTGAACTCCTGACCTCAGGTGATCTGCCCGCCTCAACCTCCCAAAGTGCTGGGATTACAGGCGTGAGCCACCCTGCCTGGCCAGGAGAAACTATTTTACCAGAGCCTGACCTGCTGGTGTTTTATCAGAGCCTCATCTACCTGGGAGAAGGGAAATATCTAATTCCAGACCTCTCTAGCCATCCTGTTCCAGCTAAGGTCGAGAATGGGAGCGGTGGAAACTGAGAAACATTGGTGAATTTTATAGTCCAAGGTCCAGGGACATAGGTTTACTAAAAGACTATGACCTAGTCATAGACTATTGAATGCTTCCACTGCCCCATACCTTACCATCACTAAAGGCCTGTTTACTGCAGTTCCTTTTACCCAGTATAGCACGTCCATCTTTCAACAAAAAATTACAAGGCATATTAAAATGCAAAAAGCAGGCCTGGCGTGGTGGCTCACACCTGTAATCCCAGCACTTTGAGAGGCTGAGGCGGGTGGACTGCTTGAGGTCAGGAGTTCAAGACCAGCCTGACCAACATGGTGAAACCCGGTCTCTACTAAAAATATAAAAATTAGCCAGGTGTGGTGGCATGCGCCTGTAGTCCTAGCTACTTGGGAGGCTGAGGCAGGAGAATCGCTGGAACCCGGGAGGCAGAGGTTGCCGTAAGCCAAGATCATGCCACTGCACTCCAGCCTGAGTGACAAAGTGAGACTCCGTCTCAAAAAAAAAAAAAAAAAAGAAAGAAAAGGCAAAAAGCACAGTTTGAAGAGCCTGAACAAGCATCAGAACTCGAGTCACATATGGCAGGAATGCTGCAATGACCAGAACAGGAATTTTTAAAAACTATGATTAATATGCTAAGGGCTTTAATGTAAAAAGTAGATAACATGCGGGAACAAATGAATAATGTAGGCAGAGAGATAGAAATTCTAAGAAAATACAAAATAATTGCTAGAGACCACATTTTTTTGGGTAAGGATTGTAGCAGAAACACTGTAACAGAAATGAAGAATGCCTTTATGGGCTCATTAGTAGGCTGGAGATGGCTGAAGAAAGAACCTCTAAATCTTGAGGCTATGTCAACAGAAACTTCCAAAACTGGAAAGAGAAAAAGGCTGAGAAAAACAAAACAGAAAGCTCAAGAACCATGGGACAACTACAAAATGCATAATATATGAATAATGTGAAAATTAGAAGGAGAAGAAAAGAGAGAAGGGAACGGAAGCAATATCTGAAGCAATGGTGACTGAGAATTTTTCTAAATTAATGTCAGACAGTATATCACAGATCCAGAAAGCTCAGGGAACACCAAGCAGGATAAATACCAAAACAAACAAACAAAACCCTAAAAACAAAACAAAAAAACCCCCCAAACCCCCTATAACCGTGCATATCACATTCAAACTTCAGAAAATTAAAGAGAAAAAAAAAATCTTGAAAGAAGCCAGGGGATAAAACATCTTACCTACAGAGGGGCAAAGATAAGAATGACATCGTACTTCTCAGAAACTATGTAAGCAAGAAGAAAGTGAAGTGAAATATTTAAAGTATTGAGAGAAAAAAGCCACCAACCTAGGATTCTATAACCTGTGAAACTATCCAATAGTGAAGGAGAAATAAAAATTTTCTCAGACAAACAAAAATTGAGGGAATTTGTTGTCAATAGACCTGCCTTACAAGAAATGTTAAAAGAAGTTCTTTGCAGAGAGGGAAAATGGTGTAAGTCAGAAACTCTGATCTATATAAAGGAAAGAAGTGAATCAAAGAATGAGTTAGCGAAGGTAGAATAAAAACTTACTTTTCTTATTTATGTATTTGACAAGGTCTCACTCTGTTGCCCAGGTTTGAGTGCAGTGGTGAGATCATAGCTCACTGCAGGCTTGACCTTCTGGGCTCCCACTTTAGCCTCTCAAGTAGCTAGGGCTACAGGTGTTCACCACCATGCCCAGCTAATTCTTATTTTTTAATTTTTTTTTTAGAGACAGGGTCTCATTATGCTGCCCAGGCTAGTCTTGAACTTTTGGCCTCAAGCATTCCTTCTGCCTCAGCCTCCCAAAGTGCTGGGATTATAGGCATGAACCACTACATCCAGCCTCTTTCTTCTTAATTGATCTAAGAGATAACCACTGGTTCAAAATAATAATAGCAACGATGTATTTGATTATATATGCTTATGTGTAAGTTGAATGAATGACAGCAGTAATACAAAGGACAGGAGGGGGAGAATAATATTCTGTTATTATAAGATGTCTGTACTACCTATAAAATAGTATAGTGTTATTTGAAAGTGGACTTGCAGGCCAGGCACGGTGGCTCACGCCTGTGATCCCAGCATTTTGGGATTACAAAAAACAAAACAAAATGAAACAAAACAAGACAAAACCAAAAACCAAAAGCCAAAGGATACCAAAAACTCTGAAAGTTTACCATCCAGGAAACACACAGGCTCACAGAAACATGACCGATGAATGTGTAATAATTATGGTGCCCAGCCTCAACTGGAATCCAACCCTACACCTGTCCAGCAATCTTTTCTTTCCCTTAGTCAGCTCTTTTGAATGCTATTTCATTATAAGCAAACCTATAAGCCAGATGAGAACTTTCTACCACCAAAGCTATAGTCTTACCCTTTCCTACCTTCTCTTGTTACAAGAGAAGAGGTGTCCCTCCTCTGGCTACTAAGAATCCTACCAATGCTCTAGAATAAATGTCTTTCTCCTTCTCATCAGCTGTGAAAAAAGCTCATCCTTCCTGTCTTACAAAAATAATTCCCTAATCCCACACATCCTCATAGCTATTGCTCTTCAGATGCCTTTATTTGCCTGACAGCTGCCTATGCGGGTGAGCATACCTCCTGCTCTCTTCTCAGGCTGTTGCAATCTGGTTTCTGCACCTACCGCTCCACAGAACAAGTCACACCGACCAGCAGCCTCCCAGCTGTTAAATCCGTCAGGACGCCCACTCCTGACCTTCGTTCTCAGTGGTGTATCACTCTGTGGATCTTCTTTTCTGCCTGTAACATCCTCTCTTCTTAGCCTAAATGTTGAGGTGCTGTGGGGCTCTCTCTGGCTGTCTTCTTCTCTATACGCTCTCCTCGGTCCATTTCCTCCACTCCCACTGCTTCAATCGAAATTTATATGCTGATCAATCCCATTTCAGCTCATATTTCAGTGTCAAGCTTCAGCATATATAGCCACGTATCAAATAATTTGGTTCTCCTACAGGTACCTCACACTTAACAAACATACCCTAAACTAAACTTGGTAACTTCCCTTCAAATCAAAATCTCTCCCCATTTCTCTCTAACTCAGTGAACCTGTGTGTCACTGTCAGAAACCTGTAAGTCACCCTTGTTCTTCCACTGTGGCCAGTCAATAATAGGTTCTATCTAACCTAGATGTCTCAAATCCATTCATGTCTCACCATCTTTGCTGCCACTGGGCTAGTGCAGGTCTACTTCATGCTTAGATGACAACACATGGCACCCAAGACCCGCATGGTTTGGTCCTGGCTCACCTTTCCCATCTAACACCCTCCTCGCCTCACCTGAAGGTGTTTTCCTTTCCCCCACAGCACCATGGCCTCTTTTTTTTCCAGGCTCTGCACTTGCTGTTTCTATTTCATGGAACAGTCTTACCCAGATCCCCTCTGCTTGAATAACTCTCAGAGAACACCATCTTACAGAAACCTTCCCTGACCATCCCAACTGGGTTACAGGCTCCTTTTCGGAGCCGGCACTCTGGACTACTCCTAGCAGCACACTTAAAATACTGCATTGTGACTGCTGGCTTATCTGTCTGTCTGGGATACATTGTTATATGTCTGGGACTGGCATGAGGTAGGTAATATTGTTGGATGAGTGAATCAATGAAGAAAACATTTACCAAAGTAAGTGGTTATGTAACTACGAAGGCTGAGCAAATAAAAAGTGTAATAGGCAGAAAGAGATCAGAGAAGGGACTAAAAGCTTCATTTTTTTGGTGGGGGGGTTTTGGGTGGGGCCCTGAAGGAGGGGGAAGAATTTAAAGAGGAAAGGAAAGGATGTTCAATGCATACCATCAGTAAAGGCCTGAACACACAATGAGTCTGGCCTATTCCTGGGAACAGCAGGGGACCAGCCTCGTGGAAGTGGAGGTTTCTGACCAGAGAATCTTGACTGCCAGGTCGGAAATGTGTGCTTTCTCTTGTAGGAATGAGAAGTTCCCTGATGATATGGTTCAAATGTTTTAGGAGGATTAATGTGTGGAAACCTGCTTTCTTTAGGAAGAGGCCAAAGGCAGATTAATCACCTAGACAATTGTTGCAGCTGTCTAATTAGGAGGCGTTAGGGTTGCAGTGGGCTTTGGAAATCAGGTAACACAGTGCTTCTCTATCCTGTCTGCACTTTAAAATCACTTGGGGAGCTTTTGAAAAATGCTGATGCCTAAAGCCGTTTCTCCAGACTGTTTAAGTCAGAATTTACGTGGTAAGGCTCAGGCAGCCATAGTTTTAAAAAGCTCCCCCAGGTAATTCTATTGCACAGTTAGAGTTCCTCATTTCAGAAAAGACAAAACGAGGGCTCAGAGAGTTTAAGACACAAGCTTAGCTCGGAAACCGCTCACTGGCAGAGTCGGACCTATGACTGAGCTGGGACTGCTGAGACACCTCTTGTTTTTCTATTATATTCCAGTCTCTCTTAAAGTCCACCTTAGGAAAAGTAGAAAAGGAGAAAAATGGGAAGCAGTGTGGGAAGGATAACTAGTAGGTAAAGTTCGCCTTTATGAGTAATTTGTCCGAGTTGAACCCCATCTTCTCTGCTGTGATGTGGGAACAATAGTGCTAGGTGTAGCTCCAAGGTAATTAGAAATAGTGTGTGGAGCCCCAGCACCATCTTTGTTGTTAACAATATGATTAGTATTTTCATTGTTATTGGAGAGAATGGATAGAGATATTTTCAAATTATTTACTGGATTTGGTGATTCATTAAAGGCATAGAAGGAGAGGAAGAAAACAATAACATCTAGACTTTTAAGTCCAGACGTCTGAAAATACAATGGTTCCATATAACGTGGGCAGGTTGAGCTACACGGGAGAGAGGGAAGTAGGGAGGGGCAGAGTGGGACTGGAAACTTCAGTAAAAATTCAGAGTGATCGGCCAGGCGTGGTGGCTCATGCCTGTAATCCCAGCACTTTGGGAGGCTGAGGTGGGCAGATCACAGAGTGAGACTCCATCTCAAAAAAAAAATTTTTTTTCAAAACAAAAAAAAAAAATTCAGAGTGATGATTCAGGCACTCTCACATCCAAAGCATGGTAGTTACTACAGGTGATAGCTGTTCTCAATAATTTTTTTTTTTTTTAGATGGTGTTTCGCTCTGTTGCTTAGGCTGGAGTTCAGTGGCATGATCGTGGCCCACAGCAATCTCCGCCTCCCGGGTTCAAGCGATTCTCGTGCCTCAGCCTCCTGAGTAGCTGGCATTACAGGTGTGCCCCACCACACCTGGCTAATTTTTGTATTTTAGTAGAGACGGGGTTTCACCACGTTGGCCAGGCTGGTCTTGAACTCCTGACCTCAAGTGATCCACCTGCCTCAGCCTCCCAAAGTGCTTACAGGTGTGAGCCACTGCGCCCAGCTTGCTCTCAATAAATTTTGAATCTACGAAATCCTTTAATGATCCAAAGAGATTTGGGGCCAGGTGCGGTCTCTACTAAAAATACAAAAATTAGCCAGGCGTGGTGGCAGGCACCTGTAATCCCAGCTACTAGTGGGGGCTGAGGCAGGAGAATTGCTTGAACCAGGAGGTGGAGGTTGTAAGCCGAGATCGCACCACTGCACTCCAGCCTGGGCAACAAGGCAAAACTCCATCTTAAAAAACAAAAACAGAACAAAAATAAAGAGATTTGTCTGAGTGTTGTGGGTCATGCCTGTAATCCCACCTATTCTGAAAGGCTGAGATAGGAGGATCACTTAAGCCCAGGAGTTCAGCTTGGGCAACATAGCGAGACCCCATCTCTAATAAATAAATAATGGAGAGATTTGGACCTAAACTAATTTGCTTACCTTTGTTTGATAGATTATTTTAAATTGTCTCTTTAATAACTGGCTTTTGAATTTTAACTCATTTACAAGAAAGTGTAAATCCTATAAATTACTCTCTGCACTAAGAGACTTAGTTCACAGATTCCTTCGAAAATGGCTGATTCCAGGTTTGAGGCAAGGTAACCTAAGGCAGTCTACAGTGTCTTGTGCCACAAAGCAAGGAAGTGTTCAGAGGAAGTAAAGACATGTCAAAAGTATAGGATCCATCGCAAACAGGCTTCCATTGATCAAATTTGGGACAATTTAAGCATCAAAAAGAATGAGGGAAGCAATAAATTATATTAACTATGGAAAGAATACATTAAATACAGAAGGAATACATGATCTCTTAGAGATATGTGCTAAAATATGACAGATGAACTGATATGATGGGTGAGCTTCAAAATAATACCAGGCAGGGGCAGAGGGGGTGAGGGTGTGGATGAAACCAGAGTAGCCACGAGTGGTAAGTACTCAAGCTGAGTGAGTATGGGGGCTCGTGACAGTGCTTTGTCTACTTTTGTTCATGTTTAAAATTTCTCATAATAAAAAGTTCTAAAAAACACACCAAAAATCCTGGGCTGGGCCTGGTAGATCACATCTGTAATCCCAGCACTTTGGGAGGCTGAGGCGGGGAGATTGCTTGAGCCCAGGAGTCTGAGCCAGCCTGGGTAACATAGCAAGAACCCTACTGTATTTTTTAAAATAATAATAATAACAAATCATAACAACAATAATGAAACCTATGAGTTCACAGTGTTATTTAAAAAAAAAAAATTTGGGAAAGAGAAGAAGAAAAAGCTCTTCCTCTCAAAGTATATGAGTCTCACTCTGTTGCCCAGGCTGGAGTGTAGTGGCACAATCTCAGCTCACTGCAACCTCTGCCTCCCAGGTTCATGTGATTCTCCTTCCTCAGCCTCCCAAGTAGCTGGGACTACAGGCATGCGCCACCACATCTGGCTAATTTTTGTAATTTTAGTAGAGGAGGGATTTCGCCATGTTGACCAGGCAGGTCTCGAACTTCTGACTTCAGGTTATCCATTATTTATTATTTTGAGATGGAGTCTTGCTCTGTCACCCAGGCTGGAGTGTAGTGGCACAACCTCAGCTCACTGCAACCTCTGCCTCCCAAGTTAAAGTGATTCTCTTACCTCAGCATCCCGAGTAGCTGGGATTACAGGCATGCACCACTATGCCTGGCTAATTTTTGTATTTTTAGTAGAGATGGGGTTTCACCATGTTGGCCAAGCTGGTCTCGAACTCCTGACCTCAAATGATCTGCCTGCCTTGGCCTCCCAAAATGCAGAAATTACAGGTGTGAGCCACTGGGCCCACCAAAAACCCTCTTTTTCTGGAAAAATCCCAGGCAATAAATATAGATAGGATACTACAATTATAAAATCATTGTGACTACCAATATAATATCCAGGTGAGGGGCATCAAAGGGTGAGAGACCAAGAAACAGAATAGTCACGTGGCTTCAAAGCACTATCCTAGAGATCATATCTTCTTTACGAAGGGAACAAGACAACTTTGAGAACTGTGCGGAGAAATCTGGGAGAGGCCACTTAACCAAGTGCCCATATTCAGCATCACCACGAATGGGACAAACCAACATGTGTCTTGCCCAAACCGTTTAGTCTGATGAAGTCGACTCATGAGGAAACATGATTCCAGTCACACAAGTCCTGTCAGACAAGGACACTCTCGAAGACAACTGATCAGGGTTGTTACAGACTGAAGAGATGTGACAACTAAATGAAATCAGTGCTGTCTGGATTCTAACAGGAAAAACTGTTGTTTTTGGTGTTACTGGGCCAACTGGAAGAAGTCTGATGTAATTGTATTAAAAGGTCCTTGTTCCTAGGACACATCTGCAGAAGTATTTAGGGGTAAAATGCTGTGATGTTCACAGAGTACTTTCAAATGGTTAAGGGAAAAAAAGTATATGAGTAAAGTATAAATGTGTGTGTGCATACACATAGAGAGACTACAGACACTGAGCACCAGTAAAGCAAATACTGCAAAACATGAATGACTGGTGATACCACCTGAATGTATTCACTGAACTCTTCCAACTTGTTCACGGGTTTGAAAGTTTTCCTAGTACAAAACTAAGGTAGGAACTTTAAGCTCACACCGTAAGAACCTGGTTTCACTGGTTGCCTGACAGCAAGTGGGTGACTGGGGAACGAGACTAGAAGAGAAACTCTTCACTGTAATATACATCTTTCTGTACCATTTGACTTGTTTTTTTTTTTTTTTTTTTTTTTTTTTTGAGAGGGAGTCTCACTCCCTCACCTAGGCTGGAGTGCAATGGCACGATCTCGGCTCACTGCAACCTCTACCTCTCGGGTTCAAGCAATTCTACTGTCTCGGCCTCCCGAGTAGCTGGGACTACAGGCACCTGCCTCACACCCAGCTGATTTTTGTATTTTTAGTAGAGATGGGCTTTCACCATGTTGGCCAGGCTGGTCTAGAATTCCCAACCTCAGGTAATCCACCCACCTCGGCCTCCCAAAGTGCTGGGATTACAGGCGTGAGCCACAGTGCCCAGCCCCATTTGATTTTTTTTAAACCAAGTTAATGTATTATCTATATTAAAAACAATATTATATTTATATTTAAAAACATAATCTCTAACATTAACCCTTTATAGTATCAAAACCTTCTGAATTACATTTCCATAAATATACAAACACCAAAGGCCTTTGATAATATTTTTGTTCATTATAACATTCTATAAAGTAATTTATATAGAAATATCACACAGAAAAAAAGAACAAAAATTAAAAAAAAAAAAAAGAAATATTACATAGAAAGGCTGGACACGCCTGTAACCTCAGCACTTTGGGAGTCCAAGGCAGGCAGATCACCTGAGGTCAGGAGTTCGCAATCAGCCTGGCCAACATGGTGAAACCCCATCTCTACTAAAAATATTAAAAAAATTAGTTGGGCGTGGTGGCACACACCTGTAGTCCCAGCTACTCGGGAGGCTGAGGTAGGAGAATTGCTTGAACCCAGGAGGCGTAGGTTGCAGTGAGCCGAGATTGTGCCATTGCACTCTACCCTGGGCGACAGAGCTAGACTCCATCTCAAAAAAAAAAAAAAAAAAAAGAAAAAGAAAAAGAAATACATATTACATAGAAACTATACAGAAAAGAATTGCTGTGTTTCTGGGTGTCCTGGGAATTTAAATGGTAGCTGACCTAAATACTACTCTTTCAACTCATTCTGCATCCAAGGGTATGTCCCTTAATTTTAATAAACCTGGGTTTCACTTGTTCCTGAAAACTTATAGCAGAAACACACTTGAAATAATGCAACTGACCTAGTTCCCAGTGCTTTTTGGCATAAAAAGTCAGCTGCTTTGAAGCTGCTAGTGTAGGCTTTTTTTTTTTTTTGAGACAGAGTCTCACTCTATTGCCAGGCTGGAGGGCAGTGGCGCGATCCTGGCTCACTGCAACTTCTGTTTTCCAGTTTCAAGCAATTCTCCTACCTCGGCCTCCTGAGTAGCTGGGACTATAGGCACGCACCACCACGCCTGGCTAATTTTTTTTTGTATTTTTAGCAGAAACGGAGTTTCACCATGTTGGCCAGGATGGTCTCAATCTGTTGACCTCGTGATCCACCCACCTCGGCCTCCCAAAGTGCAGGGATTACAGGCGTGAGCCACCATGCACGGCCTTAGTGTAGCCTTCTTTTTACCTTTGAGTAACTGAAACTTTTGGGAGTCAGAGAGAAAGAGGTGTTTCCCCATCTCACTTTGAAGCATTATTTATTATACAGCAAAGGAAATGACTATGCTACGGATGATTGTTTAATTAATCATAATAAAAATAAAGCAGATCAATACATACATTACATAAAATAATGAAGTTCTATAAAGAAGTGAAAACGTCTATGGTGTGCTGCAGATAAGTATGTATACGCACTATGTGTGCTTGTCTATGCAGAGGATAGCTCTGGGGGGACAGAAAGAACCTACAGTGAGGCTTCTGGAAGGAAACTGGAGGTTGGGGAAACGCTTGCTTTTCACTCTGAACTACTCGGGAATTGTTTTACATTCTTACTAATTAATTGCATGCTTTTTGTTTATGTTTGTTGTTTGTTTGTTTTCTGAGACAGGGTCTTGCTCTGTCACCCAGGCTGTAGTGCAGTGGTGCGATCACCCTCACTGCAGCTTTGACCTTCCTGGAGTCAGATGATCCACCTCAGCCTCCCAAGTAGCTGGGACTACAGGCACACATTACCATGCCCACTTAATTTTTGTATTTTTTGTAGAGACAGGGATTCATCATGCTACCCAGGCTGGTGTGGAGCTCCTGAGCTCAAGCAATCTGCCCCGCTTGCTTGCTGGGAAGTGCTGCGATTACAGGCATGAGCTACTGCAACCAGCCCCAAGTAACTTTTGAACACAGTATGTTGACTGTAAACCCTTAGGCTAAAGACAGAACTGTAAACCAATACTAAAGTCTAATTAGTAGGTTTGTTTTAACAATGGTGAAAAACATGGATTAGCAATTCTAAGACTATTTTCTGTATGTTCTAGGATTGAACAAATAAGTAAACGTATTGTGGAGCTGGCTTTCTCACTGTTAGAAAAGGGAGGTACAGGCTGGGTGCAGTGAATCCCAGCACTTTGGGAGGCTGAGGCGGGTGGATCACCACAGGTCACGAGTTCGAGACCAGCCTTGCCAGCATGGTAAAACCCTACTAAAAATATAAAAATTAACCAGGTGTGGTGGTGCATGCCTGTAATCCCAGCTACTTGGGGGGCTGAGGCAGGAAAATCACTTGAACTTGGGAGGTGGAGGTTGCAGTGAGCCAAGATCACTCCATTGCACTCCATTCCAGGCGACAGAGTGAGACTCTGACTCAAAAAAAAAAAAAAAAAGAGAAAAAAAAAAGGCGTTACAAATATGGAAAAGAGAGAGGCTTGGATGAATTCTGTAGTCATGGATTAGAATTGGAATTATCAATATGAACTCATAGCTTTTAATATAGATTCATAGAAATGTAAATAGCTATAGGTGTTGGGTGTATAAATATATGTATTTCCCAGCTGAGATGACCTTAGTAGCAATGAACACACATAATGCTCGGATCTTGGTTTCTAAATATTGTTCTCCACCAGAAGGAGCAAGTCTTCTTAAAAAAAATAGTTGATGCTAGGGCAGGAGCAGGAAAATTAAAAGATAAACAGAGAATATTTGTTTTGCCAGAAATTGAAGGAAGTGCTCAAAGCATGATGGAAACATGTCAGAAGGATGAGCAGCCAGTTTGGAGGGGCACCCACTTGCCAAATGTGGGTAGACTTGAGCATTAAAATAAATTATTATAACAGTTTATAACCCACTGACTACAGTAATCATCTAGGAATTCATACATAAACAAACAAAAAATAAAGGGAAGAAAAGGAAAAGCTCTTCCTTAGAGTAGAATGCCAACAGTAAATATGGAACAAATGAAGGAAAATATTAGAAAGTATCTATTTGGAGGCCATTCATAGTAATAGCGCTATAATAACTGATTCAATCAGGAATCATCAATGGAAACTTAAATGATCATGTGCAAGTTTGATGGGAAAGTGGATATCTACAGAGTTTCAAATTATCTTCTGGAAGATTCTAATTAATGACAAAAGGAAAAACAGTGGAGAAACCTGAAAGACACCATCAAGGTGAAATCACCAGTACTGGGACAAACTGGCATCATCATGAGCACTGTGGACACCTCACTTCTGTGGCAATCCTGTTAAAGATGTACTGAATCTAATCATGAGGAAACATCAGAGAAACCCAAACTGAGAGACATTATTCAAAATAATTGGTTTGCATTCTTCAAAAATATTAATATCATGAAAGACCAAGAACAACTGAGGAACTGTTGCAGATTTAAAAATCTGACAATGCAATGAGATGGGGATCCTGGGTGGATCCTGAACCATAAAAACCAAAACAAATTGGGAGGCCGAGGTGGGCAGATCACCCGAGGTCAGAAGTTCGAGACCAACCTGGCCAACATGGAGAAACTCTGTTTGCACTAAAAATATAAAAATTAGCTGGGTGTGGTGGCAGGCACCTGTAATCCCAGCTACTAGGGAGGCTGAGGCAGGAGAATTGCTTGAACGCAGGAGGTGGAGGTTGCAGTGAGCCAAGATCGTGCCACTGCACTCTAGCCTGGGTGACACGGTGAGACTCTTGTCTCAAAAACAAAAAACAAAACAAAGCTGCATGCAGGGGCACAAGCCTGTAGTTCCAGCTACTCAGGAGGCTGAGGCGGGAGGATCGCTTGAGCTCAAGAGTCTAGCCTGGGTAACATAGCGAGATCCCATCTCTAAAGAAAAAAACCCAAAACACCAAAACCAAGACCAAATAATTTGTTTTCTCTTTTGCTCTCAGGGACATTACTGGGAGAACTGACTAAATCTTAGTAAGATAGGCAGATTAGCTATAATATTGTAATAATGCTGATTTCTTGGTTTTGATAACTGTACTGTGGTTATCTAGAATGCCCGCTTTTAGGAAATACACACTGAGGTAATTAGGAGTCAAGAGGCATCAGCATCAGGTTTGTAATTTACTCTGTGAAGTATGTATGTGTGTGGGTGTGTTTGTATGCGAGAGAGAGAGAGAGAGAGAGAGAGAGAGAGAGGGGAGGGAGAGACAGGGAGAGAAAAGATTTGGGGAATCTTGGTGAGGGGATATGAGAATTCTTTGTACTAATCTTGCAACTTTAACTTTTCTGTAAATCTGATATTATTTCAAAACACACACACACACACACACACCTTTGATATATTTGATATCAAAACAAATACACTGAACATCCTGAATCATAAGCAATCTTCATTTCCTTAGGATTCTTAGTGAAATTATGAAGTCAAAGGTATATGACTTTTTAAAAAATTGATATATATATATAAATACATTCATATATATATATATATGTTTTTTGTTTTTGAGATGGAGTCTCATTCAGTCTGTTGCCCAGGCTGGAGTGTAGTGGCATGATTTTGGCTCACTGCAACCTCTGCCTCCCAGGTCCAAGTGATTCTCCTGCCTCAGCCTCCTAAGTAACTGGGACTACAGGTGTGCACCACCACATCCAGCTAATTTTTGTATTTTTAGTAGAGACAGGATTTCACCATGTTGACCAGGCTGGTCTTGAACTCCTGACCTCAGGCGATCTGCCCACCCTGGCCTCCCAAAGTACTAGGATTACAGACATGAATCACAGCTCCTGGTCGATATATATGTTTAAAAGATTGATATTGGCTGGGCACAGTGGCGAACACCTGTAATCCCAACACTTTGGGAGGTCCAGGAGGGCAGATTGCTGGAGCCCATGAGTTCGAGACCAGCCTGGGCAACATGGTGAAACTCTGCCTATCGAAAAAATACAAAAATTAGTTGAGCATGGTGGCTTGCACCTGTGTTCCCAGCTACTTAGGAAGCTGAGGTGGGAGGATCGTTTGAGACTGGGAGGTGGAGGCTGCAGTGAGCTGAGATTTTGCCACTGCATGCTAGCCTAGGCAACAGAGTGAGACTGTCTCAAAAAAAAAAAAAAAAAGATTTTGAAATATGTTGATATATACAAACAGAAGTTTCTGAACCTTTCTGAATGTGGAGGAGGAGAAAGGCAGTGGAAATGCAAGGCCAAGGAGGGGTGGAAAGCAGGGTATGGCATAGGTCCTCCCAGATGAGAAGAGGAGGAGCTGGAACTATAGAGCACGCTCAGAATGAGTGGGAATGAAAAGATGGAGTCGTTGAAGGATCAGCAGATGACAGTGAAGGACTAAAGCTCATGACCACTTGAGATTCTTTTCAGAAACATATGTGGTTTACTAGTTGCCCACAGTAATTAACCTGCATAACAGCATAATAAGAGCAGGCTTAGGTATCTGGTCAAATGAGAGTGCCTCGATCTCTCCCTTCATGTGCTTCCCTGTGCAGCAGGCCAGTTACCCACTAATGAGTCACACTGAGTCCCTAAGCCCTTCCTGTTGGCCACCAAGAAGCAGCTACCACATCTTCACCAAGTCCACAGTCATATGTCCTAGTAGCCTGCTATACAATGTAAATAAATAATCTAAAATAAGCTTTCATTTTAAATGCCCATAATGAATTTAATTAAGTATAAATACAGGTTCCTACTGAGTATTTGCTATTTGCCAGGGACTATGTCTGAGTGCTTTGTATAGATTATCTCATTTCACCCTCCTGAAAACTCCATGGGATGGTAGTATCATTATCTCCATTTCACTAATAAAAATTAAGTCTACAGTGGTAAGTTAACTTTTCCCATGTCATAAAGCTTAGATTCAAACTCAAGAGTCTAATTCCAGAGTCCCCACTCTATAATGCTACACTGGATAAAAAAATTTAATTAAGAAGAAAAAAGGTTGGGTGTGGTGGCCTGTAATCCCAGCCCTTTGGGAAGCCAAGTCTGGGGGATTCTTGAGCCCAGGAGTTCAAGACCAGCCTGGGCAACATGGTGAAACCCTAAATCTACAAAAAATACGAAAAGCTAGCTAGGTGTGCTGGTACATGCCTTTAGTCCCAGCTACCTGGGAGGCTGAGGTGGGAAGATCATCTGAGCCCAGGAGGTTGAGGCTGCAGTGAGCCATGATTGCGCCACTGTCCTCCAGCTTAGGCGACAGAGTGAGACCCCGTACTCCCGTTCCCTTGGCAAAAAAGAAAGAAAAACAAGAAAAAAGATAACCAGTCATAAGTGTGAAAAAGATGTTTTTTTGAGACAGGGTCTCACTCTATCACCCAGGCTGGAGTGCAGTAGTATAATCATGGCTTATGGCAGCCTCAACCTTCCAGGCTCAAGCTATTCTCCTGCCTCAGCCTGTGGACCACCACACCCAGCTAATTTTTAAATTTTTGGTAGAGACAGGGTCTCACTATGTTGCTCAGGCTGGCCTCAAACTCCTGGGTTCAAGTGATCCTCCAGCTTCGGCCTCCCAGAGTGTTGGGATTATAGGCATGAGCCACTGTGCCTGGCCTAAAATTTTTTGATTAAGAAATTGGGAGTTTAGGATGAAAATTATATTCTAGTAAATATACATCCCATTTTTCCATTCTGTAATCAGCCAAACATTGACTTGGGAAAGGGCATTACCTGGCAGAAGAATTGTTGCTGGGTTCCTGCTCCAGGTGTGTTACTGAAGGTGCTGGTAGACTTGGAAGAAGAAACTGGAAGACGATGAGACACACTGGCTGGTACTGGAGTCCTGTTTGGCTGGGTCAGCTGATCTCCTGTAAAGTTTGATGCTGATGAACCAGACTGAACTGCAGACCCAAGACTAGGATGGGCAGTGCTGGCTGAGCTGACAGCAGGGGAACCGACTAGGTCCCGACATGCTTGTCACTGAGGGCATGGTGGTGAAGCCAGGTCTTCCTTGGGAAACGCTGCTCTGCCCGGGTGACAGGTGTAATACGGTTGGGGACGTCTGCTGCAAGGGCATCTGTCCACCCACAAGCTGAGGAGAGGCATGATTGGCTATCACTGGACTTCCAGAGGCAGCAAAGGTCTGCCCAGCCACTAACTGGACGGCAGTATTCTGGTTGTTAAGCATCTGTCCAGAATATGGTTGGTTGGTCCTGAGCATGTTGGAAGAGTTTCTGTTCAACATGACATGCTCTGAGGCCACTTGGCCAGAAATGAGCTGAGACGGTTGAGTCTGAAGAAGTTGCCCATTTATAGTCTGGACATGGTGTACCGAGTTGGAACTGACAGAAAGGCTTGTAGGTATGAGGAACTGACTTTGGGGTGTGTGAGGTTGGCCCATGGGGGAATGAATAACAATACTGCCCCCAGCGCTGCTCACGGCCTGTGAGGTGACTGGCTTTCTTGTGTTCTGTTGGTTTACAATATTCACAGACATGTGTGGACCAACTACTGAGCCCTGTGGTGAGCTTGCAGAAGCAAAAGAGATCCCTTGTTGGACATGGTGCTGCTGAATTCCCAAATTGTTCACATTGTATGTATTTTGCTGACCCATCTGGATAGGCTTTGGCTGTATATTAATTGGGACTTTATTTGAATTTGGTGCAAGACCCCTTTGTATGATGATGTTATGCACAGGTAAAGATGTTTGAAAATTTGTGCTGTTAAATGGAACCGTAACAGGCTGTGCTACTGGACTGGAACTGGAGTTCCCAAACAAGGAGTTGCCATTAGGTGTCTGTCTATGAACCAGGAGCCCACCACTCACATTTGATGGGGCTTGCTGCCCGCTGCCCTTTAATATGATTTGAGATCCATCTAGGTTATTAATAGTCATCATGGAAGGATGATTACCAAATGACCCAATTAATTGTATTTGACCAGAACCACTAATCTGACTGCTGTTAGACAAATGCTGGCTGGGAACACTGATCCCCCACATGTTGCATAAAGCCATGTTGTACACCCACTGTATTGCTTGCAAACGATGCTCCAACAGGCACATGCGTCACCCCTATAGGCTGCAGCGTCTGACCTGAGTAATTAGAAACATTAGAAGCCTGAGTAAAGGATGCTGATGAAGAAGGATGAAGCTGAGCTTGTGCAAACTGTTGGCTTGAACCTATACTGGCATCCAAATATGCCTCTTCTGCCAACGTCTGTTCAGTGATATTGGCCTCTTGCAAGGATTTCTGAAGAATGTCAAAAGGTTGGTCCTCAGTGAGATCAGGAAGAGGAGAAGATTCAAGTTCATCTTCAAGAAACTGAAGGCTACTTGAAAGTGGCAGTCCATCACTGGGCCCTTCTCCAAGCTGGTTGCTAACACCTTTGAGGGCTGACTTAGGATCAACATTCTAAAAAAATCAACAGGATGTTACATGGCATCTGTAACCTTTGAAAAGGATGCATACAAGTTAATCTTACTTTTGAATATGAATAAAGCATAACAGTCTGCTATTCAGGCACAACTCTCTAAACTGCTCACCTTATTCTGATATTTTATTTCCATAGTAATAATGCTTAATGTTATAAATATTGGCATCCATCATGCTGGTCAATTATTTTATAGAGAACAGACAGATAATATGAACACACTTAGGACTACTTGGAGCTTAGTTTCATTTTTTTGAGATACTGCCACAGACTCTATTTATTTATTTACTTGTTTATTTTTTGATTGGGGGGTCTTGCTCTTTTGCCCAGGGTGGAGTGCAGGATCCCAATAATAACTCATTGCTGCTGTGAACTCCTGGGCTCATGAGATCCTCCCACTTCAGCCTCCTGAGTAGCTGGGACTACTGGTGTATGCTACCACACCCAGCTAAATTTTTTCATTTTTGTTTTTTAGAGACAGGGTTTCACCATCTTTCCCAGGCTGATCTTGTAACTCCTGTGCTCAAGTAATCATCCTGCTTCAGCCTCCCAAAGCGCTGGGGTTACAGGCGTGAGGCACCATCCCCAGCCTCAGAGCATTCTTGGTATTTCCACTATACCTGACATGATGTGAAAAAAGTTGCCAATAAATACACATTGAATGAAGCAATGTGAAAAGTTAGAATTCATACTCACATGGGAGTAGGAGAGTTGGTAAATAAAAATCATTAATGTTGAGGGATAGGCTAAATATCTACCTTATGGGCTTAATGGTATCATACGTAGTGATTATTTGTTCAAAATGAATGTCAGAAATGCTACTGATTCACAAGCCTTACAGGAGATCAGTGTTGTGACAGAGATGTCTTGCATGATATGATCTTACGTACCTTACACACACGTGACTATTAAAAAGAACTGTCCATCCCAAGGACTTTCTGAACACCATTCCATTTTATAGGTGAAGAAAATATAGGTCCTGATGATAATAAGTTAATATTTACTGAGTACCATACCAAGTGATTTCAATGGTCTAGTCAATTCATTTTAACCACCCTCTGAGGTAATTCCATTATTATTCTGGTTTCATAAATGGGGAAATTGAATCTCACAGAGATTTAGTGATACATCTACGGTTACACGGCCAATAAGTGGTAGGGCAAGGTTTCAACCTTGGGCAGTACAACTCCTGACTACCAACCACAGCAGAACAAAGCAACTGAAAAGAGTAAGGGAACCTAAGGCTCAAACACAGTAATCTCGATACAAGTCTCCAGGCAGGACACCCCAACCCCCCAGGTCAGGTTTCTTATCTAGATGCTCCTAGAGGTTAAGAACATGGGGGCTATGCATGGTGGCTCACACCTGTAATCCCAGCACTTTAGGAGGCTGAGGTGGGTGGATCACTTGAGGTCAGGAACTCAAGACCAGCCTGGCCAACTGGGTGAAACTCCGTCTCTACTAAAAATACAAAAATTAGCCAGGCGTGGTGGCACATGCCTGTAATCCCAGCTACTAGGGAGACTGAGGCAGGAGAATCGCTTGAACTCAGGAGGTGGAGGTTGCAGTGAGCCAAGATTGCACCACTGCACTTCAGCCTGGGCAACAGAGCAAGACTTTGTCTCAAAAAAAAAAAAAAAAAAAGAACATGAGTTCCAGAGCTTGGTGGCCTGGGTTAGAATCCTAGCTCTGCAACTCATGGCTGTGTACTGTTTGGCCAAGTAACTTAACCTCTCTGTGCTTTAGTTTCTTTATCTCTAAAATATGGATGTTGGCAGGGTGCAGTGGCTCACACCTATAATCCCAGCACTTTGGGAGGTCAGGAGATCAACACCATCCAGGCCAACATGGTGAAACCCTGTCTCTACTAAAAAAAATTAGCTGGGCGTGGTGGTGCATGCCTGTAGTCCCAGCTACTTGGGAGGCTGAGGCAGGAGAATTGCTTGAACCCAGGAGGTGGAGATTGCAGTGAGCCTACCTAGATCATGCCACTGCACTCCAGCCTGGGCGACAGTGCGAGACTCCATCAAAAAAAAAAAAAAAGGATGTTAATAGAACCACTTCATGTAATCATTGAGAAGATTAAATGAGGTTAATACGTGTTTTGGGTTTCTTTTTTTGACATAGGGTCTCACTCTGTCACCTAGGCTGTAGTGCAGTGGCACAATCTTGGCTCACTGCAGCCTCCTACTCCTGGACTCAGGGGATCCTCCTGTCTCAGCCTTCTGAGTAGTTGGGACTACAGGCATGCACCACCATGCTCATCTACTTTTTTTTTTAATTTTAATTTTTTTTCTAGAGACAGGGTCTCACTATGTTGGTTGGTCTCGAACTCCAGATCTCAAGTAATCCTCCTGCCTTGGCCTCCTAAAATGCTGGGATTACAGGCATGGGCCGCCATGTCCAGTTGAGGTTAATATATGTAAAGCTCTTAATACCAAGCACATACTAAATGCTCAAGTGTTACTTATCTTTTTTTTTTCTCATTTAAGATGAAAACGATTTCTAAGTAACTATGAATTAAGAATAATTTCTTTAAAGCTTATTGTGGGCCAGGTACAGTGGCTCATGCCTGTAATCCCCACATTTTGGGAGGTCGAGGTGGGCAGATCACGAGTTCAGGAGTTTGAGACCAGCCTGGCGAGCATGGTGAAACGCCATCTCTACTAAAAATACAAAAAATTAGCCGGGCATGGTGGCGTGTGCCTGTAGTTGCAGCTACTTGGGAGACTGAGGCAGGAGAATTGCTGGAACCCGGCAGGCGGAGGTTGCAGTGAGTTGAGATCATGCCACTGCACTCCAGCCAGGGTGACAGAGCGAGACTCCGTCTCAAAAAAAAAAAAAAAAAAGCTTATTATGTAACAAGGTTTAAAACATTCTAATATGACTTTCTAGACTGTAACATTTCTGAGTCATTTTAGAAAGAATGCTGAGGCCAGGTGCAGTGGCTCACGCCTGTAATAAAGCGGAGATCACTTGAGGTTAGGAGTTCAAGACCAGCCTGGCCAACGTGGATAAATCCCATCTCTACTAAAAATACAAAAGTTGGCCAGGTGTGGTGGTGGGCACCTGTAATCCCAGCTACTAGGAAGGCTGAGGCAGGATAATTACTTTAACCCAGGAGGCAAAGGCGGAAGCTGCAGTGAACCAAGATTGTGCCATTGCACTCCAGCCTAGGCAACAGAGCAAGAGTCCGTCTCAAAAAAAAGAGAAAAAAAGTTGAAAGTTTAAAAGAATGGCAAGTGGATATACAGCTTGTCTTTTTATTATTCAGAAGGCAACCTCAGATAGCCTGTCTTATTATTATTTATTATTTTACTTTTTAAAAATAGAGATAGGGTCTTGTTACGTTGCCCAGGCTGGTCTTGAACTGCTGAGTTCAAACGATTCTCCCACCTGGGCCTCCCAAAGTGCTGAGATTACAGGTGTGAGCTACTGTGCCTGGCCATATAGCTTGTCTTAATTGGCTAAGTTAAAAATAGAAAATGTTTACATAATTCAATAGATTTTCTTCCTATATAAATTACAACAGGCTGGGCGCAGTGGCTCACACCTGCAATTCCAACATTTTGGGAGGCCAAGGTAGGCAGATTGCTTATGCCTAAGAATTTGAGACCAGCCTGGCTAACGTGGTGAAACCCTGTCTCTATTAAAAATACAAAAATTAGCCTGTGTGGTGGCACATGCCTATAGTCCCAGCCATTCGGGAGGCGGGAGGATCACCTAAGCCTGGGAGGTCGAGGCTGTAGTGAGCTATGATTGCACCACTGTACTCCAGCCTGGGTGACAGAGTGAGACCTCGCCTCAATAAAATAAAATAAAATAAAACACAACAGATAAGGTAGGGATTCTTATGATATAAAGGCAGTTAAAGGCTCAATTTACAAGGCATCAATGAGACAGAAATCATTTAATCATTGCTTTTAGTTTTCAATACTCACACTAGAGTTGGCAAAAATTGAATTTGAATTGGCTGCAGAATATCCTGCATTAGTCAAGTCATCATTGCTCTGCAAATATAGAAATTCAATAGGTGGTTACTACTTTAACTGTAAAGAAAAAACAAAATATGTGTCTGTGGTGTTCTGCACATTACTTACAGATTTATTACTAGGTCCATGTAGAAAATAGTTCAATGCTTGTGGGTCTCTAGAAAGAGAGAAAAAAAAGAGATGAAACAACAAACAAATATATACCTATATTTAGGATTAATTTTTACTAGAGTAAAAAGAAAATGATATATTATCTGAGTAAAATCCTCTCCCTATTTTAAAACAATTAGTAGTTTCAAAAATTTTTATCTTGTTTTTGTTGTGATATTGTGCCATTTGCTATTATTATTCATTTCTGCTTCCTGGGATTTATAAGAGAATAAATTTAATAAAGAATTACTTGCTGGGCGCAGTGGCTCATGCCTGTAATCCCAGCACTTTGAGAGGCTGAGACAGGAGGATCACTTGAGTCCAGGAGTTGGAGACCAGCCTGGACAACATGGCAAAACCCTGTATCTACAAAAAAAAAAAAAAAATAGAAAAAGTTAGCCAGGCATGGTAGTGCGAACTTGTAGTCCCAGCTACTTGGGAGGCTGAGGTGGGAGGACTGTGTGGGCCTGGGAGGTGGAGGCTACAGTGAGCTGAGACTGTGCCGCTACACTCCAGCTTGGGAGACAGAGTGAGGCAAAGAAAAAGAAAAGAAAAAAAAAGACCCCCATGTTAATCATGTCTCTTTGTTTCCCTACTAAACCTATGATTATTATTTAATTTTTACTTAAAATACCTACCAGGTTTTCATATGCTACTAGGTTGTTCTAGTGGTCAGCAAAGCCTCACACATTTGATTTACTCAGGTTTTGGAATAAGCATCTTACCCAATAAGATCAAGGAGACACGAGTCATCATCATCATCCATGACAACTATAAAGAAAAGGGAGAGGAAAGCACATTTCAGTGAAGTACATTAAAGGCAGCAGTATGAATGCAACGTAAAAGTATGCCTTACACTTTTCTGGATAAACAACTATGATTCATGGGACTTTTCCTCTAACTGCTTATTATTAATGTAATTTTTAACATTTTTGTGGTCATTTGAGAGATGAAGTATTCAATTTAAACTTTTTATTGAAAACAAACCCTTAACTTACAAGTCAAAAAAAAATCTAGACAAATCAGTCAGTTGGCAGCAAGTTCGTCACATGCAGATTCCCCCGAGGGGCTATAAACCATGAATAGTAACTTCCTCAAAATGTACGATAAACAAGGGGTGAAACAGTATTTATGTTTTAGAAAAGATCTCATAGACATAGAGGTCTTTTAATTTTGTGACTCAATGTTCCTAAACATGGTGCGCAATCTACATTTTTTTGCCGTATTCTGGCTATCTTTAGGAAGACAGGAAAATGGTTTTTCCTGCATTTAGAGAGAGAAGAGGGGGTCACCCTAGCTGCGGGCAGTCTCTGCAGGCTCTGGCCCGCAGGTCCTGCGTTCTCCCTCTGCATCGGGACCACGACTGTTCAGCTCCAAACAATCTACATCCCAACACTAGAACCCTTAAAGTAGAGAATCTCAACCAAAACGTTCACTCCAGCTCCAGGCCCTGAGGTCCCTCTCACCCCCGCCAGCGACAGCGTCAAGCTTAGCCAGTGAAATGACTGCTCTCGGCTGAAACAACAACAACTGCACAGATTCCAAGAGCGGCTCTCCCCAAAGACCAGGAAACTTACACTAGTGATCCGACACCCGGCAACACCACTTCACGCCCATTTTGAACCATGCGTGGCATAATTCACATCACGGAATGCCAGGGCCAAGAGTTCTGGAGCAGTTGGAAAGGGCAGTTGTGAACGGCAGCTGGACGGAGGAATGAAATCCTGAAGAGATGCCCAGAAGAGGGACACACCCGAAGAAGGCAGAAGGGACAGTCTCTACTTAATGCTTTTCCTCTGTTGAAACGGCATCTCTTCTCCAGTTCCCTCAGACTTCCCCCTAACAGTCACAAGGCCAAACTAATATAACATGTACTCTTGCCACATGGAAAGTAACTAGCTTTCCTCAGGAAGAGTCTGGAAGGGGGTAAGTACCCCCCACTGTGGGATCTTCCCCTTGGCTGATGAACTCCTTCAGCTGCTGAATGGTCTGGGAGATTACCAGCCCTGTGAGTAGAATCCAGTGGAGAGGAGAAATGATGGTTGAGAAAGGAGGAAGAAGGAGTGGGGAAAAAAAATGCGAAAAGGTGACTCCCAAGGCTGAAATCAACAAGGGCAGCTGTCTAAGTGAAGCCTGCTTTTTAAGACTCAGACTTGGAGTTACTCAGGGGCACACTGGCATGACTATACTATCGTAGCATGACTGTGGAGGAGTGAAGATGGGACAGAAAGGAAAAGCAGGAAAACGATCATCACACAGATACAGAGAAATCTGTGTGACGGTCTTCCCCTAAAATCCTGACGACATTTAGTAAGACAAAATTGTGTTAACCATGGCTCATCAGCATACCATAGGCTTGTCTCTCAGGCATCACAATCATATGGAATAAATTAGCCAAATATGACATACATTAAGCCTATAAAGCAGATATTACTTTTTTAACATGACCACTTAAACTGAATTCCCTTGTATCGTTTGTGAATTCATTTTTTTAAAGTGTCTGTCTCTGGAACAAACTAATTAATAAAAATGTAAGTGAAAAATAGCCTACACCAAAGCAAAACACTCCACAACTCTCCCAGCTTCCCTTCTTACTTGACACACTTGCCTAGTTCCTCTACTTGATGAGGTGCCCTAAGGGTTAAACAAACCCTGCGGCATGAGGTCAACTCCAGTCACTCCACTGAGGTGTCACTGCCACCAGCACTTTCAAGCACAGAGAACATCTGCAACCCCTAAGTTCAGAGTGACAAACTACTCCCTGATTGGTGCAAACGGAACCATTTTATAATATTGAGTGAGATTAAAAGCTATTATGCAACCTTCTCTACCAAACAAAACGGGGGGTACAAAACGTTTGGTTTGAAAGAAGGCTCCCTGGGGGATATGTCCCCCTATCAGCAGCGTCAGGAACTGCCAGGCAGGCCTTCTCCTCTGGTCTCAGTAGGGAGAACCCTAGGAGTCTTTACAGTCAGGGGCACCCTGAGAATTCTACTTTTTAAAGGGCCACACTCTCTTCTCACTTTAAACAGTTTCAAATTAAAAGAGATGACCCTTAGCCCTGTATTCTCCAGCTTTCAATAATGCCAGAATGTAGTCACAATAGGGCCTAATCCAGGGGTTCCTTTCACCAGGATGATCTATGGTGCATCAAAGTACATTTACAAAAGCAAAATTGCAAAAACTGACTATGATTTTAAAATGAGAAGATAGGCTGGGAGCGGTGGCTCACACCTGTAATCCCAGCCCTTTGGGTAGATCACCTGAGGTCAGGAGTTTGAGACATGGTCAACATGGCAACACTATGTCTCTAAAAATACAAAAATTAGCTGAGTGTAGTGGCACACGCCTGTAATCCCTGCTACTCGGGAGGCTGAGGAAGGAGAATGGCTTGAACCCGGGAGACGGAGGTTACAGTGAGCCGAGATCATGCCATTGCACTCCAGCCTGGATGACACAGCGAGACTCCATCTCGAATAAAATAAAAATAGATAAAATGAGAAGATAATCTGAAGATCAGACACTAATGACACAAAAGTGAAGAATTCTGTTTTCTCTGGGAAGATTCTCCCTTTACTTCTGGACTCCTGTTAAGGCTCTTTTCTCATTCAAGTAACAACCCTGGAATCCCTAGATGGGTGGCTGACCCCAGGTGGATTTTATGAGGCTAAGGAGAAATCCTTGGATGAGTGGTTGGAAACTATTTCTTGGCCCAACAGATGTGAGCAAGATGTATTCCCCTCTGTAAATAGCAGGCCTCAACACTGGGATTTGTTGTGGAAGGAACGGGGCTGTAGGCACCGCAAGAATTCAGAAATCACTGCCCTGAACAGCTGACTAGCTCTCTTAAAAAATTAAAGCTAGCTGGGCACGGTGGCTCATGCCTGTAATCCCAGCACTTTGGGAGGCTGAGGCCGGGTGGATCACAAGGTCAGGAGTTCGAGACCAGCCTGACCAAAATGGTGAAACCCCATCTCTACTAAAAATATTAAATTTAGCTGGGTGTGGTGGTGCGCAACTGTAGTCCCAGCTACTTCAGAGGCTGAGGCAGGAGAATCACTTGAACCCAGGAGGTGGAGGTTGCAATGAGTCACGATCACGCCACTGCACTCCAGCCTGTGACAGAGCAAGACTCCGTCTCAAAAAAAAAAAAAAAAGAGGAACAGAATAGAATAGAACAGAATAAAAGAATACAAAAACAGAATACTAGAGTAGAATGCTAGTAATAGAATACTAGAGTAACACATGGGACAATTTTTTTTAATGTCTTGGGGTGGGAAATGTCTAAAGATGTCATAAGACACAAGTCATACAAGATTGACAAAGTCAATGACATAAAATGTAAAACTTCTGCATCATAAAAGAAAAACACATCATAAGCAAAGCCAAGGACAAATAAACAAAAATAACTTGGAAAAATACCTCCAATTCATACCACAGAGGG
Source organism: Ateles fusciceps (assembly GCA_036589455.1). Taxonomy (NCBI): domain Eukaryota; kingdom Metazoa; phylum Chordata; class Mammalia; order Primates; family Atelidae; genus Ateles; species Ateles fusciceps. The sequence continues at coordinate 4,646,733 of JAZHEH010002241.1, forward strand.
CTTTTCTTCCTAATACATAAAGAGCTCCTATACATAAGGAAAGTTCTTTATCAGGATCTGTCCAGAATATCAGTCAAAGATTTAATTGGTTTATGAGCAATCAATTCACAAAAAAGGAAACACAAGTAGCTCCTAAGCATATAAAATAATCAACCTTACTTACAATAGGAGAAATATAAATTAATATTGCAGTGAGATACTGCATGTCCTGTCAGATTGACAAAGATAAATAAGTTGGATGAAGGATTACGCTGGCAGGAAGTGGGGGAAAGAGGAACTTTTATACACTGACCAGATACAGAATCATATAACCTCTAGTGAGGGCAGTTTAGCAATGTCTTTCAAAATCTTAAGTGCATAAATCAGCTTACCAAGCAAATCCATTTCCAGGTATTTGTCCTGCAGATATCCTTTTTTAAAACACACTTTTGTTTTAGAGGTGTGGTCTCTCAATGTTGCCCAGGCTGGACTTGAACTGCTGGGCTCAAGAGATCCTTAACCCCCTAAGTAGCTGGGTCTACAGGTGTGTGCCAGCACAACCAGCTGTCAGGTGGGTATTCTTGCACATGTGCCAAATGATATGTATATAAGGATATCCAGGGCAGTATTACTATTATTATTAGTTGTATTACTGGTTTTAACAAAGGACTGCAAAACCCTAGATGTCATGGGGTGGGTATCAGGTTTCTTTCTGGGGCAATAAAAATGTTCCTGAACCTGCTTGTCAATGTAGTGAGACCCCCATCTCTACAAAACATTTAAAAATGAGCTGGGTGCGGTGGTGCAAACCTGTAGTTCCAGCTACTTGGAGGCTGACGTGGGAGAGTTGCTTGCCTGAGCCTAGGTCAAGGCTGCAGTGAGCTATGATTACACCACCGCACTCCAGTGGAAGCAACAGAGCCACACTCTGTTTCTAAAAAAAAAAGGGTCTTGAATTAAACCACTGAGTTTAAAAGGGTGAATTTTACGGTATGTAAATTATATCTTAATTTTAAAAACTGTCTTAAAAACCCTAAGTGTCTATAATTAGATGTCCTGGTTAAATTAGTTATGGTTTACTTACATAGTGGAATATTCTTCAGTCATTAAAACTAATGAGGCAGTTTTAATCATACTGACTTGGAAGGATATACGGTAAATGAAAAAAGAAAGGTACAGAATAGTATGTGCATTATGTTCCCAAATGCATGGGGGGGGACACACACACACACACACACACACATATATATACATACACGCACATATATGATGTGTGTGTAAATGTATAGACCCTAAAATGAAGCACAAGTAACCAGTGACCTTAGTTGCTTGTGGGAAGAAAACAGGGTGACGGGGGAACAGAGGAAGATGCGTTCTTTATATGGTCCTTTTGTACCTTTTGAAATTTGTGCCACATGCATGTAAGATCTAATCAAAAAAGAAATACACTTAATAAAACAAGGGGAAGGAGACAAAATGATCCCTGAAGTACAACAACCTCAAGGCAGTTTAGCCGGTGTGGTAGCGCCTGCCTTTAGTCCCAGCGACTTGGGAGGCTGAGGTCAAGAGGATCACTCCGGCCCAGCAGGTGAAGGTTACAGTGAGCCGTGATCTTGCCACTGCACTCCAGCTTGGGCAAAAGTGCTAAACTCTATCTCAAAAATAAATAAATAAATAAATAAAATTTAAAAAGAACCTCATATAAAGCTCACTCTCCTTAAGTATACCAAATAGACCAAATACTCGGAACTTTTTTTTTTTTTTAAGAGACAGGGTTTCATTATGTTGCCCAGTCTGGCCTTGAACTTCTGGGCCCAAGCAATCCTCCTCCTCCAGTCTTCTGAGTAGCTAGGATTATAAGTACATGCTACAGTACCCAGCTAAATACTTAGAACTTTATTTATTTATTTATTTTTTATAGAGATGAGGTCTCACTATGTTGCCCATGCTGGTCTTGAATTGCTGCACTTAAGCGATCCTCTACCTCAGTCTCCCAAAATGCTGGGATTACAATTACCATGCCCAGCCCTTACTGGCCTCCAGATTAAGCTACATCAGCTGTCTTAAAAGAAATACTGTATCTGGCCGGGCGCGGTGGCTCACGCCTGTAATCCTAGCACTTTGGGAGGCCGAGGTGGGTGGATCACCTGAGGTCAAGAGTTCAAGACCAGCCTGGCCATCATGGTGAAACCCCATCTTTAAAAAAAAAAAAAAAAAAAAAATACTGTATCTTTAAAACAGTTTTAACTTAATTAAGCTCACAGAAAAACTTAAAAGATTGCCAAGGCAGAGATATAATGGACTTATTTTTTTTTTTCACACAGAGGGAGAAAATCTAAGGTCTCATTAAGAAACATATTGGTTGCAAGAACAGATATTTCAGGAAAGCTAGCTCAGCAAATCAGCTAGCTTTGCCTATTTAAGATATTCTGGCCAGTAGCAATGGAAGAGACCAAACTTGACCCTTATAGCCTGGCCAACATGGTAAAACCCCAATTCTACTAAAAATACAAAAAAATGAGCCAGGAGCAGTGGCACAAACCTGTAATCCCAGCTACTATGGAGGCTGAGGCACGAGAATTGCTTGAACCAAGGAGGCGGAGGTTGCAGCGACCCAAGATCACGCCACTGCACTCCAGCCTGGGTGACAGAGTGAGACCCTGTCTCAGCGGTAAGGGGAAAAAAAGAGTCATAAAACAGGATTTAAAAGACTGCACAAACTGAAATTTGGTATGTGACCACTATTACAAATATTTTTGTTTCCTCCCTTATCTGATTCTGTTCTTTTTTCTTTCAAAAATATAGCCTAGTGGCTGAGGCAGGTGGATCACCTGAGGTCAGGAGTTCGAGACCAGCCTGGCCAACATGGTGAAACCCCTGTCTTTACTAAAAATACAAAAATTAGCTGGGCATGGTGGCGCATACCTGTAATCCCAGCTACTCAGGAGGCTGAGGCAGGAAGGAAAATCGCTTGAACCTGGGAGGCGGAGGCTGCAGTGAGCCGAGATCGTGCCACTGTACTACAGCCTGGGAAACACACCGAGACTTCGTCTCAAATATATACACACACATACACTATATATGTATTTTTATATACCTATACATATGTATAGGTATATATAGCCTAGTGAAGATGTTGACTAATAAGCTGAAACTTTAGAAGACTACCCAGAGGCCTGGCACGGTGGCTCATACCTGCAATCCTAGCATTTTGGGAGCCGAGGCAGGCAGCAGATAGTTTGAGCTCAGGAGTTGAAGACCAGCCTGGGCAACATGGTGAAACCCTGCCTCTATAAAAAATACAAAAAAATGAGCCGGGCATGGTGGTAAACAGCTGTAGTCCCAGCTACTTGTGGGGGACTGAGGCAGGAGGATGGCTTGAACTTGGGAGGTCGAGACTACAGTGAGCCGAGATTGCGCCACTGCACTTCAGCCTGTGTGACAAAGTGAGACCCTGTCTCAAAAAACAAAACAAAACAACTAGAGTCAATACAAGATACTCACCAAAAAACTACTGACATTTGCTCTACTTGTATTAACTTGGTATAACATGTCATAATTTCCCAATAATTTACAAACAAATTTACCTCTAAAAGGTACTGAGGTTAGCAAAGGGATTACTGAGAGATTTCAAACAGACATGAACTATGAAACAGTTGCAGTCTTCAAAATCACATTTTTACTTCCTGACCTATTGAAGGTAAAATGAACCGCAGTCACTTTATTTTTACTCACGTATTTACTATTTCCAGTGTGCTTCATTCTCTTAAGTAAATTCAGATTTCCACCTGGTATCATTTTACTTCTCCTGAAAGGAATCCTTTAATATTTTTTTGTAGTGCAGGTCTCTGCTGATGAATTCTTTCAATTTTGACGTATCTTTAAAGAGTGTGAAACAGGTGTGGTGGCTCACGTCTTTAATACCAGCACTATGGGAGGCCAAAGTGCGTAGACTGCTTGAGTCCAGGAGTTTAAGACCAGCCTGGGCAACATGTAAAAACCCCATCTCTACAAAAAATAAAACAATTAGCTGAGCATGGTGGTACTCGCCTGTAGTCCCAGCTACTCAGGAGGCTGAGGTGGAAGGATCACCTGAGCCTGGGGAAGTTGAGGCTGCAGTGAGCCGTGATTGTGTGACTGCACTCTGGCCTGGGCGACAGAGATTCCGTCCCCCTCCCCCAAAAAAGTGTCTATCTTGCCTTCATTTTTGAAATATATTTTCATTGGGCATACTGTTAAGATTGAAAGGGTTTTTTCTTTTCCTTTCAGTTCTTTAAACATACTGATGTACTGTTTCTCATTTGCATATTTCCACAGAAAAGTCTGCCACCATTCTTACCTTTCTTATTTTCATAATGTGTCTTTTGTTCCTCTGGACACTTTAAATATTTTTCTCTCTACCACTGGTTTTAAGCAATCTGATTATGAAATGCTTTGGTGTAGTTCTCTTCATGCTTCCAGTCTTTGCAGTTCACTAAGCTTCTAGAATCTACAGGTTTATAGTTTCCTTCCAATTTAGAAAAATTTCAGCCATTAATTTTTTCAAATATTTTGTGCCCCCTCCTCCTTTGGGGACTGCAATTACACTTACATTATTAGACTGTTTGAAGTGTCTCACAGCTCAATGATGCTGTATTTTCTTTCAGCCTTTTATTTTTTAATTGAATTTATTTACTTTCTTGAGATAGGGGTTTTGCTCTGCTGCTCAGGATGCAGTGCAATGGCAGGATCACGGCTCACTGCAGCCTTGACCTCCTAGGCTCAGGTGATCCTCCCACCTCAGCCTCCTGAGTAGGTGGGCCCACAGGTGCCTGCCATCATGCCCAGCTAATTTCTGTATTTTTTGTAGAGACAGGGTTTTGCCATGTTGTCCAGGCTGGTCTTGACTTCCTGGGCTCAAGCTATCCCCCCGCCCTGGCCTCCTGAAGTGCTGGGATTACAGGTATGAGCCAACACGCTCACACGCCTTTTTAGTCTTTTAATCTCCCTGGCTTTCATTTAGGATAGCTTCTATTCATATGTCTTCAAATTCATAAATCTTTTCTTCTGCAGTCTCTAATCTTTTAATCCCATCCAGTGCACTTTTATTTTAAAACAGTGTATTTTTCGTCCTCCAGAAGTTCAATTCAGGTCTTTTTAACATATTCCGTCATTATTATTAAAAAAAATTTTTTTTGCTTTGTTGTCTTGGCCCAGGATGAGATTCCGTGTCATTATTTGTTTAATCTTTTCACTACTTTCTTGAACTTATGCAAGATAGTAACAACTGAAAACAGTTTTTTTTGAAGAGACAGGGGTTCACCATGTTGCTCAGGGTGGTTTTGAACTCCTGGTCTCAAGTGATCCTCCTGCCTTGGCCTCCCAAAGTGATGGGATTACAGGCATGAGCCACCATGCCTGGCTAATTTTTGTATTTTTTGGAGAGACAGAGTTTTGCCATGTTGCCCAGACCGGTCTCACACTCCTGGCCTCGAGTGATCTGCCTGCCTCCGCCACACAAAGTGTTAGGATTACAGGCATGAGCCACCTCATCTGGCCAACTTTTTAATGATTAATTCTATCACTTGTATCATTTCTGAGTCTGTTTCTATTGATTGATCTTTTTGTTGTTATTGGTCTCAATTAAGGGTGGTATTTTATGCTTCTTTGCATGCCTGGTCATTTTTTATTGGATGTCAGACATTGCTAAGTTTACATTATCAGGTGCTGCTTATTTCCCAACACAATTAAGTTACTTTACAAAGTTTCTTTACAAAGAGTCTGATCCCTTTAAGGTTTGCCTTTAAGCTTTGTCAATCTTTAGTCTAGGTTTCATTTTGCCCTGTATTGAGGCAATAAATGCCCTATGAGTACTTCATTTGATGTCCTATGAATTACAAGGATTTTTGCTCTCTTCAGATGGGAACACAAACTATTCTCTGCCCTATGTGAGCTGCAATAGTGTTCTTTCCCAGAACTACCTCAGTTATCAGCTGAAACCCTGAGAAAGACACTCTGTAGATCTCCAGAGTTTTCTCTCTGTGTAGTGTTCTCTCTCTCTTCTGGTACTCTGCCCTGTGAATTTAGGCCATTTTAACCTCCCAGCAACACCAGCTCAACTCAGGGATTATCAGCCTTCCTGTGTGTTCCTCCTTCCTGAGCTATGGCAAGGCAACTCTCTTGACAGTAAGCTGGATCAATTGCAGGGCTCATCTTATCTTCTTCTCTCAGGAGTCACTCTCCTCTGCTGCCTGATATCCAGTATCTAAAAAAACCATTGTTTCATATATTGTGTCTGATTTTTAACTTTTTACACAGTAAGTTAAATCCAGTCCCAGTTACTCAATTTTGGCCCCATAGTCATTTGTAAGGTCTTTTTTTTTTCTTTTTTTCTGAGATGGGAGTTTCACTCTTGTGATGCCCAGGCTGGAGTGCAATGACGTGATCTCAGCTCATGCAACCTCCACCTCCCTGGTTCAAGTGATTCTCCGACCTCAGTCTCCTGAGTAGCTGCTGACTACAGGTGTGCGCCACCACACCCGGCTAACTTTTGTATTTTTAGTAGAGATGCGGTTTCACCATGTTGGCCAGGCTAGTCTCGAACTCCTGACCTTGTGATTCACCTGTCTTGGCCTCCCAAAGTGCTGGGATTACAGGCATGAGCCACCCTGCCCTGCTGCATTTATAAGGTCTTGAACCAAATCTCTTGAACGGGTTATATGAGTTTATCTGCAGAGATTATAGGATCAGAGTATCCAGAAAGAGGGAGGATAGGAGAAAGGAAGGAGGAAGGAAGACAGATATTTAAATTGTTTACACAGTTTTCCCCCTGTGCCTCCTTTTGTTTTCTACCCTTAGGGAATGAGACAGGCTCCTTCTTTAATTCCTATTTCTAATACAGCTGTTCAATGGGTATCAAGAATATTCATTATTCATTTAACAAACATTAGCACGAGGTACTATTCTTGGGGCTGGGAATGTAATATGACATAAACGTAGTAACAAATGTAAAAATCCTTCACATTTTGTGGAACAGAAGAAGCAAGGCTGAAAAGTGAACTACTGTGTTTGAGCAAACTGTTTTCCAATGAGTGTCATCAGCAAAAAGTTATGCCATGAATAGCCACTTACGCAGGGCAAATAGCTATTCATGTCAATAGGGATATAAAGTATTGTGATCTTATTCTTTTTACTATACTGTAATTGTTCTGTGCTGTTAAGTTCTGTAAGACTTCACCTTCTGGCATGGTTCCCGTTTTGAAGGAACTCTCTTTTGGAAGACAGACATGCAACAATTCATTACCATTGCAATGTGAGAAGTGCTACAATTTTTGGCAGGAGTTCCCAAGCTTCTTCAGGTGAAATCGCTGAGCTTTTTGTGAAATAATATGACGTTTTGCTAGAAGAAAACATGACAATATTTTCACAATTATATCCATTTGTGGTGAAAAACAGCTGTCAAACTCAGCATGATTGGCTTTAAGTTTTTTAGTTATTATTCAACCAAAAATTTCTTAATTTATTTTGTCACCAGCTAAAGCCTTCTATAAGCAAGGAGGAGAAGGTGGAAAAGAGTGAGACAAATTATTAGAAGAAAAACTTAGAAATTTAAAATTTTGGCCAGGCACAGTGGCTCACACCTGTAATTGCAGCACTTTGCGAGGCCGAGGTGGATCACCTGAGGTCAGGAGTTCGAGACCAGCCTGGCCAACATGGTGAAACTCTGTCTCTACTGAAAATACAAAAATCAGCCAGGTGTGGTGGCACGAGCCTGTAATCCCAGCTACTCGGGAGATTGAGGCAGGAGAATTGGTTTGAACCCGGGAGGCGGAGGTTGCAGTGGGCCAAGATCGTGCCATTTGCACTCCAGCCTGGGTGACAGAATGAGATTCTGTCTCAAAAAAATAATAAAAATAAAAATTCCCAGCTGGTCTACATCTGTAATACCAGTACTTTGGGAGGTTGAGGCAGGCAGATCGCTTGAGATCAGGAGTTCGAGACCAGGCCTGGGCAATATGGTGAAAGTCCATTTCTACAAAAAATTAGCTGGGTATGGTGGCTTGGGCCTGTGGTCCCAGCTACTCAGGAGGCTGAAGTGGAAAGACTGCTTGAGCCCGGAGGGTGGAGGTTGCAGTGAGCCATGAATGCACTACTACACTCCAGCCTGGGCAACAGAGAGAGAGAGAGACCCTGTCTATAAAAAAAAAAAAAAAAAAAAAAAAAAATTGGCTGGGCACAGTGGCTCACGCCTGTAATCCCAACACTCTGGGAGACCGAGGCAGGTGAATCACCTGTCAGGAGTTCGAGACCAGCCTGGTCAACATGGTGAAACCCTGTCTCTACTAAAATACAAAAAAATTAGCCAGGTGTGGCAGCGGGCACCTGTAATTGCAGTTACCCGGGAGACTAGGGCAGGAGAATAACTTGAACCCAGGAGGCGGAGGTTGCCATGAGCCAAGATCATGCCACAGCATTCCAGCCTGGGCAACAAGAGCAAAACAGCAAAACTCCATCTCAAAAAAAAAAAAAAAAAAAAAGTTTCCCAGAGTTGGAAAAGACAATTAACATAGGCAATATACGACCTCACAAAATAAAGAATTTGAAAGTCTTTAAACTGCTTTAATTCTTACTTGAAGTAGCAGTGAGATGGGGCAGAAATAAGCCTAACAGCAGCCATAAAAAAGGATGAGTTCATGTCCTTTGCAGGGACATGAATGAAGCTGGAAACCGTCATTCTCAGCAAATTAACACAGGAACAGAAAAGCAAACACCCCGCATGTTCTCTCTCATAAGTGGGAGGTGAATAATCATAACACATGGACACAGTGAGGGGAACATCACATACTAGGGCCTGTGGGCGGGGGTAGGGGACTAAGGGAGGGATAGCATTAGGAGAAATGCCTATGTAGATGACAGGCTGATGGGTGCCACAAACCACCATGGCACATGTATACCTATGTAACAAACCTGCACATTCTGCACAGTATCCCAGAACTTAAAGTATATTAAAAATAATAATAATAAATAAAAGAAATAAGTCTAACATATTAAGCAATCCAGCTGGCAAAACAATGTGCTGTAACATGGGGGTAAGAGTGACCAACCATGAAGAGGGCTGGGCAGAATTTCTGGCAAGGCTTTCCAGAGGCTGGGACACAGTGTCAAGAACATTGAATTTGGAAGTCACCTGGGTTGTTTTGGATATTGACAGTTACTACGCATGTGATGATGAACAAGCTTCAACCTCTGGGTCCTGTTTCCCATTTCTTAATGAACTTAATAGACCACATCAGTGACTTTTTAACTTTGGGACCCAGTATTCTTTGAGGTATCCAGGAGCTGTGGTGGAGGCACTCTTGACACTCCTACCTCTCCCCCACACATACCCTTCAGCTGAGTAGCTCAACTCTTACTCAACTGCAAGAAAAAAGTTTGAAAATCATTTAACTTTACCAGCTCCCAAACTCCCAAAACTCCAGGAACTCCATAACTTGTCATCTATTAAAAAGAAATGACCATCAACAGTGGTCAGTCTGGCAATGGAAACAGGCATCCGTGAAAATCAAGACATCCTAGATTATTTTAGAAAGCAAGAGAATAATAAATATAAGGCCCATATTTCATTAAGATAAACTCTAACGGCTGGATGCAGTGGCTCACGCCTGTAATCACAGAACTTTGGGAGGCCGAGATGGGCAGATCACCTGAGGTCGGGAGTTTGAGACCAGACTGACCAACACGGTGGAACCCCATCTCTACTAAAAATTCAAAATTAGCTGGGCATGGTGGCACACGCCTGTAATCGCAGCTACTCGGAAGGCTGAGGCAGGAGAATTGCTTGAACCCCGGAGGTGAAGGTTGCAATGAGCTGAGATTGCGCCTTGCACTCCAGCCTGGACAACAAGGGCAAAACTCTGTCTCAAAAAAAAACTCACACAAAAAAAAAAACAAAAAACAAACAAACAAAAAAACATGAAAAGCCAGATGAGCCCAGTGGCTCCTGGTTGTAATCGCAGCACTTTGGGAGGTCACGGTGGGTGGATTGCTTGAGTTAGGCGTTTGAGACTAGCCTGGGCAACATGGTGAAACCCTGTCTCTACTAAAAATACAAATACTAGCTAGGCATGGTGGCACATGCCTGTAGTCCTAGCTACTTGGGAGGCTAAGGTGGGAGGATCAATGGAGCCCAGGAGGTGGAGGGTGCAGTGAGCCAAGATGCACTCCAGCCTGGCCAACAGAGTAAGTCCTCCTCATCTCAAAAAAAAAAAAAAAAAAAAAAAAGGCCAGGCGTGGTGGCTCATGCCTGTAGTCCCAGCTGAGGTGGGCAGATCATGAGGTCAGGAGTTTGAGACCAGCCTGACCAACATGGTGAAACCCCATCTCTACTAAAAATACAAAAATTAGCTGGGCATTGTGGTACATGCCTCTAATCCCAGCTACTCAGGAGGCTGAAGCAGGAGAATCACTTGAACTGGGGAGGTGGAGCTGAGATCACACCACTGAACCCCAGCCTGGGCAACAGAGCAAGACTCTACCTCAAAAACAAAACAAAACATTAGCCAGGTGTGGTGGCACATGCCTGTGGTCTCAGCTACTGGGGAGGCTGAGGTGAGAGGACTGCTTGAACCCAGAAGGTAAAGGTTGCGGTGAGCTATGGTTGCTCCACTGCCCTAAGCAACAGAGTAAGACTCTATTTCAAGAAAACAAAAAGCATGGATTCCTGTCCTCCTCCATCCCAATCCTGGAGATTCTGATTCACCAGGAATCTGGGGTTACTAGTTGCCCTTGGGAAAATTTCAGGCAAATTGGGGAACCAGTTCCAGGTCTGAGTGAAGTCAGGTGGAACCTGCAAACAAGGGCCTCTGGTTGACTCAGAAACACAAACTGAGACTCCAACTCTCCAAACTTAAGGGACGAATCCCGTTTCTTGGCAATCTGACTGGAGGAAAGATGCTGTGGGCAAAATCTATTTGGGAATGCATCACCCTAAGCCACCTTCAGTATCAATCTCTTTCTACTCCTTCCCCCAAATAATTCCTCTACTTCTTCCTTCTCTTTAGCACACTGACTCATATTCACATTAGAAAGTCAGCTCCGTCAGGGCAGAGGTTTGTGTCTGTTCACCAATGAACACTGGCACCCAGAATAGCACCTGGCACATCATAGGAGCTCAGGAAACATTTTAAAAATGAACTTATCACTCTTTCGAATGTGTTGGTCACAAGATAGCAAACCTGCACACAGGGAAAGTGTGTTTATTCACTTTTCCTTGAAAACTTCAGTTTTCCAAGAAAGCACAGTTTTCTTACTTTGGAGACCAGGTTACTCCTTTAGGAGAACAAGCTAAAGTGGAAAACAAAGAACTTGATTTAAGCTGAGAACATACAATAGGGCTAAAGTTATTGTTCACTATTCCCCACCCTCTCTTTTAGCCCACTGCCACTCTCCTAGCCTCCACACACAGTGATGCACACTTTCCCAGCATCTGTCCTGGTCCAGGTGACAATTTCTTTACCTCTCCCATGTCTACTGAAAATACAACCATTATTCAAAACTTGGTTTGGATCTGATCTCTGTGAATCTTTCTCTGACAACCCCAGCTGTTTTTAGAATTCTCTGCTCAGAATTCTGAAAGCAGCAACCACATCTTTGGACACTGATCAGACAATGCTCTCTGTGATTATTATGCTTATCTTCTGTTCCCAATTAAAGCAGGGCCCAGGCTGGGCATAGTGGGATCCCACCTGTAATCCGAGCATTTTGGGAGGCCGAGGCAGGAGGATCGCTTGAAGTCAGGAGTTCAAGACCAGACTAGGCTACATAGTGAGACCCGATTAAAAAAAAAATCAGAGCCCAAATTTAAATGAATACACACACCATAAAGTGCTATGAGAGTGCTGATGAGGGAGCATTTAATTCTTCCATCCCAAAGGCAGGCAACTTTTAGACTGTATGGTTTTTTGGCATCAGTGAGCTGAATATACTGGCCCATTCCAATAGGCACTAGTTAGCCTCATTTTTATCTCCACCCACACCACTTGTCCCTGTAAGAAACCCTTAGTTCTCTGCTACTCTGACCACTTGATGTCCCCAAAACTTATCCGTTTTTCAATTATTTGACTTTGCACATTCCTTTTACTTAAAAGACATTCCCACCAACCTCCAAGCAGTCAACTGACAATGCCTACTTATCTTGAAGGTCTTGAGTAAAATGATACTACCTTTCTTTAGTTTTATTTAAATCCTGAAGCAAAATTCATTATTCACTTATTTATATCCCTAGAGGACATCTGACATCTTAACAGCACCTGACACATGTATGACAATACAACCACGTACCCCACAACAACCTTTCATATACAGTGGACTTCATATATGATGGTGGTCCCATAAGAGTATAATACGATATTGTTAGTGTACCTTTTCTGTGCGTTGATAGGTTTAGACGCACAAATGCTTACCATTGTGTTATGGCTGCCTACAGTATTCAGTATAGTAACATGCTGCACAGCCTTATGCCTGGGAACAACAGGCTATACCATATAGCTTGGGTCTGCAGTAGGCTAGATCATCTAAGTTTGTGTAAGTGTACTCTGATGTTCACAAGATGATGAAATTGCCTAGCAACGAATTTCACAGAATGTATCCTCATCATTAAGCAACACAACACTATAAGTGGTTTTTCTGACTTCTCCATTGGCTTATCAGTTCCATGAAAGCTGGATGAGTTTCCTTTCATCTCTGTGTTAGCAGAGTTTGGTGCAATGCCTGATACATACCTGCCTAATAACTGTTTACTCAATTCAATTACATTCCTAAGGTTCTGGTCTCCAAAGGACATTTTTAGGGGTAATGTCAGTTACTAATTTACTTTCCAAGAATATACACCAAGGCTACATGTGAGCACTTTTTCACAATGGTACACCACAGGATTTGGGATGCAGGTTGGTCCTCCATGGTCCAGGATCCACTGGCTGAGGCTGGACCCTTATTAGTCAGTCAGGCATCTATTGAGCCAGTGTAGAAAAAGTAAGGAATCAACTGATTTCCCACATCTGCTCCAAAAAGACAATTCACCTCCCTCAGGCATAAGGAAATACTGTTTTTAAAGATGCACAGAATAAAACATTGTGTGTCTTTTCATTGATATTTAATCCATTTAATATTTAACAAACCTCCTTAAAAAGGTATTTATGTGCTGAACATAAATATAAAATAATTATTTGACATTTCCAAACATTTAGCACAGTGATTTATTATGTTAGTAATAGTTGTGTTCATTAAAAGACTCGGAAGTAAATGTCTTAAGTTGAAGAATTTCTGACACAGCCAGGTATGGCTTTAAGGTCTAGTGAGGATACTCACTAGACCTTAAAGGTAAGACAACTCAGGCCGGGTGCGGTGGCTCACGTCTGTAATCCCAGCACTTTGGGAGGCCAAGTTGGAAGGATTATTTATGTGCAGGAGTTCAAGACCAGCCTGGGCAACATAGTAAGACCCCCATCTCTATTAAAACTAAAAGCTAAAAGAGCCAAAAGTAAGTCTTACTTATATATTCTCCATAAAAACTATCTGAATATTAAACAGAAACTCGTCTGATACTTATCTGATTTCTAGTTTTATTGAGAAAAATACTTATGCATGTGTGTGTATATTTTTTTCCTGAGATAAGGTCTTGCTCTATTGCCCAGGCTGGAGTGCAATGGCTCTAAGTAATTCTCCTACCTCAGCCTCCCAAGTAGCTGGAACACAGGTGCATGCTGCTGTGCTAATTTTAAAAAAATTCATACAGAAGGGATTGCTCACCATGTTGCCCAGGCTGGTCTCAAACTCCTGGCCTCAAGCAATCCTCTTGCCTTGGCCTCCCAAAGTGATTACAGGTGTGAGTCACGATGCCCAGCCTGATGATATAGTTTATTAAACAAAATGGAGATTTATGTAAGTCACTTATGTTTTTCCTAATGCAAAGATAATTTATTTGTTAATTTCTTTTTTTTTTTTTCCTTTTTTTACCTGGTAACTTTAATTTTTTTTTTTTTTTTTTTTGAGATGGAGTACACTGTCACCCAGGCTGGAGTGCAATGGCACAATCTTGGCTCACTGCGACCTCTGCCTCCTAGGTTCAAGTGATTCTTCTGCCTCAGGCTCCAGAGTAGCTGGGATTACAGGCACCTGCCATCATACCCCGCTAATTTTTGTATTTTTGTAGAGATGGGGTTTCATCATGTTGGCCAGGCTGGTTTTGAATTACTGACCTCAGGTGATCCACCTGCCTCGGCCTCCCAAAGTGCTGGGATTACGGGTGTAAGCCACCACGCCCAGCCGACTTTTTATTTTTGTTTATTTATTTTTTTTGAGACGGAGTCTCACTCTGTTACCCAGGAGTGCAGTGGTATGATCTCGGCTCACTACAATCTTGGCCTCCCGGATTCAATCAATTCTCCTGCGTCAGCCTTCTGAGTAGTGGGCATTATAGGTGTGTGCCACCACATCTGGCTAAATTTTGTATTTTTAGTAGAGACAGGGTTTTACCATGTTGGCCAGCCTGGTCTTGACCTCCTGACCTCAAGTGATCTGCCCGCCTCGGCCTCTCAAAGTGCTGGGAGTACAGGCGTGAGTCACCACGCCCAACCTATTTTAGATAACATTTTAAATGAAGTAAAAGCAATAATGCTACCAACATGGTATTTTCCACTTTTACAGACAATGGACATTTTTGTACGATGACAGTTATAAACAGTAAAAAAGATGGGTCACTGCTGTTTGCATCCCTAGCCCGTAGTCAAAACATTCACTGAAAGGCAGTATGGTAAAAATTGAGCTATTAAAGTCAAAACGGCCTACTAGTAGTACACCATTTATTTTTTCTTTTTTCTTTTCTTTTCTTTTTTTTTTTTGAGACAGAGTCTGGCTCTGTCACCCAGTCTGGAGTGCAATGGTGTGATCTCGGCTTACTGCAACCTCTGCCTCCTGGGTTCAAGTGATTCTCTTGCCTCAGCCTCCTGAGTAGCTGGGATTACAGGTGCCCGCCACCACACCTGACTAATTTTTGTATTTTTAGTAGAGATGGGGTTTCACCATGTTGGTGAGGCTGGTCTCGAACTCCTGACCTCGTGATCTGCCCACCTCGGCTTCCCAAAGTGCTGGGATTACAGGCGTCTGAGTCACCTCACCCGGACGTATATTTCTTTTATTAAGCATCAGTATTAGCGATCCGGTTAAAACTATTATGAAAACTCTTGAGTCTGCTCTTTGTCAATGAGTAACATTCAAAATATTTTGGTTTTATGGCATGTTCCAAGAAAAACAAGCCCTATGGAAATAACTAATAGTGTTAACAAACAAAATTCCACTTTACAAAGTCAATGTTACCAAGGAAGATACACTGAGGATTCTCTTTATAAAGACAGATGCAAATAGAAAATGTGTGGACATAGCTGGATATGGTGTCACGAACCTGTAGTCCCAGCTACTCAGGAGGCTGAGGCAAAGGAATTGCTTCAACCTGGGAGGTGGAGGTTGCAGTGAGCCAAGATTGCACCACTGCACTACAGCCTGGGTGATGATGCGAGACCCTGTCTCAAAGAAAAAAAAGAAAAAAAGAAAAAAGAAAAAAATGTGTGGACAAAATCAATTTTTTAACAAGGAGAAAACAAGAGTGCTTTTGTTCAAGCCACTCGGGAGGCTGAGGCAGAACAGCTTGAACCTGGGAGGCGGAGGATGCAGTGAGCCGAGATCGTGCCACTGTATTCCAGCCTGGGCAACAGAGTGAGACTCCGTCTCAAAAAAAAAAAGATTTAAGGTCAGGCACGGTGGCTCATGCCTGTAATCCCAGAACTCTGGGAGGTGAAAGTGGGCAAATCACTTGAGATCAGGAGTTGGAGACCAGCCTGGCCAATACGGCAAAACCCATTTCTACTAAAAATATAAAAATTCACTTTGAGAAGTCGAGGCAGGCGGATCACAAGGTCAGGAGCTGGAGACCAGCCTGGCCAACACAGTGAAATCTCATCTCTACTAAAAATACAAAAATTAGGCTGGTCCAAAGGTAGTAAGTTATTTCAATTGATTGTTCACAGTTACAGATCAAACTCCTTGTTCTACTTTCCCCCTTCTCACCACTTGCACTTGAATAGTCTTAAAAAAAAAATACAAAAATTAGCTGGGCATGGTAGCTCACGCCTGTAATCCCAACACTTTGGGAGGTTGAGGCAGGAGGATCACCTTAGGTCAGGAGTTTGAGACCAGCCTGACCAACATGGAGAAACCCTGTCTCTACTAAAAATACAAAATTAGCTGGGCTGGTGGCGCATGCCTGTAATCCCAGCTACTTGGGAGGCTGAGGCAGAGGAATCGCTTGAACCCAGGAGGTGGAGGTTGTGGTGAGCCGAGATCGTGCCATTGCACTCCAACCTGGGCAACAAGAGCGAAAGTTCACCTCAAAAAAAATAAAATAAAATAGCTGGGTGTAGTGCTGGGCACCTGTAATCTCAGCTACTTTGGAAGCTGAGGCAGGAGAATCACTTGAACCCGGGAGGTGGAGGTTGCGGTGAGCCCAGATTGGGCCACTGCACTCCAGTGCGGGAGACAGAGCAAGACTCTGTCTCAAAAGAAATAAATAATAAATAAATAAAGATCTAAGAAAGAATATGGACAAATATATTTGTAACATATTATTCCAAGCAAGGTTCCACAATGAGTATCTACAAAGTGTTTAAAGATTTTGATTTAATCTCATCTTTCTAAACTATTTAAGAGACGTACACTTCTATCTAGTGAAATCTTTTTTTTTTTTTTTTTTTTTTTTGAGATGGAGTTTTGCTCTTGTTGCCCAGGCTGCAATGGCACGATCTTGGCTCACCGCAAATTCTGCCTCCCAGGTTCAGGTGATTCTCCTGCCTCAGCCTCCCGAGAGCTGGGATCACAGGGATGTGCCGCTAAGCCTGGCTAATTTTTGTATTTTTAGTAGAGATGGGGTTTCTCCATGTTGGTCAGGCCATGAAATCTTTAATAAACCCTAAGAAATGCCATGTGAACTGAACTGGAATTTGTATTGTAATTATTTGTATCAAGAGACAATGAGATACAAAGTTTCAGTTGGAGAAGATGAAAAACTTCTGGAAAAGAATGGTGGTAAAGGTCCTCAACGATGTTAATGTATTTAATGCTTCAGAATGTTACATTATGGTTAAAGGCCAGGTGAGGTGACTCACACCTGTAATCCCAGCACTTTGGGAGTCTGAGGCAGGTGGATCACCTGAGGTCAGGAGTTTGAGACCAGGCTGGTCAACATGGTGAAACCCTTGTCTCTACTAAAAATACAAAAATTAGCAGGGCATGGTGGCAGGCACCTGTAATCCCAGCTACCTGGGAGGCTGAGGCAGGAGAATTGCTTGAACCCGGGAGGCAGAGGTTGCAGTAAGCTGAGATCACATCATTGAGCTCCAGCCAGGACAACAAGAGCAAAACTCCACCTCAAAAAAAAAAAAAAAAAGGTTAAAATGGTAAATTTTATGTATATTTTACCACAATAAAAAGAATGAAGCATCTACAAATATTCTTTTTTTTTCTTTGAGATGAGAGTCTCACTTTGTTGCCCAGGCTGGAGTGCAATGGCTTGATCTTGGCTCACTGCAACCTTTGCCTCCTGGGTTCAAGCAGTTCTTGGGCCTCAGCTTTCCAAGTTGCTGGGATTACAGGCACCTGCCACCATGCCCAGCTAATTTTAGAAGAGATGGAGTTTCACTTTGTTGCCCAGGCTGGTCTTGAACTACTGACGTCAGGTGATCCACCTGACTCTGGCCTCCCAAAGTGCTGGGATTACAGGTGTGAGCCAGTGTGCCTGGCCACATCTACAAATATTCTTATTAAGAATTTAAAAAGACTGTAAGAAATCATTTGAATATACCTAGTTATACATCTTTGATGTTTTAAAAATGTATTTCTGGAAAAGTATTCTCTTCCTCTAAGCTGGCAGCTTCAGGATAGATGTTCACTGAGGGGAGACAATGGATCCAGGCCCATCAATTAAACTCAACCCCAGCAAACAATGGGATAGGAGGTTGAGGCAGATCACCCCACGACCTACTGACAGGCATATCATGCATCTATAGTAAGAAATCGCTCTAAAGAAGGATGGGTTTCTCAAACCTTTTTATGTTTTTGCTCTCCGGTAAAGAGTATAGATTCTTTCTCAGAATAGTATTTTTTTTTGTTTTTTTCTCAGAATAATATTTCAAGCTTCATAATATAGGTAGGATTTTATTGAAATACAGCTATAAAAGTTTTCATTATAATACTTACATATATATTTTTTGTTCTGTCTCTGTGAACCTAAATAGTCATATATGTGATTCTTCATCAGTGCAGTAAAATACAAGATTTAGTGGTGAATCTGATAACTACCCTCATTTGGAAAACAGCAATCTTTCGAGATATCTGCTAATATAATGTGATATAAAAATATTTTGGCCAGGTATGGTGGCTCCTGCCTGTAATTTCAGCACTTTGGGAGGTCAAGGCAGGAGGTTCATTTGAGCTCAGGAGTTCAAGTCCAGCCTGGGCAATATAGTGAGACCTTGTCTCTACTATATATATATATATATATTTCTACTGGGTAAAAAATTTCCTCTGTTAATATAGTCAGCCCAGCTGGTTGTGGTAGCTCATGCCTGTAATCCCAGCACTCTGGGAGGCTGAGGCGGGCGGATCACCTGAGGTTGGGAGTTCGAAATCAGCCTGACCAACATGGAGAAACCCTGTCTCTACAAAAAACACATAAAATTAGCCGGGCGTGGTGGCGTGTGCCTGTAATCCCAGCTACTTGGGAGGCTGAGGCTAGAGAATCGCTTGAACCTGGGAGGTGGAGGTTGTGGTGAGCCAAGATTACGCCCAGGCAACAAGAGCAAAAATCCGTCTCAAAAAAATAATACAGTCAGCCCTCCATACCCATGGGTCTGCATCCGCAGATTCAACTGACCACAGATTGAAACTATTTGGGAAAAATAAAACAACAAAAAATGACAATAACAATAAAAATAAATTTTAAAACAATATAGTCGAACAACTATTACATAGCATTTACATTGTATTGGATATTGTAAGTAATCTGGAGATGACTGGCTACTCTGGGCGTGCTGCCTATGGGGTAGCCAGGCTCTGCAAGGAGCAGTAATAAAAAATAAAAATTAAAAAAGAAAATCTAGAGATGATTTAAAGTATATGGGAGGATCTGTGTAGGCTATATGCAAACACTACACAATTTTTTTTGAAAATTGTTTTGTTTATTTATTTATTTAGAAACAGAGTCTCCCTCTGGTGCCCAGGCTGGAGTGCAGTGACTCAATTTCAACTCACTGCAACCTCTGCCTCCTGGGTTTGAGGGATACAGGTGCCTGCCACCATGCCTGGCTAATTTTGTATTGTTAGTAGAAACAGGGTTTCACCATGTTGGCCAGGATGGTCTCAAACTCCTGGCCTCAAGTAATCTGTCTGCCTTGGCCTCCCAAAGTGTTGGGATTACAGGTGTGAGCCACCATGCCTGGCCCCACTTTTTTTCTAAAAAAATTTTTTTTTTCTTTTTCAGGTTTATGTGACTTTTTTAAAGATTTATTTTAATTTTAGATTTAGAAGGCACAGGTGCATATTTGTTACATGGGTATACTGCACACTGGTGGGGGACTGGGCTTTTAGTGTACCCATTACCCAAAGAGTCAACACTGTTCCAAATAGGTAATTTTCAACCCTCACTCCCCTCCCACCCTGTCCCCTTTTGAAGTCCCTATTATCTATCATTTCCATCTTTATGACCATGTTACCATTGTTCAACTCCTACTTATAAGTGAGAACATGTAGTAATCTGATTTTGTTTCTGAGTTAGTTCACTCAGGATAATGACCTCTGCCTCCACATTTCTGCAAAGGGCATGATTTCATTCTTTTTCATAGCTGGATCCACCATTCATTAATTCATTCATTCATTCATTGAGTCTTACTTTGTCACTCAGGCTGGAGTGCAGTGGGGCAATCTCGGCTCATTGAAACCACTGCTTCCTGTGCTCAAGTGATTCTCCTGCCTCAGCCTCCAGAGCAGCTGGGACTATAGCTTTGCACCACCACGCCTGGCTAATTTTTGCATTTTTTGTAGAGATGAGGTTTGGCCATGTTGGCCAGGCTGGTCTCAAACTCCTGACCTCAGGTGATTCACCTGCCTTCAAAAGTGCTTTTACAGGAATGAGTCACCACGCCTGACCTATAACAATTTAATAATAAAAAAAAGCAGTGATAGCTAAGACCCAAATAGGTTGGCATTATATTAATGATTTACATGCATGATCTCACTTAATCCTTTCAAAACTCCCTCTGAAAGGTTAAGTCCTCTATCCAGAGGAAGAAACTGAGGCACACTCCCTCAGAGAAGTTACTCACTCAAGGCAGTCCCTACAGCAAGATACTAGAACTCAGATCTGTCTGGTTCCAAAGCTGTTAACTTTTTTTTTTTTTTTCATTTTGAAGTCAAACCACTCCTTGCTTGAAAACCTTTAGGATTTTTTAATATATAAGAGAAAATTCAAATACTTTGGCCTTACATTGAGTGCATTTCACAAACTGATCCCAAGGTCCCTTCCCAGCCTTCCTTTTTCTCTCTCTTTTTTAAACTTCTCACTTCATCCAAAGAAGTCTCGTTACTGTCTGCCCCTCTTAAAAAATCCCAACCTAACTTTGTTCTTTTCCACCTAAATTCCTCTTTTTATGCATCTTTTCCTGGTCAACAAAATCCTCTTTCTCCTTTAGGCTGTAGTTCAAATTCCATTTCCTACACATAATCCTTGACAGCTCATTCTCTTATACTCACATCCCGTTCGTCACCCAGGCTGCAGTGCAGTGGTGTGATCTCGGCTTACTACAACCTCCATCTCCCAGTTCAAGCAATTCTTGTGCCTCAGCTTCCTAAGTAGCTGGGATTACAGGTGTGCGCCACCATGCACGGCTAATTTTTATATTTTTAGTAGAGACGGGGGTCTCGCCATGTTGGCCAGGCTGGTCTTGAACTCCTGACCTCAGGTGATCCACCAGTCTCAGCCTCCCAAAGTGCTGGGATTACAGGTGTGAGCCGCTGCACCTCGCCTTTTGTCACATTTTAAAATCTAATAGCAGAAAGCTTTGGAAAACAAGTTAGACAACTTTCTAACATTAGATGTAGATCTTTTCAGTTATCTTGACTGTAGTTCATGCACAATTGTCTTTGTGAGTGTTGGTGGGGGAGATCAATAAATAGATTCTTGCATGACTTATGATAAGTTCTTTTTTCTTTTTTGAGACAGAGTTGGCAGGACGTGGTGGCTCACGCCTGTAATCCCAGCACTTTGGGAGGCCGAGGAGGGTAGATTACCTGAGGTCAGGAGTTTGAGACCAGTCTGACCAACATGGTGAAACCCCATCTCAAAAAAAAAAAAAAAAAAAGAGACAGTTTAGCTCTTTTTGCCCAGGTTGGATTGCAGTGGTGTGATCGGCTAACTGCAACCTCCGCCTCCCATGTTCAAGCCATTCTCCTACCTCAGCCTCCCAGGTAGCTGGGATTACAGGCAACCACCACCCTGCCCAGCTAATTTTTCTTGTATTTTTAGTAGAGACAGCGTTTCACCATGTTGGCCAGGCTGGTTTCGAAATCCTGACCTCAAGTGATCTGCCTGCCTCGGCCTCCCAAAGTGCTGGGATTACAAGCATGAGCCACCATGCCTGGCCTCTTATGGTAAGTTCTTTTTTTTTTTTTTTTTTGAGATGGAGTCTCACTCTGTATCCCAGGCTGGAGTACAGTGGCGCGATCTCGGCTCACTGCAACCTCTGCCTCTCGGGTCCTAGTTCAAGCAATTCTCCTACCTCAGCCTCTGAAGTACTTGGGATTACAGGCACGAGCCACTATGCCCAGCTAATATTTTTATTTGTTAGTAGAGACAGGGTTTCACCATGGCCAGTCTAATCTTGAACTCCTGACCTCGTGATCCGCTCGCCTCAGCCTCCCAAAGTGCTGGGATTATAGGTGTGAGCCACCGCACCTGGCTGGTAAATTCTTAATTGATATGTCTAGCTTAATTTTAAAACTTGACAGTACAAATGAAAAAAAAACATAGAGTAACATATTAGTACTCATAAAATATATATATTTATGAGCCAAGCATGGTGGGGCACACTTGTAGTCTCAGCTACTTGGCAGGGGAAGCAGGAGGATCACTTAACTCCAGGAGTTCAAGGCCAGACTGGGTACATAGCCAGACAAAAAAAATACACGCACACACATACACACATGAGATAAGTGAATTTTGTCTGGCATGCATTAAGTATTTTATGTGACAGAATATGTTTTGCATTTCTAAGTTAAGGCACTCAAGCCTCTTTTCCAAACAACATGATTACCCAAATGTCATTTTTCCTTGTATTATTCTCTTTGGACATTAACCGTCAGATTGCTTTATCTATATCATACGTCCTATAACAGAAAATAAATTCTAGGTATATCATGTGACATATAAAGTCAGATTTACAGTAGCTAGGAGTGGTGGCTCATGACTGTAATCCCAGCTATTTGGGAGGCTGAGGCAGGAAGATCACTCTAGCTCAGGAGTTCAATTCCAGCTTGGGCAACACAGCAAGCCCGTCTCAAATTTTTTCTATTAATCTGATTTATAAACAAGTAACATAGTTTTAAAATTAAAAAAAAAAAAGTTACCTCATCCAGGAGTTCAAGACAAGCCTGGGCAACACGAGGAAACCCTGTCGTTACAAAAAATACAAAAATGGTGGCGTGCAACTGTAGTCCAACTACTAGAGAAGCTGCAGTGAGCTGAGATCATGCCACTGTACTCCAGCCTGGGCAACAGAGCAAGACCCTGTCTCAAAACAAAACAAAACAAAACAAAACAAAACAAAACTCATCTTGAGGCCTATGCATAGAAGTAGCTCCAAACATATCCCAGTTGTAAACCTTCATGTTGTGTGATTACACCTAGAGAAAAGGGGTTGACTTTCACAGACTTCTCCATCCTAAAACTCTCACAGATCTGGAGAATCACAACAAAAAGGAAATACGAATAAGCCAACCTGGCTGGGCGCGGTGGCTCCCACCTGTAATCCTAGCACTTTGGGAGGCCTAGGTGGGCTGATCACATGAGGTTAGGAGTTGGCTAACATGGTGAAACCCCATCTGTACTAAAAATATAAAAATTAGCTGGTCATGGTGGCACACGACTATAACCCTAGCTACTAAGGAGGCTGAGGCACGAGAATCGCTTGAACCTGGGCGGCAGAGGTTGCAGTGAGCAGAGATTGTGCCACTGCACTCTAGCCTGGGCAACAGAGCGAGATCCCATCTCAAAAATAAATAAATAAATAGATAAAATCAACCAAACAACCAATTTCTTTATTTTTTTGAGACAGTTTCGCTCTTGTCGCCCAGGCTAGAGTGCAGTGGCACGATCTCAGCTCACTGCAACCTCCACCTCCCAGATTCAAGTAATTCTCGTGCCTTCCAAGTAGCTGGGATTACAGGTACCCATCACCACGCCCAGCAAATTTTTGTATTTTTAGTTGAGATGGAGTTTCCTCATGTTGGTCAGGCTGGTCTCAAACTCCTGACTTCAAGTGATTCACCCACCTTGGCCTCCCAAAGTGCTGGAATTATAGGCATGAGCCACTGCACCCAGCTTCAATGTCTAAATACTTATTTGCACTTCTAAAAAGTCTAGAGTTAAATGAAATCTAGGCCAAGTGGAGTGGCTTACACCTGTAATCCCAACACTGTGGGAGGGTGAAGCAGGAGGATTGGTTGAGGCCAGGAGTTTGAGACCAGCTTGGGCAACACAGCAAGAACTCATCTCTGCATTAAAAAAAAAAAAAATTAGCTGGGCATGGTGGTACACGCATGTAATCCCAGCTACTCAACAGAGACTGAGGTAAGAGGGCGGCTTGAGCCTGGGAGATAAGAGGCTGCAGTGAGCTATGATCATGCCACTGGACTCTAACCCTGGGTGACCGAAATACTGTCTCAGAAAAAAAACAAAAAAGTTCATAAAGAGTTACAGTAAGCCAAGCTTATTATTGAGAAAATAAAAATATTTTATAAACAATGTAGCCTAAGTGTATGGTGTTTATAAAGTTCACAGTAGTGTATAGTAATGTTCTAGGCCTTCACATTCGTTCACCACTCACTGACTCACCCAGACCAACTTCCAGTCCTGCAAGCTCCCTTCATGGTAACTGCCCTATACAGGTGTACCATTTTTTTCTTTTGTATCACATTTTTACTGTACCCTTTCTATGTTTAGGAATGTTGAGATACACAAATACAGTTGCCTACAGTATCCAGGTACAGTAACATGCTGTACAGACTTACAATACGAGAGCAATAGGCTATATCATACAGCCTAGTGTGTGGTAGGTCATACCACCTCGGCTTTTGTAAGAGCACTCTATGGTGTTTGTACATGATGAAATCACCTAATGATGCATTCATCAGAACATATCCCTGTCATTAAATGACGCATGACTGTATTTATTAAAAACCCATCAGAGGCCAGGTGCAGCGGCTCACGCCTGTAGCCCTAGCACTTTGGGAGGCTGAGGTGGGAAGATCACTTGAGCCCAGGAGTTTGAGACAAGCCTGTGCAACATAGTGAGTTCCCATCTCAAAACACAAAAACAAAACCCATCTGAGTCTCAAACAAGGTAAAGATTTAACAAACATTATTTCTCTTTCCCCCTCATTTTCTTCCTTGTGAAAATGTTTCAATTTCCACGCCAGGACACAAAGTTCAATTCCTAATAAAACAAAGTGTCCTGGATTTGGGTTCAACTGAAATAAACCAATTCTAGACAGGCAATACCTTTCATATCTTATTCTCTCATATTCTTACTCAGGACTTTAAGTAATGTTAAGTGTTTAATGTGTTTGCAAGATAGAGAGCCAAAGAACCCACAAAAACAGAACATGTTCGATTTCACAACTTTATTAAAAATAAATGTTTAAGTAAACAAATCATAACTTTATAAATCAAAGTTGATTGGGATTAAGGAGAACCTGGGTATAAGAAGATCTGGTACAGAGAGGTCTCAGGATCTTTTCCTGAATGGAAGTACATACGAGGTAGGGATGGGCAAACAAACCAGAACAAAGCTGCTGCTCCCAGGTCCTCTTTCTTCCACCTTCCCACACAGCATGCTGGCAGCCCCTGAGCTCTCCTCAACTGCACTACAAAAGGGCAGGCCACCCCCAGCACAGCCAAGTCCTGGGCTCCCTCTCCTTGCAACCAAGCACCACCTTAGTGATTTCCGTCTTAGGGCTTTCCTTTTAAAGCTCACACCCCGTATGCCTTTTCAGTCAGCTCTCTCACCTCTCCATACTCATTTAACTCTTCCCCAACTCCCCAGCCCACCTTCTGCCAGCTCCTTCACTCGCTGTATTTTCCACTTCTACTATACAGAACATTATTCATCAAGCAAGAACCATGCCATGCAGAAACACATGGTATGCTACTTAAATCATGCTGTTTCACGTTTTCCCCCACAGTGGATACATTCCACAGACTGGCTCTTCTCACCTTTAACTCAAAACCTGTTGTCTCTGTCCCTGAAAAATGACCTTGCTATCTTTCTCAGTGAAGAATATAGACAGCTATTTTGAATTCCATCATCTACTCCATTCTTATTTTCTCTAATCTCGCTTTATGGTTATTGTTTAGCCTATTTGGGGAGCAAAGAAACCTCATGATAAAGGGAATGACAAGGAGATGCAACAAGGAAAGAAAGGGGAAAGAGGGTAAGGAGGGGGTGCTACGTACTTTCATTTGACATTGTTTAAATCTTTTATTTTTTTTGGGATGAAGTTTTGCTCTTATTTCCCAGGCTGGAGTGCAATGGCACGATCTCGGATCTCTGCAACCTCCGCCTCCCAGATTCAAGCGATTCTCCAGCCTCTGCCTCCTCAGGAGCTGGGACGACAGTGCCTGCCACCATACCTGGCTAATTTTTGTATTTTTAGTATAGAGATGGGGTTTCTCCATGTTGATCAGGGTGGTCTTGAACTCCTGACCTCAGTGATCCGCCCGCCTCGGCCTCCCAAAAGTGCTGGGATTACAGAGAAGAGCCACCACGCCCAGCCTAAATCTTTAAAAAACGATTTTCTCGCAGGATTCAGCTCATGCCTGTAATTCCAGCACTTTGGGAGGGCATGTATGGTGGGAGGACTGCTTGAGCCCAGGATTTTGAGACCAGCCTGGTGACAATGAGAGACCCCTGTCTCTACAAAAAAATTTTTTTAAAAAAAATTATCTGGGCATGGTGTTATGTGCCTATAGTCCCAGCTACTTGGGAGGCTGAGGAGGGGGGGATCCCTTGAGCCCAGGAGGTCCAGGCTGCAGCGAGCTACAATTGTACCACTGCACTCCAGTCTGGGTAACAGAGTGAGACCCTGTCTCAAAAACAAACAGACAAAAAATGAAACTCAGTGCTTATTTCTCTCCTTCCCTGTTTTTAAATCGGATTTTTTTCTCATCACTTGCACAGATCAGAATGTCAAATGCTGTAAGCTGCCACATATTCAATGGTCTTGATTATTTTTCTCACAGATCCCTCTAATAGTGTAAGGCATTGCTGATCTCCACAGAATACTGTTTTCCTTTTGAATCCCATCATTCTCTCTACCCAGGTTCTCCAAGTATTATGTCAGCAAATGTTTACTGAGTGTTCAACTTGTTTTGAATGCTGTGCTAAAGGCTTAGAACAAAACAGTAAACATGGAAGCAGATAACGTACTATTCCCTGGTCCTATTCTAGAATCTCTGTTTGTATAGGTGACTTATGCACACTCAAGTTTGGTACCATGATAAGGAAAGATATTTTCTCTTTAGCTTCAGTAATCTGAGATTTCATTTCTAATGCAATTTTCTTCCATATGCATATAACATCTCTATCTGCCACAAAACTTTAAGTGTTGATTCTTTTTTTTTTTTTTTTTGAGACAGTCTAGCTCTGTTACTCAGGCTGGCGTGAAGTGGGGAGATCTCAGCTCATTGCAATGTCTGCCTCCCAGGTTCAAGTGATTCTGATGCCTCAGACTCCTGAGTAGCTGGGATTACAGGTGTGTGCCACTGTGCCTGGCTATTTTTCTTTTTCATATTTTTAGTAGAAACAGATTTTGCCATGTTGGCCAGGCTGATCAAACTTCTGGCCTGAAGTGATTTACCTGCCTCAGCCTCCCAAAGTGCTGGGATTATATATGTGAGCCATGGAGCCCAGACTAATTCATTTTTTATTGTGGTAAAATATATATAAGATTTATAATTTTAACCACTGTTTTTTCAGGATTGGGAAAATCCTTTATTTCTCTATGGAATTATAGAATTTTAACCATTTAAAAGTATTCAGTTGAGTGGCATTAAATACATTCACATTGTTGTAAAGCCAAGAGCCCTATCCAGCTTTAGAAATGTTTTTCTTTTTTTTGAGACCAAGTTTCGCTCTCGTCACCCAGGCTGGAGTGCAATGGCGCAATCTCAGCTCATGGCAACCTTAGCCTCCCGAGTAGCTGGGATTACAGGCATGCGCCACCACACCCGGCTAATTTTGTATTTTTAGTAGAGATGGGGTTTCTCCATGTTGGTCAGACTGGTCTCAAACTCCCGACCTCAAGTGATCTGCCCGCCTCAGCCTCCCAAATTGCTGGGATTACAGGCATGAGCCACTGCACCTGGCTAGAAATTTTTTCATCTTCCCAAACTGAAACTCTGTAACTATTAACTCACTTTAAGCCAGTAATGATTTTCATGGTTAAATTCATGGCCTCCACTCCCATTCTTCTCTTACTTTCCTACCCAGCTAACATTCCAAGGTTTATCATCAAAATCACCCCCCTGCAATTATTCTCAAGACCCTGGCACTGCTTCTCCTCTGTCAAACCTGCAGGGCAAAACATCAATTTTGGGTGATCACCTAAGGTTCATCATCAAAATCACCCCCTTGCAACTACTTTCAAGCCCCGGCACTGCTTCTCCTCTGTCAAACCTGCAGGGCAAAACACCAATTTTGGGTGATCACCTGCCTGCTCTTTGCTGCCCTCATAACAGCTGAATATTGCTGGCAGAAAAATCACACCACTAGCTTAGCTGACTGGTTTCACCTTAAAGTCACAGCCCCAAGCCACAGTGAGGCATTCAACAAGGCCCAGCATTGAAACTACCCTGTTTCTCATTCAGTTCCTTGTCCTACTGCTCAAGGTGAAGTATCCATCTGTACTGAAATCATCCACTACCCCTTCTTTGTTAAGTTGCTGGTCTTGCCTCAAACTTCACTGAGAAAACAGAAGCCATCAGAAAGTAAAGTCCTGTATTCTACCTCCAATTCACCTTGCACTCGTGCCCCTATTCTCTGTCTTCTGCCATACTGTGTTTTCTTGCTGCCACCAAAGGCAAGCGCTCTTCCTGTGTCTTGAATTCCTTAAGAATGCTGTTCCCGGCCAGGTGCGGTGGCTCACGCCTGTAACCCCAGCACTTTGGTAGGCCAAGGCAGGTGGATCACCTGAGGTCAGTTCGAGCCAGCCTGGCCAACATGGTGGAACCACGTCTCTACTAAAAATACAAAGTTAGTCAGGTGTGGTGGCGCATACCTATAATCACAGCTACCTGGGGGGCTGAGGCAGGAGGATTGCTTGAACCCGGGAAGTGGAGGTTGCAGTGAGCCAAGATCATGCCGCTGCACTCCAGTCTGGGCAACAAGAGCAAAACTGCTTCTCAAAAAAAAAAAAAGAGTGCTGCTCCTTTGGTACTACTTGGTCTCTCTTCTGGATTAGTCTCACCCTCACCTTTTCTATTAAATACTCTTATTAGCTTATCTAGTTCTCATTGTTTAAAAGAAAAGCCCTCTTCTTTACATAGGGAGACCCTGTCTCTATGAAAAAAAAAATTAATTAGTTAGGGATGGTGGTGCACACCTGTGGTCCCAGCTCCTCAGGAGAGGCTGAGGCTGTGGTGAGCCATGACTACAACACTGCACTCCAACCTGGATGACTGAGACCTTGTCTCAAAAGAAAAAGCCCTCTTTGACCCCATCTCCCTCTCCAGCCACTAAGCTGTTTCTCTCCACTTTACAGCAGCAAAATTTCCCTAGGAAGCTGTCGATATTCACCTCACTTCCTATTCTCTCTTCGAAGCATTCCAATATGGCTTGGATCCTCACATGCCACTGAAACCACTTGTCAAAACAGTCACCATCATGTTGTCAAATCCAAATAGACATCTCTCTATTCTCATTGTTTAACCTCTCAGCAGCATTTGACAGAGGTGACCATTTCCTCTTTCTTGAAAAGGATAAAATATTCTCCCACTTTAATGACGGAGCCTTTTCGGTCTCCTTTGCCCAAGCTTTAGCCATTGTTAGCGTTTTAGGGTTCCTCCCCTCCCACAGAGCTGGCTGTGTGGGAGACCAGAGTTTTATTACTCAAATCAGTCTCCTAGGGCTTGATATTAAGGCCACAAATGATCTCAATCAGTCCGATAACATGCCATCTGTGTACTAGTGACTCTCAAAATTGATGTCCAGTCTAGGTCACTCCCCCTCAGCTCAAATTAAATATTCATTGCCTACTTAACTGTCCACTTGGATGTCTCCCAATTACTTAAAACATACAACAGGCTCCACACGCAACTCTTGCTACCCACCCCTCCCCACCTGTTCCTTCTCCAACCAGCAAATGGTACCATCTGCCAGCCCAAGGCTTGGGCCTGCAACCTGAAAGGACTCTTAATTCCTCCCTCTCCCTCCAAAACAACCCATTAAGCAAATCCTTCTGATTCCATCTCCAAAATATGTAAGTGAAAACTGCTGTCTGCTCTTCTGCATCTCAGTGCCACTTTAGCCTGAGATACTATCGATCTTGGGCTATTGCAATAACCTCCTAACTTCCCTCTGTTTCCTCTCTTCCTCTACATAGCCAGTTATTTTTTAAAAACAAAAACATTATCACTGCCCAAATTAAAACCCTTCTCATTGCTATTAGAATAAAATCCAAATATCCCCCCTATGGCTTAATATAAGACCTATAGGATCTCTCCAACTCCATCTCATTCCACTCTTCCCTTGCTCAGGAGCCTTCTCTCCAGTCTACCACCTAGCCTTCCAGGTCTTTGCACTTGTTCCCAGGTCTGGAATGTCTCCCCAGCTTTTCACATGGCTAGCACAAGTTCTTGTTTCAAGTCTCAGCTCAAATGTCACCCCTACAAAGAGACTTTTCTTGACCCTTACTAGCCAAAATGGTCATTCCCAACATACTTTTAGATCCACCAGCCACTTATAATTTTTCTTAATCTGTCATTATCTTATTTGTGTTTAACTATTTTCTGTCCTTCCTCACTACACTGTAAATTCCATGAGTGCAGAGATCTTGTCTGTCTTTAATTCCAATAAAGGTTACTTTAAAGAAGCTACTGTTTCCCTCTACACAGGTTTATTTTAGATTTCCCCCTCGTTTCAAGCTTTAAATGGATTTTAGTCAAAGATCGTAATTACTTCGGCATTTACCATAAAAAACAAGAGGAGAAAAACCACAAGTGACTTCCCTTTAAAAACTGGAAGTCACTCCACCCACCTAGTGGTCTAGACTGGACACAGACTGCACAGAGGTATTCAACAGATGCTCCTTACAAAAATTTTCCAATGTGGACATATGCAAAGATCGTATAATTCTGACATCTGCATCAAAAATCTAAGTTTTAAACTACTCTCCCTAGCAATGACTAAACACAACAATGATTTGAGAAGAATCAACAAGGGGAAGCATAAAATAAGTAAAATACATGATCCTTGATCCAGAGAAGTGAATGATCTTATCACTGACTTGGTTCTTTCTCACTTTAGTAAGGTCATCTATTCATCACCTGCTCTAGATGCCTCTTCCTGACCAGTGTTTTTATCCATATTATGCTCTTATTAGGTTCCACATTTAGAATAACTTGACCATTCTATTTCCCAAAACCCAGAAGATATGTCCACAATTCAGAATTCAGGAAACCACCTTTTCTTTCAAGGATTTATCTTCAGGTCTTTATTTCAGGGTTTGTTGCTGGTTTTTGTTTTTGTTTTTGAGGCAGAGTTTTGCTCTTGTTGCCCAGCCTGGAGTGCAATGGTGGAATCTTGGGACACTGCAACCTCTGCCTCCCAGGTTCAAGCAATTCTGCCTCAACCTCCCGAGTGGCTGGGATTACAGGCATTTGCCACCATGCCTGGCTAATATTGTATTTTTAATAGAGATGGGGTTTCTCCATGTTGGTCAGGCTGGTCTGGAACTACCGACCTCAGGTGATCTGCCCACCTAGGCCTCCCAAAGTGCTGAGATTACAGGTGTGAGCCACCTCGCCTGGACTATTTCAGGGTCTTTTCTACCCTATTCTGAATTTCTGCATCAAGCCTAGATTCTTTTTTTTTTTTTTTTGAGACGGAGTTTCATTCTTGTTGCCCAGGCTGGAGTGCAATGGCACAGTCTCGGCTCACTGCCACCTCCACCTCCTGCATTCAAGTGATTCTCCTGCCTCAAGTGATTTGCCTGGCTAATTTTTTTGTATTTCTAGTAGAGATGGGGCTTCACCATGTTAGTTAGCCAGGCTGGTCTCAAACTCTTGACCTCAGGTAATCCATCCACCTTGGCCTCCCAAAGTGCTGGGATTACAGGTGTGAGCCACCCCGCCTGGCCTCAATTCTATTTTTGTTGCACAGCTGTCTTGACTTAACTAGATGGCCAGGCTAGACCTAGAAGCCTGTATGTTGTATAACCTCCCAATAGAATGAGACAACTTACTTTTAAAAATGTACTGAGATTTTAAAGTCTTAGGATACCTAAACCTTTTTCTCTGAGAAAATAATTTTGATTATTTGATAAATGGCATCTGGAAGGGGAAAAATAAACATGAGACTAACATGAGCAAAAAACTGCTGAAACTCAAAATGCTATGGACCTCAATTCTCATGTTCCAATTCAAAAAAGAGCCAGCAGAACAGTGCAAGCATACTACAAGACAGCCCAAATGTGTATCTGTGTCACACTGGAATCTCCTGGAGAGCTTTGGAATACTAGATCTTCAGCTGCAGCGGGTACAGGGTGGGCCAGAATTTCAATACTGAACATCAAGAAGTTGGACTGCCTGAGACATTATTAAATGATCCAACTGGCCCTATCAAATGATGGTGGAAGAGGTGATGTTACAAATCTATATTCAAAAACATCTCCCCAGTTAATTCTGATGCTCAGATTTGGAAACCATAGGTGTAGAGGGAAGAACACAGCTTTTGTGATCCCAACGGCAATTTTACCACTTAAAACAGCAAGATCTCAAACAATTAATTACTATACTTCTATGAACGTTCATCCATTCCCCCAGCAGACAAACCATAAACCCAATCTTTCAGGACTGATAAAACAGAAATTATACAAAGTACCAAGCACAGTTCCTGGCATACAGCAGGTGTTCAATACATGGTAGGTCTTTTTAAATGGTCTAAAACATCCACTATGTGTATTGATAAACACAAGGACACACCTAGTGGCACCACTGTTACTTTTCTCTCTTAGAAATTAACTACTTACTTTCCATGTCTGTGGACTTCTAGAGAGATCAGAGCTTTACAGACCTTTCCCCCTCCTCTTTTTAGTAACAATGTAAAAGTTAAAAACCCCTCCCCCCATCTCTAATAGATACTACCAACAGATATTTTATACGGATGCTTTTTTAGAAAAGGAAGACTTTCGGTGTTTTAAAGCATATTGAAAGATCAGAGTTCTAAGAAACTGTTTTGATTCACTGCCATTTGAAGTAATATAAAAGACAACAAGAAGTTTAAAAAAACTGGAACCCATTACCTTCCCACAATCTGACAACTAATAAATGTCTCCCCCAGGGTTGTTTTAAAGTAAGAAACGTAGTGTAGGGTACCCCACAGAGAACCATGTTACCGGAAGGCAGACAGACACTGCCCTCGACTCTTTTTTTAGTTTTGTAACCTGGCTGGACTCTACTTTCAATTATAACTGGAGGAGGATGAAGGCAAAGCTTCAATGCCCTGCCCCATGCCGGGCCACGGAAGACAAAGGCGTCCACTCTCAGCAGGAAAGAAGATGGCTAGAACTTCTCACCTCCAATTTTGACTGGGGGCAGTGGGGGTGCGGGGTCAAATAGGGAGGGAACCCATCAGCCACGAGGCTCGACCCTCAGCCCCCTTCTTCCATCACAAACAAGTGGGAAGGAGGAAGAAGCTGGCCCCAGCCCTCTCCCGCTCCGAGCCGGCCTCGTCTTTTGGGTCTGGGGGCTTGGGGAAGGAGAAGGCTGCGCGACCCCGGCCCCATCTCCAGAATTCAACACCCTGCTCCCGGCTCCCGCTGGCCCCCGGCCTCGCGGCGCCCTGGTCTGCAAGATGTCCTCGGAGGGCGCCGCCCGCGCCGCGAGAAAGATGGCGCCCGCCGGGCAACTGCGCCACCAGCCCTGGCGACAGGCCAGGCCCAGCGCCATCTTAGAGCCTTCCAACTGCACCCCCCCCACCCAAGCAAAATCTGGCATTCGGGGCGACTGGGGGGCACGAACAGCGTCAGGCCCGCGCGCTCTCGGCCAGAAAAGCGCCGCCCCAGCCGCTCATCTCTTCTAGCCGGCGCGGCGGACAGCGCGGGCCTCCCGGGAGGCGCCTGGCCGGGCCGCGGGGTCCTCCGCGCGGCTGGGGGCTCGCCCCGACCCGGCCGTGGATCCTCGGCGGTGCTTCGGGAAGTCAGCGAGGCGGCTGGGAAGGGGCAGTCCCGCCGGCAGGTGCGCGCCGGCGGCGCCGCCGCCGCGGGCTGGGAGCGGGAGCCGGGCCGGGGCGACCCGCCGGCCCCGAGCTCTCCCTGCCGCAGCCCAGACCTGCTCTCCTCGCCGCGGCCTCCTGCAGATGCGGCGGGAAGGAGGAAGCCAGGATGAAAAATAAACCCCGTCCCCGCCGCCCTCCCTCCCCACCCTCTCCCCCTCCCCCTCCCCAGACGCGGGGTCCATTTTGCCGAGAAGAAAGAAAATATGATTCACACCCTAAAGCTTCCGAGAGAGAAAGAAACGAGGGGGGGGGGAAACAGAGGGGTGGAGATTGGAAAAGCTTATTTTTCTTCCTCGCCCGCCGTCACTCCAGGCCCTCCCTGCCCCCTGCTCGCGGCCCCGCCGCGCCGTCTTCCCCTCGCCGAGCCCCGCTCCCTCCTTCCCGGCTCCCGGCGGCTCCGGGGGGCGGAAACACACTCACACTCGCGCACACAACTAATTTTAAACCGGCTCAATCAATGAGTCATTAAAAGGCTTCCCTCCCCCTCCCCTCCCCACCACCAACCGCCACGCCACCCCCTTCCCGGGCTCTCCCTCTCCCCCGCTCCAGAAATTTGCATCCGCGGAAAAAAAAAAAAAAGGAAAAAGAAAGGCGCCGGGCCCCCACCCCGCCGAGGCGCCCCCGGCCCGGCCTCGCCGCCCCCTGCCCGCCTGCGCCCCCGCCCGAGACACTGAACTTGGTCTTCCCGGGGCCCCGGCGGCGCTGGGAAAGGCATAAACACCCCGATTCCCCTTTCTCCGTGTCCATTAAACATCCACCCACCACCACCATCACCCACCCACAAACCCACCCCCCCCCCTAAAAAAAAAAACACAGCCTTAGCCAATAGCTCTCTGGGCTGAAACCTAATATCCTGGTTTTGGCAACTCGGTGTTTAATTTGCTCCTCTTTCTTTTCTGTCTGTCTGGAGACACATCTCCAGCCCCCCCCTCCCTCGCTTTTCCCCTCCCCCGAAGGAAAGAGGCAGAGGAAGGAGGTTGTGTGTTTTTTTTTTTCTCCTTGAAATTTTTATCACAAAATTATAATACACTCAAAGGGAAACTCACCGTCATGAAAAAGCAGTGCCTTGTCAACGGGGTTTCTGCGCCATCGCAACAGGGGCGGCGGCGGCGGCGGCGGCGGGCGCGGGGCGCGGGGCGCGAGCGCGGGAGCTCCCGGCCGAGCGGCGCCGGCCACACGCGCTCCGCTCTCTCTCTCGCTCACCCCCCGCGCCGGGCGGCGGGCGCCCGCTCCCCGCGCCCGCCCGGCCTTCATGCTCTGTGCCCGGGCAAACCGCTCGCCTGCTCGTCTACCTCCAAACTTCGGTTCTCGCCTGGCAAAAAATGTGGAGATTAGGATTTTTTTAATTAAAAAAAAAATTTTTTTTTTTCTGGAAAATCAAGCTCCAAGGATGTTCATTCCTGTTTCCTTTGAGATTCTTTTTAACTTCAGAAATGTACTGGTTTATTCAAGAGACAGTTTTATTTGGCTTTTAAAAAAATTATTAAGATCCACGAGGTGCGTGCTAAATTTCTCTTGCAGGCTCCCTACAACACACACACACACACACACACACACGCAGTTTTAGCTTGACACGGGAAGGGGGGAGATTAAGACCAAAAAATAAAAATAAAACAAAACACCCTACAAGATTTGTTTAGAACTCTAATTAAAGCAAGCCTCAGTAAATACATTTTGCATATGCTTTTTAAAAACCAAAACCACTTTTAGTTATTAGGCAAATAACTGGTTCATCCTAACTTTTAAATATACTAAGCTTTCCTTTGCAACACTGTCCATTCCAAAATTCTGTGAAACCTTACCTGTGAAGACGGTATGTCAACATGAAAAAGGAAAACAAAAAACTTTACTAAAAGGAAAGTGAGGCAGAGTAAATCACTCTCAAAACATTCATTTTCTACTGTCTTCTGTTTAATGTAGCTATCTTTTACCTCCATATTTGCAGAATTTTCATTACATAGCTCCCTCATTCTTAAGAGAGAGCTAGTCAACCTTTTAACATTCTTGGTCCAAGTATAATTACCACCCATTTTTAATCTCAAATTGTTGAGACTTCTCCGTAAACCATCTAGTATCCAAACCATTTAAATTATGTGGCCCAGGTCCGGTGTGGTGGCTCACGCCTGTAATCCCAGCAGTTTGGGAGGCTGAGGTGGGTGGATCACCTGAGGTAAGGAGTTCAAGACCAGCCTGGCCAACATGGTAAAACCTCGTCTCTACTAAAAATGCAAAAGTTAGCTGGGCTTGGTGGTGGGCTCCTGTAAGCCCAGCTACTCAGGAGGCTGAGGCAGAAGAATCGCTTGAACCTGAGAGATGAAAGTTGCAGTGAGCCAAGATTGCACATTGTACTCCAGCCTGGGCAACAGAGCGAGACTCAAAAAAAAAAAATTATCTGGCCTGGCGTGGGAGCAGGTGCCTTTGTAGTCTAGGTTAACTACAAATGACCACAAAATATATTGGGGTTTTTTCTGTTGTCTTTTATTTTAAATAAACATCAAGGATGGGTAAAAGATGAATTGTACAGAATGTCATTCGGGTTTTAAACAGTACATACTGGCTGGGTGCAGTGGCTCACACCTGTAATCCCAGCACTTTGGGAGTCTGAGGTGGGTAGATCACATGAGGTCAGGAGTTCGAGACCAGCTTGGCCAACATGGTAAAATCCTGTCTCTACTAAAATACAAAAAATTAGCCAGGTGTGGTGGCAAACCCCTGTAATCCCGGCTACTCAGGAGGCTGAGGCAGGACAATCACTTGAACCTGGAAGGCAGAGGCTGCAGTGAGCTGAGATCATGCCACTGCACTCCAGCCTGGACCACAGAGCAAGACTCTGCCTTAAAAAAACAAAAAAAGTACATATTAAGCCTCAGAAATATTATAAATTGCTTTGAAATTCATTTGTAATGCATATAGCAATAGGATCCTGCTGATAAACCAAATGCTCAGCTGCTCTGCCTATGGAGTAGCCATTCTCAAATGGCTCAAACCTACCTCTCCCAGATATTTGGTGAGTTCTCAATATCCATAGATTAAAATTATTTAAGTGAAATTATTGTATGGTTTCTATATCCCCTTAGCATTAAAAAAAAAAAAAAAAACCTTAGTGGTAGTACACCTTTCTTGCACATATAAGGATACTGTAACTAGACTATATTGAATAAATTAAATCTGTCAAGGCTGGCATACAATGTTGTCACATTCAACATAGAATAGGGGTGCAGTGGTTCATACCTGTAATCCTAGCACTTTGGGAGGCTAAGGAGGATCATTTGAGGTGAGAAGTTCAAGACGTTCCTGAGCAACACAGCACAAGATCCCAGCTCTAAAAATATTTAAAAATCAGCCAGATATGTGTGACACATGCCTGTAGTCCCAGCTACTGGGGAGGCTGAGGCGGGAGGACCACTTGAGCCCACGAGTTGGAGGTTGCAGTGACCTATGATCATGCCACTGCACTCCAGCCAGGTTAAAAGAGTGAGACCCTATCTCTAAAAAATAATAAAAAAGATCTGGCTGGGTGCAGTGGCTCATGCCTGTAATCCCTTTGGGAGGCCGAGGTGAGAGAACTGCTTGAGGTCAGGAGTTAAAGAGCAGCCTGGCCAACGTGGCAAAACTCTGTCTCTACCAAAATATAAAAATTAGCCAGGCATGGTGGCATGCACCTATAGTCCTAGCTACTCCAGAGAGGCGGAGGCACAAGAATCGCTTGATATTGGATGACAGAGCAAGACTCTGTCTCAAAAAAAAACAAAGAAAAACACCATATCTTGTTCTGGTACTGCCATTTTATCATTCATAATGTATGCTTTAAATTTAAATGTGCCTTAAAAATACATTCAGTGGGCCGGGCGCGGTGGCTCACGCCTGTAATCCTAGCACTTTGGGAGGCCGAGGTGGGTGGATCACCTGAGGTCAGGAGTTCAAGACCAGCCTGGCCATCATGGTGAAACCCCATCTTAAAAAAAAAAAAAGAAAAAAAAAAATACATTCAGTGATTTAGTATCACACAGTATCATTGAGGTGTTTTCTCGGATATTTTGCTGCAAATGCAGTCAAGGGCTTCTTGGAACAGTAGTCTTTGTATAAATTAGCATATTTATCTACACTTAATGGTTGGACCAACTAGTTTTCTAATTGGCTTGGAAAATTTTTTAAGCATGTTTTAAGGTACCATTGGATTGGCTAGGATTTAATTATAATACCAATTCCTAAGAATTACATTTCAAGAGTCCAAATATTATGCATTGCAATTAGGACCCACCAAGCAAGTTTTAGAGCTGTTGCTCTATAGCTCCGAAGATATATGTGTGTGTGAGTGTGTATTTTCTTTATTTTCTTGAGACAGGATCTTCCTCTGTTACCCAGGCTGGAGTGCAGAGGCATGATCATATATCACTATAGCCTGGAACTCCTGGGCTCAAACAATCCCCTAGCCTCAGCCTTCCTAGTAGGTGGTAATATAGGTGCACACCACCACACTCGGCCATTTTTTTTTTTACTTTTTGTTTTTTTTTTGAGACAGAGTTATGCTCTGTTGCCCAGGCTGGAATGCAGTGGCGCGATCTTGGCTCACTGCAGCCTCCA
This sequence comes from Ateles fusciceps, assembly GCA_036589455.1. Lineage (NCBI taxonomy): Eukaryota > Metazoa > Chordata > Mammalia > Primates > Atelidae > Ateles > Ateles fusciceps. Next base: position 4,685,144 of record JAZHEH010002241.1, read on the forward strand.
CCTCCTGGGTTCAAGCAATTCTCCTGCTTCAGTCACCTAAGTAGCTGGGACTACAGGTGCACGCCACCACACCCAGCTAATTTTGTTCGTATTTTTAGTAGAGAAGGGGTTTCACTATGTTGGCCAAGATGGTCTCAATCTCTTGACCTCGTGATCCGCCTGCCTTGGCCACCCAAAGTGCTGGGATTACGGGGCATGAGCCACTGTGCCTGGTCTTGGCCAGTTTTTTAGTTTTTGAGAGACAGGGTCTTGCTTTGTTGTCCTGGTTGGTTTTAAACTCCTGGGATCAAGTGATCCTTCTGCCTCAGCCTGTTGGCATTACAGGTGTAAGCCACGGTGTCGGGCCCTCCAATGAAATAGTAATAGATTTCAGAAAGCTATCCTCTCAAGTCAGCCAAAACTGTGAGGAGACTGAAATCTGACTTTAAAAGATGACCTAACAAAGCTGAATTTATATACTCATAAAGAGCCTAGGGCATTGCAGCCTTTTTAAAGAGAATGTCCAAATATAAAAACACTGACATTTAATGAGGGTCTTCTAAGTGCCACCAGGCATTATGCTAGATACTTAAACACATTATCACATGAACTTTCACTCAAACCCGAAGAATAAGGTTTAATTATCTTGATTTTGTAGATGAGGTTCCCAATAGGAATTTGCCTGGGGACATCAGTCTAATAAGGGCAGACAGGAGAACCAAGTCTGGCTGACCCCAAAACTCACCCTCTCTGTCAGACCTGAAAAGGATCTCGGGAACAAGCAGTCTTTGCTGTTTGAATGTTAACACTGGAGTCCAGTGGTGTAGTACAGACAGAAGGGACAACCGTCTAATTAGTGAAGACCTACTTTGAGAATGCTAGTTGTCCAACCTAATTTTAAATCTGCAGGAGGAGTTTGCAAAATAGTGGGACACAGTAGGAGAATTTCAGATTCTCCAGGTACAACCAACATCGTAATTATTTAATAATATGGCAAAACAAAAACAACTTTCCCCAGATTACTACAAAACTTCATTTAAATGAGGGATATACCTTCATATATTAAAATGTAAAATTACAGTTTATGTAGACAGGATTTTGGTAGCTGAATACAAAATTAGAAAACATTTTTTTTTTTTTTTGAGATGGAGTCTTGCTCCGTTGCGTGGCTGGAGTGCACTGGCACGATCTCTGCTCACTGCAACCTCTGCCTCCAGGGTTGAAGCAATTCTCCTGCCTCAGCCTCCCGAGTAGCTGGGACTACGGGCTCGAGCCACCGAACCTCCAGCTAATTTTTGTATTTTTAGTAGAGACGGGGTTTCACCATGTTGGCCAGGATGGTCTCGATCTCTTGACCTCATGATCTGCCTGCCTCAGCCTCCCAAAGTGCTGGAATTACAGGCGTGAGCCACCAAGCCCAGCCAAGATTAGAAAACTTTTTAAGAGGAAAGTTCTTAAAATGGCTTTACTATATGCAAATAACTTTAATTGTATTCTCTACAATTTAATTATGTACAATTAAATGGCCACTCCTATGATTCCATCTGTGTATGTGACTTAGAAAGAAAGGCAACCAGACAGAAAAAAAAAGGAGAAAAAAAAATGTTAGAACATTTCAAAAATAATTGAAATGTTCTAACACATGCTTGGCCCTCCAAATAAACAGGCCCAGTGTCCACAGAACAATGAAAAGTGAAAGTGTTTTTCTTTTTCTCCCTCCAAATGTTCCCCTTGGTTGGTTAAACAGTCTCAGAAGGGGAGAATGCAAATGCTGGAGACTGAGTACCGATACGCATGACCAGATGCGTCCAGATCACAGAAACACCAGCACGTACCAGAAGAGTTAGTAAGTGTTCTATAGAGTGTTTGCAAAACAAAATCTTTTAAATTATCGGTGTGCATAAATAATGTATATACCTTTATTTGTACCTATAGAGGTACTTATATTCTGAGGTTTAAGTGTACTGACTCTGTACTCAGACTGACCTGGGTTCAAATTCTAATTTTGTCACTTAACAGGTATGTGGCTTTGGGCAAGTCATTTCACCACTCAAGGCCTCAACTTCCTCGTCTATAAAATAGGTATGATTACAGTACCCACATCTGAGAGTTATTTTAAGCCTTCAAGGACTAGTGTAAAATATTTAGCATGGTGCCTGAAACATAATGAGAGTTCACTACATTCAACTGTACTGCCTTATTTTAGTTATGTGTCAGGTTAAGCCCTGTGAAATCTTCCCATGTGAATATTCAATGCCAATCTCCTATGATTCAACCTAATATGTTTCTCTTATGTTCCTTCTTAGATAGGGAGCTCCTCAAGGATACCAGACCATCATCTCCATCCTTATATTCTCTAAGGGCCTAGTAGAGTATTTTATATATAGTTTGCTCACAATCAATAATTTTGCAATAAAGGCAAAACAGCCCAGTCCACAAGATCTAAAGAAATTAGCCTATGTACATCTAGAGACTCATATATTAAGAGGGTAAAGTAAGTCTCCTTAAATGATGTAAAACCATTGCCCAGTTGATTACAGGCAATACTATATAGCCTAATTGTTTAGAGTTCTCTCTCTCCAGTTTTATCACTACCATTTTTTAGTCATGTGATTTTAGCCTTCTTTAAAATTTTCTCTCACCTAAGTTTCCTCATCTGTAAAATGGAGATAGTAATAACTGTATCTCAGGGAGGAGAGTTCAATAACATGAGATATATAAAATCTTTGGCCAGGTACGGTGGCTCACGCCTGTAATCCCAACACTTTGGGAGGCTGAGGCAGGTGGGTCACTTGAGCCCAGGAGTTTGAGACCAGCCTGAGCAACATATTTAGATCCCATTTCTACAAAAAATACAAAAATTATCCAGGCATGATGGTATGTGCCTGTGGTCCCAGCTACTTGGGAGGCTGAGGTGGGAGGATCGCTCGAGTCTGGGAGGTCGAGTCTGTACTGAGCCATGATCAAGCCACTGCACTCCAGCCTGGGTAACAGAGTGAGACCCTGTTTCAAAAATAAAAATAAAAATAAGGGCCAGCTGCAGTGGCTCACGCCTGTAAACCCAGCACTTTGGGAGGCTGAGGTGAAGCCGGCAGATCACGAGATCAGGAGTTCAACACCAGCCTGGCCAATATGATGAAACCCCATCTCTACTAAAAATACAAAAATTAGTTAGGCATGATAGTGGGCACCTGTAATCCCAGCAACTCAGGAGGCTTGAGGCAGGAGAATTGCTTGAACTTGGGAGGCGGAGTTTGCATGAGCCGAGATCGCACCATTGCACTCCAGCCTGGGCAACAGAGCAAGACTCTGACTCATAAATAAATAAATAAAAATAAAACCCTTGCTTCAGTGTCCCATATATAGTATTGAATAACAGTTGCCATTATTGTGTGGTTGCTGTTATCATTAAAAGTACTGTGGAATTACTTTCAAAGCAATAAACAATTTATTGGAGTGATTACAAATGTTTTCAATACCTTGCCTACATTATTTTATTCGATATATGAATTTAAACACTTTATATCATGTTTGTAGAGACTAAAGCTATTTGTCTCTATATTAAATGATATGTTTCAAGCTAGTTATTTTCCTTGACAGACTTAAAAAAAAAAAAGCTGAACTCCTACAAGCTTTCAGTACAAGGAAAAGGAATTAATACAATATAGCGGAGCTGTTAAAAAAAAAAAGGCATTCAGTACTCCTGCTGGCCTTCCTGTCTTACCCTGTGGACTGTTCCCCACAGAGTATGTTTGGGGGATGTCAGCCATCAGGTTGGGGGGGGCACCACATGCTGCTGAAAGGCATGCTCAGGATATGCCACTCACTGGCTCCCAGGTTCCCCTGGTATTCTATCGGAACTCTTTAACTCTCCTAAATAGAGCATTCCTTCGATTGCACCATGCCCAGGAGGATGGGGGAGTGGAGAGGAAGTGGAATGGAGGTCACATAATCAGGCTTCAAGGTGCTACTACAAAGCACACTTGGAACTTGGTGAGAAAGTCAGTCTCTAAGATAAGACACCGTGTAAAGAGACTTGCCTAATGTCACTGTGCTTTCTGAAAAAAGAGAAAAAAAAAAAAAAAGAAAATGAAACTACTAAGAGGTAAACCATCTGAAGAAGGAACTACTCTGAAAAAGATGACTTGTAAATATGAGTGGAAGACAAGGAAATAAGTAGGTACTAAGCAGGCACCAAGAAACATCCTCTACAATAAAGAAAAAAACCCAAACTGGGTGAGTGGAGACACTGTGTGAACCCTGACAAGTATTCTGATCACTAAAGAGCCACATTCTTACTGGAGCACAAGAAAACTAAGCAGGCATTTTTTAGAGCCGGATGAAATACTCTTAGGCCATATAATTCTTTCTTTCTAAATCTTCCAATTACTAGTTCCATTTCCCAGGGGCCCTTATACTGTGAAAGTGACACCCTGAGCAAAGGTACAAGTACTCTTAGACTCCAAATGTTCGTATCTCTCTCACACAATAAACCAAACCAATCAACTACCAGTTAGGTGTATTTATCAATCCTTGTGAGTCAGGTTAACTTGAGTCGGGTCTAAGACAATCAGGAGAATGTTCAGAGAGTGGCAGTCAGAGCAAAAGGCACTGATGCTCTGAAGGGATATTTTGCATGGAGCCTGGTGAAAATGCGATGAATGACTCCTGTCCCACACAAGCACCAAACTCAAGCAATCCTCACATGCAAGACCAAAACTCAAGTCATTATCTTCCTTTCTGAATTTGCTCTTCCTCTCTAGTCTCTATGCAAGTTTGTAACACCCACCTTCACCTAGACCAACCCCTGGATATTTTTCAATTGCCTATGATTCCTCCTCGTTCTCATTCTTTTTTGTTTGTTTGTTCTTTTTCATTTCTTCCTCCTCATTCTCTTATCTCCCTCGAACCATGGAACTGTTGGGGCTCAGAAAAATAATAGCCTGGGCTGGGTGTGGTGGCTCATGCCTGTAATCCCAGCACTTCGGGAGGCTGAGGCAGGTAGATCACCTAAGGTTGGGAGTTCAAGACCAGCCTGACCAACATGGAGAGAAACCCCATCTCTACTAAAAATACAAAGTTAGCCAGGCGCGGTGGCGCATGCCTGTAATCCCAGGTACTTCGGGAGGCTGAGGCAGGAGAATCGCTTGAATCTAGAAGGCGGATGTTGCAGTGAGCTGAGATCACACCACACTGCACTCCAGCCTGGGCAACAAGAATAAAAGTCTGTCTCAAAAAAAAAAAAAAGAAAAGAAAAATTATAGCCTGAAATATGGCACTGTGATATGCTGAACTAAAGAAGCGGCCTCAAGGCCTCTCTGACCTCTCCTCCACAAACTCCCATCTCTCAGTTCTCTGTCTCTGTTCAAAGCACAGGATGTCTGTTCTCTGAAGTTCCCTTAACTACTGGACCCCCAAAAGAGAAACATAATTGCCTCAGGTCTCCTCCCTGAAATTGCATTATTTGTCACAGAAAGAAGATTGACATATGCAATCACACCTGGACTTTTCACAAGATAATGTCTGCCTCTCACTCAAATTCCAAAACAATCATTGACAAAATAATTTCTGTCTCCTGGACCATTTATTCTTCTTAAAAATCATTTACTACCCTTCAAAATTGCTCTGATCACTTAAGCTCAGGAGGTAGAAGCTGGAGGGAACCATAATGCCCAAAAAAGGGCTGGCTGGCCAGGCACGATGGCTCACACCTATAATCCCAGCACTTTGGGAGGCCGAGGTGGGTGGATCATCTGAGTTCAAGACCAGCCTGGCCAACATGGCGAAATCCCATCTCTACTAAAGCGGGGAATGATGGCGGGTGCCAGTAATTCCAGCTACCCGGGATGCTGAGGCGAGAGCCTTGAACCCAAGAGGCAGAGGTTGCAGTGAGCTGAGATCACGCCATTGCACTCCAGCCTGGGCAACAAGAGCAAAACTCTGTCTCAAAAAAAAAAAAAAAGAAAGAAAGAAAGTACAGATGTCCAAAGCCACATCCATAACCAGAGAATGGGAATTTCTGGGGCAAGCTGAGAAGTGGTATATGTACTTTCAAATGAGCTCAGTAATTGGTTCCACCTGCCTCTCCAGGCACATCTCCAGCCAGTCCTCTCCTAGTACCCTGTGGTCCCTTTACAGAGATTACCCTGGCCCTGAACAAACATATCCAGATTTGGACATATCCTTTCCCCTCTGCCTGGAATTCCCTTCTCCTGTGGCACAAGTCCACCATTCTTCAAGGCCCGGCTCCAATGCTACCTCCTCTGGGAAGCCTTCTCCGTCACCTACCTCAGTGGCTTTCAAACATCTTTGCTCGCGAGTCAATCCCAAGGAATACATTTCACATTGTAATGCAGTAGATACATAATTGAAACAAAGGTTTTGGAAAAAAATATCTAAACTGACTATGGAGGATGCATCCTGATGTATTTCATTCTATATTGTCTTATTTTTTAAAATGCTGTTAGACACTTGGTAAAAAGATTTCATGATCCACTAACGGAGGTGATGCCCACTTGAAAAACATTGCTTAAAATGAGTGAGTCCTTTCTCTATGCACTGGATACATACCTCTATTACCCATTGATCACACTTGAGAGTAATGATCTATTTACAGTCTGCCTTCACCCTCCTCCTCCCCTCCCCAGATATGCACATACCACAACCAAATCAGCGTATCTTATGACAGTTCCACAGCTGTTGACAAATGCAGAAATGCAAATATTGGAGAAGAAATACTTTAATTGCTTTTGCTTGTGTCTAATTTTGTTTTTCTTTGCTGGTTACAATTCACAGCATAGTCTATTGGAGACTATGCTGTTGGAAACTCAGCCTCCCAAGAGGCTGACCCTGGGAATTACATTAGCTTCAACCCTTCAGTTAACAGCAATTTTTAAAAACAGCCATTGTATCTCAGCACAATTTAACCAAGGTGTAAATTATTCTCTCCCTCAAAAACAGAACACGCAAAACCATCAGAAAATATTTTGTCGGGTTGCTAGCCAAGATAGTGCAAATGTGGGCAAACAAATCTCTTACTTAGATATTTGCAAGCAAATAGTCAAAAACCTCAAAACCCTCCTTCCTTACCACTTCAGAAAGGATCCCCACCCCCCACCCCCGCAGGGGCGGGCATGCAGATATAGAGGCCTTGCTATCTGTGCAGTCTGAAGCCCAATTTCTCACTAGGCTGTCCCTAACAACACAAACAAATGAGAAAAGTAGAAACAAACCAAAACAAAAAAAAAAACAAAAAGAAACCAGAGCAGCTAAAGAGCACCACGGTATTGAAGCCGGACCCCAGCTCCCGTGCGAATAGTACCTGTGACGGGATGCCGGGGCGCAGCAGCGGCCCGCAGGGGGAGGGGTCCTCTTTCTGCAGCACGTGGCGCCAACGACAGGAAACCTGCCTGCAACACCCCGCCAACCCTGCACACCGCTCATTTGCAGCATCGTCATTTGGGTAATGCTAATTTGCTCCAAGTCCTTGTAAACGTTCTTACAGAGATAAATGAAAATCTAGTGTGGGCTTGGGGTGGCCCTGGGCAGACTGAGAGAAGAAGGGACCCGGCAGTCCCCAGTTGTCAGTGAAAAGCTCTAGGAATCGGAGGACAGAGTAGGCAATCCTGTTCATAGAGAGGGGAGGGCCATGCGCGGTGGCTCACACCTGTAATCCCAGCACTTTGGAAGGCCGAGGCAGGCGGATCACCAGGCAGATCATTTGAGGTCAGGAGTTCGTGGCCAACATGGTGAAACCCCTTCTCTACTAAAAATACAAAAATTAGCTGGGCGTGGTGGCCGGCACCTGTAATCCCAGCTACTCCAGAAGCTGAGGCAGGAGAATCACTTGAATTCAGAAGGTGGAGGCTGCAGTGGGTGGAGATCGCGCCACTGCACTCCAGACTGAAAAACAACAAAAACAAAAAAAACTGGCGGGGGGCGGTGGCTCACGCCTGTAATCCCAGCACTTTGGGAGGTCGAAGTGGGTGGATCACCTGAGGTCATGAGTTCGAGACCAGCCTGGCCAACATGGTGAAACTCTGTCTCTACTAAAAATACAAAAAAAAATTTTTTTTGAGACGGAGTCTCACTCTGTCACCAGGCTGGAGTGCAGTGGTGCGATCTTGGCTCACTGCAACCTCCTCCTCCCAGGTTCAAGCAATTCTCCTGCCTCAGCCTCCCGAGTAGCTGGGACTACAGGCGCCATGCCACCACGCCCAGCTAATTTTTGTATTTTTAGTAGAGACGGGGTTTCACCATGTTGGCCAGGATGGTCTTGATCTCTTGACCTCATGATCAGGTGAGGCCCTCGCGCCTGTAATCCCAGGCTGAGGCATGAGAATCGCTTGAAGCCGGGAGGCAAAGGTTGCAGTGGGCTGAGATGGAGCCACTGCACACCCCAGCCTGGGTGTCAAGCGACACTCTGTCTTAAAAAACAAAAGAACACAAAAAACTAAGAGAGGGGAAAACAGGAGATAATTTAAAGCTGGGTTTTTAGAGGATGAGTAAGAGTTCTCCAAATCTGAAAGAAGAATACTAGCAAAAAAAAAAAAAAGGAGTTCTCCAAATCACATGCGGAAAAACAGAAGAGAGCTCCTGGTAGAGGAACCTAAGAGAGTGTACATGGTGAAGTCCTTAAATATAAACGAGGGGGACAGGCAGATGATGAGGGGCTTTGCAGATCATGGAAGGGAGTGTGGATGATCTGTAGGCTGCTGCTTTCCACACTGCCGGTCACAATGTTGTAGGCTGTGCAATTCATGAGATTGTGACCAGCTTTTATAAAAAATGAAACAGCCTAGATCAGAAGATACCAGAATACATCCAAGCAGTAAGGGCATAAACTTGGGAAATCTGTTTCAGTTATAAATGTGTCTGTGTATGTATGCACTGGTTTGTAATATAAGTGTATTTCTTACTGTGGTGGTGATCTTTAAATTTTTAAACAAAAAAAGTCTAGACAAAGAGAATACAATAAGAGAAGGCCACGAACAGATTTGAATTCCATGAGGATAAATGTGGTAGCAGTATGGAAGCTCAGTGGGCAGTGGTGAGGGCTCTGAGCACACGTGGTATTGGGTTTGTGCAAGGCTTCCCCAGCCCAGACAGTGAGCTTGATGCTCTAGGGCAGAGACTCTGTGTCACGTAGCTTCCAGTCCCGGCACTTGGCACACAGTAGGCACTAAAGAAATGTTTCTTGACCAGGGATGGTAACTGACTTCCAAGATGGCTGCCAGCAAGCCTCCCCTCCTGGTATTCTCACCCTTGTGCATCCTCCCTCCCACTGTGTGCCAGGGTTGGTCTCAGTGACCAATAGGATAGGGCAGAAACTTCCTAACTTGGGTGTTCTCTGGATCCATCACTCTGGGAGAAGCTGGCTGCCATGTCATGAGGACACTCAGACACTCTATGGAGAGACCCATGTGGTAAGGAACTGAGGTCTCCAGCCAATAGCTTAGGCATCCTGCTGACAGTCATAGACAGCCTCATGAGTGAGCTTGGAAACAAATCATCCCCCAGCCTAGCCTTCACAAGACCACAGCCCTAGGAGCCAGCTTAATTATAAACTCATGAGAGACCCTGAGACAAAACACACAACTAAGCTATTCTTGCATTCCTGACCCGCAGAACTGTGATGTAATAAATGCTTGCTGTTTTAAGCTGCTACATTTTAGGGTGCCTTGTTATACAGCAATAGACAACCAATACACTGGGTTAACATGAAGTCTAGAAATGTTTAAAATATATTAGAGTTACCCATTCTTTAATACCCTTTTGTTTTTTCTCAAAGCATCTGTCACATCTTTAGCTTGCTTAGAGAAAGAGCATCTGACCCAACCTAGACCATCAGGATCCCCTCTTCTGGGTATTAGCACTTGGGACACAGAGACTGGGTCAGCTGTGAGGAGCAGACTACAAGGCTAGAACGACTGGGGGGCAAGGCCACCGTTTTGGAGCAGTCATAATGGGGCCCATGTAAGTGCATGGGCACAGAAGGACCAGGGATTGGGGTAGAGAGGAAGAAAGCAGATTCTCACTGGGCATGGACGGGAGGAGGGGAGGAGACAGTGCCTGATGATATCTGAGCCTCCTGAGGCCTGGCTCGCTTTCTGGCTTGGGTTTGGAAGATTTCCTTTCCTTATTATTCCTCATTCTACCGGCTCATCTGAGCCAGCTCACTTTCTTGCAAACCAAAGATCCTGGAATATGCTGGCCAGCTTCTGTCCGGTGCTGGCCAGAGGAGCAGCTCCTCCTGTTGTGGCAAGCCAAGTATCTCTCCAGAGAGAAAAACGACCCACCAGAGACTAAGCTTTCGTATTACTATGTAAAAACCGCTATCGATTGGGTAAAAGGTCCTCTTAGACCATCCAACTCCTTTTGCCTTAACTTCACTTTCAGCAAGTAATCTTTTGATTATTAATGGACTTCACTTTTAAAAGTAGTATTCCGGCCAGCTGACCTAATCATTCCAGTGGTTGGTAAGTTTATGCCCATTATAAATTCACAGATTGACTTCCGAGGACAAATCATTCTTGAGTAACCTCCATTTCATTTCCACTGCTCTGGGTCAAGCCTGTCATTTATCCAATGAACCATTACAATACCCTCCCAGTGGCACTTCCCTTACTCCAATCCATTCTCTTCACCTTCTTCTAAAAATACAAATCTGATGCCTCATTCTGTTCAGAACCATATGGCAGGTCCTCAAGCACCGTCAGAATGACAGGCATCTCCAGCTCCATTTCCACCACGCCTCCTCCATGCTGCTCCAGACCACTCTCCACTCTTGCCATGTGGTGTTACTCCCAAGTTTCTCAATTGGCGTCCACCCAGCTCTGCCTGTGTTCTTCCTGTTGCCTGGCATTCCTTTCAATGGGCACCTCCCCTGCCTTCCCACTTTTCCCACCCTCCTCTTTCCTTCATACATCCATAAAACTTCCTTCCTCCTCGATAACACAGAGTATAGTCAGCTTGACTAATAATTACTTGTCCTCATGTCTGTCCCTGGACTGTAAGCCTCAAGGAGATGAGGACTATATTCTGTTCATTTTTATACCTCCCCTCACCCCAGAGCCAACTACAGTAGCTTGCATCAGCACGTTAAGCTAACATTTCTTGAGTCTTTCCTATATTAAGCCACCTGGCTGGTAGTGTAGGTAGCAGACACTCAACAAACGCCCACTGAATTGATTAAAGTTAGTCAGGGAGGCATGGACAAGTGTTCCCTGGACCTAATGACATTTAGCTGAGATGCCCACCTTTCATCTGTGTTTGCAGAACTGAGAGAGCAGAGTTAGATTCATAGTGGCATCCATGGTGAGGTGATGAATGAATCAGACTAACCTTTTACAAGAAAAACTTTTAAATGAGGCATAATTTCTCATTTAAAATTAAATGACATTAATTAATAATTAAATGACATAAATAGAAAACAAAAACAAAAAGCACTGGAATTAATAAGCAAACAAATCCCCACACATATAATTTTTCAATTTTTTTTTTTTTGAGATGGAGTTTTGCTCTTGTTGCCCAGGCTGGAGTGCAATGGTGTGATCTCAGCTCACTGCAACCTCCACTTCCCAGGTTCAAGTGATTCTCCTGCCTCAGCCTCCCGAGGAGCTGGAATTACAGGCATGCACCACTACGCCCAGCTAATTTTTGTATTTTTATTAGAGACGGGGTTTCTCCATGTTGGTCAGGCTAGTCTCGAACCCCCGACCTCAGGTGATTGGCCCGCCTCAGCCTCCCAAAGTGCTGGGATTACAGGCATTAGCCACCGCGCCTGGCCAGTTTTTCCTTTTTTTTTTTGAGACGGATTCTTGCACTGTCGCCCAGGCTGGAGTGCAATGGTGTGATCTCGGCTCACTGCAATCTCCGCCTCCTGAGTTCAAGCAATTTTCCTACCTCAGCCTCCCGAGTAGCTGGGATTACAGGCACACGCTACCATGCCTGGCTAATTTTTGTATTTTCAGTAGAGATGGGGTTTCACTATGTTGGCCAGGCTGGTCTTAAACTCCTGACCTTGTGATCTGCCTGCCTTGGCCTCCCAAAGTGCTGGGATTACAGGCGTGAGCCACTGTGCTCGGCCTAGTTTTTCCTCTTTTTGAACAATTAATTAAATTGACATTCCTCTCTCCCCTTTTCTTTCCCTTTCTTTCTCATTTTTTTTTTTTTTTTTTTTTGGAGACAGTCTCACTCTGCTGCCCAGGCTGGAGTACAGTAGCACAATCTTGGCTCACTGCAACCTCTGCCTCCCAGCTTCAATCAGTTCTTCTGTCTTGGCCTCCCAAGTAGCTGGGATTACTGGCACCCACCACAACACCAGGCTACTTTCTGTATTCTTTAGTAGAGACGGGGTTTCACCATGTTGGCCAAGTTGGTCACAAACTGCTAACCTCAAGCGATCCACTTGTCTCGGCCTCCCAAAGTGCTGAGATTACAAGCGTGACCTGCCGTGCCTGGCTCTTTCTCTGTCTTTCTACAATTGCAATTGTGACTCACAAGCACATTACAGGATGCTAGGTTTAGGTTAACAAATATTAGAGAATGGCATGGGAGTGAATTCCTCACAGTTAGCCAGTCTGTGTGTTTCAGAGCTAAGGCATGGGAGTCCATCCGCAGGTGACTTTACTGTAGTTCTTTCAAGAGCCAGCATATACACGTGAAGGTAGAAGCAGAATCTGGTCCCGATTTGCCCCCTGATGATCCTTGTCCTGCCTCCACTCTTCATCTCTCTCTCTAACCCCCAAGATTTGTGGAAAAGCCCCAGCTCTGGGTAAACTTGAGACCAGTGACACAATCCTAAAGAGTTTGACTATTCAGATAAGTTCTTGGCAGAGAACTTACAAAGTCACTCTTAAAGAACTGGAAGGCCAAACACTGTGGCTCACATCTGTATTCCCAGCACTATGGGGAGCCAAGGTGGATGGATCGCTCGAGCGCAGGAATTCAAGACCAGCCTGGGTGAAACCCTGTCTCTACCAGAAATACAAAAATTAGCCAGTCTCATAACCTGGTCTCAAAAGAAATAAGTAGAAAACAAAAACAAAAACAAAAAGCACTGAAATTAGTAAGCAAACAAATCCCCACACATACAATATAGTTTTTTCTCTTTTTAAACATAATTTCTACACACTAAGTTTCTATCTTCCACAGGCTATATAATAAATCAATATGTAATGCCTCAAATCAATGCTTAGCCCTACAGGGTTCTTAAAAAAAGCAGCAAAGAATATTGCATTAATCCCTGACAGCCTGTAGAACTACCAACAAGAGAGCACCAGGAATCGCCCACTTGTGTATGATACAGGAAGCCCTGTAGCGGCTCTGGCTTTCTGGGGAAATCACACCTTTATCAAGAGCCTACCTTTCTTGGCTTAGGTTTGCATCACACATTTCACTCAAGCTTCACCTTTCACTTCATAATCATTCTTCAGATGGTACGAGTTTTTATTACCTTAAGGGAGTTACCTTGTTAAGACAAAGAACAGGGCCAGGCATGGTGGCTCATGCCTTTAATTCCAGCACTTTGGGAGGCTGAGGCAGGCGGATCACAAGTTCAAGAGATTGAAACCACCCTGGCCAACATGATGAAACCCCATCTCTACTAAAAATACAAAAATTAGCTGGGCATGGTGATGCACGCCTATAGTCCCAGCTACTTGGTAGGCCGAGGCAGGAGAATCGCTTGAACCTGGGAGGTGGAGGTTGCAGTAAGCCAAGATTGTGCCACTGCACTCTAGCGACAGAGCAAGACTCCTTCTCAAAACAAACAAACAAACAAAAAAACAAAAAAACAGGATACCATGTTTAAAGGCATAATACATGGAGCAGGGGCGTGGCTTGCTCAGTAGCTAAACGCCTGTCTCACTCCCCACCAGCCTCCTAGGATGTACCTGAATTCACCCCTAAGCAAATTTCAAAATACTACATGTCATGGACCACTGGGATCTCTCCCAGAGAGAACTCCCAATTGTCAGAGCTACGTAACATAGCCCTGTTACACATTCACATTTCTAGATGTTTCCTGCCGTTGTCCCCTCCTCCAAATCGACATTGTTCACTGTTTAGCAATAATAATGCAACTTTGTAATAGTTACTTTGTAAAAGCAAACTTTCATTATTATTACAAACTACAGGAGGGAAAAGTCTCTGCAGCACAGATAGGTTCCCACTTGACAAGACATTTTACAGGAGTTGGCTCAGCATGCATAGTTCCTCATTGCTATGGCGCTGGAATGACACAAAGACAGCTCTTGATCCAATTCAACAAACACTTTTGAGCCCCATTAAATGCAAGGCATCATTTAGTCACAAAACTTTTTCTAACTTTTTTAAAACATAAAATATAAAAAGAAATACATCCTATTTCTCAAGTCATGTATGTGTATATATGGAATATATTCACGTTAATATAAATCTACATATGCAACACAAAACACTCTTGCTTTTTTTTTTTTTTTTCAGACAGAGTCTCACTCTGCTGTCCAGGTGCAATCTGGGCCCTCTGCAACTTTGACTTCCCAGGCTCAGATGATCTCCTACCTCAGCCTCTCGAGTAGCTGGGCCTACAGGCACATGCCACCACAACTGGCTAATTTGTTTTTTTACTTTTGTGGAGATAAGGTTAAGCCATGTTGCCCGGCCTGGTCTTGAACTCCTAGGCTCAAGCAGTCCTCCCACCCACCTCCACCTCCCAAAGTGCTGGGATTACAAGTGTGGGCCACCGTGCCCTGCAGACATTTTTTTTTGGTTTTTTTTGGAGTGTAGTGGTGAGATCTTGGCTCACTGCATCCTCTGCCTCCCAGGTTTGAGCAATTCTCCTGCCTTAGCCTCTCAAGTAGCTGGGATTACAGGTGCGTGCCACCATACTCAGCTAATTTTTGTATTTTTAGTAAAGATGGGATTTTGCCATGTTGCCAGGCTGGTCCTGAACTCCTGATCTCATGATCCACCTGCCTCAGCCTCCCAATGTGCTAGGATTACAGGTGTGAGCCACTGGACCCGGCCTCAGCAGATATTTAATATGCTATTTTGTCTTTTTTTTTAATGCACTAAATGGATTTCATGACCTCACTGGCTTGGCACCTACATTTTGAAAACACTAGTTTTTTTTTTGTTTTTTTCCAGACAGTCTTACTCTATTGCTCAGGCTGGAGTGCAGTGGTGTGATCTTGGCTCACTGCAACCTCCACCTCCTGTGTTCAAGTGATTCTCTTGCAACAGGCTCCCAACTCCCAAGTACCTGGGATCACAGGCATGTACCACCACACCTGGCTAATTTTTGTATTTGTAGTAGAGAAGGGGTTTCACCATGTTGGCCAGGCTGGTCTTGACCTCTTGACTTCATGAACCACCCGCCTCAGCCTCCCAAAGTGCTGGGATTACAAGTGTGAGCCACTACACCTGGCTGAAAACACTGGTTTATAATATTTCAAAGAAAAGCGGCACATCATAGCAAACAATAAAATCCTACCTAAAGAAGAGAACCTTAAAAATTCTAGGCAGAAGAATAATTTTTTGCTTCTTATTTAACATTCAACTGTCAGGACATTTTTAAAGTATTTGAATTCAACGAGCATTCATATAAAAGCTTTTAAACTATCTTAAAACCTTGTGATCACTATTCCCTTTCTCCTGAAGAAGAGAGAACCTGAGACAGAAAAAGTAATCCTCTTCCCAATCTGTATTAAAGACTTACAGCTTACATCTGTGTCTTTTAAGAAATCTTAAACCTGTTCTTGCTTCAGATGATTACCCTCCTGGCAAGATTACCCTGAAGATTAAACGAGATAATATAAGTGTAGCACCTCGTAGTTCCTGCTATGATTCAGGTTCTTGGATTATCTTTTCTTGAAAATGCTTCATCTGTTTGACCTGTGGGTTCATTCACCCAGAGAACCTGTTCTGCTGGGCAATAAAGGGCAGAGGCTCCCTCTAGGAGTTTACTAGCTCTATCAATAAGAATAAATATCATTGACAGCTGGGCACAGTGGCTCACCGCCCGCCCCCGCCGCCATAATCCCAGCACTTTGGGAGGCCAAGCTGGGCGAATCGCCTGAGGTCAGGAGTTCAAGACCAGCCTGGCCAACATGGTGAAACCCCATCTCTACTAAAAATACAAAAATTAGCTGGGCATGGTGGCGGGCACCTATAATCCCAGTTACTCCAGTGGCTGAGGCAGGAGAATCGACTGAATCCGGGAGGCGGAGTTTGCAGTGAGACTGGGCCATTGCACTCCAGCCTGGGCCACAAGCGGGAAACTCCATCTTAAATAAATAAAAAAATAAATAAATATCATTACAAGCTAAGGTTCTAGAGTGCCGGGCTATTTCACTTATTCATTCAATGGATTTTTTTTTTTTTTTTTTTTTTGAGACAGACTCTCACTCTGTTACCTAGGCTGGAGTGCAGTGGGTATGATCACAGCTTACAGCAGCCTCACCCTACCAGGCTCAAGCAATCCGCTGTCTCAGCCACCCGGGTAGCTGGAACTACAGGCACCTGATACCACACCTGGCTAAGTTATTTACTTTTAGTAGAGACGAGGTATCACTGTTGCCCAGGCTGGTCTTGAACTCCTGGGCTCAAAAAATTCTCCTGTCTTGGCCTCCCGAAGTGCTTGGATTATAGATGTGTCTCCCATGCCCAGCTAGATAATACTGAGTGCCTCGCATGTCAGGCATGATGCCATAAACTGGGATTGCGGGGTATAAAAAACACCAGACACAACCACACCCCTCCAGGAGTTTACAGTTAAATAAATCCTTAGCCTTTGTGAAGACACCGGATATTCCACTAATATTACATAATACACAAGTGTTTTACATGCCCTTATCTGTAAAGTGAGATAAGATTAGATTAGTGGTTCCCCAAAGCGAAGATTTCACAGATAGAGAAGCTTTCATAAAAGAAATGCTTAAAAAAAAAGTTTTCAAAACTGTCATTCAAAAACCACTATATATCTTTATCTTTTCCTTTTATTACAAGCCAGTTAAATTTTGTCCTGGCATTAAAGGAACCCTCAGGGTTTGCTCAGCTCTGTCTTTCTAGAAAACTTTGGGGTTCCTTCCCCCACCCCAGCATTCTTTACATGTAAATCCTGCCCAGCTATTCCCCAGAGTTGCAGAAAGGCCAGAGACCTATTCATAAGGGGATCATTAAAGGGCTCTTTCCAAGAAAGTCATAGAGTACACAGCAAATTCTGGCTGTACCACTGACCTTGAGGGTTGGGGACTCAAAAGAACAAAAGTAGAAAAGGTGGTGGTGACTGACCTGGCATTGCTGAGGACCTACCGTAGGCCTGACCCAATACTTTGTACTTTTCCATACCGTAAGCACTTTATTTAACATCACAAGAATCCTGAAAGAAGTACATATTTCTTTTTTTCTTTTTTTTTTTTTTTTTTGAGACAAGGTCGCCCAGGATGGAGTGCAGTGGTGCAATCACGGCTCACTGAAGCCTCGACCTCCTGGGCTCAAGTCATCCTCCCACCTCAGCCTTCCATGTAGCTAGGACTACAAGCCTATGCCACCATGCCTCGTTAATTTTTTTAAAAAATTTTTGTAGAGACGGCAGGGTCTCACCATGTTGTTCAGGTTGGTCTTGAACTCGTGGGCTCAAGTCATCCTCCTGCCTCAGCCTCCCAAAGTTCTGGGAGTACAGAGTATGAGCCACTGCACCCAGCCAAGAAGCAAATATTTCTTTCTTTCTTTTTAAAAATTATCTCATGCAACACATGCAAAAAGTATATGTTTCTTTATCTGCACTTTGTAGTTGAAAGAAACTAAGCTCAGAGTGATTAAATATCATGTCCAATGTCACACAGCTAGTATCGCACAACTAATCAGAATTTATTTATTTATTTATTGTACTCCAGCTCTATCACTCAGGCTAGTGGCACAATCTCGGCTCACTGCAACCTCCGTCTCCCAAGTTCAAGTGATCCTCTCGCCTAAGCCTCCTGAGTAGCTGGGATTACAGGTGCGTGCCACCACGCCCATCTAATTTTTCTATTTTTAGTAGATACGGGGTTTCACCATGTTGGCTAGGCTGGTCTGGAACTCCTGGCCTCAGGTGGTTTGCCCACCTCAGCTTCCCAAAGTGCTGGGATTACAGGCATGAGCCACGGTGCCCTACCAACTAATCAGAATTTAAACTCAGATCTGTCCACTTACCAACACCACTACATCTCACTAATACGAACAGACATGAGAGGACAGGTGCAGAAAAGTTTTAAGAGATTTAAGTAACTTTTTTTTTTTTGGAGACAGAGTCTCGTTCTGTCGCTCAGGCTGAAATGCAGTGGCGTGATCTCGGCTCACTGCAACCTCCATCTCCCAAGTTCAAGCAATTCCTGTGCCTCAGCGTCCCAAGTAGCGGGGATTACAGGCACTGGCCACCATGCCCGGCTAATTTTTGTATTTTCAGTAGAGATCAGGTTTCACCATGTTTGCCAGGCTGGTCTTGAACTCCTCGAGTCAAGTGATCCACCCACTTCTACCTCCTAAATTACTGGGATTACAGATGGGAATCCCATGCCTGGTAAGAAAGTAATTTGAAACTGGTTGTACAGGTGTCTCATGCCTGTCATTGAGCTCTTTTAGAGGCTGAGATGGGCAGATCACTTGAGCCCAAGAGTTCGAGACCAGCTGGGCAACATAGCAAGAACTTGCCTCTAGTAATAATAATAATGCAGTTGAAACCACATTCAAAAGGTAATTTGTATAGCTGACAATATATTACTCTATCTTAAAATCAACAGCTTAGGCACCTCTTTAACTAGGCCTCTTTCCTGATCAGCTCAGCAAATGGATCAGTCCTGTCCCTGGACTCCTTCTGTCCCTTATCGCAGAAATGAGAACAAATCCCCTGACCCAATTCTAATCACACTCCTAGGAGAAGGTTGACTTCTGCTCCAGCTCTTCATCCATAAATCATCTATTTTTATTATTATATATATATTTTTGGTGAGGAGTTTTGCTCTTGTTGCCCAGGCTGGAGTATAGTGGTGTGATCTCGGCTCACTGCAACCTCTGCCTCCCAGGTTCAGACGATTTTCCTGCCTCAATCTCCCGAGTAGCTGAGATTACAGGCGTGCACCACCATGCCCGGTTAATTTTTGCAGTTTTAGTACAGACGGGGTTTCACCATGTTGGTCAGGCTGGTCTCGAACTCCTGTCCTCAGGTGATCCACCCACCCACCTCCCAAAGTGTTGAGATTACAGGAGTGAGCCATGATGCCTGGCCATAAATCATCTGTTTAACAAGCACTTACTGTATACCTCCTGTGTCCAAGGTGCTGTGTAAGACACACAGCATGAAATAAAACACATCCCTGCTTGAAGAAGCCTAAGCTGCAGAAGAGATACTTGTAAACAGATACTGACTTCACACCCTGATAATTATCTAACCAGAACCAACAGAGGGGGGAACCCAGATAGGCCTCTCAGAAGAGGAGCAATATATAAAACGGATCTTGTAGAAGGCAAGTGCCTTGTTATACAGAGAAGATGAGGCATAGGATCACAGACAGAGGAACCAGGAAGCAAGCAGCATGTGTAAAGACACCAACCAGCTCTCTCCAAACCTGCTCCTCCAGGTTCACTCTGTCAGGCACCAGGATCACCACAGACTCAGTTCCCCAAATTGGAACCTTCTACAACTCTGGCTTCCAGTTAATCACTGAGTCCTGTCTAGTCTCCTTCCAAATTTCTGGACACTCCCCCTTCTTTCTCTATCCTTACTCCCATCACTGCAGCCCAATGCTATTATTTCTCTCTGGCTCCTGCAACAGCCTCCAAACTAACATCTGTTTATTTTTGCTCCAGGTAAATCCACTCTGCACAGAGCATCCAGACTGATCCTTTGTTAAAGGGGAAAATAAAGGAAAAATAATGTGATGCTCTCATGATCCTGCTAAGCCCTTTGGCAGCTGTAGTGCCTTCAAGATTAAGCCAAAACTTCCTACAGGGTTTACAAAGCCCTTGGTGGGCTGGCCTCTGCTCACTACTCTAACCTCATCTCTGATCTCCACTTCCAGCTTTGATGTGCTTTAGTTCCTGACATAGTGGCTTATAACCCTAGTTGCCCATGAGAACCACCTGGGGAGCTTTAAGAACTACTGATGCTAGCCGGGCGCGGTGGCTCACGCACCTGTAATCCCAGCACTTTGGGAGGCCGAGGTGGGCAGATCACAAGGTCAACAGATCAAGACCATCCTTGCCAACATGGTGAAACCTTGTCTCTACAAAAAATACAAAAATTAGCTGGGCGTGGTGACACGTGCCTGTAGTCCCAGCTACTTAGAAGGTTGAGGCAGAAGAATTGAACTTGGGAGGCAGAGGTTGCAGTGAGCTGAGATTGCACCACTGCACTCCAGCCTGGGCAACACAGGGAGACTCCATTAAAAAAAAAAAAAAAATACTGATGCCAAAGCCCCACTCCCAAAGATTCCAATTTATTCAAGCGGCATTAGGATGCTCTAAAGCCTCCATGAGATATCAGTGTGCAGCTAAAGTTGAGAACATTGCTTTAGCCTGACATGTCTCTGTCTCATGTCTAGGTTTGTTGCACATGCCCTGTCTGTTGCTAGAAGCACTGGAGGGCTCCTAGCTTCCTGGCCATAAAGCCAGAGACTTTTTGGTCTCTCTTGTTCACTGCTGTAGTCCCAACACCTAGAAAAGTGCCTAGAACATAGTGGGTATTACATAAATATCTCTAACCCTTTGTGATTTACTCTGACCACATGAATGCACTAGAAGTATCACTGTAATAATTTCAGCCCAAGGCATAGGAGGCCTGGTGGCATCTGCTTTTGCCCCACTGGAAGCCAGCCACCGTGAAAAGCAGCTTGAGCTAGACTACTGAATAACAAGAGCTCAAGGAGAGAGGGAGAGAGGGAGCGCTCAAGCCAGAGAGGCTGAGCTCGTGCATATGGGGGAGAAAAAGCCAGGTGCCCCAGCCCATAGCCAGCACCAAGGCCCCAGACATGTGAGTGAAGCCATCCTGGAGGCTTTAGCTCCAGGTGAATCCACAGAATTGTGGGAAATTGTTTTTTCTTTTTTTTTTTTTTTTTTCCTGAGATAGAGTTTTGCTCTGTTGCACAGGCTGGAGTGCAATGGCGCACTCTTAACTCACCGCAAGCTCCGCCTCCCGGGTTCAAGCAATTCTCCTGCCTCAGCCTCCCGAGTAGCTGGGATTACAGGCACATGGCACCATGCCTGGCTAATTTTTGTATTTTTAGTAGAGACGGGGTTTCACCATGTTGGTCAGGCTGGTCTCGAACCCCTGTCCTCATGAACCACCTCCCTGAGCCTCCCAAAGTGCTAGGATTACAGGAGTGAGCCACTGCACCTGGCTCTGTGAGAAATTATTGCTGTGTTAAGCCAATAAGCAGTAAGTTTTGGGTGATTTGTAACCCAACCATCAGAAACTGAGACTTATGTATAGGAAAAAAAGATCGCTGAGGCAATAAGAACTTCATTTTGGGCCATCCTAAACATGAAGTGTTTGGGATAGTGGATAGTTACATGGAAACATCTAGAAAGCAGTTGGAAGATCAGCTCTGGGCTCAAGAGACAGGCAGAGGGAGGAGCTGGGGATTTGAGAGTCAATCAGCACACGAACAGGAGCTGGCACCCTGGGAGAAGGTAAGCTTGCCAAAGGAGGTGAGAGGAACAAGAAAACAAATAGAATTCTGGCCTCACATATATTTAAGGGATGGACAGAAAGAAGTTTATCAGGGATGAAGAAAGAACCAAGAAAGAAGCAAGGAGCTAAACTCCTGCTGTGAGAAGAAGGGGTAATCAAATGCTCAAGGCTACAAAGAGGAATGCATTTGAAAATTAGGAAGGAATGGGGGATAGGGCAAATTCAGTTTCAAATACAATAGCAGGGGCAGAAGTGGATAAGTGGCTAAGGAGGGAATGACATTGAGAAACTGGACATAGCAAATGTAGATGATTGTTTTAAAAGTCTACGGTGGCGGGGTGTGGTGGCTTACGCCTATAATCCCAGCACTTTGGGAGGCCGAGGAGGGCAGATCACCTGAGGTCAGGAGTTTGAGACCAGCCTTACCAACATGGAGAAACACCATCTCTATTAAAAATTTAAAATTAGCCAGGCGTGGTGTCGCATGCCTGTAATCCTTGCTATTCAGTAGGCTGAGGCAGGAGAATTGCTTGAACCCAAGAGGCCGAGGTTGCAGTGGGCCGATATTGCGCTATTGCACTCCAGCCTGGGCAACAAGAGTGAAACTCTGTCTGAAAAAAAAAATGTCTATTGTTAGGGGAAAAAAGTTAGAGCATCACTTGGGTGAATAATAAAAGGTAAATTGTTTTGAGTTAAGGAAACTTACTTGCTGAGAGGAGATCCCACAGAAGAGAGAGATTAAAGATCCTGAAGAAAGAGGTGACTGAGCTCTGGCTCATGCCTGTAATCCTAGCACTTTGGGAAGCTGAGGTGGGTAGATTGCCTGAGTTCAGGAGTTCAATACCAGCATAGGCAACACGGTGAAATCCCATCTCTACTAAAATACAAAAAAAAAGTAGCCGAGTATAAAGGTGTTTGGCTGTAATCCCAGCTATTCGGGAGGCTGAGGCAGGAGAATAGATTGAACCCAGGAGGTGAGCCAAGATTGCACCACTGCACTCCAGCCTGAGCAACAGAGCAAGACTCAGTCTGAAAAAAAAAAAAAAAAAAAGGCCAGGCGCAGTGACTCATGCCTGTAATCCTAGAGCTTTGGAAGACCAAGGCAGATGGATCACGAGGTGAAGAGATCAAGACCATCCTGGCCAACATGGTGAAACCCCGTCTCTACTAAAAATATAAAAATCAGCTGGGCGTGGTGGTGCGCGCCTGTAGTCCTAGCTACTTAGGAAGTTAAGGCAGGAGAATCTCTTGAACCCAGGAGGCGGAGGTTGCGGTGAGTCAAGATTGTGCCACTGCACCCCACCTGGCAACAGAGGGAAACTCTGTCTCAAAAAAAAATAAAGAACCCCGGTGGGAGCTTTGCCCTAAGTGAGAAGGAGAGAGACAAAGAGGTGGGTCTTCACATATAAGTTAAAAGTGAGAGGGGAGGCATGTGGAGGTCCTATCTGGCAGCCTCTTTTCTGTGAAGAGTAGGTAAGGTCATCTGCTGACAGGCAGTGAGGGTCTTTCAGAGAATGGTGTTCATTTCTGAAGAGTTTTGTAGGAAATGCATGAGGGACTGCAGGAGTCAAGTCCAGACTCCAGATATACCACCTTCCAGAGATTCCCCACCTTTCAGGGATTCCCCACCTTCTAGGGATTCCCCACTTTCCAGGCTCTTCACTTGAGCTCTTCTCCTCTGACCTGCCCCAAATCCTATTGTCTTTTTGAGCTGGTCTCCAGCCTAGATTGCCCCACCTGGGAGGTTCTCATTCGTTCTCCAAGTATTGGCTCAACACCCACACCATGCCCAACCCCATTTCTCTGGGCAACATGCTCTCCCTATTCCCCCCAGGGCTTTCAAACCTTCTGCACACTTTTCAGACCCCCTACCTCCAACCTTTTCTCCTCATATTCAGCATAAGACCTCACTGCCTGCTTTATAGAGGAAGCAGAAGCCATCAGACTCATCTACCAACTACCCCACATTTTCCTGCAGCTGCATTCTCCTTTTCCTTTTCTAGAAAGAAAGGCTGATGCGGCATTTTAAAATTGCAGTTTAACTTAGGGAGGTCTTGATCAGCTGTGTTTTTGCTTTTGTTTAGAGACAGAATCTTGTTCTGTCACCCAGGCTGAAGTGCAGTGGCACAGTCATGGCTCACTGCAGCCTCAACTCCTGGGCTCAAGTGAGCCTCCTACCTCAGTCTCCTGAGTAGCTGCAACTATAGGCGCATGCCACCATGACCAGACAATGTTTTAAAACATTTTTTGTACAGACAGGGTCTCATTATGTTGCCCAGGCTGGTCTCAAACTCTTAGCCTCAAGCAATCCTCCTGCCTCACCCTTCCAAAGTGCTGGGATTATGGGCATGAGCTGCCATGCCCAGCATTGATCAGTACTTTTTTTTTTAATATGGAGTCTCGCTCTGTTGCCCAGGCTGGAGTGCAGTGGTTCGATCTCAGCTCACTGCAACCTCCACCTCCTGGGTTCAAGTGATTCTCCTGCCTCAGCCTCCTGAGTAGCTGGGATTACAGGCATGTGTCACCATGCCCAGCTAATTTTGTATTTTTAGTAGAGATGGGGTTTCTCCATATTGGTCAGGCTGGTCTCCAACTCCCGACCTCAAGTGATCCTCCCATCTCAGCCTCCCAAAGTGCTGGGATTACAGGCGTGAGCCACTGCATCTGGCCAGTCAGTACTTTTCAAATGCAATTAATAAAATAGAAAATAGGGTCCACTGCACATGGTAAGAGTATTTATTGTTTCTTAAAACATCTGTTTCAATTATGACACAACTGTTACTATGAGTTGACGTCAAAAAGTTTGTGTATGCTACAGGTGGTGGTTCACACCTGTAATCCCAGCACTTTGGGAAGCTGAGGCAGTTGGATCACCTGAGGTCAGGAGTTCAAGACCAGCCTGACCAACATGGTGAAATCCTGTCTCTACTAAAAATATAAAACGTGGCTGGGTGTAGTGGCACACACTTGTAATCCCAGTTACTTAGGAGGCTGAGGAAGGAGAATCACTTGAACCCAGGAGGCGGATGTTGCAGTGAGCCAAGATCGCACCACTGCACTCTAGCCTAGGTAACAGTGAGATCTCATCTCAAAAAAAAAAAAAAAAAAAAAAAGGCCGGGCACAGTGGCTCATGCCTGTAATCCCAGCACTTTGGGAGGCCAAGGCAGGCGGATCATGAGGTCAAGAGAGCGAGACCATCCTGGCCAACATGGTGAAACCCCATATTTACTATAAATACAAAAATTAGCTGGGTGTGGTGGTGCACGCCTGTAGTCCCAGCTACTCAGGAGGCTGAGGCAGAAGAATCACTTGAACCTGGGAGGCGGAACTACAGGTGCATGTCACCACACCCGGTTGCAGTGAGCCAAGATCATGCCACCGCACTCTAGCCTGGTGACAGAGTGAGACTCTGTCTCAAAAAAAAAGAAAAAAAAAAAACCAGAAAGTTCAAACAGTGCAATAGAAAGGATTTCCCTCCTCCTCTCTATAGCTACTCCTTGCACCTGTGTTTTAAGTGCCATTTCCTCCAGCCTTTCCAGGACCCTTATGTGCTTTCGATCTTCTCTCTTGTTAATTCTTCCTCAAGCTTTCCCGTTCAGCTCATCCCCCCTCTGAAGCCTTCCGTGACCATCCCAACAAGGCCAACCCCCACCACTAGTGGGCTCCTTGTACCTGTTTCTTTTATAGCAGTTATTGGCCAGGTACAGTACCTCATGCCTGTAATCCCAGAACTTTGGGAGGCCAAGGCAGAAGGATCTCTTGAAGCCAAGAGTTCAAGACCAGACTGGGTAACACAGCAAGACCCTGTCTCTACAAAAAAATTGAAAAATTAGGCCAGGCATGGTGGCTCATGCCTGTAATTCCAGAACCTTGGGAGGCCGAGGTGAGTGGATCACCTGAGGTCAGGAGTTTGAGACCAGCCTGGCCAACATGGTGAAACCCATTACTATTAAAAATACAAAAAATTAGCCAGGCATGGTGGCACATACCTGTAGTCCCAGCTACTCAGGAGGCTGGGAGAATCGGTTGAACTTGGGAGGTGTAGGTTGCAGTGAGGCGAGATCATACCAGTGCACTCTATCCTGAGCGACAGAAACAAACTCCGTCCCCCGCCTCCCTGCCAAAAAAGAAAAATCTATCAGCTGGGGACCAGGAACGGTGGCTCACACCTGTTATCCCAGAACTCTGGGAAGCCAAATACTTGCTGAAAGATGAACCGGTGATGCTTCTTCTGGCGTCAAACTACTAGAAAAAAGGACCTGAGTCTGTTTTATTTGCCTGGGTCTTTGCTGGCGTCTTCCACCTGCACAGGGTCTCTGATAAGCTCTAGAGAACACCAAAGGGCCTATTCCTTTATTGTTTAACCATACCTAAAAACTGTTTTACTTTGCTTAAATGCTTTCACTACGTATTTCTTGAGGCATATAACTACAATCATGAGATTCCTTTTGTGACATTAAAAGATCAAATAAATACAACAGACATTTAAAATTTAACAAATACTGTGTAGGGATGCAACCAGTAAAATCCAGACTGTGGGGAACTACTGAACAAAAGACCAGGCTTCTTCAACAAAACAATTTAGAGAAAAAGGAACCTACACAGTGAAAGTGATTTAAGGCTCTCCGCCCAGGACACAGGTCCTCCCATGCCTGAGGCCAGTGCTGCCAAGACCTTGGGGTGGAGGGTGGAGGACTTGGCTGACCCCATCTTTCAAATAAAGCTGTTTGTCTAACTAAAAAAAAAAAAAATGATTTAAGGGACACAGTCACTAAATGCAGTGTATGGAACTTGTTTGGATCCTTATTCAAATAAAATAACTTTAAAAAAAGGAAATTGGGCAAGGGGAGGGGAGAGCATTAGGACAAATAACGAACGCATCTGGGGCTTAAAACCTAGATGATGGGTTGATAGGTGCAGCAAACCACCACGGCACATGTACACTTACGTAACAAATCTGCCCGTTCTGCACGTGTCCCAGAACTTTAAAAAAAAAAAAAAGGAAATTATGGGATAATCAGAGAGATGTGAATACAGACTGGCAATCTGATATTAAGAAAATATTTTCTATGCTTTTTTGGAGTGTGGTGATGGCAATGTGGCTGTTTTAAAAAGGAAGTGGCCAAGCGTGGGGGCTCACACTGGTAGTCCCAGCACTTCTGGAGGCCAAAGTAGGCAGATCACTTGAGGCCAGGAGTTCAAGAGCTGGGCAACATGGCGAAACCCTGTCTCTATAAAAAATACGAAAATTAGCTGGGAGTGGTGGTGCACACCTGTAGTCCCAACTACTCAGGAGGCTAAGGCGGGAGATCACTTCAGTCTGGGAGGTCAAGGCTATAGTGAGCTGTGATTGCACCACTGTACTTTGGCCTAGGTGAAAGAGTGAGACCCTGACTCATTTTTTTTTTTTTTTTAAAGGGGCTGGGTGAGGTGGTAATCCTAGCACTTTGGGAAGCCGAGGTGGGCAGATCACCAAGTCAGGAGTTTGAGACTAGCTTGACCAACATGTTGAAACTCCGCCTCTACTAAAAATACAAAAATTAGCCAGGCGTGGTTGGCGCATGCCTGTAATCTCAGCTACTTGGGAGGCTGAGGCAGGAGAATCGTTTGAACCCAAGAAGCAGAGGCTGCAGTGAGCTGAGATCGTGCTGCTGCACTTCAGCCTGGGCAACAGAGCAAGACTGTCTCAAAAAAAAAACCAAAACAAAACAAAACAAAAAGAAAGTCCTAATCTTTTAGAGGTATATAGTGAAATATTTATAGATAATAAAATATGAAATAATGTCTGGGCTCTGCCAAAAAATAATCAGGGTGAGAGGTGGGGAAGTGACTAGGGTTTTACAGAAACGAGCGTGTGAGTTGGTAACTGTTTTTTTTTCAAGTGACTATTATTTTTATTGATATATAATAACTGTACATATTTATGGGGTATATGTGATATTTTGATACATGCATACAATATGTAATGGTCAAATTAGAATAACTGGATACCTATTACTTCAAACATTTATCACCTCTTTGTGTTGGGAACATTTCAAATCCTTCTAGCTATTTTGAAATATACAATACATTATTGTTAACTCTAGTTTGGCTACTGTGCTATCTAAACAAGAACTTACTCCTTCTATCTAACTTGTATCTTTGTATTCTTTAATCAATCTCACTTTGTCTCCCTCCACTTCCCAGCCTTTGGTAACTATCATTCTACTCTCCAGGTGATCAACTTTTTCAGTTCCCCACATATGAGTGAGAACAAGTGATATTTATCTTTCTGTTCCTGGATTATTTACTTAATATCAGTTAGTAATTGTTGAAGCTGGGTGATGGGTATACGGGTTCTTGCAATACTCTCTCCATGTTATGTATGTTGGAAATTTTCAAAAAGTTAAAAAGAAGGGGGGATCTAAATCTAACAAACAGAACCATAAAGTATCTAAACTGTTGTCAAATGGTAAAGTCCATAACACGTTAGAATTCTTTCATTTTTCAAGATGTCTACGAAAGCAGTACACTGATTCAAAAGCCCTTTGAGATATCATTGAAAGTGGGACGCAGAGCTCACAGCTGCTTGCCTTTTGCTACATTTCCCCCTGTAATGCATTCCCTACTCTCCTTCCATCAAAACAGGCACTTACCTCTGACAAGCTGGGGGATCTATTTCAAAGATGCATGCCGAATCCACTGCCCTCAAATGGCAGAGAGAGAATGCAAACACAGCCGGGCAATGCCAGCCATTTCGCAGCCTTCCTACTGTGTTTGAGCTCAGAAACTGCTTTATCTCCATTTCTTGACCACATACCTCACAGCCTGCAGCTGTGCTGGGGGCTGTAAAGAACTGTCAAGCCAGTGCTTCACAATGACCATATCACTGACCCCTTTCCAATCCTCCTCGAGCCTCACATCAGTCTTTGAAACTGCCCCTATCACACTGGGTCAACTGCGTGACCTGTCAAGCTTTGTCTTTAACCACTTCCTTTTCTTAAAAGTTCGAACTAATCAACTTCAAGTATTTAGAAACTTCCCAAGTATACTGGACTGTAGCAAAAACCTGCTGGTGGACAGAAATGAAATTCTTAAAAGGGTTTAATAAGCATTCTACTTGGGATACAGCCAACACTTACAACACCCATAGATTCACTATGCCTAGTACACAAATGTTATCTCACTCCAGCTGCAACCTCCAAGTCCAATAAACCTTTAGCTACTAACGTTCTTAATTTGAGTGAGACGGGTTCAACTTGAAAAACTTAAGCAGGTCAGGTTGTCGTTGATTTTTTTCCAGAAAAATAAATCTTCTCAGAATCTTCTTTGTTTAAATCAACATTTCATAAAATAAAGCAGCTATTGCAACTCCTCCGCATGACTTGGACAAGATAACAAGCTATATTTAATCCACCAGCTTTCAGAGGCACAGTTTTGTGAAGTAAATCTGCTTCTCTGGGGGAAAAAAAAAAAAAAGCCTGGGCGCGGTGGCTCACGCCTGTAATCCCACCACTTTAGGAGGCCAAGGCAGGCGGATCACCAGAGGTCGGGAGTTTGAGACCAGCCTGACCAACGTGGAGAAACCCCGTCTCTACTAAAAATACAAAATTAGCCGGGCGTGGTGGCGCATGCCTGTAATCCCAGCTACTCGGGAGGCTGAGGCAGGAGAATCGCTTGAACCCGGGAGGCGGAGGTTGCGGTGAGCCGAGATCGCATAATTGCACTCCAGTCTGGTCGACAAGAGCGAAACTCCGTCTCAAATAATAATAATAATAATAATAATAATAATAATAATTTAAAACAAAAGGCTCACCTATTCTGCCCATAAAACAAGACTAGTGAAAACGATGACTATGTACAAGCGTAAGCACCATTGTTTTTCGGCACCCCCTTTTCCATCGGGTGCATGCAGACACGCGACACACAAGCCTCTCCCCTGCCCCCCGCCCCGCCTGTGCGCGGAATCTGCCACACGGTATATGAACTGTGCTGACTCTCAGCGGAGAAATATTCGGTTCAGCCCAGCAATTTATGTGTGTCTTGTTTTAAGTGGAAAGGAAAGGGAGAGAGGGGGGCGTGAAAATGGGAGATTCAGATTTAATTAAATGGCTCTCGTTTCCTCCCATCTTTCTCTGCATCCAAATGCAGGTACATCGGTGAAATTTCAAGGTTTTTGGGCCGTTAAGTACCCCAATTTAAAAACGAGGGAGGCTGGGAACTGGGGATGTAAGCATGAGACCTAGGGTTTGAAGGGCGGCCAGGGACGGGCAAGGGTTAAGGAGGTCCGGGAGCTCTGCAGAGCTGAACGAAGCGCGCACGGCTGCGGCGCCCGGGCAGCCGCAGCGTCTCGGGTTCTCGCCCGGCCCGCTGCCTCGGGTTTTTGCCAGTGACTGCGCGGTCTCGGCTGCCCACCCACACCTCGGGTTGGTCCCGACTTTAGGCTAGGCCATTCACTTCCGGTGACAAATCCCTCCCACCACATCTAGAAATAATGTACCGCTTCTCCCACCGCTTTCCTAAGACCGACTGCCCCAGAGAGCCGCGGAGCCCGGGGCTGGGGTCTCACCCCGGCGCGGCCAGCGACGCCCAGCTGCGGAGGGAGTGGCCGGGACGGAGCTGGGGGAGGGCAGGGAAGAAAGAGGAAGGGGGTGTGGATCTCACCTTCCCCGCCCCCACCCCCTCCGACTGCAGCAATTGGCCAAAAATGTAGTAATCCTTTTTTAGACTCCCCCAGGGCCCCTCGAACCCAGTTGCAGTGAGGAACCCAGCCTCTCCCATCGCAGTGCCCCTTCCCTTCTCCCACCCCAGTAACTGCCTGCGGGGATCCAGGAGCCCCCAGGCCGCGCCGAACTGCAGTGGATGGGGGGAGGGGGGAAGGGAAGGATGCAGGCTACGGGGCGGCAGAAATGGGTTGGGGGGAAGGGGTGGTGGAAAGAAAGAGAAAAACCGGAGGCATGCAATCGGCTCCCTAGCCAGCTGTTCCAGCTGCTGCTTCCTCCGGCGCGGGCCGGGAGGTGCAATATCCCCCCCCCCCTCCATCTTTCTACCACTACCTGTCCCCCCCAACCCACCACGCGCACTCATCCCTCCCACCCACACCCCCAATAGCGCATCTCCGGCCTGTAAGGGGGTAGTAGGGAGGAGCTGGGGGGAGGGGGAGGCCTGCGAGTTTCTAACCTTGTTCTTATAAACAAACCCACATGTGCAGCTGCCGCTGCTGCAACTCACCCCACAATCCCGGATATAAGTCCTGCCCCTTTAAGAGGAAAAAAGCTTCCCCCGCCTGCCTCCCACCCCACCCATCCACAAGGACCTTTGTCTTCCCACCCCCCACTTGTCAGTCGGCCACGCCCCATCTCCCCCGCCTCCTCCAACGCTGAGGAACCAATAGGCGAAGAAAATAAGGCCGGGGGTATGACGTCACCATGTTAGTCCAATCACCGGGCGCGTTGGTGGGAGGCCTCACGGAGAGCGCGCCCAGAGGAAGGCAGGCAGGAGAGAGGAAGCTTTAAGTCAAGATGGAGTCTGCTGGTTGCTCCGCTGCTGTTGTCAGGAACGGGGACATGGAGTCCCAGCGGGACCTGAGCCTGGTGCCTGAGCGGCTTCAGAGACGCGAACAGGAGCGGCAGCTGGAAGTGGAAAAGCGGAAACAAAAGCGGCAGAACCAGGAGGTAGAGGAGGAGAACCGCAACTTTTTCACCGCCGCCTTTGCTCGGGAGCGGGCGGCCGTGGAAGAGCTTTTGGAGGGCGCGGAGTCGGTTGAGCGGCTGGAGGAGGCGGCCTCTCGGCTCCAGGGGCTGCAGAAACTTCTCAACGACTCAGTTTTGTTTCTAGCCGCTTACGACCTGCGACAGAGACAAGAGGCGCTGGTGCGGCTGCAGGCGGCTCTGGCCGAGCGGCGTCAGCAGCTGCAGCCCAAGAAGCGCTTCGCTTTCAAGACCCGGAGAAAGGAAGATGCTTCGTCTACCAAAGTAGGCGCGGCTCCTGGCATCCCCCCCGGCAGTTGAAAGCATCCAGGACTCCCCGCTGCCCCAGAAGGCGGAGGGAGACCTCGGCTTCAGCTGGGTCTGCGGTTTCTCCAACCTGGAGTCCCAAGTCTTGGAGAAGAGAGCCAGCGAGTTGCACCAGCGCGACGTCCTTTTGACCGAACTGAGCAACTGCACAGTCAAACTGTATGGAAATCCCAACACCCTGCGGCTAACCAAGGCCCACGGCTGCAAGCTACTCTGCGGTCCGGTGTCCACCTCTGTTTTCCTGGAGGACTGCAGTGACTGCGTGCTGGCAGTAGCCTGCCAGCAGCTC
Organism: Ateles fusciceps; assembly: GCA_036589455.1. Classification (NCBI taxonomy): domain Eukaryota; kingdom Metazoa; phylum Chordata; class Mammalia; order Primates; family Atelidae; genus Ateles; species Ateles fusciceps. The sequence continues at coordinate 4,717,060 of JAZHEH010002241.1, forward strand.
CGCATACACAGTACGAAAGACACTCGCATCTTCCTGCAGGTGACCAGCAGGGCCATCGTGGAGGACTGCAGTGGGGATCCAGTTCGCCCCTTACACCTGGAGCTACCCGGAGATTGACAAGGACTTCGAGAGCTCTGGTTTAGATAGGAGCAAAAATAACTGGAACGATGTTGACGACTTTAACTGGCTGGCCCGGGATGTGAGCTCCCCAAACTGGAGTATTCTTCCTGAAGAGGAGCGAAATATCCAGTGGGACTAAGCAGTTGTCACTCTTCTTCACTCCTACCAAATACTTTCCATGTTGGACTTTTCCCCTTACTGGGTCTCGAAGTTTGCTTATTGTCACACTGTGTATGTTTTCGGTATTTTAAGGCTTGAGATTGTAATAGACTCCTACTTGTAATTTCCATTAAATTCGTAACAGGTGTAACACTAAAGTATTTTTGCTATTTTGGTCATGTGCCACTGCACTCCAGTCTGGACGACAGAGTGAGACTCCGTCTCGGAAAAAAACAAAAACAACAACAAAAACTCAGCTACGCCGGAGGCTGAGGCAGGAGAATTGCTTGCATCCGGGAGGCAGAGGTTGCAGTGAGCCAAAATCGTACCACTGCACTCCAGCTTGGGCAACAGAGCGAGATGCTCAAAAACAAAAAACAAGAAAAAAAATGGATAATTCCTTTATCTCTAGGCATTCAGTTCCTTTGGAGAGCCATCGCTCCACCTGTTTCTTTTTTTATTTTTATTTTTATTTATTTATTTATTTATAAGATGGGGTTTCACCATGTTGGTGAGGCTGCTCTTGAACTCCTGACCTCAGGTGATCTGCCCGCCTTGGCCTCCAAAGTGCTTGGATTACAGGCGTGAGCCACCACGCCCGGCCTACCTGTTTCTTTTTCTTTTTTTTTTTTTTTTCCTGAGACAGAGTTTTGCTCTTGTTGCCCAGGCTGGAGTGTAAATAGCGCGATCTCAGCTCACTGCAACTTCAGCCTACCAGGTTCAAGTGATTCTTCTGCCTCAGCCTCCTGAGTAGCTGGGCTTACAGGTGCCCACCACCACGCCCGGCTAATTTTTTGTATTTTTAGTAGAGATGGGATTTCACCATGTTGGCAAGGCTGGTCTTAAACTCCTGACCTCAGGTGATCCACCTCAGCCTCCCAAAGTGCTGGGATTACAGGCGTGAGCCACAGTACCAGTCCTTTCCCCGCACCCTTTGTTTCGTTGAGACAGGGTCTGGCTCAGGGTCCTCCTGGGCTCAAATGATCCTCCAACTTTAGCCTCTCAAGTAGCTGGGACTATAGGTGCACCCCATCACCCCCGACTAATCTGTGTATTTTTTGTAGAGACGGTTTCACCATGTTGTCCAGGCTGGTCTGAAACTCCTGAGCTCAAGCAATCTGTCCCCCCTCAGTCTTCCAAGTGCTGGGTGATGGTGCATGCTTGTAATCCCAGCTACTCCAGACGCTGAGGCATGAGAATCTCTTGAACCTGAGAAGAGAAGGTTGTAGTGAGCCATGATCGCACCACTACACTTCCAGAGCAAGACTCTATCAAAAAAAAAAAAAAAAAAAAAAAGGGACCTGGCATGGGGGTTTATGCCTGTAATCCCAGCATGCTGAGAAGCTGAGGCAGGCGGATCACCTGAGGTAAGGAGTTGGAGGCCATCCTGGCCAACAGGGTGAAACTCCATCTCTACTAAAAATACAAAAATTAGCTGGGCATGGTGGTGCACGCTTGTAATTCCAGCTACGTGGGAAGCTGAGGCAGGAGAATCACTTGAGCCCGGGATGTGGAGGTTGCAGTGAGCCAAGATCGTGCCACTGCACTCCCTGGGCAACGAGAGGGAAACTCTGTCTCAAAAAATAAAAGGGAATTTTTGAGTCTTTGGCAGTTTGATGGTTACAAAATGTTACCTTCCTCTACTAGTAATGGTAATCATCTTCTAACTCATCTCTCCATCTCCAGTTTCTAAACTATTCAGCATACAGCTATTAAATTAGTTAAAGTATGTCACTCCTGATCTAAAACCTTCTGAGATTCCTATTATTTGATAGGCTTCCTGGCCTGGAAGACAAGCCAGTAGGTTGAAACACCATCTGTTTCAACCTACTGTTCTTACATGATGTTTTACTGTTTCATGACACACACTTCATACTCCAGCTAGTCTGAAGTAATACCCATTAATCAAACACACAGTATCAGTCAGGGGTCTGGCAGGAAACAGATGGCATACTCAAAATGGATAATTTAAGGAGAGCTTAATACAGGAGGTATTTACAAAGCTGTGGGCAGAGTATAGGAAAGCAATTAGAAATGGTACAATATCGTTATCCTTAGGGCTGAAGGGACAAAACTGTTACCTGAATGCAGAGAGAGAGAGAGTTACCAAGCCACCTGATAGGAGTTTCAGTCCTCAGTGGAGGGGTTCAGCTAATCCATGGTGACCTGCGAGGGAGCCATGGGAATTAAAAAATGTCATTCTCTTTTATTGGTGCCTCCCATTGCCCAAGTGGAAATTTCAGGGCAATGAAGTCAACTGCTGTGCGATTCATATGAGTCAGCTCCCAGGATGTAAGACAGGGTGGAGAAAAATGAAGAATGGATCTGGAGGAGGAAATAGAAGATACTCAGTGCAGGCTGGCACTGTGTCTCACGCCTGTGATCCCAGCACTTTGGGAGGCTAAGGCGGGTGGATCACCTAAAGTTGGGAGTTGGAGAGCAGCCTGGCCAACCATGGTGAAACCCCATTTCTACTAAAAATACAAAAATTAGACCTAGTGGTGGGTGCTTGTAATCCCAGCTACTCGGGAGACTGAGACAGGAGAATGGCTTGAACCCGGGAGGTGGAAGTTGCGGAGAGTCAAGATCGCACCACTGCACTCCAGCCTGAGTGCCAGAGAGAAACTCCGTCTCAAACAAAAGCAAAAACAAAAAAACCCCGATATTCAGAGCAAATAGTTTTTGCTGTATTTCTTGGCCTTTTCTCAAGCAGTGCCAAAATTTTTTCTCCACATGCCAAAATTTCATACAAGACAAATGTCACTTCCTCTGAGAAGTCTTCCGGGATTTTCCTCAGTCTCTTTGAAAATGAGGCATGGGCGGGGTTGATAGTTGATACCTGTAATCTCAGCATTTTGAGAGGCCTTGGCAAGAAGATTGCTTGAGCCCAGGAGTTCAAGACCAGCCTGGGCAGCATAGCAGGACTCTGTCTCTACAAAAAATACAAAAATGAGCTAGGCATGGTGGCACATAACTGTGGTCCCAGCTATTCAAGCTACAGTGAACTGTGATTGTACCACTGCACTCCAGCCTGGGCCACAGAGTGAGACCTTGTCTCAAAAAAATAAAATGAGGAGGCCAGGCGCAGTGGCTCATGCCAGTAATCTCAACACACTGGGAGGCCAGGGTGGCCCCTCACTTAAGGTCAGGAGTTTGAGACCAGCCTGGCCAACATGGTGAAACCCCATCTCTACTAAAGATACAAAAATTAGCTGGGTGTGGTGGTGCGCGCCTGTAATCCCAGCTACTCGGGAGGCTGAGGCCTGAGATTTGCTTGAATCCAGGAGGCAGAGGTTGCAGTGAGCCTAGATCGTGCCACTGCACTCCAGCCTGGGTGACAAAGCAAGACTATGTAAAAAAAAAAAAAAAGACCCAAAGGAAAAGTTTAAAGAGAGACTGAAGAATGGCTACTATGAGAAAGAACAGGGGAAACTTCTGGCCAGTATGAAAGTACTAAAGACTTACATAAAAGTTAGCTGTAATCTTTGAGGAGGGGGAAATGAAGAAGGGAGGAGTAACTGCCTTTTTCCCAGCTTTGGTTATTGAAATTCTCCAGGGATGCCATTCATGCACATCACATCAGAGATGGTAATTTCCAAGAAAGATGATTAGAATGTTGAATGACTTTTAAGGTCATTGAGCAGAGGACTGCTTATGGACATTACCAAGAACGTTCCGTAGAAGTTTAATAAACCTTAGCAAATCCAGCTGATGCACAGATTTCCTCCAAAGCACTGACAGTTTAGCTTTGTTGTTGCTGTTTATTAAGACAGGCTTTCACTCTGTTGCCTAGGCAGTCTCAGGCGTCCGAGTTCCGGCAGCAGGTGGCAGGTTTTTTTTTGTTTGTTTTTTGTTTTTTTTGCATAATAACAACATTATTTTCTTCTAGTGATTGCAGTTTATAAAAATTTGTGCCCACGGCTGAGCAGCTGTGGCCGCTCAGGGACTTGGCCAGCCTCAACCACAGCCGGGAGCTGAGTGAGGACTGGCAGCGTCATTACCTTTATGCTTCTGCAGGGCCTTCTGGGTGGACTGCAGCACTGACTCGTGGAACTGATGTGCAAACTCTTCTGCCACAAAGGGCTCCCATGGCTTGTTCTTCCCATTGGTGCGGTGGGAGAGCAGCACAGGAATGTCCTTGGGTGCAGCGCTCCGCATGTAGTGAAGCATGCTCAGGCTCTTCTTGCCTCCAAGGGCCTCGCTCAGCCTGGCCTTCTCCCCCTGGCAGGAGCTAGCTCCTGGACTCTTGACAGGCTCCTGGGGCCGGACCTGTTCCAGCTTCCCAGGCTCCGCAGCCTTTGGGATGTCAGACAAGGAAGCAGCAACACCAACTGGCTTCTCCACGTCCAGAGAGGCTTGCTGTGTGGCTGGTTCACTCAGGGAGACAGCAGGACTGTCCCTCGGAGAGTTTGTCAAGGAGTTGGCCACTGCTGCTGACAGTGCCTTCTGCTTCTTCAACAAGTCTCTCTTTGTCTTTCCTCTTCTCGGCGCTAATGTGGGCCAGGCTGAAGATGGTCAGGAACTTCTCTTCGAAGTTGGGACTGTTGTTCATCTCGTCAGGGCTGTAGCAGGTGGACGGCGCCAGTCTCGGGGAAGGCGTCTGCCACTTGCTCTGAATTGTAGGGGGCGGCGGGCTGCTCTCTCAACATCCGCCGCTGCTTCCTTCGCTTCTGGGCCACCAATTTCTCCTTCTGCTGTTAGGTGGTCAAGCAAAAAAGTTGCAAAAACTCTAGCTGCTCAGAGGACGTATCCAGTTTGAGGGGCAGCTGCTCGGCTGCGCAGCAGAGGTGGGCCCTGACCTCCTCCTCATCACTCTCATCCTAAGAGTCATCGAGGTCGTAGCAGTACCCTTTCTCCTTGGCCTCCAGCCGCCTGCGCTCCTCCAGGTCCAGCTTGCTGACCAGCCTCTGGCGCTGCTGCAGGAACTCATCGTAGATGTAGGCAGCAGGGTCGGGGCCCCGTGGCGCTGGGGGCCAGTAGGGCGAGCCAGGCTTCAGGGGTCTGCTGAGTTCCCCAAAGGTGGCTGCCTGTGGGAGGGAGGCCCGCTGCTGGCCCAGGATGGTCTGGGTGGACTTCTCGAGCTTAGCGAGGAAGGGCCCAGGCCCGGGTGGGAGGTCTTGCTGCTCCAGGCTCCCTCCCTCTCGTGGTGGTGGCGGACGTGGTTGGTACTTATCCAGGGGGACAGGCTCAGGCTTCCGTGGCCCCTCTTCCGCTTTCTCCGGGCAGAAGACGGGTTCCACCTTCACCAGTGGCACAGCTGCCTGGAGGCTGGGCTCAAATGCAGCTGGGTGGCTGTGCAGAGGGTGGCTCTCAGGCCACCGCGTCTCCAAGGTGTTGTCCATCAGGGACATGGGGTTTCAGAGGGCTGTAGGGGCAGCATGGAGCTGGGGCTTGGGCGAAATCAGAGGTGGTGGCCCCCCAAAGTGCTGCGGAGGGTGACACCCACCTGGCTCGTGACGATTCGGTCCTGGTCTCGTGTGCTCTCAGGCCTGTGCTCGCCTCTGCAGGTACTGGGGGCCGGCCCATGTCCAGGTGCTGCTCCAGCACCTGCTGCGGGAACTCGGACACCTGAGACTGCCGGATTGCAGTGGTACAATCACAGCTCACTGCAGCCTTGACCTCCCAGGCTCAAGCAATTATCTTACCTTAGCCTCCTGAGTAGCCACCACGCTTGGCTAATTATTTTTACTTTATTTTTTTTTTGAGAGATGGGGTGTCACCATGTTGCCCCAAGCTGATCTTGAACTTCTAGGCTCAAGGGATCCTCCCACCTCAGCCTCCCAGTGTTGAGATTACAAGTGAGAATAAGCCAGTTTTTTGACTGGGTACATGTTTAATTTATTTTGTTATTTATTTGTATTTTATTTTAAATTTCTCTTCTCTCTCTGTGTGTGTGTGTGTGTGTGTGTGTGTGTGTGTTCGCTCGCGCGAGCGCGTGGCTGAGTCTCTCTCTGTTTCCCAGGCTGGAGTGCAGTGGCGAAACCTCCACCTCCTGGTTTCAAGCAATTCTCTTGCCTCAGCCTCTGGAGTAGCTGGGACTACAGGTGTGCGCCACCATGCCCAGCTAATTTTTGTATTTTTAGTAGAGATGGGGTTTCACCATGTTGTCCAGGCTGGTCTCGAACTCCTACCTCAGGTGATCCACCCACCTTTGCTGGCCAAAGGCATGAGCCACCGTGCCTGGCTGAAGTTTTAATCTTCAATTTTGGTATGGTTCTGGCATGAAGTGTGTTTCCTGCCATGGAAACCCAAACTATAACATTGCATCTCTGGAAAATATGGGCTAGACTTGACTTGGGTTCAATCGTGACTGACGATAAAAAATCAGTTACATTCTTCAGTCCAATAACAGCTATAAGACTGTGATACTGGGGCCGGGCAAGGTGGCTCATACCTGTAATCCCGACACTTTGGGAAGCTGAGCTGAGCAGATCACTAAAGGTCAGGAGTTCAAGACCAGCCTGTCCAACATGGCAAAACACTGTCTCTACTAAAAATGCAATTAGCCAGGCATGGTGGTGTATGCCTGTAATCCCAGCTACTTGGGAGGCTGAGGCAGAAGAATCACCTGAAGCTGGGTGGGCGGATGTTGCAGTGAGCTGAGATTGCACCACTGCACTCCAGCATGGGTGACAGAACGAGACTCTGTCTAAAAAAAAAAAAAAAAAAAAAGACTACACTATGTCCCTAGGGGCCTTAATAAAAAATGCTGGATGGGGCAGTGGCTCAACCCTGTAGTGCTGGCACTTTGGGAGACTGAGGTAGGAGGATCACTTGAGCCCAGGAGTTACGGACCAGCCTGGGCAACATGAGACCCTGTCTCTAACACAAAGTTTAAAAATTAGCCAGGTATGGTGGTACATATCTGTAGTCCCAGCTATTCAGGGGGCTGAAGTAGGAGGATTTTTTAATTTTTAATTTTTTTTTTTTTTTTTTGAGATGGAGTCTTGCTCTGTCGCCCAGGCTGGAGTGCAGTGGTGCAATCTCAGCTCACTGCAACCTCTGCCTCCTGGGTTCAAGTGATTCACCTGCCTCAGCCTCCAGAGCAGCTGGGACTACACGTACGCACCACCACGCCCAGCTAATTTTTGTATTTTTAGTAGAGACAGGTTTCACCATATTGGGCAAGTTGGTCTCAAACGCCTGACCTCGTGATCCACCAGCCTTGGCCTCCCAAAGTGCTAGGATTATAGGCATGAGCCACCGCCCCGGCCAATTTTTAATTTTTGTGGATAAATAGTAGGCGAAGAAATTTACGGTTTACATGAGATAATTTGATAAAAGCATGCAATGAGTAATAATTACATCAGAGTAAACGGGGTGTCCTTCCCTCAAGCATTTATCCTTTGTTAAAAACAATCCAATTATACTCCTTTAGTTATTTAAAAATGTACAATTAAATTATTTTTGACTATAGTCACCCTGCTGTGCTAGCAAATACTGGGTCTGATTTATTTTATTTTATTTTATTTTGCAGACAGGGTCTTGCTCTGTCACCCAGGCTGATGTTGCAGTGGTGTTATCCCGGCTCACTGGAGGCTTGATCTCCAGGTTGTAAGTGATCCTGTCACCTCAGCCTCCCCCAGGAGCTGAGACTACAGACCTGCACCACCATGCCTGGCTAATTTTTGTGTGTTTTTTTTTTAGAGACAGTGTCTCCCCATGTTGTCCAGGCTGGTCTTGAACTCCTGGGCTCAAGTGATCCTTCCACTTCGGCCTCCAAAAGTTCTGGGGTTACAGAAGTGAACCACCGTGCTCAGCCCTGATTCATTTTTCCTTTCTTTCTTTTTTTTTTTTTTTTTGATATGGAGTCTCCCTCTGTCACCCAGGTTGGAGTGCAGTGGCATGATCTCGGCTCACTACAACCTCTGCCTCCTGGGTACAAGCAATTGTCCTGCCTCAGTCTCCCAAGTAGCTGGGATTACAGGCATGCGCCACCATGTCTGGCTAATTTTTGTATTTTTTTAGTAGGGACAGGGTTTCATCACGTTGGTCAGGCTGGTCTCGAACTCCTGACCTCATGATCCACCTGCCTCAGCCTCCCAAAGTGCTGGGATTACTCACGTCAGCCACCTCGGCTGGCCCTGATTCATTTTTTTCTAACTATTTTTTTTTTTTTTTCTGAGAGGGAGTTTCACTCTTGTTGCCCAGGCTGGCGTGCAGTGGCACAGTCTCAGCTCACTGCAACCTCTACCTCCTGGGTTCAAGCAATTCTCCTGCCTCAGCCTCCCAAGTAGCTGGGATTACAGGCGTGCGCCACCACACTCAGCTAATTTTGTATTTTTAGTAGAGATGGTGTTTCACTATGTTGTTCAGGCTGGTCTCAAACTCCTGACCTCAGGTGATCCACCTACCTCAGCCTCCCAAAGTGCTGGGATAACAGGCATGAGCCACCAAGCCCCGCCTCTAACTAATTTTTTTGTACCCATTAGCCATCCCTACTTGCCCCACCTCCCAGCCCCCACTACTCTTCCCAGCCTATGGTAACCATTCTTCTACTCCATGGGTTCAACTGTTTTAATTTTTAACTCCCACAAATAAGTGAGAACATTTGAAGTTTGTCTTTCTGTGCCTGGCTTATTTCACTTAACATAAAGACCTCCAGTTCCAGTCAGTTGTTGCAAATGACAGGATCCCATTCTCTTTATGGCTGAATAGTACTCCATTGTATATATGTACCAGAATTTCTTTATCCATTCTTCTGTTGGTGGATACTTACGTTGTTTCCAAATCTTGGCTATTGTAAACAGTGCTGCAACAAACATGACAGTGCAGATATCTCTGGGATGTACTGATTTCCTTTCTTTTGGGTCTATACCTAGGAGTGGGATTGCTGGATCATATGGTAGCTCTAGTTTCAGTTTTTGGAGGAACCTCCTAACTGTTCTCCATAGTGGCTGTACTAACTTACATTCCCACCAACAGTGTATGAGGGTTCCCTTTTCTCCACGTCCTTGCCAGCATTTGCTATTGCGAGTCTTTGGGATAAAAGCCATTTTGACTGGGGGAAGATGATATCTCATTGTAGTTCTGATTTGCCTTTCTCTGATGATCAATGACATTGAGCACCTTTTCATACGCCTGTTTGCCATTTGTATGTCTTCTTTTCAGAAATGTGTATTTAGACATTTTGCCCATTTTCAGATTGGATTATTAGATTTTTTTCCTATGGAATTGTTTGAGCTCCTTATATATTCTCGTTATTAGTCCGTTGTCAGATGGGTAGTTTGCAAATATTTTCTCCCATTCTGTGGCTTGTCTCTTTGTTGATTGTTTCCTTTACTGTGCAGAAGGTCATTAACTTGACATGATCGCATTTATCCTTTTCATTTTTTCTTTTTTTTTTTTTGAGATGGGGTCTTGCTCTGTCACCAGGCTGGGGTGCAGTGGTGCAATCTCAGCTCACTGCAACCTCCACCTCCCGGCTTCAAGCAATTCTCCTGCCTCAGCCTCCTGGGTAGCTGGGATTACAGGCATGTACCACCACGCCTGGCTAATTTTTGTATTTTTAGTAGAGACAGGGTTTTGCCATGTTGGCCAGGCTGGTCTTGAACTCCTGACCTCAGCTGATCTGCTCGCCTCAGCCTCCCAAAGTGCTGGGATTACAGGCATGAGTGACTGCACCCAGCTACCATTTGTTCATTTTTGCTGTGGTTGCCTGTGCTTGTGGGGTATTTCTCAATAAATCTTTGCTGAAGTGGGAGGATTGGTGGAGCCTGGGAGTTCAAGGCTGCAGTGAGCCCTGATCGTGTCACTGTACTCCAGCTTGGGCAACAGAGTGAGACCCTTTCTTAAAAAATAAAAAAATAAGAAATAAAATAAATTGGTAAAAGTGCTGCTTTTGTGATTTCTCTTATCAGAAAGTTTCTCCTAATACCAGTTTAAAACTTTTATTTTATTTTATTTTATTTTTTGAGATAGGATTTCACTCTGTTGCCTAGTCTGGTGTGCAGTGGCAGGATCAGGGCTCATTGCAACCTCAGCTTCCCAGGCTCACACTATCCTCCCACCCCAGCCTCTGGAGTAGCTGGGACTACAGGTATGAGCCACCTTACCCAGCTAATTTTTCATATTTTTTGTAGAAACGGGGTTTTGCCATGTTGCCCAGGTTGTTTCAAACTCCTGGGCTCACCCTTGAGCCCGTCTCGGCCTCCCAAAGTGCTGGAATTGCAGGCATGAGCCACTGTGCCTGGTGCACTTTCTATGTTTTAAGGAATAGTAGTGTCATAGCGGGTACCGCTTGACCATCCATATGGCTTGAACTTTTCCACTGTGCCCAGCATGACAGTATTAAGCATCTGACAGTTCTGATTCCTTTTGTGGAAAGCCTTGCTGCTTGCTGTCCGTGTGTGATAGGCCAGGATAGCTGGGGAGTTATCCTGGGAACAACCCTCAGATGAATGACTCTCCAGAGTTAGTGAATAAATAGCTCAGCTCCCTCACCCCCGACAGAATAATTCTGAGATGTGTTTCCCCCCAGGGATTTCCTTCTCCAGGGTGGAAGCTGGCATAATAGCATAGTCTTGTGGGCTGCCTTTCCTTCCTGTACCACTTTGCCACCTCTCCATGGGTGTTACTTGAATCTCTCCAATTAACTACGTTTACTCTCTCAGTTTAGGGCAGTGTTTTTAGTGTTTCTCAACCGTTTTATTTTCATCATCACTCCTGGAAGGAGCCTTTTAAGACATTTATTTATTTATTTATTTATGAGACATGGTCTCACTCTGTTGCTCAGTGGTATAGTCACGGCTCACTGCAACCTCTGCCTCCCAGGTTCAAGGGATCTTCCTACCTCAGCCTCCCAAGCATCTGGGACTATAGGCATGTGCTGCCATCCCTGGCTAATTTTTTGTATTTTTGGTAGAGATGGGATTTCACCGTATTGTCCAGGCTGGTCTCAAACTCCTGACCTGAAGTGATCCGCTCGCCCTGGCCTCCCAAAGTGCTGGGATTACAGGCATGAGTTATGGCACCTGGCCAGACCTTTTTTTTTTTGAAAAGATAGGGGCCACATAGATTTCACATTGGGACTTCTTGTTCCTAGTTATGCCCCTGGGGGAGAGGAATAGGAAATGAAGAAATTTATGGGACATTGAAAGTAGATGGGCTTTCAATCGTATGTCTTCTATTCAGAAATGTCTATTTAGACCTTTTGTCCATTGTTTAAATTGGATTATTAGATTTTTTTCCTATAGAGTTGTTTGAGCTCCTTATATATTCTAGTTATTAATCCTTTATCAGATAAGTAGTTTACAAATATTTTCTCCCATTCTGTGGGTTGTCTCTTCACTTTGTTGATTGTTTCCTTTACTGTGCAGAAGGTCGTTAGCTTGACATGATCCTATTTGTCCTTTTTATTTTTTAATTCTTATTTTCTTTTGGAGACAGAGTCTCGCTCTGTAGCCCAGGCTGGAGTGCAATGTTGCTATCTTGGCTCACTGCAGCCTCCACCTCTTGGGCTCAAGTGATTCTTATGCCTCAGCCTCCTGAGTAGCTGGGACTAAAGGCATGTGCCACCATGCCTGGCTAATTTTTCTTTTTTTGATACAGAGGCTGGGCACGTGGTTCACCCCCTGAAGTACCAACACTTTGGGAGGCCAAGGTGGGTAGATCACCTGAGGTCAGGAGTTCAAGACCAGCCTGGCCAACATGGCGAAACCCCATCTCTACTAAAAATACAAAAAAATTAGCCAGGCATGGTGGTGCACACCTGTAGTCCCAGCTGCTAGGGAGGCTGAGGCACAAGAATTGCTTGACCTCAGGAGGCAAGGGCAGCAGTGAGCCAAGACTGTATCACTCTCTCCAGCCTGGGCAACAGAGCGAGACTCTGTCTCAAAAAAATAAAAATAAATAAAGTAGTTAAAAGCCAGGCGTGGTGGCTCATGCATACCTGTAATCCCAGCACTTTGGGAGGCCACGGCAGGTGGATCACCTGAGGTCAGGAGTTTGAGACCAGCCTGACCAATGTGGTAAAACACCTTTTCTACTAAAAACACAAAAATTAGCTGGGTGTGATGGCAGACGCCTGTAGTCCGTGAGTCCCAGTTATTTGGGAGGCTGAGGCAGGAGAGAATCACTTGAACCTGGGAGGGAGAGGTTGCAGTGAGCCAAGATCACAACACTGCACTCTAGCCTGGGCCATAAGAGTGAAACTCCATCTCAAAAAAAAAAAAAAAGAAAAAGAAAAAAGAAAAGGTAGGCCAGGCGAGGTGGCTCACACCTGTAATCTCAGCACTTTGGGAGGCCGAGGTGGGTGGATCACATGGTCAGGAGTTCGAGACCAGCCTGGCCAATATGGTGAGACCCTGTCTCTACTAAAAGTACAAAAAGATTAGCTGGGCGTGGTGGTGCATGCCTGTAATCCAGTTACTTGGGAGGCTGAGGCAGGAGAATTGCTTGAGCTCAGGAGGCGGAGGTTGCAGTGAGCAGAGATTGCGCCACGGTACTCCAGCCTGGGCAACAGAGCGAGACTCCGTCTAAAAAAAAAAAAAAAGTAGATGGCAGTAGAGAGTACTGGATTCCTTAAACAGCCATCTCACTAAAAACAACTATAAATGCTAGATAAAATATATCAAAATACTCTAAAAAAGACATCATGGAACTGCTGGGAGAGTAAAGAATATGTGATCAAAATTTTTTTTTTTTTGAGATGGAGTCTTGCTCAGTTACCCAGGCTGGAGTGCAGTGGCGAGATCTCAGCTCACTGCAACCTCCACTCTTGGGTTCAAGCAATTCTCCTGTCTCAGCCTCCTGTGTAGCTGAGATTACAGGCATGTGCCATAATCCCTGGCTAATTTTGTATTTTTAGTAGAGATGCGGTTTCACCATGTTGGTCAGGCTGGTCTCAAACTCCTGACCTCAGATGATCCACCCACCTCGGCCTCCCAAAGTTCTGGGATCACAGGCATGAGCCACCATGCTCGGCAGAGATCAAAATTTATCCAGAGATGTGAACTAATTCTAAAATTGGCTTTGTCATGGGGCTGGGAGATCTCTTGAGCTCTTGTAACCTTGAGTTTCATTTTTTTTTTTTTTTTTTTTAGATAGAGTCTTGCTGTTTTGTCAGACTAGAGGGCAGTGGCACGATCTCACCTTACTGCAACCTCTGTTTCCCGGATTCAAGTGATTTCCCTCCCTCAGCCTCCTGAGTAGCTAGGACTACAGGCACGTGGCACCACACCCGGCTAAATTTTTGTATTTTAGTAGAGATGGGGTTTCACCATGTCCAGGATGGTCTCAATATCCTGACCTCATGATCTGCCCGCCTCAGCCTCCCAAAGTGCTGGGATTACAGGTGTGAGCCACCACACCTAGTTACCTTGAGTTTCATTTTAACAGCACTGGAGAGACGAGACAAGAAGGCAGACAAAAGCCAAAAACTGAGGCTTCCAAAGGGCAGAGTCTAATAAGCCCATCTGCAGTGTAAGAGTATGCTGTCGTCTGACTGTGTGTGCTCCCCGCTGTGGTGTTATGGTATTTATTGGTTTTCATCCATGTTCCTGGCTCATAACTCCCAAAGCCTGTATCCTGGATTTTCATTATAATGTTGAGTGTGTTAGGCACAGGGGCAGCCTCTGACCTTCTCCTGCCTTCCTTCCACTCTAATGTTTTCCCACCTTTCTGATTGTGGGTCTTAAGACCTTTCCAAGAGAGAGTCCTGCCTTGTACAGTAGGGGAACGAATACTGTTGTCATGAAGTTTCCAAAACAACCCCAAAAAGGCCCTGCAGCCCCGGAGTTAAAGCTAGTTCCCGACCCAGTCCTGTCCCACAGCAGCCTGCCTCCTCTTTCCTTTCAGCATGACAGGTGCCTCTGTGTCCTTTGCCAAGGACTTTCTGGCAGGTAGAGTGGCCACAGGCATCTCCAAGACGGCGGTAGCACCTATTGCTCGGGTCAAGCTGCTGCTGCAGGTGCAGCGTGCCAGCAAGCAGATTCCGGCAGATAAGCCATACAGGGGCATTATACGTAGACTGTGTGGTCCATATTCCCAAGGAGCAGGGAGTCCTGTCCTTCTGGTGTGGTAACCCGGCCAAAGTCATCAAATACTTGCCCACTCAGGCTCTCAACTTCGCCTTCAAAGATAAATACAAGCAGATCTTCCTGGGTGGTGTGGACAAGAGGACCCTGTTTTGGCGCTACTTTGCAGGGGAATCTGGCATCAGGCGGTGCTGCTGGGGCCACTTCCTTGTGTTTTGGGTACCCTCTTGATTTTGCCCGTACCTGTCTACCAGCCGATGTGGGTCAGGCTGGAGCTGAAAGGGAATTCCAAGGCCTTGGTGACTGACTGCCTGGTTAAGATCTACAAATCTGATGGGATTAAGGGCCTGTACCAAGGCTTTAACGTGGCTGTGCAGGGTATTATCATCTACCGAGCTGCCTACTTCGGTATCTATGGCATTGCAAAGGGAATGCTTCCGGATCCCAGGAACACTCACATCGTCATCAGCTGGATGATCGCACAGACTGTCACTGCCGTTTCGGGGTTGACTTCCTATCCTTTGACACTGTTCGCCGTGGCACGATGATGCATTTGAGGTGCAAAGGAACTGACATGTACACAGGCACACTTGACTGCTGGAGGAAGATCGCCTGTGACAAAGGAGGCAAAGCTTTCTTCAAGGGTGCACGGTCCACTGTTCTCAGAGGCATGGGTGGTGCTTTTGTGTTTGTCTTGTATGATGAAATCAAGAAGTACACATAAATTATTTCCTAGGAATGTCCCCCTATGAACAGGCATGATATATTATATAGCATATCTTGAGCATTCTTGACAGACTCCTGGCTGTCCAAGTATCAGTGGCAACTATATACTGGTTGAAAATGGGAAGCAATAATAATCATCTCTTGAGAAATGCTGAGTGTATGATAAAGTATATTGTTTGCTGAGAATGATGGCAAGGAAAACCTGCCCCCCCTAATGGAAAATTGCTTGGAGCATTCTAAAGTAGCAAAACAGAATATGTATATTATACACCTGTTAAAACAGTTCTTTAAGCACGGGATATGTGACCCTGCCCCCGTGGCTTCCTCGTGGAGAATGCTTTCTAGTTTGTCTGTGATCAGTGGTAAGCAGGCACCAGCTGCTTACCTGGTTTATCTTGGGTCTATGAGAGAACACAGAGCACCTGCTTGTTAATAACGATCACCTGTTCAGAGAGAGTAACTACGTGAGTCAGAGTCTGCTCGAGGCCCTCAGCCCGGGATGCCGTAGCTCCTGAGGCTCTCAGCTTGGAAGGCTGTTGGCCCCCGGATAGTCCCACTTTGCTGTTCTATCTGGGTGTCTGCTTCTCAATGCCTTCAGCGCCACGTGGGTGGGGTCTCTACGGCCGAGCTGGACTCGGTAATCATCCAAACAGTTTTCTCTTACAGCTATTTCCATGATGGTGATGATGGGACTCGAGTTATATTTTTTATTTCAGCCACTCCTGATAAATAACGAATTTGGAGAAATAAAAATATCTTTAAAAAATAACCAAAAAAGGCCAGGCGCGGTGGCTCATGCCTGTAATCCCAGCACTTTGGGAGGCAGAGGCAGGCAGATCACAAGGTCAGCCATTCGAGACCAGCCTGGCCAACATGGTGAAACCCTGTCTCTACTGAAAATACAAAAAATTAGCTGGGCATGGTGGCAGGCACCTGTAATCCCAACTACTTGGGTGGCTCAGGCAGGAGAATTGCTTAAACGTGGGGAGGTGGAGGTTGCAGTGAGCCAAGATCACCTTACTGCACTCCAGCCTAGGTGACAGTGTGAAACTCTGTCTCAAAAAAACAAAACGAAAAAACCCAAAAAATCCAAAAAGACAGGGTTCAGTGAGCTTCCAGGTAGCTGAACACGTAGAGTTTTCTGGAAGGTGGTTCACCCCAGGAGGACCTGGAAGCTCCACACCCCTTCTCCCATGCCACGCCCTGTGCCTTTTTATATGTATCACTTACAGTGGCCTTTTATTGTTTATTTAATTTTTAAATTTTTTTTATTTTTTATTTTTGAGATGGAGTCTCATTCTTGTTGCCCAGGCTGGAGTGCAATGGCACGATCTTGGCTCACTGCAACCTCTGCCTCCTGATTTCAAGCAATTCTTCTGCTTCAGGCTCCTGAGTAGCTGGTATTACAGGCATGTGACACTACGCTTGGCTAATTTTTTTTTTTTTTTTTTTTTTTTGTATTTTTAGTAGAGATGGGGTTTCACCATGTTGGCCAGGCTGGTCTTGAACTCCTGACCTCAGGTGATCTACCTGTCTCAGTATCCCAAAGTGCTGGGATTACAGGTGTGAGCCACCATGCCCAGCTATGGTACTTTGTTATATCAGCTTGAACAGTTTAAGACAAAGTAAAATAGAAATAAACTTCATAAAGAACAGCAAGAGGCCGGGCACGGTGGCTCAAGTCCACGGCACGGGGCGGGCAAGGGCATGGCCGGGGAAACAGCCTTGGGAGCCCCGACACTGCGCCTGTACAAGACCAGCTACAGGGCGGCGGCCCCGCGCGGGTGGGTCAGGCTGTTCCTTCTGGAATGAGGAAGGGTGGTCTTTACGTAATATCCGTGGCTGGTGGGCTCCGAGAGGAGCTACTCTGTGCAGAGGAGGAAGGCGACGATGAGGCCGTAGAGGCGAGAACCTTGGCGAAGATGAGGATCGGCATCACGCCCTCGAAGCGTCGGGGCTGCCGGCGGTTCCCCCTCACCATGCCGATGGCAAAGCCGGCGGCTCTGGCCCAAGGTCGGGCCGGCGCCCGGCTGGAGGGAGATCCTATAGAGGCTGGCGTCGTCATTAGGGAGTTGGCGATGACTGTCACCCCCAGGCCGTAGATGGCGACGATGCCAGCCGCGACCACTGGAATGAGGGGCTTCAGGATCAGCTCCGGCCGCAGGACGCACATGGCCGCGATGCCGGTGCCGCCCTTAGCCATGTCATAGGCAGCGCCCAGGGCGCTTATGAAGGCCATGGCGGCCGAGGCGCCCGTGACGGCGAACAACGCAGCATACTCGGGGCCGTTCTTGCACTCCTACACGTCGAAGGGTGGGGGAGGGGACGAGCTCTGCGGGCCGAGGCGAGGCTGGCGGGGCGCGAAGGCGAGCGGGCGGGCAGCGGCGAAGGCGATCTGCATGAATGGCATTTCTTTTCTTTTTTTTTTTTTGAGACAGAATTTCGCTCTTGTTACCCAGGCTGGAGTGCAATGGCACGATCTCGGTTCACCGCAACCTCCGCCTCCTGGGTTCAAGCAATTCTCTTGCCTCAGCCTCCCGAGTAACTGGGACTACAGGCATGAGCCACCATGCCCAGCTAATTTTTGTATTTTTAGTAGAGACTGGTTTTCACCATGTTGACCAGGATGGTCTCGATCTCTTGACTTCGTGATCCACCCGCCTTGGCCTCCCAAAGTGCGGGGATTATAGGCGTGAGCCACCGCGCCCGGCCCATGAATGGCATTTCTAAAGAAGAAAAGTGAACCATCCTTGGTTCCGCTAACCTCTTCGATTATCTTTATAATGGATGTCTCGCGTCCAGACTCACATCCATTGGTCCGGAAGCAGGAAGGAGCCCTCCATTCTCTGGCAGATTAATTACTGCTTCCTTTGCAGTCCACTTTTCTCTGCTTGTTCCTCGCCATATCTTGCCTTGATTCGAACTTGAAAGGTTTGGCCAGGGACATTTCTGATGTGTCTGTTCTTCTTACCTTTCTGGGTAATTTAACGTGCTGGGGATGCGAGCACCTTAAATTTCCATCCGTTGGAGGCATTCTATTTCTGGCCACCAGGGGGCATCCACAGACTTGCTATGGGCTCAGCACCACCCTGGTCGTCGTATATACAACCCCGGGGTCATTTGAGGAGAAAGAGGTGCCTGACTAATCGGGTTATCCTTGTAGAGCTATTTTTAAATTTTTGTTTCTGGTTTCTACATTAAATCTTTCTTCCTCTTCTTCCCTCTGGTTTTCTCTTGTCTGCACGTGTGCTTCTAAGAGGCTGTCTGTGGTAGCCTCACAGTCATCTACATCCCATTTCCGGCAGGACAATCGACTTCCCATTTTTTTCTTTTTTCTTTTTTTTGCGTAGGAGGTAGGAGTCCTCTTGTTATCTGAACATCCTCTTTTTAAAAGGCAAAACCAAATGAAACAACTTCAGAAACGACAGCAATTCTTTTCAATGTCCTTGATGGTAAAGAGTTGAAATCCTTGGATAATCCAAAACTATTAGAAGCCTACACTGGCTGTTAGAAGAGTGATCACTTTGGGTAATATTGGTTTTGACTCAAAATGCTGTGTGACAATACTATAACAAGACTGTTTCCCCATAAGGCTCAGGACCTAGCTTTGGGAGGTCACTCCCAAATGAAGTCCCTATTTGAGCTGAGCAGTGGAATAAGTGCTTTGTTTTCCAAGGTGACTGTTGGATGGAGAAATTCACCTCATTGCTTAGTCCTCACACCTCCTCTGCCTGTGGAGTATACTCTTCTGATTTACATAGTGATTTGGAGAACTTGAAGAGGAGTGTGTGGGTGGTGAGTCTAGTGTGGTGGAATCAGTGCACATGAGGGAAGAAAGGAGATTCTGGATTACAGATTGACCCACTTGCCACCACAAGCTCCCAGGCCTCATATTCTAATCATGAACCCTTTTGTGGTATTTTTTTTTTTTTTTGAAATGGAATCTTGCTCTGTCACCCAGGCTGGGTACAGTGGTGTGATCTCAGCTCACTGCAACATCTGCCTCCTGGGTTCAAGTGATTCTTGTGCCTCAGCCAGCCTCTGGGAGTGTAGCTGGGATTATAGGTGCCTGCCACCATGCCCAGCTATTTCTTTTTTTTTTTTTAATCTGGTTTAACACCATGCCCAGATATTTCTTTATTTTTATTTTTATTTTTAGTAGAGATGGGGTTTTACCATGTTGGCCAGGCTTGTCTTGAACTCCCAACCTCAGGTGATCTGCCCACTTTGGACTCCCAGAGTGCTGGGATTACAGGCATGAGCCCCAAATATGGCCTTGGTTTTTATTTTGTTTTGTTTTGTTTTGTTTAGACAGAGTCTGCTCTGTCGCCCAGGCTGGAGTGCAGTGGCATGATCTCAGCTCACTTCAACCTCTGCCTCCCAGGTTCAAGCAGTTCCCCTGCCTCAGCCTCCTGAGTAGCTGGGATTACAGGTGTGCGCCATCATGCCTGGCTAATTTTTGTATTTTTAGTAGAGACGCGGTTTCTCCATGTTGGTCAGGCTGGTCTTGAACTCCTGATCTTGTGATCCACACACCTCAGCCTCCCAAAGTGCTGGGATTACAGGTGTGAGCCACCGCGCCCGGCCAGGTTTGGTCTTCTATTGTTGTTTTGATTTGCATTTTCCTGCTTATTACTCAAGTTGAGATCTTTCCAGATTATCGGACTTTCTAAGTTTCTTTTTATGAATTGCCTGTTCCTGGTTTTTGCCTGTTTCTCAGACGATTGTTGGTCTTTGATTGTGAAATTTTTTATTGTGACTGTGTGGGACTTAAAACATTTTTGCATATTCTTTCTTTTCTTTTTTTTTTTTTTAAGACAAAGTCTCATTTTCGGCCAGCCTGGAGTGCAGTGGGGTGATCTCAGTTTATTGCAACCTCCACCTCCGGGGCTCAAGTGATCCACCTACCTTGGCCTCCCAAAGTACTGGGATTACAGGCATGAGCCACCATGCTTGGCCACTGTATATTACCTTTTCCACTTTACAAGTTGCAAGTGTTTTCTCAGGAGCTGTCATTTTCTTTCTTTTCTTCCTTCTTCTCTTTTCTTTCTTCTTCTTTTTCCTTTTTTTCTATAAAATTTGAGATAGGGTCTCACTCTGTCACCCAGGCTGGAGTGCAGAGGCACGATCACGGCTCATTGCAGCCTCGACCTTCCCAGGCTGTTGCTGCCTCAGTCTCCAGAGTAGCTGGGAGAACTACAGGTATGTGCCACCATGCCCAGCTAATTTTTTTTGTATTTTTTGTAGAGACAGGGTCTTCCTATGTAGTCCAGGCTGGTCTTGAACTCCTGTTCTCAAGCATTCCACCCAACTTGGCCTTTCAGAGTGCTGGAATTATAGGCATGAGCCACTGTGCCTGACCCTGTCTCCTCTCCTCTCCTCTCCTCTCTCCTTTTTTCCTTTCCTTTCCCTTTCTCTCTTTCTTTCTTTTCCTTCTTTTCTTTCTTTCTCTTTCTTCTTTCTTTTTCTTTCTTTCTCTCTCTCGTCTTTCTTTCTATCCTTCTTTTTCTTCTTTCTTTTGACAGAGTTTCGCTCTTGTTGCCCAGGCTGGAGTGCAATGGCATGATCTTGGCTCACCACAACCTCTGCCTCCCGAGTTCAAACGATTCTCCTGCCTCAGCCTCCCGAGTAGCTGAGATTACAGGCATGTGCCACCACACCCAGCTGATTTTGTATTTTTAGTAAAGAAAAGGTTTCACCATGTAGGTGAGGCTGGTCTCGAACTCCTGACCTCAGGTGATCCACCCACCTCGACCTCCCAAAGTGCTGGGATTATAGGCATGAGCCACCACGCCCAGCACATTTCTTTTTTCAAAGAGTATAACAATTCATTTGTCCTACAGAAAGTTTTAAATTTTGAAGGAGATTGGCCTGGAAATGTGCTTTGCGGGAGGGGGAACACGGTCGGAGCCAGACATCCAGAAACAGCCCATTTTTCTGGCCAGTCTTACCCTTTGCTCATGATTCTTCAAGCTGTACCCAGAGCTCTTTGGTCCAGCATGTACCTGGAGGCTGCTTTGACCATGTTTTCAGAGTGGCATGGCTTTATCTAATGGGATGAACCTGGCTAAGAGATTAGCAAAACGTCTTGTGGATCCCACTTTTAATCTGCAGTGTTCAGGCTGCCCCTTCTTGGCTGGGAAGGGCGCTGAAGAAACAACGCCCAGGACCAGGACTATCCCCTGCTCAAGCTGTGATTCTGAGACCCCTGCCACCACGACTACATTCACGGGGATCCCAGGCTAGGGGGGCTCGACATGGGCAGCCCCCAGGGCACCTCCCTACAGCTTGGGCCATCTGCACTTTTCCCAAGGCCCTAAGTCATCTGGCTCTGCGCTCGTTAAGGTTTGGGGTGGGAGCTGTGTGGTGGGGAAGCGACCTGGACCACACTCGGCAAGCATGGCGCTACTGAAATCAAGTTTGACCAGAAGAAGCGGGTCAAGCTGGCCCAAGGGCTCTGGCTCATGAACTGGTTCTCCGTGTTGGCTGGCATCATCATCTTCAGCCTGGGACTGTTCCTGAAGATTGAACTCCGGAAGAGGAGCGATGTGATGAATAATTCTTGAGAGCCATTTTGTGCCCAACTCATTGATAGGGATGGGGGTGCTATCCTGTGTCTTCAACTCTCTGGCTGGGAAGATCTGCTACGACGCTCTGGACCCAGCCAAGTATGCCAGGTGGAAGCCCTGGCTGAAGCCGTACCTGGCTATCTGTGTCCTCTTCAATATCGTCCTCTTCCTCGTGGCTCTCTGCTGCTTTCTGCTGCGGGGCTCACTGGAGAACACCCTGAGCCAAGGGCTGAAGAACGGCATGAAGTACTACAGGGACACAGACACCCCCGGCCGGTGTTTCATGAAGAAGACCATCGACATGTTGCAGATTGAATTCAAATGCTGCGGCAACAACGGCTTTCGGGACTGGTTTGAGATTCAGTGGATCAGCAATCGCTACCTGGACTTTTCCTCCAAAGAAGTCAAAGAGTGAGTGGCTTCCAGTCCTGGGGACAGAGCTATTGATATAGCGGGGACACTGAGGCTCAGGCCTCTGACCAGCCCCCCTCCCCACACCCAGTGCCTTTTCCTCTCCATTGAGTGCACAACTTATGTGAGGGCGTATCAGGTTGAACCATACGCAATTGCTAATCCTCTACCTCTTTGATCCATAAAAAATGGCAGCTTCATATGGTTCAACCTAATGTTGGCCAAGGTGGGAGGAAGGTGTCAATTTATATAAGCTGCTTGGATAGGAGCCCCTTGGGAGGAAGAACAAGGCAGGATGTGTGTCCGCTTTATACGGAGGGATGGGGGTGATTCATAGATCACAAATACTGAGGCATTATTTGGCTATTTGTTCATTCATTCAAAGTAGATAGATTCAGTCTTGGATGTTTTAATTTCTCAGTTAGTTCTCTTGTTTTACAACCTCTCAACCCTGAGCATCCATTCCCAAGATGTTTTGTCTGGATATATTGAAAAGAGCACAGGAAGGGGAAGTCAGGAGATCTAGGCTGAAGTTTTGGCTCTGTTGTTCAAGGTCTTGTGACCTTGGGCGGGTCACTAGCCACTCTGGGCTTTGGTTTGCCCATCTTTTAAATGAAGGCACTGGCATAGAATTGGTAATCTTGGAAGTCACCTCTTAGCTCTGGCTGGCACCTGGCATAGAGCAGGTGCTCATTAAATGCCTGCTGGTGTTTACTTAGTCATGATAGTGTAACATGATAAAGCCTTTCTAAAGTACTCTTGGTGTATGTAAAAGTAAAATGCTGTGATGGGCTGTGGGAGACGCTGGTGAGAGAGAGAGACTCTTGACTTCTGTGTTGGAGGGAACAGCCTGTGCGCTGGCTCCAGCGGGCTGCTCTTTCCAACACACTCATCAACGTGGGGGCTCGAGTGACTGTTCAGGGAAAGGGCATCCGGTCTTGAGCCAGCCGCTCTCCCTCACCTCTCCTCTTTGTCCGACTCTACCCTACTCGTGCTGAGGTTAGGGGTTCAGTTGTTCCTAAGGATTTTTTTTTTTCCTCCGAGTAAGGCTGGCAAGTCTAAAGGGAACCAGAACTCAGGGCTTTGGCACCAGCAGCAGGACGTCCTGAAGCCCAAAACAACATTAATGAAGCCCGCATAGCTAGCTTAGCTGCCCTGCAGATGGAAGGGACGTCCAAATGAAGGTCACTTCATGGGATTTTACTTTCTTGTGGATGGAGATTACCGCTGCAAATCCCCAGTCAGGAGAGGATTGTAAAGGGCTGTGCCCTTCCTAGGTGACAGGTCTGCAGGGGGCAGCACAAGGTGGCACGATTTACATAAATCTCCCAAGGAGGACATGAAGCCAGGGGGACAAGCAGAATTCCTGAGTGGGAGAGGCTGATGGTAGAACCAGCCTCTGTGAGCTGATGAGAAGGGGCTTTTCATCTTTTCCTCTGTCATTTCCCTTGATTGTCTGCTGCATAGAGTCAGTTCTTGGTCAGACATATACAAATCTCTCGGTAACTCCAGATCCCCTTTTGTATCAGGGTGAAGGAACTGTCTAGGTCACTCCACTAGCAATGGTCAATGGATCCAAAATTTCAGGCAAATATTTAGCCGAATCAAAAGTCCTTCAATGCCCCATACCAACTTGTTGGTGGGAAATTTCCCTAACTCCATTGACTCAAAAAGAAAAAAACATTAGCTAGGGCACAGTGACATGCACCTGTGATCCTTGCTACTTGGGGGGGATGAGGTGGGAGAACCATTTGAGTCTGGGAGGTGAAGGCTGCAGTGAGCCAAGATTGCGCCACTGCACTCCCGCCTGGGCGACAAGGCGAGACCCTGCCTTAAAAAAAAGAAGAAGAAGAAAAAAAGACGGGGTGCAGTGGCTCACGCCTGTAATCCCAGCACTTTGGTAGGCTAGGGTGGGTGGATCACCTGAGATCGGGAGTTCTAGGCAAGCCTGATCAACATGGAGAAACCTCATCTCCACTAAAAATACAAAATTAGCTGGGCGTGGTGGCACATGCCTGTAATCCCAGCTACTCGGGAGGCTGAGGCAGGAGAATCACTTGAACCTGGGAGGCGGAGCTTGAGGTGAGCCAAGATGGCGCCACTACACTCCAGCCTGGGCAACAAGAGCAGAAGTTTGTTTGGAAAAAGAAAAAGAAAAAAAAAAATCTTCTCTTAAAAAAAAAAAAGAGATGGGTCTCACTCTGTTGCTCAGGCTGGTCTTGAACTCCTGGTTTCAAGAAACATTGCACCTCAGCCTCCCAAGTACCTGGGATTATAGGCACCACCATCATCCCAGGCAGAATTTTCCTCTTTTGACTTTGAGAGGTTGAGGCGGGCAGATCGCCTGAGGTCGGGAGTTCAAGACCAGCCTGACCAGCATGGAGAAACCTCACCTCTACTAAGAAAATACAAAATTAGCCTGGCATGGTGGCGGGCACCTGTAATCCTAGCTACTCGGGAGGCTGAGGCAGGAGAATGGCTTGAACCTGGGAGGCGGAGGTTGCGGTGAACCGAGATTGCGCCACTGCTCTCCAGCCTGGGCAACAAGAGCGAAACTCTGTCTCAAAAAAAAAAAAAAAAAAAAAAGAATTCTCCTTTTTGTTGTTTCTCCTTTCCCCATCAAATTTGGATGATCCAGTAAAGAGCTTGGGTGAGCCTCATTCTCCTGCTTGGCCTGAGGACTACGGGGAAGTGACCCCAGGAGCAATGAGCTGGTCTGAGCAGGGGCTGTCTGGAGAAGATGCACAGGGATCCTCCGGCAGCACGGACTGGGCATGGGCAGTGTCTGGCGCCAGCGATTTCCAGGCATTTCTGCAGGCTCTGTCCCTGGAGCAACCTTCTATTATGTGTAGCATGCCCCTCACCGGACTAGACTAGAGAAAGTTGAGGTCCTCACCTTCTGGCATCTTCAGTCCAGTTCCTGAGAGGAGGAGCTGGGTGCCTGCATTCTGGCCTCCCCAGGGCCTCCCCAGTTGTGCCCCTACCTTGGGGCCCCCAGGAACCTGAGGATAGAGCACATTGCCTCAGAAGCATGGAGGGGTGGGCAGGTTTTGGAGATTTCTCAGGGGAATCTTTAAGATCCAGGACTGGCTCCTGAAGGTTCCTGATCTAATGAATAATATCAGGTAGAAACAATTCTATATTTTTATGGGAATTTACAAGAATTTTTTGTTTTGTTTTGTTTTATTTTTTTGAGATGCAGTGGTGCCATCTTAGCTCACTGCAACTTTCGCCTCCCGGGTTTAAGGGATTCTCCTGCCTCAGCCACCCAAGTAGCTGGGATTACAGGTGTGTGCCACCATACCTGGCTAATTTTTGTATTTTTTGTAGAGACAGAATTTCACCATGTTGGTCAGACTGGTCTCAAACTCCTGACCTCAAGTGATCCGCCCACCTCAGCCTCTCAAATTGCTGAGATTATAGGTGTGAGCCACCGTGCCTGGCCTTACAAGAGTTTTGACTGCTTTCATGGGAGGAGCCCAGTGACCGCACGCCATCCCCAACCTGCCCATAAGCATGTTGCCAAGTCATCTGGGAGGTGGGAAAGGCCCACATTCATCCTGCACAAAACTCCTCCTGGGAAGTTTTTGTTTTAATTTTTAAGTTATTATTATCTCCATTTTATACATGAGAAATCCGAGGCTCAGAGAGATTAAGGGACATGCCTAAGATCACATCATAGGAAGTGGAGGAGACAAAAAAAATCAGCTTTGGCCATGTGTGGTGGCTCACACCTGTAATCCCAGCACTTCGGGAGGCTGAGGTGGATGGATCACTTGAGCCCAGAAGTTTGAGACCAGCATGGGCAACATGGTGAAACCCCATCTCTACAAAAAATACAAAACTTAGCTAGATGTGGTGGTGTGTGCCTATAGTCCTAGGTATTTGGGAGGCTGAGGTGGGAGGGTCACCTGAGCCCAAGATGTTGAGGCTGCAGTGAGCTGAGATTGCACCATTGTACTCCAGCCTGGGCAACAGAGTGAGACCCTGTCTCAAACAAAAGAAAAACAGCTTTATTGAGATATAATTCAAACACCATACAATTTACCCATTTAAAGTATACAATTCAATGGTTTTTTTTTTTTTTTTTTTTTTAAGACGGGGTTTCACCATGTTGGTCAGGCTGGTCTTGAACTCCTGACCTCAGGTGATCCGCCCGCCTTGGCCTCCAAAGCGCTTGGATTACAGGCGTGAGCCACCACGCCCGGCCAATTCAATGGTTTTTAGTATAGTCACAGAGTTGGACAACTAGCATTACAATATATTTTCGAATATTTTCATCGCTTCTAAGGGAAACCTTGCACCATGTAGCTTTCACTCCCTAGTCTCCCCTCCCCCAACCCTAAGTAATCACTCATTTACTTTCCAAATCAATAGATTTCCCTGTTCTGGACATTTCTTTCTTTTCTCTTTCCTTCTTTTTTTTTTGAGATGGAGTCTTGCTCTGTCACCCAGGCTGGAGTGCAATGGCGCGATCTCAGCTCACTGCAACCTCTGCCTCCCAGGTTCAAACGATTCTCTTGCCTCAGCCTCCAAGTAGCTGGGACTACAGGTGCGTACCACCACTCCCAGCTAATTTTTTGTATTTTTAGTAGAGACGAGGTTTCACCATGTTAGCCAGGATGGTCTCAATCTCCTGATCTTGTGATCCGCCCAACTCGGCCTCCCAAAGTGCTGGGATTACAGGCATGAGCCACTGTGCCCAGCCTGGACATTGCATATGAATGGAGACATATAACATTTGTCCTTTTGTGTCTGGCTTCGTTCACTTAGCATAGTGTTTTCAAAATTCATCCATGTTGTAGCATGTGTCAGAACTTCATTCCTTTTTCTGGTGAAATAATACTCCATTATACGGCGTGCCAGATTTTAATTCTGCTCTTTCATCCTACTCAGCTGTTTCTCGGTTAAGTAAAAGTACCTCACGTATACATTCGGTGTTAAATGAATGAATGGTTTTTCACTGAGTGACAGAAACCTCAAATTATCCAGGCTGCTTGGGGTAGGGGATGTTTTGTTTTTCTCCCTCTTCTTCCGGTCTTTCCTTGTCTTTTTTTTTTTTTTTTTTTTTTTGAGATGGTGTCTTGTTCATTCGACCAGGCTGGAGTGCAATGGTGCGATCTCGGCTCATTGCAACTTTTACCTCCTGTGTTCAAGCGATTCTCCCACCTCAGCCTCCCAAGTAGCTGGGATTACAGGCACCCACCATCATGCCTGGCTAATTTTTGTAATTTTCTAGAGACGGGGTTTCACCATGTTGACCAGGCTGGTCTCGAACTCCTGACGTCAGGTGACCCGTCTGCCTCGGCCTCCCAGAGTGCTGGGATTACAGGCGGGAGTCACCGTGCCTGGCCTTTCCCTGTCTTCTTGTTCTCCATTCCCTCTCCCAGAAGGACAGGGGAAGGGATGGGCAGAGATGATGCAGGCTTGGAAAACATGGATGGATTAGGTTTGGATTCCAGTGCTTTGTGCCAGTGTCTCAGATCATGAGGCAGCCCCACAGACACTAGAAAGACCACCCCGGGCTCTGCAGGGCTGTGGTAAATGGGCTGTCACTGGGCTTCAACCTCCCACCGCTCCCTCCTCTGGCCTAGTGGTCCTGGGTGAGCCAGGAAGAGGACGACACACTTTCTGCTACACCTGGAGGAGCTCTCAGGAGGGAGGAGCCAAGTCCAGGAAAGCTGTCTCCTTCAGTGACTCTGTCTTTTCAGAGCAAGCTATCAGTGAAAGAGATTTGTAGTTCTCAACTGATGATCTTTTATCTTATTTTATTGCAGTTCCAACTTCTATTACAGAAAAACTCAAGCTTTCACAAAATTAGAGTCCATTATAATTAATTTCCATGTAGCCGTCACCTAGCCGGGCGTGGTGGCGACACACCTGTAACTCCAGCTACTTGGAGGCTGAGGTGGGAGGATCATTTGAGTCCAAGGTCTCTAAAAAAAGGGAAAACAAGGCCAAGAGCGGTGACTCATGCCTGTAATCCCAGTACTTTGGGAAGCCGAGGCAGGTGGATCTCCTGAGGTCAGGAATTCAAGACCAGCCTGGCCAACATAGTGAAACCCTGTCTCTACTAAAAATACACATACACACAAAAATTAGCTGGGCGTGGTGGTGGGCACCTGTAATCTCAGCTACTTCGGAGGCTGAGACAGGAGAATCACTTGATCCTGGGAGGTGGAGGTTGCAGTGAGCTGAGATTGCGCCACTGCATTCCAGCGTGGGCAACAAGAGCGAAACTCCATATCAAAAACCAAACCAAACCAAAGTAAACAAAAAACCCAAAGATAAGAAACCATCGCCTCGGAACGAACAGCAACATTTTGCCTGTTTCATCTATATTACCCTCTCCTAACACGTTTTCCCCTTCTGAATATCCTGGAGCGAATCCTGGACATACTTCCCTTTTACCTGTAAATACTTTAATAGGCATCTCTAACAGATGAAGAGGCTTTGTTCGTTTTTTGCCTTGTTGTTTCTGCTGAACATAAACACAATACCAGTCATGCCTAACAGATTTAATGGCAATATCAACTAATGCCACGTCTATGTTCAGTTTTCCCTGATAGTCTCGGGATGCTTTTACAGTTGGTCAATTTTAGGATCCAAACCAAGTCCACGCTTTGCATTTGGTTGTTTGGTTTCCTGTCTGTTTCACTAGATAATTGTCCCTCTCCCCTTTTTTTTAAAATTTTAGACGGAGTTTTGCTCTTGTTTCCCAGGCCGGATTACAATGGCATGATCTCGGCTTACTGCAATAACCGCCTCCCGGGTTCAAGCAATTCTCCTGCCTCAGCCTCCCAAGTAGCTGGGATTACAGGTGCACACCACCATGCCCAGCTAATTTTTGTATCTTTAGTAGAGATGGGGTTTCACCATGTTGGTTAGGCTGGTTTTGAACCCCTGACCTCAGGTGACCCACCCACCTTGGCTTCCCAAAGTGCTGGGATTACAGGTATGAACCACTGCACCCGGCCGGCTGTTCCCTTTTTCATGCCATGTGTGTGAGAGCAGCTGGGCCATGTATCCTGCAGAATTCCGCACAGTTTGGAGCTGGGCAGTTGCAGCCAAGTGGTGTTGTCTGACTTGTTCTTCTGTCCCCTGTATTTGCTCATAAACCAGTAGTCTGGGCTGAGGTGTAGTTGGATCGGGCTCAGTTGTGGCAAGAACATTTCCTACAGTGCCGCTCCGTGCATCTTAC
The DNA here is from genome assembly GCA_036589455.1 of Ateles fusciceps. NCBI lineage: Eukaryota > Metazoa > Chordata > Mammalia > Primates > Atelidae > Ateles > Ateles fusciceps. The sequence goes on from JAZHEH010002241.1 coordinate 4,746,222, forward strand.
TGTAGCACGTGAGGAAGGCCATGAGGTCTTCAGTCAGTTTACAACACTTCTTTTAAAGTTCACTGGATGAGCAGAGCTGTAGTGCCTTGGGGTGAGAGGTAAATCGTGAGGGGAGCTCAGACATTTTGGACCCAGAAACTCCCAGCCAGGAAGGCCTAGCCTGTGGCTGGCACCAAACTCTCTCCCTTCACTATTCTTCCCAGGGAACCCACAGACTGCAGGTACCTACTTGCTCTTCTTAAACAATTCGTACACATCTGAAGAAGAATAGACCTTGGCTAGATGGGGTGTCTCCCCCTCTCAGACGGGAACTCTTTGAAGACAGAGCTGTGACTCCCCTTCAAATTGGGGCTCCCCCAGGGCAGGGCTGTGTCTCCCCCTCAGTCCAGGGCTCCTTGAGGGCGGGGCTGTGTCTCCCTTAGATTGGGGGCGCTCCCTGAGGACAGGGCTGTCTCCCCCTCAGACTGGGGCTCCCTGAGGAGGAGACTGGGTCTTCCCTCAGACTGGGGCTCCCTGAGGGCGGGGCTGGGTCTCCTCCTTACATCACCCCTCACCGTCTATAGTGCCTCATACCCAGTGACTGTCTTAGTTCACTGTGAGCCGCTATAACAGAATACCTGAGACTGGAAAATTGATAAAGAGCAGAAATGTATTTCTTACAGTTCTGTTGACTGGGAAGTCCAAGGTGGAGGGCCCACATCTGCTGAGGGGCCTGAGTTCATCCTTTTCCTCAGGAACCCACTGCCTGATAATGGCATTAATCTACTCATGAGGGCAGAGCCCAGTGTAATCCAGTCACTTCTCAGAGGTCCCGGCTCTCACCACCGTCATGTTGGGCCTCACGTTTCCAACACAGGAGCTCTGGGGAACACATTCAAACCACAGCACTACCCAAAAAGAAATCTTCAAAGCATACTAAGCACATAGTGTGTACCAAATGTCTATGCATATGATCCCACTGAATTTCCACCCTAGCCTGACTGTCAAGTGTTTAAAATGTCATTTCTGGCTGGGCGCAGTGGCTCACGCCTGTAATCCCAGCACTTTGGGAGGCCGAGGTGGGTGAATCACAAGGTCAGGAGTCCTAGACCAGCCTGGCCAACATGGTGAAAACCCATCTCTACTAAAAGTACAAAAAATTAGCTGGGTGTAGTGGCGGGCACCTGTAATCTCAGCTACTCGGGAGGCTGAGGCAGGAGAATCGCTTGAATCTGGGGGGCAGAGGTTGTGGTGAGCTGAGATCGCACCACTCAGCTGCAGCCCAGGCAACAGAGTGAGACTCTGTCTCAAAAAAAAAAAAAAAAAAAAAGTCATTTCTTAGTTGAGAAAACTCAGGCTCAGAGAGGTCAAGGCCGTTCTCAAGATCTCACAGGTGTCCCTCAGCCCCTGTTCTGCTTGCGGTGACCCACTGTCGGGTATACCCCTGCTCATTGCCCTATGGCTGGCCTTACTGATTTGATTCACTTACTAAATTATGTAGGTTTTTCCAGGAAAACTCAGACATGATCATTTTCCCAGGCTCTATATGCCTCGGTTATGGAAGAGTAGCCTAGAACAGAGGCCCTACCTTAATCAACACCCTTTCAAACCCCAGTGACTCCTCCCCCCACTGCCCCAGCCCCTTCCACGCAGAGTGAAATTCGTAGCCTGGGAAACACGGTGTGATATAAATAGCCAGCTCACCACTAAGGCGCTCTCCTCTGCCTGGCTTTGTCTTAAGACGGTGAGAGGAGCCTTAATCTGTGGTTGGAATGAGGGCAAGCACTGAGTAAACAAGATGATGTTTGGAGTGGGGGGAGGGGATAGTTCCAGAAGTGAAGACCCCAAGGGTTCCCAGGCTAGTGACCCAGGCAAGTCCCAAGTTCACTAAGGTTGGCCTTTCCCCGTCCGGGCTGACCTGGATGCTCCCCTGGGGAAGTTCCCAGTCTGAGGGAGATGCAGCCCCGTTCTCAGGGAGCCCCAGTGTGAGGGAGACACAGCCCCGTTCTCAGGGAGCCCCAGTGTGAGGGAGACACAGCCCCGTTCTCAGGGAGCCCCAGTGTGAGGGAGACACAGCCCCGTTCTCAGGGAGCCCCAGTCTGAGGGAGACACAGTCCCGTTCTCAGGGAGCCCCAGTCTGAGGGAGACACAGCCTGGTGGAGCCCAGTAGGGTCACTTGTCTGGGGGATGAGGCAGGTGAGGTGGGGACATGGGGACTGTCCGCAAGGCCAGCCTGCAGACTGAGGGCAGCTCAGAGCCTCTGCTGGCCTCAGCCCACACAGCTTTAGGCCCGACCATCACATCAGAGATGCCTTAGTGTGCATGAGGCAGGTGCCCCACCTTAGGGCCACCTGGTAGGTACGTGAGGGGAGGTGGTGGTGGTGAGGAAAGGACTCCTGGGACAGGGGGAGGAGCTCACAGTTTTCCAGGAAGTTTAACTTCCAGGCCTTCTGGAAACAGCTGTCTGGAGGGGGCCTTGGCCACCAGTGACCTGTAAGGGGGAGATGAGGTTGGTGAGGGAGCTGGGGCGGGGTGGGGGGTGGTCACCCATGGCAGCCAGATGCTGGTCCATCAACACTGCCCGAACTGCTGCTCCTCCTACCTGCCTGGCACGGCCTCAAGAAAGACGCTGGCAGTACTCTGGTGGGGTGAATTTATTCCCTATTGACTTGGGTCTTGGATTACCATCTGCCTCAACCCTCTAGATCATAAGGTCGAGGAAGGCAGGGGCATTTATTCACTGCTCTGTCCTCAGCACCTAGAACAGTGGCTGGCACATGGCAGGCACACAGCAAATATTTATTGAGTGAATGAGTGAGTGAACTAAAGGTCAAGTCAGGAGGGACGAGGGAGGCAGGGAACTCCAATGGAACCAGTGGGCAGCTGCCGTGGGCCAGACCTTGACTTCTTGTGAGGCTTTGGGTAAGGCCTTGCCCTCCTCTGGGCCCCACTTGCTCCTCTGTAGGACAGTCCGATGGTTTTCAAGGTCCTGTCCAGTGGCTCTAAAGGGGAGGGGAAGCAACATTTTCTGAGGGTCTACAGCATGTCCAGCCTGCGTCAAATGCGTGACTTGAATCGTGTCATTTACATCCCCCAGGGCCCCTGAGAGGCAGCTGAGATCACTCCCAGCTCACGCAGATCCGCAGAGTTTAAGCTCCATAACTCCCAAACACATACATAGGACTCAGTGGTGTGCTCTCAACCACCTCCACCCTGTCCACAGGACGCTGGAAATGGCTGAGCGGGGCCACTGTGGGGGAGAGGAAGGCTCAGGGACAGCCTGCAGATCAGGAAGAGGGACAGAGAGCGTTTGGGTTGGAAGGCCCCCAGCTTTGAGGAGGGCACTTTGGGGAAGGTCTTGGGAGCAGGAGGAAGGGAGCGCTGCAGAGATGCCATCTGCTCAGTTGTGTCCGGGGCTACTGGCCCCTCCAGAGGGGGAGCAGGAGGCCCAAGGTGAAGGCGCCTCCAATACCCCTCCAGCTTGTCTTCCCACCCCTGCACTGCCTCTGTCATCCACAGCCCAGTGCCCAGCCAGGGGTTGCAGAGGGACAGCTGAGCAAGACAGTTTCTGCCTTCCCCCAAGCACGTGGCTGGAGCCTTGAGTCAGGGGTAGGCAGTGCCAGCTGGCAGGCTCTCCATGTGGGGCCCACCACGGAGGGTTCCCCCGCATGATCCTGCCCTCAAGGAGCTGACAGTTTCTTCACCACAGCTGGTAGAACCTGCGCCACCAACTCCCCAGTGAGGGCTCTCTTGTGATATGATATTGCGTGCAGGCTGTATCCTCACAACCTGATGTCAGCTCCCATCTGCTCAGAGTGCCGCCCCTGAGGGCTCTTGCTCGGCCTCCTGCCTGGTGAGATAGCTTTTGCCCACAGCGCATGGCTACTATGTATTAATACCAGCACTCTTCAGGCACTCTTCTGTGTGTCACTTCATGCAATCCTGTGTCAATTTCATTTTAAATATAAGGAAGCAGAGGCAGAGAGAGGTTAAGGAACTTGTCCAGAGGGATGGAGCCAGCATGCGGGCGAGCCAAGAGTAAGCCCAGGCTGTCCTGCTCTTATCACTGACCTGTGCTGTCCATGCCACCCAGGGTCAGCTGGTCTCTGGGCAGTGTGTTCTGCCAATGAAGTAGAGGGCAGGGATTACAGGGCATGTGGAAACATGGTTGCCATGACTCAGGCCACCTCTTGCAGCCTTCCTAGAAAGTCTCAATCATAATAGACGGAAATCAACACAGTTCATAGAAATGGAACCACAAATGGCCCTTGAGCACATCCAAAGATGCTCAGCTTCACTCGTAATGAGAAAAATGGAAATGAAAACAATCCGAGTTACCATTTTTCAAAGATCAGGTTGGCAAAGATCGAAAGTCTGACCTGTGTGGATGTAGCTGTGGAGGACAGGTTCTCCTGAACATGGCTGGTTGGGGTGTGATTGTGAATCCCCCAGCCCCCCGCAGGAGAGACCAGAGGAGAAATATGGCAGGTATCTGGCAAGATCACCCTTTGATGCGAGGATCCCTCTTCAAGGAATTTACCTGCTCCATATAGTTCCAATATGCAAAATGATTGATTTCCATGTTTGTATTAACAAGAGACTGGGAAACACCCAAACTTCCATCAGTATGGAACTGGCAGACCCATGGGCCATCCACACAATGGGACTATCTGGGAAGCTCATTAAAAAAAAATCCAGCACACTCTCCACTGACAGATACAAAAAGATCTCAGCCGGTGTGGTGACTCACACCTGTAATCCTAGGTGTAAGCTGAGGATTTGGGAGGCTGAGGCAGGCGGATCACTTGAGATCAGGAGTTCGAGACCAGCCTGGTCAACATGACAAAACCTTGTCTCTACTAAAAATACAAAAATTAGCTGGGCATGGCGGCGCGTCACTGCCTGCCTGCCTGGGTGACAGAGCAAGACTTCATCCCCCACCCGTGCCAAAAAAGATCTCCAAGATACTGCTAAGGGAAAAAAGAAAGTTTCAAGATAGTATGTATATAATGTTCTCATTTGCAGTTTGAAAAAAAAAAACAGGAAAAATGAAAACATGTTTGCTTGTCCATGCATGAAGCCTCTCTCTGGTAGAGCTGGCGACAGCTGTGAGGACCTGGAGGCTGAGAGATGAGGAGTGGGAGGCATTTTGTATTAAAGAGATTTTATTTAGAAGTGAAACTTGGACATCTTTTAAGAGAGTCATTACCATTTCAATGAACATTGTTTAAAATAATCACTATTGGAAACAATTATGCTTTCTATTCTTCTGTTCTAAAAGTCAATTATGTAATGCATTGTTCACGTGCAACTTTTTTTTTTTTTTTTTTTTTTTTTTTTTGAGACAGAGTCACTCTAGCCCAGGCTGGAGTGCAGCAGCTCAATCTTGGCTCACTGCAACCTTTGCCTCTTGGGTTGAAGTGATTCTCGTGTCTCTGCCTCCCAAGTAGCTGGGACTACAGGTGTACATCACAACGCCTGGCTAATTTTTTTGTATTTTATTAATTGTAGAGACAAGGTTTCACCATGTTGCCCAGGCTGGCTTTGAACTCCTGACCTCAGGTCATCTGCCCACCTGGGCCTCTGAAAGTACTGGGATTACAGGTGTGAGCCACCACGCCTGGCCTACATGCAACTTTTTATTTAGATGACAAGCACACAGTCAAATGCACAAATCTTTTTTTAATTTTTAACTTTTTTTTGAGACAGAGTCTTATTCTGTTGTTCAGGCTGAGTGCAGTGGTAGGATCATAGCTCACTGCTGCCTCGAACTCCTGGGCTCAAGCGATCCTTCTGCTTCGGCCTCCCAAAGTGCTGGGATTACAGACATGAGCCATCATGCCCAGCCAAATGCATAAATCTTAAGTGTGCAGCTCAGTGAGTTTTGACATATGAAACACCTGGGTAATCACACCCAGGTCAGGTGGAACATACCCAGCCTGCCTGGGGAAAGGGGGAGACTTTTCACCGTAAAGATCCCTTTGGAATTCTAAACTCATGTGAATGTACAGTAAGCTCTAAACAAATACACACAAAAATACAGCAGTGCAGAAGATCTGCTGGGAGCCCTGCCCGTCAGCCTCGAGAAACTGCTGGCAGCAGTGTCCCTCAGGTGAGTCAGGTGCTCCCACCTGGCCTGGGGGTGGAGTCTTCCGAGGGCAAGGATTGCGCTTGACTTGGGTCTCCAACCCCTGCCTCTGCACAGGCCCTGGGCTGGAGCAGGCCTTCTGAAACAGCTGGCTGGAGGGGGCCTTAGCCGCCAGTGACCTGTAAGGGGGAGATGAGGTTGGCGAGGGAGCTGGGGGCATCACCCTTGGCAGCCAGATGCTCATCCATCAACACTGCCCAAACTGCTGCTCCTCCTACCCACTTGGCATGACCCCAAGAAAGGGCCTGGCAGCACAGAGTGGTGGGGTGAATTTCTATCTTCCCTGTTGACTTGGGTCTTGGATTACCATCTGCCTCAACCCTCTAGACCATAAGGTTGAGGAAGGCAGGGGACATTTATTCACTGCTCTGTCGTCAGCGCCCAGAACAGCAGCTGGCACATAGCAGGAGCACAGCAGATACATAGCAAGTGTGCAAGTGAATGAGTGAATGACTATCCTAGGATTCCAGGGGCAGGGGATGCGAGGAAGTGGCCCTGGTGAGAAGCCCAGGAAGCCCATCTCCAGCTGCCTGTTTTCCTTCCAGTCGAATCAAGAGCAACGTGGACGGGCGGTACCTGGTGGACGGCGTCCCCTTCAGCTGCTGCAATCCTAGCTCACCGCGGCCCTGCATCCAGTATCAGATCACCAACAACTCGGCACACTACAGTTACGACCACCAGACGGAGGAGCTCAACCTGTGGGTGCGCGGCTGCAGGGCTGCCCTGCTGAGCTACTACAGCAGCCTCATGAACTCCATGGGTATTGTCACGCTCCTCATTTGGCTCTTTGAGGTAAGCCCTGGGCCAGCTGGGGGTGGTGGGAGAGGGAGCATTTGGGTCTAATGGGAGCCAGGCCTGGAGCACTTGCCTCCCTCCTTGGAAACCCCAGGAGGGAGGGCTTGAACCCCACTCAGTGCCTCCACCTTTTGTATTTATTTATTTATTCATGTATTTATTTATTTTTTTGGTTTCTTTCCCACCACTTACAAAACTTTTTAAAATTGAGGTGAGCTTTATAAAAGGTAAACAATTTGGTGTCATCTAGTTGGTTCACAAGGTTGTGCAACCGTCTCTACCTACTTCCAAAAGATTTCCATCAGCCCCCAAGAAAATCTCACACCCGTGAAGCAGTTACCACCTCCCAAACTGCCCCCCAGTCCCTGGCAACCATTCTCTGGATTTGCGTATTTTGGACATTTCATATAAATGAATTCATACAACAGGTAGCCTTTTACGTTTGGCTTCTTCTTCTTTTTTTTTTTTGAGATGGAGTCTTGCTCTGTTGTCCAGGCTGGAATGCAATGGCATGATCTCGGCTCACTGCAACCTCCACCTTCTGGGTTTAAGCGATTCTCCTGCCTCACCCTCCCAAGTAGCTGGGATTACAGGCACATGCTGCCATTTTTTGTATTTTTAGTAGAGACGGGGTTTCACCGTATTAGCTAGGATGGTCTCGATCTTCTGACCTCGTGATCCACCCTTCTCGGCCTCCCAAAGTGCTGGGATTACAGGTGTAAGCCACCGCGCCCGGCCTGTTTGGCTTCTTTTAGTTAGCATATTTTGGAGGTTCATCCCGTGTCCCTGCTTTTTGGTTCTGAGGTCTTAGAAAGTTATTTAACCTCTCTGTTATAAGAGGTGACAGCACATAGCTTTGGGGACTATTGGGAGGCAATGTGTCCAGCATGTGCGGGTGCTCAGGAAACGGGAACTGTGGATTTGTGCTTTTTGAGATGCCAGTCACCATTTACCTGTTAGTCTAATTATGTGTGGGTTCATCTTCTCTGCAATGCTTAATTCCTCTGTAGCTGTAGGGCTTGCAATGTAAGCAAGTCCTCAGTCAGTATGCTGAATTCACTCCTTGGTTAAAGAGATATTTATTTTTATTGTTATTATTTTAAATTGTTATTATTTTTTTTTAGAGACAAGGAAAAAAACTCACTCTGTGGCCCAGGCTGGAGTGCAGTGGCGTGATTGTAGCTCACTAGAGCCTCGAACTCCTGGGCTCAAGGGCTCTTCCCACCTCAGCCTTCTGAGTAGCTAGGACTATAGGCACATGCAGAATAGCTCAAAAAATAGCATATCTTGAGTCATACTCTGCAGAGTCTTTTGTAGAAATGGGGTCTTGCTATGTTGCCTAGGCTGCTAACTCCTGGCTTCAAGCAATCCTCCCACCTTGGTCCCTCAAAGTGCTGGGATTACAGGTGTGTGCCACTGCACCTGGCCAAGAGATAATTCTTTTTTCTTCTTTTTTTTTTTTTTTTGAGATGAAATCTTGCTCTGCCACTCTGTCTGGAGTGCAATGGCACAATCTCAGCCTGCAACCTCCTTTTTTTTGAGACGAAGTTTTGCTCCTGTTGCCCAGGCTGGAGTGCAATGGCGCGATCTCGGTTCATGGCAACCTCCACCTCCAGGATTCAAGCGATTCTCCTGCCTCAGCCTCCCGAATAGCTGGGATTACAGGCATCTGACCACGCCAGGCTAATTTTTGTATTTTTAGTAGAGACGGGGTTTCACCATGTTGGCCAGGCTGGTCTCGAACTCCTGACCTCAGGTGATCTGCCCACCTTGGCTTCCCAAAGTGCTGGGATTACAGGCATGAGCCACAGCACCCGGCTAAAGCTTTCTTTTAGTGTTGAGGTAAACACAGGATATTCATAACCACTTATTGGTCGCTGACTCCTTGACACAGAGTCTTGGGTGGGTAGAATGAGGAGAGGAATATACTGCTGGAAGTTTAGATGTCCACATTCCCTGAAAACACACGAAAGAAGACCGAAAGCATAAAAGTCAGCAGGGCCAGGAGCAGTGGCTCACACCTTTACCCACTCGTTTCTACACATCCGTGCTCTCCCCTTACCTGGTACTGTTCTAGGTGCTGGGATTCTGGATGAGCTAGATCCGTGTCCTCAGGGAGCAGCTTCATCCTCTTGTAGAGTTTGCTATGCCATATGGAGAAGTGGAGGAGAGCAAACCAGGAATTTGTGTAGAAACAAGTGGCTAACGGAATATATTACAGAAAAGGGAAAACAGGCCAGACGCAGTGGCTCACGCCTATAATCCCAGCACTTTGAGAGGCCAAGGCGGGCGGATCACCTGAGGTCAGGAGTTCGGGACAAGCCTAGCCAACATGGTGAAACCCTGTCTCTACTAAAAATACAAACATTAGCCGGGTGTGGTGGCAGGCGCCTGTAATTCCAGCTACTCGGGAGGCTGAGGCAGGAGAATCGCTTGAACCTAGGAGGCAGAGGTTGTAGTGAGCTGAGATTGCACCATTGCACTCCAGTGTGGGGGACAAGAGCAAGACTTCGTCTCAAAAAAAAAAAAGAAGAAAAAAGAAAAGTGAAAACAATAAGCTGATTAATCATCAGCTCAGCTACAGCTGACTCTTCTGTTGGTCCTTACTGTGCATCAGGTACTGTGGTGGTGTTTGCTGGAGTGCAATGGTGTAATCATGGCTCACTGCAGCCTCCATCTCCAGGGCTCACAAGATCGTCCCATCTTGGCCACCCAAATACCCGAGTAGTTGGGACTACAGGCATGGGCCGCCATGCCCAGCAATTTTTTTTTAATTTTTAGTAGAGATGAGGTCTTGCTATGTTACCCAGGCTGGTCTCGAACTCCTGAGCTCAAGCAATCCTCCCCCTGCCTTGGCCTCCCAAAGTGCTGGGATTACAGGCATGCACCTTTACACCCGGCCTGTGTGTTTTACACATTTTTTTTTTTTTGAGATGGAGTCTCGCTCTGTTGCCCAGGCTGGAGTGCAGTGGCGCTATCTTGGCTCACTCACTGCAACCTCTGCCTCCTGGGTTTAAGTGATTCTCCTGCTTCAGCCTCCCGAGTAGCTGGGACTATAGGCACACGCCACAACGCCTGGCTAATTTTTTTGTTTTGTTTTGTTTTCCTCCTCACCACCTCCCCAGTTTTTTTCTTTGTATTTTAGTAGAGATGGGGTTTCACTGTGTTGCCCAGGATAGTCAAACTCCTGAGCTCCAGCAATCTGCCCGCCTCAGCCTCCCAGAGTGCTAGGATTACAGGTGTGAGCCACTGTACCCGGCTAGTGTTTTACACGTGTTAAAGTGTCACAGCATCCACACAAGGCAGGGGCCATTTCATCTGAAAATCTGCAAACCAAATGAATAAAGTGAGGTTTCTGGTCACACGGCTGGCTAAGTGCCAGGGCTAGGTTTAAACCCAGGCATTTTGGCACCAAGTCTGCCACACAGTGAATGCTAGTGAACAAATTCAAATTATTGTACCAGCATCCATTCATCACAGTGCTCATTAAAATAATGGAAGGGGCGGGCACAGTGGCTCACACCTATTATCTCAGCACTTAGGGAGGCCGAGGCGGGTGGATCTCTTGAGGCCAGCAGTTGGAGACCAGCCTGGTCAACATGGGGAAACCGCATATCTACAACAACAACAAAATACAAAATTAGTCAGGTGTGGTGGTGGGCACCTGTAATCCCAGTTATTCGAGAGGCTGAGGCATGAGAATTCCTGAGAACACAGGCGACAGAGTTTGCAGTGAGCCAAGACCACACCACTGCACTCCAGCCTGGGTGACAGAGCGAGACTTGCTTCAAAAAAAAAAAAAAAAAAAAAAAGGAAGTACCACACATCAGATGCAGAAAAGGAGGTGACCTCTTAATTCCACCCAAAGAGGTTACTGAACCACCTAATATGTGCCAAGCAATGGGGTGTGGAGGGGGACCGAGGTGAAGGAGCCCAGGAATAATACACCTGGGATGGGGCGACCTGAGGGGGGTGGGGGAGGGAGAATGAGCTGCAGGGGAACTCACCCAGGGCTGAAGATGAATCAACAGACGAACATGGGAGAGGAACAAGGGTCTAGGCAGAGAGCATAGCAGATGCTAAAGACCTGGAGGGGGAGAAAGCACTGGGCATGGGCAGGGTGGCTGGAAAGGGAGGAGGAGAGGGGTCTGAGATGAGGCTGGAGAAGAGTCAGGCATGTTGGGCACTGAGGGCAGGGCGGCTTGGAGCAGGCTGCCACCTGCTCCAAGTGCTCAGGTCGAGTCCTCTCTGGGACCCTCAGTTTGAGGCTCCTGTGGTTTCCTAATAGTCCAGCTCCCAGCAATTCTCCCAGATTGCCTCTAAACCTCCTCTCCTGCCACAGGTCACCATTACAATTGGGCTGCGCTACCTGCAGACGTCACTGGACGGTGTGTCCAATCCCGAGGAAACTGAGGGGCGAGAGCGAGGGGCTGGCTGCTGGAGAAGAGTGTGCCCGAGACCTGGAAGGCCTTTCTGGAGAGTGTGAAGAAGCTGGGCAAGGGCAACCAGGTGGAAGCCGAGGGGCGCAGATGCAGGCCAGGCCCCAGAGGCTAGCTGAGGACCCCGGGGCCCCTCCCCCACCTGAACACTGAGAAATAGTGGACTCCAAGAAACACGGATCTCCCCCTCATCCAACTCTGAAAGTCTGAATCTCCCAAGGAGGGCACCATCTTACAGGGCATCATCTTACACACCACCTCTCCTTGATGGTGGAATTTAAGTTTAGGGTCCCTCAAAGCATTTGACAAACAGTTGTTGAATGACTGACCCAAAATGTGAATGAATGAGCTCCCCCTCAGGCCCACTGCCCTAGGATATGCCCTCCTGGTGAGTCAGGGGCGTCTCTCAGATTTAGTCCCCCGCTATGGGCCACTGGCCGTATCCAAGGGCTGCTCCCCTTTAGAGTTTGCCTCTTATGAGCTCCATGTTGCTTCAGTCTACATCCAAAGTGTCACTTGGTGCATAAGCACAGAAATCTAAAAAATAAATGGCCATGCCGTCTTTTTTTTTTTTTTAATGCCAAGATTGACAGGTTGGCCATTTTGTTTGCTTAATGCCAGAAGTTGGGGGGGAGACAGTTACGCTTTTCTAAGAGTAACGGATTCTGAAAGCATTGAAGGCTCTAAACTGGAATTCTTCAATCATGGAGCAAGAGAATTTTAAGGCAGGAGATTATTTCCCCACTAAAAACACAGTGAAAGGCCTGCTTTTGTGTCCCATTCACATGCCCTCAGTCCCTGAGTCTGGAGTGAACCATGGGTTGAGGAAGTCAAGCTGTTGGCGTGTCCCAGCCCCACATCAGCCCTAACGTGCCGGGTGATCTCCTGTGGCTCATCTGTGGAAGCACTGGGGTAGGCTGCTGCCCTGTTGTGGAAGAGGAGCAACAATCAGACATGAGTCCACCCTTTGGAGACCAGGCCTCAGGTCTCGGTGGGCCCAGGGACACCCACACAGGTGGCCATGACAGCCCCACGGACACACTAATTGTCCACAGCAAACGGCAAGGAATCCTCTGGGAGCTTCTTCTGTTTCTTCCCCCACAGATACCCATCTTGAAGATACCCATCTTGTACTATTTCTGGAATGCTTCTGCATCAAAGGTGATTCTTTGAGATAGAATCTGATGGGCTGATTCTCAGCCCATCTTCCTGAGCTAGCAAATGCAGGAGTTTTCACTTTCTTTAGGAAAGAGAAGCTTTCAGGGGAAGGAGAGAATGACTTCCCAAGCCCTGGTGACCAGACCAAGGCAGGGCCCAGCATAATTCTGCCAGTTGGATGAACATTCAGGAGAGCTCATTCCTACCTGGCTGAGACCGAAGCCGGAAGGCAAAAACCGGAAAGGGAACGGCCCATAATTTACCTCTGCTTCTGACTGATGGTGTTTGGGAATAGGTTACTTTGGACTGAGTTTGGGTTCTTTGCTGTCCTAACAACTTTAGAGAAAATAAGACTTCCGGTGTTGCCTGGGGTATGTTCTGGGCTTAATTCTCCCAAGCAGAAGGCCAGATCCAAGATGTCTGGACACCCTGTCAGACGTTGGTCCCAAGTTTAATTAGATTTCTGAATCTTGTTGAGGCCAAGGAATGATCCACACTGAAAAAATGCTGAGCCGGCCATCTTTGGCAAAGGTCCCTGAGCTCTCCCCGCCTCTCAAGAGTGCTGAGAACCATGGTGAAAGTGCTGCTCTAGGCCCACACGTGTAATTATGCTGTGAATAGCTGTCAATAGATATTAAAAATCACACTGTACAAAAAACACTTTTGTTAAATGACTGTTTAAGCCCACTCAAAACATATATTGCAGAATCCCCTACTATAGCTAGTATTTACCAGAAAAGAAGAGAAACGCACCCTAAAGGGAAGCATTGGTAACGATCATTGTTATAAACATGGCTTGGGTATCACACCTCTCCATCTTGCCATCTCTTACCTGTAAGAACAGTGACTATAATAGCAGTGACTATTGCAATATCCAAATAATCTCAGCATTTGCTAGAGTTTGAACCAGAGCTGAACTTAATACATGAAATTTTAATATAGTAATTTAGGCAAAACTCCAAGCCATTTTTTCTTCTGCTCTGGCCAAAATGTATTTCCTCAAACAAGGCAATAAGTCTCCTTTTACTTTTACTTTTTTTTTTTTTTTTTTTAAAGAGATGAGGTTTCGTTATGTTGGACAGACTGGTCTCAAATTCCTGACCTCATGATCCACCCGCCTCGGCCTCCCAAGGTGATAGGACTACAGGCGTGAGCCACTGCGCCTGGCTGGAAATGAGTCTCTATGGGGCCAGGTTATAAGGGGCAAATGTAAGCAACCTGAGAATCTGAAGGTTGTTGAGAAAACCAAGAGTGCATTAACCCTACCATAAAGCTCACTCACTGGTTCAGAGCAGACTTAGGGTTAACTGCTTTTAACAAGTCTTCTCAAGTAGCCAGGTAGTTGCCAGAGAAACCTGGCCCAACCCTTTTGGTTACCTACCAGTGCCCAGGAAAGTCTCTACTATCAGGTTTTTGCTTGTGTGTAAATTCTTTTCTCCCGAGGGACCCAGTCAGTTTTTTTTTTTTTTTCTGATATGGAATTTTGCTCTTTTTGCCCAAGTTGGAGTGCAGTGACATGATCTCAGCTCACTGCAACCTCCGTCTCCTGGGTTCAAGTGATTTTCCTGCCTCAGCCTCCCTAGTAGCTGGGATTACAGATGGTTGCCACCACGCCCAGCTAATTTTTGTATTTTCAGTAGAGATGGGTTTTCACCATGTTGGCCAGCTGGTCTCGAACTCCTGACCTTAGGAGATCTGTGTGCAGGAGTGAGCCACTGCACCTGGCCCCAGCCAGCTGTTAAAGTTCTGCCAGCATAGCCCTGGATGGGGTAAGGAGTAAAGACATGGCCTTAGGACTTTCGTTTTTAAAATGCTCACGCCATAGTGAAGGAACAGGTGATGACTATCCTGAATATTTGGGAAGTTGTGTGTCCTAGAATTTGTGGCCTCAGTTCCAGAACCCACAGCTTCTTACAACATGCTTCAAGCCCAGGACTGAGCTGCCAGCAAATAAACCCTGAGTAACCTCAATATGGGTTAATAAGATTAGGTGCCGCTCTGCACGCTCCCCTGCCCCTCCTCGTCTGGGCACCTGTTATGCTAGGCCAGCAGGTTTGCAGCTCAGCCAGGGGCAGTCGTGGACCAAGATGGCTGGGGCTTTTCATCCACTACTGGCTAAAAAGATGGCTCTTGATGACAGTGCAGACAGCCAGCAGCACTGAGTAAGGAAGGGAAATGTATCTGTGAAATACTATGAAGCTCCAGGGAAGACAGAGGTGCCTTCCCAGGTCTCAGTGGATAGATTGGAAGGGGAAAACATGTCAGTCCTTAACTCCTGACAGCATTTTATCCTGTCTATGAGAGGAGTGTAAATAGCAAAGTGAGAGATGAGAGAATCCTGAGCTCTAAGGATGGCGTCAAGTGGAGGATTAAGATATAAGGGACAACTTCTAGCTATTTACTCAAGGGAAGTGAACATTCAGGTTTGCACAAAAACCTCTCCATGAATATTTGTGGCAGTAATCACCAAAACTCACCCAAATGCCCTTCATCTGGCAACTGCATAAAAGTCTGTACAACAGAATACTACTCAGCAACCCAAAGGAACAACACGGAGGACTCAAATGCGTTCTTTAGTGAGAGGAGCCAGACACGGAATGCTACATACCATATGATTCCATTTATATAACGCTCTGGAAGGGGCAAAACAAAGGGAGAGAGAAAACACCGGTAGCTGGAAGCCAGGATGAGGCAAGAAGCTCACTACAAAGGGAACTTTTGGGGATGATGGAATTGTTCTATTTCTTCGTTGTGGTTGTTAAACTGTACGCATTTGTTAAAATGTATAAAACTGTACACTAAAAATAATGTTTGTAAAATATACCTCAATAAATGTGACTTAAAAAATAAGAGTAGGAACAGGCCAGGCACAGTGACTCACACCTGTAATCCTAGCACTTTGGGAGGCTGAGGCAGGAGAATCATTTGAGCCCAAGAGTTTGAGACCAGCCTGGGCAACATAGCGCAACCCTGTCTACAAAAAAAATTACAAAACTTAGCCAGGTGTGGTGGCATGTGCCTGTAGTACCAGCTACTAGGGAGGTTGAGGTGGGAGGATTGCTCAAGCCCAGAAGGTTGGGACTGCAGTGAACCAAGGCTGCGCCACTGCACTCCAGCTTGGGGATCGCAGCAAGATCCTGTCTCTTAAAAAAAAAAAAACCAAGCCAAGAGTAGGAAGAGAGGAAGGAGTGTGTCAGAAGGGGTTTCATGAGTTACTGAGTTCTTTAGTGAGATACTAGCACCACTGAACTCCAGCCTGGGGGAACAGAACAAGACCCTGTCTCTTAAAACCAAACCACACCACACCAAAACCAAGAGTAAGAACTGAGGGAGGAGTGTGTTGGAGGGGCTTCATGAGTTCCTGGAACTAAAGACGAGACCAGTGAAGGGAATAGGCCGGGAGCAGCGTTAATGACCAGGAGGCAGGGCAAGTAAAATGGAAACCTTGCTGTTTTAGTTTGATGCTCTGAAGATTTCAAAAAACAGAATTCTCATGGGCAATGATTCCCCCTCGACAGTGTAGCTGCCTTCCTATGTGTCTCTCTCAACAGCAGAAAGTGGGGGAGTGTGTAAGGACAAGGACCTCGAGATCACCAGGTAAGAATGAGCAAAAGTTTAAATCCAGACATAGGTCTTAGAGTTTCCTGTTTCCCAGCGATTTGAGTTTCCAAAATGGTCCAGAAAGGTCACGAGCTGTCATAGCTAATGAATATGAAACTTAGTCAGCTGAAATGATGATCACACTTTCTCTGGGAAGGTCAAGATAGTTTGGCTAATGGCCATAATTGCCACTAATAATATAAGCCTCTTAAATTTCAAGCTAATACAGATCTTCCACTATATTTGTAGCAAGGTGACATGGGGCACACTGCTGTGGCAGTTAAGTGTGTAAAATGAAACAAAGATATATGCTAACCAAAAGTAATGCCAACACCTAAAGCATTTATTTGGATATCTTTAAACTTTTTACATATGATACATTCCAAATTTTACAAGTTGTCCACAGATATTAAAGTTATAGCCAATTTATTAAACAGATATGATTTTCCCTGATATGGAAAGCATATGTTATATAAACATTTCTAACATAAACAAAAAACATGCGGAACAAATCATAAAACTGACATGATTTGTTAGGTCAGAAAGACCAACTAGCTTAACACCACAAAATAAAAAGGTGTGTATGTTGCTGTTTCATGACATTCATCCTCTCCTAGGCTCCCTGATATTCTCAAAGAATGAAATCCAGAGACACCCTCTGCTAACTCCAGGTTCCTGTGAAGTCGGGCCAGAAACCTGGAGTATTGTTAGGATTTGGTGAAAATGTTTATAATCCACTTACAGAGAGAGAAACCTGGTCTTATTATTTTAAATTTAAGCTTGGTGAACATACGAAAAAAAGCCAAAAGAAGCTTACCTTAAAAGCTAAAGAAACTGGATGTGACAGAGGCCAAAATAAACCTTATGCCACCTACAGCCCAAACAACCAGATCTTATGTATGAAGGCCAGAAAAAGAGGGAGAGGTGGATTCAAAGGTGAATTTTCTTCCTACTGGTTCTCCTCTCAGCCGGATGTCAGTCCCAAGCAAGAATGGTGACAGTCATCCTCCTCTCCAGCGGGGGAAGGTTCCTTCACACACTACCTTGGAGAGGAATGTGGCTTCTATATCCTCACTTATTTTAGCCTTGGGTCTAGATTTCTGACCTTCCTGCTTTACTGTGCAGCATGACTAGCTGGTAGCTGAGTGGAACAAAACCTGTAGATGTAATTCAAAGAAAACTGATTGAAAGAGTCACTTGCATTGGTTAAAAAAATCTAAGAGCCTCTTATTACTCATTTGTTCCTTAGTCCCATCTTAGGCTCAGAATTTATTCCTGTCTTCACTCTGCATGTATTCAAGCTCTCAGCAGTCATATGTCAAATGATAGTAGCTGTGTGGTACATAATAATTATAAGCTATTTTGTAAGTGGCTAGTGTTCTAGGAAGGCACCTCAGTAAGAACAATGTTCAAAAAAAGAATCCAAAGCCTGGGTGCATAGAGCATCCCAGGAATGCACTAAGTGAGCCAGCAAGGAAGCAGCAGTTTCTGTTCCAGGAAATGCTGGCTGGGTGGGAGTGGGTTGTCACCTTTTTTAGTGTTTGACTTTAGATGATATACTCTGCCAATTTAGCCTTAGAAATAACAAGAGAATAGTAGTGTCTGAAACATTAGGATATTCTAAAAGAATATGGTTAGAAAATTAGAATACTCTTAGAATATCCTCCTATTATAACTTAAGCTTGGTGAACATCTGAAAGAAAGCCAAAAGAAGCTTACCTTAAAAGCTAAAGAAACTGGATGTGACAGAGGCCAAAATAAACATTAATTATGCCAACCACAGCCCAAACAACCAGATCTTATGAATGAAGGCCTCTCATCTAGGCATTAGGATATTCTAAAAGAACATCCTAATTTTTTTATCCACATTATCCTAATTTTTCTTACTAATTCTAGAAGAATATCCCAATTTTTTAGACTGCCCTAAGTTTTTGGAAAGCCCTTTAAATGAGTTTTTTTTTTTCCTCAAAGCCAAAAGTCTTGCCATAAAAAAAAAAAAAGAAAAAAAAATTCAACAGCCCTGAAAAACCAGCCAGCACACTAGGAAGCCACCTTCCCCCCACTGGCTGCTTCTGCATGAGTGTCCCCCAGCTCTCACAGTCAATGGAGAGATGGGAACACTGCCTTGAAAATCAACCACTTTGCTCCTAGGGGGTAGGGTCCTGTCAGCAGAGGGGGACACCGACCCAGTCCCGGCGTTGAGTCACTGAGAGGAACCAGGAAGTATGACCCTAGAGACTTTGTTTCCTGCCTCCGTTGAATCAGCTTCAGACCCACAGTTCACCATTATCAGTAACATGAAATATCACATAATGGCTGGGACTATGCAGGTCAGGTGCCCACAAAGGGGCTGGGATCCAATCTAGGAAGAGAAGCTCCTCGCTCGATCTTAAAACCCAAGACATTATGTTTGAGGGGCACAGTAAACAGTGCAAGAAAATCTGCTGATGGAGGATTATTTTCATCAGTCCTCGGAGCCAGAAACTATAAAACTGGGAAAGAAAGTTTAAATAAAGAATTTATTTCCAAATTCTGCAGAACTTCTTTTTTTTTTGAGACAGAGTCTCATTCTGTCGCCCAGGCTGGAGAGTGCCGTGTCGCAACCTCAGCTCACTGCAGCCTCTGCCTCCCGGGTTCAAGGGATTCTCCTGCCTCAGGCTCCTGTGTAGCTGGGATTACAGGCACGCACCACCATGCCCAGCTTATTTTTCTATTTTTAATAGAGACGGGGTTTCACCATGTTGGTCAGGCTGGTCTCGAACTCCTGACATCTTGTGATCCGCCCGCCTCGGCCTCCCAAAGGGCTGGGATTACAGGCGTGAGCCACTACACCCGGCCAGAACTTCTTTCTTAAAAAGCCAACTGGGTTAAAAAAATCCAAGATTGCGTTTTTGGTGGTGCAATGATTATAAATGTTGCCAGTCAATGCCAGCCAGCGTCTGATTGGCTTCCTGTGCGCGTCCAATTTCCTCGGTGACACTGTGTTGGTGCCAGAGCTCTGGATCTTCTTGAATCGCTCGTTGCATAAATGTAAAGGATTTCCCCGCCTAGAAAGAAGACACATGTCAGTCAGAATGTGTTCTGTTTATGCATCTATTATAACCCAGCCCTTCCTGATTTAGGGAAGGTTACAAGTTCTTGGTTTTAGACTCCCTGCAACATTTTGGTCTGGCAGGCGACTGTGGCTATGAACAAAAATATCAGCTCTGACTGTCTGCCAAGAGTAGGTAAAAGGGAGTAAGTGCTGAAAAGAGGAGGGAAAGGTACACAAACCATACTTACCAGAGTGAGGTAAGGGAATAGAGGGTTGTGGGGGAATGAGGAAGGTCTGGGTTGAGTGGCGAAAACTACCAATTATTTGTCCATTTTGCTGGTGACATGTAAAAAGGAAAGGGTATAGAGGAGAGGGTGAAAGAAGAATTATGGAAGTACAAATGTTACTCATTGATTTTGCTAAGAGTGCAAAGGAAGGGAAAGCAAAGGAAAGAAAAGAAAAAAAACATTCCTCAGATGCAATCTTTCAGCCACAATCAAATGTGAGTAACTTCCAGGTCCGATTTAAACACAAGTACAAGGTTTGGTGGGTTCCTGCCTGGGACCAGGGCCCTGAGCCCGCACCTCTGCGTCTGGTTCTGAGCACAGCCATCCTCTTACTTGCTAACAGGGCTCTCCTCCTCCTAACAGCTCAGCTCACGCCGAGAACAGTGGGAGATACCAGCACTGGGTGGCACATGGGCACAGCCTTGCAGTCCAGCGCCTGGGGCAGCTCATCTGCTTACCTTGTTTGGGTTTCTGGGCCTTCAACATCTGCTACTCAAGGCCAGACAGGCATATCTATGGAGGTTAAAACTTGTATCTCCTTTAGACAAAAGAGATGCTCTAAAAGAAGTTCTTTAGTAGCTTGAGGGAATTGTTACTAGCTTACAATATACAAAAGCTACCAGAGCAGAAGTAACAGCCTCAAATATTGTTATGTTGTTCCCTATGTTTTAAATCTTTGTCCCCCAGATTTTAATGTAATAAGCACATTTGTTAGCAATTAAGATTTTCTCAAACACTGCGCCTTCCCTATACAAGGACACACAAGTCAGAGTGGGCCATCCCTGGAGTGCTCTGAGCTGGGGAAGAAAATTTGGCAATTCAAACAGCTCCTTGGAGTGATAAATGGAGTAAGGTTGCACTCTGTCCTGTTCTCTTCCCTTACTTAACCTGATGTTCCTCATGGCATTCTGAAGGCTAGGAAAAGCACACCAAACCAGGCATCAGGGCACCCTCCTTGAAGACTCCACAGGTAACACAGCCACCTCTTCCAGAACCACCTCAGCCCTCCGCCCTCAGGACGTCACCACATACTGAAGGGCTCTGCAGGCCTTGAGTCAGCTAACTCAGGATGGGTCCTTACCTGAGTCCCTGGTCGGTCTCCCCATAGTCATCAAGGTAAGGAGGAGAATAAAAACAGCCTTTGGTTTTGCCAGCTAAAAATAGCACCTGACATTCCCGTACTCTGTAGAGAGATCATTCATACATTACAGAGTTACACACTGGTAACCAATGTCTGTATTCAGTTCCAAATAGAATGAAGTCTTACAGTCTGATACTTTAACCACTATATAGGGAAGTTATCCATTAAAAACTTGTGGGCAAATTAGGAATTAGGTTGAATTGAGACGTATTTTTGTGTCCCCTGATCCTTTGAGAGACTTACCTGTTTCTGGCATTAATAGTTCAGCTCAATTAAACAAACATTTATTGAGGACCTACTATGTGTAAGAACTTGTCAAGGTACTGGGGTGATGACTAAAATACAGATACAATCAATGCTCCAGAGGAGCTCACACTCATGTCATGTCACTGCTTCAAACCCTGAAATGGCTTCCGCCTCCCCAGAGATGTCACCAGCACACAGCATGCTCCCGGATTCTCTCACCTGTGCACAACACTCCAGTGACACGAGCCTCCTTGCCTTGAGCAGGCAGACACATTTCTACCCCAACAACTGTGCACTAGCCCCTCCCTGCCTAGAATGTTCTCCCACTTCTTTAGGTCTTTACTCAGAAGTCATGCTCTTAGGAAGCCTTCCCTGATCTACTAAAATTAAATCTCACATTTAGCTCCACAGCTGCCATTTCATATTCCCCTCCCTACTTTATTTTTCTCCTTAGCCTATACCACTATCAACGTAAACTCTTGTCAGTCTTGCTTATCTTCTCTCTCATTAGAAGACGAGCTCCATCCATGAGGGCAGAGACCTTTGTCTGCAATGTGGATGACTGCATTCTCAATGCCTAGTACATAGTAGTCACTAATCACAAGCTGACATGCAGAACTGTGATAATATATACGAATGGAGGTAAAATCCAAAAGCCATGAAGACACAACAGATAAAGTAATTCTGACTGGATTGGACAGAAAATCAGGGATGTTTCACGTTAGAGGGAGACATGAAGAAAGTGGAACAGAACTGTCGCCTGGGGTGGGGGCAGAGGAGTGGGAATGATGATAACAAAAGAACCAACACAGAGTTGGCATGGGCCAAATGTGAGATGTGAGGAGACGAGGATCTCCATGTTTCTCCAATAAATCAAACACAGAACAGTGGTCTCAAAATTCTTGGCAATATAGTAGTTTCTTGTGACACCTCAACAGTCAGATACTGAGGCAGATCCAAAGCTAAAAAGCCCCCTGCAGGTCCTTACCTCAGGAAGATGCCCACCCCAGAGCCGCAGGAGTAGGTGTGAGCTGTGCAGGCTCCTACATCCTCCCCTTCCAGTTCAGTCTGGCAGCAGTAACTCTGGGAGCACAGCAGCGATCCACACACAAGGCACAGAGTTGGGGCTCTGCTCTTATCACCACCTGATTTGGGGCACCTTTAAGGGACAAAAACCCACGACTCATTGCTCTAAAGAGCTAGTGATCAAAAAACCAGCTCAGAAAAGAATTCTGCAGTGTCAAGCAGAGCCAAAGAAGCGTATATCCTACAGTCTATGCCAATTTATTCCTGGAATCGGGAATAGGAAACATGCTGCACATATATACAAAGACCATGTGCTGGAAACACTCAAAGAATCAACAACTGGAAAAAAAAATAAAATCATCAATAGAAGAAAAAAGATAAATGGTGCCACTGTCATATAATAAAATACTATAGAGCAGTGAAAAATCAATAACTTATACATGTCAACACATAAATCTTAGAAATAATGCTGAATGAATGCAAAATCGGTTGGGTGCCATGGCTCACACCTATAATCCCAGTCCTTTGGGAGGCCAAGACATGTCAAGAGTTCAAGGCTAGCCTGACCAATATGGTGACACCCCTTCTCTACTAAAAATACAAAAATTAGCCAGGCATGGTGGCGTGCGCCTATAGTCCCAGCTACTTGGGTGGTTGAGCTAGGAGAATCACTTGAACCTGGGAGGCAGAGGTTGCTGCGATCCAAGATCACACCACTGCACTCCAGCCTGGGCAACAAGAACAAAGCTCCATCTCAGAAAAAAACAGAAAAACATACAAAATAATACTGTATGCTGCTTAGGAATAGAAACCTATGTAGTTAATGTATAGGAATGGAATGCTTAATATTCCATTTAGAATAATAGGTATCTTCTGGGGGGAGGAGGAAGAAGCAACAAAGATACAGCTGGGGAGCTTCAACTGTCCAGGTAATGTTTAAGTTCTTACATTGTTATAGTCTTCTTTTTTTCTTGAGACAATGCCTCCCTGTCACCCAGGCTGGAGTGCAGTGGCATGATCATGGCTAACTGCAGCCTCCACCTCCTGGGCTCAAGTGATCCTCCCACCTCTGCCTCCCATATTATATTCTTTATGCTGCTTGTATGTTAAATATTTAATACTGTATTAAAAATTACTCCTGGGTGCAGTGGCTCACGCCTGTAATCCCAGCACTCTGGAAGGTGACGGTGAGTCAATCACTTGAGGTCAGGAGTTTGAGACGTGATGGTGAGTCAATCACTTGAGGTCAGGAGTTTGAGACCAGCCTGGCCAACATGGTGAAATCCTGTCTCTACTAAAAATACAAAAATTAGCTGGGCATGGTGGTGTGTGCCTGTAATCCCAGCTACTCAGGGGGCTGAGGTATGAGAATCACTAGAATCTGGGAGGTGGAGGTTGCAGTGAGCTAAGATTGCACTACTGCACTCCGTCCCTGGGCGACAGAGCAAGACTTGGTCTCAAAAAACAAAACAAAACAAAACAAAATTACTAAGGGCTGCTATTAAGTACAATTATTATTTAGATAAACATTCACGAATCAAATTTGCTTCTCCTGCTCCCATTCCAAGACTTACTCTGAAACAGAATGAAATGATGCTTTTATAAGTTACATCGTACAGAGTACTACAGACGTTATTCTTTCTTTTTTTTTTTTGAGATGGAGTTTTGCTCTTGATCTGGTCACCCAGGCTGGAGTGCAATAGCTTGATCTTGGCTCACTGCAACCTCCGCCTCCTGGGTTCAAATGATTCTCCTGCCTCAGCCTCCCGAGTAGCTAGGATTACAGGTGCCCGCCACCATGTCTGGCTAATTTTTTATTTTTAGAAGAGATGGTGGTTCACCATGTTGGCCAGGCTGGTCTCGAACTCCTGACCTCAGGTGATCCACCCACCTTGGCCTCCCAAAGTGCTGGGATTACAGGCATGAGCCACCAAGCCTGGCCAAGTTTACCTCCCCCCACCCTTTTTTTCTTCCTCTCCTCTCATAAAGTACCACAGATGTTATGATTTTTCTACCCAAACAAAACAAAGAACAACAACAAAATCCTTCAAATTCTTTGTAGAGAGGTGCTTCCAGTGGCAGGGAATCTTCATTGCTAATAGCAAAACTTACGAGAAATTGGATGCTTGATTAATGAGGCTGCTGTAATCCTCTGGAAGGTTTATTAATTTGTTAGATTCTCTTGGGTATCTGAAAAAAAAGGAAAAATTAAAAGATGCTCCGTTAATTTAGGTCATATTGTATTATGAGGCACTTCATGTGCACACACCTGCCTAGCCCGGGTAACACAGTGGGGCCTTTCACTACTTTACCTATTGCCAAGATGAGAAATGGAGTTAAACTGAAGGGTGGATTATTTTACACAGTAGTTCTTAATCACATCAAAATCACTTGGGGGGAATTCTGAAGGGATAGACATGCTAGGGCTCTAACTTTAGAGAAATTACAATTCAGTAGGTAGTGGCCTGAGTATTTTTTCAAAAGTTCCCAAGGTTATTCCGATGTATACTTCTGGTTGAGGATTATTGTTCCATTTATTAAGAGTTTTCTGAGGTCAGAGTGGAATCACATGAAATTGGTGATACTCAACCATTTCTGACTTATAAAAACTGACATTTCATGTGGTCCAACTTATAAAATTGGGGTGTTATTTCTGGATGTGTAAAAGTAACAAATAGGACAGATAATCTCCTCTAGTCTTCCGACTTTTATGGATGATGTATTTACCAGAACCAAGAGATACAGGTTGAGTATCCCTTATCTGAAATGCCTGGGACCAGAAGTGCTTTGGGTTTTGAATTATTTTGGAGTTTGGAATATTTGCATTACTTCTATTTGGATTCTGTAGTAAAGCATGCTCTACCGTATCCTAACAAATGCATCTCAAATGTTAATCCAGGTGAGTTCTCTAATCTTAAAACCTGCGATCTGAAATGCTCCAGAATTGGAAACTTTTTGAGTGCCAACATGATGCTCAAAGGAATGCTCATGGGAACATTCTGCATTTCAGATGTTTGGATTAAAGATGCTTGACCTGTGTAACAACAGTTGAGACACATTTTGTTAGGGTCTAGTAGAGCACACTTTACTACAGAATCAGAATAATGTAAAAAGAAATGAAGAAAAAGCAACAACAAGAATGACTGGCCATGATTTGACTGATAGTTACTCCACAAGCGTGTGGAGCCTCATTATTTCACTCCTCATACTTCTGGAGAGCTTTCCCATAATGGAAGATAGGAAAAAAAAAAGGGCTAGGAGAAACCTAGGCGATGCTTTATAGTTTCTTAGAGCAAATATTCTAAAATATAACTTTGTTATTTGCTTCCTCTGCCAAGAATAATGTAGTATATTTATGTTCATAATTCTGACTTTCATAGACTCTCATCATTAGATTAAGAAAAAAATATAAAGGCAAGATATCTTAACCTTTTGGAATCACTGAAGGCTTGAGAAGTCAGTTTCTGAAGGAATACAGCATTTATATCCTGATTCCACCCTTTCTCCCACCCCAATCAAGTTTTTGAGGATCTTTAACTTACCTTACAGCATCTCTTTCACCTTCTAGGTATCTTTTAACTTCACTGTTATGACACCAACTTTAATGTAAGCAGAGGGGGGAGAAACACAACACACATTTACTTTTAAAGGGTTAGAACTAGAATTTTTTCCCCTCCATAGCCAATAAGAGGAAAATAATATTCTTAACATATTTACTTCTCAAAAGAAAACTGGAGAAATACTATTTTGACTACAACCTTTAAAATCAGGAGAATATTTTCTAAAAGTAAGAATGCTTAATATATTAAGTTGTGGCTACAAACATCATTATCTTACTAATTTGGATACTCTAGAAAAACTAGTCTATATTAATCTATATTAATGCCAAGCTAACATTATCTGGAGCTAGAACATTCATATTAAAAATAAAACTTTTTTGGCCAGTTGCTCACGCCTGTAATCCTTGCACTTTGGGAGGCTGAGGTGGGAAGATTAAAGATTACCTAAGCCCAGGAGTTCGAGACCAGCCTGGCAACATGGCAAAAGCCCTTCTCTACTAAAAGTACAAAAACTAGCTGGGTATGGTGGCATGTGCCTGTAGTCCCAGCTACTTGGGAAGCTGAGGTGGGAGGATTGCTTGAGCCCAGGAGGATGAGCTGTGACTGTGCCACTGCACTCAAGCCTGGGTGACAGAGATGACACATGTGGAAAAATACATGCAACATTAAAATGACCATGTTAACCACTTGCAAGTCGAATGTTCTGTAGCACTAAGTACATTCATATTGTGCAACCAGCACCACCGTCCATTTCCAGAACTTCTTCATCTTTCTCAGCTGAAACTCTGTACTCATTAAATGCGAAATTCCTTCTCCTAGCCCCTGGTTGCCACCATTTTTCTTTCTATTTGTAGGAATTTGACTGCTCTAGGTACCTCACTGAAGTGGAATCATACAGTATGTATCTTTTTGTGACTGGCTTATTTCACTTAGCACACATCCTCAAGGTTGATCCATGTTGTAGCATGTATCAGAATTTCCTTTACTTTTCTGAGACAGTCTTGCTCTGTCACTCAGGCTGAGAGTGCAGTGGTATAATCTTGGCTCACTGCAACCTCCGCCTCCCAGGTTCAAGCAATTCTCCTGCCTCAGCCTCCCGGGACTACAGGCGTGTGCCACCACACCCGGCCTACTTTTAAGACTAAATAATATTCCATTATGTGTATCTACACACACCACATTTTGTGCATCCATTCATCTGTTGATGGACATCTGGGTTGTTTCCGCCTTTCGGCTACTGTGAATAATGCTGCTGTAAACGTGGATGTATGATAATGTGGTTCTGAGTTCCTGCTTTCAGTTATTTTGTAATCTGTGCCTAAAAGTGGAACTGCTGGATCATAAGGTAATTTTATGTTTATCTTTTTGAGGAACTGTCATGCTGTTTTCCATAGTGGCTCTATCATTTTCCGTATCCCATGCACAAAGATACCAATTTTTCCACATCCTTGTTAACATTTGTTATTTTCTTTCTTTCTTTTCTTTCTCTTTTTTTAAAATAATGGCCCATCTAATGGGTGTGAAGTGATCCTTACTGTGATTTCCACAGTGACTAGTGATGTTAAGCATCTTTTCATGTGCTTTTTTGGCTATCAGTGTATCTTCTTTGGAGAAATGCCTATTCGAGTCCTTTGCCTATTTTTAAATCTTTTGTTGTTGTTGTTGTTGTTGTCGTCGTCGTCAAGTTGTAGGAATTCTGGATACATATAGTCTGGATTTTTTCTTTTGATACAGGGTCTTGATCTGTCATCCAGAATTCTTTGTAGAGGTGAGGGTCTCGCCATGTTACCCAGGCTGGTCTTCAACTGCTGGGCTCAAGTGATCCTTCCACCTCTGCCTCCCAAAGTGCTGGGATTACAGGGGTGAGCCACTGTGCCTGGCCTATTCTGGATATTAGTCCCTTATCAGATATATGGTTTGCAAATATTTTCCCCCATTTTGTGGACAGAACAGCCATATATTTAACTCAGTCACTAATTTGACATGATTGACAGGCCAATTTCTCTAGACTTCACAGTTTTCTCAAACATAAAGTTGAGGGTACTGGACTAGATAGCCTTAAGTGTTTTTTTAGCTTTAAAAATCTATGAAAAGCTGAGTGTGATGGCATGTGCCTGTAGTCCCAGCTACTCAGGAGGCTGAGGTGGGAAGACTATCTCAGCCCAGGAGTTCAAAGGCAGTCAGGAAAAAAAAATGGCAAAACCCCATCTTTTAAAAACAAAAAACCTATGGAAGAAAGTCCTTAACAAGTAAGTTCATGTAAGGAAATAAACATTTCGACCACTATTCCCCTTCCATGGATATTTGTTTATGCTATTCACTAGCTTGGCCAAAATTTTACTGAAAAGCCAGATCCTTAGCTAAAAAGGGCCTACCCATAGGCCAGGTGCAGTGGCTCATGCCTATAATCCCAGCACTTTGGGAGGCTGAGGTGGGTGGGTCATTTGAGGTAAGGAGTTCAAGACCAGCCTGACCAACATGGTGAAACCACATCTCTACTAAAAATACAAAAAAAATTAGCCACGGGTGGTGGCGTATGCCTGTAATCCCAGCTACTCCAGAGGCTGAGGCAGGAGGATTGCTTGAACCCGGGAGACGGAGGTTGCACTGAGCCGAGATTGTACCACTGCCCTCCAGCCTGGGTGACAGAGTGAGACTGTCTCAAAAAAAAAAAAAAAAAAAAAAAGGCCTACTTATTATAGCTTGAATTATTTGTGTTGAATTCTACCAGGGTCACTATTTGAGAATTTTGCTACGAATGTGATGATTAAAGTTTGGTTCCATAGAACTATTTAATACAACGAAGAAAAGTGTATAATCATTACCTTTCAATCAGTGAATTCATTATCTCACTATTTTCTTGAAAAAGGCAAATGAGGTTGCTTGGTAGGGAAAGATAGTTACATAAATGTTCAAAATGGCTTGTTCCAGGAACTGCAAATGAAGAACAAGAAAAGAGTGCATATAACAACTAAGAGCATGTTCCGCATGAGAGTTAAGCAATAGCAGAGCTTAAAAAAAAAGGAAGAAAGAGTTCAAATCTGCCAGGTACATAACCTGTAGGAAGTTAACGGAAGGGCATGTGGAAGGAATGCATGGAAAACGGCACAATGCATAGAGCGCAGTCGGGTGACACCTACACCAAACCGGTCCGAATGTCTTGGTGTCTCAGCTTTATTATTTGTAAAATGGTGTGCCTGCACAGTCTACTGCACAGGGTTGTTGTGAACATTAAATGATAAAAATAAGGTATGGAGGTTCTGGAAAAGGACCCAGCAATACAGAAATACAAGACGGTTTTACCATGAGACATGGATTTAAATACCAACTCTAATCATCACTGCAAATAATCTGGAAGACTAAACTCTTTATGATTCCTGGACAACTAAATGAATGGAAATGCCAGTCAACACACTTTCAGAGAACAGCATTGCATCCAGGTGCTGTATGGCCAGGGCCAGGCACCGTGAGATACAGAGATACAGTCAAGTCCACCTTTATGAAATGAGTGAAAACAGAACATGGAAAAGAACTATGAAAGAGCAAATCAATTCCCACATTAAAATCCTATTTATGTTGTACAAATGCCCAATGTGAAAAAAAAAAAAAAGAAAAAAAAGAAAGAAAAAAAAATCCTATTTATGTGCAATTAATTACGGGTATTCTAAATTTTAATGCCATGCATGTTTCAAGCTAAAAATCACTTGAAATTGTCAGTTTTCACCTTTTCAAATCTGAGGAGGCTTGTTTATGAGTAACATATAATTGAACATTTTAACATCTGAAAGCAAAACTACGATCTTTACAGAAGTGCTTTGCAGGTATAAAAACATTTACACAGAAGTTTAATAGTCGTTTGCTGAGATCCAAACAAAAGGAGACATATACATAAACATATGTTTTATTCTATAAATGTGTACATCACTATAGTCAATTAGCTATGCTTTGAACTTTCAGTCAATTTTCATTTTGGCAAGTAATCTTTATATTTGCTGGAGTAAAGGATTATAAACTGTCCCTACATTTTGAAAGACAGTATAAATTACCTTGAATATCGGGTGGGGAAGGAACTCCATTTAAGTAATGAAAAAACAAAGCAGAACACTTCAGGAAAGGCATGATTCCAGCTCTGACACTCCTCCACAGATGCCAGCCAGATGGTATTTCTTTCAAGGCACTAAAAAAGAAAAAAAAAAATGACTATTGGGAAATCTACTATGAAAGCCTGTACTAATAGTATAGTGTGAAAACAGAGTTGACGGTCATTTGGAACTGATGGCATGTATGCTTAAAAAGAGTGGGTTAATAGGCAAGTGGTTGCATGTTACTGTAGGATTCCAGGTATAAGTGGCGACACAGCCTCCAATGCTGTTACTAAAATTCATAAAAGTAATATAGTCATGTAAAGAGAAAATGTGGAAAGTGAAAAGTTGTCCAGGATGGACTCAAACTACTGGGCTCAAGCAATCCTTCCATCTCAGCCTCTCGAGCAGCTGGGACTACAGGGCATGCCACTGCACCCAGCTCCTATAAGCCACAGTTGAAATAGATTCGTAATATTTTGGAACACATCCATCACTATCTATATCAAACTATTCCCCTGCAAACACTTAGACTGCTTTTAATTCTTTGCTAATATAAATAACTTCAGAGTGTGTATCTTTTTCTTTTTGAGACAAGGTCTCACTCTGTTGTCCAGTCTGGAGTGCAATGGTGCGATGATGGCTCACTGCAGCTTTCACTTCCCTGGGTGATCTGGCTACTTCAACCTCCTGAGAAGATGGGACTACAGGCACATGCCACCATGCCCGGCTGATCTTTATATTTTTTGTTTTGCCAATGTTGGCCAGGCTGGTCTCGAATGACTGGGCTCAAGCAATCTGCCGGCTTCGTTCTCCCAAAGTGCTGGGGTTATAGTCGTGAGCCATGGCGCCTGGCTGGAGTGGCCATCTTTATATACCTATATGGTTTTTTTCTATATGTTGAATTATTTTGTTAATGTAGGTTCTCAGGAATGGGATAATTTAGTCAAAAAACAGATATTTTAATAATTCTTGACTTAACAGATTCTTTTTTTTTTTTTTTTAGACAGAGTCTTGCTCTGTCACCCAGGCTGGAGTGCAGTGGTATGATCTTGGCTCACTGCAACCTCTGCCTCCCAGGTTCAAGTGATCCTCCTGCCTCAGCCTCCTGAGTAGCTGGGACTACAGGTGCCTGCCACCATATCCAGCTAATTTTTGTGTTTTTAGTAGAGACAGGGTTTCACCATATTGGCCAGGCTGGTCTCGAACTCCTGTCCTTGTGATCTACCCGCCTTGGCCTCCCAAAGTGCTGGGATTACAGGTGTGAGCCACTGCGCCCAGCCTACAAGTTCTTGACATATATTGTTGAAAGCTAAGCAAACTATTGAATTGCTATTTGTAGCAAATCATGGCTCTAACCATACATGAAATTCTAGTAATTTCATTTTCTTCCTGCCACTACTGAATATTACCTTAAAAACAAATTATGCCAATTTAATTTGCAGTTTTAAATTCCCATTCCCAATGAGACAACATGCAACTTTCCAAAGTACATTTGATTTAGCCTCTGGTCTGTGTCAGATCCTCTGAGCAAATGAAGGGTTCCACAGCCAAATAAATGTGGGAAGCTCTGCATATTATCACCTTTCTCCCAGATTTCTAATTATGTTAGTATATGAACAGCTCAGAAAAGTCCTGCAGATCACTCCACATTTAACAATATGTCAACAGACAACAATTTCCCCGAATTAACAAACGAATTCTTTTCTTATGCTATCATAAACTAGCAATATTTAGGGAAATGTGTATTATATAAAGACAACTAACTCACCTTCCCGTATGCTGGTGAAGTGTTTTATACAAAGCAAGAACTGCTGATTCTTCTTCACAAGTGGGATTTTCTTGATCCATGCCATTCTCTTCTGAAAGATAAGGAAATACTAGTACTCTGTATTTTCCAGTTAAGTGTTGTCAAAAGGATTGAAGACATTAAGCATGCAAATACATTCATAAACTCACATATAACATGAAATGTTCCCAGAAAACATGCAAAATTTTAACCCTCAAGTGGGAGCACAGTACTGATCTCCATCAAACCAAACAGCCAGATGGCATGTTTTAAGTAAAATCAAATAAACATACTGTCTTAAAGTATATGAAAAGAGGAATTTCGAATGCAAAACATAATTTAATGATGAACTCACGGGCATTAACAAACGTAAGTTAAAACAAAACTGGCAATCTAAAACATAAGATTCTAAATGATTTAATTCCTATCCTACACATTACTGAACTTATAAAATTAAAAAAAATAGAAACATTCACACTACTAGGTAATTTTAATAGGAGAAAGAAATGTTTCAAAACTTTTCATATGAGGATACACAGAAAAAAGTAGCCTAATTACAATTCATCTACTGTTTTCATCCAAATATCTTTTCCTCTAATACTTTTTTTCTTAAACTCTGAAAAACCAAGTATTTCCTTCAAGAAGCTGACAAAAAGGCAAGAGTTACCTGTACATGAGGTAAGTAAGATCTGTATGATGTGTGCCATAGTAACCAGATGGAAAATGTGAAGGTCTCCAGTGCCAAGGCTGATCCCTGAAAAATCCTGACACTGCAACGCAGGGAACGCGAGCACCAAGCCCACCTAGGCACCAAACACAGGACATCCATCAGACAGATCGCCCTTCCTCTCACTGCTAAGCACATGTCCACCTTCTTACTTTTACTGCTGTTTTGATTTTTTTTTTTTTTTTAAAGACAGACTCTCACTCTGTTGCCCAGGCTGGAGTGTAGTGGCACAACCTCAGTTCACTGCAACCTCCACCTCCTGGGTTCAAGTGATTCTCCTGTCTTGGCTTCCTGAGTAGCTGGGCTTACAGGCATGCACCATTGTG
Organism: Ateles fusciceps; assembly: GCA_036589455.1. Classification (NCBI taxonomy): domain Eukaryota; kingdom Metazoa; phylum Chordata; class Mammalia; order Primates; family Atelidae; genus Ateles; species Ateles fusciceps. Next base: position 4,778,559 of record JAZHEH010002241.1, read on the forward strand.
CCCGACTTTCTGTATTTTTAGTAGAGTCAGGGTTTCACCACATTGGCCATGCTGGTCTCAAACTCCTGACCTCAGGTGATCTGCCTGCCCTGGCCCCTCAAAGTGCTGGGATTACAGGCGTGAGTCACCATACCCAGCCACATTTCCATTTTCTTACTGTGATCCCTCCTGAGTTCAGCTTCTCCCTTTAAGAAATTTTTGTTCTTAAAGAAAGGGTATGCACGTTAGAAAATCCAATAGGACTGGCTACATGAAAAGACTTAAGAGTTACAGGACTCTTGGTGGGCACTATGACTTCATTAATCCAGCAGGTCCCCTATATATAGCTTATTGTTACTAATAATAAAAACAATATTTGAACTCTTTCCAGGGAGTAGGCACTTGAAAAAAACATGAGTTTTGGATGCACAAAGATCTAGATATGAATCCTACCTCCTCCTCTTATGAGCTTTTTTACACAAATTTACTCTGATGAGGTTTCAGTTTTCCTATTGGTAAACTAGAGATAATATGTTCGTGTAAACAGTAGAGATGTAAGTGTGAATGTATGTAAATGCTAGCTTTAGCTTTGTTGGCCTCTTGCTAGCTGTATGGCAGTATAAGTGGTGGTGGTTTTAGTAGCAGCAATGAGAAAAGTAATAGCCAGCATTTATTAGGAATATATTGCTCTAAGTGCTTTACATGTATTAACTCACTGAGTTCTGACAGTCATGTGAAGTAGGCACTAAACAACTTAAAAGGCACAGAATCTGAGGTCCAGAGAATAAGGGGACAGCACTTGGGGCTGCTGGGTGTGGTGGCACACTCTGTATCCTGTGCAAGGGAACCCAGTTGAGGTGGGGCTGAAATTTGGTCACCCACTATTTGGATAGCTGTGTGTCTTAGCACCAGGATGTACCTGCTCAGAAGACGTACCTTTCCCTGAATTATGAGGGGGGTGTCTGCTGCTAAGTAGTGTGACCACAGGGCTGTAACTGCCAGATTTTCAACAAAATGTACAAAAGCACCGTATGGGCCAGCAGCAGGGCTTCTGGTTTTTTTTTTGAGACGGAGTCTCGCTCTGTTGTCCAGGCTGGAGTGCAGTTGCACAATCTCTGCTCACTGCAACTTCCGCCTCCCGGGTTCAAGCAATTCTCCTGACTCAGCCTGCTGAGTAGCTGGGATTACAGGTGTGCAACACCACGCCCAGCTAATTTTTTGTATTTTTAGTAGAGATGGGGTTTTACCATGTTGGCCAGGCTGGTCTTGAACTCCTGACCTCAAGTAATCCATCCACCTTGGCCTTGCAAAGTGTTGGGATTACAGGTGTGAGCCATTGCACCCGGCCTGTTGCTGGTGTTTTTATCTCTTTATAGGTTAAAAGCACAGAGAGGTTAAAACATTGACCTTAGTCACAAAGCAAAATAAGAGACAGAGGATGTCTTGACAACCAGGTCAAGTCTCTCAGTGAGGCTCCTAAATATTTTCTTTTTGAGGTTTCTCATAAAAGAATTATACTCAGAAGGGGTAAGGAAATCATATGATAACTCCTTCCTGTCTGCCACTACACTGCTCACCAAACCTAAGGTAAAGTTACATAATATGACAGAGAAGTTCAAACAAACTACAAAATACCCACCAATAAATGAAACATGTCAATATCTAATATGCATGGAAGGTCTTCATGGCCGTCATTAGGCACCAATGCTAGAGATTTAAAGAAAAATACATTAGCATATTTCATATGACAACATGTTAAAATGCATATAATCTGCTTTAAATTTTTCTTGCAAGATACACCAGAATTTATAAGCTAGAGGGATACATATAAGAAAACCAGTACTACTAAATATTTAATTCATTATTGAGAGAAGCTGAACCATTAAAAACAAAATTTCAGAGGATGAGAAATGACCATAACATGTATTACAAATGTATTAATACTCACATGCAAAAAGTTTACAAAAATGTCCTTGCACCACTGAAAGCGATGCCACTGTCCAGTGTGCTGCTGCAAATCTCGTCAGTGACCTAAGACAGTCATCCTGAATTAAAGAAACCAACACAATTAACAAAAAAACCAACATATAAAGCAGTTGCCTTTCAGGAATGCCAGTTCAGAGCACAGCTGGGTGCACAATGAAACTGCTCTAGATGGTGTGGAACTAAATCTGTGACATCTCAATGACATGTCTCTAACACAGGATAAATGAAATGGGAAATGTCTAAGTGTATGCTGAATAAATGAAACCTATCTCTTTGCCACCATGTTGCTGGCTTTCTCTAGAAAAGAATACAGAATATATGCATCAGAGAGAAACCAAGGGACACTCTCAAGATGCAGATGCAGGCCGGGAGTGGTGGCTCACGCCTGTAATCCCAGCACTTTGGGAGGCCGAGACGGGCAGATCACCTGAGGTCAGGAGTTCGAGACCAGCCCGTCCAATATGGAGAAATCCCATCTCTACTAAAAATAGAAAATTAGCTGGGCGTGGTGGTGCACGCCTGCAGTCCCAGCTACTTGAAAGGCTGACGCAGGAGAATTGCTTGAACCTCGGAGGTGGAGGTTGCAGTGAGCCAAGATCCCGCCACTGTACTCCAGCCTGGGCAACAGAGCAAGACTCCATCTCAAAAAACAAATAAACAAGCCAAGATGCGGATGTGGTATTTCTTTATTTTTATCCCAAAGAGATACTCTAAAACATATATTTCTTATGTTTATCCTACAGAGATATTCTAAAATGTGGACACTCTTCTTTAAAATGTAGACTATCCTTGGGTCTCATCAGACAGAGAAAAAAAAAGAAAAAAAATGTAGAGTATCCTAAAGAGATTCTCTAAATGTAGTTTCTCCAATATTTGGAGTATCCTAGAGAGATATTTGGACATATCCAAGAAAATCGGGGCACAAATGAGGGTGTCCACAGCTATTAAAAACTGTTATGAGGACTAAATAGCAGTATTAAGAAAACTTTTGATTTAAAGAATACGGCAGAAACAAAGCTACATGTGAGTACCAATTGTAATCAAGCATGAATATGCTAATAGAAAAAGATGGATATGTGATAAGTTGATGACTTTTTCTTCCTGCTTATTTTTCCATTTTTCAAATTTTCTGTAATGTTGTGTGGTTCAATAAATATTGAGGTCCTACTATATACACTAGGTCTTGGTTCTGAAGATCTTCAAATAAAACTCATTCTCCCTCCTCCTGCTCTCAAAGAGCTTAAAGCCCTGGGGGGTGGGAAAGGAAGAAAGTGGGGGAAGGAGGCAGGCATCACAGATGAGAGAACTCTAACTCACAGTACATGCTGGGAGGGCTTTCTTGGGGAAAGGAAAGCTTGAAAAGCATCTTAGAGTAGCAGCCTGCTTAGGGCCTTCTAGGCAGAGGAAATGGAATATGCAAGGCTTGGGAACTAGCATTGAGGAATTTGCAGTGATTCTGCAAGTCTGGACCACGGGGGGTGGGAACTGGCAGGACGTGATAATGGAGAAACAGGTTAAGAAGTTTGTAAAAGTATGAAGAATATGATCGGGGTTGTTTTTGGAGGAAATCCTCTGATAATGTATTAGAGAAGGGCGAGATTCTCGGTAAAAGCTGTTACAATAATCTAGGCAAGAAATGATAATGGGGCTGAACCAAATGAGTAGAAGGAACGGAAAGAATTTGACAGACTTTGCTGACCAACTGAATGTGAACGCACAGGCTAAATAATGTATCCAGGCTGGGTGCAGTGGCTCACACCTGTAATCCCAGCACTTTGGGAGGCCGAGGCGGGTAGATCACCTGAGGTCAGGAGTTCAAGACCAGCCTGGCCAAGATGGGGAAACCCTGTCTCTACTAAAAACAAAAAATAGCCAGGCGTGGTGGCGTGAACCTGTAATCCCAGCTACTCGAGAGACTGAGACAGGAGAATCGCTTGAAACCAGGAGGCAGAGGTTGCAGTGAGCTGAGATTGTGCCACTGCTCTCCAGCCTGGGTGACAGAGCGAGACTCTGTCTCCAAAAGAAAAAGAAAAAAAGAACTGTTGGTGTGTATAAAATTACACACACACACTCCCTCTCTCTCAAGGAATATGAAATGAAATTAAAAATTGCTTTTTCTTTTTTAAAATCTGTATTTAAACATTTTTCACCACATGGATTATCTGTAAAATAAAACATGCTTTAAAATAACTTGGCCAAAGAAAGGAAGCAAAGAGCTAGGGTGCTAGACTGAAGGAAGGCAACAATGAGAGCAAGAATAAGAGGATAACTAAGCACGCTTGTCCACAGAGGAAGTGCATGGAGAAAAAGAAAAGAGGACACTGATGGGGAAGAGATGGATTCCACAGACAGGCATTCTTCTAGACTACATAGAAGAAAGGGTAATGGGATCCCTTAGCCTCTGATACAGGAGTGAATGGAGTTATTCATAAGCTTTAACAGTGGGGTCAGGAAACAGAAGTTGTTCACCCCCAATAGTTATATACTTTAAAAAATTAAATTAAAAAATTTAAAGAATAGACTGCATTTTATTTAATTTTTTTTTTTCTGAGACAGAGTTTCGCTCTTGTTGTGCAGGCTGGAGTACAATGGTGTGATCTCAGTTCATTGCAACCTCCGCCTCCTCGGTTCAAGCGATTCTCCTGCCTCAGCCTCCCAAGTAGCTGGGATTACAGGTGCTCACCACCAGGCCTGGCTAATTTTTGTATTTTTAGTAGAGATGGGGTTTCACCATGTTGGCCAGACTGGTCTCGAACTCCTGACCTCAGGTGATCTGCCCACCTTGGCCTCCCAAAGTGCTGGGGTTACAGGCGTGAGCCACTGCGCCCTGCCTAGACTGCATTTTATAAGGCCAGCATAACTTTGATGCCGAAATCTTACAAGAAAAAAAACAGGTCAATCTCTCTTATATGCATAGGTGTAAAATCTTAGACAAAACATCACATGGCTGTGTGGAGTAGCTCATGCCTGTAATTCCAACACTTTGGAAGGTTTAAGTGGGAGGATCCCTTGAGCCTAGAAGTTTGAGACCAGCCTGGGCAACACAGTGAGACCCTGTCTCTAAAAAAAAAAAAAAAAAGAAATAAAAAGTAACATATCACAAATCAAATATAGTGATATATAAAAATGGATAATATACATAAACAGGTTGAAATTATTTCAAGAATGCAAGATTAGTTTAACATGTGAAAGTTAATCAATGAAAAAAACAACCAGAAAAAGAAAGTTAATCAATGTAAAATGATTAACACAAAACCATATTAATAGAAAAAAGTAGACGCAGTAGCAGCAAGAGTATCCCGAAGTAGTCTGAAGTATATAGAATCAAGAAATGTATAAAACTGCCTTGAAAACTAGATAAAATTCTATCCTATATACCTGTCTTTTCAATAATTGACATACTAACTTAGTGTGGTAAAAAAACATCATTGTCAACATTGATCATAGATCATATCATAGTCAAGACTGATGTGAATTGTCATTCTGCTGATTTACTATAAAGATGCAATTCAGGGCTGGGTGCAGTGGCTCACACCTGTAATCCCAGCACTTTGGGAGGCCAAGGCGGGTGGATCACCTGAGGTCAGGAGTTCGAGACCAGTCTGGCCAACATGGTGACATCCTGTCTCTACTAAAAATACAAAAATTAGCTGGGCATGGTGGTGCGTGCCTGTAATCCCAGCTACTTGGGAGGCTGAGGCAGAAGAATCTTTTGAACCAGGAGGCAGAGGTTGCAGTGAGCAGTGAGCTGAGATTGCGTCACTGCACTCCAGCCTGGGCAATAGAGAGAGACTCCTTCAGAAAAAAAAAAAACAAACTGCAATCAGGCTATATCCCTGGATATTCTAGTTCAGTAAGTCTGCAGGGGCCAGATACCTATATTTTTTACAAACTCCAAAGAGATTTTTAATGCAGAACTTCCAGCTGAGAACGTGTGATACTGAAGCTATAGTCTTGAAACAATAAAGAAGGCCTTGAGATGCTTTAAAAATAAATAAATGAATAAGGGTCCAGAGACTAGGGTGTGTGCAATGACAAAAGCCAGCAAACTAGTTGATAAGTTGTCCCACGTAACTCTATTTCTACACTGGTTTTTGTTTCTTGGTTAGGTCCTTATATCACTGGTTCTCAATCTTAACTCCTAAGAAGCTTATAAAAAACATTAGTGTCCATCTTAAAAAACTGATTTAACTGATCTGTGTAGGGGCCTAACATTAAACACACACACACACACACACTCTCTCTCTCTCCTCTCTCTCTCTTTCACAACTTCTGTTTGAGGAAAAACAAAACAAACAACCCCCAAAATCTTCCAGGTGATTCTACATGAATAAAATGAGATGATTTTGCTCTCAAAGTCACTTTTGTTTTTTTTGGGACAGGGTCTCACTCTGTCACCCAGGCTGGAGTACAGTGATGTGACCACAGCTCACTGTAGCCTCGACTTCCTGGGCACAAGTGAGCCTCTCACCTCAGCCTCCTGAGTGGCTGGGACCACAGATGCATGCCACCATACCTGGCTAATTTAAAATATTTTTTTTGTAGAGATGGAGTCTCATTATATTGTCCAAGATGGTCTTGAACTCCTGGGCTCAAGCCATCTTCTTCCTTGACCTCCCGAAGTGCTGGGATTTACAGGTGTCAGCCACTATGACTGGCCTCAAAAGCACTTTTATGATTGAAAGCAGGAAGTTTATGACATTAGTAGATACTAGCTACAAAGTGAAAACAAGCAAGCTTTGACTGTATACTCCTTCGTTTTCCTTGGCATTAAATGTGCTCAAGTTTGACATTAATTTGCACTTATTTATACATGTTACTTTTAAAAGGTGGTTAAATGTGTGTTGTTTTATATTTCCATTTACAGCGTTAAAAACTCAAGACTAAGCACTCTCGTTTTAGTTTTCCATGTTTTCAAGTACTTCACCAAGAGCTCTGAATGAAAAAGAGAGGTATAGTTATTTCCTGAAGTTTATTTATTAATTAAAAAAATTTTTTTGAGATGGAGTCTCGCTCTGTTGCCAGGCTGGAGTACAGTGGCGAGATCTCGGCTCACTGCAACCTCCGCCTCCCGGGTTCATGCGATTCTCCTGCCTCAGTCTCCCGAGTATCTAGGACTATAGGCGCGCCACTATGCCCAGCTAATTTTTGTATTTTTATTAGAGACAGGGTTTCACCATATTGGTCAGGATGGTTTGATCTCTTAATCTCGTGACCCGCCTTGGCCTCCCAAGTACTGGGATTACAAGTATGAGCCACTGCACCTGGCCTCATGAAGTTTATTTAAAAGAAAAACTAAACCACAAACGTTACTTCTTTAATATCCTTACAGAAAATGGGTTTTTACTATGATAGAAGTGAATGCAGTAAGTAACTACTGCGGGTCCATGAGATTAAAAGAAGCAGAACCACCTAACTTCCATTCCACCCTTTCATGAACTGAATAAACTGAGAACTTACCAGTCTGCAAGGTAAAGGACCAAACAATGGTTTATCTTCATCACTTAGAATTCTTTCTACGAATTAAAGATGGTTAAAATGGTAAATTTTATGTTATGTACATTTTAATATAATTTTTTTAAAAGGTTAAAAAAACCCAATTCTGCAGAAAGTACAATATTGTCAGGTTTCAGAATCTTCAAAGTCATTTCACAAGAATTAAGTTTGGTTAAAGAGTAAAAATGAACAGTACATTTCTTCAACTGACAAGAAGCTATAATCACCACCAAGAGTTCTCTGTTGCTGTGGTTAATTTATGAACTATCAGTATAGTATTTTGTCAGTACACTACATTTCTTGCTTCTCAGTCTTTTTATTATTTCTTCATATTGTTGCCCACTTTAAACATTTCATTTAAAAACATGATTGTACACATAATTCATATCAACGAATGCTTGTGACTTACAGAGGAACAACTGTAAATCTCTTACCTATGCTTTGGATGGTGTATGCACAGCTACCCCAACACATTATGGGAACACGAGGATCCTCTTCATTGGGATGAACCTTTAGTCCCACCTTGTATGTAGCAGTTCCAAATGTCGTTAGCATTTCTTTTATGCTCTCAGAATAAGGGTTCCTGAAGTAAACGTGTAAAATTAGCTCAGAACAATGTACACATATCAATCAAATGGTTCAGTTTCTTAACAGCTCTTTGCTATATTGAAATTGAACCACTTAACGTGTATCCAGAGGTAACTGTATGCAAAGTGTAATCACTTTGCATACAGTGCAAAGATACGCAAACTGCCCCTGCCCAAGAGGAGTTAGGCTCTTTGATTTAGCAGGGGTGAGGCAGAGGCTGAAAACAGGGTGGTGGGCAAAGGTCTACAGACTAAACAGTGAGATCCTTGACCCTGTTTCCCATCCTGAGAACATCAGCAGTGTGTACCCCCTGCCACAGAGATTAGTTTTTCCAGTGAACAATCCTCAGGGGAAAGTTGTTTTTACACACTGACATTTGGGGGGTCACCAAGTAAAAGACTGGAGGTGTCCTGATCATCTTTACTGTGAGGCTTACAAGTCAGCATGCTCCAATCTGTCCACCAGGTATCCTTATGCTCATTGGCTTAAGTTATCCAAGAACCAATAAACATTTAAGGAAAGCATCAAAGAGATAAACCAAAACAAAGAAGTAGAGAAACAGAACTAGGGAAAACAGACAATGTAGAAAGTAAAAAACTTGTAAGCAAATTAGGGTGTCAGTTCAATAGGGCAACAGTGAGCTAATACAACTACCTCAAAAAACAAAATCCAGGAGAAAATTATTTAAGAAACAACATAAAAAATTCTCAGAAATGAAGGATATGAATGTTCAGATTTAATAGGTTTATTCAGCCTAGCAAAATGAATAAAAAAGATTCAGATACCAAGAAACATCACAGAAAATTTCAGAACACTAAAGAGATAAAGAGAGTATCTTAACAGTTTTCAGAAGTAACAGAGTTATTAGCCTGGGTGCAGTGGCTCATGCATGCAATCCTAGCACTTTGGGAGGCCAAGGTGGATGGATCATTTGAGGTCGGGAGTTCAAGAACAGCCTGGCAAACACGGTGAAACCCTGTCTCTACTAAAAATACAAAAAATTAGTGGGGCATGGTGGTACATGCTTGTAGTCTCACCTACTTGGGAGGCTGAGGTACGAGAATCCCTTGAAACTGGGTGGCGGAGGTTGCAGTGACCTGAGATCGTGCCATGGCATGACCCTGTCACTTCATCCTGGGTGACAAGAGTGAGACTCTGTCTAAACAAAAAAAAAAAAAAAAAAAAAGTAGTAATAGAGGTACAAAGGAACCAGGCATGGTGGCTCACGTCTGTAATCCCAACTACTTGGGAGGCTGAGATGGGAGGATCACTTAAGCCCAGGAGTTCAAGGCCAGCCTGGACAATGTAGAGAACTCATATCTAAAAAAATTATAAAAAAGTGGCTGGGTTTGGTGGCTGATGCCTATAATCACAGCACTTTAGGAGGCCGAGGTGGGTGGATCATCTGAGGCCAGTAGTTCGAGAGCAGCCTGGCCAACATGGTGTGAAAACCTGTCTCTACTAAAAATACAAAAATTAGCCAGGTGTGATGGCTCACGCCTGTAATCCCAGCTACTTGGGAGGGTGAGAGCAGGAGAATTGCTTGAACCCAGGAAGCAGAGGTTGCAGAGAACCGAGATCGCACCACTGCACTCTATTCTGGTGACAGAGTGAGAACCTGTCTCAAAAAAACAAAACAGAGTCAGGTGAGGTTGCTCCACACCTGTAATCCCAGCACTTTGGGAGGCCGAGGTGGGCAGATCACAGGGTTAGGAGATTGAGACCACCCTGGCTAACATGGTGAAAACTTGTCTTTATTAAAAATAAAGACGCATGGTGGCCCACACATGTAGTCCCAGCTACTCAGGAGCCTGAGGCAGGAGAATCGCTTGAACTTGGGGAGGCGGAGGTTGCAGTGAGCCAAAATCTTGCAATTGCACTCCAGCCTGGGTGACGGAGCGAGACTCCATCTCAAAAAACAAAAACAAAAAACAAAAATAGTTACAAAGGAACAGGAATTAGAATGGCATTAATTTCTCAATGGATATAGAATTTAGTAAAATAATAGCTTCAAAATCTAGATGAAAAGTTACTTCTAACCTATAATTCTATACCCAAACTATCAATTGAGCATATGAATAAAATGAACATATTTTCAAACATGAAAATATACCATCCAGGTATCTTTTCTTAGGAATCTGCAAAAAGAGCAAGTATTTAAGAAAGAAGACGACACTCAATCCAGAAAATAACAGGAGCAGGGCCAAGAGAAGTGATAGCTGTCCCCCATCTTGACTGCAAGAGAACAGAGGCTGTGTGGGAAGGAGGGATCATCTGACATGTCTGAGCACTTAGAAAAGCTGTCAGGAAGCCAGGTACGGTGGCTCACTCCTGTAATCTCAGCACTTTGGGCGGCTGAGATGGGTGGATCGCCTGAGGTCAGGAGTTCGAGACCAGCCTGGGCAACAATGGAGAAACCTCATCTCAACTAAAAATACAAAAATTAGTCGGGCATGGTAGTGTGTATGCCTGTAGTCCCAGCTACTTGGGAGGCTGAGGCAGGAGAACTGTTTGAACCTGGGAGGGGAGGTTGCAGTGAGCTGAGATCACACCACTGCACTCCAGTCTGGGCGACAGAGTCACACTCTCTCAAAAAGAGAGAAAAAAAAAAAAGATAAAGAAAAGTTGTTAGGCACTGGAGAGATCTACCGTACCATTCAGGAAAAAAAAAATACATATACAGAAAACAAGTACATGAAAAAGACAAGGTAATTTTTAATTATAAGAAAGACAAAACTGTACAAGAAAGGAAATATAATTCTAATATGCAACTTGTATTAGCAGAAACACAGTTATTATAAGTAAAATTGACAACTAGATTTAACCAAAAACTGAAATAATTTACCAGTAGACAGTGAAAATACTATCCAATTAGAAATATGGAAGTAAACACTAGAAGTGACAAACACAATAACAGGACTGGGGACTGGGCAGACAGAAGACTGAAGTTTTTTCTTTCTTTTCTTTTGAGATGGAATCTCTGTCTGTTGCCCAGACTGGAGTGCATTGATTGATCTTGGCTCATCGAAATCCCCGCCTTCCAAGTTCAACTGATTCTCCTGCCTCAGCCTCCCAAGTAGCTGAGATTACAAGTGTGCACCACCACGCCCAGCTAATTTTTGTATTTTTAGTAGAGACAGGGTTTCATCGTGTTGGCTAGGCTGGTCTTGAATTCCTGACCTCAAGTGATCTGCCTGCCTTGGCCTCCCAAAGTGCTGGGATTATAGGCATGAGCCACCACACCCGGCCTGATGCTTTTTCTATTCAAGTCTTATAGGTCTGTATTTATTTAATTACTTAGTACATGCCAGGCACAGCTTCCAGGTAGCTTTACGTACATTATATCACTTTATTCTAATAACACCTATAAATTATCCTCGCTTAACAGATGAGGGAATTGAGGTATAGAGTGTCAAGCAATTTGTCCAAAGTTGCTCAGTTAATAAGCTGTGGTACTGATTAGATGTTGTCAAGGAGAGCCAGGTAAAGAAAGGGGTGTGGTGGCGGGGGGTGTCGGTCAGCAATGCAGACTGGGAGAAAGAGGTGAGAGTTAAACATGCCACGTGGCTCTTAGATTTTTTTAGTGTACAGCAATAAATACCATCATGTAATGCTTAAACATTTTTTGCTGTTGTTTTTGAGACAGGGTCACACCCTGTCACCCAGACTAGAGTGTAGTGGCACAGTGAAGGTTCACTGCAGCCCCCAACCTCCTGGCTCACACTATCCTCCTGTCTCAGCCTCTGCTTAAACGTTAGAACTAAAGATCAGTATCCTATAACATTTTGCTCCCTTGCTTGCCAAATCATATTCCTCCTAACCGCTGACTTAACCATTTATTTCAAATGGGTCAGATTTAAAAGGAATAAAATAATACACTCACTTAGGATGAAAATCAGGCCTGAACCCTTCAGGGAGCTGTAATTCATCCATATTTTCTGAATTCTTTGAAGAGGCATTATCTATAGAAACAGGCATTTTTGTACCATTATTCAATAGATGACAATATTCCTATAAAGTATGGTCATATAGGTTAAAGAAATTAAAAACAATAGGAAAAAAATTCTCCAATAAAAACTGGCATAACAACCATTATGAAACATGAAAACACTATTGCTCTAGTTGACCAAGGCCCTTCTTCAGTTATCTATGCTTCTCCTCATAGTGCAGCCACTAAAACAAAAACATGAGTAGCTGTTCTGTTTCTATGAAAACCAATGATATAAATCCTGTTCATATTACGTTCCCACAAGGTTGTAAGTGCAGTGCATGGTCTATGAAACTTGGGAAGCCTTTGGGAATGCCAACAGTAAGGTGAGTTAGCCCACCGAGAACTAAAGCTAGCTCTGCAACGCTGTTACATCTCCCCCACCTCCAGAAGCTCTTCAATAAAATGGGGGAATAAGTGAGAAGTGTTTATTATAAACTTCACATGAGCTTGTGTGTTTAAGGAATAAGGAGTAATGCAGTGAAGTCAAATTTCATTTATTAAGACAAGGAAAACTAGAATGAGTCAAAATTTTAAACGGAAGGTTTCACTTTTAAACAATTTCTTCTGGAAAAACATTTTCTGATGACCTCGGACTTTAGGGAAAAATGAAAACAGGTTACCAGAACTTACTAGGAGTACTTTCTTCTTTCCTAAGAAACTGTAATGCTTTTATTTGCTGAGATATTGTTCTAATCCACTGAGTCAGATTTGGTTGGTCTGAAAAATTTAACCTGCTAGAAAAGATTATAGAGAGTATTTAGTGTTTTATTATTGTTCCTTAAGATACAAAAGACTCCTTAAATGATCATAGGCATATTTTAGACACACTCCAAATATTAAAAACAAAAAGGATAAGGGAAAATTTGTTGCCTTAAAAAAATTCAGGATATTGGCCAATGGAAATGAATGTATTATTTGTCAATATGATGGTAATAACACTGTATTAAAAATCTCACTCTTCAGTATTGGAATTTGCTAAAATTTCTTAAGTATCACAATCGCCGTCACTATTAATATCTACCATGTGCTTATTATGTTACAGGCAGTTAGTAAATCATTTTACTGCAACTATCCTATGGTATTAGATTTAACCCTCAAAATATCCCTACATTTTGTTTTAGGTTGTATTATTATTTGCACAGGTTGTATTCCTGTATTATTTGTATAGGTTATATTCCTATATTTTGTAATAGGTTGTATTATTGTCCCCATTTTACAGATGAGGAACCTGAGGTTTAGAGCTATGTAACTTGACTAAGGCCAAATAAGGGACAAAGCTAGCATTCAAACTTGGCTCTGTCAGATTCCAAAACCTGTGTTCTTTTTATGATTGTATTCAAATATGACTAAACCATAACAGAATCTCATGGGCAAAAATCAAAAAGTGGACCAACAAAGTGGCAGGTGAAATCCAACAAGGGTGATTTCTTCTTACACACAGTTAATCTCAATCTAACAAAAATTAATTTCTTTATCAGTTCAAATGCAGGTAAGTCAGTACCATGATATTCTTTTATAATTAAAAAGCATGAGCTTACACTCAAATCTACTAATATTTTAAGAACATTTTGTGGTAGCATAGACTAAGACACCACAATTTTTAACTCCTAAAACTGACAAGAAAAAACTGACTTTGTTTTGAACTGAATCCAAGTAACAACACAGAAATGGATCATTTATATTCACATAACTTAATATTTGTGCATGCAAGGTAGATAGCATAATTCTACATTGAGAAATGAAATTCAGATTTGCATAGCAGACATTATCAAATCCATATTTGAAATGACTGTGTCCCATACTCCTAACTCCTAACTAAAAGCATCCAAAAAATTATGAAGTTAAAGAAATTTTCCATTTTCTTTTTTTAGTTTGCTAGACAAATTCTAAAAGAGCTAAAAATATGGAACATTTCGCAAATTTGCGTGTCATCCTTGTGAAAGAGCCATGCTGATCTTCTCTGTGTCATTCCAATTTTAGTACACGTGCTGCTGAAGCAAGCACTTATTTTATTTTTGAGATAGGGTCTTGCTCTGTTACTGAGGCTGAAGTGCAATGGCATAATCAAAGCTCACTGCAGCCTTGACTCAAATGAGCCTCCCACCTGAGTCTCCCAAGTAGCTGGGACTATAGGCATATGCCACTACATCCAGCTAACTTTTTACTTTTTGTAGAGACTATATTGCCCAGGCTGGTCTTGAACTCCTGGGCTCAAATGATCCTCCCACCTTGGCCTCCCAAAGTGCTAGGATTATAGACGTGAGCCACAATGCCCAGCTGAGATTTTCCATTTAAAATATACCAGAAGATTTTCACTTTTTGCCTGGTTCTTAAAAAGTATGAATGGCCAGCAAATTGCAAAGAGTTTTATTCAAATTTCAGACTGTCCTATAAAGTCAGTTTGAGTTGTTCCATCTCCCCCTACCAGTTACTGAGCATCTCTTGAAAAGTGTATGGGAGATATTCAAAGTAGGGTCCTAGAAATAAACCAGATACTTGGTTTTCATGAATACACAGGAATTTTATAGCTTAGAAACTGTTAATTTTTGGCCTGTTCCTCTCTAAAAACTATCATATTCCGCAGGTCTGCTAGAAGAAATGACTAAAATTTGAAAAGTATCTGGAAAACACTAAGCAATTGCCTAGACTAGGTTTTCCTCCCTGATTTATTATTTCATTATCTTCAAAGCAAACTATTGCTCTGTTATAAGTTGTCATAAGCCAAAACTTACTTGTTAAAAATATTTCTCGGAGGAAGCAGCAGAGGAATAACAGTATTACTCAAGCATTCACAAAGGGGGCAAAGGAATTCTCCGTTTTCTACATCATAGCTTGTATGTAAGCGTAATCTCTGTTGCCTTCGCTGTTCTTTAGCTTGAACGGAATCAAAATACCTTTACAATTAGAGAACATGAGGTATCAAAACAATGGTAATTTATATAAATGACAGCCACAAGCTTCAACATTTTAAATAATTTGTTTCCACAAATAGTTCAAAAACGAAAATCTTTTAACACTATTATTTTTAACACGATTTTTGAGTGATTTTAAACTAAATTATTTTTAACATGATTTTTGAGTGATTTTAAAAATCAAAATGGATTAAAAGTTCTAAAACAGGAAAATAAAAAAAAAGAATGCCATGTAAAAAAGCATTCACAAAGCAGCAACAAATATTTCTTGGTGCCATTGTTCTCTTGCCACTTCCCCAAGGCTGGTGGCTCTTGTTTGTTTGATTTTTGAGATGATGTCTTGCTCTGTCACCCAGGCTGGAATGCAGTGGCACGATATTGGTTCATTGCAACATCTGCCTCCCACATTCAAGCGATTCCCGTCTCAACCTTCCATGCAGCTGGGACTACAGGCATGTGTGGTGGCTATTTGTTAGAGGTAGCTCATAACTGGGTGAGCACAGTTCTAGAGTAATAGTATTATTGATTTGCTGGTTTTGCAGAAGCATAGAAAACCCCAAGGTAGAATAAATTTAGGACTATGTCATCTTATCACAGGGAGCCATTACAATTTGGGAAGTAACAAAGCAAGTACTAACATCCTTGGAATCAACAGTTGTCCACCCTGACTCAAAGAAAGACAACGTTACCCTTCTAGTGTTTATCCTACTGTAAAAACCCTTTTCTTCATCCACAGACTGACACAGATAGATCCACTTCCTTCTTTGGAAGATAAAGAAGAGACTTGGATATAAAGCTAAATTTAAAAATATATCTGACATACTTTACATCAATGACAAGGCAAGTAACTTTTGTTATTTGTTAAGCAATGATACGGAATTTTTTTGTTCAACATTTTTAGTTCTTTCCCCCTGTTTCTAGAATAAAATTTCCTCTATTTTAAAAATGTTGACCCCTTAAACTTCTCTTGACAAATATTAAGAATATAAATTACCTTTGCCAACAATGGGCATGCATAATGTGCCCACAGCTACTAGTGTGTGTTCCACAAGACAAGTCAGGGTGCATGAATAATGGATCATATTTTTCTGCATTACAAAACAAAACAAAAACAAAAAGCAAAGAATTTACTTTTCCTATAACAAATGTGTAACTTTAAACTATACAATCTTTGATAAAGACTTGTAAATTTGAAATGAAATGCTAGTTTATTCCTTTTATCTGAGATACCAATAATTTATGCAAGACCTTGGATTATTTAGAAAGCAGAACTCTTAATTTTCATAATCCACAGGAAATTAATTAAACATTCTCAAATTGTAAACTGAAATTTGAACTATGAATTTAAATATATCCAATCTTTTGAACATTTCACGCTTTCAGGGCACTGAGATATTCCAATTCCTTCCATCATATCCTGAGCTCAAGGTAAAAGAGATACTCTCTTCATGGGGCTGCCTTATGTACGTTCAGGGCAGCTGGGTTACAAAGATCGCTAATTAAAAATGTTTTGGCAGTAATGGAGCGCTCCCTAGAGGACAGACTGCCTAATGACACTCATACAGAGAATAATCGTTATGAGAGCCAAAGAGACAACAAAAAATATAAGCACATACCAGATCAGATGGGGGGGGAAGAAAAAAAGTAATTCAGAGTCTTCTGTCCTGCTAATTTTTATATTCAAAGGGGATGAAAAATCAAGAAAAACAGAATGGATCTGGTTTCTTTCGGAATTTTTTGAATTCTTTATATAAATTAGTATAATCTTAGAAATTTCCTAACACTCTAGAAAGAATTACTTCTAATTTGCTTTAATAGTTTTAATTTACTTTAACACTAGAATGGTGCAAATGTCAAAGCATTAAGAAAATCTTTTATGATATAAATTGTGAAAGCATTTAGAAAATCCACTTATAGGTAGCTAATGTTTTTTCTTCAGGAAGTAACAAATTAAATAAAATTAGCAACTTTGTCTTTGGCCTGGAATGAAATTTATAAAGCATGTAGTTCAAATAATGATTTTTTTTTTTGATCTTTTTTTAAAGACAGGGTCTTGCTCTGTTGCCCAGGCTGGAGGGCAGTGGTGCGATCCCTGCTCACTGCAACCTCTGTCTCCCGGGTTCAAGCAATTCTCGTGCCTCAGCCTCTCAAGTGCGCCTACACTCTCAAGTACACATTTATTACAGGCGCACACCACCACACTTGGCTAATTTTTTTTTGTACTTTTAGTAGAGACAGGGTTTCGCCACGTTGGCCAGGCTGGTCTTGAACTCCTGACCCTAGGTGATCCACTTGCCTCGACCTCCCAAAGTGCTGGGATTACAGGTGTGAGCCAACACACCCAGCCCAAATGACCATTTTAAAGATGAAGCAGACTAATCTTTCATAAGTAGGGTGTGAAGACTCCTAATACAGAGAAGGCAATTCTACAAGTGGGCTCTCAAGCCTCCTTTCACTCTGCAATGTGAAAGGCACTGGCTAAAGAAGTGCTCTGGGAATTCCCAAGACACAGTTCCTACTCTCAAGAAGTTTACTAGGTATTGCTGAAGCATACACATACAGAGCACAACCTACAAGCAGAGAAATAAATGTGTCTGTGGTGGACACAATCATGTGCAGTCTGGATCTCCCTGCTTTACTCCCTCGGTTGCTGAAAGAGAGCCCTCAACTATCCCACACGGTTAACTGTATCTCAAGAACTTGCTTTGATACACAGATACACAATCTGTGGTGGTATTACTATTCTAAGTCAGAATTTGGCTCAAGGATTGCCTTTTACATAGCTAACTCTCCATCACTTTTCTCAGGAGATTCTACTCTGGCTCTATCAATAGACAAAATTATTATTATTTCAATGTGTCAACAAATTACCAGGACTTTATAAGTGTACTGAAGGATGGGAGACTGTTAAAGGCCAAAGTATGTAATGTTATATCACAAAGAAAAGCTTTTCTTTGAATCCCTGCTATTTATCAGCTATGTGATTCAGGTAGAACTTTCCGGAGTGGTTCCACATCTGCCAAGTGGGGAATTCCTGCCTAAGTTACCTGCCAGAGACACCACCCAAGTCTATGGAGTTATTCTCAGATTTTAAAAATCTCAATGTATCATCAACCACATTAACTGGCTGTTGTTATTAATAGTGAAGATGAGGATCTAGCTATGACTTACCCGGATCTTGAATGAATTTACTTCTGTTTTTTGATAATACAGTGGATCTCTGAACAAATGCTGCCAAGACCATCGCCCTGTTTTCCACTTTAACTTCTTGTTCCTCTTGACACAATATACATGTAACAAATTGTCTTTGTTCAGGAACCTGAGTTTGTGTGGGGCCCAGTGCTGTAAGTGTCATATCTGAAACCACAGGGCTGCAACACAAAGGTTATGAATATAATTAAGGAGCCTAAAAGCTTTCTATAGAATCATAAAATAGCAGACCATAGGTATGTACATATTTAACACATGGTTTTGATAACTTGGATTGTCAAGTCTTTGGTATGTACCAAAACCATCTCTTTTAATCCTCACAGTAATCTAATAAGCAACACAGATGTCACACTCTAGGTAACTGAGTATAGTGTACTCATTCTTTCATGAATGTCCAAGGTCTTCTGCAGAAAATACCAACTAGGTGTACACAGGAATTACCATATCTATATTCAGAGATTTCTAAGACTAAATCTTCTAAATGGAGATCACAAAATTTACCTATGAATTCCACTAAATTACTTTAGGATTAAAAGTATACTTACAAGGAAAAAAAGCAACACTGCCCCTAGTTGAGAACAATTGGTCAAGAGATTAAATTTTTTTTTTTTTTTACCTATTATCAAGAACAGCAGAGGTTGAGGCATCCAGTTCTAATGTCTGCTGAAAGAGTTCTTTGTTTTCATCAATAAAATGCCGCTGCATTTCAGACATCTGAGCCATGATCTTTTCTCTGCGCAATCTGGCAATCTCGGCTTTTCTCTTCCTCTCAGCTTTGTCTTTGTCTCTTGAACTCTGAAATAATGCTCCATTCAATTAGTCCATGAGATGCTAAAATGTACTTTTTTTCCCCCAAAGCAGAAACATCTTTATTGTAAATACCAATTTAAAAACTATTTTGTAATCTCACTTATTTAAACAAAAGACTCTTAAATAAGACCTAACAAATTTTAAAGAAAAAAAGCAGACAAAAAATAGCTACGACAAATAGAGATAAATAGTGGCACAGTTCTTGGAATTTAAATGTTGTGACAGTAACATCAACTGCCAACTTACTGCAGATAAATTTAATTTGTTCACACTGAACTTGCTCTAATTTTTTAGTATTATCACACTTTACTTTTTATACCTCTTCCATTACGGTTCCTTCTGTCTCTGCCATGGGACTGGTAGGTGAACTCTCCCTCATCTTTTTAATAGCATTAAAAGTCTACGAAAAAAATAAAAAGTATCAGTATCCTGTATGAAACATTATTGCAATATACACATAACAAATATTTAATATTTCTCACAAAAAGCAGTCAATGTAGGAAATTTTACCTTTAATATCCACCGAATCATGTCTTTGTGGATTTCTAGGTAGGGAGCATTTTGTAGTGTTTCCAGCATAGCTAGTATGCTAGGAGAGTTTTTTGGCGCTTCACCAGGTTCTATGGCAGAAAAATAAAAGGCACAATAACAATAGCTAATACTTCATGGTACTTATTCCTATGCACAGGAACATAAATGTAGTTGCTTATAATACCTATTGCCCATAATTTGATTATGGCTCTACTGAAATAGAGATTTTTCAATACTTCTTGAGAATGTGACATATTTGTCCTTTACAAACAAGTTGCTAACAACTCAAATTAGTTAAGCATTCAAAAGTGACTTTTTATAGCAAATGATTATTTTAACATCCCTTTAGCAAAATTACATACAAATTTAGCCAAAAATAATTGGTGTACCTGAGATTTTACAGGTATAAGAAAATAAATTAGCATTAAGAGGTATATATGTACAAAATATATCGATTTGCTCTGACTATTGCCTTTAATAAAAACTAGATTCAGAATAAAATGAATTTCTTCCCCTAGGAATTCACTGTTTATTTGAATAAAAGAGTCAAGTCCATATTTTCTATTAGTCTACAGCCAGAAATGTTCAATTATTGATTTTCTTGATTTTGGTGCTGCCATTCTGGAAAATGTTCCTTTTTCCTAAGAGGGGGAAGAGATTGAACTATGTGATCTTTAATATTCTAGTAAATCTAAAATTCCATGGTGTGCATTAGGGATGTGACTCTGGATTAAGAGAGGTGTCTTTGCAAATAAATTGTTTATCTTAATTATGTAAAATGTTTAAAGACAAATAAGAATAATGTTGAGGGAAAATGATGATTATTTAATAAAAAGGAGAGAAAGTAACAGAGAACCTAGTATCTTTTTTTTTTTTTTTTGAGACAGAGTATCACTCTGCCACTCAGGCTGGAGTGCTGCGGTGAGATCTCAGCTCACTGCAACCTCCACCTCCTGGGTTCAAGTGAGCCTCCCGCTTCGGCCTCCCAGCCTTTGCCACCATACCTGGTAAAGAACCTAATACGTTAGATAGTGATGAGTGAATGAAATTAGGGAGTATCGGCTGGGCGTGGTGGTTCACGCCTGTAATTCAAATGCTTTGGGAGGCCAAGGAGGGCGGATCATGAGGTCAGGAGTTCGAGACCAGCCTGACCAACATGGTGAAACCCTGTCTCTACGAAAAATACAAAAATTAGCCAGGTGTGGTGGCTTGTGCCTGTAATCTCAGCTACTCAAGAGGCTGAAGTGTAAGAATCGCTTGAACCCGGGAGGCAGAAGTTGCAGTGAGCCGAGATTGCGCCACTGCACTCTAGCCTGGGCAACAGATCAAGACTCTCTCAAAAAAAAAAAAAAAAAACAAAGGAAAAGAAATTAGGGAGTATTTTGTGTTGTTATCCTAAATAAACGCACCAGAAACAAAGAAAGCAAAAAACACTGTATTAATCCATAGAAACAATACGGTAGAGAAAAAGAATAGGTAAAAACTGGCATCCAAGAATAGTCTTCAGTGGGGAAAGGTGGCTCCTCCTGTTTCTCTCATTTACTCGGATGAGGGCAAAAAGGAAAACTAGAGATGTAGCAGCAGACAGAATTACTTCCTCCCTGTCCCCTGGCAACACAACTCTCACAGTTATCATTTAGAAAGAAATGGCACTGAACACAGTTACAGAAATAATCCTTTTCAATCAAAGCATTTATAAACTCCTATCATAGCACCATAAATTCATTTAAAAACACCTCAGTGAATGGCTGACTACAGGTCTGAGGCAGGGAAAGTACAAGATGAGCTTGGGCGTTTTTTGGGCCAGAGAGTGAGGTGGTATTCAAACACTAATGGGGCTGAGTGAAAAGGAAACAGAAGCTGACTAAAGAAACTCCCACTGACAAAAATGGGCATAATTTGAGCATCAAAAGGAATAATTATAAGTGACTATAAAACACTGAATAAAAATCCATGAATAATATTTTTAAAAACTCTAAACAAAAAAACATTCAAAGTTGCCACAATTGCAGGGAACTATCAGACCAAAGGCTAATTCTGAAAATTAATAAATAAAAAGCTTTTCTTTGAGATGTTAAATATTATGTCTATAACAAATGGTTCAAGAAAGTATATAAATATAAACGCAAATATAGCAAACTATTGAATCTAGGTAGTAGGTATATGGATGTTTACTGCACAATTCTTTTGACTTGAAATTTCTAAAAATAAAAAGCTAGAAAAATTCCCTGGCCTTCTGTTAAAAAGTCACATTTCTTTATATGAAATGACCATCTAATCCCCTATCATTTTTCTTTATTTTCAGTACTGTAGAATCTTATGTCAACCACAGCTGACTCTAACTTTGAACTTAGCCCTAGGTATTTTTAGGAAAATGTATCAGGGTTTAATATAGCACCTTTACTACACAGATGAGTACATATAGCCTCATATATTTGGATTAAATATTACCCTTTTAGAATCTATATAATTAAATAAGAAGTTATTATTTCTTAAAATCACTTATATTTTGAGTTAGTTTAGTAAAAAGCATATGTACATACTTGATATCTTCTGAGTGAAGGCAAATGTTACTACATGCTCTTCCGTGACATTCTCTAAATGTTGTTTTTCTTCTTGTAGTGCCATTCCAATTAAATGTAGCACCTTGAATAAAATATTCTGTGACTTTTAGCAATAATTAAAAAAAATCAAGCACATATTTTTATAAGAAATAGCAAAAAAGAATTATTGAAAAAGATAAATCAAACTATTAAATACTAAATGCAATTAAAAACAATCTGAAGTACTAATTTTTTTTCTTTTTTTTTTTTTTTTTGAGACGGAGTCTTGCTCTGTCGCCCAGGCTGGAGGGCAGTGGCGCCATCTCAGCTCACTACAACCTCTGCCTCCCCAGTTCAAACAATTCTCCTGCCTTAGCCTCCCAAGTAGCTGGGTCTACAAGCGTGTGCCACCATACCCGCTAATTTTTGTACTTTTAGTAGAGATGGGGTTTCATCATATTGGCCAGGCTGGTCTCGAATGTCTGACCTCAAGTGATCCACCTACCTCAGCCTCCCAAAGTGCTGGGATTACGGGCATGAGCCACCATGCCCGGCCTTGAAGTACTAATTTTTATTAAATGAAAAGACTGAGGTTCACTTTCTAATAAAGAATTATTGGCAAGGAAAACAAAATTTTTTACTTCAATGAGAAAGAAATTTCAATTGCAAATTCTTAGGGTAAGCTAAAATTACCACGAGCCGTGACCAGCAATTCATATAATAGATAATTTTCAGTTTTATTCTATACCTATACTACAGACTTAAAAAAAACTTCCAAGAATCAGTGGTCAAATAATCATAAAGCTAAAAGTATCTACCATGTAATTATCCAGTCTATGACACTACCTAGTTTATTTTCTCTAAGGACTAAATCTTCATCATCTGAGAAAGACATACTTTTATCTCTACTACCATATCATTACCAGACTTCTAAGAGAGTGTATCAACCTACCTGGTTTTTTACTGCTTTTATCCCATGCCCCAGTTTTTTTGTTTTTTTGAGACGGAGTCTCCCCCTGTTGCCCAGGCTGGAGTGCAGTGGCATGATATCAGCTCACTGCAACCTCTGCCTCCCAGGTTCAAGTGATTCTCCTGCCTGAGCCTTGCGGCTGCCACAAGCATGTGTCGTGATGCCCGGCTAAATTTTGTATTTTCAGTAGAGGCAGGGTCTCACCCTGTTGTACAGGCTGGTCTCGAACTCCTGACCTCAAGTGATACACCTGCCTTGGCCTCCCAAAGTGCTAGGATTACAGGAGTGGGTCACTGAGCCCGGCCTATATCCCAGTTTTTGAAGGAGATGTATTTGTGTTGTCTCTGTATCTTTCCCCTCCACATGGGATGACTGTGGTTGTCAGAGACTTGGAAGAACTAGGTGACATAATGCAAATGTACATGCAAGGTAAATACCGTTCACACCTCTCTTCTCCATTATTTTCCACAAATCTTTTGTTCACATAATGCTGACAGTACACAACAGCTAGTACAATTGTACTGGTAATGAGCTAGTATACCACAGCTCCATGCTTTTATACTTTAAATATGCTTACAGATAAATCTAAGGGCATTACAGGAATACATACATCTTAGCCAGTGAGACAAAAAGAAAGGATGATAGCTGTGGAGGAAGGCTCCAAAATTTGAATCTGAATCCTGGTTTTACTGCTTTCAAGCTATTAATATATTCCCTCAGGGAAGGCCTCTGAGCTGATGTCATCATCTTTAACATTGGAAAAAACAGCTTCCCTTTATAGTTCTGAGGATTACAAACATTGTATACAAAGTGCTTAACATGGCCAGCCACAGTTGCTCAAGCCCATAATCCCAGCACATTGGGAGGCTAAGGCGAGTGGATCACCTGATGTCAGGAGTTCGAGACTGGCCTGGCCAACATGGTGAAACCCTGTCTTTACTAAAAATACAATAAATGAGCCGGGCGTGGTGGTGGGCACCTGTAATCCTAGCTACTCAGGAGGCTAAGGCAGGAGAATTGCTTTAACTTGGGAGGCAGAGGTTACAGTGAGCCGAGATCACACCATCGCACCCCACCCTGGGTGACAACAGCAAAAAAAAAAAAAAAAAAAAAAAGAAAAAAGTGCTTAGTACGATAAGGCATAGCATAGGTATTCTGTTTAATGGATAATTATTATATCACTTAGTAGTTGAGTAATACGGAAAGTTAATGGAACATCACTGAAACTTGGTTTCCTCATCTAACAATGGGAAAAACATTATATCTATTCATAGGAATGTTGTTTGAAACCCATGAGATAATGTAAGAATGACTTACATTAAAGTAAAATACAAACAAGGGGCCAGGCATGGTGGCTCATGCATGTAATCCCAATACTTTGGGAGGCTGAGGGGGGAGGATTGCTTGAGTCCCGGAGTTCGAGACCAGCCTGGGCAACATGGTAAAACCTTGTCTCTGCCAAAAATACAAAAATTAGCCAGGTGTTATGATGCATGCCTGTAATCCCAGCTACTTGGGAAACTGAGGTGGAGGGATCACTTGAACCCAGGAGGCAGAGGTTGCAGTGAGCCAAGATTGCACTGCTGCACTCCAGCTTCCTGGGTGACGGAGCCAGATCTTGTCTCAAAAAGCCAAAAACAACAAAAACAAAAAAAAACAATGTTCCAGACTTGCCACTTAACTAGCTATAGAACCATAAGTCTCTGAGTGTCAGTTTCTTCAACTACAAAATAAGAATATGGATGATTCAAAAAAAATTTTTGTTTTGGAAAATAATTAGATTAGAAACATATAAAAGATTACACGTTATATCAGTATCAGAGTACTACATATATACAGACCAGGACCAAGCAAGAAGAGAAAGACTGCCCAATGGGACTGAGGTAATAACAACCATGCGGTATAAAAAAATCTGTCTGGCACTTGTTTTCACTGTCAGACACAAAACCTGTAACAATATATTCAAGTTAGGAAAACACAATACATTTTGGCCTTCCTGTGTATGGATACAGACAAGAATATTTTACTTGTACTATAAAATACTAAAATATAAATAACAAAATGTCTTCAAACCTACCCTTTGCAGCATGGACTCTGACCAGGCATAGCCATTATGTTCCACAGCCCATTGCAGAATTGTTCCCATGATGCATAACATGACATCTGACTGCAAAATGTTAACCAGGCTTGCAAACAGAGGGCAGAATGGAGGCAAAACCGGAGGCGGAAGAGCTGAAAACACAGTTGTTATTATTGGTTTCTTTTATAGAACATACTTTAAAAACCATCCCTTTGTTACTTCTGATAGTTTTCACTAAAGAATATTCATTAACACACACCTTAAAGCTATTTTTTACCTTCTTAAGGTCAAATGCATAAAAAGAGCCACGTAAGTAGCAGCAGTACAAAAGTCTTTTTCCCTAGGAAGTTCTTAAGATCTGAGATAAAATCAACCCAGAGGAGACTTAGTACGAACTATTTCTATGTTAACATATTTATTATTTCTTTGAATAGGAGGTTGTTCACTAGGAAAGCTTACCTTCAAATCTTTCATTCCACCAAGGACAATCATCATAGTTAATGGAAAACAATGTTTAACCAGTAAAAAAGATTGGCATGAGATTTTTGGAATGATTAAAAATACCTGTATCTTCTCTATTTTGTCTTTTCAATTTCCGTTGAGCTTCTTCTGCCTAATAAAAATAAAGTTATTTGGACCGGGAATGAGTACAAAACATATCTAAAACTAGTGATATAAGTTCATCTTTGTTGTATTCTTTTCTTTTTTTCTTTTAATCTTTTCTGGCCAATCTTTGATAAAATCTTTCCTTTTTTCTTTTCTTTTCTTTTTTTTTTTTTTTTTAACAGAGTCTTGCTGTGTTGCCCAGGCTGGAGTGCCATGACGCAATCTCAGCTCACTGCAGCCTCTCACTCCTGGGTTCAAGCGATTCTCCTGCCTCAGCCTCCCAAGTAGCTGGACTATAAGGCACCCACCACCATGCCTGGCTAATTTTTGTATTTTTAGTAGAGATGGGGTTTTCACTATGTTGGCCAGGCTGGTTTTGAACTCCTGACCTCATGATCTGCCTTGGCCTCCCAAAATGCTGGGATTATAGGTGTGAGTCACTGCGCCTGGCCTTTTTTTTTTGAGATGGAGTCTTGCTCTGTCACCCAGGCTGGAGTGCAGTGGCATGATCTCAGCTCACTACAACCTCCAGTTCCCAGTTCAAGCAATTCTCCCTGCCTCAGTCTCCCAAGAAGCTGGGATTACAGGCACCCACCCACCAGGCCCAGCTAATTTTTGTATTTTCATTAGAGGAGGGGTTTAGCCATGTTGGCCAGGCTGGTCTTGAACTCTTGACCTCAGGTGATCCACCTGTCTCAGCCTCCCAGAGTGCTGAGATTACAGGTGTGAGCCGCCACGTCTGGCCAAGGATGAAAATCTAAAATCAGAAAATAATACAACAGAGGCCAGGCGTGGCGGCTCACACCTGTAATCCCAGCACTTTGGGAGGCCGAGACGGGTGGATCACCTGAGGTCAGGAGTTGAAGACCAGCCTGGCCAACATGGCAAAACCCCATTTCTACTAAAAATACAAAAATTAGCTCGGTGTGGTGGCACACAGCTGTAATCCCAGCTACTCGGGAAAACGAGGCAGTATAATTGCTTGAACCTGGGAGGCAGAGGCTGCAGTGAGCCAAGACCATATCTGCACTCCAGCTTGGGTAATAGAGTGAGACCCTGTCTCACAAAAAAGAAAAGAAAAAATGTATCCTTAATGTTCCAGTCCTTCCCCAAATTGATACATCAAGGCTAAATTTTTTTTCAACTAAAAGAATCTCTAAATGAGTTATCTATTACTTTAAATTGCAAGGGAAACGTGTACAACCCAAAACCAAGAAAACTTATTTAGGTTTGAACTCTATGACTTCATCAAAAACTAAATAAAAACTTTAAGTTTTAATGCTGTTTATTGAAAAAGCATTTTAACAGAAGACTGCTAAAAGGCAATTTTTTTTTTTTTTTGAGATAGGGTCTTACTCTCATTGCCCAAGCTGGAGTGCAATCACAGCTCACTGCAGCCTTGACCTCCTGGGCTCAAGTGATCCTCCTATCTCAGCCTCCTGAGTAGCTAGGATGACAGTTGCATGACACGACACCTGGCTAATGTTCGTATTTTTAGTAGACGTGGGGTTTCACCAGGTTGCCCAGGCTGATCTCAAACTCCTGAGCTCAAGCAATCTGCCCGCCTCAGCCTCCCAAAGTGCTGAGATTACAGGCATGAGTCACCATGCCCTGCCAAAAAGGCAAAATTTAATTACCTAGGAACAATTAGAAAAACTGCATGTATCTCTATGAAAAAGCATGCTAAATAGCACCAATTCTGAAATGTGCATAAAATGGATTAACTCATTATAATGCAGGTTGAAAATTTGTTGTCAAAAACGACACCCATATATATATATGTGTGTATGTATTATACAGATTTTATATATGTATGCACAAAATGCTAGGGGGAAACTCCAAAATGTTAGGTGATGGTATTTTAAGTAATTTCTACTTTCTTCTTTACATTTTATATTTTCCAAGTTTCCTACAATGAAAATGTACCCTTTTTCAATCTGTAAAAGCAGTAAAAAGTTGTTTAGGAAAAAAAAAATCCAAGCCAGATACAATGGTGCATGCCTGTAATCCCATCTACTCAAGAGGCTGACATGGAGGATTGCTGGAGCCAGGAGTCTGAGGTTGCAACGCATTATAATGGCGCTGTGAACAGCCACTAAACTCTAGCCTGGGCAACATGGTGAAACCCCATCTCTTAAAAACAATTCAACCCTTCCCTGCTACATTTTTATTTTTCCCAATTACCTTGGACTGTTCTGCCCTTGAAAAGTGATAGAAATACAAGTTGAACTCTTTGGTACATTCTGGTTTCAAGTTCATACATGCCCCGTCCTGTTAATCCAGGTTTCCTATGAAAGAAAGGACCTTAGAATATTATTACTAAAGCCATGCACTAATTTATGAGAGTCTTGGATATTAGAACAAGAAAGCAGAGCTCTCATATACTGCTGGTGGGTTGAAAATACAACTGTTTTTGGTGGGTTGATTTGGCAATCTAAATTCAAATTCTACATGCATTTTATTTAGCATATCCACTTTGAATTTTCCTAACTGGACAAGTGAACTTGATGGGCACTGCAGTGGCAACAACTAAAAAGTCTAACAACGGGAAATAATAAGTTACAACATCTCTAAACAATTGAACACCATTAACAGTGATGATAATTTCTCTATTTTCACATGTAAAGACATCTATGTTAAGTTTTATTAAGTGGAAAAAAGCAGGTACACTATCGGGGTTTAGAGAATTTTCCTAAGCAAGTTATAAAACCCAGAAGCCAAATCAGACAGTTTTAAAAACAGAAATGACACCAAGTTATAAAACAAGGGACAGACTGGAAAAAAGTACTTGTGATGTATTAAATAAGAATTGATATTTCTAGTATATAAAAATACTTATGAAACAGTAAGATAGGGACAAACCACCATAAAGAAAAATGCATTAAAGTATGAAAAAACATAAATGGCCAATTAGCACATAAATAGATGCTCAACTTCACTGTCAGAGTAATGCAAATTAAAATAAGGTACAGTTTTCACCCATCTAATGTGTAGAAATTAAAAGACTGCTCATACTAAAGTGTTGACAAAGTTGCAGGGCACTCTTCATATATTGCTAGCCAGAGTGTAAATTGCTGACTTTTATGGGACTGCAATTAGGAGGTATGTATCAAAATGTAATACAAACTTTCATTTTGATCTACCTAATTTCAAAAAACACTTTCACAGTCAAAGATACACTTGTTAATGCTATATGTACAAGGGCGTTCAATATCTGTTTATAAGAGAAAATCTGGAAATTATGTATTACACTAATAGGGAAGAGGTCAGATACATTACAGTACATGACTACAAAAAGGTGAAAAAGCTCACACCTATAATACTAGCACTTTGGGAGGCTGAAGTGGGCTGGATCACTTGAGGTCAGGAGTTCCAGATCGGTCTGGCCAACATGGCAAAACCCCATCTATACTAAAAATAAAAAAATTAGCCAGGTGTGGTGGTGGGCGCCTGCAGTTCAGCTACTCGGGAGGCTGAGGCAAGAGAATTGCTTGAACCCAGGAGGTGGAGGTTGCAGTGAGCCAAGATCATGCCACTGCACTCCAGCCTGGGTGACAAAGCAAGACTCGAGTGAAAAAGGATGAATGCCTGTATGTACTGACAAAATATATTATGTAAAAAACAAAAAACCAAGAAGAAACAAAACCCCCCCAAAGACACAAACATATGGCAACATCCCATTAAAGTTTCATTTTAAAAAAGATTACAGAATAGTAAATATAAAATGAATCAATTTTTTGTTATAAATATGTGTTCCAAGTATAGAAAAAAAATGTAGAAAGACATACATCTAAAAATAATAGAAATCATCTGAGTGGTTGGATTATAGGTAATATTTTTTCCAAAAGCAAGTATTATCTTTATAACCAACAAAAAATAGAGACACTGTCTATCTTCAAAAATTTATAGTGGATTAAAAAAAATGAAGACATTGTCATTGGGATAGGAAGCAAGGAAAAAACAGGCTTAAGAAACTGCCTTAACAACTTTAAGGGTATAAATCAGTTTACTGATTGGGAAAGACTGTTGAGGAATTTTTTCCAACAATTGAGGCGGCACATTCAAAAGGAAATAAAAAGAAAGTTTTAAGAAATTACAATGCATTTACTTAGACCACTGCTGAGGTTAATTTTTACTATTTGAAACCATCAGCTATGAACACCTATTCTGAATGTGATGAAAACCCTCACAATGCTACTTTATGTTGCTGAGCATAGGGCGAGATCAGAAAAGTGAAATGTCAGTGAGAAATCTCATTCACAGCTATAATTTGAAAATGTCTGTCACTCTCTGAAAGATGCAACTTCATTCTCAGTTCCATCAAAGAAAACACTCTAAGAAAAATGAATGTACTGGAAAAATAAAAAAAAGAATGTGAAATAATAGGAAGTAAACTCACTTGAAATGGGCAACTGCTTCGATTACACTCTCCATGCCAGTCTCCTTGTTCTCCTAAAGTACAGGACACAAGTGTGTTTCATGTTAATAACAATTGCTAGCACTCAGCATTGTGTTTTATCCCACTGACCCTCATAATAACCTGAGGTAGATACACCTTATCTCCATTTTTAAAGATGAGGATTCCACAGCAAATATATAATGATTAATACAACACTAGACACACTTACTTGGTAAGCTGATGTTCATTTAAATTGATATATTATTTTTAAATACATAAAATAGATAAAACTTTATGATTTTTAAAAAGTCACTACCATATGGAATCAAGGTAAGAGCTTTCTAAAAGGAATTAAACGAAAAATAAAGTATACAAAACATTTAAAAAATTTATGTAAAATATTTTTGGTATTTTACAAAATAGTTGCACTAATTTCTTGACTATATTTTCAGTACAACAGCACTTCCCAAATCACATACCACTCATGACAAGATATTAATAGGAATTCTGTGAATAAATAATTCTTTAAAATGTTTGGGAAATACAATCACTTTATATAAGGTTTAAACCACTTTAAAAATGCTTTTTGACACTTTATTGTTCCTTAAAGTTTAGGCTAAATTATAACTGATTCCTAACTGAACAACTTGGGATTCGTTTCCTGCATTAAAGAAGTACAAGTAATTTTTATCTTGACTAGATATTTAGTGACATTAAGAAATTATTATTTGGCAAGGCGTGGTGGCTCATGCCTGTAATCCCAGCACTTTGGGAGGCTGAGGTGTGTGGATCACTTGAGACCATAAGCTCGAGACCAGTCTGGACAACATGGCGACAGCCTGTCTCTACTAAAAATATAAAAATTAGCTGGGCGTGGTGGTGTGTGCCTGTAATCCTAGCTACATGGGAGGCTGAGGCATGAGAATTGCTTCAACCAGGGAGGTGGAGGATGCAGTAAGCCAAGAATGTGCCATTGCACTCCAGCCTGGGCGATAGAGCCAGACTCTGTCTCAACAACAACAACAACAAAACAACAAAAATATATAATACATATATTTATATAGATATATAATATGTTATATATATCTACATAAAATATGTCTATATAAAGTATATATTATATACAAAATATCCATGTTATAGATATAAAATACAGATATATATAAATGTTTCTGTAATATAAATTATTGCTGTTTATAAAAGTGTGATAATATAAAGATAGGTTTTTTTTTTTAGAGTCCTCATTTTTTAGATCAGAGTTTTTCAACCTCAGCACTATTGACATTCAGATGAGATAATTTTTTGTTGTGGAGGGGTTGTCCTTGGTATTGCAGGATGTTTAGCAGTATCCCTGGCCCCTACCCACTAGATACCATTAGCATCCCACACCCTGGCCTGAGTAGTGACATTCCCAGATGTCCCCTGGGGGGCAAAACTGTCCCCAGTTGAGAATCAGTGTTTTAGACACACATAGTCCTATTTATAGATGAAATGGTAAATCTAGTATTCTCTAGGAAACAATACAGTAGGGCACAGAGGTCAGTGGTTGGGGTATAGATGACACAAGACTGGCCATCTGTTGAAGGTGGTGATGGGTTTGTTATACATTCTTTCTCTCTATAGATTTTTAAAATATTTATAATACAAAGTTTAAAAGTATTACTATGCAACGAAGATAAGATAGGTTGAAATCCAAGAAAAATAAATGTTAATTAAGGTTGAAAGTTTCAATCTATGTTTCAAATTAAGGTAAACATTTTGAAAAGCCTCAATGAAAATAAAGACCCTTTCCAACTATAGGGGTTGAATTTCTAAAAAGTCCCATGGCTGAAAAATATGTTGGTGAGAAACTTATGACCCCTGGAAGGAAAAACAGTTGCAATTTAACCTATGAATGTCCTTGTCACTATTATTTTACATTCACTAAAATAAAACAAGGGCTCCCCATTAAAAGTCTCAGCTGGGCGTGGTGGCTCACGCCTGTAATCCCAGCACTTTGGGAGGCTGAGGCGGGTGGATCACCTGAGGTCAGGAGTTCGAGACTGGCCTGGCCAACATGGTGAAACCCTGTCTCTACTAAAAATACAAAAATTAGCTGGGCGTGGTTGCAGACGCCTATAATCCCAACTACTTAGGAGGCTAAGGCAGAAGAATTGCTTGAACCCGAGGCGGGGGGGGGGTTGCAGTGACTCTCTGGAGGCCAAGAAGGAAAAAGCTTTGGAAAACATTATTTATTCTACTCAACATATGTGAGTAGGTACTTCTGACTCCCTTCCTCAATATACTAGGTTATAAAGCATTATCCATACCATGGCAATTTTGCACTAAAGACCCTATAATGACCTCTTTCTGTGGGGTGCAGACATTAGTTCTAAGGTTTGAGCTTACCTTTTTTTAGTGCCCTTATGTTCTTCAAAGCTTTATTGGAACAGATTCTATTCCTGTTTTCTACTCCTATTCTCTTTTTCTAATTATTTATAATAAGAGTGACTGGAATTATACACATCCCATAATGATAGATTTTACAATTGTAAGAAAGGTATATAGAAATAAATCTATATATAGTAGACTAGTAGGCAGGGAAAAGTTTCTACAATTTTCTTTTTAGAAATGTAGGTACTTACATCTTCTGGTAAAGACTTTACCAACTCACTATGAGCCATAGGCTTGATACTCAACTGATGGATAATCTCTCGCTTGATTTCATCTGTAGCATTTACCTGTCCAACTCCAGGACTAAATCTCTCTCCTGTCAAAAATGAGAAAGTATATAAACACACATTTAACATAATCACAATACTCTTGTGATATATACTTATAATTCATGCAGCATGTTATATTTGTCTAAGTCTCTCTGAGCAATGAGAAAGCAAGGACTGTTCTGGCAACAAGCCAGGGAGAGAGCAGCTCCTGATCATACCTCTGCGTCTTAGACCCAACACGTGAGTGCAGGCTTTAGGCAGTGGAGAGACCTCTCCTGAGGTTTCAAAAGAATGCGATCCGAAGTGTGGGAAGGGATTAAATGTAGTCAAGGAGACTGTATTTACCCTATTCTCCTTGTGGGATCAAGAAGGGAGAGCCTTCCTTTCCCCTTCTATCTAGTGGCAAATAAAATATCAACTTCGGAGACCTTCTTCATTGGTATCATCTCCTGACAGTAGCCAGGATTCTCTGCTCTACGGACTATAGGGGGTCTAAAACAGTAGAAAAGACAGAAAATATAGATAATAAGGAAAGAAATCCATATCTATTAGCCGTAGGTCTCCATTAGCTTGGAATTATTGTATGTGAAATCAAGAAGAAGATACTTTTGTACCACAAACCCACAGAGAAAAACATAGTTAAGATATAAAGAGTAAATAAGTCTTAAATATCCTATTCTTTGCTTGCTAAATTCTCCTGTCCCCACCCCACCACGACCTTGCAAAACAGAGTCTTCCAGTTTATTCTGCTTCAGTAGTTGTATTTTCTCCTCCTTCCAAAACACCACAGTGCTGTTACTCCCAATGTTACAGTAACCAAAGGGGAGAAAAAGAGGAATATTCCAATTCGCTTCCCCGAGTATCCTCTCAAAACACAGGAAACACAGGTCAGAAATTCCAAACTATGTGCTACTACCAACTTCAATGTAATAAATGCTTCCAACAATTTAAACTTACCAACAAGCATGATAATGAGGTATAGCATTTCTTCTATTAGAGTATTGTTCTGCTGAACAACATCCTATAACAAGTGAGGGAAGATAAAGTTCAGAGATAAGAATAGGCATATCGCATAATCTCAGAGGATTAACATATTCAAAAAGAAGAAAAGATGCTTTAGTAGCAATGTGTTGTAGTTTCATAAAACATGGTCTTACCTTATGAGTAATCTCAGAACTAAATCTTTTCCCATAGTCTGGAGTACTGAAAATCTGATAAAGTTCAAAGCGGCTGAGCATGATCATCAGGAAATGATTTGGATCCATCATGGAGACACCTGTCTTTTTTTTTTTTTTTTAATGTTTGAGATAAAGGAAAAGAGGAAGGTCAAAGGGGCCACTAAACATTAGTGAGAGATAGTTTGGCTTGCACAAGAGAAAGCAGTTTACTAATCCTAAAATGTTCACCAATCCCAACAAAAGATAAAAACCCATTTAGCCTCAATCCCTACTTATGGTAGCTGACAAATGTGGAAAGGAATCTAAATTGGTAAAACAAAACACAAACAAACAAACAAGCCCCAAACCTAAGCCCACACAGCAGAGTAACATGGACTATGAGTTCTCTTTCCTTCTAGTGCCTTGAAATAATTGTATTCCTGTGAATTCGGTTCCAAAATTTTATTCTGGGGTTCTCTGATCACTGTCTAGACTCAGGGAAATGTGGTATGTTAATTAACCTTCTAGTATTTTAAAAATATAGATCATATTAAACGATTATCAGAATCTATTTTTTTCTGATAAGCATTACACTAACTGAAGTGACAGCTTTTAAATATTAGTTTCAATTCTCTTTTAATTCCATTTGTATAAATTATAAATCAACCTAGATTTTAATTTGTTTTGAACTAATAATTTTTTGAAATATACATTTCTTGACTTTATTTTTCTGTAATGACTAAACCCATTTAGTAGTAACAGAGAACTGCTACTATGTGACAAGCACTATGCAGGGCAAAAAGGACAGAAAAAGAAACAACATATACTGCTATGGTTTGGTGGGGTGCGGGGTAGGATGCTGAAGAGTAAATAGTCACCACAATCCAGGGTTGTGAGTGCTTGTCAGGGCTAAATACCATGCTAGGGGGCTCACAAAAGGGACATGTAGCCAAGTTTTAGTGTGTCAGGGAAGGATTCCCGGAGGAAGTGATGCTAAAGGGAACACAAAGACAAGCAGGAAAATAAGTTAGCTAGGTAAATGGAAAAGGAAGGGGTGGGTAACTTAGGGAGCGAAAGAAATAAATATGCAGAGTTTAAGATTTATGAGAATATGGCAAGTGCTGGGAACTTCAATGTAATTAAGTATCGAAGTCCTTGAAAATTAGTTTCAGGGGTTTAAAGTAAGAGGTTTAATATTAGTTAAAGAACCAGAGGACAACTAAGGTATATGACTTTAGCAACTAGGTGGACTGTGGAACAATTCACCGAGGTAGGGAACTGAAGACAGGAAGAAGGTATGGAGGAAATATGAGGAGTTATTTATTCTGAACATGTTTAATCTGAAGTATGTCTAGGAAATATAGATGGAAATGGTCTAAAGGCTGTTAGCCATATGAATTTGGAGCTTAGGAGACAGGGCTAGGCTGGAGTTACAGATTTGGGAGTAATCACAACTGACTGGATTCTATGGAAATAATAACAAGAAACCAAAGACTCCACACAACCTTTAAGTTCAATGCTTTTAATTCATTACCTGAAGCATTACTATATCCTTGTCAAACATCTCACGTCTGCATTTCACATTATGGTAGTAATAAATCTAAAAGAAAAAAGTAATTATATTGGGTAAATAGTTTTTGTTGGTTAAGGCTCTCTCTCCCAATCTTTCCCCACAAGCACAAGTTTGTACAAGTAAGAATGTGTGCAGGTGTGTGATGTGGTTTCTCTAACAATGAACATTATCTTAGAACAGATTAATTAATTACAGATTTTCACATTACAGTGATCATGCTATGGTTCATATTTTGCAGCTAACTTGCTGGGTCTCCGAATAAAGTAAAAGGTTGTTGTCTCAGGAAGGTTAGGAGCTACCAAAAACAAGAGGGAAAAAAACAATCTGTCCACGGCCATATCACTTCAAATCTACCAGATCTTGTCTGATCTCATTAAAAAAAAACTCATTCCAAGTCTACTGTGAGGTCTAAAAAGTAAACCTCAATTTTACAGTTATACTAAAAAGGACTTTTATCTTTTAATTCAATTTAATTTAAATAGATAAAATCTGGATTATTATTTTTTAATAACCAACTTTGTTTTAAAAAATTATTTCAAGTAAAAATCATGACCACTGTTGTTCATTTTTACTTTTGATATCATTTGACAAATTATGAATAAAAGTTCTAAGAATTTTTTATCATTACATTTATCCTTTCAAACAATATAGATACTCAGCTTTTACTAAGTCCACTGAAAATTACAACATTCACAGAAGCCAAAAATGGAATGAAAACTCTTCATAGAATTAGAAAACATTTACCTGGTTTACTAGAGAGAACCCATTTCTTCTCCACATTCCGGCATGTACTTGGGCACATAAAACAAGACACCTAAGAGGGTGTTCTATCAACATGGGCGGGCTAAGTTCACTCTATATATACAAAAAATAAAAAAACAGAAAACAAAAAACCACACACACACACAGTTAATGCTATAAAGAAGTTTGGTTGATAGGGATAAAAGCTTTTATAAAACACAATATAAATCATTTTAATTTTTTTTTTTTTTTTTTTTTTTGAGACAGAGTCTCACTCTGTCGCCCAGGCTGGAATGTAGTGGCGCAATCTTGGCCTCCTGGGTTCAAGCGATTCTCCTCCCTCAGCCTCCCAAGTAGCTGGGATTACAGGCATGGGCCACCATGCCTGGCTAATTTTTGTATTTTTAGTAGAGATGGGGGTCTTGCCATGTTGGCCAGGTTGGTCTTGAACTCCTTACCTCAGGTGATACACCTGTCTTGGCCTCCCAAAGTACTGGGATTACAAGTGTGAGCCACCACACTCAGTCTTATTTATTTTAATTATTTTAAGATATGTTTGTGTGGTGGTTAGTTTTATGTATCAACTTAGCAAGGCTACAGTATCCCATTTATGGTCAACACCAATCTAATGTTGCTATGAAGGTATTTTTACACATGATTAACATTTAAATCATAGACTGGCTGAGCATGGTGGCTCACGCCTATAATCCCAGCACTTTGGGAGGCTGAGGCAGATGGATCACCTGAGATTAGGAGTTTGAGACCAGCCTGGACAACATGGTGAAATCCTGTCTCTACTAAAAATACAAAAACCTCTACTAAAAATAAAAACACTGGGCATGGTAGCAGGTGCCTGTATTCCCAACTTCTCAGGAGGCTGAGGCAGGAGAATCCCTTGAATGAGGAGGCAGAGGTTGCAGTGAGCTGAGATTGCACCACTGCATTCCAGCCTGGGTGACAGAGTGAAACTCTGTTTAAAACAAACAAACAAACAAAAACATAGACTCTGCATAAAGCAGGTTACTCTCCAAAAATGAGTGGGCTTCATCAATTCAGTTGAAGGCCTTCAGAAACGACTGATATCCCCCCACAGAAGAAGGAATTATGCCTTTACGACAGCCACTGTACTCTAGACCGCAACATCAACTCTTCCCTTGGTCTCTCCAGTCTGCCAGTCCACTCCCCTGCAGATTTGAGACTTGCCAGATTTCATTCCCCATAATTTCATGAGCCAATTCCTTAAAACGAATCTCTCTCTCTCTCTCTCTCTCTCTCTCTCTATTTACATGCACGCATGCACATATCTTACGGGTTCTGTTCTCTGGAGAACCCAAACCAAAAATATGTTTCAAAGTGATTTCAAATACAAGGAACATAATAAATAGGTATTCACTTTTAAATGTCAGCACCACTTACTAGAGGTAGGAGCTCTGGGAATTTATATGCCACTTCACTTTTGCTTAATAATACATGTAAACCTGCATGAAAGAACAAACAAAAAACAGTATTTCTAAGAGTAAAAATCATTTAGGAAAAACACCCTACATATTCATTCAACTTTAACTTCTTTTCTCTTTGGGATCCTACCAAATTACCAATTAAGATATAAAATGAACTATACTAAATAAAAGAAGCTCTTTAATGCTTCTCATGAATCTCTTATCAAAGGCACACTTAGAATTAGTCTTAGTTGTATGTACTAATATACACTGAGGACATTTTAAAAGCTATCAAAACAATTTATATACACTTTATGCCAACTTTAAGAGTTATATTTCACTGGGCCATGGAGTTTGTTCCCATTTAAAGCATAGTAGTGAGAGATCCTTCTGGCCACTAAACAGAGAAACTGGCCCTGGAATTCAGTCTGTACTGATACTGACCTTTGAATTAAGTTCCCCAGAACTTCTGGTTCAGGATCAAAGCCTCTTTAGTTTCTCACCTCAAGGGATCTTGGCTGACTGCAACCTCTGTCTCTCGCGTTCAAGTGATTCTCCTGCCTTAGCCTCCCAAGTAGAGTAGCTGGGACTACAGGCACACTCCACCATGCCCAGCTAATTTTTGTATTTTTAGCAGAGGTGGGTTTTTGCCATGTTGGCCAGGCTGGTCTGGAACTCCTGACCTCAGGTATCTGCTGGCCTTGGCCTCCCAAAGTGCTGGGATTACAGGCATGAGCTACTGCACCCAGCCTTCAGTTCATTCTGAATGTGTTCTGTCTGTGCTATTACTTAAACAGAGGACACCCTTTAAAGTCTTATCAACATATACTGGCTACTTGCTCAAGCCTGGTTTGAGGCTTTCTTCATCTAGGGAAACTTGTACAACTAATGCCATTCTAATAGCTTATTCTCAACATTTTATTGCTCAAGCTCCATTAACACTCACTTCCAACTGTCCACGAACTGTTTTGGGTAGGTTTACTAAGCTTTCCAGTTGGATTATAAGCACTTAGGCCAAGGTTTATCAAATACAATGAAATGAATACTCAAAAATATTCACACAACAGCTTTGAGGGAAGTAAAAACCTAGGCAGAAATTAGTATATTTTTAGAGTACTGACTTTTTTCACTGTAGATAACTATCAGCATCAGCTTCCTCTCATAAAATTAGATTTTTAAAGGCAGAGGAGATCAGTGGCTCATTTGGAGACAGGACTCACTACTCATTTTCTTGCCCCCCCCCGCCCCTTTTTAAGGGAATGCGCAGGGCATGTGCAGCCATGCCTGTGTGCTATTTCCCCATGCATGCCTCGCTTTCTTGCCTTCTATCCAATACTTTTCCACAACACCATGCTATCAATTGCCTATGTTGAGGATCGACAGTTCAGTTGCTCAAAATACTTATAAAAAAAAACTGGGCCTGAACAAGTTATAGAAATAAGAGAGATTTCTTCTTATGATCATGATTTCATTCTAGGTAATGGTCTATTGTACCACTGTAATATTCATATGTCTAAGAATAACAACTTTATAAGCCTCAGAGTAATTATCTTAAATGACCGTGACTTCAATAACATACCATGGCAAGGGTCTATCAGTGGGATGAGATAGGTATCAGAACAATGAAAAAGATGCCTTCAGAATGAAAGAGGAATCATTACTACTGACCCCATGTACATTAAAAGGATAATGATGGAGCATTATTAACAACTCTAGGCTCACTAATTTGTTAACTTAGATGAAATGGACCAATTCCTTGAAAGATACAAACTATCAAAACTCACACAAGGAGAAGCAGATAACCTAAACAGGCCTGTATCTATTAAAGAAATGGAGTCAATAATTAATAACCTTCCAAAAACTAAAGCATCAGATGAGATGACTTCACTGGTGAGTTCTGTCAAACATTTAAGGAAGAAATGAAACAAATTCTCTACAATGTATTCCAGAAAAAGGCAAAACGAATCAAAAAACATACCCTCAATCACATTAAGGTACTGAGCCACAAACTTAACATGAACTACATATTTTACAATGAGTAAAAATATCTACCTTCAGAATTTCTATTCTCTGAATTAAAATGGAACTAAAGAAAACACCAGGGTGTGAGCAAGATAAGAATACCTAGAATCGAGAAATACAAAAGCTATACTGAAATTAGCCTGCAGAGATGGATCAAGTGTATATTCAAAGTCTTTGGCCACTGTAAGATAACAGCTTCAGATATTCTACTAATTAATTACAAGTGGCTTATAAATCAACTACTTGAAATTAAAAGAATTATCACCCCATTATGGCCTTGTTCTTGACCTGCTGTGTAAGAGGCTTTCAATAAATATATGAAACAGCTTAGAGAAAAAAGGATAGAAAAAAGGAGAGAAAAAAGGAGAATAGAAAACCTAGGGGTGGCTTTAAGTTATTAGCAATTGCTTAAGTGACAGATTAATTTGATGGTAACACAGACTTTTATTTATTATTTATTTATTGGCTCTAGTACTTGCCAACAATGCAGACTTTTAAGCTAGATTCAGTTAAATGATAAAACGTGGTATCTGTACTTAAGTCTAAAGAAGCACTATGGCATAATGGCTATAAACATGGCCTCTGGTGCCAAACTTCCTTATAATGCCAAATTATGCTTTCTTGTTGTGTGACTTACTAAGCCAAGTCATCCTCTATGCCTCTGTCTTCCCATCTGTGAAGCAAGCTTAATAATAATATCTACTTCACAGGACTATGTGATGACTAGACAAGTCAATGATGTAAAAATCACAGAATAATGTCTGACAGAAAGTAAGTATTCACAGATATTAACCACAAACAACAATTTAAAAGACAATTTTAAGGTTTTATTTTAGGGGCAAATGCTTTACCTGCAAGTAAGCGAGAAACTGGGAGGTGAATGCTAACTTTCTCTTGGGAAACACAATATCTGATAGTTTCCACTGAATGTCCACAAATGCTTAGTGTGATTGGCTGTTCACCATCAGTATAACCACCATGACACTGCATCAGTACAGTGAGACATTTCTTGTAAGCTTCAATTAATACTTTTTCCTAAAAAAGAGGGGTTTTTCTGTAAGTTACTCAAAAGGTTGAGTTTCTACAACATTGAATAAGCACCTCAAATTCAATGATGAGTAAGTACCTCAAATAACAATATGGGCAAAACCAAACTCAATCCTCCCTCCCAAACTTGGTCCCTCTTCCAATGTCCCCTGTCTCAGTGAATGATACATTTACCCACATAGCTGTGGAAATCCAGAAGTTATTCCAATACCCTCCTTTCCTCCATTCCCCATTGTTCAATGTATTATCAAGCTGGCAACTTCATCTTCTAAGTTTCTCTCAAAACTTGCCACTTTTCTCTATCTCTAGTAACTCCAAGGCATTGCCAAGCATCTCTCTATTAAATTCCCTGCTCGACTCTTGCCCACTTCATCCATTCTCCATACAGAGCAATTTTAAAAAACATGTAAATTGAATCATGTCACTGAATAGAGAATGGATAAAGGGGGCGAGAGTTAAGCAGGGAATTTAATAGAGATGGTAATCTCTAAAGGTTTCCCACTTCAATTAGAATAAAATGCAGGCTGAGTGTGGTGGCTCACGCCTGTAATTCCAAGACTTTGGGAGGCTGAGGGAGGCAGATTGTTTGAGCCCGGGAGTTCAAGTCCAGCCTGGGCAACATGGCAAAGCCCTGTCCCTACAAAAAATAAAAAAATTAGCCAGGTGTGATGGTGTTTGTCTGTTGTCCCAGCTACTCGGGAGGCTGACGTGGGAGGATGACCTAAGCCCAGGGAGGTCAAGGCTGTAGTGAGCCAGGATTGCACCACTGTACTCTAGCCTGGGCAAGAGAGTGAGCACTGTCTCCAAAAAAGAAAAGAAAAGAAAATTATATTCAAACTTCTTTCCATGGCCAAGGCCCTGCAAAATCACTCCTGTGCCCAAATCTCTGTTCTCTACCTCTGTGCTCCAATCACAGACCTTTCTATAGCTCCTAGGACTATCCCAGTCCCTGACATTGCAGACTGTAATGCAGCTGTCTTCTCAGTCAGGAATATCATTTACTCTTTGTTCCATTCACTTTTACACATTGTTCAGACCTTACAGAAACTTTCCCTAACCTCCTAAAGTACATAGGCTCTCATCTAGACTTTATCACCAAAGGAAGGCCAAAATAGTTTTAAGACAGGACAAATGTACCAATAATAAAACTTTATTTTTGAATAAATTTATAAACTACTGTTTTTATATTCTCAAAGTCTTGAGATACTATGGAAAAAAAAAAACAACAACAAAAATAGTTACATTAGGGGAAGAGACAATTTGGATTATTTTCTTCTCTATTTTTCAAGTTTTTCCTAAGGTTGTAGAATTTTAAAATTTTATTGAGTTTATAGGTGGAGAAGGAAAACATGCTGTTTAATGAAGTTAAGCATTATCACTATTTTTTCCAGATCTCCTCAGAATTTACTTAGGATTCTGCTTATTCCCCCTTCCTCCATTTTCCTCTTATTCCCCATGCCCAGAAGAAACTCACATCTGAAGCACACCAGTCCTGCATCATCGAAATGACATGTGTTAATTTCATTTGCAGTGTGAAGGCTGCTTCCCACTCTGGTTCATTTCAATATGTTGTCCTACTTGACGTGTAATTGGATCCATTCCCTTAAAGGAGGTGAAAAAATTATACATGAATGAAAATTATAGTTGTTCTTTTATATGGAAACCTAAGAAGTAATGTAGAAGAAATATATATTTATTATAAAAACATAGAAAGTATAAGTTTTAACAGGAAACTTCAAGTACTATGAGAAATAATAGCTTTTAAAATTATGTGTGTATATAATATTCTCTAAAATATAAATTTAAAAATTCCAGTAAATGCATTATTTCAGAGTATCTTCTAGATCTGTGTTAGGCAATAAAATACTTCAATATTTCACTGAAATAATCCTTCACATCCTTTTTAGCTCTACTATCTATAGAAAAAAATTGTAAAAGAAATGTGACAAGCTTTTAAAATGTTATTGAATTTATAAATGTATTTTATAATATATTAAAGTTTTAATATTTCCTAATATGCAATTAAAAGTTTTCATAGAGCCTGAAAGATGGCAAAACAATAAACAGCTTTTAATTAAAATTACTGTTCAGAAACTGGCCTAACTATTCTATGTCAGAACTTATTAAATAATAGAGAATACAGAATACTTCAAGTATCAAAAATGACCAAAGTAGCTACTGTTTTTATAGATGGATGAAAAACACAGTAGTATTACAATAAACACCCATGAACTACCACCCAAACTAGGAACGAGAATGTTCCCTAAAAATGGTAAGTTAGGCGAGGTATGGTGGCCCACGCCTGTAAACCCAGCACTTTGGGAGGCCAAGGTGGGTGGATCACTTGAGGTCAGGAGTTCAAGACCAGCCTGGCCAACATGGCAAAACCTTGTCTCTACTAACAATACAAAAATTAGCCAGGCATGGTGGCGTGTGCCTATAATCCCAGCTACTCGGGAAGCTGAGGCAGAAGAATCGCTTGAACCTGGGAGGCAGAGAGAGGTTGCAGTAAGGTAAGATCACACCACTGCACTCCAGCCTGGGTAATAGAGCAAGACTCTACCTCAAAAATAAAATAAAATAAAAATAAAAAATTTTAAATAAATAAAAATAAGTCAACTTTGGTCATTCCTTTTCTTAAGAAAGCCAGGTGGCTACTAAAGAAATCATAACAGTACTTGCTCAGATTTTTAGAGACGTCA
This sequence comes from Ateles fusciceps, assembly GCA_036589455.1. NCBI lineage: Eukaryota > Metazoa > Chordata > Mammalia > Primates > Atelidae > Ateles > Ateles fusciceps. The sequence goes on from JAZHEH010002241.1 coordinate 4,822,043, forward strand.
CCTATCTTCTTACAGTTATAACTGGTTAAATATACCTGTTGGTTTCTACTTCTAGATTCTGTTTTGTATATAGGGATGTTTCCTAAAAAGAGAATTGAACAGGGGGAAAAAGGTCTATACTGTATTATATAAATATCACATGAAGGAGAGAAAAAGAAATACGGAAACATTAAAAAGCAAAATAAAAAACAACTACAGTTTCTCAAATAACTTCACTATACTTCCAAGAAAGCATATTAAAAAAATAAACTTGCAACCTCTAAAAAAAGAACATTAGTGGAAACCAAAAGAAATACAAAAGTGGCTGGCACAGTGACTCACACCTGTAATCCCAGCATGCTGGGAGGCTGAGGCAGGCTTGATCACTTGAGGTTAGGAGTTTGAGACCAGCCTGGACAACTTGGTGAAACCTTGCCTCTACTAAAAATACAAAATTAGCAGGGCTTTGTGGCAGGTACCTGCGATCCCAGCGACTCAGAAAGCTGAGGAAGGAGAACGAACCCAGGAGGCGGAGTTTGCAGTGAGCCAAAGCCAAGACTGTGCCATTGCACTCCAGCCTGGGTGACAGAGTGAAAAACTGTGTCTAAAAAAAAAAAAAAAAAAAAAAAACAGGCCAGGTGCGGTGGCTCATGCCTGTAATCCCAGCACTTTAGGAGGTTGAGGTGTGGGGATCACTTGAGGTCAGGAGTTCAAAACCAGCCTGGACAACTTGGTGAAACCCCATATCTACTAAAAATACAAAAAATTAGCTGGATGTGGTGGTGTATACCTGTAACCCTACCTACTCGGGAGTCTGAGGCAGGAGAATCACTTGAACTCTGGAGGCAGAGGTTGCAGTGAGTGGAGATTGTGCCACTGCACTCCAGCCTGGGCGACAGAATGAGTATCTGCCTCAAAAAAAACACAAAAAACAAACAAACAAAGTAACAGAAAAAACTCAAGAGCAGTAGATGCCAGAAACTTTGCTGGGATCTCCTCTGCTCCATACCTTTCTAAGAATCTCCAATTAAAGAGGAGCTTCCTGGTCCGAATTACAGCCATCCAAGTTGATCTTTTGGAAATGTGCACAAAATGAAAAGAGGCACACACAGAAAGCTGTTCATTTCAATGAACAACAACAACAAAGAAGCCAGGCCTGTGCCTGCACCTCTAGTCACAAGCAATTTAGAAGGCTGAGGCAGGAGAATTGCTAGAGCCCAGGAGTTCAAAGGTGTAGTGTACTATGGTTGTGTCTATGACTAACCACTACACTCCACCCTGGGCAACATAGTGAGACCCCCATCTCTTAAAAAAAGAGAAAAGAAAAAAAAAAGGAAAAAGAAACAGTTTTTTACATACCTGCATACATTTTAGTAATTCCAAAAAGGCATCAAACCCTTCTAGGAACTTCTGCCTCAGCTCATCTGACCATTCAGTTGGTTTGCTAATTAACACATACCTGAATAAGATAAAGCGACAGTGGCAATTAACATAAACACTGACTTTCTACAAGTTGCAACTGGTTTAATAATTAAACAAAAACTTACTTGAGATCTAAAATAAGGCTCTGAACTCTCCTAAATTTGAAGGCTTGTAAAGCAGTATATCGTTCAAACTGAAATCTGCCCTGGGCATCTCGATGTCTCAAATGATCCATGAAAGTCTTAATGATAATGGTCATCAGGTTTTCTTCTGTGATGAGCATTCGAGCCTAAAACAAAGTGTATCAGAATGCATGGTAATCAAAAACTATGTACTAGGAGACAAAAAAAAGTCACCAACATTGTTTAGTTTTTTTCAGTTCAAACCTTTTTCAACACAACTATATGTCATAAATGCATAACTGCGTATTTCTTTTTTTTTTTCAGTCTCCGTAGAGACTGTCAAAAATTGCCAATGCTGACTATATTTCAAGTCGTCATGGCGGGGTATTGGGAAAAGTTTTAAATTAGCAATAATCGCGCCTCTGATAAACCTCATTGGCTACGATACTGCCACTGCGCAAAGCTATAACTGCGTATTTCTAAGTAACAATTACTTACTCCAATTGCCACGTGTATGAAGCAACAATTACATCAGATGCCAGAATGTTAAGAAGACAGTTCCAAGGCTCATTTTTCAAAGATAATTCAGGGTGGGGGCTCTGAATCAGGCTGCAAATTTTCCTTAACTGAGATATTTAGACACCTATAATGGTATGGTATAATTATTCTAGGATCAAGAGGTTTAGGTTTAGATTCTCTAGAACTCAGTATGAAACAATATTTCCTCTTCATTTCCTTAGTTAAGATTTATTCATTTACTTAGTTGATAATTTTTTGTTGTTGTTGTGTGTGTGTGTGTGTGTGTGTGTATATATATATATATAATTTTTTTGAATAAGCAAATACACGTAAATAATACCAAATGCAACAGGGATAAGTAAGTTTCCTAGCTCCTGAGGTCTCCTTTCTAAAAGCAAACACTGTTAACAGCAGCTCCTTGCACATTCTTGCAGAGATGGTATATGTGTATTACATATATAGAGAGAGCCTGTATTTTTTATATACATAGAGTGTATACTATATATAATATACATATATATAAAATGTATAAATACATAAAGTATGTATTAAGTATACACAAGTATGTATATAATACATACACAAGTATTATATCTATCTCTTTCCCACAAAGGATAGCATATTATAAAGACTGTTTTGTACATTTTTTATTTTGATATGGGACAATGTCCCATATCAGTTCTTACAAATGCTCCTCATTCTTTTTAACCAGGTATACTTTTATATCAGACTTTATTTAGCCAGGCCCTTACTGGTCAGACATTTGGGTTGTTTCCAGTTTTATATTATTAAAAAACAAGTTGCAACAAATAACCACTGTGTATAGTTTTAGGAATATTTGTAGAAAAATTTCCTAAAGCAGAATTAATTGGATAAACAGTATATACATAATAAATTTTAATGATATCACCAAACTGTTCCCACAAAGAGGCTTAACAATTTGTATTTCTACCTACAATGTAGGCCACACCCCCTCATGCCCTTCATCACACAATATAACTTCAAACATTTTGCTCTTTGCCATTTTGATGGTGTTAATTTGCCCTAGTAGAGTCAGAAAGTCAATATTTGATGGTGTTAATCTGCCCTAGTAGAGTCAATGTTACTTGGAATACTTCATTTTTTTACCCTGATACAAAAGATCATGGATCTCCCCCCCAACATCTTCCAGCCTCAATAGCTAGTCTCTCCTAGGATTCTAGAGTGTTATTGATGCTGGGTGACCTTAAACAGGTCTCACATAAGTCAAGATCAGGTAATTAGCAACAGAAAAAGTTTCATTAAAAAGCAGGACAAGGCCAGGTATGGTAGTTCATGTCTGTAATGCCAGCACTTTGGGAGGCTGAGGCAGGCGGATCACTTGAGCCCAGGAGTTTGAGACCACCCTGGGCAACATAGTGAAACCCTGTCTCTATAAAAAATAAAAAAATTAGCTGGGTGTGGTGGCATGTACTTGTATTCCCAGCTACCTGGGAGGCTGAAGTGGGAAGATCACCTCAGCGGGGGAGGTCAAGGCTATAGTGAGCCATGATCACATTATTCTAGCCTGGGTGACAGAGTGAGACTCTGTCTCAAAAACAAAAAGCAGAAAAACCCAAATAAGTAGGAACAAAAATGCAGAAGACAGAAGTCCAAGAATATATTAAAACTGTATTCTAATATAGATGTTAAATTCTAAAGTCAGCAGATAAGTAGAAAACCTAGGAAGTATACCTTTGAAAACTTCTTAAAAAATGTCTTAGCTTTTGCTTCTCTGGTTGAAAAAACCCTTAAATCATCACATTGCCAGGACTTGGGCTCTAAGGAGCTCAAAAGTTTACAGGATAAACTTCTGTTAAATTTTCCTCAACAGTGAAGACTAAGGTTGTTTGCTGTGTTAGTTGGTTTTGAGGAAGTTAAATGAGTATGATTCAATTCCACTGAGCTTACAGGACCTAAAGCAGGCAGCAAAAGGAAGTTTGGTGGACAGCAACTTAATATTGTTAGAATGTAAACCCCCACCAATCAAGGCACTTTTTAGTGTTTTTACTTTCAGGTGAATGTTGACAGAGATGGTTCACATACTGCACACTTTTGGACTGGATTCTAATTGTCTTTACTAGGTGTCAAATTAAAAAAAAAAAAAAAAAAAGAAATAGGCTGGGCATGGTGGCTCACGCCTGTAATCCTAGCACTCTGGAAGGCTGAGACGGGTGGATCACCCGAGGTCAGGAGTTCGAGACCAGCCTGGCCAACATGGTGAAACCCTGTTTCTACTAAAAAATACAAAAATTAGCTAGGCATGGTGGTGGGTGCCTGTAACCCCAGCTACTCGGGAGGCTGAGGCAGGAGAACTGCTTGAACCCAAGAGGTGGAGGTTGCAGTGAGTTGAGATCATGCCATTGTACTCCAGCCTGGGTGACAGAGTAAGACTCTGTATCAATTAAAAATAAATAAATAAATAAATAAATAATAATAATAGGGTGGTCACTACTACTACTGCTGCTGCTGCTGCTACTAGGGTGGTTCATTATCAATGTTCCATTAAAAAACGGGAGTGGCTGGCCACAGTGGCTCATGTCTATGGTTCCAGCTACTTGTGAGGCTGAGGTAAAGAACTGCTTGAGCCAGCCTGAGCAACACAGCAAGATCATGACTCTTAAAAACAATACAAATCCCCCTTACACTAAAATTAACTCCAGATGGATTAAAGACTTAAACATAAGACCTAACACCATAAAAACCTTAGAAGAAAATCTAGGCAAAACCATTCAGAACATAGGCGTAGGCAAGGACTTCATGAACAAAACACCAAAAGCATTGGCAACAAAAGCCAAAATAGACAAATAGGACCTAATCAAACTCCACAGCTTCTGCACAGCAAAAGAAACAGTCATTAGGGTGAATCGGCAACCAACAGAATGGGAAAAAATTTTTGCAGTCTACCCATCTGACAAAGTGCTGATATCCAGAATCTACAAAGAACTAAAACAGATTTACAAGAAAAAACAAACAAGCCCATTCAAAAGTGGGCAAAGGATATGAACAGACACTTTACAAAAGAAGACATATATGAGGCCAACAAACATATGAAAAAATGTTCATCATCAGTGGTCATTAGAGAAATGCAAATCAAAACTACATTGAGATACCATCTCACGCCAGTTAGAATGGCGATCATTAAAAAATCTGGAGACAACAGATGCTGGAGAGGATGTGGAGAAATGGGAACACTTTTACACTGTTGGTGGGAGTGTAAATTAGTTCAACCATTGTGGAAGACAGTGTGGCGATTCCTCAAGGACCTAAAAATAGAAATTCCATTTGACCCAGCAATCCCATTACTGGGTATATATCCTAAGGATTATAAATCGTTCTACTATAAGGACACATGCACACGAATGTTCATTGCAGCACAGTTTACAATAGCAAAGACCTGGAACCAACCCAAATGCCCATCGATGATAGACTGGACAGGGAAAATGTGGCACATATACACCATACATACACACGATGAGTTCGTGTCCTTTGTAGGGACATGGATCAACCTGGAAGCCATCATTCTCAGCAAACTGACACAAGAACAGAAAATCAAACACCGCATGTTCTCACTCATAGGCGGGTGTTGAACAATGCGAACACATGGACACAGGGAGGGGAGCATCACACACTGGGGTCTGTCGGGGGGGGGAAATGGGGAGGGACAGTAGGGGGGTGGGGGAGTTGGGGAGAGCGCACATGGGGAGAGATGCCAGATATAGGTGATGGGGGAAGAAGGCAGCAAATCACACTGCCATGTGTGTACCTATGCAACAATCTTGCATGTTCTTCACATGTACCCCAAAACCTAAAATGCAAAAAAAAAATATATATATATAAAATAAAATTTAAAAAAAAATAATAAAACCTTTTAAAAGTCAAAAAAACAAAAACAAAACAAAACAAAAAAAAACAATACAAATCCCAAAAAACCAAACCAAAACAAAAACCAGGGGAGTTATTCAGGCATTTCTACTTCTAAAAGGTAACAAAAGACACGTATTTTTCAAAGTTACAAACAGAAAAAAATAAAAGACCTTAGGTTCTCAGCTTTATCACCTGTGCTAAGAAATTGTTGCTAACCTTTCAATGTAATTTTCAATATTAAATATCAAGCATTATTTGGTATATATATTCTTGGTATATATTTATTGTACCTAACACTTACCCTAAAAAATTACTTAATTTTTTTTTTTGAGACAGAGTCTTGCTCTGTCACCCAGGCTGGTGTGTAGTGGCATAATCTTGGCTCACTGCAACCTCCTCCTCCAAGATTCAAGTGATCCTCCCACCTCAGCCTCCCGAGCAGCTAGGATTACAGGTGTGTGTCACCATGCCAGGCTAATTTTTTAATATATATTTAGTAGAGATGGGGTTTCACCAAATTGTCCAGGCTGGTCATGAACTCCTGACGTCAAGTCATCCGCCTGCCTCGGCCTCCCAGAGTGTTGGGATTACAGGTGTACACCACTGTACCTGGCCTTAATTTCTATGCCTACAATTCACTTTGCTTTAAAAAACATTACCACTATCAGCTGGGCACAGTGGCTCATGCCTGTAATCTGAGCATTTTGGAGGTCGAGGTGGGCGGATCACCTGAGGTCAGGAGTTTGAGACCAGCCTGGCCAACGTGGCGAAACTCCCTCTCTGCTAAAAATAGAAGAATTAGCCAGGCATGGTGGCAGGCACCTATGATCCCAACTACTCAGGAAGCTGAGACTGGCTGGAGAATGGCTTGAACCCAGGAGGCGGAGGCTGCAGTGAGTCAAGATCGTGCCAGTGCACTCTAGCCTGGGTGACAAAAGCAAAACTCCATCTCAAAACAAAACAGAACAAAACAAAAAAACCCAAAAAACATTACCACTACTTACCTTAATTATGGTTTTTGTTCATTTTATGTGATTCATATTCAATTTTGTATTGGAAGGCTCATTACGCATTTAACAGCATATTCAAAATGGGCCAAATTCTCCCCTAAGACTGAAAAACACAACTGAATAATAATAATAATCTATGCCTATACTTTTAGTTAAACTAAACATGCCATAGCATACAGGGATAATGCTGACTGAACACATATTTAATAAATTAGAACAACTATGATACTCTAATTAGTTGATTTATAAGTACTGTTTTTTTTTTTGAGTTGGAGTCTCACTCTGTCACTCAGGCTGGAGTGCAGTAGCATTATCTTGGCTCACTGCAACCTCCGCCTCACAAGTTTAAATGATTCTCCTGTCTCAGCCACCCAAGTAGTTGGGATTACCAGCGCCTGCCACCATGCCCAGCTATATTTTTGTATTTTTAGAAGAGACAGAGTTTCATCATGTTGGCCAGGCTGGTCTTGAACTCCTGACCTCAAGTGATCTGCTCACCTTGGCCTCCCAAAGTGCTGGGATTACAAGCGTGAGCCACTGTGCCCGGCCAGTACCGGGTCTTGACTGAAACTGTAACAGTGAGAAAATTATAACAATGAAAGAGAAACTACCTGACTTCATCTTGCCTTTAATCTCCAAACCTGTCCTAATTTTGGGAGGAATATGGTTTATAGTTTAACTTTAAAACAAAGACTTTAAAACAAAGGCTGAGTGTGATGGCTCATGCCTATAATTCTAGTACTTTGGGAGGCTGGGGTGGGAGGATCATTTGAGCCCAGGAGTTCAAGAGCAGCCCAGGCAACACAGCAAGACACTGTCTCTACTAATAAAAAACTTATCCAGGTATGGTGGCACACACTTGTAGTCCTAGCTACTTGGGAGGCTGAGTCAGGAGGCTGGCTCGAACTCAGGAGGTCGAGGCTGCAGTGGGCCACAATGGCACCACTGCACTCTAGCCTGGGTGGCAGAGTAGGACTCTGTACTCAAAAAACAAAACAAAACAAAACAAAGATGATAATAGCTTCTCCGCGAAACAAACTCCTTCCTTGCTTGGGAACCAGACTGTGTTTGTAAAACCAACACATTTGCCACAAGATTAGAAATTATGGCTCAGAAGTCATGCAGCTAGAAGTCACAAGATCACTAACCTCCCCCAGCTGCTCCTACAGATAACATTACTATTGTAAAACCTAAGATTGGTGTTTGAGGTATTTTTTAGATGCTGCATTCTGATGGACTTGCTTGAGACACCCAGACTGGTAAATTGGCTCATCTGGTCTTGTGGCCTCCACCTAGGAACTGACTCAGCACAATTGGACAGCTTCAACTCCCTGTGATTCTACCCAACCAATCAGCATCCCCTATTTCCTAGCCCCTGCCCTCCAAAGCATCTTAAAAAAAAAAAAAAAAATACCTGGGCTCCAAATTGTTGGGGTGGCTGATTTGAGTAATAATAAAGCTTTGTGTCTCCTGCTTAGCCAGCTCTCTGTGTACTAAACTCTTTATTGCAATTCCCTCGTCTTGATAAATCAGCTCTATCTGGGCAGTGAGCAAGGTAATCCAATGTGTGGTTACAAAGTCTGTACGGAACTAAATATTATTAGGGGAGAAAAACTTGCTGAGACCGTACCCGTCTCAGGGTGTTGGAGAGGCCAGAATCCCAGTAAAAATAAGAGAAGTGGGCAATGAGTTCAGTGTTCTCCCAGTCTTTCCCTAAAGACATGCACAAAATTCTGAAGTTACATAAGGAAACAAGATTAGTGTTCAAATCCCTACAGAGTGTAAGAACTCAAATTCTAGGGAAGAACTCTAGACTCTCAATGGGGAACCCTTAGGGGAGTTATGTGTCAAGGGTGGGGATGAAGCAGAAGGAAGACTGAGTATTGCTAAACCAACCTGGACACATTTAAATCGTTGACTGGACTAAAGTGATCCACCTCACTCTATCTGCTGAAGAGAACTTGAATATGCACCCCCCAAAATATGCCACTTTGGCATAAGGATTATTTTGAGATGAAGGCAACTGATGACACCAGACACAGGAAAAGCTGTAAAAACAGAGCATACATTTCCCTTCTGTAAAGTGTCCTCTCACCAGGAAGATGAGAGCATCCTTCATTAACTAAGTTCATTTGAACTTGCAAAACAAAACTTTCTAAACAATGTCATTTGCCACATAACAAGATTGTGAGATGCAGTTAAAATTATGCTTAGATGGAAACGTAAGTCTTAAATCATCAGAAAAGAAGAAAGGCTGAAAGTAACTGATCTAAAAATCTATAAAGAAATTACATGGTGGTCAAGAAAGAAAAAAAGAAATTACACAAGAATGGCAAAATAAATCTAAAAAAAATACAAAAAGGGACAGCATATAAATTAATAAAACAAAACAAATGTATAAAAGGGGAAAAATAAATCAATGCAACTAAAGGTTGATTCTTTGAAAAAAACTAGTAAGCATATACATCTCTAGGCTGGGCATGTTGGCTCATGCCTGTAATCCAGCACTTTAGGAGGCTAAGGTGGGCAGATTACATGAGGCCAGGATTTCGAGAACAGCCTAGCTAAAATGGCAAAACTCCATCTCTTCTAAAAATACAAAAATTAGCCTGGCATGGTGGTGCATGCCTATGGTAAGAGGTACTTGGGAGGCTGAGGCACAAGAATTGCTTGAACTTGGGAGGTGGAGAGTGCAGTGAGTTGAAATCATGCCACTGCACTCCAGTTTGGGTGACAGAGTATACATTTCTAGAAAGACTAGTAAGAAAAATGTAAATTTAAAAAAGGATTACACAAAATACCACAAAACCTATGGATCTGAAATATATTAAATGGAAAATAAGATAAATATTAAATCAATATAATTGGAAATTTAAATGAAGTTAGCCAATCCCACCCCCCCCCCCCCCCCCCCCCAAAATGTGTTATTAGAAGCAAAACAAGAAACAGAAAATCTGAATAGTCCTATTAAAATTTTTAACTGGCTATAAAATCATTTCCAGAAAGAAATCTTGAGGCCCAGATGGCTACACTGGAGAATTCTTCCAAAAATTTAAGCCAGTAAAGTGCCTTTGCAAAATTATGACAGTAAGAGAAATCTGATATAGTTGACTCCATCTTGCTTCTAACCTTCAAGCTGTCTTGGTCATTCTGGGATGTAGGCCAAACTAACTTTGGGAGAAATTTAATTTGTAGTTTAACCTTAAAGCAAGGAAGATAATGGCCCTTTCCCAAAGGAAACTGCCTTTATAAAACTAATGAAAGTTCACAAGGTTAAGATGCTGAGAGGGGCCTGAATTATGTTAAAATGTAAGTTAAATGATAACCAGCAATCACAAGATTTGTAACTTCCACAATTACTCCTGTAGATAACGACACTATTGTAGAACCTAAGAGTGGCCTTTTTGAGATGCCTTTTCAAACTTTTGCATTACTTGTGATTCATGATTCAAATAGTCCTGTGACCCTTAGCCACAAGTGGATTCAGCACACACACCAATGATGCCCTCCTCAACCAAACAGCATCACCTACTCCCTAGTTTTCTGCTCACCAAATTATACTTGAAAACCCCTAACCACCAAGACTTCAGGGGGAGATTCTGAGTAATAACTCTGTCTCCCATGTGGTGTGGCCAGCCTCATGTCAATTAAACTCTTTCTGTACTGCAATGCTGTGGTCTCAGTGAATTGATTTTGTCTGTAGAGTGGGCAGGAAGAAACTATTGGGCAATTACAAAAGCAATAAGCAGTAAGTGGTTCACACCTGTAATCCCAAAACTTTGGGAGGCCAAGGTGGAAGGATCACTTGAGGTCAGGAGTTCAAGACCAGCCTGGGCAACAAAGCAAGAACCACCCGCAACCCTCCCAACTTAACAAACACTAAAAAAAATTTAGCTAGGTGTGGCGGTGCATTCTTGTAGTCCTAGCTACTTGGGAGGCTGAGGTGGATCACTTGCACACAGGAGGTTGAGGCTGCAGGGAGCTGAGATTGCACCACTGCACTCCAGCCTGGGCAGTAGAGTGAGACTTGGTCTCAAAACAAAAAAGAGCACTACCTATCTTAAATAGAAAACAGAATATACATGCCAACTTAATTAATGAGTCCTCTTTAATCTTAATACTAAAACCCCAAAAAGCTACTACAAGGAAAGAAAATTATAACTTAATCTTTCTCACAAATAAGCGTGCACAAACAGAATCAAATAATATAGAAAAAGGACAATACACCACAACCAAGTTTGATTTCCTTAATGCAAGAGTAGTAAGACATTTGAATAAAAATTAAATAATCTTATAAACAGAGAGAAGAAGAAAAATCCACCTGATCATACCACCCAATGCCTCTCCCGAATTCATGAAAATCAAACACATTCATGATTTAAACAAAAACCGGCAAGCGTGGTGGCTCACACCTGTAATCCCAGCACTTTGGGAGGCTGAGGTGGGCGGATCACCAGGTCAGGAGTTCGAGACCAGCCTGACCACCATGGTGAAACCCGTCTCTACTAAAAATACAAAAATTAGCTGGGCATCGTGGTGTATGCCTGTAATCCCAGCTACTCAGGAGGCTGAGGCAGGAGAATCGCTTGAACCTGGAAGGCGGAGGTTGCAGTGAGCCAAGATCACACCACACACTCCAGCCTGGGGACAGAGCGAGACGCCTGTCTCAAAAAAAAAAAAAAAAACCAAAACACCAAAACACACACACACCCCCACCCGCAGAAAAAACCAAGCTGGGTTCAGTGGCACATGCCTGTAGTCCTGGGTACTTGGAAGACTGAGGCAGGAGAATTGCTTGAGCCCAGGAATTTGAGGGCAGGCTGGGCAACATCACAAGGCCTCCACTCTTAACACTACCACCTTAGAGCAAACTAGGAATAAAGAAAATATCTGTAATCTGATCAAAGAGTATCTACAAACAATCAAAAACCAAGCAAACAAAACTCCAAAGCAAAACATCATGCTTTATGGTAAATTATTTAAAGCTTTCCCCGAGATCAGAAATGAGACGAAGATTCCTGCTTTTATTCACCACTTGTATTCAATACTGTAGTTGAGGTCCCAGCCAGTATAATAAAGAAAAAAAATGAAGTAAAATATATAAACATTGGAAATAAGAATTAAAACTGCCATTATTCATGGATGACAGATGATATGATTATGTGCACAGAAAAATCCAAAAGAATCTATATACTGGCTGGGCACAGTGGCTCAAGCCTGTAATCCCAGCACTTTGGAAGGCTGAGGCAGGATGATAGCTTGAGCCCAGGAGTTTGAGACCAGCCTGAGCAAACACAGTGAGATCCCATCTCTAACAAAAAAATAAAAATAAAAAAAAACTTTAAAAATCTATAAACTATTAAATTAACTAACAAATGAATGTGGAAAAAGTGGCTGGATACACAGCTGATATATACAAATGAATTTATTTCTATAAGCAAATACAAAGTAAAAAAAAATTTTCCACAGCATCAAAAGCCAAAAACAGTCCAGGTGCGGTGGCCCACGCCTGTAATCCCAGCACTTTGGAAGGCTGAGGTGGGCAGATCACCTGAGGTCAGGAGTTTGAGACCAGCTTGGATAACATGGTGAAACCCCATCTCTACTAAAAAATACAAAAAATTAGCCAGGTGTGGTGACATACGCTGTAATCCCAGCTACTTGGGAGGTTGAGGCAGAAGAATGACTTGAACCTGGGAGGTGGAGGTTGCAGTAAACCGAGACCACAACACTTTACTCCAGTGTGGGCAACAGAGTTAGACTCCATAAAACAACCACCACCACCACAAACAACCCTAAAAAACAATCTCTCCCCGCCCCTGCCAAAAAACAAAACAAAACAAAACACAACACCTAGAAATAAATCTAAGCAAAAAAGAGTCGGGGGTGAGGCGGCAGTGGCTCACATCTGTAATCCCAGCATTTTGGGACACTGAGGTGGGTGGATCACCTGAGGTCAGGAGTTCAAGACCAGCCTGACCAATATGGTGAAACCCTGTCTCTACTAAAAATACAAAAATTAGCCGGGTGGGATGGCGGCGGGTATCTGTAATCTCAGGTACTAGGGAGGCTGAGACAGGAGAATTGCTTGAACCTGGGAGGCAGAGGTTGCAGGGCACTCCACCTGGGCGACAGAGCAAGAATCTGTCTCAAAAAAAAAAAACAAAAAACAAAACAAAAACCAAAAAACGAAAAACAAAAAAGGAGAGTGGGAAGCCCTCTATACTGAAAACTACAAATTATTGAAAGAAATTTTTTTAAAAAACTAAATGAATGAAGAAATACATCAAGTTCATGGGGCAAGAACTCAATATTGTAGATATCAATTCTTCCCAAACTGATGGACATATTAATTTCAATCTCAATCCAAATATACGAAGGCTTCTTTGTGTGTATGGAAGCTGATATGCTGAATCTAAATTCATACAGAAATACAAAGGATTAAGAATGACCAAGGCCGGCTGGGCACAGTGGCTCATGCCTGTAATCTCAGCACTTTCGGAGGCTGAGGTGAGTGACTCACCTGAGGTCAGGAGTTCGAGACCAGCCTGACCAACATGGCAAAACCCCTCTCTACTAAAAATACAAAATTAGCTGGGTGTGGTGGCACGTGCCTGTAATCCCAGCTACTCAGGAGGCTGAGGCAGGAGAATTGCTTAAACCCTTGAGGCAGAGGTTGCAGTAAGCCGAGATGGTGCCATTGCACTCCAGCCTGGGCAACAAGAACAAAACTCTTATCTCAAAAAAAAAAAAAAACAAAAAAAACGGAGGAATAAAGCTGGAAGATTTAACTATCAGATACTGGGACTCACAAAACTACTATAATTAAGGCAGTGTAGTAGTGGGACAAAGATAGACAAGACAGACACACACATAAAGGTCTTCCTGATTTATGACAAAGGTGCTCCTGAAATGTAACAGATGAAAGAATGACATCTTCAATAAACAGTTCTGGATAACTGAGTAACTATATAGGGGACCAAAAAAATCAAGTCCTTACTTCATACTATACACAAAATCAATTATAGATGGATTGGGAATTTAAACGGCAAAGGCAAGCTTTTAGAAAACATGGGAGAATATCTTTTTGATCTTGGAATACACAAAGATTGTTTAAACAACACACAAAAAGTATGGTTGGGTGCAGTGGATCACCTGAGGTCAGGAGTTTGAGACCAGCACGGCTGACATAATAAAACTCTGTCTCTACTAAAAATACAAAAAAAAAAAAAAAAAAAAAAAATTCACCAGCTGTGGGTGGTCATGCATGCCTGTAGTCCCAGCTACTTAGGCCGAGGCAGGAGAATTGCTGGAACCCAGGAGGCAGAGGTTGCAGTGAACGGAGATCATGCCACTGCACTCCAGCCTGGGTGACAGAGCAAGACTCTATCTCAAAAAAAAAAAAAAAAAAAAAAGCTGGGCATGAAGTAGTACTATTACCGAGTAGTCCCAGCTACTCAGGAGGCTGAGGTAGGAGAATTGCTTGAACCAGAGAGGTACAGGTGGCAGTCAGCTGAGATCATGCCACTGCACTCCAGGCCTGGGGCACAGAGCAAGACTCTGCCTTTGGGAAAAAAAAAAAAAAAAAAAAAGAGAGAGAGACACTTAATACTCAGGGAGTAAAACAGATAAGACACAGAGTGGAAAAAATATTTGTAATATATATATTCAACAAAGAATATGTATGCAGAATCTATGAAAAACTCTTACAAATCAATAAGAAAAGGCAGACAACTCAATAGATAATCAGAGGACAACTTTAGCAGGCATTCACAAAGGAGTATATCCAAACGCCGATAAACATATAAAAAGGAATTCAGTTTCATTATCATCAGAAGAATGCAAATTAAAACCATAATGAGAAACCACTATGTCCCACTAGAATACATACACTTTTAAAAGACTGGTAAAACCAAGTGTTGGTGAGGATGTGGAGCAACTATCACTGTCAAAAGTTATTATAGAAGCATGAATTGATTAAATCATTATGGAAAAGAGTTTGGTAGACTCTATTTAATCTGAATACATATATATCCAGATATACCAGATAGACGTAAGATGGACATCAGTAGTTTTCCTACATACTCACCATAGCCTGTCTAAAAATATAAAAAGTTTACTACAGCATCAAAAATGTACAACATATAAACTTAATTTAAAAATGTGTAAGACTAGCTGGGTGTGGTGGCATGCACCTGTGGTCCCAGCTAATTGGGATGCTGAGGCAGGAGGTTTGCCTGAGCCCAGGTGGTCAAGGCTGCAGCCCTGATTGTGCCATCTCACTCCAGCCTGGGTGACAGAGAGAGAACTTTTTTGAGACAGAGTCTTGCTCTGTCACCCAGGTTGGAGTGCAATGGCTCGATCTCAGCTTAGTGCAACCTCTGCCTCTGGGTTCAAGTGATTCTTCTGCCTCAGCCTCAGGTGCACACCACCACGCCCGGCTAATTTTTGCATTTGTAGTAGAGATGGGGTTTCACCACGTTGGCCAGGCTAGTCTTGGACTCCTGACCTCAGGTGATCCACACCTGCCTCGGCTAGGATTACAGGCGTGAACCACTGTGCCCAGCCAAAAATGAGAATGAAAAAAAATTTTCTTAAGTTTATAATGAGAGAAGTATGAAGCTTTTACCAAGAACATAAAATAACATTTGAATAAACAAGGACAAACTGTATTCCTAGTTGGGGTATTCAATATTGCAAAGATCTTAGTGCTTCCTAAATTAATCTATAAATACAATGTCTTTGTCAAAATTCTAATGTGGTTTTTGGTAACTGACAATCTGATTTCATTTCATCTTTTTAAAAAAGGCCTAAGAATAAGTGGAAACATTTTGGAAAGTAATAACGAAAGAGATTTAATCTATCAAATGAAATGGGATTTAAGATGTCAAAATGGAATATTAAGCTATAAATAATTATTACAACTGTGGTACTGGCATGGAAATGGACAAAAAGATCAATGGAGGAGGGAAGCACAGATATAAATAAACATAGGATCATCTTAGAGGCTTCTGGAACTCAACTCTGACTAACCTGAAAGCATCACTTTCTCTCTTTACAAATGCTGATCACTCTCCAAAATTCACTGTATCTCAGCAAGTGGTACAACATTTACACAACTGAAAGCCAGAAACTTGGAAATCATCCTCATACCTCTCCTTCAAACCCAACATCCAATTAATCAGCAAATCCAAAAACCCTCAAACTCACTTGGCCAGTTCTGCAGATTTTACCACCTAAAAATATCCCTCATGATTCATATCCACTTTTAGCATTGCAGTTCAAGTTACCATCAATGTTTGCCTGGGTCATTGCATTAGTATCTAATTAGGTTTCCCACACTCACTTTTACCCACCTCCAATTTGTTCCCCCAAATTACAGACAGTATGATCTTTTAAAATCACAACTGTAATGATGTAAATACCACTTAAAACTCTTTAATGCCTTCTCATGTTCTTAAGACAAAATACAAAATCTTTAATTTGACCTATCATAATAGCTCATTAATAGGTAAACAGATTCTAGACACCTTCCACTGTATTAGAATATATCCTTTAACATAAAAGTAATATGGGAAAAAAGTCAGTTATTTTTAATATGTCTTATTAATAAAGTAACTATAAAATGCTCTTAAACCTATACAATTTCGCCCCAGGTTCAAGGATCTTCAAGTGTACTGGTTTTCTTCTATTAGCCATAGAGGTAATGTGCTGTCCTATTACTCCAGGTTTTCTCAATTGCTCGTCCCTCTGCATGGACCTTCCTTCACTCATGCCCTTGCATAAAGGCCCTGAACTGTGGAAAAAGGTCAGGTCTTCTGTTATTCTCTCTCAAACCAAGCAAATTTTCATTGTGATTTTAATTAACTCTTTATGTGAGTCTTTCCCACTTGGTAAGTTTGATGAGGGCAAGGATCAGATTTGTTTTTGTTTACTGTTACATTCTCAAAGTCTAGAACTGTGCCCAATAAATAGGTGTTTCTTAAATTTGTTGAACAAATTTCATATGAATTTTAATTATGTATAGCGATTAAACATAATGATGCCTCCATGAGCAACTCGTGAAGCTCAGTAAAAGACCACCAAATCATGATTCAATTGCCTTAGCTACATGTCCCCTTTTGGGAGGGAGCTGGGGGAGGACTTCTCAAACTGTGAGACGGTGTACAATATGCTGCTGTTTAATTCTAATGCCAAGGATAATTTGTAAAATCAATTGGCTTAATGTGAACTAATCAGTTCAAAATTTGAGGGAAGTACTATGAGAAATTACAGATTGTTTCTCCCTCCTTTACTTGAGGAGAAAGTATAAATTAAGTTTAAATGACCTCCCCCCCCCCCTTACAGATTACCTTGATATTCAAGGTTATTATTCTAGTATAAAAGTAGTTGAAGGTGTTTGAAGTATGATTACCCATTAAAAAAATACTATTCTATTCAGGAATATACACACTTTAGTTCTCTATTATTTTAAGGCTTTACTTCCGTTAATTGAAAACAAGAAAGTTCTTCTAGTCTTTCAGTACTTACAAGTGAAGGAACTGTGAATATCTGAACCGAGAGGTCTGCGACTGAAAACTCTCTGTCGTGGTCATCTGTCACATAATCACTCTGCAAACGCTCATAGTTCTATTAAGAAGGCAAAAAAAGGCAGGGAGTGCCAGCTATCAGTTACAAAGAAAAGGCAAGCACTACTCACCAGAGTAGGTGCGGTGAAGAACTGGACAGACAGAGCAGTCACCGACACTGCTCGTTCGTGATCATCCTCCATAAAATCTCTCTGCAACTGCTGGTAATTCTAAACAACAAGGGGGGAGATTCACCTCTAATCCACATTGACCAAATATTTACGAATTATAATGAAAAGTCAGTGCTGGAGGAAGTCAAGAAGATAATACTATGAGAACAATAACTGGAATGATTTCTACCAATAGACTCCTGTACAGATATTGATTCACTATGTAATCTGTGGAATTCTGTATATATTGATTCTTTCTTCTGGAGCACAATGGCAGTTTACCAGCCCAAATAGGAACTAACAACTACTAAGCTCCCAGGATGCCACTGTACGCTGGTGGAGCTAAACCACAGCAGGATTACACTGTTTCTGATGAAACCAGACTTTCATTAGTTCTGGATCATATCAGAATCATCTAATGACTCTTGGTGAATCTGCTTCAGTAGATTTGAGAATAAAACACAACACATGTATTTTGAAAGAGCTCTCCAAGTGATTCTGATACACTTCCTAAATCAGGTGAATGCAAAAAAGTTAAGTGGTTAGCTTAAGCACATGCTGCTAAAAGGGAGAAAGAACTTAATTCAACTATATCAATAACCTAGAGTTTTGAAGAGACCTTGTTTCTTCCAAAAAAGAGCAAAATACATGTTTTCCTTAGCACAAAATATCTGCAATCCAATTATTTATAAAATCAAAGTTTACTAAATATAATTTTCTAACAAAATATAAAGGCTATTTAATTTGGATCATGTCCCCCCCTGCCAAAAAAAAAAAAAATCTATATATTTTCAAAGACTAAGACTGCAATGCTAATTTTAAAGTGCACAAATATATTTATCAAATCATATCCATATATATGTCATTTAAACAGAGATTAGTTTCCTTATGTGAATTTTAATAGAAAAAATACCATAATTCACAATGGCATAGGTTTAAACTCTTCATTTATTATTTCATAAACACAGCATAGATACTCATGATAGGACGTGATGAACAAGAAGTCTCGCTGCTATAATTTTATTCTATTGATAAAGATGAAAAGATTATGAAGTTTCATAAAATTTAATATCAACACACTGATATATTACTATTAGATGTTAATTTTTTGCAGCCTAGATATAATTATGGGCATAGTTACACCTGTTCTCAAAATTGAAAAACTACTTACTTTTGCAAATCGAACAGCAAACAGCTTCTTGTATTTCAAATCCATAAGCAGACTGCTCATGAACAACTGATGATATACACTCCTAGCACCTTGTAGAAAAGATCACAGTATAAGAAAGGACACACCAAACAGTTCTATTTCTCAAGTTTTACATGATCCACTGTTTTTTTTTGTCTTTTTTTTTTTTTTTCCTTTTTGTGGAGAACAGGGTCTCGCTATATTGCTCAGGCAGGTCTCTAACTCCTGGGCTCAAGCTATCTTCTTCTTTTTTTTTTTTTTGGAGACAGTATCTTGCTGTGTTGCCCAGGCTGGTTTTGAATTCCTGGGCTTAAGCTATCCTCCTGCCTCAGCCTCCCAAAGTGCTGGGATTACAAGTGTGAACCACCATGCTCAGCCAAAACAGTATTTTTTTTTAAGAGATAGGGTCTTGCTTTGTTGCCCAGGCTGAACTCAAACTCCTAGCTCAAGTAATCCTCTTGCCTCAGCCTCCTGTGTAGCTGGGACCAGAGGCACACACCACTGAGACTGACTTGTATTTTAAGCCTCAAAAACAAAACTAAGCCAGACATGGTGGTATGCAGGTGTATTCCAAGCTACTAGGGAGGCTGAGAATGGTGGATTGCTTGAGCCCAGGAGTTCAAGGCTGCAGTGACCAATGATCATGGCACTGTACTCCAGTCTGGGCAACAGTGTGACATCCTGTCCCTTCAAAAAAAGAACAAAATACATGTTTTCCTTAGCACAAAATATTTGCCATCTGCTTATTTATAAAATCAAGTTTTCTAAACATAATTTTCTAACAAAATGTAAAGGCCATTTAAGTTGGATAATGGACCCCCCACCCCCGCAAATCTGTATTTTTCAAAGACCAAGACTGCAATGCTAATTTTAAAAAGCACAAATATATTTATTAAGTATCTTCCCAAATGATAAAAATCTTTCACATCCCAATTACTTATATAGGTTCCTCTACACCTGAAAAGTAGTTAAGAGATTCACCTTTCCATAATTTGGAATCATTAAGCATCAGTCTGTCCACTAGAGAAGAGTTTTCACCATCTGGCCCTTCTTGTAAACCAACTTGACATAAAATCCGGCGAAGGCCATCTTTAAATAGAAGGAAAAGTAGTTATGAGATAGCAACTTCAAATATTAACATAAAGTGACATTTTAGTAGATGTTCAAATAGATCCATAGAGTTTTAAATGTTTTACTAAAGGTGAAATTTATTCAGAAAAAGCAAACATATTAACTATTTTATTAATATTTTAACAAAATGGAAATAAATTTCAAATCTCACATTACACGCCACTACTCCTGAAGGTCAAAATATATGTCTGTCATAAAGGCAATAACCTCTTGTGCTTTAATCTATTTAATTAAAGAGAAAAACATCTAAAAATCACTTAATATTGTTCTTCAAGCACTTATGCTAATTAAACCAGATTACAATAGAAGTGTTATACATTCCATAACTGAAGATAAATATAAAATGTGCTACAGTTTAAAAGGAGAAATGACTTCTGTACTGTAATATATACCAGTGCATTTTATTAATGCTACATAAAACGTTCTTCATTCATTAAACCAAAACTTATTGTGGACCTGCCATGTGAGCAGGTGACCTACAACCTTTTAAAAAAGGTGACCTACAACATTTTAAAAGTAAACTTTAGAAAAGTTCTTCAAATATTAATATAAGCATTAAAATAACCAAAGCTTTAACAGCTATTTGTTCCATACATATATATATATGAAACAAATATGTGTTTGTGTATATATATTTTGTTGTTTTGTTTTGTTTTTGTTTTGAGACAGAGTCTCACTCTGTCACCCAGGCTGCAGTTGAGTGACATGATCTTGGTTCACTGCAACGTCTGTCTCCTGAGTTCAAGTAATTCCCGTGCCTCAGCCTCCCAAGTAGCTGGGATTACAGGTGTGCGCCACCACATCTGGCTAATTTTTGTGTTTTTAGTAGAGACGGCGTTTCACACCATGTTGGACAGGCTGGTCTCGAACTCCTGAGCTCAAGTAATCCACTTGCCTTGGCCTCTCAAAGTGCTGGGATTATAGGCATGAGCCACTGTGCCTGACCCTATACTTTTAAATCATTGTTTTTATCTTTTTCAAGCATGCAAAATAAAAAAAAAAAGTAATTTTTAATTATAAAAGTTGTCAAACAGAAATCCTGTAAAAGGCTAAAGAGAAGACCTATGTAAGTATTAAATAGGAATATGTAAATTATTGATGATGAATATCTCAAAGAAAATTTTCAGCAGGACATTACTTCCATTATACTATTCATTAATAGTGTAGCACAACACTTGGCGTACAGGTATCCAATGGAAAACACCAAAATAAAGAATAGAGGGCTAAGAAAAATAACTGGAAAGATATTTATTTATTTATTTCCTTTTTAAAAATTTGTAGGTAGAGATGGGTCTCCCTGTGTTACCCAGGCTGGTCTATGAACTCCTGGGCTTGAGGATCCTCCCACCTCGGCCTCCCAGAGTGTTATGACTATAGGAGTGGGCCACCATGCCTGGCCTGGAAAGATAATTTAAAAGTCAAGTAAATGTGTTCTCTTAAACTTCCACACCTCTGTATTTTCAACTCTCAGTTCAGGGTAGTAACGCTCTTTTCTAAAAGCCCTTCGATACAAATGTATTCAAATTTTTCTTTAAACATCCAAATGTCACTTATCCACAGTCTTACCTGAAGAACAGCATGACAGCTTGTATCTATCCCTGTTTTACCCTTTAGTGTTACACACCAGGCTTGTATTTTTGGCTGTCGATATGAGGATTCTTAATTCTTACCATTACATAAAGAAAAATGATCGAATTTCTAGACTCTGGAATTTTTCTTTTTTTTTTTTTTTTGAGACGGAGTTTTGCTCTTTGCCCAGATTGGAGTGAAGTGGCATGATGTTGGCTCACTGCAACCTCTGCTTCCCGGGTTCAAGTGATTCTCCTACCTCAGCCTCCCAAGTAGCTGGGATTACAGGCGCATGTCACCACACCCGGCTAACTGTTGTATTTTTAGTAGAGATGGGGTTTCGCCATGTTGGCCAGGCTGGTCTTGAACTCCTGACCTCAGGTGATCCACCCGCTTGGGCCTCACAAAGTGCTGGGATTACAGGGGTGAGCCACTGCGCCCGGCCGAAATTTTTTTTTTAAACACAAATTGGTAATTTCCAATTAGCAAATTTTCAGAATTGCAAATTATTGGTAACCAAAAGTGGCAGGAGCCAAAACAAAGAAATCAACATTAGTGTTTTATCATTTAAACTGTTAATCACTTAACAGTTTTATTTACAATAGCATTTTTCCAGTTTACACAGAAAAGTTCCACAAAATGCTCCACTAAAATTTTTTAAAAATTGTTTGTGAAATGTACATTGCATTGCATTAGCATATTAATGTCCTTTACAATTGTTTAAACCAATGTTTCTTGCATTTATTTGAACAGAGAATCCTTTGTGTGCATACAAAAATATCCAGTATGACAAAATTGGTTAAACATAGGTTGTCTTCTATGCATAAAGATGGTATTTTAAAATGTAAAATTAAAGCAGGAAATTATTCCATTTGATATGTTTCCCAAAACAGTTGTGCAAGGGCATACTGAGCTCATTTTTAATAGACAATTAGCATAAACTTTCTTGAACCTACCTGAATATCCAATAATACTTCCCAGCCAAGACAAAAGTTTCAAACCAAAATTCTGATGTGCGACGATAGACGAATGCATAACTTGAACTTTGAGTGGCTTTGTCTGTCTACTGGTATTTCTCTTAAAAAGAAATGGCAAGATTAAAAAATTTACTTAAAAAGCTATTCTGTTGGTAGAAAGAAGTTAATTATTTTTACTTAAGATAACCATACCATCATTATCACCCGAGAATTTTTCATGCATGTAAGAAAAACACCATTCTGTTTGCTTTACTTGATTCAGATCCTAACTTTCTAGAGGAAATCTTAGGATTCATACAAAAATCAAGACGGTCCAGCTAGTTTATGAGCAATCTGAATTTTTTTTCTTTGAGACGGAGTCTCGCTCTGTCACCCAAGCTGGAGTGCAGTGGCGCAATGTCAGCTCACTGCAACCTCTGCTTCCTGGGTTCAAGTGATTGTTACAGGCACACACCATGATGCCTGGCTAATTGTTGTATTTTTAGTAGAGACAGGGTTTCGCCATGTTGGCCAGGCTGTTCTCAAACCCTTGACCTCCAGTAACCTGCCTGCCTCGGTACCCCAAAGTGCTGGGATTACAGGTGTGAGCCACTTTGCCTGGCCCGTAATCTGAATCTTTAGTCCTATATTTGAGAATCTGCTGTACCAATAATAAATGATTTAAATGTTTTAGCTTGCTTTATGTCTTTAATTTCTTAATACAATTATGTACTTATTTAAATAATTTACTGCACAGATTTGATGTTATCAAATTTTTTAAAAAACGTGGTAAAATACATATAAAACTTTCATCTTAGCCATTTTTATGTGTACAGTTCAGTACTGTTAAGTACATTCACACTGTTGTGAAACTAGTTTCCAGAACTCTTTATGTTGCAAAAATGAAACTCTACATAAAACCTATTAAACAGCAAGTCCCTGCTACTTTCTTCCCCTAGCATCTAGCAACCACCATTCTGTATCTTTCTGTCTCTATGGATATGACAATGCTAGGTAGCTCATATAAGTAGAATCATACGGTATTTATCTTTTTGTTACCAGCTTATTTTACTTAGCATAATGTTCTCAAGATCCATCCACGTTGCAGCATGTATCAGAACTTCCTTCCTTTTCAAGACTGAGTAATACACCACTGCATGTATATACCACATGTTGTTTCTCCATTAGACACTTGGGTTGCTGCTACCTTTTGGCTATTGTGAATAATGGTGCTTGAACAGGGGGTGTAAAATATCTCTTTGAAACCTGTTTTCAATTATTCTGCATATATACCCCGAAGTAAAATTGCTGGATCACATGGTAATTGTATTTTTAATGTTTTGAGAAACTGCCAGATTGTTTTCCATAGTGGCTATACCATTTTACCTTCCCACCAGTGGTGCACAAAGGTTTTAATTTCTCCATAAAAGGATATCGAGAAATAAAAGATTTTTATATAAATAAAAAAAGCCAATACTTCCTTTTCTCTTAGAGATGGAGTCTTGCTATGTGGCCCAGGATGGAGTACAGAGGCTATTCAGAGGCACCATCATCACGTACTATATTCCTGAACTCCTAGGCTCAAGCAATCCTCCTGCCTCAGCCTCCAGAGTAGCTGAGACTATAGGTGCATGCCTATCCATTTTTTTTTTTTGACAGAAGCCATCCTAATAGGTGTGAGGTGGTATCTTATCAGCTGCTTGCATATCTGCTCTGGAGAAATGTCTATTCAAGTCTATCAACACCTTTTTTTTTCCCTAAACAGGGTTTCACTCTGTTGCCCAGGCTGAAGTGCAATGGTGTGATAACAACTCACTGCAGCCTCGACCTTCTGGGCTTAAGCAATCTTCTTACCTTAGCCTCCCAAACAGCTGAGACTTCAGGTGTGTGCCACCATGCCTGGCTAATTTTTGTTGTTATTATTTTTTTTTTGTAGAAATGGTGTTTTGTCATGTTGCCTAGGCTGGTGTCTCAAACTCCTGGGCTCAAGTGATCTGCCTGCCTTGGCCTCCCAAAGTACTGGGATTACAGGGGTGAGCCCATATGCCTTGCCAACACTTTTTTTTTTTTTTTGGCATATGAAAATTTATTACTACAGTGTGTTTTCACCATTAAAATTTATGATCTTGGTCTTTCCTTCTTGCCTTTGTATAAGGCCAAAAGAGAGACACTGGCTACTTTGACAACCTTAAAGCGGACTCCAGGAATATCACCAACAGCATGACCTTTGCGACCAAATCCAGCAACCAGAACTTCATCGTTTTCCTCAATAAATTTCAAGCAACCATCATTGGGTACAAAGGCTGTGATTTTCTTGCCATTCTTGATCAGCTGGACCCTGACACACTTCCTAATGGCAGAATTTGGCTGCTTGGCTTCAGCTCCTACTTTTTCTAGCACGATTCCTTTTGCATGAGAAGCACCTCCAAAAGGGTTGGCCTTCAGGGTTGTGCCCAAATGGGCTTTCTTGTACTGTTTATCATGCCACTTCTGGTCTCGTCGGTGGCTACGGAGCTTCCTAGCAGTACGAAGTCCACGACACTTGCCCATCCTGCCGGCGTCACGGGCCTGAGCGAAAGAGCACCTTGCCAACACTTTTTAAAGAATGTGTTGGCTGGGCACGGTGGCTCACACCTGTAATCCCAGCACTTTGGGAGGCTGAGGTAGGCGGATCACGAGGTCAAGAGATTGAGACCATCCTGGCCAACATGGTGAAACCCCATCTCTACCAAAAAATACAAAAATTAGCTGGGCGTGGTGGCACGTGCCTGTAGTCCCAGCTACTCGGGAGGCTGAGGCAGGAGAATTGCTTGAGCCGAGATTGCGCCACTGCACTCCAACCTGGCACTTGGCGACAGAGCAAGACTTTGTCTCAAAAACAAAACAAAAAAAAGAATGTGTTTACCCTTTTCATTTTTTTTTCCTGGAGTCCTATTACTCTCTGCTCCATCCCTTCTCTATTACATATATTAACATAGTAAATGTTTGCATATGCTCTTCATTTACATATATTATTTATATACACATTTCTAAAGATTTGTTAGTTTGACTTATGAAAGTCAAATACTATATATGCTTTTGTGCATCTTAGCTTTAATTGATTTTTTTCTGTTAATGACTGCATAATATTCTGTGGTGTAGACTTACTAAAACATCATTCAGAGAAGGGGATTCATCTTCTCTGTTTCCAGTCCTCTGTGACTACAAAAAAAGCAGTACTGTACTGAACACACTGTATACACACTTAGTGGTGCTTGTATTTCTATGAGATAAATTCCTAGGTGAGGTAAACCTTTAACATATGTTACTAGATTGTTTTCCCTAAATCCTGTAGGAAGTTACTATTAAACGTGTATTCTTAGTCTTTGCATCTCTCCAAGTAAGATATTTTATCACTCTAACTTCATGTATATTGACCAGCCAATTTTCTCTGCTATAATCTGTCTTTTCACATCCTTTGTCCATTTTTCTATTTTATTGTTTGTTCTCTACTTGATAATCTGTAAGTGTAGTTTCTGATACATTATTAAATTGAATGTTGAGACATTAAGAAAGAATTTCTATAACAAGACATAAAACATACAAAACATAAAGGAAATATATATATATATATATATATTTATTTTTTTTTTTTTTTTTTTTTTTTTTTTTGAGATAGAGTTTCATTCTTGTTGCCCAGGCTGGAGTGCAATGGCGTGATCTTGGCTCACCGCAACCTCTGCCTCCTGGGTTCAAGCAACTCTCCTGCCTCAGCCTCCTGAGTAGCTGGGATTACAGGCGTGTGCCACCATGCCTGTGGCTAATTTTGTATTTTTTAGTTTGAGGGGGTTTCTCCATGTTGGTCAGGCTGGTCTTGAACTCCTGACCTCAGGTGATCTGCCTGCCTTGGCCTCCCAAAGTGCTGGAATTACAGGCATGAGCCACTGTATCCAGCCTAGGAAGATATATCTTTTGCTATATTAAAATTTAAAGTTTTTACTCAATGAAAGGCACCACAAAAAAATAAGAAAAAGACAATCCAACAGAAAAAAATAAGAAAGAATATGAACAGGAAATTTGCTAAAAAGAAAACTTAAATGACCAATATAATAAATATAAAATAAGATAGTTAAAAATCAGGCCAGGCGTAGTGGCTCTCGCCTGTAATCCCAGTACTTTGGAAGGCCAAGGTGGGCAGATCATGAGGTCAGGAGTTCAAGACCAGCCTGGCCAACATGGTGAAACCCCGGCTCTCTAAAAATACAAGTATTAGCTGGGCATGGTGGCGTGTGCCTGTAGTCTCGGCTACTCAGGAGGCTGAGGCAGGAGAATCACTTGAACCTGGGAGGCGAAGGCTTCGGTGAGCTGAGATCATGCCACTGAACTCTAGCCTGGGGGACAGAGCAAGACTCCATCTAAAAAAAAAAAAAAATCAAGGCAAATGCAAATTTAACTGATAAAACACCATTTCACATACTTCAGACTGGCAAGTTTTTTGTTTTTTTTTTTTTCCTTAAGACAAGATCTTGTTCTGTCACCCAGGCTAGAGTGCACTGGTGTAATCAAAGCTCACTGCACCCTTGGACTCCTGGGCTCAGCCAATCCTTCTGCCTCTGCCTCTCGAGTAGCTAGGACTACATGTACACACCATTATGCCTGGCTAATTTTTTTAATTTTAATTTTTTTTATAGAGTCAGGGTCTTGCTCTGTTGCCCAGGCTGGTCCTAAACTCGTGGCCTCAATCGATCCTCCTGCCTCGATTTCCCAAAGTGCTAGATTTGTAGGTATGAGCCACAGTGTCTGGCCCAGATTGACAAAATTTAAAAATTTGACAATATATAGTTTTAATAAAGATATGGAGAAATGGGCCCTCTCATACACTGCTGGTGGGAAAGTATACTGGTACCACAGTTTTGGAGACAAACTAGGCAAAATCTAGTAAAGCTGAGAATGTCCGTACCCTAAAAACTCAGAATTCCATTTCTTGGTATATACCCTAGGGAAACTTTTGCATCTATACAAAAAAAAGACAAATAATGCTCACAGCAGGAGTATTTGTCACAGCAAAAAAACTGAAAACATCCTAACTGTCCATCAACAGGAGAATAAATAACTTGTGGTTTAATCATCATGAAATACTATACAATGTTTAAAAGGTGAATTAACTACAGCAATGTGTATCAACACAGATAAACCTAAAAATCACACTGAAATGAAAAGGCAAGCTGCAGTGTAATACATTCAATATGTATCTTGTTATACAGTGTTTAAAGGTTCTCAAATCAATCTATATAATGTTGATGGATATTTAATATATGAAATATAAAGGAATGCACAAGAATGAAAAAAGTAAATTAAGCAAACTAATTATCACTAGGGAAGTAGAAAGAGTAATGGGGTGAAGAAAAGATAATACAGGCCAGGTTTGGTGGTTCATGCCTACAATCCCAGTACTTTTGGAGGCCCAGGCAGGCGGATCACTCGATCCAAGGAGTTTGAGACTAGCCTGGCCAACATGGTGAAACCCCCTTTCTACTAGAAATCCAAAAAACCAATTAGCCAGTCACACATACCTGTAATCCCAGCTACTCAGGTAGCTGAGGCACAAGAATTGCTTGAACTTGGGAGGTGGAGGTTGTAGTGAGCAGAGATCGTGCCACTAAATTCCAGCCTAGGTGACAGAGTAAGACTGACTAAAAAAAACAAACAAACAAAAAGATAATACAGGGGCCTCCATACTATTTTATATATCAAAAAATTTAAAAGAAGTTTGAGGCTGGGTGCGGTGGCTCACACCTGTAATCCCAGCACTTTGGGAGGCTGAGGCAGGTGGATCACTTGAGCCCAGGAATTTGTGATCAGCCTGAACAACACGGTGAAACCCATCTCTACTAGAAATACAAAAATTAGCTGAGTGTGGCTACATGTGCCTGTAATCCCAGCTACTCAGAAGGCTGATGCAGGAGAATCACTTGAACCTAGGAGGTGGAGCTGAGATTGCACCACTGCACTCCAGCCTGGGCTAGAGGCTCCTTCTCAAAAAAAAAAAAAAAAATATATATATATATATGATACATAAAAAATTATTTTTTTAAAAAGAATATTTACATAAAATTCAGTTACATGGAGTGGTGAAAATAAATTCTAATTTCTAAAAATAAATCCAAATGTGGAGAATAGTTTGCTTTTAGGAAGATGATACATTAATTGCCATGAGGATATGGAATATATTTTGCCATAAGGTACCAAGTAACAACTTTCTTTGCATTGTAATTGTGGAGCTTAAGGCCATTTTAATTTCTAAAAAGTAACAGAATTCTACTAATTAAAAACAAAACAAAAAGCAAAAAATATTCTAAGACTGCTTTGATGGAGAAATGGAATATATCTTATCTAAATACTCATTTTCTATATCAATCTTAGACAGCTTTAAAAAACTAGATAAAACAATAATGCAACATTCAAGAAACATCTTTAAACATAATTTTTGGTTAACATTGATTTCATTCACAAAAGCAGAAAGACATGTTCATAAATGCTGAAATATGAAGCTAGTTTTAAACTAATAAAAAATAATACAGGCATGCTTTAAAATTACTTACCACAATTACTGATTTTGCTTGCTCACAATACTGGAAGTCTCCATATCGAACAGACCTACGCCCCTGTAAATAAAGATATTTAAAATTAAGCTGTAAAAGTATTGTATTCAATATTAATAACTTTCAAACCAGTAAACAAACATGTTTAAGCATATAACAGGCCGGGCGCGGTGGCTCACGCCTGTAATCCCAGCACTCTGGGAGGTGGAGATGGGTGGATCATGAGGTCAGGAGTTCAAGACCAGCCTGGTCAAGATGGTGAAACCCTATCTCTTTTTTTTCTTTAATTAATTAAAAAAAAAAAAGCATATAACAACTCTGATCAATTTTCAATATTTACAAAGTTCATCCTACTCATTGATAAGTTAAATTTTCCCTTCAAAGCTATGCTAACTTTTCCAAGCCATTAATAAATATATTTCCTTGAACAATACATTTATTCTAGGCATCTATAATTTCCATTTTCATAACTATATGTCCTCTTAAACTTTCTATCTGGCAATAGTTTATACCCAATATACATTTAGGCCAATATTCAAATGAAAATTTTTTTTTTTGAGACACAGTCTTGCTCTGTCGCCTAGGCTGGAGTGCAATGGCGCAATTTTGGATCACTGCAACCTCCACGTTCTGGGTTCAAGCGATTCTCCTGCCTCAGTCTCCTGTGGCTGGGATTTACAGGCATGTGCCACCATGCCCGGCTAATTTTTGTATTTTTAGTAGAGACGAGGTTTCACCATGTTTGTCAGGCTGGTCTTGAACTCCTGACCTTGTGATCGGTCCGCCTCAGCCTCCCAAAGTGCTGGGATTATAGGTGTGACAAATGAAATTTTAAGAAAAGCCTAGATATATATATTTTAACTCAATTTTCCAGGGTAACTTACCCGTAGTAAAAGTAGAATTTGTTATCAACATGGTAAAATTACTTACATCTCGATCTACTGTAGTTGCAAAACCAATAGCTTCTTTTTGTGTACAGTTAACAGCTTTCTGAAGAGTATAAATAACTTGTTCATAGGTATGAACCTCATCATTAAACAGCATGCAATAGTAGGTGTCACTCTTCTCTCTGTGTGATAAAATATTAATGATATATCCATTATCTATTTCCACATTATCTTGTTCCAGGCTGACTTATTAAAAGGCTACTTTGTCCTATGTGACGTGCTAGGTACTGGACACATATCTGTAAGAATTCATCTGCGGTCCCTGTGCACTATGATACTACAGTCTGGTAGGGAAAGTATATATTGCACATATGACTCTGTGTAAACAGGTTTTTATCAAGAAAAGAAGAAGGTAGAGCAGGGTATAACAGGCCTGGGAGCTCAGAGAAGAACTCCTGGAGAAGTAATCTGAGACCCGAAGTCAGAATTGGCTATCAGTAGCTCTCAATCGTGGGCAATTTCCCCTCCACTTCCCATAGTTGACCATTTGGCAACATCTGCAGACGTTTTTGGTTGTCAAGACTGGGGCTTGGTGTGCTGCTGGCATCTAGTAGGTAGAAGCCAGGGATGTTGCTAAATATCTTGCAATTCACCAGACGGCCTCCATAACAAAGAATTAATCTGGCCCCCAATTCCAATAGTGCCAAGGTTGAGAAACCCTGGAGAGAGGAAGGTGAAAGCACAGGTGCTAAAGTGGCAAAGGTAAATACTGGGAGATGGAGCACAAAAAGGAAGGGGGGAGATTAGTATACGATCAGTCTGGTCTGGAGAGACGCAGAAATCTTGAACAACTTATAATTTTTTTCTTTTTTTTTTTGAGACAGGGTCTCACTCTGTTGCCCAGGCTGGAGTGCAGTGGCACAATCATGGCTCACAGCAGCCTAAACCTCCCAGGTTCAATTGATCCTCCTGCCTCAGCCTCACGAATAGCTAGGACTACAGGCTATTTGTGCACCACCCTGCCCAGCTAATTTTTAAATTTTTTATAGTAGGGTGTCTTGCTATGTTGCCCAGGCTGGTCTCCAACTCCTGGGCTCAAGTGATCTACCTGCCTTGGCCTCCCAAAGTGCTGGGATCACAGTTTGAGCCATTGTGCTAAGCCAGCTTATAATGTATTTTGATTTTTGCTATCCTAAGGGCAATCAAAAATTTCAGATAGGAGATATGACCAGAACTGCCTTAAAGTTGACTTTGGCTGCAGTATAGAAGATGAACTGCAAGGGGCAAGAGTGTACATGGTGGTCTAGTTAGGAGGCCATGCTGCCCCCAGATGAAATTAATTTGGACTAGGTTACTATAGTACACTATAGTATTCTACACGACAACAATACTACAGTAAAAGTCATAAGGTACTAAGTTATTACCATCATTTCCAAAAAGGTATAGTCACCTCCCTCATTTTATTAGAAAACACTTAACCTACAACTTTATCTGAAACACAATTGAGAGCAAAAAAGAAATACCACCAATGCCCCTCAGATCCTCATTCCAGCTTGTATTCATTCTAAACTATGACTATACTTACAACAAGGTTGGTCTTACTTCTAAGAAAGAAAGTCGTTTGAGACAAGCACACTAACAAGGAAAAGAAAGTCCTAATCTTAATACATGTGGCAGAATCCCGCTCTCTGGTCACAAGTTTGCAACCTCAATAATATACGTAAAAATGGTATATGTACACTAAAAAAGCACAGTGTGGAATACATTTTATTAAAAGTTAGAATCAAAATGATTAAAACTGAACTTGAGCATTTATTCAAACCAGCAAACTCATTTATATCAGAGTTCATTCCTTAATGATATTAATATATAATAAAACAAAAACTAGCATTGTAAAGTTAACCTGTCATTTTATCATACAATCAAAGAACAGAAAACTGGTTATGCCTGAAACCAGTCCTAGAGCTATGACATAGTTTAAATATGGCTACAAACCAACTAATCAACCAATCAACCAACCAAACAGAGAGAAACCTCCACCAAGTAAGTGGATCACATATGTTCTAAAACTATAAAATCAAGGTTATTGTTCTGCTAAAAACTCATTATTTTAAAAATGAGTATGCCCTACACTAGCTGTGTTAAAGTTAAAATTTAGTAGTTCTTCATACACAAAGAATAAACAGGTTATACTTACACCATCTCTAAATCTGCTGGCAATTCACTTTCTTTTTCCCAGGTTAATATCTCTACTGCATACCGAAACATAATAGCAAAAATGTTGTAAGTTCTTGCTATCACATCTTCTGATAAATGAACAAGAGGATCCTGAAAGAAAGAACAGGAAAAAAAAATAAAAGGGGGCAACCATGTTAAATGTACATTAATTTTCATTCTGCATCTAGCTCATATCTCATTGTAACCTCAAATTCCTGGGCTCAAAGTGATTCTCCACCTCAGCCTAAAACTCAATTATTTATAAAATATTGGTAATAGCAGTATCTAGGCTGTTTTGAGAATTAAATGAGATAGACCAAGTAGTCAGTGTTAACATCTAGTTATTAATAATTACTGATCTGAATTTCAAATG
Organism: Ateles fusciceps; assembly: GCA_036589455.1. Lineage (NCBI taxonomy): Eukaryota > Metazoa > Chordata > Mammalia > Primates > Atelidae > Ateles > Ateles fusciceps. The sequence goes on from JAZHEH010002241.1 coordinate 4,854,621, forward strand.
GATGGGAGCAGCATTTGTGAGAGAAATTTCAGACTACAAAAATTTCACTAAGGTTGTTGTTCAGTTAATATTTCTTATTTAATTAAATCTCATTCCAAATAGGATTTACAGCAACTTAAGAATACATCTATATCCCAGCTACTTGGGAGGCTGAGACAATGACTGATTGAATTCAGGAGTTAAGAGATCAGCCTAGACAACACAGTAACAAAAACCATGTCTCTAAAAATGAAGCAATTTTTTTTTTTAAAGAATACACCTAAAAAAAAAAAAAATACACCTAAAAGAGTGGTATACAAAAAAAAAAAAGATGTACAAAGCAGGTAAAGGAAAATAAAGATAGGAAAATAAACCACAGTCAAGGTAACATCTATTTATAAATAGCGATCACATAAATTTCCACACAGCTACTAGGGACAGGCTGTTTCCAACCATTTGGCTCTTTTTCCAGAAGTCTCATTAAAAGAAAACACAATCAGTTACCAGATTCACACCAGGAGAAATGTAACATTTCCTAATTTAGAGACCTAAGAGAAATTCCTTATGGACTCCTATAAAGACTAGCAAAGGAGATACCACACATTATGTGGTGGTTCTCAATGGGGAGAGAGACATCTCACCACCCTCCCCCACTCACTCCCACACCCAAGGGCCCATTTGGAAACCTAGCTGGGCATTTTTTGTTGTCACTGTAGAGGAAGATGCTACTGACATTTAGGGAATGGGAACTGCAGGCTAAACACAATGCTTTCAATAACCTACACCTAGGGTCAACAAACTCTTTCTGTAATGGGAAAACAGCTACAAATATTACATTAAAACTTAAGCATGACTGTGCTTCAATAACATTTTATTTATGGACACTGAAATTTGGATTTCACGTAATTTTCTCATGTCACAAAATACAATTCTGTTGGTTTTTTTCAACTATTTAAAAACAGACACAAAAACAGGTTGTGGACAAGATTTGGCTTGCAGGAATCAGAGCTTGCTGAATCCTGTCCTATACAATGAAGAACTATCCCACCCCCCAAATGCAGAGTTGTGAAGACCTGTGGAACTCTTAAATAGTATTTCTATAAGTAATTACCAGGTTCCCCCCAGCTTTTTCTGAAGATGTAGGCTAAATGTATGACAAAAAAAAATTATGTTCAATAGTTACCGGGAAGAGGTATGCTAAACATAATGCTATCTTAATATCTTAAAGTCTTACCCTGGAAGACTTCACTTCTCTTAAACTTTTTTTTTATTTTTGAGACAGGGTCTCACTCTGTTGCTGAGGCTGGAGTGCAGTGGTGCTATCATGGCTCATTGCATCCTCAACCTCCCCAGGCAGGCTCTGGTGATCCTCCTACTCAGCCTCCTGAGTAGCTGGGACTACAGGCATACAGCATTAAGCCTGGCTAATTTTTGTAATTTTTTGTATAGACGGGGTTTTGCCATATTGCTCAGGCTGGTCTTGAACTTCTGGGTTCAAGTGATCTGCTCACCTTGGCCTTCCATACGGCTGGGATTACAGCATGAGCCACTGTGCCTGGCCTTAATTAAACTCTTTAATATAAATTAATGGTAAAGTTTGGAAGCTTTATTCTCTGTCTAGTTCTAGGAGTATACATTCTCCAGGAAGAATTGTATGACTTTTGGCTAGGCAGGTGTGCTTGTTGGCGTCTTCTTAAAATTCAGGAAATTAACCAGAGCTTGGACTGTTTGATAGCCACCCCACTAATGTATGAGGATAAAGCCAACAGAGCAAATGTATGTAGGCAGATTAAAATAATTTTCTAAGAAAGTTTTGAAATCTACTCTAACGCAAGGATTAAAAAGGTAACGGAAGTCCTAAAGTATTTTTTCCATATAAATAACAAGAAATTCACAGAACATAAAATTAACTATTTTAAAGTGAACAAGTCAGTGGTACTTGATACATTTATTATAACGTGCAACTACTACAATCTAGTGCCAAAACACTTCCATCACTCCAAAGTAAAACCCCTTATCTACTAAGCCATTTCTCTCCATTTTCCTCCTCCCCAGTCGCTGGCAAACTACCAATCTATTTTTTCTCTCTATGGACTTATTTATTCTGAATATTTCATATAAAAGGAATCATATATGTGACATTTTGACTCTAGCATCTTTCACTTACTATGTTTTAGAGGTTCATGCATGTTGTAGCATGTATCAGTACCTCATTTCTTTTTTTTTTGAGACAGAGTCTTGCTCTGTCACCCAGGCTGGAGTGCAGTGGCGAGATCTCAGCTCACTGCAACCTCCACCTCCCAGATTCAAACAGTTCTCCTGTGTCAGCCTCCTGAATAGCTGGGATTACATATCGGCATGTGCCACCGTGCCCAGCTAATTTTTATTTAGTAGAGACGTGGTTTCACCATGTTGGTCAGGCTGGTGTCGAACTCCTGACCTCGTGATCTGCCCGCCTCAGCCTCCCAAAATGCTGAGATTACAGGTGTGAGCCACTGCGTCCAGCCCTTCATTCCTTTCTATGGATGACAAATATTCCATTGTATGTATATTATCACAATTTGTTCATCCATCCATCCATCCACTGATAAACATTTGGGCTGCTTCTACCTTTTGACTATTGTGAACAACATTGCTACAACATGTGTGTGCATGTACTTGCTCAACTTCTGGTTTTCAGTTCTCTTGGGTATATATCTAGGTATGAAATTCAAAATCATATGGTAATGTTTAATACTTTGAGGAACAGCCAAACTGTTTTCCACAGCACTGAATCATTTTCTATTTCCACCAGCAATATACAAGGGTTCTAATTTCTCTATATCCTTGTCAACACTTATTATTATTTTTTATTTTTAATTTTTTTTTTTGAGACAGAGTCTCGATGTCACCCAGGCTGGAGTGCAGTGGTGCGATCTCGGCTCACTGCTACCTCTGCCTCCTGGGTTCAAGCAATTCTCTTGCCTCAGCCTCCCAAGTAGCTGGGACTTACAGGCACGTGCCACCGTGCCTGACTAATTTTTTTGTATTTTTAGTAGAGATGGGGTTTCACCGTGTTAGCCAGGATGGTCTGGATCTCCTAACCTTGTGATCCGCCCACCTTGGCCTCCTAAGGTGTTGGGATTACAGGTGTGAGCTATTATTATTTTTAATAGTCATCCTACTGAGTATGAAGCGGTATCTCACTGTGGTTTTGATTTTGCATCTCCCTAATGACAATGATGTTTAGCATCTTTTCACCATGTGTTTGATCATTCATGTATCTTCTCTGTAAAAACGTCTATTCAAGTCTTTTGCCCATTTTTAAATTGGGTTATCTTTTTATTGTTGAGTTGCAAGATATAAACTTCTGGATATTAGATCCGTATTGGATATAATATGGCTTGGATATATGGATATATACTTTCTCCCACAGACCTAAAGTTTTATACCAGTGGTTTTAAAACTTTTTCTAAAGCACAGTTCTTTTTTTCAAATATATCTTTATTTGTCCTGTATTTCCACATACAAAACTCCAATCAAATGTATAAAAATGGAGCTTCTCCAAGAGAAGTGGAAAAATCTGGAAACTTGACCACTTGGCATCTTACTGTAGCAAATTACAGAACACTTTCACAATACAAAGGAAACACAAACAAAACATGTTTTCCATAGCACTGAATCATTTTGTACAAATTTTGATTTGTACAAAACAGAGAAACAGTCTAAAAGATACTATACTACATCAAAAACCTCGATCATTCTGATAAAATCTATCGAAACCTGTAGGGTATGGGTACCAGGAATAACTTTGTTTTTAGACAGGGTCACAATCTTGACTCACTGCAACCTCTGCCTCCCATAGCTCAAGCGGATCCCGCTTCAGCACCCCCCAATCTGAGTGGCTGGGACCATAAACATGTGCCACCACACCCAGGTAATTTTTTTTTTATTTTTGTAGGGATGGGGTTTTGCCATTTGCCCAGGCTGGTCTCAAACTCCCAAGCTAAAGTGATTCACCCTGCCAGGCTGAGGAAGGACTATTAACATCCACTTGCCCCAAATCTGTATCAGGTCTACTAACAATGCAGAAGTACTTGGGTGTATCTATTCCTCTGCCATTTAAAAATAATAAAATCTGAAAGAAGGATCTTGAATCATACAACAAATTGTCATAAAAAGCAGCAGAAGAGGGATAGCCACAGGTTGGCTAATGGACATAAGAACGAAGCTAGACAGACTAAGTTCTTATGCTCTACAGCACAACTATAATTAACAATTGACTGTATATTTTCAAATAGCTAGAAGAGCTGATTGTGAAAGTTTCCAGTACAAAATAATGTTAAATGTTTGGGGTGATGGATATGCTAATTAGCCTAATTTGATCATTATACATTATATACCTGTATCAAAATGTCACATTGCACCCCATAAATCACACTGTACCCCATAAATATGTACAATTCTGTGTCAATTAAAAAACAATTTTGTTTTTTATAATCTATTGTAGTATACCCTTGAAAGATTTTATCATTGTATAATTATAGTTGAGTTATCAGAAATATATGAAAAGTTTTTGAATCTTTTTTAAAAAGGCAGCAGATTTAAGCATTTATTTTGTGGGATTCTACTATTCCATTAGAAATATTAAGAAAAATAATGCAGGATCAACAATTTGAAAAACACACTGAGCAGTGGGAATTATTTGTACTGAGCTATCATCACTACACATGGCCCCATCACATATCCAATGATAATGGATTAACCAGGAGAGAATGGGGGTTGGCTGTTATGTATAGTAACAGGAAAGAAACTTATCTGGCCCAGAAAGTCTTTGTTGTAACAAAGATATACAAAATTCAACTTAGTTAAGTGGTCTACACATACAGGAAAAATAATCCCCTCTATCATAAATTAGCACTCAAACTTCAAGCATGCTTAAAACAAAACCCCAACCAAATAAAAAATCAGAATTAAACAAAATTTTCAGAATTTCAACTGTGTACTATTAGCAACCATAGAGCATCCACAAAATGCAAAGAACTTTCAAAGTAAACTAGTTGCTGTCAATAGTGGAAGTACTTACTATTTGCTTATCCATTTCTCACATCATCTAATGACTATTTCTAAAAATATTTCAAATGTGGGTTAAAAACAACTTTGTGAAAATGTTTTTACCTCTTCTTCCTCAATTTCAGAGGTGTTAAGTTCATGTTTCTGACAGTAAGGACCCTCTTTCCAAGCTTCAGCATCACCACAGTCACAGAAACCTCCACCTCCTGATGTTGTCATCTTGGAAAAAAATTGTAAAGTATCTTGTCAATAAATATTTACGGGGGGCTATCAGATAATAAATAAGAATATCAGGTGCTCAGGAAATAGCATTGCTTAAGTGTTTAACTCCTTTGGAGGCATAAAATCAGATAAAATGCCAAACCTCTCAATGTTTTAAAGTCTATTTTAAATAAGACTATAAGCTAGTGATTCCAAAATAAAATAAGCTACTTTGTAATGTTAGCTACAGATATTTAAAAGAGGATATGTTCGCCTACATGACTTCCTTAATTAGGAAAATCATGAGGATCACAAGGGTTTTCCTGCTGGGTTTTGGTTAAATCGGCATAATGCTGGTATCTATGCCACAGGTTGTGGTGCTATAAACATAATAGACTCAGGGGTTATACAGATTCCTATAGCTGCTGTCTTCTAAAATAGTCTAAGAGTGCTGCATTTGCTTTGGAGAAATTAACCAAAAAATACTACAGAAAGAATTAATTTTTCTTCTCTAATACTCCCTAAATAGCCACTCTTTGAAAGGACAGGTAACAGAGGCTCAGGAAATATGAAATAGACTGCTTGATAATAAAAACTCTTCACCACCTGCAAGGTTCAGGAATTATTCATAATTCCTTAAGACAGGGCAATGATTTGAGAAATCCGGCATCACAGAACCAGAATTAACAACTGATAGACTAGAAATTCTGCTTTTCTTAAAATACTATGAGGAAGAGCCTAGTAACAGGTATTAGATACAGCAAATTTTAGAATGAGTCCTATTATATTCTGCCCAAAGTAAGTATTTGTGTGTTATATATCACAACATAACTAATGTAACCCCACAAATGACAACTATCCCCAGGGAATGCAAAGATATATGCCAAGAAATGCAGGTAGGAGTCATTTGGAAAATGACACGTGCTTGTTTCGGTTATCAAACACAGGCAGAACAGCTTAAAGGAAACTGGGCCTCTTTTACTGATTTATGAGACTAATGAACAGACAAGAATATAAGTAGCCCAATTATGTGGCTGTTTTTAATTTATTTACATTTTTTATTTTGGGATGGAGTCTCGCTTTGTAGCCCAGGCTGGAGTGCAGTGGGGTGATCTCGGCTCACTGCAATCTCCGCCTCCCAGGTTCAAGTGATTCTCCTGCCTCAGCCTCCCAAGTAGCTGGGATTACAGGCGTGGCTAATTTTAATTTTTTTTTTAGTAGGGACAGGGTTTTATCAAGTTGGTCAGGCTGGTCTCAAACTCCTGACCTCAAGTGATCTCCCCCACCTCGGCCTCCCAAAGTGCTGGGATTACAGGTGTGAGCCACCACACCCAGCCCTGTAACTGTTTTAGTTCATTATTATGAACTCTTGGGTAGAATAAATAAAAACAAACAGGAGGAAAAGCTCTGATCCAGATGGGCTCCTGAATTAAGAACATTAAAATATTCCTTCTCTACCATTCTATTTTATGATTAGGGTGAAAAGTTCCATCTAACAACAGTTCCCTACAATGTAGGAGATGCCCTTTAATAAACATTTAAAAATAGCAAAACAAAAACAAACTACTTGAAAAGCAATACAGAAGAGCTGATATCTCTATTACCTTTTTAAAATCATATGCTCCAAGAAGTGTGCATTCATAATTTGTTTCTACATTGCCATCCTATGTCCCATGGTATTTAAACCAACTGTTTAAACCACCCTCCCCCCCATTTTAGTGTTAAATTTTTGCATTTTAAAAAGAAAGAAATTTATTATAAAATGCAATACTGGGCATGGTTATTATTTGGACATTACTAACCCTATATCGATGATCTCTGTGAATACTTCCCAAAAAGCACTCCATGCACAAAACACAAGTTGGATCAACTGCACAGTCTCTGTAAAGTTAAAGAAAATAAAAAAATCAGAGTGTCAGAAAATAACTATATACAACAGAATTTTTTCAAATTGGAATCCACCCTAGAAGAATGATAATAGTAAAGTTTCTTGGTGTTTTAAAAAAGCAAGTATCATTCCCAAAGATCTGTCAGATCTTTGATCAATGAAGGCAGTCGAAGGACCTGCTTCTCCATAATGGATGTGTACTAGGAAGTCTTTCAAGGCACATATTATTAGAACAGTAAATTTTAATGTAACGGTGTTTTCCCATAGATTTGTGGAAATCACGTTACACGTTAAAACACATAGATGTATATGAAATAGTTTCAAAATATTTATGAATTCCTAAGATTCATATATTGGAATTTCAAATAATTTCTTCCAAATAGGTATTTGAGACCAAGGGTCTTCAAAGTGACACATATGCACCCCTAGAAAGGCAAAAATATCAACTGCAATGCAAGACGACAATATTAGAACTTACATTTCTACTTAAATTTTAACTAAAAAGGGAAATTAAACATTCTACTGGTTAACTGCACAGAATGATACAGATCTCCTCACATAGCCCCTATTTCTGGTATTCACACAACACATATGGTCCATGAGAAATCCTGACTCAAGAGTAAGAGCCTCAAAAGGTTGCTTGGGGTGCCCTGAGTTGTTTCATTTGCTTTAATCATACTGCCAGTTAGATATATTTATAGATCATATGTTAAGAGAATCTGGACAATTCCATGAAATGAAATGGGGAGTGTAAAACAAGAAATCTATATTGGTTCCTGACACCAGGCTCCTAAAACTCTTGTAGATGAGGGTGCCAGCAGATGTGCTAAAATTTAGTCTTTAGCCCTAGTTACAGCCACAGAAATCCCTTGGGTGACAGAAGAGTCTTTTTTTTTTTTTTACATTGAGCCAGGCTGGAGTGCAGTGGCATGCTTATGGCTCACTGCAGCCTCAACCTCAACCTCTTGGGCTCAAGTGATCCTCCCACCTCAACCTCCCTGGTAGCTAGAAGTACAGGTGCATGCCACCATGGAGGGCTAATTTCTGTATCTTTTGTAGAGATGGAGTTTTGCCATGTTACCCAGGTTGGTCTCCAATTCCTGGGCTCAAGCAATCCTCCTGTCTCCGCCTTACAAAGTGCTGGGATTACAGGCATGAGCCACTGTGCCCAGCCAAGTCTTTTGTCCTGACAAGGTGACTGACGGCTGGGAGCTTCAAGACTGCTTTAGGATGGAAGCTGGTTGCCAGGGGACCCAAGCATGTGATTAAAGGGTTGAAATTTAAAGCCCCACTCCCAGCTCTGGGGATGGTGAACTGATCAGCAGTGGCCAATGATGTAATCAATCACGGTTATGTAATGAAGTCTCCACAAAAAACCAAAAGGACTGGAAGAGCTTCCAAATTTCTTTTTTGAATGAAGTCTCATTCTGTCCCCCAGGTTGGAGTGCGGTGGTATGATCTCAGCTCACTGCAGCCTCTGCCTCCCCGTTTCAAGTAATTCTCCTGCCTCAGCCTCCTGAGCAGCTGGGACTACAGTTGTGTGCCACCATGCCCAGGTAATTTTTGTATTTTTAGTAGAGACGGGGTTTTGCCATGTTGGTCAGGCTGGTCTCAAACTCCCGACCTCAGGTGATCCACCTGCCTCGGCCTCCCAAAGTGTTGGGACGTGAGCCACTGTGCCTGACCTTGTTGTTGTTTTGTTTCTTGAGAAAGGGTCTAGCTCTGTCACCCAGGCTGGAGTGTGGCCTGATCACAGCTCACTGCAACCTTAAACTTCTGGGTTTGAGCAATCCTCCCACTTCAGTCTCCTGAGTAGCTGGAACTACAGGCTCAAGCCACTATACCTGGCAACTTCTTGTTTTTTTTTTTTTTTTCTGTTTTTGGTAGAGACAGCATCTTGGTATGTTGCCCAGGCTAGTCTCAAACTTTTAGCTTCCAGTAATTCTCTACCTCGGTCTTCCAAAGTGCTGGGATTATAGGCATGAGCCACCATGCCTGGCCCCTATAAAAATTCAACAAGATTTAATGAACTCCCAAGTTGCTGGAACTGCACCCAGGGACTGAGGTGCCAGGAGGGTGGTATGCCCAGAGAAAGCATGGAAGCTCCTCACCCTTTCTCCCATACCTTGCCCTATTATGTCTCCAATCTGGCTGTTCTTCTGTATCCTTTACAATATCCTTTATAATAAACCAGTAAATATAAGTGTTCCCCCTGTGTTCTGTAAGCTGTCCTAGCAAGTTAATCCAACCCAAGGAGGAACTACTGGAGACCCCAACATATAGCTGGTCAGTCAGAAGTACAGGTGACTACTAATCGCAATTGGTGTCTAAAGTAGGGGGGCAGACTTGTGAGACTGAGCTGTTAGCCTTTGGATTCTGACAATAACTCCAGGTAGACACAGTCAGAATTAAGATACCCAGCCAGTGTTCATAGTTGGAGAAATCCTTAGGGTGAAAAAAAACTCACATAGCTGGTGTCAGAAGCGTTGCATGAGAATGTAGAGAAAAAGTGTGTCTTTCCCAAAATAATAAAAAAAGGAAGAAAAAATGAGTGCAAAATAAAAACATTTTCAGATGAGATCGGGACATTCAGGGTGGTATGGCCATAGATAATAAAAATATTTTCAGATAAACATAAACTGAGAGAACTAATTGTTAGTAACCACAGTAAAAGTCAAGAACAATGGCCCACAGCCTCTGGTTCAACTTGCAACGTAAGAATGATTTTTTTTTTTTAGATGGCATCAAGCTCTGTTGACCAGGATGTAGTACAGTGGCGTAATCTCGGTTCACTGCAACCTCTGCCTCCCGGGTTCAAGTGATTCTCCTACCTCAGCCTTCTGAGTAGCTGGGATTACAGGCGGACACCACCAGGCCCAGCTAATTTTTTTTTTTTTTAAGTACAGACGGAGTTTCACCATGTCGGTCAGGCTGGTCTCGAATTCCTGACCTCGTGATCTGCCCGCCTCGGCCTCCCAAAGTGCTGCAATTACAGGCATGAGCCACCGCGCCTGGCCAAGAATGATTTTTACATGTTTAAACAGCTATTTTAAAAAAGAAGGCCAGGCTTGGTGGCTCATGCCTGTAATCCCAGCACTTTGGGAGGCTGAGGCGGAGGATCACTTGAGTCCAGGAGTTCGAGACCCGTCCTGGCAACACAGTGAGACCCCATCTCTAAAAAAATTTAAAAATTAGCCAGGCATGGTGGCATGCACCGGTAGTCTCAGCTACTTTGGAGGCTGAGGTGAGAAGATTGTTTGAACCTGGGAGGTCAAGGCTGCAGTGAGCTGTGGTTATACCACTGCACTCCTGCCTGGGCAACAGACAGGGTAAGACCCCATCTCAAAGAAAGAAAGAAAAAAAAAATTAAAAGAAAAAGAATATGCAACAAAGACTTCACATATATTTTCTACTTGGATTTTTACAGAAAAAGCTTGCTAACCTCTAATCCAGGAAAGAATCAAGATTACTGGGAGCAAGATATGTGTGGGTTAATATTAATGGTAATACGTATTTTTTCCTATCTTTTCTTGATGTCTTTAAAAGACTAACATGTTAAAGCAAAAAACTGTAACATTGCATTGTAAGGTTTATAATGTTTATAGGCGCAATATATATGACAAGAAGCACAAAGGATGAAAGGAATAAATGTAACCATAAATGTAAGGTTCATTTATTTTATGTGAAGTACTAAAAACAGACTTTGACAAGTTAAAGATGCATATTATAATCCAGATTTACCGTTTAAAAAAATGCAAGAGAATAGCTAAAAAGCCAAAAAAAGAATCAAAATGAAACGCTACAATTTTAATTAACCCAAAAGGCAGTATACAATTAGGAACAGAGGAACAACAAAAAAAAGAGGGACAAACAGAAAACAAATAGCAAAACAGCAGACCTAAATCAACAACTAATAATTGTAAGCATGTCAGTAATTACATCCAACAACTGCAAAATATACCTTTTTTTCAAAGGCATATAGAATAAGACTAACCATGTTGCCAAAACATAAACCAAGTTTAAAGTTTTGTTTGTTGAGACAGGGTATGGCTGTATTGCCCAGGCTAGAGTACAATGGTACAATCTCAGCTCACTGCAACCTCCACCTCCTGGCCTCAAGTTGTTTTCCCACATAGCTGGAGTGCTCCACCATGCCCAGCAAATTTTTGTATTTTTTTGGTAGAGTTGGGGTTTCGCCATATTGCCCAGGCTGCTCTTGAACTCCTGGGCTAGAGCTATCCATACATCTTAGCCCTCCAAAGTGTCAGGATTACAGGCGTGAGCCATGTTGCTGGGCCCATAAAGCAAGTTTCAATAAATTTCAAAACTGAAACCTTACAGAATGTGTAACTTTGTTAGAAATAAGCTACAATATATTATCTAAGAAAGCCTCAAATACGTGGAAATCAAGCAATGCACTTCTAAATAATCCATGGGTCAAAGAAGATAATATAAGGGAGAATAATAAGAGTAGAAATCAATAAAACAAAATAGATAAAAGACAAAATTAACAAAGCTAAAAACTGATTATTTGAAAAGATTAAGAAAATTAATAAAATTGATTAAAAAGACAAAAATACAAATCGCCATTATCAGGAATGAAAGAGACATTATAGACACCACAGACATCAAAAGCAAAAGGAAATACGCACAATATTATGTCAATAAATTTGACGTTATATGAAATATATTCTTTGAAAAATATGTAGTACCCAAACTGACACGAGATGAAATAATATTCTAAAAAGCCCTCATAAACATCAAAGAAATTGTTACCAAATATTGCCTTGCAAAAATACCCTAGACCTTGATGATTTATTTTACTGGCATGTTCTATCAAACATTTAAGAAAAAGTCATACCAATTTTACACAAATTCCTCCAGAAATATAGGAAGAAGAAATACATCCCAACTTGTTTTATAAGGCCACTACAACCCTGACAACCAAGACCAGAGAAACACATTACAAGAGAATGCCAGGTTGGTGTATTTTATGGAACACAGAGACAAAAATCCTTCACACAACATTAAAGAGTTGAACCCAGCAATATACACAAGTTATAATTCACGATAATAGAGCTGGATTCATCCAGTAATCAAAAACATTTGAAAAATCAAACAATGCAATCAACCAAACTAATGGAATAAAAAAGAAAAACTATGATCATCTCAATAGATGCAGTTAAGGTACTTGACAACATGCAATAGTAATTTATGATATCTTTTATTTTCTTTTTTTAAATTTTAAGTAGAGACGCGGTTTCACCATGTTGGCTGGGCTGGTCTCGAACTCCTGACCTTGTGATCCACCCACCTCGGCCTCCCAAAGTGCTGGGATTACAGGCATGAACCACCACACCCGGCTTTTTTTTTTTTTTTTTTTTTGACACAGAGTCTTACTCTGTCACCCAGGCTAGAGTACACTGGCACAGTCTTGGCTCATTGCAACCTCCACATCCTGGGTTCAAGCGATTCTCCTGGCTCAGCCTCCCAAGTAGCTGAGACCACAGGTTCATGCCACCATGCCCGGCTAATTTTTGTATTTTTAGTAGAAATGGGGTTTCACCATGTTGGCCAGGCTGGTCTTGAACTCCTGACCTCATGATCCACTCACCTTGGCCTCCCAAAGTGCTGGGATTACAGGTGTGAGCCACCGAACCCAGCCTTTATGATAGTTTTTTAAAAACCTTGGTAAAGTAGGAATAGAAGGGAACCTCCTCAATGAGATAAAGGTTATGTATGAGAAAATTATACTTAACATCATACTTCATAGTGAAAGACTTTCTCCCTAAGGTTGGGAACAAGGAAAGACTATCCACTTTCGCCACAGCAATGAAGCACAAGAAAGAATAAAAGGCAAAAAGATTAGAAAAGAAAAACTGCCTCCATTCACAGAAGACATAATTATAGAAAAATCCTAAGAGACAAAAAGAAAAACAAAAACTACCAGACTAAGTGAATTTAGCAAGGTCACAGGGTACAAGTTAATATCAGAAACCAGCTGTATTTCTTTATAATGGCAGAAAATGGGACACCAAATCTCAGGAAAAAATTCAATGTATCATATCATAAATTACTTAGGAATAAATATAACAAAAGGCATGTACAACTTCTATATAAAAACTACAAGACTTTGCTAAAAGGGATTAAAGAAGACCTTAATAAATGGAGAGAGACAAAATATTTACGAATTTGGAAAATTCAGCATTGTTAAAATGTCAATTTACCCCAAACTAATCTATAGATTCAATGCAATCCTGATCTTGGCAGTCTTTCTTAAAAATAGAAATTGACAAAATAATTTTAAAATTTGTAAAATGCAAAGGACCTGAAATAGACAAAACAAACTTTAAAGGAATAAAAATGGAAGACTTACACTAATTAGCTCAAGACTTATTATTATAAAGCTATAATAATCAAAGTAATGTGGTTTTTTACGTAAGAATAGATATATCAATGAGTAACTAGGTTACTGTTCAGAATAGACTCACACTTTATGGTTAAGTCATTTTTTAAAAAATAAGATATCAAAGCAATTCAATGGTGAGAGGAAGAACGGTGCTGGAACAACTAAATATCCATATGTGAAGAAATGAAACTTAACCTCTACCTCAAGCCATATAAAAAATGGCCCAGATATAATCTAAAATCACAAAGTTTACACTAAAAAATCACCAGGAAAGGCCGGGTGTGGTGGCTCACACCTGTAATACCAACATGTTGGGAGGCCAAGGCGGGTGGATCACTTGAGGTCAGGAGTTCAAGACCGGCCTGACCAACATGGTGAAACCCTGTCTCTACTAAAAATACAAAAAAAATTTGACAGGTGTGGTGGCATGTGCCTGTAGTCCCAGCTACTCAGGAAGCTAAGGCAGGAGAATTGCTTGAACCCAGGAGGTGGAGGTTGCAGTGAGCCAAGATCATGCCATTGCACTCTAGCCTGGGTGACAGAGCAAGACTCGGTCTCAAAAAAAAAAAAAAAAAAAAAATCACAGAGAGTATTTTTGCCATTTGAGAGAAGGCAGAGATTTATCGGACACAGGAACAATAATCATGAAAAAAAAACTGGTAAATTGAACATCAAAATGAAAAGCTTCTATTATCAAAAGCCACCATATAGATAAGCCACAGACTAGGAGAAAATGGTCACAAAATGAGTCTGACGAAGACTTGTATTTAGAATAAAGAACTCCAAAACTGAATAATGAAAGGATAAACAACCCAAAAATGAACAAAAGACCTTAGCATTAACTTCACAAGAGAAGCTGGATGAATGGGCAATAAGCACATGAAAAACTGTCATTAAGGAAAATTTAAACTATAATGATACCCAAAAAGCACTGAAAATTTTTTTTAATTTTAAAAAGAAAAAAAGAACTATAAAGAGATATCATTCAATAGAATGGCAAATTCAAAGTCTATGTAGTTACACTGGCAGATATTTAGAAGAGTATAATAATGCTTTAAATTCAAATTTCAATGAGATTATTATTTTAAGGACTTCGTGTTTTCTGTAAGGAATATACAATAATTGCAATTAAGGAATATTTCATACTGTATTAGATAAAATCATTTTGGAAAAAAGGTTTAGCAGTTTTTATTAAGTTCAACATATACCTGCCCTTTTACCCAGAAATTCCACTCTTAGGAATTTATCCAAGAAAAATTAAAACATATGCCCACAAAAAGACCTGAATAAAAATGGTAATATCCTACAACCAGTGTATCAAGAAAGAGCATCCACTGTATTAGATTACAGCCTAGAAGGCCTATCTTACGGTGTCTTGATATAAATAACACATGTACCTGTAATCCCAGCTACTCAGGAGGCTGAGGTGGGAGAATTGCTTGAACTGGGGAGGTGGAGGTTGCAGTGAGCTGAGATCATGCTGCTGCACTCCAGCCTGGGTGATAGGGTGAGATACCGTCTCAGGGAAAAAAAATTAGCCAGGTGTAGTGGCACACACATGTGGTCTCCCAGCTATTTGGGAGGCTGAGGCAGGAGGATAGCTTGAACCCGGGAAGCTGAGGCTACAGTGAGCCATGATCATGACACTGCACTACAGCCTGGGCAACAGAGCAAAACCCTGCCTAAAAAGAAAAAAAACAATTCTAGACCCACCCAAAGTAATCTAAGATGAAAATATCGACATAGTGGTTACCTAGGGGGCTGGAGCCAATAACAGGGAAATTTCTAGTGAGACAGGAACGTTCTCTATCTTGACAGTATGTAAATTATATAAGGTTAACTACTATCAAAAATGTACAATTAAGATTTGTCTTTTGACATATGTAAATTTTTCCTTAAGAAAAAGCACTTAAAACTCACATACGGACCAAGAGATAAAATTTTGATGCCATAAATTTGAGTTTCCTACCTGAATGGATTACCTCAAAGCCTTTACGGTTCTACTATTTCCTACTAGACAAAGGCAGCTAGCTACATGTCAAGTTGATATGATACCCCATGTACTTCTACATTTCATTCTGCACCAAACTGAATAAAAATAATCACAAATCTCCAAAATAAGAACATAAGACTCATTTTAGACAATTACAGAAATCTAAATTATCTAGAAGATATTTACCACTCACCACCTGTCATTTCCCAGGTCAGAGAGAGCAGTGTAGACAAGGGAAATTCCATTATATTGAAGGCCCCATGATAACATAAAGAATTAAAATTCTACCTTTGGGTATTTACTGAAACATGTACAAAGAGACGTACACAAACATGTACAGGGTATTCTTTGTAGCACTGTTTGCTACAGAAAAATAACCTAGAAATCTCCATTTCTAACTACATTATTAGGTCAATCAAATAAACTATGGCCTGTCCTTACTATGAAAACCCAGCAGTTATAAAGAATAAGGTAGATTTATGTATACTGACACAAAAAGATCTCCAAAACAAACTGTTAAGTGAAAAAATGTAAGCCACAATATACATAGTATAATTTCATTCATGTATGTCTAATATACACAGTATAATTTCAGCATGTATCATACATGTTGGCCAGTTACAGT
Organism: Ateles fusciceps; assembly: GCA_036589455.1. Lineage (NCBI taxonomy): Eukaryota > Metazoa > Chordata > Mammalia > Primates > Atelidae > Ateles > Ateles fusciceps. Next base: position 4,870,768 of record JAZHEH010002241.1, read on the forward strand.
GGCTCATACCTGTAATCTCAGCACTTTGGGAGCCTGAGGTGGGAGGATCCCTTGAGTGCAGGAGTTTGAGACCAGCCTGGGCAATATAGGGAAACCTTGTCTCTACAAAAATACAAAAGTTAGCTGAGCATGGTGGCACACGCCTGTGTTTCTAGCTACTTGGGAGGATCACTTGGGCCCAGGAGTTGGAGGCTGCAGTGAGTCATAATCATACCACTGTACTCTAGACTGGGTGAAGAGTGAGACTCTGTCTCAAAAAAAGAAATAACTAATGGTTTTAAAACTAACACAACATTGATTCCAATCTCTGGACTATTCATATTATAAAGAAACAGCTTGATATGGTTTGGATATGTGTCCCCCTCTGAATCTCGTGTTGAACTGTAATCCCCAGTGTTGGAGGTGGGGCCTGGTGGGAGGTGACTGAACCATGGTGGGGATCTCTCATGAACAGTTTAGGAGCATCCTCTTGGTGCTGTTCTCCCAATAGTGAGTTTTCTTGAGATCTGGTTGTTTAAAAGTGTGTGGCACCTTCTCTTCACCTCTTGTTCCTGCTTTTGCCATGTGAAAGGCCTGCTTCCCTTTCCCCTTCAGCCATGACTGTAAGCTTCCTGAGGTCCTTACCTGAAACTCAGCAAATGTTTGGACCAGGCTTGTACAGCCTTGCAGAACTGTGAGCCAAATAAACCTCTTTCTCAGGTATTTCTGTATAGCAATGCAATAACAGCCTAACACTCAGTTTTAAAATAGAACCCTGCAAGAGATCAAGACTTCAAGGTTTTTAAAAAGCAAGAAACTGAAAGAACAACCCCTCTTCATGGAAATAAGTAGTTCTTCCATATGAGAGCTTTATTATTTCCACACAGAAAGGAACTCAGTAATTTATATGAAGAAGAGTATTCAATTTAAAAAAACCTCACACATATATACTTTATAGTTACCTATGTGCTTTTACACACATTACTTCATTTTATCCTAATGACTCAGGGAGGAAAAATAACCCTAAAAAACATTAAAAAAAATCATTGCTAAAGACACTTCTAATGCTCATCCACATCCCAGTTTCATCTATCCCTGAGACTTAGGAGAATTACACTTTCCCAACCTGTTCTGTAGCTGGACAGAGGCATTAGGACTAGTTTTGCCTAATGAGATTTGGGCAAGGTCATCATTTCTGAGACAAAACATTTACTTGCTGGACATGATCCAGCTCTATTCTGCTCTGTGGTGACCCTTGAAAGCATTACGCCAAGCTTGTGGAAATATAAGATGGGGTGAAGAAATTACCTGGAGCAGAACCATCTACTTACCGTCGTACTCATCTGAATTGGTCACACAGTCTGAGTAATAAATATATCTTGGTATTTAAAGTCTTTGGGATTATAGAGTTGTCATTTTTAGCATAATCTCAACTGTCATGACCAACAGAATCAGAGTCAAAACATCCCAACAGAAAGAAATGATAAATATTCAAGGTAATGGACATCCTAGTTACCCTGATTTGATCATTATACTTTATGTGCATGTATAAAAATATCACATATATCCCATAAATACGTACAATTATATACCAACACAAACCAGCATTAAAGCAAACAAATTAAGCAAAATTATTTAAGAGTTAATAAAGTATCATAAAATACCATCTAGAAATAAAAAATACTCCTCATGGCAGCATAAGCCACCCCTGCCCCCAATGCTGATTTCTGATTATCTGTAACATTCATGTGATACATTTTTAAATGTTAAAAAAGAAGGTTCTCAATTTAACTATACTAAAAAAACAGGGGAATTAAATCTCACTTCTCTATATCTTAACAGAAGTATTAAGTTAAAAACCTAAGTTACTCATGAAAGTATGATTTTATAATCTACTAGTGTTTTTTCTTAATGGTTATAAAATGTCAAAATATGCATTATCAAAATCAACACTAAGGTTTTTGCCCACTAAGATTTTTACACTCTAAAACCATTTCTATTTAGTAATGAATAACCAGTGCTAAGTTTGACCACTCTCTTCCTAATAGAGTAAATAAAAAGTAGCTTACTGCCTATAAACACCCAGATAGTCATGGAGACTTCAGAAAAATAATTTGTGGCCAGCACAATTTTAGAAACTATGAACAAATAACTCTCCACGGCAAAACTAATCTATTCCCTTCACAAATCCTTTTTCTAATTACTATATACAGAAGATCCTTTAATATCATTTTTTCTCATTAAAGAAACCTCCCACATAATGGATATCAGTTACCTCTATCCTGAAGGGTGTAGTTTAAAACCTCCCCAGAATTCCAATAACCATATTTCATCATTCCAAATAACAGACTCTATGTCATTTACCAGTGCACTAGGTTTCATGGGAACACCTACTTTTAAAATGAGATACTCATCCCCAGCAGCCAGCATGGTCATTTACTGTGAGTTTACTGTGTACCAAGTATTGTGTAAAGCACCACAAAGGATCTCATTTACCCTCTCAACAACACTGTAATAAAGAATCTGGCTGGTCTTTGATCTGGTTCCTGGGAGGTAACCTCTAAACCCCTGGCATTACTTATGTGATCAGAGTGTCTCTGTTATTTGTGGGACTCCCCCACAAATAAGAAAAACTATACATCCTAGAACAAGACTTACTTTGGATCTGTCCTGACAAAACAGGAGGGAGGCCGGGCGGGGTGGCTCACACTTGCAATCCCAGCACCTTGAGAGGCTGAGGTGGGCAGATCACTTGAGGTCAGGAATTTGAGACCAGCCTGGCCAACATGGTGAAACCCTATCTCTACTAAAAATACACAGATAAGCTGGTGTGCACCTGTAGTCCTGTCTATACAGGAGGCTGAGGCAGGAGAATTGCTTGAACCCGGGAGGCAGAGGTTACAGTGAGCCGAGATCATGCCACTACAATCCAGGATGCACTATGGGGTGAGATTCCATCTCAAAAAAAAAAAAAAAAAAAAAAAAGAGGAAGGAAAGGCCACTGTGGCCCAGTACAGAACACAAAATCCAAGTGGGGTAAAGAAGGGCAATTATGCAGAGAATTCGGCGGCGGCAGCGATGGTTGCATAGGGAATAATTAAATAAGCAAATATTTTGAGGAAAATGAGAATCGGGTTTTCTCTTGTCAGAGAAGGAAATTAAAAATATGCAAAGGAAAAAAACTGGAAAGAACCTTAGATGGGAACTGGAGAGTTCACTACAAATGCATGGTTTTCCCTATGTATTTCAATACATTTATTTAGATAGGTATAAAACAAAGCTCTATTGAGACAGTCTGAGAGTTATAACACCAACAGCAACCAGCACACTTACCATCTTATTTGTAAACACCATTTTCCACTAAAAAGAATCAGGCTTCTTGGCAAAATGGTTGATTTCAAGGTTGGGGCAGAGAAAAGCTCAAGATGTGCCTGGGACATCTTATACCAGAAAGAAAAGATAAAAAAACAGAAGAGAAAGAGAAGGAGAAGAAAGGAAAAGGAAAGGAAAAGAAAAAAACCTCAAAGAATGAGAGAGATATGAAAAAGAACAAAGACAGCTTGAAGGGGCTCTTACTGGCCAAATCTAGGACAATTAGAGCATAATAATGAGACCCCGCAAATATTGATATAAATAAATTGAAAGTTTGATAATGAAGAGGATACTTAATAGTCTCAAAGTACTTCCCACAACATACTTACTGATCACCTAGGGGAAAAGAGTAATATTACAGTGGAAAACTCTTGCAGGCATCCTTTTAATCAAGTGATCAATATCACCAGTTACAGAACTAATCAAAATCATATATACCACCTGACAGGGTTGAAACACATGATTTCTGTGGTAATCCTGTCACAGACGCAAGTTGAATCTAATTATGAAAACCAGACACCCAAATTGAGGGGGACATTCACAAAATAACTGGTCTGTAATCTTCAAATGTGTCAAGATCATGAAAGTCATAGAAAAACTGAGGAAACGTTCCAGATTGAAGATTAAAAGACAAGATACACGAATGATTTGGAACTAGAGCCTATTGATACAAAGGGCATTATTGGCACAACAGGGTCTCAACTTCCTATCTGTAAATTAGGAGGTTCAACTAGGTCTACTGCTCCAAACATCAACAGAATATTCAAAGCGGTTTCTGTAATAGCAAACAAAAAACTAGATCTAATAGTCTTTCGATATATATACTGTTCTCTATTGAGACTCTAAATATGCTGATAAAGAAAAACTACCATAGATACCAAGAGGCCTTCACCAAAATTAGCTTATTAAATTTAAATTTAACAGGAAAAAGTTTTAAGGAAAAAGTTAAATAATGTCTCCATCAACAGCACATCCACACAAAAGAATATTATCTAGCTACATAAGCTGATATGGAAAGATGTTAAGCTACTGTCAAATACAGAAAAGAAAATTTAGCTCAGTAGATGTAATATATTCCCATCTTTATTTATGTGTATATGTATGTAGGTTTAAAACTGTCACATATCTTGGCCTATATACGCAAAGAAAATTTCTGAAAGAGGACAGGTGAGGTAGCTCACATCTGTAGTCCCAGCACTTTGGGAGGCCGAGGTGGGTGGATCATCTGAGGTCAGGATTTCGAGATCAGCCTGGCCAACATGGTGAAACCTCGTCTCTACTAAAAATACAAAAATGAGCTGGGCGTAGTAGTGGACGCCAGTAATCCCAGCTAGTCGGGAGGTTGAAGCAGGAGAATTCCTTGAACCCAGGAGGCGGAGGTTGCAGTGAGCCAAGATCACGCCATTGCACTCCAGCCTGGGCAACAGGGCAAGACTCTGTCTCAAAGGAAAAAAAAAAAAAAGAAAAGAAAAAGAAACTTTTCTTTTTACCTAATTTCTGAAAGGATATATGTTAACAATTATTAATTCTGGAAAGTAGGATAGTCAAAAAAGAGACAAGGCACTTTATTCTCCATCTTTTACCTTTGTATACTCAATTTACAACAAGAAATTTAAAAAAGAAAAGTCTTCCTAATAGCAGTAAATATGTATAGCACCCATATCTTGGCTTCTAACTACCATTCTCAAATGAAAGAAAAATCCTTTAAGAATGGGCTGATTCTACATACGGGTCAGAGCAAGTACAAAGTGAGCTGGGGGCATCTTGTTGTGCCAGAAAGGAAAGAAGCACCCACAAACTAATGAAGGCATGTGAAAAAGACAAGCTGGTGTGACGGGGCTCTCACTAGCCAAATCTAGGGCAATCTGAACATCAGAATTACCGTAACTAAAAAATATCAAGAAAAGCAAGAAAGTGATTACAGCAAGAGTCAAGACGTCAGTTAATTATGGGGGAAGGAAGAAAGCACACAGTAGGCTTCTAGAATGCCAGTGACAATCTATTTTTTGATCTCAAGAATAATTACAAGAATGTTCGTTTTATAATTATTTAAATTATATGTTACATATAATCTATATATTTTAATTAAATAGCATGTATTTATAATACAGAAGTTTTTAAACAAAATTTTAAGGTTTCAGGGAAAAAGGAGGTCAAATAAATCAGAAGAGCCTCCTAGAAAGAAAATTAAAATATTTTACCTGCAAGAGTATGTAGGCTCTCCTACTTTAAAAACACGACCACAAAGATGAGAAGGTTTGTTTGCTTGTTCAAGTTTTGGAAATCCAAATGCAGGATCTTCACCACAAAGGTACCATTCCATCGGTCCCAACAAAACATGCTGTACCAGCATGTTCTTCTTCTGTGGGAAAGGGTTGGGACCCCTGCAGTAGATTTTGGGTACAGAGTGGGCTAAATGCTGGTACACTTCTCTAGTGAGGTCAGTTGCTTGCAGCCATTTCTTTAAAATAAGAAGAAAAAAGAAATGGTTTTAAACACCAATAAACTAATTTGAACAAACCCACCCTACTTTCCTTGAGAGACAAAAATAACGATAAAAGCTTGTTAAAATATTTTGTTTACAACACTCACCACTGTACGTTAGAAATTTAATCTATGAAAATGCCAAGTATTTTTAAATCCTACTTTTAAGTGTAAGCAAAATTAAAATGAAACAAGCTCCCCCTCCTTTCCTGCAAAGTGACTCTTGAAGCAATCTTCTCTAGGCAGTACAGGAAAGTAATTACAATAAATCATTATACAAGATATTAACCATTGGGCTCATCTGATGTCCTTTCTAATGCTTTGCTCAAATGTTATTCTCACTGTGATATGAATTCTCATGTCAGTACGTCCATAGGAAGAGTCTACGGTGAACATGAACAGCCAGTACACTACATTTCTCAATGACTGATAAACAAGTTTATATACCAGTCTCTTATGAATAAATCAGTCCACAAGAGACTGTCACATCAAAGGTCAACCTCTCTCTATAAGTGCTTTTCCGTTTGCTCTCCCCACTAAAAACAAATTATAAAAGGCTACTTTTCTCTGACCCCCTTAACCTTTACGTCCACCTGTTACAATTATACTTAGATCTCACAGGCACCAACTCAATAATTGAATGCATGATCTCCCTTGCACCCTCCAGCAAAATCTGTTATTCTCCCCATTTCCCTATTTTAGCTCAACCTGGATATACATACCGAAAAATCTGAAAAGCTTCCTTTTTCTTCACCCTCAACATCCAATCAATCATCATATCTTGTCTATTAGGCTTCCTAAATATCCACTAAATCTGTCCATTTGTTTCTCCAGAGCCACTACCTCCACTACTGTAATCTAAACCCCTCACTCCCATAACCAAGATTAGTGCAATAATGTCCTAACTGGTATCCCCCACCGGTCTTGCCCTTCTGCAATTCATTTCCAACTCTACTATCAGAGTGATTTTTGCAAAATGTCAGCCTGATCATGTCATTTAGCTTCCCATTACATTAGGATCCAGTCCCCTGACAGGGCTTACAAGTCCTTTGTCCTATTGCACTCTCCAATCTTTTCCTCTTGATCTGTATTACTTCTCCCTCTCTGCTCTACAAAGCTATCTTCTATTCATTGTTCAGATCTCAATTCATGTTTTTTACTTTTTCTAAGATGCCTTCTCAGTCTATTCCCTGCCCCCATCTCCCTTCCTCACGCCATCAAGTCTAAAACAAAATCCGGCCTTGGTGAGCATTGAGTAAAATCTGTTAAGCGAACTGCTAAGTAACCATAAATGTGTTTAATACTACTTACTGTAACATAACATCAACACTCCAGAAAGATGCTTCGTGTGGCTTTTTTTTTTAGACAAAGTCTGGCTGTATCGTCCAGGCTGGAGTGAAGTCGCACAACCTTGGCTCACTGCAATCTCCGCATCCTGGGCTTACATCATCCTTGCACCTCAGCCTCCCAAGTAGCTGGGACTAGAGGTGCATGCCACCACGCCTGGCTAATTTTTGTATTTTTTTGTAAAGACAGGGTTTTGCCATGTTGCCCAGGTCTTCAACTAGTGAGCTCAAGAGATCCACCTACCTCAGCCTCCCAAAGTGCTGGGATTACAGGTGCATGTGGCTTTAATGAAAGTAAAGACAAAGGAGATTCAAGCCTGTAGCAAGGATCAAATATCAGCCTCTAAAACCAAACAAAATAGGCCCTAAATAAGGCACCCTTCAAATCACCTCCTTTCTTTTTCCTTTTTATTTCCTTGTTTTCCCTTTACTGTGTCATTCATCCCTGCCTCCTCTGCCAACTCTGCCTGTGTTTGTTTTCCATATTGCTTTGTGTAATTACAAGTCATTCTGCCTCTAAGCCAAGTAAAAAATTTAAAACTAAAAAAAATCATGAAAAGAGGCCAGGTGCAGTGGCTTACGCCTATAATCCCAGCACTTTGGGAGGCCAAGGTGAGTGGATCACCTGAGGTCAGGAGTTTAAGACCACCCTGGCCAACATGGTGAAACCCCATTTCTACTAAAAAAACAAAAATTAGCCGGGCATGGTGGCGCATGCCTGTAATCCCAGCTACTCAAGAGGCTGAGGCAGGAGAAGTCGCTTGAACCTGGGAGGTGGAGGTTGTAGTGAGCCAGGATGGTGCCATTGCACTCCAACCTGGGCGGCAGGACAAGAAACTGTCTCAAAAAAAAAAAAAACCAAAATCAAAAACAAAAAAACTGAAAAGACTCAGTTCTGAAGAATGCAGTTAACTGAACGGTGAACAAAACCCACAGATGGGGGAGGGAAGGAGAAAGGGGGAAGTGGGTTGAAACACTACCTATTGGGTACTATGCTCACTACCCGGGTGCAATATACTCATGTAGCAAACCTGCACATGTAGCCCTTATATCTAAAATAAAAGCCGAAATTAAAAAAACCTCACAGATCCAGTGTTTACCTATGGATTACCACCTAAATTCCAGTTACATCTTTACTAAGAAAAGAGTATGTTCAAGTGGTATCTAACATCATAAGGAGTCAATATAAGGTCTTCACTTTAGCTATTACTTGTATACTCTTCAGACCACTCTTTCCAAAAATAACATACAGAGAGAGATTTTAAATATTCATGAGGTGATATATATTAACTTTCTAGGCAGTTTCATGTTTTCAGAGAACTTTCACTAAACATGTAAAAATTTTGTTCATAAGTTAAGGAACTGGATAGAAGCTTATAACCAAAAACAGTGAAAGAGGTTTCACCCCTAAGGTGAAACTATTTTCCAAACATTACTGATATTGCTGCATTTACTTTATGCCAGTAGGAAAGAGACTACTTTTTTTTTTTGAGATGGAGTTTCGCTCTCGTTGCCCAGGCTAGAGTGCAATGGCACAATCTCGGCTCACCACAACCTCCACCTCCTGGGTTCAAGCGATTCTCCTGCTTCAGCCTCCAAACTAGCTGGGATTACAGGCATGTGCCACCACACCTGGCTAATTTTGTATTTTTAGTAGAGATGGGGTTTCCATGTTGGTCAGGCTGGTCTCGAACTCCCGACCTCAGGTGATCCGCTTGCCTTGGCCTCCCAAAGTGCTGGGAGACTAAATTCCTCTTTAAACCATAACATTTCTTCCCTGGTGGTCTAGTGGTTAGGAAAACAAGAAAAGAAAAAGTAAAAAACAAAAACAAAAACAAAACAAAACAAAAAAGCAGAAGCATTTCTCAAAAGACAATCCTACAGGTTTTAAGTATTCTCTCCCTTTAGAGTGACTGAACCAAAATTTTATACGTAATACACATCCTTTAAATTCAGTAATTATAAAGAGGACAAGTTTTTTTTTTTTTAAAAAAAAAAGAAAAAAGAAAAAGCAGTGTCCTCAACAAGCATAGTAGAATTTCATTCTTCAAGCTAAAAGGCATCTTTGTTGGCCTCAAAGGTAAATGTCTCAGTTTTCACCCACTGTCAGCAAACCAAAACAAGAATGAGGTAGTCAAATTATCCTAAGAAATTATTCTCTCTCTTTTTTTTTTTGAGACAGAGTCTCCCACTGTCACCCAGACTAGAGTGTAGTGTTGTGATCTCGGCTCACTGCAACCTCTGCCTCCCTGGTTCAAGCAATTCTCCTTCCTCAGCCTCCTGAGTAGCTGGGACTACAGGCGTGCACCACCAAGCCTGGCTAATTTTTGTATTTTTAGTAGAGATGGGTTTTCACCATGTTAGCCAGGCTTGTCTCAAGCTCCTGACCTCAGGTGATCCATCCACTTCGGCCTCCCAAAGTGCTGGGATTCAATTTACTCTTTATGAATGAAAAATAAAGCAGTAAGACCAAAATAATTCACCTCCATGTTCCTGGAGAGTTAAGTGCTTCAGACTATTTTAATTTACAACATATTGAAAGATTTTATTTAAAAAAGTTTTTTGTTTTTCTTATATTTTATGTTCCCATTCCTGTAAAACTTCACAGTGGCAGAATTGTAATAGAGGGGAGAACGAAAGTTTTCTTTAGAAAAGATTCTTTCTAAAAAAAATTATGTAGTCTAGTGGTTGTAACAAGAGAGCAAATTTGTTCATAGATTTCTTCAACAAAAATTCAGAAGCTAGTATCAGCTTCTGGTTAAGGAAAAAAAAAAATAAGCTGGGCCCCGTGGCTCACGCCTGTAATCCCCGCACTTTGGGAGGCCAAGGTGGGTGGCTCATTTGAGTTCAGCAGTTCGAGACCAGCTTGGGCAACATGGCAAAACTCCGTCTCTACTAAAAATAAAAGAAAATTAGCTGGGCATGGTGGTGCATGCCTGTAGTCCCAGCTACTGAGGAGGCTGAGGTGGAAGAGGCACCATGAGACATGATCACGCCACTGCACTTCAGCCTGGGTGACAGAGTGAGATCATGTCTCAAAAAAAAAAAAAATCTAGCCACTTTATATAAAAATATTATTAGTAAAACAAGCAACTACTTCATTCTTTATTACATATTATTATAATTATTAACAAGAATTAAAAGTCTGGTTCAAGAAAGGCATGCATATGCTCCCCTTCTTTAAAATCTTTACTACTGCCGGGTGCAGTGGCTCACGCCTGTAATTCCAGCACTTTGGGAGGCCAAGGTGGGCAGATCACTTGAGGCCAGGAGTTTGAGACTGGCATGGCCTACATGGTAAAATCCCCATCTCTACTAAAAACAGAAATATTAGCTGAGAGTGGTGGCAGGCACCTGTAATCCCAGCTACTTGGGAGGCTGAGGCAAGAGAATTGCTTGAACTTAGGAGCTGGAGGTTCCAGTGAGCTGAGAATGGCACCACTGCACTCCTGCGTGGAGGACAGAGTAAGACTCCGTCTCAAAAACAAAAATTAAAACTTTACTACCATTATATGAAAAATTCACAATCACCTAAAAGATCTGGGCTCTATTATAAGCACTTCAACCTGATTAAACATACATACTTAATATAAAAAGCAAGAAAAATTTATGACTGTCTTTCAGAAGTAGCTCACACATTTCCCCCAAAGAATAAAAGCTATAGCTTTTCATATTAGTTCTCACTGACATATGCTAACTGCAACTGTTTCTTCAACACGAAAAATTATTGAGATTTCCAGTTTGGTTGGCATTTTAATTTGTCTTTATTTCAGACATTTGTGGCTGTCACACCCATGTGGCACAAGAGAAGTAATAAGCACTCACTATTCACTATCTTACTAGAAGTCCCTTGTAAGGGAAGTAAAGAAACTGTCAACTCACTCCTCTAAAGTAAACATGTTATGACAGTGTTTCCAGGAGCTTTCCTTTTATTGAATGCTAAATTTAAGCCTTGGGATAGAAAGCAATACAATATACACAAAATGAAGGAATCCCTAGAGGTTAGCCTTTTATTACATTCTCCAATGATTGTTCTATACCCAATTAAAATTGTATCCTTTAACCACTTTTGGTTTTTCTTTCAAACAAGGAGAAGCAACATGTCAGTTAATCATAAAACAACTAGCACTCATAATCATAAAAACACTAGTGCTCAATTGGGAGTTTTGGGGAATATGCTGAGAAAAAATTTAAACAAATTATATTAAGAGCTCTACAGATGAAAGAGTGTATTTACAAATAAAAATAACATAGAAATAGGCCAAAAGACTAATTGAAAATGAGCAAAGAAGATACAAAAATGGGCAATAAGCTCATAAAAAAGATGTTCAACATCATGAGTCATGAGGGGAATGCAAATCAAAACCACAATGAGAAAGCACAACACCCAAAAGAATGGCTGTAATCAAAACACAGGCAAAAGCAAGTGTTGGCAAGAATGTGGAGAAATCTGAACCCTCATACACTACTGGTGGGAAGGCAAAACAATGCAGCCGCTTTGGAAAAATCTGGCCGTTCCTCAAAAGAGTTAACATACCGACCTACCAATTTCACTCCTGGGTGTATATATACTCGAGAGAAACAAAAAAAAATAGGTCGCCACAAAAATTTGTACAAGGGTGTTCATAACATGATTCATGACACCCAAAAAGTAGAAACAACCCAAATATTCACCAACTGATGAACAGATAAATATAAAGGAATGTTGTGTCATTTGGCAATTAAAAAAGAATGAATTACTGATACAGGTTGAGCATCCCTAATCTGAAAATGTGAAATCCAAAATGATCCAAAATCTGAAATTTTTTGAGTGCCCACATGATGCTCAAAGGTTACACTCAAGAAAGTCCTCATTGGAACATTTGGATTTCAGACTAGGGAGGCTCAACTGGTATAACCGCAAATATTTTAAAATCCAAAATCCAACACACTTCTGGTGGCCAGCATAACGATACTCAAACCGTATATGGTATAACATGGAAAAACCTTTAAAAGATTATCCTAAGAGAAAGAAGTCAGCCACAAATAATATATTGGATTCCATCTATATAAAATATCTAGAATAGGCCAGGTGCGATGGCTTACGCCTGCAATCCCAACACTTCGGGAGGCCAAGGCAGGTGGATCACAGGGCCAGGAGTGTAAGACCAGCCTGGCCAATATGGTGAAACCCTATCTCTACTAAAAAATACAAAAATTAGGCTGGCCACAGTGGCTCATACCTGTAACCCCAGTACTTTGGGAGGCCGAGGCAGGCAGATCACCTGAGGTCAGCAGTTCAAGACTAGCCTGGCTGACATGGTGAAACCCCGTCTCTACTAAAAATAAAAATTAGCTGGGTGTGGTGGCATGTGCCTGTAGTCCCAGCTACTCGCGTGGCTGAGGTAGGAGAATCACTTGAGCCTGGGAGGCAGAGGTTGTAGTGAGCGGAGATCGCAGCACTGCACTCTAGCCTGGGCGACACAGTGAGACTCCGTCTCAAAAAAAACCAAAACAAAACAAAACAAAAATTAGCTGGGCATGGTGGTGTGCACCTGTAGTCCCAGCTACTCGGGAGGCTGAGGCAGAATAATCACTTGAACCTGAGAGGTGGAGGTTGCAGTCAGCTGACATCACGCCACTGCACTCCAGCCTGGGTGACAGTGAGACTGTCTAATTAGACCTCGGGAGTTTAGGTGAAAATGGGGAGTGACTGCCAATGGGTACAGGATTTCTTTTTGGGGGTGATAAAAATGTCCTAAAATTGATCATAGTGATGGTTGCACAACTCGGAATACACTAAAAACCACTGAATTGAATTGTACAGCATGTGAGTTACATCTCAATAAAACTGTTTAAAAAATGAAAAGATAACCAACACAGACTTAAAACTCTATGTAAAACAAATTCATATTTATTTTATTTATTAAATTTGTTTTTTTTGGAGACAGGGTTTTACTCTATCACCCAGGATGGAGTACAGTGGCATGATCATAGCTCACTGTAATTTCAAACTCCTGGGCTCAAGCAATCCTCTCCACTTAGCCTTCTGAGTAGCTAGGACTGTAAGTTCATGCCACCACACCCAGCCTTTTTTTTTTTTCAAGTAGAGACAGGGTCTAGCTATGTTGCCCAGGCTAGTCTCAAACTCTCAGACTCAAGTAGTCCTCCCACCTCAACCTCCCAAGTTGCTGGGATTACAGGCATGAGCCAGTGCTCCCAACCTATATTTCTTTTACACTCAGGGGAAAAACAACATATTTACTTTGTTGTTGTTGTTGTTGAGATGGAGTCTTGCTCTGTCACCCAGGCTACAGTGCAGTGGTACAATCTCGGCTCACTGCAGCCTCAGCCTCCTGGTTTCAAGTGATTCTCTTGCCTTAGCCTCCTGAGTAGCCAAGATTACAGGGGTGCGCCACCTTGCCCACCTAATCTCTGTAGTTTTAGTAGAGACAGGATTTCACCATGTTGGCCAGGCTGGTCTCAATCTCCTGACCTCAAGTGATCCGCCCGCCTCAGCATCTCAAAGTGCTGGGATTACAAGCATGAGCCACCACATCTAGCACATTTACTTTGAAAACCATAATCACCCATTGGAACACACTATAACCATATGTAGTATGGAATGCAAACAGAGTCAAGAAGTGTTGGAAAGTCACACTTACAGAATCAATTCTAACAAGAAAAGAGAAGACTGAGAAGAGAGGGTCACTGCAATAGCCTAAAGTTACAAATATTTAAGAGTCAGCTTAGATGCTTTTCTTTATGAGGCATACTAGCTAGAATGGATGGGATCACAAAAAGTTCTTCCTCCTCATAACAGGAATAAGAAAAGCAATGTGTAAATGAAACGTGGAAAGGATGACGCTAGTGCTCGTCAGGTGATTTTAAATGGAAGTTATCCTAACAAATTATTGACGACCGAGGTCTAAAGCCTGCAATCGCTGTTTTCTCTACTTGTTTCTCTTCCCTAAAATTTATTTTCAACCTAAGAGAAAACTTTATTAATTTAATTTGTGACGAAAGCTGAAGCCTAAGCTGAAAAAGCAGTTTTAAGTGTTTGGTGTTTTAACTTAATTAGATAGCAAAGCCCTCACAAAGTAAGGCAAGATTAAGGTTATATAGCTGAAGGAATTTTATATTTTAATATTCCTTTTCGAGGTCAGAGGATCCCTAGAGCCTAGGAGGTGGAGGTCAGGGCTGAAGTGAGCTATGATCATGTCACTGCACTTTAGCCTGGACAATAGCGCAAGACCCTATCCTTTACCACTGTCCCCCCCAAAAAAAGTGAGTTTGCATTTTCTTTATTTGAAAGAATTTTGTTGGCCTTCAGACTAAACTTAAAAAATCGTATTGTTCAGAAAGGCATTTAAAAGTAAATAGGGTAAAAGGTAGCTCCGAGTGTGATGTTCACGAACTCAAATTAAGTCCAAATTAATAATTTTTTGTTGCATTTCCCTTGAATATTCTGTTTGAGAATTTCACTGAACAAGAACTAGGAGCACTGGCCTCCAGCACTGGCCTCCAGGAGCCTCAACAAACTGGAGAACCTCTAATTACTTGATAGTTTGCACTTTTAGAGTGGGATAACGGAATCTGTACCCTGTATCACTGGGCCTAGACACAAAATTCAGTGAGAGAAAAAACTATGACAGTATTTTGAGGTAAATAACATATTAGAATATCAATTAGAAGAGGCATAGAGAGCAAACAGCTGTCATTATTTAACAGTTTACACTACTTTCACTTTCTTTTTTCAAATCTCTGATAAATGAAAGGCAGAAATTCCTTAAGTTGTGCAATATTAAGTAGGAAGTAAATGAAAACAGACCTAGACTAAACAAGTAAGTAGGGCATTAAAAAAAACACGCCCAAGGCCAGGCACAGTGGGTCACGCCTGTGATCCCAGCACTTTGGGAGGGCCAGGCGGGCAGATCACCTGAGGTTGGGAGTTCGAGATCAGCCTGACCAACATGGAGAAACCCCATCTCTACTAAAAATACAAAATTAGCCGGGCATGGTGGCGCATGCCTGTAATCCCAGCTGCTTGAGAGGCAGAGGCAGGAGAATCGCTTGAACCCGGTAGGCAGAGGTCGCGGTGAGCAGAGATTGAGCCATTGCACTCCTACCTGGGCGACAGAGAAAGACTAAGTCTCAAAAAACAACAACAACAAAAACCTACACCCAAACAAGCAAAGATTCAGCATTCAACACTATTTCTTTAAACTTTTCACTCCTACTCCTGACATTTCTTTCTACCTGGACTTAAATGTCCTCACCAATTCACACAAAATAACTACGCACTGATCAACAGTTCCACAGTGCCCCTAATCCCAAATTTTGTTCTTAGCATTCAGACTGCTGGCTTTTATTCACAGGTCACTCCCTTCCTAGCAGCCTTTTTAATTAGAGGTCTTAGAGGTGGGGCCCCAAGCTGCTTTGGTCCATTCATAATCATTCTGGACAATCTCTTCTAATGGGTCTTCCTTGTCCTTATTGGGGAAGAGGCCGTCGAGTTTATTATTTGACAACTCTGCTATTTACACTGGCATATTCCTATTACAGTTTTCATGCAATACTGTGTTTGAATGGTTTTACGTTTGGAACATAACTGTTCTACACTGTGGCCAATTCTCGAGTTTAGCTTATACAGTATTTGTTGAAAGATGCTCTATCAACGTTATATAACATTTGTTCTCCATCCAATTACCCCTAACCCCTAGAAAAAATATTTTAAAAATTTCCCAGCCTCCACGACTACTTCCTCATACTCAGTAAACTTTTCACACATGCATCAACATTGTCAACTAACCAAACCGGTGGGGGGGGGGACTAAAAAAAAAGCACTGAGCGGGGTAATGAAGGGTAGTGTCGTTTGCCTGCTTGGTGTCTGAGGCAGTCCCAAAAACAAAGTAGGGGCTGGGTTAGGGTGGCATGTTTAGGCGGAGGAGCACACTGCTCTGATTATCTCAGGAAAAACAATTAACTAGATAAAGTAGGGGGATTATACCAAAAACACAAGAAACGTATCTCTCCTCTTCCCAGAGCTGATATAAATAAAGGGCAAAGGCCCATGTGGTGGAGACTTAATGGGAAGCTGGGGAAAAGGAGGTATGATGGAAGAGCCGTGGGTTCTCCTGGGCAAAAAAGGGAAAGTAAAAGTGGTTAGTGCACCGAGCACCTCTGGGGGCTGTTGAAAATGGAAAGAGGGGGGCAGGATCGGTGGCCCTCCCCAGGGCTGTTACCCCACAAGGCGAGGTCCCGCACAGCTGTTACCCCAAGTCTGGGCCGGGCTGCTCCAGGACGTCCAGGAGTCGGTTCCTCCCCGCGGGCGCGGCCTGCGAGGGCCGGATGTACCCGCCCGGGTCCCGGCACTCACCCCCGCAGTCTCCTCGGCCGAACATTCCAGCAAACTCCGGTCGATGGCCTGCACCTCTGGCTCCAGCTCCGACGCCATCTTCTCTCCTCCTCCTTCCCAGCGCTACCGCCGCCCGGAGAGCTGCAGTCTCACCTCGGCCCCGGCGGCCTCGACCGCCACCGCCACTCACTGCCCAGGCAGTCAGTCCCGGAGCCGTCTGAGTGGCTGCAGGTGGAGCAGGAGAGGGAGAGAAGGGTGACGTGAACCGGAATGGAGCGACAGCGGCCTCCTGTGCTCCCTCCCAGGCTGAGCGCCCAAGAGTCAAATCAGTGGCTTGTCCCTGACCCAGGGAAGGACACAAAACCCCAGGCCTGACACTCTCGCTGGCTGGCCACTACCGCGTCCTGCACCGGGAAAGGGGCAATAACACCCAGGAGGCGAAGCGGAGCGTTCTGGGTACTGTAGTCGTCCTCAGCAAGGCGAGAGAAAAGGTGGCGCCCTAAATACGGTGCCCTTCGAACGCATTGTGGGAGTTGTAGTTCATTCCCAAGGGGCGCTGGATTAGACAGATAAGCGGGCGGGGCCTCTCTGCCCAACGAGAATCATGGGAAGAGAGTCGTGGAAAGTAGCGCCCCCCTGGAAAAGAGCCGAAGAGCAAGATATTTATGGGAATCGTAGTTTTTATTCCCCGAATCGCGGGTTTGTTCTTTTGTATCTCCAGCTTCAAGAACACTGCCTTGCAAGTGGTAGACCCTCAAGGACTTGCCAGTCTGGCTTAGGGTAGGCACTCAAATACTTGTCAAAGGAATGAATGAATTACGTTCTATTCCTGTGGTTCTATGTTCTGTCATCCATCCAACCCTTACCTTTTGTACGAGTAACGGAGGTGAACATTACCCAAGTTTTTGAGGGTTTAAAACATGTTTTTAAAAACTTTTCACACGCCTGTAATCCTAGCACTTTGGGAGGCCAAGGTAGGCGGATCACAAGGTCAGGAGATCAAGACCACCCTGGCTAACACGGCGAAACCCTATGTCTACTAAAAATACAAAAAAAAAAAAAAAAAAAATTTAGCGGCGTGGTGGCACACGCCTGTAGTCCCAGCTACTCAGGAGGCTGAGGCAGGAGAATCGCTTTAACCCGGGAGGCGGAGGTTACAGTAAGCCGAGATCGTGCCAGTGCACTCCAGCCTGAACCACAGAGTGAGACTTTGTCTCAAAAAAAAAAAAAAAAGTCAAACACTTTAGTGATGACCACGTATAAACGTTATCACAAATCTTACTGCAAAGGAAAAAGAGCCTATTAGGCCAATTCAAAGATTTACTTTTGATAGAGATACTTGATTTCTATAGATAGACCGAGCTTGGTGGCTGATGCCTGTAATCCCAGCTCTTTGGGAGACCCAGGAGTTTGAGATCAGTCTGGACAACACAGTGAGACCCTCGTCTCTGATAAAAATCAAAAAATTAGCCGGGCATTGTGGTGCGCCTGTGGTCCCAGCTACTCGGGAAGCTAAGCTGGGAGGATTGCTTGAGCCCAGGCAGTTGAGGCCATAGTGAGCTGTGATCGGCCCACTGCACTCTAGCCTGGGTGACACAGGTGAGACCCTGTATCAAAAAGAGAGAGAGAGAGAGAGAGAAAGGAAATAGGTAAACATTGTTAGACTATCAAAGAAAACTATGTTTAGTTAAAGGTAATTAGACTCTTGACTGACAGTGGGTGACTGGGCTTCTTAGAACAAGTCTTCTATCTCTTTAGAGTTTGTCAGAAAATGGCTTACACCTTTTGTCAAGTAGATTGTAAATTACATGTAGGGGGAAGAGTTCAAAGCCAGACCAGGTTTAGGACATGTTTATGTTGTTTTGGGATTTTTTTTTAAAAAATCAATACTTTGATATTAACCCGTTTTAAAAAAAGGAAATAAGAAATTATCTGTATCCCTGTAAACTCACAATCCAATTGTGTCTTATTATAACTTTTTAAAATAAAGATAATATGTGTAAAACATCAGAAATTCAAACTCAAAAAGAATGTTTCAAAAAAGGAAAATTGAAAACTTGTTATTCCTCTTACCCCAAGTTCCTCTCCCCCAAAGAAAATAATTTTTAACACTTTCTCATGATTATGTCCAGAAAAATGTATGCACGTATCTACACAGATATCTATAATGAGATAACTTGAAATATTATTCTATGTATTTTTTTCTTTTACCCATCTTCCTTGCACTGATCCATTCAGGACAGAGTCAACCTGGAGAAGAACTGGGATTGTCCCAGCCTGGAAGCAAAAACAACATCTCTTGAGGGGTCCTAACATAGAATTTAAGTCATTAATATAGACTGTAAATGCAATTTCTGTTCTTAGCATTATTGGCTTCCTAACATTATTTGTTTCATGCCGAGCATGGTGGCTCATACCTGTAATCCCAAAACTTTGGAAGGCCAAGTTGGGAGGATAACTTGAGGCCAGGAGTTTGAGAATAGCCTGGCCAACATAGCAAGACCCTATCGCTACGAAATAGTTTAAAAATTAGCTGAGCATGGTGGCCCATACCTGTAGTCCTAGCTACTTTGGGAGGCTGAGGGAGGAAGGATCACTTAAGCCTAGGAGTTGAAGGCTGCAGACTGTAGTGAACTATGATTGTATCACTGCACTCTAGCCTGGGTGACAGAATGAGAACCTGAATCTAAAAAAAAAAAGGATTGTTTCCTTTGTGCGTCACAGTTATGAATCTGGAGATCATCTTAACTTAGCATTAGCAGTGGGAATCTCCAAGTATTAATACTTTCAAAGTATTTTTTCTGCAAGGCCAGACATTCTAGAAAACATCATATACTCAGGACCAGACACTCTAGGAGTATCCTATATTGAGGACCAATTGTAAGTTAGTTTCTAGGCTCGAGGATTCCCTAATAGTATTAACTCAATTGTGTGCCATTTCTCTGTCTATAATTTTCGTTTGTTTGTTTGTTTTGAGGTGGAGTCTCACTTTGTTGCCCTGGTTGGAAGGCATTGGTGTGATCTTGCCTCACTGCAACCTCTGCCTCCTGGGTTCAAGCAATTCTCCTGCCCCTCAGCTTCCCGAGTAGCTGGGATTAGATGCGTTGGTGGTACAGTGGTGAGCATAGCTACCTTTCAAGTAGCTGGGATTACAGACATGTGCCATCACACCTGGCTAATTTTTGTATTTTTAGTAGAGATGGGGTTTACCATGTTGGTCAGGCTGGTCTTGAACTCCTGACCTCAGGTGATCCACCTGTCTCAGCCTCCCAAAGTGCTGGAATTACAGGTGTGAGCCACCACACTGGCCTGTCTATAAATTTTTAAGAAGAATTATTTTCCTACTCAGAGTCAAGGTAAAAATCTTCTTTGTCATTTTTCTATGCCAATTGGTGGGTTTTTTCCTAGTCTAACCTTTCACTGATGCTACATTCCTTTGAAAGCCCTGGCTTTATGTAGGGGATCTCAATTTCAATTCTAATGTTTCTTTGACCCAGGGTCTTGTTTTCTGTTCCCATGGGGGGGCATTAAAAACTAAGCCCCAACTTCCAGTTAAATGTGGCAGGTTGAATACCTCATGACAACAAAGGGAGAAAAAAGAACAGAAAAGAGGATGACAGCACCAAAATCTGGTGGAAAGCAAGTGGTTGAGAAGTAACTAATAGAATGCTGAAACCTAGGCTAGCAGTAGAGGCACTAAGAGTCAAGCTAATTAATATGCAGAATCCTGAAAGACTTAAACATTTGAGGCACCATGTAACTCTGAAAGTGGGTAAAGATAATGCTAAAAGCAAGCTTAGTGTTAGAAAGTCTGTATAGCAAGAAGTGAGATCTCCTCATTTCCTTCTCTGGAAGAAGACTGGAGCTTTACCCTCTAGACTGGCTACACTTGAAGGCCTTTTGATTGGGGAGATATCAGACAGCTGAGGACAGGGATACCGCAATGCATTCAAGAGAGGTGAATCAAAGTCTACATACTGAACAGGGATAACCTAGCCTGTTTCCCCATTTTGCTCTGAGAACCTTAGTGGCCAGGCTTATACCTCCCAGCAAGAGTTTGGGAGGGTCTTTCTAGAGAGGTAGACTATCCCCCACCCCCCAAAAAAACTGTGGAGGGTAAGACCCAACAAAATGATATAGTCGGTTTACCCCACCCATGCATAAAACTTCTAATCATATTTTTAGTAAGCCATTCTTAAATATGAATAGACAGGCAGTTGTGTACAGATATTTGAGCAAAGCCTATGAAAGAGAGACTGAAACAAAAATGACCAAGGAAGAAACGGAAACAAGTCAGAAAGTTGGAAAGAACTTTTACAAATGTTAATGAAATTATTGGAGGAGATAAGCAAGGATTTTATATCCAAGAAAGAAGTACAGGAGCTGGGGAAAAAAAGCTTTTTTTTTTTTGAGAAAAAGTTTTGCTCTGTCACCCAAGAACTTTCATTCAATATTTAAAAAAAATTTTTTTTGGAGATGGAGCCTCATTCTGTCATCCAGGCTGCACTGCAACCTCCACTTCCGAGGTTCAAGTGATTCTCCACTTCCCTTCCCAGGTTCAAGTGATTCTTTCTCCACTTCCCAGGTTCAAGTGATTCTTTCTCCACTTCCCAGGTTCAAGTGATTCTTTCTCCACTTCCCAGGTTCAAGTGATTCTTTCTCCACTTCCCAGGTTCAAGTGATTCTTTCTCCACTTCCTAGGTTCAAGTGATTCTCCACTTCCCAGGTTCAAGTGATTCTCCTATCTCAGCCTCCTGAGTAGCTGGGATTACAGGCACCTGCCACCACATCCAACTTTTTTTTTTTTTTTTTTTTAGTGGAGACAGGGCTTCACTATGTTGGCCAGGCTGGTCTGGAGCTCCTGACCTTAAGTGATCTGCCCACATTGGCCTCCCAAAGTGCTGGGATTACAAGTGTGAGTCACTGCACTCAGCCATCATTCAGTATTATTTAAATCACCTGAAACATTGGAAAGAGCCACTGAATTCATTAATAAGGTTAAATACATTATAATACATTCATATAATGGAATACTATGCAGCCATTAAAAATAATGAAGCATTGGCCAGGCACGGTGGCTCATGCCTGCAATTCCAGCACTTTGGGAGGCTGAGACAGGCAGATAGCCTGAGGTCAGGAGTTGGAGACCAGGCTATCCAACATGGTGAAACCCTGTCTCTACGAAAAATATAAAAATTAGCCAGGTGTGGTGGCACATGCTGTAATCCCAGCTACTTGGGAAGCCGAGGTAGGAGAATTGCTTGAACCCAGGAGGCGGAGGT
The DNA here is from genome assembly GCA_036589455.1 of Ateles fusciceps. Classification (NCBI taxonomy): domain Eukaryota; kingdom Metazoa; phylum Chordata; class Mammalia; order Primates; family Atelidae; genus Ateles; species Ateles fusciceps. The sequence goes on from JAZHEH010002241.1 coordinate 4,892,568, forward strand.
TGCGGTGAGCTGAGATCGCACCATTGTACTCCAGCCTGGGTAACAGGAACAAAACTCCATCTCAAATAAATAAATAAATAAATAAAAAGATAAATAAAATCTATCTTTCTAGATTTTGTGATGTCTATGATATTTTTGTTAGCTTTTAAAAATTTGTAATTTGTTGTGATTTCTTTTCTCATTGTAAATAAATATTCATTTTCATACCTAATTTCATATTTGCAATTTTCTATTTTACTTTTAAAAAGAAGGCCCTCAAACTTGTATAAGCTTCAGGCCCCACAAGACCTGGATCCATTCCTGCCTGATACACAGCTGACATTCTCAGAGCTCTTTCACTTTCACTTTGGAATTTCCAGTCTCCATATCCTTAAGATACCCTTCATCCCTCCTGTGTTGAAGCTTTAGTTTACTGGATCCTATGTCTCCTTGGTTTCTTCATTCTTGAATTCATCTTCCTTTGGTGTGTCATATATTCCACTAGCTTCCCAAGAAATGTTACATAAGAAATTCATTTTTGAATTTCTTGTAATCATGCAATGATTTTTATTCTGTTCTCCCGCTTGATTGTTTGCCTGAGTATAGAATTCTGGGTTGAAAATAATTTTCCTCCAGAATTTTGAAGGCATTTCCCAATTGTCTTCTGGCTTCCAGTATTGCTATTGAGAAATCTAAAGACATTCTGATTTCTGATCTTTTATTTGTGATCTTTATTTAATCTCTGGAAACATAAAGATCTTTTTATCCCTAGAGTTCTGAAATTTCATGATAATGTGACTTGATGTGAGTTAATTTCCATCTGTTAGCTATGGATACTACATGGGCCCTTTCAATCTGAAAACCTGTTTTTAAGGTTACAGAAATTTTAAAGCATTAATTTTAAAAACAATGTTCTCTGTTTTTCTCTTTCTGTCTTCCTCGAACTCCCAGGCTAGTCTTCTATTTTTCTTTTCTCTTCTATTTCCACCTCTTGGTCTCTTTTTTCTGGGAGATATCCTGGACTCTATCATCAATCCTTTTAATGAGTTTTTCATCTTTTCTTTACATTCTTAGTCTCTAAGAACTCAGTTTTTTTCATTGACTATTTTCTGAAACAATAAATTTTTCTTATTTTAAAGTTTCAATATCTTAACTCTCTGAATATTTCAAATATAGGTGTGGAGATTTTTTTGTATGGTGGTGTCATTGTGTTGTTGAAGTTTTCTTCTCTCCTGTAAAGTTCCTGTTTTATTCAGGTTTATTTTTTTTTTTCTGTTAGTTTTGGTCTCTATCTTCACATCAGAGACTGCAATCTGTTGTTGGTTCATTTTTAAGAATGAGAAACTAACAACCTGATGAAATGCTCTGAAATCATAGGTAGAGCTTATCAGTTATGAAATGTTCTATGGGATAATCTGTCTGGAATGTTTCATCAGGAAATCTATAGTGCCAACATCTTTGGTCTTTTCTCTTGGCCTAGTCAGATTTCTCAGAGGAGATAGTCTTTGGCTTTATGGTAAAATTGTCGTATCTTTCCCACTGTTAGAAAAGTAATCCAACATGGCACCCACTGTCAGAATCTGCAGGAACACAATTCCCAGGCTCCCAAGTTGAGTCAGTTAAATAAACGTACTGTACACGACAAGTGGTGAATGTGTTCATTTTTTTTTTAACTACTAAAAAGGTCAGTAATGGATAAAATTGATAACAGTCATTTAGGATTTTTACTCACCAATTCGTATCGGCATTTGTTTCCATCAATTGCTTTTGCCAATGGTTAATAGTTAAACTCTTCCATAGTTGAATTTACATCTATATGGTTTGCAAATACTATATAATTGAGCGTTAAATTAGAATTGATTGAGTGTGTCCATTCTCTATACACATTCCAGTCTGCTCCTTTTGGGTTCAGTCTGTCCATAAGTGCTGCATGAAGGGTCTCCTAGAGCTGTAGCTTGTGCTGCTCCCCTTTGGAGGGAATAACCCCATGCTTGTTGAGGGCGGGTCTTTGACTAGGAGGAACCATTACAAAAAGAAACAGGATCAGGCTGGGCATGAAGGTTCATGCCTGTAATCCCAGCACTTTGGGAGGCGGAGATGGAGTATCACTTGAAGTCAGGAGTTGGAGACCAGCCTGGCCAACATGGTGAAACTCCGTCTCTACTCAAAACATGCGCGCGCGCCACACACACACACACACACACACACACACACACACACACACACACAAGCTGTGTGGGGCACTGCATGCCTGTAATCCCACCTACTCGGGAGGCTGAGGCAGGAGAATAGCTTGAACCCAGGAGGTGGAGACTGCAGTGAGTCGAGATCACACCACTGCACTCCAGCTTGGGTGACAGAGCAAAACTCTGTCTCAAAAAAAAAAAAAAAAGAAAAGAAAAGAAAATAGAAGAAAAAGGCAGCTCTGATCTGGAAAAAATAAATTCAATCAAAGATCTCTTAATTGATGGTAGCGAATTTGTGTTTATGGTCATATTCAGTACTTCCTGGGCTTCCCTCCTTTTCCCCTTTATGATTTGATTCCCGGATAGTTTGTTCATCATATATCTACTATTTAGTAAAAAAGAGTTTTCATTTTTACTTTCATCTTTCTGGTAAATTGTGAAATCGTAAGTTCCTGTCCCAGTTTACTTAGTGAAGTTTCATCAGATTGGTCACCATCATCATGTAGAACCCAAAAAGTTAGAGGGAAATTTCATTTTAGACTCTTATGTTTACTTGTTAGTTTCCCCAAATCATACTTCTTTTCCCACTCTTTGTCCCAATTCTTCACTTGTATATACCAAAGCAAAGTTCAAAATTCCTTATTTGTATTTATCTGGTCTCTTCATAGGTAACATCACCAGATATACTTGGAGGTTTGGCAATTTGTTGATGGAACTCTTACCTGTCCCTGTTATTGTTACTCTGTCTTTGATCAGTCTTTATGGAGTTATATGTTGGAAGCAATTATCATGAGAGTAAACGGCTTGTGATAGAACTGTAGGCTTCCTCGTGCATGTTCCTGAGTTAGTGAAAATCCTCAGCTACCAAGTGAGGAGTCAATGCCTCCATCCTCCTTTACTTGCTGCTTAGGAGATGGGCAAGTTGGAAGGGTCATTTTATATTCAAATTATAAACTCATTCTTGACAAATCAGATGCTAAGAAATCAGAAATGCTGTTTTTCCGTACAGCTCCTTAATGGTTGCTTTTGCCAATTCAGCATTAGGTTGCGACAACATACTTTTGGCCCTGATGAGCTGGGCAGCAGTGAAATATAATCTACCTCTGGGCCGTGCCTCCAGGCCCAGCAGAGGGTAGGGAAAGGCCAGGCTCACGGGGCCGCTGGAATAGCACGTGCGTGGACTGCTAATACCGTGGGCCCTCCCCCAGGCCAAGGCAGCATCCATTCCTTCAGTCTCTCTGTTCATGTGACCACTTGTCTGCCTCTCTCATCTTATCAGAACATCTGCAGCTGTGTTCCATGGGATTCTTCACCAGGGTTCTGATGGCATCCACGTGAGGAACGAGGAGCTTAATTTTGTGAGCCAGTCAATGGAATCTACAGCCGGCAGCCAAGCCAGTGGCCTAAGCATAAACCAGTGCCTGGGAATTGGAATATGGGAAAGTCTTGTTTGCTCTGCAGAGCCCAGGTTCAAGTCATCCGTACTGCCTTTGGTTCTGCCCACCGGGAAGAAGCCCCTCATTCTCCTCTCCAAGTATTCCCCCCCCGCCAGGCAGGGTCTAAGGGGACCGCCTCCGCAGGCGGTTTGAGAAGTGAAGGAGGCAAAGCCACCCGCAAACCGGAGGGCAGCTCGGAGTCCACCGTGCTTCTCCGGCACTGATGCCGCGGGTCTGCAGGGGGCGCCCTTGCCCAGGCTGGCCTCCGCAGCGCGAAGGCGGGACCAGCCTCTGTGGGGCTGAGCTTTCGGATCTCCTCTTCAGCGTGGAGCTAGCTTTTGTTTGAACGTGACCGATTCCCGTTGTACAGCTTGGGACCCCGAAGTATTTGATGTCCCTTGTTGTCTTAGTTTCCATCAGCAGCTGGTAACTGACAAAGGGAGCATCCTCAGGACTAGAAGCCACAGGCCAAGTCCTTCCCGTCTCTCAGGAATTCCCAAAAGGCTCCAGTCACCATCCGTTAAGGAGACACGCTTCATATTCTGATTGGGGATATGGACCCAGAGGAAGGGCGGTGGACACTGTGGTTTGCAGGGCTTCGGAGGCAGTGAGTGGCTCGGACCACACGCAAATTCCGATGCCCTTCTAATAATCCAATACCCAGATGTGGACCCAAGATGCCCATTAATATCTATGCCTGCGTTTTAGTGGTAGGGGGCTTGAAGAACAAACGCCTCTTCTGGTCCAGGGTGAATTCCTCTAGCGGGCAGAGACAAAGCCAAACTGAATATTGGAGGGCGCCTGAATTTTCTCGTGATTACGGCACATCCCTTTCAGTCAAAAAAAAATCGAGGGAAGACAGAGCTTCAAGCACCGTTTTTTTCTGAATTACCCTAATTAATTTGTCATCATTGTATAGAGTAACTTCAGTGTCTGAATTAGGCCACCCATTAAAATTCTGCTTTATCGGATTATGGCACATTGCTGGAGAATGCATATATTTCACTGTGAAGGGAATTGCTGGTCTCACCAAATGAAGGCTAGCTAAAAGTAGGGTTGTCAGGTTTAGAAAACACAAATACAGGGCACCCAGTGGAATTTGGATTTAAGAGGCATAACAAATAACTTTTTATTATAAGTATATCCCAAATATTTCATGGGATGTACTTATACTAAAAATCAATTTGTTCTTTTTCTGAAATTCAAATTTAAGTGGGCATTCTGTATTTTATCTGGCAACCCTAACTGTAAAAAGAGAATTCAAAAAATTTTAAAGACCTTAGACCTTCAGTACCATTGTACAGAGATAATCACCATTAAGAGTTTTGGGTATGTCTTTCCTTTTTTTTTTTTTGAGGTGGAATTTTGCTCTTGTTGCCCGGGCTGGAGAGCAATAGTGCTCACTGCAACCTCTGCCTCCTGTATTCAATCGATTCTCTTGCCTCAGACTCCCGAGTAGCTGGGATTACAGGCATGTGCCACCACACCCGGCTAATTTTGTATTTTTAGTAGAGGTGGGGTTTCATGATGTTGGCCAGGCTGGTCTCAAACTCCTGATCTCAGGTGATCCACCCCCCTCACTCTCCCAAAGTGCTGGGATTACAGACATGAGCCACCGCACCCGGCTTGAGTATGTTTTTCTATGAACTATTCAGGAATATACACAACTATATTTAGGTATGTTCAAATCCTGGTTCCTCCAGTTGCTAACTGGGTGACCTTGGAAGAGTTATCTAACCTCTCTGGATCTTAGTTTATCTGTAAAATAGGGATAATAATAGTATCTGTCTCAAAGAGTGTTAATAGGGATTAAATGAATCTGGCATTTAGAAGGCACTGAATGATTATCTGTTATCAATAATGATTATCAATAATCATAACTAGGCTTGAGCTCCGTGGCTCAAGGCTGTAATCCCATCACTTTGGAAGGCCAAGGCAGACAGATCACTTGAAGTCAGGAGTTCAAGACTAGCCTGGCCAACAAGGCGAAACCATGTCTCTACTAAAAATGCAAAATCTAGCCAGGCATGGTGGCACAGGCCTGTAATCCCAGCTACTCGGGAAGCTGAGGCACGAGAATTGATTCAATCCGGGAAGTGGAGGTTGCAGTGAGCCAAGATCTCACCACTGCACTCCTGCCTGGGTAACAGAGTGAGACTCTGCCTCAAAACAACTCAGCAACTACAAAGTACACACACACACACATACACACACAAATAATAATAGCACTAATATATATCATGTCTTAAAAATTTGAAAATGGATACATACTCTAAGAATTGCTCTATACCTTGCTTTTTTCAGCTTTTATCTTGTTTATTCTTTTTCACAGATACACATAATTACTTTTAAAAAATTAAGCTCCTATTGATCATTTAGGTTATTTGCAGCACTTTTTGGCATGTTCTGCTGTATAATGCGTGCACTAACTGATTGCACCACTGGAGCTCCGATTTTCAACACCTTCCTATCTGAATATTGTTGCAGTGAACATGCTTGTGGTGAAATGATTGTATAAAAGTGCTTCTTCTGTGTAGTCTGGACAATGAGCCAGCCAGGAGTCAGAGCTTCCCCTCCCTCACTTTTTCCAGCACGGAGGGCTGCAGTTTATCATTGTCAGCAGAGCCAGTACCTCCTTCACCCACGTGCCGGCAGCTGGCATCCCCAGACAACGAGGCAAATAATGGCAAAGGGCTGAGACTAGGATGCTCAGATGCAAAATTTTAGAGGGCACCAAAATCTCAGTAATCAAGATAAGTAATATTTTAATGCACTGTGAAAAAACTGATATGAATACAAAATTAATGATGGAGAAATAGCAAGTTTTAAGTAAAGACAGGTAACAACAGTGCCATACAGAGTCATATTGGATTTTACATTAATTTGTATTTTAAAAAATATTCCATTGAACCAGGCATGGTGGCTTACATTTGTAATCCCAGCACTTTGGGAGGCTGAGATGGGAGGATCGCTTGAGGCCAGGAGTTTGAGACAAGCCTGGACAACAAGGCAAGACAGTTTCTACAAAAAAATTAAAAATTAGCCAGGCATAATGGCATGCACCTGTAGTCCCAGCTACTCGAGAGGCTGAGGCAGGAGGATCCCCGGAGTCCAGGAGTTTGAGGTTACAGTGAGCTGACTGTGCCACTGCACTCCAACCTGGGTGACAGCAAGACCCTGTCTCAAAAACAAACAAAAAACCCAAAATCCCATTTCATTGAAATATAACATCTTGATTACTGAGTTTTTTGGTGCCACCTTACATTTTGAACCAGGGGGCAAGTGCCCATTTGCCTCTTTATAAGTCCAGGCTCTGGGTGGCACCATATCTGGATGGCAGGCACAAGGTCCAAATTTGAGCATCATTGATAAAGTGGTTCTAGCGGGGTGCGATGGTTCATGCCTGTAATCCCAGCACTTTGGGGGGGCGAGGCAGGTGAATTGCCTGAAGCCAGGAGATCAAGACCAGCCTGACCAACATGGTGAAACCCCATCCTACTGAAAATACAAAAATTAGCCCATTGTGGTGGCACACACCTGTAATCCCAGCTACTCGGGAGGCTGGGGCATGAGAATTGCTTGAACCCAGGAAGTGGAGGTTGCAGTGAGCTGAGATCGCACCAGTGCACCCCAGCCTGGGCCACAGAGCAAGACTCTGTCTCAAAAGTAAATTAAAAAATAAAAGAAAGAAAGAAAGAGGTTCTTGTGCTTGCCTTGAAAGAAGGGAGCCCTTCAAAGAATGGAATTCTTCCCATGAAACAGCCCCATATTGCATTTACAGTAAATGACTAGGTTTCAGCATACCTGTCCAGTGGTGAATGGGCTGAAAGGAGTCATAGGCCATCTCCTGTTGACCCTGATCTTCCTCCATTAAAATCTATTCTTCAATCCACACCACGTGTGTAACAGGTTCGGGAATTTATTCCTGGGAGTCAATCCTGAAGGGATCTATCTAACACGACAAATCTTATATATATGCTTTTGTGAACATACAAATATATATCTGCAGTATAAATTTCGAGAAGTGAAATTCCTGGCACAAATGATATGTGCATTACAAGTTTGGATAAATAGAGCCAATTTCCTCTCCTAAGATAATATATCCATTTACACTCCCACTAAAAGTATGTGAGTATGTTTCTCCATATTCTTGACAATATTGAAAATTGTAGCACTTTTTAATCTTTGCTCATCTTACAGATGAAATAGTATTTCATTTTCATTTTAATTATTATTGCTTAATTATGAGCAAGGTTAAGCAACTTTTATCTTCCTATGTATTTATAAAGCAATAAACAGTATGCTCTTCTATGAGTGAATTCTTTAGTCTCATTTTTCAGGTCAACTGTCAGTCTTTTTCTTACCGATTTGCTAATGCTCTTCAGATAAGTTATTTTCTTAATAACTCTCTGGCTACTACATATGTTGCAGATATTATCCCTGATTTGTTTATCTTTTGACTTTTAAATGATTTTGTTCCTGAAGAAATGCTTTACATTCTTACATTGTCAAAGTTACCAATATTTTCCTTTATGATATTAAATATTATATTTTACATAGAAAGATCTTTCTTACAACAAGTTTATATGCTCTTTGCTTTCTAGTACCTTTATGGATTTATTTCCTCTATTTAAATTCATCTGGGATTTTTTTGTATGTGTGAATAGAGAGTAAGAAAGACTTTTTTTCCCCCCTGAAATGACTAGCCAACATATTTATTGATTATCTCTGATTTTGTTTGTTTGTTTGTTTGTTTTTGAGACAGAGTTTTGCTCTTGTCGCCCTGGCTGGACTGCAATGGTGTGATCTCAGCTCACTGCAACCTCCACCTCCTGGGTTCAAGTGATTCTCATGCCTCAGTTTCCGGAGTAGCTGGGATTACAGGTGCGTGCCACCACGCCTGGCTAGTTTTGTATTTTTAGTAGAGATGGGGTTTCACCACCTTGGCCAGGCTGATCTCGAACTCCTGATCTCAGGTAGTCCACCGCCTCAGCTTCCCAAAGTGCTGGAATTACAGGCATGAACCACCATGCCGGCTGAAAATCTCTGCTTTTTGCCCACTGATTTGAAGTGCCACTCATATCACACTTAAATCCTCATTTGCATATGGGACTTTTCCTGAATTCTTTAATCTGTTACAATTGTCCACATTTCTGAACAAGCCCTAAATTGTTACAAATAAGGTAGATTTTTAATGCATTTTAGTATTTGGTATTTGTTTTCCCCAGAGTTAATAATTGTCACTTTTTTCCTTCATTTCCTCAGTTGTTTTTTCTTGATGTCATTATCATTAACTCAGCTTCAAACACTTTGTTAGCTTATAAATCTCCTTGCAAGATTGATTATTTTCTCAATTTTATCTCCCTGAAAAAAATCTGGGCTTACCGTTCTCCGTAACAGGTGCACATTTTGTATCCCTTTGTCTTCCGTCCTGGTGTCCTGGGATTCCCTTAGCCTGTCTCCTGCGATGAGACTCCAGTTTCCTGAACATTCTATCTTCCTTGTTTTGTTTTGTTTACTATCATGTTTGGGTAAAGCACGCCCTTTAGTAGTTTCATAAGGAAGGGTGCATGGGAGGTAAATTTTCTCACATCTAAAAATGTCTTTATTTTGCTCTCATATTTGAAAAATGGCTGGACATGGTTTCTCCAGATTGAAAGTCATTTTACTGTAGGATTTTGAAGGCATTGCTGTTTTGCTTTCCAGCTTCCTGTTGAGAAGTCAGAAGCCGTTTTTTTGTCCCTGATCTTTTATATGGGTCCTTTGGCTTCCTCTCTAGAAATGTGGAAGATTTTTTTCTTCATCCACATTGTGAAATATAAATGATGACCCTTTTAATTTGGAAACTCATACTATCCATTTCTGGGCAATCTTCTTGAATTGTTTCTTTAATGGTTTCCTTCCTTTCATGTTCACTATTCTTTCTGGGACTCCTACTGTTTGGGTCTTGTTCCTCCTGAACGAGGCTACCAAGTTTCTTATCTTTTCGTTTCTATTTTCTGCCTCTTTGTATTTGAACTCTACATACTTAGAGATTTCCTCAACATCATCTTCCAAATTTTCTGTATATTAAAAATAATCTCTACTATCATGTCATTAATTTCCAAGGGCCCTCTCTCATTCTTTTCTCCGTGAATATTTTTTTCTTTGTAGCACTCTCTACTTAGTTTATGGATATAATATTGCAATTGCTTTTAATTTTTCTAAGGATATTGTGATAGTTAATTGGATGTGTCAACTTGACTGGGCCATAGGTACCCAGATATTTGGTTAAACATTATTCTGGGTTATCTGCGGGGGCGTTTCTGGATGAGATTAACATTTGAAACAGTAGACTGAGTAAAACAAATTACCTTCACCAATGTGAGCAGGACTGATTCAATCTGTGGCATTCAATTTGAATAGAACAAAAAGGCTGAGCAAGAGAGAATCTGCTTTTTCTACCTGATGGTCTCTGAGCTGGGACATTGGGCTTCTGTCTTTGGACGTGGACTGGAACTTACATCATCAGCTCTATTGGTTCTCAGGCTTTTAGACTGCAGATTTGGGGACTTCTCCACCTCCATAATTATGTGAGCCAATTCCTTATAATAATCTCCCCTTTATATATCTACATTTATTGATTTATTTTTATTTATTCCTATTAGCAGAATCAACCAGGTAAATTATCTATCTATCCATCTATCTATCTACCTATCTATCTATCCATCCATCCATCCATCTACCTTATTGTTCATTTCTCTGGAGAATCCTAATATTCATATTAATAATAATATTTGTTTTGCTTATTTTAGTTTTTCTCTCCTTGTGTAATGGCATAATTCATTTTCTCCAAGTTTCTTTTTTCTATCTGCACATTTAGTTTCTAGTGATTCATGTTAGAAGTTTTCCTCAGATGGCTCAGGTGATCCTTGGTAGTTTGCTCCTATTTAGGCTGACTGGAAGCTTTGACAGTGCAAGGAAGGATTTATAGTGTATTCTGGTTGGACGGTTTCATTGGAGGAACCCTTGAGATCTATACCTTTCTGTTTTTACTTGTCAACTGATCAGATTCCCCAGACGTGTCCTTTCCCATCCCTGTCTGGAATGGTGCAAGCCAGGCTGCCAATGTTCTAGGAGCAGAGGTGGAAGAAGGCAAGAGCTTTCTGCCTCTAGTGGTTGCACCTAATCCTGTTTTCTATGTAGTGTCCCTGCCCTCGAGAGTGCCTAGTATCCTCCAGATCAGACATCTCCCTCACCCTCATCCCTAGTTTACTCTTTTTCGAGAATAAACCACCAATCTTTTGCTGTGGGAAGACAGGGAGTTGGGTGGTTATCTAGGGCTCTAACTCCTTCTATTAATTAATTAATTTATGACAGAGTATTGCTCTATCACCCAGGCTGGAGTGCAGTGTCACAATCATAACTCACTATAATCTTGAACTCCTGGGCTCAAGCAATCCTTTCACCTCCGCCTCTCAAGTAGCTAGGACTATAGGTGTGTGCTATTTTTTTTGTAGACATGAGGTCTTGCTATGTTGCCCAGGCTGGTTTTGAATTACTAGCTTTAAGTGATCCTTCCACCTCTGCCTCCCAGGGTGTTGAGATTACAGGTGTGAGCCACTGTGCCAGACTTCTAATTGCTTCTTAAATGGTATTTCCATCAGTTCTCTTGTTTGATCTCTCTTTCATTTCCAAAGATAAGTGGTTCCATCCATTCCTGTGCCTTTTGGAAGATTCTGTAATGTAAATTGGCTTGATTTCTATCTTTCCCCACTTCCACCTTAGGATTCTGTTTTCTTAGGTCTGAGTCATTTACTTATGGTACAGCTATTCATTTGTATATTTATTTTGCAATTAGATACTGGAGTGCATTTGCTTACTCTCAAGTTTTCAAAGTACACAATACCACAATGTCTGCAAATAATGAAAATTTTCCTTCCCCTACTAACTTCTACACCTTAATATTTATTTTCCTTCTCAATTTGTATTGGCTTATACCATCAGTACAACGTGAAGTAGTTTTGACATGGCCATCCTTGTCTTTTTCCTGGATTTACTGGGATTCTTTTAGTATTTCACCATCAAGCATGCTGCTGGTTTGGATCTGATTGCATACATTTATTGTGTTAAGGAAATATCCTTCTTTTTCGTTAAAAGGTTTGTATCAGAAATGAATGTTGAATTTTTCTAAATACCTTTTGATCCCCTACAGATTTTTAAAATCCATATTCATGAGTGAAATTTGCCTGCAGTTTTCTATTCAATGCTGTATTTTTTAGGTTTTAGTATCAGTGTAATACTGCTTTTGTAAAAAAAAAAAAAACCCTAAAATCTTGCTTTCTCTCTTATACTTTTGAACAGTTTGACAGCATTGGAAGTATCTGGTGAGTAATTTAAAAAATTATAGTGTCCAGTACCTGAACAGATTGCCCCTCTACCCTCCTTCAAATCAAATCATAGTTTATAGGGTGATGCCTACTTGCAAGTCAGTTCCGCAAGCTGTGGTCTCAGCAACTACAGAGGTAATATTAAATGAAAGACGCAAAATTTACTTTCTAGGAGCTCCGGGGAGCCGGAAAGGAAGAGAAGGAAAAGGAGGAGGAGGAAGTTAATTGTGTTGTTTGGACAAGAATTTAGTTCAACAGACTATGTTTTCCTACGTCCAATCACAAGACAGGCCTGATAAAATAGGACAAAGTAAAAGGAATTTTTGCTACTCCTCTCTCCCAAGCTCTGAGACTTGGCCTCACAATTCTGTAGTCTCCCCAGGAGCCCTGTAGAAGCTTTCCCAGAGGAAATATGTGCGGCTGTCTCTGGGCCGGTGAAACAAGGTCTGAGCTTGCTGCTTGCTGACAAACAGCGAAGTGCTCTGTTGGTTTAGTGATTTGCTGATCCCCTTTCTTTGATGAAGGTGTTTGATTCATTGCATCAGCTCGATATGGCTAATTCAAGACCTGGCTTTTCACAGTTTATCTACTGCCTGGGGAAACACTGAGATGGAAGAATCTAGAAAAAGTTCAATATATAATGAATGAGAGACTTCTGATAATGTCTGCAAATGGAAGTTGCTGCTTCCCGAGGCTTGATTTCACCATCAGACAGCGGCCAAATGGGACGACTCTACCGTTCTCCAAGTGTACAGTGAAATGGGGAGGGTTTGGAGGTGTCTTCATATTTTAGATGGGCTTGGAGCTTAGGCCACCTCCCCCACTCCCTTATAACTGTCAGAATTGATGAGAGGGTCAGTATAGCTCAAGGGACCAAGAGCACAGACTCTGGATTAGACAGATTTAGTGTGGATCCCATTTCTGCTCTAATTAGCTCTATCAGTTGGTCAGATTAATGAACCTCCCCATGCCTCAGCTTATCTGGAAAATGAGGACAGTCATGAAACTTACCTCAGAAGGCTGATGTGAAGATGAAGTGAGATATTGGCTAAAAAGCTCCTGACAGGATGTCAGACCCATAAGTAAGGACCTGTAAGTGATTGTTATTGTTGTTGTTATTCTTATTCTATATGCCTTCTGAGACAGATACTTCTGTCACTAAATAAATGAATAAGGCTCCTGCTGATGGAGAGAGATTGGTAAAGGTCAGGCCTGTCTGGGAGTTCGATAGCAGCTGCGGAGTTGCCTAAACCAATTTACCCTGCAGTTAGCAGGAAGATGCTGATCCCTGACTTGCCTGTTCTTGCTTCCACATCTTCTGTCCTAGGGGAAGTGGTAGGAACTTCTTGGATGTGCAAATTCTGATCTCTGGAAGTAGACTAGGGTCTTTGTTCTGGTTGCGAATGGAGAGTGAACTCAAAGTCAGCAAATCTTGTTGTTACTTTTGATTGGTCCTCAACAGAGCAAAGTCCCCCTCGGGGGACTCACCTGCTCCCTGAACCATCGAACCTGCCCTGGGCATCATGCCACCTCTCAGTATCTTCTCCTGGACAACCCTGTGCTGCTCAACTGCTCTGCCCTCTGATGCTAGCCTCCAGCTGGGTTCTCTCTGTGACTGGAATAGCCTGGACTGGCTGTGGATAAAAAAGTTTGCCCCCTTCTTCTTCCTCATTTTGTCCTCTTTGCAATGTCTTTCCTCTCTCTTCCTAACCCAGGGACTCCCCCCAGTCTCCACTTTCTTCAGTTACCCTGTGTTTTCCCATCCTCTTCCATGCTTCTTCCCATTGCAATCAAAATTTAAATCCTTTATTCGTAAAGTTTAATAAATGAATCAAATTACTTAGAGCATGTGTTAAGCTCTTTTGCTTGTAATAAATGGCTTTCTTTGGTTTATCTCAAATAATTCTCTTCCCCCAGTGGGAAGGTGGGCTGCATAATTATTGTGAAGAACCCACATGGTAACTGTGGGAATCAGGGCACTGTCAGCACCCAGAGCGGCTGCCCGGCTGGGCCTCTTGCAGCTACAGCACAGCTGGGGAACCAGAAGTGGGGCCCAGGATGCAGAGCTCTGGGGACAGTAACTTGTCCCCCTTTCAGCAGGAGATTATCTACTTTTTGGCATGACCGTGACACAGCCTCCTTCTGCCTCTGCTTCTCACACTTTTGTCACTACCAGCTCACCTCTAACTCTTCTTTTCTCTGCCTCATGGCTTCTGTTTTCTCCAAGCTTCTACTTGTCAAGAGTTCTGGTTCTCAGTGGCTTCTATTACCTCATGGCACTGCCTCTTCTTTGCAGTGGAGCCTCTCATGGGCTGCTGGCTGGACCACTCATTGGCTGACCCTGCATTGGTTTTCCACTCCTGATCCATTCACCAGTGGACACAGAAGACACATGGCTCTGGGCTGGGCGTGGTGGCTTACACCTCTAATCCCAGCACTTTGGGAGGACAAGGTGGGTGGATCACCTGAGGCCAGGAGTTCAAGGCCAGCCTGGCCAACATGGTAAAACCCTGTCTCTACTAAAAATACAAAAAATTAGCCAGGTATGGTGACTTGTGCCTGTAGTCCCAGCTACTCGGGAGGCTGAAGCAGAAGAATCGCATGAACTGGGAGGTGGAGGTTGCAGTGAGCTGAGATTGCACCACTTCATTCCAACCTGGGTGACAAGAGTGAAACTGTCTGAAAAAAAAAAAGACAGGTGGCTCTGGACTTGCTTCTCAGCACAGGGACTGTTGGTGTGTCCAGCACTCTGAGCTTGACTTTATCCAAGAAACACCGTGATCTTTCTACAAAGAGTTTCAATGATTCCTAAGCTAGATGACTGGCAGAACCTCATGGGTAAATTGTTTAAAATTCAGATTTCTGGAAGCCACTTATCTATAAAATGATTACAGTGATAACACCTACCTTACAGGAGTGGTGTGGTTGATTTCTTTCTCTTCCCCTCCCCAAAATTCTTTGTGCTATGTGTGTAGTGACAAATGTTTGGAAATATAAGTTCCCCCAAATGGGAACTTAATAGTTCAGTGGTTCTCAAGGTCTGCGAAGAGGAGAGAGGGACAGTGCATCAGAATTACCCAGGGAGTGCCATATACTTGACCTCTGCAACCAGAATGGGGGGGGGGGGGTGCTAAACTTCTGAGACTCTATGCCAGCTGCAAATCCTATCTCTACATCACTGCACTAAGTAACTTACAGTATGTCTTTAAAATAGAATCTCATGTAGCCAATCAAACTGGTTTTGCTGAAGTCCATTTTGTTTAACATGCAAAGAAGGTCATGATGGATCATTGAATTAAAAAAGCAGGTTGTAGAACAGTACTATGATTGGATCTAATTTTTAGGGGGAAAAAGGTATGTACATCTATGCATAGCTAAGGGCCTGGAATAGTAAAAGTATGGTTGGCAGACCTGGTACCCCAGCATCACCGGGGAGCTTGATAGAAATGTAGAATCTGGATCCCCCACTCCAGACCACTGACTAAGAATCTGCATTTTGACAAGATCTCCACATTATGGGTGTGGACATTAAAGTGTGAGGCTCATTGCTCTAGAAAACTGGTTCCTGTCTTGGGTGCTCATTAGAATTCACCTGGTAAGCATGGGAAAAAAAAAATCCCCCTGCCCAGGTGGTACCCAGACCAATTAAATCCTAGTCTCTGTGGGTAGAGCCTGGCGTCATATAGCTTTAAACTCCCAGATGATCTTGATGAGCAGCCAGGATGAAAACAGCTGCTGTGAGGCTATATCCCAGGTGTTAGACTGATTGTCCTGCAGATGGTGAGAATCTGGTGGTTCTTCTTTCTGCTTTTTTATATTTCCTGATTTTTGTCTAAGAAGAACATACAGATTTTGTAATGATAAAGAAATAATTTTTTTTTTTTTTTTTTTTTTTTTTTTGAGACAGAGTCTTGCTCTGTCGCCAGGCTGGAGTGAAGTGGTGCAATCTTGGCTGACTGCAATCTCTGCCTCCTGGGTTCAAGTAATTCCCCCTGCCTCAGCTTCCTGAGTAGCTGGGACTACAGGCGCGCACCACCATGCCTGGCTAATTTTTTGCATTTTAGTAGAGATGGGGATTCACCAGGTTGGCCAGGATGGTCTGGATCTCCTGACCTTGTGATCCACTCACCTCAGCCTCCCAAAGAGCTGGGATTACAGGCATGAGCCACCACGCCTGACCGGAAATAATTTGTAACTTAAAAACCCTAAATTAATGCAAGGCTCATCTAAGGCTTAGACAGAAGCCTTGAAATGAGGAAGATGTTTTAGAAGAAGATTCACAATGGAAAGAAAGGGAGGTTGGACATGGTGGCTCACACCTGTAGTCTCAGCTCTTTGGGAGGCCAAGTTGGGCTGATTTCTTGAGGCCAGGAGTTCGAGACCAGCCTGGGCAACATGGCGAAACCTCCTCTCTACAAAAATTAGCCAGGTGTGGTAGCACGTGCCTGTAGTCCCAGCTACTCATGGGGCGGAGGTGGGAGAATCACTTGAGCCTGGGAGGCAGAGGCTGCAGGGAGTTGAGATCGCGCCGCTGGACTCTAGCTTGGGCAAGAGAGCCAGACCCTGTCTCAAAAAAAAAAAAAAAAAAAAAAGGTGGGGTGGGGGCGGGAGAGGCAACATGGGCTAGAAAGGTTGAAATTAGGAGTCACTCCTCACTCCACCTAACACCTGACCTGGTACATCTCTTCCCCTTAAGACAGAAGGAACTAAACATTGCTAGAGCGTACTAATCACCCAGCATTGTAATAGGTGTTTCTTTTCTTCCTTTTTTTTTTTTCCTCTTTTGAGACGTAGTCTTGTCACCCAGGCTGGAGTGTAGTGGCTCAATCTCGGCTCATTGCAACCTCTGCCTCCTGGGTTCAAGCAATTCTCTAGCTTCAGTCTCCTTAGTAGCTGAGACTACAGGTGCCCACCACCATGCCCGGCTAATTTTTGTATTTTTAGTAGAGACAGGGTTTCACCATGTTGGCCAGACTGGTCTTGAACTCCTGACCTCAAGTGATCCGCCCGCCTTGGCCTTTCAAAGTGCTGGGATTACAGCGTGAGCCACCGTGCCTGGCCTGTAATAGGTGTTTCATGGATCCATATGAACTGTGAGTGTAAAATACACACCAGATATCAAAAAGACTTACTATAAAATAGCTCATGATGTTTCATATTGAATACACATTGAAAGGTATTGTTTTGGATATATTTGAGTTAAATATATTGTTAAAATTTATTCCACCCATCTCTTTACCTTTTTAAATTAGACTCCTAGAAAATTTAAAATTACCTGTGTAGCTCACATTTGTGGTTCATACTTTATTTCCAGTTGGTCAGTGGCAACTAGAATAGCAGACCCATGGGGATTACTTAGGTTGGTTTTTCATTCTTTTTGGCTCCCCTCCTAAGAACAGAGAAAGAGGTGAGAGAGGAATTAACTTCTCCCGAGATTGTCTGATTGAGGATTGGATGGAAAACAGGTTAAAATGCATTTGAGGACATCTCTGCTCATTTTCTTTCCTTTAAAGTTTATTTTACTTTTTTAACTTTTTTTTTTTTTTTTTTTTTTGAGATCAGGTAAGTAGATTGCCTAATTTTTGTATTTTTTTGTAAAGATGGGGTTTCGCCATTTGCCATGTTGCCCAGGCTGGTCTCAAACTCCTGGCCCCAGGTGATTCACCTGCCTCGGCCCCCCCCTCCTCGCAAAGTGCTGGGATTACAGGGGTGAGCCACTGAGCCCAGCTGATGACGATTTTCGTTAACCTAGTGGTTCTCAGCCTCAGCTGACCATTTGCATCTCCTGGGGAGCTTTTAAAAATCTGATGCTCAGGGACACTACTGTCCAATTAAATCAGAATCTCTGGAGAATCTGTTTTTCAGAACACTGAGGCTCAGGCAAGATTGAGAACCACTGCTTTAGCCAGATTTGTAATCCTTCCCTGGGAACAAACTATAGGTATCTGGAAAAGTAAGTTAGCAACCTTTAGAAAGCAATAGCCTGTGAGGATTTTGAAGGATATTACTTGGGTCATTATAGGTGTTTCTCAAAAAAACTTGATACTTTATTTCCCTTTTGTGAATTAACCCTGGAAGAACAAGGTCAGGTCTCTTAACACGGTTAGAGACCTAATCTTGTAAGTTCATCCTCTTGGCCACTAGGGGGACGGGATAAAACACTTGTGGAAGGACAGGCCTGTGTCCCTGGAGAAATTGCCTGCAGTGGAGGTAAGTTGGCACCGTCCCCCGTCATCTTAGTGTACAAAAGACCAGCACGTATTCCTACTTTTTAAGTTTTATATGAGTCAAATCCTATAAGCTCCCCCAAAGGACCTGACTTGGCCCCCTAGGAATGAAAATTAATATAATCCCTCTGGAGAAAGCAATGTAATTACAGAAAATATTTATTGAGCGCTCATTCTAGGTCAGACATTGTGCTAAATGCTTCATGAACAATATCTTATTTAATTCCTTACAAAAATCCTATGCAGCAGGTACAATGATCTGTCTTTTCAGATGAAAAACAAGTACAGCAGCCAGGCACGGTAGCTTATGACTATAATCCCAGCATTTTGGGAGGCCAAGTTGAGAGAATTGCTTGAGGCCAGGAGTTCGAGACCAGCCTGGCCAACAAAGAGAGACCCTCCCCCTCTACAGAAAATACAAAAATTTAGCTGGCGTGGTGGTGCATGCCTGTAGTCCCAGCTACTCAGGAGGTTGAGGTAGGAGGATTGCTTGAGCCCAGGAGATCAAGGCTGTA
Organism: Ateles fusciceps; assembly: GCA_036589455.1. Taxonomy (NCBI): domain Eukaryota; kingdom Metazoa; phylum Chordata; class Mammalia; order Primates; family Atelidae; genus Ateles; species Ateles fusciceps. The sequence goes on from JAZHEH010002241.1 coordinate 4,911,280, forward strand.
GTGAGCCGTGATTGTGCCACTGCACTCCAGCCTGGATGACAGATGGAGACCCTGTCTCAAACAAAACAAAACAAAACAAAACAATAGCAACAAAACCAAACAAGGGATGGAAGGATATAAGATACCCATGGCTACAGAGCTGGATAATAAAGCATTTGAACCTTGGCAATTTGTCCCCTAGAACCTCTCTCTTACCCTCTAAATATGCTTAGACTTTGACCCAAGGCTTATAGTTCTTGGACATGACTCAAGGAAATGATCAGACAACTGCATAATTCAGAACAAAACTGGATAGAAAAACCTCTGTTCTTGTAGGAGACTAGTCAAATAAATTATTATGGAGCCATAAAATGAAATAATATGCAACAGCTAAGAGTGCTGATATAGTTTTTTATTTAAGTGGAAAAATCTTCATGAAGTATTAAGTTAAAAAAGCAAGTTAGAAAACATGTTCAGCATGATATCCAGAAATCAAAAGTTGGCAGATATGTGTAGGTGGGAAGGAACACTAAAACATTAACAGTGGCTATATTTAAGTGGAATCTCAGAAATTTTAACCTTCATCTTTAAATTTTTCTTTATATGCTAATTTTTCCATAAACTATCTTTTGGGCAGTGATTTTTTTAAAAGCAACGCAAACTAAGATATTTCAGGATATGAAAGAACAATGCCTGATTAAAGGAAGTGGAAGGAGTAAATGGGAACTCGTTCTTGAGATTGTCCTGGGCACTAAATTTAGCTCTAAAATGCTGCCAACCAAAGGAAAGAGATAAACATATTGGTTGCACAATTTTCACAAAATTTTATGTAGTGTTTTAGGAAAGGGCCTCTTAGGTGGTTTTCCTCATTTCTAATTGTTCACTCTTGTGAATTTCAGAGTGTGGGGCCCTAGACAGATGTCCCACACATGTCCCAATTCTGTGTTACCAAGTGCATTTCACTTGATTGAACCTATGTTTAACACTAGAGAGAGTGCCAGGTTGGGGGCTGAGTGCTAAACCATCTCTTCCTGCAACAGCACTCTGATTCCTACCCTCCTGCTCATCCTCCATCTTGAATCCCATCCCACACAAATCTTTCTGTTGCTTAAGTCTAGTTCAGGCACCTCCACTAGAGTCATCAGTTCAAACCAACCTTCCCCTTTGGTGAGCCTGTTGCAACACGCATCCTCACAGAACAATTCGGTATGAACACATTCTCGCATTTCATAAGCAATGTTTCTACTATTAGACTGGAAACACCTCATGAACACAAACCTGTTCTCTCCTATGTATAGAACCCTAAAATCAGCATTTTAGAGTTTGAAGGGGGAGACCTGACAGCTAGGGTGATCAATGCATCCTGCTTTGCCCTGGACTTTCCCAGTTTTAGCTAAAGGTTCCACATCCAGAAAAGCCTCTTAGTCCCGGCAAGATGGCAGGACGCTAAGTGACACGTGAGCACATATTGCTTCCATAGAATAGGAGGCAGTTATAGAAGAATACTAAGCAGTTGATGTTGTAGAAGAATATTTAACGACATGAAAAATATTTCTGACAATGTATATTGGTAAGTTAAAAAGTGTATTACTAAGCAGTATTCATAGTATGATCCTATGTTTGTTTATACACACACACACACACAGCATGAATTGTGCATTGCAAATGATCTGTTTCTTTATTACTTTTCTTATGCATTTCTACAGTACACATTTACTGATTTTCTAATAATAAAAATTAACAATTACTCTAGTCTGGACCACATGACAAAACCCTGTCTCTACAACAAATACAAAAATTAGCAGGGCATGATGGCAGGGGCCTGTGGTCCCAGCTACTCGGGAAGCTGAGGGGGGGAGGATCGCTTGAGCCCAGAGGTAGAAGCTGCAGTGAGCACAATTGTATCACTGCATTCTGGCCTGGGTGATGGAGTGAGATCTTGTCTCAAAATGAACAAAAAGAAATAACAATTACTATTAATTGCTATTAAGGAGAACTTTCCAGATCTTGGTCAATGATTTTTTGAGGCTATAGAATTACAGGGATGTTTGTGTCCTATGATATTTACTTCTGTAATGCTTGAATTTTTTTTATTGTACCTGATCAATTTTATAGTCAAAGGGAAACAATTTTTAAAAGAAAGAAAAAATGAATTAAGGAACAGAGAAATTCATATTCTTTAATCCAACTATTTCATTTTTAGAAAATTTCCTAACCGTGAATATGAGCAAATATTTATACAGTGATTTCTCACCACAGAAGCATTTATAATAGAAAAACAAGCAAACAAAACAATGTTTGTGATAACAGGCTTTTAAATACCATCGAAATGTCTAGCCATAAGAGAGCTGGAAAAGGGAATTATAACAGGACCGTTAGATGGATCCACAGTGGCATACTGAAGTGAGCATGATTCCAGCCTGCCTGGGTTCAAATCTCAGTTCTGCCACTTACTAACTGTGTGACCTTGTACAAGTTACTTAACCTCTCTGATTTTCAATTTCCTTGTAGTAAAATGGGATAATAGTACCTATATAATAAGATGATTATGAGGATTTTTTTTTTATCATTCAGAGTTTAGACAGGAAACAGAAGACATTCTCAAACTGGGTAATTTGAGGAGAATCTAATAAAGAAACTCTACTGAAGTGACAGCAAGGTGTCCTAGGGACCAATTGAGTAGTTATTGGAACCTGGAGAGAGAGAGAGATGTGGAGAGGTGTGGGAGAAGAGAAGCTGTAGTTTTGACGAAGGAGCAGCCCTGTGACTGCTTGACCTTGACCTTACCGTTTAGTAAGGTAAGGTCATACATACCTTGACCTTACCGTTTAGTCTCCTGAGATACCTGTAATTACACTCCCTGGCTGCAATAATGTTATGTGCAAACAGCCCATAAACCTCAGTGACTACAAACTACAAACATTTGTTTTTCTTACTTCTGGGTTGCCTGGGCCTGCTCTGCTTCAGACTTTGGGTCAGATTCAGGTCTGCTTCATGGGCCTCTCATTTTGGAGAGAGTGGCCAGAGGCCAACCTAAGGAAACTCCATTTCAGTCCTCTGCTCAGCTGTCTACAAACATCCCATTGGCCAAAGTGTGTCATGTGACTGAGATGAAAATAAATGAAATAGACATTTATATTCCATATACTTACATAGAAAATCCTAACACAGGGAGAGGAGAGTAAAGTTGGGAATGATAATCCAACTTACTACAGCTTTCATTGGCCAAACCGGAGGAAGAGAGAGGTCACAGGGCCTGTTGATATAGTCTATTCAGATCAGCCTCCCAGGACACAGAGCAGGGTGGGAGGGGATAGAGGCATCTGGAGGGGCAAACAAAGATATCTCTGCAGGATTACATGAGTTAATTATTATTATTATTTTAGAGACAAGGTCTCACTCTATAGCCCAGGTTGGAGTGCAGTGGCATGAGCATGGCTCACTGCAGCCTCAATTTCCTGGGCTCAAACGATCCTCCCACCTCAACCTCTCACGTAGTTGGGCTACAGGCATATGCCACCATGCCTGACCAATGTTGGTATTTTTTGTAGAGATGGGGTTTCACCATGCTGCCCAGGCTGGTCTTGAACTCCTGGGCTCAAGCAATCCATTCACCTCAGCCTCCCAAAGTGCTGGGATTAGAGGGGTGAGCCACTGTGCCTGGATGAGTTAATATTTTTAATAAGCTTAAAATAGTGGCTCACACAAAAATACCATATAAGTGTTTGTTAGAGGAAACAATAGGCTAGGAGCAGTGGCTTATGCCTCTAATCCCAGCATGTTGGGAGGCCAAGGTGGGTGGATCATTTGAAGCCAGGAATTTGAGACTAGCTAGCCAACAGAGTTAAACCTTGTCTCTACAAATAAATGCAAAAACTAGCCAGGCATGGTGGCACACACCTGTAGGCCCAGCTACTCAGGAGGCTGAGGCATGAGAATCACTTGAACCGGGGAGGCAGAGGTTGCAGTCAGCTGAGATGGCGCCACTGCACTGCAGCCTGGGTAACAGAGTGAAACTCTGTCTCAAAACAAAACAAAACAAAACAAAACAATAAAACATGGTGCCATTGAGAATGACATTTTTAAGAATATTTAAGTATTTAAAATATTTATAATGAATTCTAAGTAAAAGAGATTATAAAGCAGGTACACATTATAATATCATTTAAACATACTACATACTAGAAGAAGGACTAGATTTAGCAAAACATTAATATGGTTGTTGAGAGTAGAATCATGGAGAATTTTTATTTCTGTGCTCTGTGTTCAGAATAAGGTTGCCACGTACGGCCTCATAGGTTGTGCACTGCACAACTCCAGGAGGCCCCCTTTGTTCTTCTTCATACTTCCAACTTGCATCACCTCCTTTATTGCCCACGCCTTCTAGAATACACATGTATTAATCTTGTGTCATCAAAAAGGTAAATACAGTTTAAAAAAATTGCAACCTTGCCTTTTCTTCCTAACATATTTCAAAGACAAATGAAGTTGACCTAGTTTGTGATTTTTATTAGAGCTGGAGAGAATTACCTCTGGACTCTAAAACGATTGTTATAAAGGTAAACTCACCAACTCTTGGGACAATCAAGGAGTGTAGTCATGACTGCAGAACTGAACGGTATTGCTTCATGTGTGTAGGATAAGTAAAGAAAACATATTTGGCCTGAGCAAGGTATTCACATTTTTTAAAACCCCGAAATTTATTTTATCTACTAAAAAAATTCAGAATTGCTGAATCAGAAATGATAAATATAAGAATGAAATGCTGATATTAAATTCACAATGAAGAAGATTTAAAATGATTTAAGTAAAGAGATTAAAGTAAAATGATTCTCCCCTCATGCACAGGGCAAAAGGAGCCTGGTTCTTAATGGCATTCTAGACCAACCCCCGACTTCTTGCTTCTATATTTCTTAGATATAAGATAATAAATATCGGTACTGCTTAGGCCACTGTAATCCAGCACTCTGTTCACTGCAGCCAAAGCATTATATATGAAGCACTGAAGCCCTCCATTCCCTAGATAGAGTCAAACACTTCCTCTTCTGTGTGCTCACAACCCATTGCACCTCTATTCTAGAATTCAGCATGTAGTGTGATGTGGTTTGGCTCTGTGTCACCCAACCAGATCACATCTCAAATTGTAATCCTCACACGTTAAGGGAGGCAGGTGATTGGATCATGGGGGCAGTTTCCCCCATGATGCTCTCGTGATAGTGAGTGAGTGCTCATGAGATCCGATGGTTTTATAAGGCAGTTTTCCCGCTCTTGCCCACTCTCTCTCCTGCCGCCTTGTGAAGAAGGTGCTTTGCTTCCCCTTCCACCATGATTGTAAGTTTCCTGAGGCCTCTCCAGCCATGCAGAACTGTGAGTCAATTAAACCTTTTTCCTTTTAAATGACCCAGTCGTGGGTAGTATCTTTATAGCAGTGTGAGAATGGACTAATGCATAGTGTAATAGTTGTTTACATGACTTGTTTGTGAGATCATCCAAAAAATTCGTAGATTATCTTTTATGTCTGTAACCTCAGTACCCTTCTTGGTATCTGACACAGAAATACTTGTGCAATTGATGTCAAGAATTTATGTATTCACTGTTGTGGGAGATATGGAGGGTGATCTCTCTTGAGAGTGTAGAGAAGTGGGGGTGCAGCCCATGTGCATGCACAGATGAGTAGTTCCACACCCTGGGCGAAGCTGTCGGTAAAGGTTGAGCCAGAAACACCCTGGGAAGCCTGGCGTAGTGGTGCATGCCTCTAGTCCCAGCTACTCAGCAGACTGAGGTGGGATGATTCCTTGAGTCCAGGAGTTTGAGACCAGTGGGCAACATAGTGAGATCCCATCTTTTTAAAAAAAGAAAAAGGAAAAAGAATACCCTAGGGAGTTCTCCTCACAAGCCTGGAGCCTCTGGCAGGACACTCCAGAAAACTGGTAGACGGAACCAAAAGCGACTCTAGATGCAGGGTGGGGCAGCATAGAGGAGTATGCCTCTTCCTCCATTTGGAGTCTTAGGATTCTTTTTAGAAATTATTTTTATTGGCCGGGCACGGTGGCTCAAGTCTGTAATCCCAGCACTTTGGGAGGCCGAGGCGGGTGGATCATGAGGTCAGGAGTTCGAGACCAGCCTGGCCAATATGGTGACACCCTGTCTCTACTAAAAATACAAAAATTAGCCGGGCGTGGTGGCATGAGCCTGTAGTCCCAGCTACTCGGGAGGCTGAGGCAGGAGAATCGCTTGCACCCGGGAGGTGGAGGTTGCAGTGAACTGAGATCGCGCCACTGCACTCTAGCCTGGCAACAGAGTGAGACTCTGACTCAAAAAAAAAAAAAAGAAATTATTTTTATTTTACATTTTTGGAGACTAAAATATTGGCTTCATTATAAAGCTAGATTAAGGTATGTGGTATGATTGTCGAGTGGGCTTGCCATTACTCTTCTGTTTTGCGCTTACCTTCCAAAATGCCATCTTCCACCCTGCTGGAGGAGAGCCTATCCTGCTTGGCTTAACACGTGGCTGGGGGTCAGATCAGGATACACCTGTACTCCACAGATCAGGCTGCCAATTGCAATGGCTGGATGGAGTGAAAGTGAATTCAGAAAGCCAGTCCTGTCTGGGACACAGGGGTTGGGGGATGGGAGGTGGAAAGGAAGGGGGAGTGGGAGACAGGGATTTGGGCACATGTACAAAGACATGAACTTCTACACCAGGTAATCTGCTTTTTGTTTGTTTTGTTTTGTTTTCGAGATGGGGTCTCACTTCGTCACCCAGGCTGGAATGAAGTGGCACAATCTTGACTCACTTCAACTCTGCCTCCCAGGCTCAAGTGATCCTCTGATCTCAGCCTCCCGATAAGCCGGAACTATAGGTGTGCACCACCACATTCAGCTATTTTTTTTTTTTTTGTTTTGTATTTTTGGTAAAGATGGGATTTCACCATGTTACCCAGGCTGGTCTTGAGCTCCTGAGCTCAAGTAATCTGCTCACCTTGGCCTCCCAAAGTGCAGGTATTACAGGTGTGAGCCACTGCACCTGGCCTACACTGAAGTCTTTATGATCCTTCTCACTTTTCTCTCCTGGTTTAGATCATTGAGAGGTCAGAGTTTTAAAATATGCCCCCTCCTCCCGCAATTTTGGTTTGGCTTTTTCTTTCTTACAGTAAAAAGAATGCAGCTTTTGAACTAGCTGAGGAATGTGGGCTGCAAAACATGGACTGTTTCATTTTGATATCATCATATTTTGATACTTTCTACACAAAGTTCCAATACGACAGTTGAAATTATGGCAGAAATATGCAGAATTTTCGAGGTTGAAATTTGGGGCCTCAGGTTATAGTAAAAGGGGCGAGTCTAGAGTGCTATTTTCAGAGTTCAGATGTTTCACTGGGCCAAGTCTGATAAACTAAATTGATAAAGTGTTAATGGCAGAGAATAAGTGTACATGTAAGATCAAACAAACCTTTTGCTTTTTTTTTTTTTTTTTTTTTTTTTGGTAGAGATGGGGTCTCACTCTGTTGCCTAGGCTAGAGAGTAGTGGCTATTCACAGGTGCAATCACAGAGCACTATAGCTTTGAACTCCTGGATTCACATGATCCTCCCACCTCAACCTCCTGAGTAGCTGGGACTACAGACATGCACCATTGCACCTGGCTTCATTTACTTTTAAGCACCTGCTTTCAATGACTTGCCTCAAAGGAGGTTGTCCTGGAGGTATCTTGAGCCATATGGCAGGTTTTTTCAGAGAGGGGGCTTTATTTAGCACCCCTTGATCATGGCATAAAGGATGCTCCTATTTTATACCCCTAACCCTCCCCACAAGACTGGTGATTGGAAGAAACATAGTGGGAAAGTGGGGGGAACTTTCCAGATCTTATTCAGAAGAAGCAAAACACAGGTGGCCCCAGGGCAGGGACACTTCCAGCCCCACCCCATCACGATGCACTTCACCAGCCCAGGCAGAATCAGGAAGTGAGTGAGTGAGAACATAGAGCTCTGTCAATATCATCAGGGCCCCATGTCTGGGTTCTGTAGAGTAAATTGACCTGATTGAGTTCCATTCAACCAGTCTAGGACTTCAGCCTCTTCTGTCAGCCTCCTCAGCCTAATATAGCCCTGGGCCCAAAGAGCACATGGTCCACCTGCCCAGTGTCCCACTCCACAGCCACCATCCCTACATTGCTAATCCTGCCCAGCCATCAAGCAAATGAATCTCCTGAGGGCTCTCAGGGGACTGAGTGAGAGTGTGGATGACTCAGTGTGACTCCTTCCCACTAGTAGAGAAACAGCTCAAAGCAAATAGTTTGTGACGGTAAGTTAGTAATGTCAGCCTCATTATGGAATATTTTGTGGCAAGTACAGCAGTGAATAGCATTTGCAAACCGTTAAGGCTAATTTTTGTGTGCCATGAAAGAAAGGGGAAGTTGGAATCAATAGACTGAGCCTCCAGTGATTTATATCTGAGTTTAGACTTGTGTATTTCATTCACTTCTGCAACATTTCTTCTAGTCTATCTGCCTTTGGGGATCTGGTTGAAAGAAGAGTGAGACATTGTTTGGACATATCTTCTCTTTAGTGTGTTTAATCCCATAATGTAAAAGAGAATTAGGTAAGAGGTTTAAGAGATTAAACAAGATTCCTCACTGAATTATTAAAAATTAAGCTCTGGGTTGAAAGAAGCCAAGAGGAGCTGTGTACAACAGTCTTCAGCGCTCCAAGGGACACAAAAATTCCTTACTGAGGCACAATAGATGGTTTCCATTAGTTTCTTGGTAAAATCAATAACGAATAACAATAATGTGCCCAAAAGTTATCCTTAATTTTTTTTTCTTTTTGAGACAGTGTCTTGCCGTCACATAGGCTGGAGTGCAGTGGCACAATCATGGCTCACTGCAGCCTCGATCTTCCAGGCTCAAGCGATCCTCCCACCTCAGCTTCCTGAGTATCTGGGACTACAGGCATGAGCCAACATGCCCAGCTAATTTTTTTCTTTTCTTTTTGTTGTTGTTGTTACTGTTTCTGGTAGAGATAGGGTTTCACTGTCTTGAACTCCTGGGCTCTAGGGATCCTCACACCTTGGCCTCCCAAAGTGTTGAGATTACAGGCGTGAGCCACTGTGTCCTGTCTCTAATTTTTTTTTTTTTTAAATCCACAAAGAGACTTTACTAAACCACCAATGGAAGGGTATAGACTTACAAGAGTTACTCTAGTCCTGGGATAGGTTAACCTGGTATTTCTCCACATCTGCCGTAGGACCAGGTCTTCCTACTCAGTGGTGACAGAGTTTCTAACTACTACACAAATGATTACAGGGTTTATAAGTCCCCAGGCTTAAGTGAGGTACCAAAATTTAGAAGGAAAATTCCCATCTGCCTTTTTAATAACAAACTTGGCCTCCAGGGTCAGCTTCTCAATCTATTCATGCCTTCCAGTCTTTACGTAGGAGAACAGATAGTGAAGACCCAGGGAAAATTATGGGGAAAAAAATTAGTTTTCCTCAGAGAACTTTTCAAAAACTGAAAACGTTTAGATTATAGAAAGATGAGTAAAATGTTTAAGATAAGATTGTCATATGTGGCCTATTCAGTTTTATTTCTCCCAAGATGTTTTCTAAAACCACAAGACAAGGAAAGTTTCTGTGAAGCCAGCTCGGTCTCAGAAGATTACATATCCAGGCTTCAGAGATAGGCTGAGACACTCAAAATGCAAAAAGCATATTTGCTTTCAGCACTGTGATGATTTGTGTGTAGGTTTCCTACTATGGTGTTTGGTCTAGAGCCGGGGTCCTCCCTCAGAGGGACCATGGTTGGGCAACTGGAGAGTTTGCAAACAGCATGAACGTGTAGCAAATTTCCATAATATGTACATGGGTTGGGGGAGTGTGGAAGATCCAAAGCTCTCATTAGATTCTTTGGAATCCATGATTCCAAAAATAAAGACCCTTGTGATGGCAGTGGCTGCTGCCATCATGCCAGCTGTAGCCAGGAGATGCAGCTGGGGCTGCACACTCCATGGAGCTGGTGGGTGTCTGGCCCCTTCTGAGTTGGGGTGGGAACTCCCTGGATGCCACTGTACTTGCCCAAACATCAGCTGAAGACTCAGGCCTCCTGCTCTACGGAGCAGGCAGGAGCCCCACCCTCCTGGGTTGGAATAGAGCCACCCAAACTGCGGCTGTAGAGCTTACCTGTGCTCTAGGAGTGGCCAGGGAATAGACAGGATCTGCCTTCCTGGGTGCAGCTGCAGCTGCAAGACGTGGGCCTCCCACTCCACAGAGCAGGCAGGAGCTGGGGACTAGCAGAAGTCCTGCCCCATCTGAGTTGGTGGGACTGGAGCTCCCGGGGTGCAGCTGCAGCCACCCTCCCAGGTGCAGGAAGGACCCCTGCGTCTCTGTAGCCTGCACACTCAGGGGCCAGAAGGCACCCCCATCCACCTGCCTGCAGGGTCAGGGGTGTCTGCTTCCACTGTCTGGCCCCTCTCCTCTCCCTGCACCTGCTCTGATCTTGGAGCAAGGTTGTGGGCCAGGGGCCATGGATGGCAGCATGAGGACTGGGCAGAAGGGGGCAGGTCCCTAGTAAGGCCCACTTCAGGCCAGGGAGGGCCTGAAGGCTGGGAGTGGGCTGCCAGTCCCACCGATGGGAGTGGGGACTAGTGCTGCCTCTTCTAGGCCCACCCATGAACCAATGGGCTGGCACTTCCTCCTCTCTGAGGTCCATAAAAGTCCTGGTCTCAGCCAGAGCAGGGCAGAGGATGACCAGAGGAAGATGTCAGAGTGACCACAGGACGACCAGCTGCAGAGAGGAGTATCTTCTCTGCTAATAGCTGGAGACAATGGGATGACCAGCCGTGGAGAGGAGCTGTCTTTTCTGCTGATAGCTGGAGATGACGGAACAACCAGTTGCAGGGAGAAGTTACCCTCTCTGCGGAGAGCTACAGAATCAGCCTGCTGGCAGAGAGGAGCTATCTTCTCCAGGGCCTCCTCTCTGCTGAGAACTGAACACTTGATGGATGACCTGCCTACAGAGAGGTGCTACCCACTGTGGTCTCCTCTGAGCTGTTGTAACATTCAATAAAGTTCATCTTCGTCCTGTTCACATTCACTGATCTGTGTACCTCAATCTTCCTGGACACAGGACAAGAACTCAGGCAAAGGCGCTGCAGCCACAGAGGTTTCTGGACAGAAAATCAACACCCCAGAGATCCTGTAACACTTGGTTCCATGGCTGAAGTGTTTGCCCTCTGAGTTTAGCTGCAGAACACACACCTTAAATATAGGTAATATTATTACAACTGGCTGAGAGAGTTTAAGTAACTTGTCCATGGTCATACAGCTGATAAGTGGTTGTCCTAGTCAGTTTGGGCTGCTGTAACAAATTACCATAGACTGGATGCTTCAACAACAGAAATTTATTTCTCACAGTTCTGGAGGCTAGAAGTCTGAGATCAGAGGGCCAGGATGGTTGGATGCTGGTGAGGGCCTCTTCCAGGTTCCAGACTGCCATCTTCTCCTTGTATTCTCCCATAGCAGAAGGAAGGCTAGAGAGCTCTCTGAGGTCTCTTTATAAGGGCACTAATCCCACTCATGAAGGCTCCACCCTCATGACTCCCCCAAGACCTCACCCTCTAATACCATCACATTGGGGTTAAGATAGCAACATAGGAAATTTTGGGGAACATAAACATTCAGTTCATAACTGAATGGTGAAGCCAGGTTTACAAACCCAGATCTGTCTGACTTCAGAACCTGAGCATCTGATTTGTGGGTAATGCTTTATCTGTACTGAACACATTTAAAATAATTAGATCTGGAATTTGTTAGGGCTTTTCCAACTTTCCCAGATCCTAACTGCAGCATCCCTGACAGGTAACCCAGCTCTGTTTGAACCCTTCTGAGCATGGGGGCTTCCTCTTTTACTAAGGATTGACTCTGTTGTGAGACTTAATGATTGCTTTTTAAATGTTGAGGCCCAATTTGCCTTAGGGTTGGCTACTGGAAAGGTACTTTCAGATGTCATAAAATGCAGAATGTCTTCAGGTGAGCTGACCAGGAGTGGAGTCTGAGATTCTGCAGCATGGAGACCTCTACTTCTCTCCATCTTCAAATATCCTCATTTTGGGGTGCACATGGGAGAAACTGGCCTGTTTTAGAAAATACCAGCATGCATTCAAGAAATAATGTAATTATGGAATGATGAATGAGATAATTTTCCAAAATTATGAGAAGAAGATGTGCTTTGACAATGAGAATGACTTGATTATTTTCATATATAGCAACATTTTTATTAAGACAACGTTGGGGTTTTTCTTTAGCCTCTTTAGTAAGAATGACCTTTTCTGTATCTCCTTCATAGTTTAGAGAACAAGAAATCTGGTAGGTAGGGGGGAATTTTTTCTTAGAGTATTGATGGGATTTTTGTAAGCTCAAGCTATTTCTTGCTTCTCGAAAGGTCCCTAATAATAGAAGCCTTACCTATTAATACCTTAACAATTGAAAGCATTTTCATAATGTTAGTAAATTAGAAAATTTGCTATTATTGCCTTAGTAAGGTATTTTTTTTGTGGTAGCTAGTCTCCAAAGGTGGCCCCCAAGGATCCATGCCTCCTATGACTCCTGCCCTTCTATGTCCCCTCTCACATGGGATCTAGACTGGCCCAGGTTCTCTTAACCAATAAAACATGGTAGAAGTGATGCTTAGACAAGTTCCGGGCCAAAGCCTTAGAAAAGTCTCAAAGTCTCCCTTTTTGCACTTTTGGGAGCTCTGTGCTGCCATGTATGAAGTCCAACTACTCTGCTGGGGAGGCCATGTGGAAAGATAGAGGCCTTGAGACTATGTAGAAATAGAAAGAATCCTATCTGCTCAACCATCCCATCTGAGTCCAGCCTTCCAGCCATCACTGCCAAGGTACCAGACATGTCAGTGAGCTATCTTGGATTTTTCTGTACAGTAGAACTCCCAGGTGACTGCAGCCCCAGCCAACATCACATAGAGCAGAAGAATCACCCAGCAGAGCCCAGTCAACCTACAGAATAGCAAGAGCATAAAATGGTTGTTGTTTTAAACCCCTAAATTATGGGATGGTTTGTTACACAGTAGTAGAAAACCAAACACTTTTTTAAAAATAACAAATCTGATTATTTTTGTGAGTAAACAAAGTTAATAAAGTACATATTATAGCAAAGAAATTAAAAACATTCACTTATTTTGCAGAACACTCAATCAGAAAGAAGCCTCATTGGCTTGGCACAGTGGCTTATGCTTGTAATTTCAGCACTTTGGGAGGATTGAGGCAGGAGGATTTGTTGAGCCTAAGAGTTTAAGACAAGTCTAGGCAGTATAACGAGACCCAGTCTCTACAAAAAGTTTAAAAATTAGCCAGGTGTGGTGGGTGGTGCATGCCTGCAGTCCCAGCTACTTGGGAGGCTGAGGTGAGAGGATTGCTTGAGCCCTGGAGGTTGAGGCTGCAGTGAGCTGTGATTACACCACTGTATTCCAGCCTGGGCAATAGAGCAAAATCCTGTCTCAAAAAAAAAAAAAAAAAAGAAAGAAAAAAAGAAAGAAAAAAAAAAGCCCCATTAAAGTAATATTTAGACCACAATGAGATAGTGCTTTATACTCACTAGGAGAGCTATAATTTAAAAATAAATAATAACAAATGTTGACAAGAATGTGGGGGAAATTGGAACTCTTCACTGCTGAGAATGTTAAATGGTGTAGCTGCTTTGGAAAACAATCTGATATTTCCACAAAGTGTCAAACATAGATTTATCATATGACCCAGCAATTTCACTACTAGCTATATAACGCAAAGAAATGAAAACCTGTCTCCACAAGAAATTATACAAGAATTCCTCATAGTAACACTATTCATAATAGATGAAAAGTAGGAACAACTCAATATCTATCAATTAATGAATGGATAAATAACATGTGGGCTACTATTTGGCAATAAAAATGAATGAAGTACTGATACCTGCAGCAACATGGATGAACCTTGAAAATGTTTAGTGAAAGAAGCCAATCACAAAGACCACATGTTGTATGATTCTATTGATATGAAATACGCAGAATAGGCAATTCTATAGAGTCACAAAGTAGATTAGTGGTTGGGGGCAATGAAAAATGATGGCTAACGGGTCTAATGGGTACAAAATTTCTTTCAGGGGTAATTAAAATATTCTGAAATTGATTGCTTGATGATTTAAATCGTTGTGAATATACTAAAAACATCAAATTGTACATTTTAAATGGTTGACTTGTATGGCATATGAATTACATCTCAATAAAACTGATATAGAAAGGAAGAAATTTTCCATAAGCATGATGTCTCTTTTGTTTCACCACCTTGCATATGAGATTCCTGCCTATCATCAGATAAGGCTCAATCAACCCAGATATCTAACTATAACAGTATGTACTTGTGGGATTTTTGACAGGGGAGTTTATAGAAACAACATATGAGCTGAGAACTGAATGTCCATTTATTATACAATTAGTATAGTATAATTCTTCTCAATAAGGCCATGATCAATACAGAAATTTGGCCTGAATTCTGATATTCTCTGCTTATGAGGTTTTGTTAAGTCACTTCTTGGACATGCTGTGTTGAGTTCCACATCGTTTTTTGCTGTTTTGTCAGGTCCTTGTATAAAGACTTTTATTTTTATTGTCTGATTATGAAGTGACATTAGCTTGTCAGCATGAAGAATGGAAGGAGGGAAGTGTGCCTCCTCCTCAGCTTCCCAGAAAATAAAATACCTATACTTGCAAGAACCATTAAAAGTATCTGAATTCACCGCTTATATAGCAAGAAAACATCAGTTACAGTTAGAGTTGCCTGTCACTGCATAATAGCAAAATTTTCATTGTCTAATTGTTACTGTATGGTTGGCTTTTATAGTTGTTCTCATGTTTTTGAAATAAATATGTATACTCTGTTTGCTACTGGGTACAGCTGTATACATATCCATTAATTCAAACTGTTTAACTGACCGTTTAATTCTTCCATAGGCTTACTAATGCTTTAGCTACTTATTTAGAATTCACTTATTATTTAGCATGTACAACTATTTACTTATTGATAATTTAAAAAGTGTTGGGCCCCATGCTGGGCCTTGGGGATTAAGTCCTAAACAGGACACAGTTCCTGCCCTAAACTAGCTAAAGGTAGAATGACAAATGTCTCGATACATGAGGTTATAGACCTTCCATGCCAATTTGTACTTACTTTGAATTTTTATTTTAAATGTTTAAAAGTATATATTTTATTTAAAATCTCACTTTTTTACCTACCAGATATTGATAGAGCAATGTTAAAATTTTCCACTGTGGTTGTAAAATTATCAAGTTCTCCTTTGGATCTGTTAATTTCTACTTAATACGCTTTGAGGCTTTATTGTTAGGTACACAGTGGTTCTGATTGTTATACCTTCCTGATGAGTTCTGTTAACTCCTGTAGTGTCTAATCTGCTACTCAAGCCCTGCAGTGATGTTTTATCTCAAATATTATGGTTTTCATCTCTAGACGTTAAATTTGGGCCCTTTTTATATCTTCCATGTCTCTATTTAACATGCTCAATCTTTCATCTACCTTCTCTATCATGTGAAATATACTTACAATAACTTTTAATGTTCTTATTTACCAATTCTGTTGTCTGTGCTCTTTCTCAATATGGTTTTATTAATTGATTTTTCTCATTGTTATGAATCAGAATTTCCTACTTCTTTGCATACCTAGTAAGTTTTGATTGGATGTCAGACACTGTGTATTTTATCTTGTTAGTTGCTGGATGTTTTTATATTCTTGTAACTGTCTCAACCTTTGTTCTGGGACAGAGTTAAATTATTCCAAAGCAATTGGATCCTTTCAAGTGTTCTTCTTCTTTTTTTTTTTTAATTTCAATAGGTTTTTGGGGAACCAGTGATGCTTGTTGACATAGATAAGTTCTTTAGTGATGATTTCTGAGATATTGGTGCACCCATCTCCTGAGCAGTGTACACCGTACCCAATATGTAGTCTTTTATCCTTCACCCCTTTCCTTCCTTCCCCCTGTCCCCAAAGTCCATTGTATTGTTCTTATGCCTTTGCATCCTCATAGCTTAGCTCCCACTTATAAATGAGAATGAATGATTTCCATTCCTGAGTTACTTCACTTAGTATAATGGTCTACAACTCCATCCAGGTTGCTGCAAATGCCATTATTTTGTTCCTTTTTATGGCTGAGTAGTATTCCATGGTATGTATATGTATATATATGCACCACATTTTATTTTTCTACTTGTGGATTGATGGGCATTTGGGCTTGTTCCATATTTTTGCAATTGCAAATTGAGGTGCTATAAACATGTGTTTGCAAGTGTCTTTTTCATATAATGACTTATTTTCCTCTGGGTAGATACCCAGTAGTGGAATTTCTGGATCAAAAGGTAGATCTACTTTTAGTTCCCTAAGGAATCTCCATATTGTTTTCCATAGTGGTTGTACCAGTTTACTTACCCACCAGCAATGTAAAGGTGTTCCCTTTTCACCGCATCCATGCCAACCTCAATTATTTTTTAACTTTTTAAGTTATAGTCATTCTTGCAGGAGTAAGGTAGTATCTCATTGTGGTTTTGATTTGCATTTCCCTGATAATTAGTGATGTTGAGCATTTTTTCATGTTTGTTGGCCATTTGTATATCTTCTTTTGTGAACTGTCAACAGAAAGACTCATGGTAGATGCAATCCTGCACTACCCAACTTTCTCTTCCAGACTAAAGGACCTAATCCTCCAGGCGCTGGGTGCTGGGAGCTGGGACTACTTCTAGGAGACAACGCTCAAATGTCAGAAATGTCAGTCCTCTCCAGGAATTGCCCTCAGCTGAATAGAGCTGCTTTACTCACAAGGTTGTGCTACTTCGTGAGGACAGCCTGCATCCAATGATTGGCTGATGCAGGACTACAAAGAACCAGTCTTCTCATCCCCATGGTGGACAATTCTAAAGTTACATCTTAGTCGCAGAGTTCCCCATGTTAGGATAATCAACTCATTCCAGTTTGCCAGAGACTATCCTGGCTTTAGCATTGGAATTTCCACATCCTGGGAAACTTTCAAGTCCTGGGCAAACCAGGACAATCGGTAATTTTTTTCATGAGGTGGCTGAAGTCTTAGTTGAGACTTCCATCATAACTTACCTTTGCTCTCTGCCCAGTCCTGCTTCCATCCCCTCCACTGGTGCTGATCCCAAGGGCACTCCCTGATAAGCCTCCTGCGAACTAATCTCTGTCCCAGTATACCTCCCAGGGAAACCGACCCATAACACTCATGTCTTTTTAAATTTTATTATAGAAAATTGTCAGATATTTTCCTCTTTAAAGATTGTTTTTGTCATATTCCCTTTCCTTTTCTGTAGGAGTGCTCACTAAATGCATGTTGAATTTCTTTTTCCTCCATTTCTCTTAATTACCTTTTTAAATTTTCTGTGTTTCTTCTAACTTTGAATTTACTAATTTTGTCTTTATCTGGATCTAATTTTCTGTTTAACTCATCTACTGACTTTTACACCTTAATAACTTCCTTCATCTGGCTTTGAAGACACCATAGTCATGTGGTTTTCTTCCTGTATTTCTGGTCGCTCTGTCTCAGTCTCATTTGCTGGTTCCTCTTCTTCTTCCCTACTTCTCAATGATGAAGTCCCCAGGGCTCAGTCCTTGGACCTCTTCTCTTTTTACAATCTAAACCACTTTCCAGATGAAGTCATGAGTCTTATGACTTCAAATACCATAGATATGTGGATAATTTTCAAATTTATATCCTTAGCTCAGATCCCTCCCTAAATTCCAGACCCCTATACCTAGCTGGTTATGAGAGAGCTCCACTTGGAAGTTTAAAAATGGAGCTCCTGATCTTCATTCCCAAACCCTGCCATTCTTCCTGTCTCATTTAATGAGATTATAGGAGGTATTCAGATAATACAGATGTTCAGTTTAAAAACCTTTAACTCCTCTTTGTCTCACCCTGCAAATACTGCAAATCTTATGAGTTTTACCTAAAAACAGATCTGGTCCAAGTCACCATCATTTCTTGCCTGGATTATTGCAATAGTCTCCTGACTGGTTTACCTGCAGTCTGTTCTCAATATGGCTCCCAGCGTGATGCTGTGAAAGTTAGTCAGATCTTTACGTCCCTCTGCTCAGAACCCTCCAGTGGCTCCCTTGTCACTGGAGTAAAACCAGTCTTCACTGTGGCGTGCAAGCCTCTGCATGATTCAGCCCCCTGTTATGTCATGAAATCATCTCCCCATACTCTCTCTCTCTCTCACACACACGCAGACACACACACACAGAGACACACACAGACATACACAGCACACACACAGACACACACACAGACACACACGCAGACACACACACACCCATCCCACTCCGCTTCTATCCACACAGCAAGCAAGGCTAAAACACCAGGCCTGTTCCCCACTCAGGGCTTTGTTCTGGTTGTTTCCTCTGCCTGAAAAGTTCTTCCCGATACAATTTGGCTTGCTCTCTCACTTTTTAGGAGAGAAATACAAATCACTTTCTCAGTGAGGCTTTCTCAGACACCCTATCTAAAATTTCAACCACCTGCTCCCCTCTTTCTTTTCTTTTCTTTTTTTTTTTTTTTTTTGAGACAGGGCCTCACTCTGTCACCCAGGCTGGAGTGTAGTGGCACCATCACAGCTCACTGCAGCCTCAACCTTTCAGGCTCAAGCAATCCTCCCCCCTCAGCCTCCCCCAGCAGCTGAGACTACAGGTGCGCATCACCACACATGGCCTTAACCCCCTTTTTTGATATTTCATATCCTCTTCCCTACTTTATTTTTTCCGTGTAGCACTTATCCCTACCTAACACGCTAAGCATTATATTTATTACCTGTCTCCTTCATTAAAATGTAAACTCTACTAGGACAAGGATTTTTGTCTAGTTTGTTCACTGCAATATCCCCCAGAGCCTCTGTGTGTCTGGCACATTGTATGAGCTCAAGAAATATTTGACGAATGAATAAATGAGTTACTCTATTTTTCATTTCTGGAAGTTTGATTTGGTGCTTTCTTCAAATTGGCCTACTCTTACTTAAAAGTGTCCTGTTGCTTTTTAGTTTATAGTGATTAGTAGCATGTGCTCTGGAACTAAACTGAATGGGTTCATATCCCAGCTCTGCCGCTCTAATAGCTTGTGTAACCATGGGGAAATTTCCTAACATCTCATCTGTAAAGAGAGAGAGCAATAGTACCTACTTCACGGGGGCTTTGTGTAGATTGAATGAGTTAATACTTTGTGAAGCCTTTAGAACAGTATTATATGTTTGCCATCATTATTATTATCAGCATTATTTCTTTAATCATTTAAAATCAACTTATTATTTATAGCATCCTCTAGATTCTCTATTATTTTGACTTTGGGTAAGTGCCAATTTTTCTGTTTCTTTCTTATGCTAATTCTCTACTGATAAACTCTAATTACCATGGAGCATCAGGAGCCAGTCTGTAGTCTGACCAAATTAGTTCTTAACTCAGTCCAGCAAGGGAGGCCACTCCAGGGGAACTGTGGAATGCCGCTCCAAAAGGAAGACAGGAAGCTGATGAAGAATTCTGAAGATTCTTTTCTTTTTTTTTTTTTGAGACTAAGTCTTGTTCTATCTTGCCCAGGCTGGAGTGCAATGGCACAGTCTCGGCTCACTGCAACCTCCGCCTCCCAGGTTCAAGCAATTCTCCTGCTTCGACCTCTTGAGTAGCTAGGATTACAGGCATGCACCACCACCCTGCCTGGCTAATTTTTATGTTTTTAGTAGAGACGAGGTTTCACCATGTTGGCCAGGCTGGTCTCGAACTCCTGACTTCATGATCCACCCTCTTCAGCCTCCCAAAGTGCTAGGATTACAGGTATGAGCCACTGCACCCAGCCTGAATTCTGAAGATTTTAAGGGAAGTAGGCGCTGCTCCTACTCTGGTTGGGGTGGGGTCGATTAAGAGAAGTGGGGGAATTAACTAGGTATTGGGTGCTGCTGTGAGGCAACAGAAGCTCAGCAATTGGGTCCCCAGCAATAAATGGGTATGGCAAAGCTGTCTGGGAGTTTGGTAGGAAGACAGTCATCACTCAGAGAGGGGGTCTTTACAGCATTTTACAGCTGCTGACTGATTTTGGGCGAAGTAACGTTCTGTGAACTTTGCAGCTGGCTTTATTGACGTCTGTCTGGCCTGAATTGACACAGTTGCTTTTTCTTTGCTTTCTTTTTCCAATCCAACCTAATTTTCACTCTTTAAATCTTAGACAGGATTTGCCTCTCACCAGTATAGCAGGATATTTGTAATTTTTTATTGTGAATTTGTCTTTGTCAGGTTGTTTCTTCCTATGGCAGCCCTTGAAACTCTTGAGTAGTAGCATTTCCTCCGTGGAAATGATTCACACATTTGCTTCTGCCGGAATGCTGAGTGCCTCAATGACCCTCACTCCTATGTACATGGCACAGACCCAGTGGATTTAAATTTCTCTGCATGACCTTTTCCCCTTCATGTTCAGACCTTAAACAAGTGGTCAGCTTCCTGGCTGATTCCCAGGGCCCACGTTCAATTTTTCTATCCCCATTAAGGAGGAAGAGTACTACAAGGCCTTATTTTTATTTTTATTTTTTGTTAATATATGGAGTCTCATGATATTGCCCAGGCTGGCTTCAAACTCCTGGGCTCAAGCGATCCTCCTGCTTCAGCCTCCCAAGTGGCTGGGACTACAGGCATGCATCATCATGGCAGCTCAAGGCCTTCAATTTTATGCAGAGGTCACTGCCTTCCTCCTGTCCTCTCATGGATATTAGCCACTGGCCCTAACTCCAGATCCATATTCTTCTGGGCTACTATGACATCAGCTTAGCTAGCTGTTCTGCCTTTGATGGCTCTCTTCATTCCTAGCACTTGGAGATTTATCTGGATTATATTTTATTCCACATCTTTGTATTTGTTCTAGAACTGGGCCCACCTCCACAGTAGTTTGGTTGACTCAATTCTGATGCTGAGAAACTTAATAGTGATTGAAAGCTCAGGCTCTGGGGACAGACCTGGGTTTAAATCCTGGAGTCCATGGTTATTTTTTCTATGACTTCAGTAAACTCTTTAGGTGTCCTTCTCCTATCTATAAAATGAGAACAATGACATTGACAATTTGTCACTGACAATTGACAATGACATTGTTCTCATTTTATAGACAGGGAGATTCTATTAAATGAGGTAGTAAATACAAAACACACACACACACACACACACACACACACACACACACACACATAAATTCCAAGTAAAGAAAAAAAAAACAAAAAAACAAAAAAAAAAACGCATATATAAGAACTCAGTAGCCAGGCACGGTGACTCATGCCTATAATCCCAGCACTTTGGGAGGCCAAGGCATGTGGATCACCTGAGCACAGGAGTTCAAGACCAGCCTAGTCAACATGGCGAAACTATGTCTGTACTAAAAATACAAAAATTAGCCGGGCGTGGTGGCGTGTCCCTGTAATCCCAGCTACTCAGGAGGCTGAGGCAGGAGAACTGCTTGAACTCAGGAGGCAGAAGTTTCAGTGAGCTGAGATCACTCCACTGCACTCCAGCCTGGGCGACAGAGCAAGACTCTGTCTCAAACAAAAATAAAAACAAAAACAAAACTCAGTAGATAACCGTTATTACTATTACTATCAATACAGAAAATTGAAGAAATCAAAAATAAAAAAGAACAGGAAAGAAAATGGTGTGTGCCACCTGGTGGCAAGACTTACCTCCTGATTTGGGAGGTAAGACGCATTCTCCCTATAAATACAGAATCCGCACCCATTCAATTGGCCCCCAAAAGCCTCTGATTTCCCCAGGAAGATTCTGAAAAATGCCTTCCTCTGGGTACTTTACCTGGAACATAGCTTAAGTCTTTGGCTGCTGGAAATGGAAGAGCTGACTTTGAATATGAGAGTTCTGACCAGATACTTCTGTGTTCTGTGTTTTGTGATGTGTCGTGTCACTGGGTTCGTGTTTTTCTGCTTCCTCTTAAGTAGAATAACTTTCTCTTTGAACAGAACAGAACTTCCCCCTTCCCAGCACACACAAGTGTGCATACACAGGCACACACCAACCAGGCGGTACACCGAGGTCACAACACTTCATTCATAACACCATTAAATTATAGTTTAGATGATCATCAGGAGTGTAATGCCATGTGAGCTAGATGTATTTATTCCCACACATGTCTGATTTTGGAAATCCAACATCTTCTCTAAATAAGTACATCTTCTTCTCAACTCTCACTTTCTCAATAAAGATAAATGTGTCACTTGCACACATACTCAGTTTCTATCCCTAAATTTCCCTGATAGGGAGGTCTAATAGTCCAAGGATAGCTATCTATGTGTCTAGCTATCTCATGCTTCTGGATTCTAAATTCACACATTATGAAGATTAAATGGCAAAGCATGCATGGATGTATCTAACCCTCATTTGGTACTCAGTCAGCTCTCAATAAATGTTGGAACTGGGGCTGGGCGCGGTGGCTCACACCTGTAATCCCAGCGCTTTGGGAGGCCAAGGTGGGCAGATCACGAAGTCAAGAGATTGAGATCATCCTGGCCAACAAGGTGAAACTATCTCTACTAAAAATACAAAAATTAGCTGGGCATGCTGGCACGAACCTGTAGTCCCAGCTATTTGGGAGGCTGAGGCAGGAGAATTGCTTGAACCCGGGAGGCAGAGGTTGCAGTGAGCTGAGATCATGCCACTGCACTCCAGCCTGTGGCAGAAAAAGACTCCATTTCAAAAAAAAAAAATGTTGGAATTGAACATGTCCCTACCCTCTACCTACTGATGCTGTCTAAGGTAGATTTTTAAAATATGCAAATCATAATTCCCTAGTGCATTTGTCTTCAAAGGTTTTATATATATGTGTGTGTATATATGTATATTATATGTGTGTGTATGTAAATGTTGACCTGCCAGTCACTGTTTCTGTTTCTCAAATGAGTCAGCATAAACTCTGGGAAACCAAGAGTGATTTATATTCTGTACTCTGAGTCCTCCCCCACCAGAAGGTTTTACACTTTGCATAGATTCTTCTTATATACAGGCTGATGTTCATGGCTGGCCTTGGTGTATCACCCATAGCGTGAACCTCGAGGGGCCTGGGGGGAATTGTGTTGTTCCCCCTCTCCATGTCAAATGTTACAGATAGGCCCACTCAGCTCCATTCCAACTCCCAGAAAAACTTCTGTGTTGTTCTGAGCTATAAGTGGTTGAGAATATCCTACAGTGAGTTATATGTTCCTAAAGTTGACAAACTTTTATAGGATTCCAAGGCAGAAACAAGTGGGGTAATTTCTCCAGCTAATATGGCTTGCTAAATGCTTCAGATAAAAAGAGAAAGGCTATTAATTTCCTAGACTCCTTTAGAGCTGGAGTTCTGAGTCCATCAAGGAAACTCACTTAGGGGTTCGAAGGCAGGAATAAGGCTGGGGCCATAATTCTGCTACTCTCTGTCATTCTCCCAGCATGCAGGCTTATGGAGATAAATTGAGTTCTGTGACAGAAGTGGGAAGAGTCCCAGTGTCTGGTTCTTAGCTTTGTAGGTGTCAGGAATGATGTGATTCTAGTACTTCCTGATTCCCCAACTTATCGTAGTGACAGAAGAAGCAGCTCCCCTCATGGGCCACTCCTGCCATCTTGTTCTGGGAAGTCATTCTTGGAAGGTCACCCTACAGTTCTTCCTCCAGCCCCTCAAACAATTTTTTAAGTATCTAATTTTCTTGTCAAGGGATCATTTGTTTAAATTAGCCCTAGTGGTTTCTGCAACTGAACCCTGATGGATACACCCTAGAAACACCCCTTCCTCTCACCATGCCCCCTCCATGCTATCTCAACCAAGGCTGGTGACTCTAACTCTAGCTGGAAAATTTATGCCACTTGTTTTTGCCTTTGAATCTCGTAGAAGCTTATCAACATTGGGAACATATAACCCAGTGCAGGATATTCTTGATCACTTATAGATCAGAATAATACACTTAGAAGTTTTGTCCTGGTAAAAAGTTTTGACCACGTGGAAACAAGGAGAAAGAAACAAAAAGGACTATGGGTGTAGTGGGCACCTTTTTAGAGGAGTTGCCACCATGGGAGAGAAACAGATGCTGAGCCGGAAGAGAAATGTTGCCACCTCCACAATTTTACCCCACACTTCCCCTGAGGATGATGGGGTTTGGTTGTAGAGCAGAATGTCACCATCAGGGAAACCAAGTAACTGAGAAAGTGGCTGGAAAAGTCACCCATCCCAACCATCCTTCTTGCCTGAATCTGCAACCATGATGCAAGTTTTCCAAAATGCTGTTTTTCAAGAGTTTGCTTGGAGTTCTAAAGAAAAAAAAAACAACCCTAATAGTATGTTTGTTCTCATCCTAAGTGTTCTTGCAGGGGAAGTTTTTTTAAATTTAAAAATAAAATGTTATTTTTATTTAAGACAATTCCCCATCTTGAACACATTTACATTTTTTTTCTTCTCCCATTTACAGCCTGTTTCCTGAAAAATGTTGAGAAGATTTAAGTGTCTAATATTTTCCAAGGCCATCTCATGATTCATCAGTTTATTGTTTGTTAAGTATCAGCCTCAAGAAACTGGCTTAAATGGGAATGTTGATCTGGATTGTCTCTTCTGATTTACTTCACAGATGATGGGAGAATGAATTAAAGGATTAAAAAGTCAACATTTTGCTGAGTTCTTTGAATAACAAAGAGGACCTGTGAGAACCAAGTGAGGCTAAATAGGCAATCCTTGTCCTATGATATAGAATCATATATTAATAGAATTTGTGATGGGAAGGGGCCTTGGACCTGTCATCTCATTTCACAGAAGAAACTGAGCCCTATAGAAGGGAAATGACTAACTCAGGTTCGCCAATGACCACTGGCAGAGCTGGGAGTAGAATTCGGATCTCCTGAGATTTATCCTCACATGTTTCTCTCCTGCCTTACTTATTTTCATGTGCACCCTTTGTGATCACACTTCCCTTTCCTGCTTTCTGGCCTTTTCTACGTTAGTAGGAGGCAGATGCCTTTCTGAGTATCTCCGCTTATAAGAAATACAGAGATCATTTAAGAAACTGAGAATTTCCCTCTCACTTAGAGCTCCATAGAAGTCAGGACTCCCATTCACATGGGACAGATGAGAAAGAAAAAAGTTCAGAGGAGAGTTTCACTTGCTAGTGTCCACACAGCTAAGGTTAGACCTCAGACCTCCTGAACAACCATGCTGATGTCCTTCTCAACACCTTAAAATAGGTGGCCTGGTACATTACATGAATGTTCTGTTCTTTTGTTTAAAGAAGTGTGTAGGAAGCAGAATTTGGTCTAATTAAAGGCCATTGAAGGCAGATTACTAAAGTACAAAAAGGCTATCATTAAAAGAAGCTGTCCTCTAAAAGGCAAGTCAATGGCAGTTACCTTTCCAAAGTGAACATTAGAAAGTTGTTCCTGTGTAATTTTCCAATCATTTAACCCAAAGATTCCTGTCTATAGAGTACATGAGGGTGTGCATGTGCTTTTGTGATGGCCTGAATCAAGGTTGACTTGAGCAAAAAACTGCTCAAGGCCAGTGATCATTGTTTAAATTATGAAAGTAACATAAGCAGCCGGGCGTGGTGGCTCACGCCTGTAATCCCACCACTTCGGGAGGCCGAGACGGGCAGATCACGAGGTCAGGAGTTTGAGACCATCCTGGCTAACACGGTGAAACCTCGTCTCTACTAAAAAATAAAAAAAATCAAAAATTAGCTGGGCATGGTGGCAAGTGCCTGTAGTCCCAGCTGCTAGGGAGGCTGAGGCAGGAGAATCGCTTGAACCCAGGAGGCAGAGGTTGCAGTGAGCCAAGATTGTGCCATTGCACTCCAGCCTGGGTGACAGAGCAAGCCTCCATCTCAAAAAAAAAAAAAAAAAAAAAAAAAGAAAGGAAAAAAATGTACCCATGGTTCTACCATCAAGCATGTTATTACTGTTATTTTACACATTTCCTGTCTTTTTACCAGAAGTGTCTTTACATAGTTTATGGTCTTCCTCTAATTTTCATAGCATACTATGACCTCGAATTATACTTTCCCCTGTGACATTAGATCATACACATTTTTCTCGGAAGACTTTGTCTTCATGAGCATCACATCTAATGGCTGCAAAAAGGTCCATCTCATGGGGGTCTCATAAGTTGCTCGTGATCCTCTGGAGGATCCATGAACATCATTCCAGGGGGTCATACTGTCAAACGTATCAATGGCATTTGTTTTAATTTCAAAAAGTAAAAAGTAGCTTAATTTTTTATTTAAAACATTGCCCCTTTAAAGCTGAGCAGCATGAGAGCCTCTGGGTGTGTGTCACGTGGATACACACAGGGTTAGTGGAGATGATAAGCCAGTCCCTCAGTCTATACCCCACTCAGCACAACACACTGGGCACTAACACCTAAGAAGTCTGTTGGACAGCTATAAATTGTTTTTAGTCATTATTCAGTCCATACTCATAATGGATTGCAGATTAAAAACAGAAAGAGTAAGGAATACTGTTATTAAAGTATAATAAGTTAATGAGAAGCATTAAAATCATAATTCTACATAGATGCATGCTCTAACATGGATGAACCTTAAAAACATTATGCTGGCCAGGCGTGGTGGCTCACGCCTGTAATCCCAGCACTTTGGGAGGCTGAGGTGGGAGGATCACCTGAGGTCAGGAGTTTGAGACCAGCCTGGCTAAAATGGTGAAACCCCATCTCTTCCAAAAATACAAAAATTAGCTGAGCATAGTGGCCGGCACCTGTAATCCTGCTACTCAGGAGACTGAGGCAGAAGAATTCCTTGAACCCGGGAGGCGGAGGTTGCAGTGAGCCGAGATTGCACCACTGCACTCCAGCCTGGGTGACAGGTGTGAAACTCTGTCTCAAAACAAAAACAAAAACAAAGCAAAAATAAAAACATTGCTAAGTGAGATACGTCAGACATAGAAGGCCACATATTGTACGATTCCTTTTATGTGAAATGCCCAGAGAGATAGAAAGCAGATTAATAGTTGCTAGGGGCTGAGAGAAAGGAAAATGGGGAATGGACTGCTTAATAGCTATGGGGGTTTCCTTTGGGGTGATGAAAATGTTCTACAACTAGATACTAGTGATGGTTGTACAACATTGTGAATGTACTAAATATCAATAATGGTAAATTTCATGATATGTGTACCACAATAAAAAATTATAATTCTAAAAATTTTCCTTGACATAGTTCTTACCAGATATCTAAGTTGCATTTATTTTGTAATTCTAGTAGCAAACATCAAAACATGTCTGATACTCTTAAACCTGTTTTAAGAGCGGGGAGGAGTATCTTCGTTTATTTTCTGTTGCTATAACCTAATACCACAGACTGGGTAATTTATTAAAAATAGAAGTTTATTTAGCTCATGGTTATGGAGGCTGGGAAGTCCAAGAGCATGGTACCAGCATCAGATGAGGGTCTTCCTGGTGGGTCATAACATGGTGGAAGGAATCCCATGCCAAGACAGAGCAAGTTGCTAGCTCAGGTCTCTCTCCCTCTTCTTATAAATCTACTAATCCCACCATGGGATCCCACCCTGATTACCTTATCTAATCTGAATTACCTCCTGAAGGCCCTACCTCCAAATGCCATGAACATATAAATTGGAGATTAAATTCTCAGCAAATGAAACTTAGGGGAGAGTGGGCATGATGGCTCACATCTGTAATCCCAGCACTTTGGGAGACTGAGGCAGGTGGATCACTCGAGGTCAGGAGTTTGAGACCAGACTGGCCAACATGGTAAAACTCTGTTTCTCCTGAAAATACAAAAATAAGCTGGGCATAGTAGTGGATGCCTATAATCCCAGCTACTCAGGAGGCTGAGACAGGAGAATTGCTTGAACTCGGGAGGTTGCAGTGAGCTGAGATTGCACCACTGCACTTTAGCCTGGGTGACAGAGTGAGACTCTGTCTCAAAAAAAAGAAAAAAAAAAAAGAAAAAGAAATAAAAAAAGAAATTTAGGGGACACATTCAAACCACAGCAAGAAACAATTCATTTACTAGGAATAATGATTATCCATACCCAAATTCCATTTCCAAATGTACTTGTAGAAAATTGTTTGCTGATGACAGCCTGAAATCCCTCTCATCTCTTTGTTTTGAAACAAAATATAAAATGTCCAAAAATAAAACAGTTGAGATCCGTTTGTGATTCATAAGTGTTATGCTTGGGTTTTTATGCTAATGTGTTAGATGTGACTCCTTCAAACTTCCTTGTTATGACATCAGCACATTACTCATCTGATGTGAAAAATTTTTTTTAATTAAAAAAGTTGATATTTTAAGCTAAAATGCAAAAATTCTAAACATTAGGCAATCACAATAGCTTTTGTCTATTTGACTGCCATAGCATGTAGTTACTTTTATTTTATTTTTGAGACAGATTCCCACTTTGTAGCCCAGGCTGGAATGCAGTGGTTTGATCTTGGCTCACTGCAACCTCTGCCTCCTGGGTTCAAGCGATTCTTATGCCCCAGCCTCCCAAGAAGCTGGGATTACAGGCATGTGCCTCCACATCCAGCTAATTTTTGTATTTTTAGTAGAGACAAGGTTTCATCGTGTTAGCCAGGTTGGTCTCGAACTCCTGACCTCAGGTGATCCACCCGCCTTGGCTTCCCAAAGTGCTGGAATTACAGGCGTGAGCCACTGCACCTGGTTGCATGTAGTTACTATTAATCTATACTGAATAGTTAATTGATTTGGTCAATCAATTAATTTGGTCAATCAAAAAAAAGATTTGGTCCCTAAACTAACTATAATAAACAATTCCATTTCAAAACATAAATCACAAATTATATTTCATCTTACATAATTGATTTACCATATACATCACATGTTAAATAGAAAGTTGAATTTTGACTTAATAATATGAATATCATTGAAAATTAATCTTTTTTGTAGAATTTTAATATTATTTTTACACATAAAATATTTTATAAAAAATTGTAAAACATGTATCAATGAGCAAATATTTATAAGTGCAATATTCTAAATATTTTTGAAGTGCCTGTAACACTGCCTTGAGCAATGCCTGGCACATAATAAGCATTATATGTGTTTGGTAAATAAAAAGAAAACAAAATTACAGAATATTTAAAAATACTACAAGTTTTATAAGTATATATGTATCTATATGAATTGATAAAGGACATTTGCATAATAAATATATATATGCATATATATATACACATTGGAAAATACAGATTTATGTAATCATTCCCCATTGTTGGCTGTTCAAGTTACTGCCAGTGTCTTGTTTTTTAAAGGATTACTATGATGAACATTTTTCAAGCATAAAGACGTTTCAGTAGTTTATGTTATTTTCTTGAGGTATCTTCACAGACTAGGGTAACTGGTGCAAAAGTTGTGATGACATGTATTACTTTCGATATGTGTCATAGTTGCTAATATTATTTTAGTGGCACTTAGCATAAGGAAAATATAATGCCCCAACTCTGAGTCAGGCTCTGTTGCAAGAGGCTTTACCAAACTTATTGCTATGGTTGGAATATTTGTTTCCTCCAAAACTTACGTTGGAATTTAATCCCCAACATGGCAATATTGAGGAGGGGCTATTTAAGAGGTGACTGGGTTATGAGGTCACTTCTCTCATGAAGGGATTGGTTAATTCATGGGTTAATGGATTAATGGGCTATCATGGGGGTAGGACTGGTGGCTTTATTAGAAGAGGAAGAGAGACCTGAGCTAGCATGCTCAGCCCCCTCGTCATGTGATGCCCTGTGCCACCTTGGGGCTCTGCAGAGTAGCAAGAAGGCCTTCACCAGATGTGGCCCCTCGACCTTGGACTTCTCAGCCTCCATAACTATAAGAAATCATTTTTTTTCTTTACTAATTACTCAGATTCAGGTATTCTGTTATAAGCAACAGAAAGCGGGCTGGGAGCGGTGGCTCATGCCTATAATCCCAGCTAAGGTGGGCGGATCACTTGTATCCAGGAGTTTGAGACCAGCTTGGCAAAACAACCTCCCTACTAAAAATACAAAAATTAGCTGAGTATGCCTGTAATCCCAGCTACTCAGGTGGCTGAGCCATGAGAATCACTAGAACCTGGAAGGAGGAAATTGCAGTGAGCTGAGATGGTGACAGAGTGAGACCCTGTCTCAAAAAAAAAGGGACTAGCCCCTCTAGCCTGGGTGACAGAGGGAGACTCTGTCTCCAAAAAAAAAAAAAAAAAAAGGCAATAGAAAATGGACTAAGACACTTATCTTTATGGATCTTCATGATAACTCTGTTGGGTAGGAGGTGGTGTTATCATTCCTATTTTCTAGATGAATCAACTGAGACTGGAACAGTTGAATCACAATGACCTGACATCTAGGAGGGAATACTGAGTTTTAACTGTAGATACACCAAGTAGGAAAGACTATCTTGGATAAATTTCTTTCTCTTGGCTAAAGGTGAGGAGTGATATGGGATCAATTTGTCATTGTCACCTACAAGAGAGATGGAAAAGGCTTTTACATTATCATGAACTTGAGAATCTTACAGTTAAAAATTGGAAAGATGAAAAATGGGGTGGAGAGTGGGGCAAGAGTGACTGGTAGAGTTACTTGATAATAGAACTCACAGAAGGTGATTTTAAGGGAAGTGTAATGAACCTTTCATCACAGGGATAAAAGACAATTGAATCCATAAGACAAAAAGGAAATTATGAAAAAGAATCAAATAGAGATCTTGGAAGTGAAAAGTATTCAGAACAGAGGAAAATGGTAGAATGAATATAGATAAAGAGCTGTTTATTGAACTGGAAACAATAGCTGAGGGATTCTCTCAGAATGTAGTATAGGAGGACAGAGAAAAACTATGAAAGAAATGTTTAGAAACATGGAGGATAGAACCAGAAGCTCCCAAATATATCAATTCACATTCCGGAAGAAAATAAAAACAGAAAATATGAGAGAGAGGAAAAATTAAAAGCATATTAAAAGAAAAGTTTTCAGAGTTGAATAAAAGTACAAATCTTCAGGTTGAAAACCGAGTAGGATGAATAGAAATTACTATATTTTGATACACATGGTGAAATTTTAGACCAAGTGTAAGGAGAAATTATAAAAGCATTCAAAAAGGTTTTTTTTTTCTTTTTTTCAATGTATATTTGCAAAAGCATTCAAAGAGTTTTAAAAATTTTTCTGCAAAGACTAATATCAGAATTCTCAACAAAAATACATTGCATAGAAGAAGGCAATATAAATACATCTTCAACATTTTGAGAGAACATGGTTACAAACCTAGAATTCTATACCCAGCTAAACTATTAAGTGTAATGCAAAAAAAAAAAAAAATTATAAATATTCAAGGATCTGGAAAATTTACCATCCACAATGAATTAAGAGAGAATGAACTTAGCCAGAAAACTGAAGAAAGAAAGAAGAGAAATACACAAAGCAGTATCTTATTGAAGAAATCAGTAAAATTTATTGTAAAACTCATATAAGTTAGGATAACCACTAGAAGAAATAACAGGTACAAGTTTTAAATTTTGAGAAGGACAAAATAGGACAAAGAAAACTCACTAATTTTGCAAAAGACAAAAGAAAACGAAAAAATCCAGGAGAAGTAGAAAAACAAAATAAAATGAGAGGAATAGTTCAGATGTCTCAATATCACACTAAATATGATTGGGTTAAGCCCATGGATAAAGAGAATTTTAGACTGGATGTTTGAAAACCTAACCATTGTAAGAGACACATCTAAAACAAAATCATCTGAGACATTTTCTTTGAAAATAAAGTGGTGGAAAAAGATATCCCAATTAAAAAAGAATAAAAAAGAAACTATAACTATAATTATATTTAAATAAGATAAAACAAAATTCAAGGAAGGCTTAGAAAGTGGATCTACCCAGTAGTAGTCAGCACCCCTGGTAACTAGATAGTGGTTTCTAAACATCATTTCACACATACACACAAAATTAGTGTTCACTTGAAAAAAGGCTGATTCCAGGTCTGGAATAAGAAATACACAAGATGAGCCTGCACCAACATGTCATATCTGAGGCAAGAAAACTGAAGACTAGAGAGAGAGTGTTAAAACTACTTAGGAACCTACTTGAAGAGGCTCCTACTGGCTGCAGTTGCAACAATCATGCATTAATAAAAATAATTGCAATGATTAAGACACTTAAAATATATTTAAGTTTATGAATATGGAAATGAAATAATTTTTTAAAAAAATGCTTATTGGCCACTTTCTATTAAAAAAAAAAAACAGGGAACAGAGAAACATGTTAAACACTATCACAGAAAGATAGCAAAATCCAGACTGCAGGAAATTCTACAGAACAAATGATCCAAAAAATAAATTCCAAGCAAAAAAGAAAGGTGTGTGTATTTGTGTGTGTGGTCAGGGGGAATTACAGATAAAGAGTTACCTAAAAAACATCACTTGATTGCATATATGAATCTTAACTGAATTTTTTTAATATAAATTCAAGATTTTATTGTCTTCATTATGAAACAAAAGATGACACTCAGAACTAGATCACTTGGTCTCTCTTCTCTTCTTATCTCCTCCCAGTTCAAAATGCTTGCATCTCTTAATAGCTAACATTCTCTTAGATCTGCAGTTGGGTTCAAGGCACTCAAGCCTTAGCACAATCTTCTTTATAGTTTTAGCCTTTTTTCTGGAAAATCTGCTTAGTCTGCCCACCATAGCCACTATGCTTCCCATCATAAGGGTGCATAGAGAATCCTTGGGCATATAGAGAATCCTTGGCATATAGAGAATCCTTGCCCTTTTTGTACTGTGTCACTTTGTGGGGTTGGTGCTTGCCACACATCTTACAGAAAGTCCACTGGGTCTTAGGAATGCTCACAATGTTTGCTGGAGTGCTACTGGCACAGGAAGCTGAACGCTGATATAAACAAATACAGTGGGCCCTCAAGGTGGCTCATGCCTGTAATCCAAACACTTTGGGAGGCTGAGGATCACTTGAACCCAGAAGTTCAAGACTAGTCTGGGCAAAACAGTGAGACCTTGTCTCTAAGAAAATTAATAATAACAAACAAAAAGAAAGTTAATATAATTTACTACATGCACAAATTAAAGCATCTGATTTTATCAAAGCTAAAAAAATTGACAAAATTTAATACCTGTTAAGATTTTTAAAAGACTAGAAGTAGCTTGCTATAGAAGGAACATTTCCTATTTTGATTAAGGGACCTGCCAAAAACCTATGGCTATCACCATACTTTATGGTTAATTTAGAGGTATTTCTATTATATCAGGAATGGGACAAGGATGCTTGCTTTCATGCTGCTATACAACACTAAACTAGGTGGTCTAGTCAATGCAATAAAACAAACAAACAAAAAGAAACCTATAAATGGTATTTTCCACCTGAGAACTGGAACAAGACAAGTACTATTCAACATAGCACTAGAAGTTCTAGCAATCAGAAAAGAGAAAGAAATAAAGGGCATTCAAATCAGTAAAGGGGAAGTCAAACTATCACCGTTTGCTGATAATATGATCATATACCTAGAAAACCCCTAAAGATTCATCCAAAAATTCCTAGATCTGATAAACGAATTCAGTAATATTTTAGGATATAAAATAAATGTACACAAATCAGTAGCACTGCTATACACCAACAATGAGCAAGCTGAGAATCAAATCAAGAACTCAATCCCTTTTACAATAATTCCAAAATAAAATAAAATACTTAGCAATATACCTAACCAAGGAGATGAAATATTTCTACAAGGAAAACTACAAAACACTGCTGAAAGAAATCATAGATGACACAAACGAATGAAATATACATCCCACGCTTACGGATGGGTAGAATCAATATTGTGAAAATGACTATACTGCCAAAAGCAATCTACAAATTCAATGCAATTTCTATCAAAATACCATCAACTTTCTTCACATAACTAGAAAAACAATCCTAAAATTTATATGGAACAAAAAAGAGCCCTCATGGCCAGAGCTAGACTAAGCAAAAAGAACAAATCTGGAGGCATCACATTACCAGACTTCAAACTACACTACAAGCTATAGTCACCAAAATAGCATGGTACTGATATGAAAACAGGCGCATAGACCAATGGAACAGAATAGAGAACCCAGAAATAAAACCAAATACTTACGGCCAACTAATCTTTGACAAAGCAAACAAAAACATAAAGTGGGAGGAAGACACCCTATTCAACAATGGTGCTGGGATAATTGGCTAGCCACATGTAGAAGAAGGAAGTTAGATCCTCATCTCTCATGTTATATAAAAATCAACTTAAGATGGATAAAAGACTTAAATCTAAGACCTAAAACCATACAAATTCTGTAAGATAGCAGAAAAACTGTTCTAGACATTGGCTTAGGCAAAGGGTTGATGACCAAGAACCCAAAAGCAAATGCAACAAAAACAAAAATAAATAGATGGGACCTAATTAAACTGAAAAGTTTCTTCTGCACAGCAAAAGAAATAATCAGCAGCGTGAAACAGAGAACCCATAGAATGGGAGAAAATATTTGCAAACTATGCATCCAACAAAGGACTTATATTCAGAATCTACAAGGACCTAAACAAATCAGCAAGAAAAAAACAAATAATCCCATCAAAAAGTGGGCAAAAGATGTGAATAGACAATTCTCCAAAGAATATATACAAATGGCCAACAAACATGAAAAAAAGTTCAATATCACTAATTATCAGGGAAATGCAAATAAAAATCAATGCAATACCACCTTACTCCTGCAAGAATGGCCATAATTAAAAAATTAAAAAATAACAGATGTTGCCATGGATTTGGTGAAAATGGAACACTTTTACATTGCTGGTGGGAATGTAAAATACTACAACCACTATGGAAAACAGTATGGAGATTCTTTGAAGAACTAAAAGTAGAACTATCCTTCAATCCAGCAATCCCACTCCTGGGTATCTACCCAGAGGAAAATAAATCATTGTATGAGAAAGACCCTTGTACACACGTTTACAGCAGCACAATTTGCAGTTGCAAATATATGGAACCAGCCAAAATGCTCATCACCCAAAGAGTGGATAAAGAAAATGTGGTATATATACACCATAGAATACTACTCATCCATAGAAAGGAATGAAATAATGGCATTCATAGCAACCTGGGTGGAGTTGCAGACCATCATTCTAAGTGAAGTAACTCAGGAATCAAAAAACAAACATCGTATGTTACTTATAAGTGGGGGCTAAGCTATGAGGAACACAAAGGCATGAGAATGATATAATGGACTTTGGGGATTAAGGGGGAAGGGTGGGAGGGGATAAGGGATAAAAGACTACATATTGGGTACAGTATACACTGCATGGGTGATGAGTGCACAAAAATCTCAGAAATTACTACTACAGAATTTTTCCATGCAACCAAACACCACCTGTTCCCCCCAAAACTATTGAAATAAAAATAAAAATAAAATAAAAACACAAAGAAATTCTGAGGTAGGGAGTGTCCAGGGTTGGTTAATTCGGAGGTTTACTGACATCATTAAAGACCCAGGTTCTTTCCATTTTTGCCTGTACTGTCCCGGGAATGTGAGGTTTGTGGCTTTCCGGCTTGCCCCTCCCAAGGAAACAAGGTGGCTCCCACAGTACCAGGCATCCTATGTAAGCACGTCAAGTGGAAGTGATGTCAACTTCTGTTTGTCTCTTTTCAAGAGTGAGGAAATATTTCCCAGAAGTCCCCCCGGATATTTTGTCACATCTCATTAGTCAGAACTAGGTCACACACATAGGTCTAGAACTGTGGAATGGAGTTTCCAGTCGGCCCAAGATGGACATTTTGTGGCGGAAAGAAAAAAAGTCTAGGCGGTTAGACCACTGAGATTTTGGTGTGTTTGTTACTGCAGCATAACGTAGCCTATCCTGACTTAACAAAACCTAAAGTAAGGCCATATCTGGGTGTGGTGGTGCACAACGGTAATCTCAGCTACTTGGGAGGCCCAGGCAGAATAATCACTTCAACTTGGGAGTTGGAGGTTGCAGTGAGCCAAGATCGCGCCACTGCACTCCAGCCTGAGCAACGAGCAAAACTCCGTCTCAAAAATAAATAAATTAGTAAATTAATAAAAATAAGGCCAGATGCGGTGGCTCACTCATGTAATCCCAACACATTGGGAGTCTGAGGCCTGAGGATCACTTGAGCCCAGCAGTTGGAGACCAGCCTGGGCAAAATAGCTGAGACCCTGTCTCTTCAAAAACATTTTTTTTTTTTTTTTTAGTTAGCACAACTGTAGTCCCAGCTACTTGGGGGGTGCTGAGGTGGGAGGGTCTATTGAGCTGGGGAGGTTGAGACTGCAGTGAGCTATGGTTGTGCCATTGCACTCCAGCCTGGGTGACAGACACTCCACCTCCAAAAAAAAAAAAAAATTCCTGTAGCTCTTCATATCAGTACAAAAAACCTTCCTAATTCTCTCTCTCTCTTATCCCGCTCAGTGGCCAAGTAGTCTTAACTTTTTTGTTTGTTTCACAGCTGTATTGTGTTCCATTATATGAATACAGCATAGTTTATTTAACCATTTCCTTATTGATGGGTGCTTTGGTTGTTTCCAATCTTTTTCTATTACAATGATGCAATGATGAATTGCCCTGCACATATATTGTTTTGTCAGTGTGCAGGGGAATGTATAAAACCTCCAGAAGTGAAAATGCCAGGCCAAAGGGTAAATGCATTGTAAAGTTTGGAAATATTAAATTGCCTTCTATTATGGTTATACTGTCTTCAGTCCTACTGTCAATGTGTGAGATTACCTTATTCCTCGTATATTATTCCCCATTATTACTCCCCTTTATAATTAATATTCCCCATTATTATCCCCCACATATTCTGTTAGCAAGGCTAATAATAAGGCTAAGAAGGCTTGCTAACAGAATATGCTGTTCAACTTTTGATCTTTTTTCTGATCTAATCGCTATCTCAGTTTAGCTTTAATTTGCATTTTTCTTATTGAGTGAACTTCACTTTCTTTTCATATGCATACAAGCCATTTGTCTATCTTTTTCTGTGAACTTTTTGTTCACATATTTTGCTCATTTTTCTTTTAAAAAGTATGGATCTTAATTGTTCTTTTCATATTGATTTATTATAATTATATATTTGGATAATTAGCCCTTTGTCTATAATGTAAATTGCAAATATATTTTCCCATTTTTGTCATTTGTCTTTCAGCATTTCTTATGGCATATCTTCCGATGTACTTATACGTTTTTTATATTAGAGATGGGGGGGCAGTCTCACTTTTTCACCCAGGCTGGAGTACAGCACTGCTACCCTACTTGTGGTCTCCAGCTCCTGGGCTCAAGGGATCTTTCTGCCTCAGCCTGGGATTACAGGCATGCACCACAACTCCCAGCTAATTTTTTATTGTGTGTAGAGACAGAGTCTCTATAGGCTGGTCTAGAACTCCTGGGCTCAAGCAACCCTCCCTCCTCAGCCTCCCGAAGTGTTGGAATTATGGGCATCAGCTACCACACTGGTCAAATTTTTTTTATATAGTAGAAATTGCTAATTCTTTTTTTGCATGCATCTTTTGTATTTTGAATCATAGCTCACAAAGAAATTCACGCATGTTTTCTTTTATTTATTTATTTATTTATTTATTTTTTGCTTATTTTTTTTTTGTCTTTTTGTTTTTTCCTTTTTGTGGAGAACGGGGTCTCGCTATATTGCCCAGGCAGGTCTCGAACTCCTGGGCTCAAGCTATCCTCCCGCCTCTGCCTCCCTAAGAGCTGGGATTACAGGCGTGAGCCACAGCACCCGGCCCACTCATGTTTTCTTATAGTTTCATGGCTATTTTTAAAATTAAGATTTTTAAACATCTATTTGCCTTTATTCTGATACATGATAAGAGGTGTAGATTCAATTTTATTTTTTTCAGGTGGCTGTCCAGTTGTGACATGCCTTTTATTTAAAACTCATTCTTGTCACTTTGTTTTGAGTTGCCTCCTTTTTGTACACTAAATTTCTGTAATGTACTTGAATCTGTTTCTACATTTCATCATTATAGTTTCCTCTTAGCCTGTCTAGTCATGCCGTGTTATCATATTAATACTTTTTATATTAGTGAGGCTTTGTAGTATGTTTCAATATCTGATTGGTATAGTTCCACCACATTGCTCTTCATTTTCAGAGATTTTCTTCTTACCCTTGCATTTTTACTTTATTATTTTTTTGCATGAATTTAGAAACAACTCATCTATTTCCAGGAAAAATAAAACCGTTGGTAACTTTATTAAGATACAGTTAGTAACTTTATAAGTAACGTTATCCTTCCGCCTCAGCCTGGGATTACAGGCTAGGTGTGCACCATCACTCCCAGCTAATTTTTTATTTTTTGTAGAGACAGAGTCTCTATAAGCTGTTAGTAACTATATAAGTAACTTTATTAAGATAAAGTTAGCCCGGATAAAGTGGCACATACCTGTAATCCTAGCACTTTGGGAGGCTGAGGTGGGAGGATCACATGAGCCCAGGAGTTCAAAAGACCAGCTTGGACAACACGGTGACACCTATCACAATAAAAAATACAAAAAAAATTAGCCAGGCATGGTGGCCTGAGACTGTAGTCCCAGCTACTTGGGAGGCTGAGGTGGGAGGATCACCTGAACCTGGGAAGTTCGAGGCTGCAGATAGTTGAGATCGCCCCACTGCACTTCAGCCTGGGCAACAGAATGAGACCCTATCTAAATTGGGGGGGAGAAAAAAAGATGAAGTTAAATTTATAAATTAATTCAAAGAGAAGAGGCTTTGTGATGTTGAATTATTTTTTTTAATTAAAAAAAAAATGGGAGACAGGGTTTCATCATGTTGGCCAGGCTGGTCTCAAACTTCTGACCTCCGTGATCTGCCTGCCTCGGCTTCCCAAAGCACTGGGATTAGAGGCATTAGTCACTGTAACCAGCCAAATTTTTCTTTAACCAAAGAATAGGTCTATCTTTCCATTTCTTCAGTTCTACTTTGTGTCCCACAGTAGTTGGAATTTTACTCATAAAGATGTTATGTATTTCTTGTTAAGCTTGTTCTTAAATATTTACCTCTTTGTTGCCATTTTTGCTGTTGGAGACATAAGTTTCTTTTCCACTTTATTATTTATTTATTTATTTAAGGTGGGTATCTCACGATGTTACCTAGTCTGGTCTTAAACTCCTGGGCTCAAATGGTCCTCCCGTCTCAGCCTTTTGAGTAGCTGGGATTACAGGCACACATCACTATGCTTAGACACTTTACTTTTTAGTTGGTGTTGATTTATGTAGAAGAGTTATTTGTTGCTCTGTGTTAATGTTATACCCTGTATTAATACAGGGGTCCCAAAACCCAGGGCCACTGATCCCATCTGGGCCTGTTAGGAACCAGGCTGCATAGCAGGAAGTGAACTGCCAGTGATTGAAGCTGAGCTCTGCCTCCTGTCAAATCAGTGGAGGCATTAAATTCTCATAGGAGCACAAACCCTATTGTGAACTGCACAGGTGAGGGATCTAAGTTGTGTGCTCCTTATGAAAATCTAATGCCTGATGATCTGTCACCATCTTCCACCACCCCCAGACAGGACTGTCTTGTTGAAGGAAAATAAGCTCAGGGCTTATTTTTATGTATTCACCATAATGATTCTACATTATGATGAATACGTAATAATAATAGAAATAAAGTGCCAAATAAATGTAATGTGCTTGAATCATCCTGAAACCATTCCCTTCAACCCCAGTTCATGGAAAAACTATTTTCCACAAAACCAGTTCCTGTTGCAAAAAAGGTTGGGGACTGCTGATTGACTGGGTTTTGTTATTATTTATAGTATTTTTTCAGTTGATTCTCTTAAATATAAATCAGATCATTTGAAATTAATGACAGTTTTACCATCTTTTTAAATAATTCTTATAACTTCTGTTGTCTAGTTGCATCTGTTAATATCTTCAGGACAATATTAAATATTAATGGTGATAGTGGGCATCTTTGTCTTGTTTCTCATTTTTCATGAATGCTTCCAATGTTCTCCATTAAGACTGATTCTGATCTCTGGACTAATAAATAGGTGTTAGAGAAAGTATCATCTATTTATTTTTGAGGGGTGCTTTTTTTTGAGACAGAGTCTTGCTCTGTCACCCAGGCTGGAGTGCAGTGGCACAATCTTGGCTCACTGCAACATCCGCCTCCCAGGTTCACTGCCTCAGCCTCCTGAGTAGCTGGGATTACAGGCAAGCACCACCATGCCCAGCTAATTTTTGTATTTTTAGTAGAGACGGGGTTTCACCGTGTTGGTCAGGCTGGTCTTGAATTCCTGATCTCATGATCCACCCACCTCAGCCTGGGATTATAGGCATGAGCCACCCTGCCCGGCCTGAGGGGTGTTTTTTAAAAGAAAGGGTGTTCACTTTTTCCCAAATTCATGTTAGTATCATTTAAGATCCTATTTTTTTCTCCTCAGATACATTAATGTAGATAGACTCCTAATATTAAACCACCTTTTTATTCATGTAATAAATGTTCCTTGGTTATAATTTTAAATGTGCCATAGATTTTGATTGTTACAATTTTATTTGGTGTTTCTGCATTGATATTTATAAGTGAGATTGGTCTGTAGTTTTCTTTCCTTGTAAAATCTTTGTCAGGTTTTGGTATCAATATTATATTTGCTCTAGAATAGTTTAAAAACAAATTATCAAATTGAGGTTTTTCAGAAACCATGAGCTGGATGAATTTAGGTCACAGACAATGTGATGGGTATCTTGCAGTTCTACATTCTTAGGGGACATTTTATTTCCCCTCCTACCTCCAGGAAGGTTGAAGTGGCAAGTTTTCTTACTGTATGGTTCTGCAGGCTGGGTTTTCCTAACTTTTTTCTTGGCATTTTAGCACCGTGTGTGGGTCTCCTACCCATCTCCCACATCTTGTAAGGACTTCTATGCTCTAGCTCTCATGAGAGTGTAAAAATGGGGCGCCGCGGTGGCTCACGCCTGCAAACCCAGCACTTTGGGAGGCCAAGGACGGCGGATCACGAGGTCAAGAGATCAGATCATCCTGGCCAATATGATGAAACCCCATCTCTACTAAAAATACAAAAATTAGCTGGGCTTGGTGGTGGGCACCTGTAATCCCAGCTACTTGGGAGGCTGAGGCAGGAGAATCGCTTGAACCTGGGAGGCGGAGGTTGCAGTGAGCCGAGATTGCACCACTGCACACGGGCCTGGGCGACAGAGTGAGACTCCATCTCAAAAAAAAAAAAGAAACTTAAGATCATAAAATATGACTATAAAAGCACCTGTCATTCCAATTGGCTTTCTTCTTTCACTCATTTGGCTTCTGTAACTTTTTGTGACTTTCTTACCAATTTGCTTTAAAAATATCATTTTTAAAT
Organism: Ateles fusciceps; assembly: GCA_036589455.1. Classification (NCBI taxonomy): domain Eukaryota; kingdom Metazoa; phylum Chordata; class Mammalia; order Primates; family Atelidae; genus Ateles; species Ateles fusciceps. The sequence goes on from JAZHEH010002241.1 coordinate 4,952,700, forward strand.
TGAAAACAAATCTATTTTGTCTAGTATTTTTACTTGTTTTGTATAAGAAGGCTGTACAGGGTAACTGGTCTACTATACTTCTAGGAACAACTATCAAGACTTGTCATATCAAATATAAAAATATTTTATAATGCTTCTTGTCTGTGAAAAAAGAAAAAAAATTTTTTTTAAAAATTTAACAATGCTAAAACGAACCGTGGTTTTGGCATAGAGACAGTTTAATGGGCTGGAGTGGAGACTATAGAAACAGATCTGCCTATATGTGAGAACTAGAATTATAACGTTAACATACAATGCTAGTGTAATCACTCAAATTCAATAGTGTTGGAAGAATTACTATTTACTAATAAATACAGTTAGTATTAATTAATTAATTAAACAGTATTATAAATTTATTAACAAATACTATACCATTAGGCAAAACAAAGCTACATCTCTACCATATATCATCTTCAAAATTAAATTCCAGGTGGACTAAAGGGATAAACTTAAAAAAAACCCAGAGCTGTAAAATCATTCAATGAAAATACAGACAAAATATTTATAACCACTGAGAAGGCAAGAGCCGCTAAAGCAAGCATGTGTGTGTGTGTGTGTGTGCGCGCACACACACACACACACGCACACACACACAATTCTTTAGGAAAATTTAAGCAAATATTCATAACCCTTAGGGTAGAAAATATTCTCTGAAGACACACACCCAACATACAAAAAGCTTTACAAGAAAGATACATCTGATCACTTAAAACCTTATTCTCATAAAACACACCAAAATTAAAATGAAAGAAAAAGCAAGAGGCTTAAATAAAAGATTTGCATCATATATGTATTAACAAAACATTAACTTCACAAATATATAAGACAGTCAATGGGAAATAAGCTCTGTATCAAAATTTTCAGAGGCTCTACAGAGGCAAAACAAAAAGTCAATAAAGATATTAAATGATACCTGTTACAGTTAATCAGAGATATGCAAATCTTAACAACAATGATATACTGTTTCTTAATTGTAATGTAGACAAGAATTTTATATTGATTATGCCAAATGCAGACAAATGTGTAGAAAGTTGATATACCCTGTTTAATTGTTGGAAATTTAAATTGATATAATCTTTTAAAAAGATAATTTAGTGATATCAAAATTTTTTAAAATGCATATATTTTATGTAGGAATACTACTTGCACAATATATATCAGAATAATGTATATGCTCACATGATAGAGATCTGTAATTAGTAAAAATTGAGAACAAACTGTCCATCAATGGTAAAATGGCTAAATTATCTGTGCGTTGTACATGTACACAAAAAGACATGTACAATACCATTCATTGCATCACTGTTTGTAATGACAAATAGTAAAAGGCAACTTAAATGACCATCATGGAAGAATGAACAGATAACATGTGATCTAGTCATTTGATTGATAACTACACAGAGATTAAAAGGAATAAACTAGGCATAATTATCAACATAGATGAATCTCAAACATAATTTCCATGATAAAATCAAGTTGTGGATACATATGGTATGACACCATTTGTGTAAAAATTTCAAGCTCACAAAATAATGCTCTATGTTATATAAGAAAAATGTGGCAGGTGGGTTGAAAATATACAAATTAAACATATGGGAGAAGAGGGGGGTGTAATGGAACAAAAACCCAAACTGGCTATAACTGAGGAGTATGAATAATTAAATGATATCAATCCATTTGAACAACTGAGGTCTAACACAACTAGAAAAACAAAAACAAACAAATGGACAAAACTGTGATGTAAACATATCAAGTGCTTAGGAAAGAGTTAAAAGATAGGGAAAGAACTCTAAGACATATTGTTAAGTGAAAAAGCAAGTCAATGAACCATATGTACAATGTGTAACAATTATGTAACAATTATGTGTACCATATTATTTTGTGGTAACAAAATAAAACTATGTATTTACACGCAGGCATACAGCCAAATGCATAGAAAAAGTTTTAGAAAAGATAATGATGTAACAAATATAGTGATAGAGAAAAATTTCTTACGTTATTTATAAGCACTTATAAATAGTATGGAATAAAAATAAAGGCAGATAGAAATTCCCGCAGAACAAAAAGAAGACATGAAATGTAACCCTAATGATCATTGCTTCTGCAATAAAGACTATTTACATAGTGTTATGAACTGAATGTGTCTACGCCAACCCCCTACCAAATTCACCTGTTGAAGCCGCAACCCCCAATGTAATGGTATTAGGAGGTGGAGTCTTTGGGAGGTAATTGGGTTTGGTTTGAGGTCATGAGAATGGAGCACCCATGATGGGATTAGTGCCCATATAAGAAGAGAAAGAGACACCAGAGCTTTCTTTCTCTGCCATGTGAGGATACAACAAGAAGACAGCCATCTGTAAGCCAGAAAGATGACTCTCAGTGAGAACCAAATTGGCTGGTACCTCAGTCGGGGACTTCTTAAATTCCTGTTGTTTAAGCCAACTCATCTATAGCATTTTGTTATAGAAGCCTGAGTTGACCAAGACATATAGTCACAATAATCTCTGTACATTAATTTTTAGTTGTTTATAAGCAACCTATAGACAAAGCTTAGAAAATGTAGTTACATTATAAAAATTGTCAACCTTGATAATGCAAAAGACAAAAGGTGCAAACTGAGGTGCATTATTGCTGAGTGGACTGGTTGGGGAGCTATCATCTTTATTTTATAAAAAGCATTAAAAGATAGTTGATGGAACAAAAAAATAAAGGTATTAGGATGTTATTAACGGCAACCAACAGAGAAGCTAAAAGGGGCAGTAGAGGAAGTATTGAAAAATGAGCTGAAAATATCTATCATAGGACAGATTAAATAGATAATGTCTAGAATTATAAGGAAATGTACTGGCTCTTATCACTAAATTTCCAGAGGTAGGGCAGGTTTAAGATCAATCCAATCCAGTGTCTTCAACTCTGTTTCACTAAACTTCTCTTGGCCCTGAATTTATTAATGGGTTGGCTTCATTGTCAGGTTGACATAAACATGGCTTAAATTCTAGGTTTTTCTATATTTCCAAATCCTGGAAAAACTGATTTCCAGTCCAGAAGGAAAATAAAATTTCCTCTTTCCCTCTCCCACTTAAGAGACTTCTTATACTTTTATATCCTGACTGAAAACTAACGAACTCTCAGGATCCTTGGTGGTGGGAACATCTATTCTTCATAGGAAGGAAAGACCTGGGCCACTTTTATGTGGACCATCACAATGGGCTTAGGAAGTAGCTATAAGTTCCTCTGGGAGTGGTCCACCCTACCCATTGCTCCCAACCTCCAGTAGGTGTTATTGTTATTTTACAGTTACAGCTCAGCTTCAATGCTGCTGAGGGAAAACAGGAAAGAACTGGGGGGCCTAGGCATGGGGCAAAGAGTTAGAAGGAAAAAGGTCTTAAACCTGAGTAGAGGTGGTTAACAATAGCCATCAGCAGAAAAGAGTTCTGTCTAGGAGAATGGTAAGCAACGAGGAATTTCTCAAATACTTTGCCTAAAGGTGGAGCAGAGCAATATGTGGTCATTTATAGCAAGTAGTGTGCTAGGGGCTTGAGTCATAATTATTTGGGTGTAATTATTTGGATATAAAAAGGAAGAATGACCTAATTTTACATATGAATTTCGTATAGATTGGATCTCAACCCAGTATCTCATCAATCGTTTACTCCTTTTGGAAATATTTTCCTGAGAAATATATTCCTTTATTATGCAAAAAAGTCACTTCCCTCTGTATGAGTTTCCAGGAGAGAATCCATGACCTGATGAGTGGAGAGAAGAGTTCCTATCTAAGACATACACATGTTCTTGTTCACTTAGCATCGATCTGATTTTTTAAAAGTCTCTGGTTTGTTTGTACTGCATGTAGGTGAGCTATGTTCCATAAAAAATTATAGCACGTCAAGGCCAGGTGCAGTGGTTCAAGCCTGTAATCCTAGCATTTTGGGAGGCCAAGGTGGGTCAATCCTTTGAGTCCAGAAGTTCAAGACCAGCCTGAGCAAGATGGCAAGACCTTGTCTCTACATAAAATACAAAAATTAGTTGGGCATGGTGGCGTGCCTATAGTCCCAGCTACTGGTCAGGGTGTGGGGGAGCTGAGGTGGGAGGATTACTTGAGCCAGGAAGATCGAGGCTACAGTGAGCTATGATTGCACCACCGTACTGTCAATAAATGATGCTGTGTGTGTGTTGGTGATGCCCTTCTAGGAGAACCATCTTTTTGTTTCTTTGTTTGAGATAGAGTCTCACTCTTGTTGCCCAGGCTGGAGGGCAATGGTGTGATCTTGGCTCACTGCAACCTCCACCTCCTGGGTTCAAGTGATTCTCCTGCCCCAGCCTCCCGAGTAGCTGAGATTACAGGTACCTGCCATGATACTCAGCTAATATTTTGTATTTTTAGTAGAGACGGAGTTTCACCATGTTGGCCAGGCTGATCTCAAATTCCTGGCATCAGGTGTTCCACCCGCCTTGGCCTCCCAAAGTACAGGGATTACAGGCGGAGCCATAGCACCCAGCTGGGAAGCTATCTTAATAGGGCAGTTGTGGGGCTAGAGATGGGGATATTTTGACTAAATATGCAAGAGAACTTTAAAATGTTGGACAAGATTATCTGGGAAAGCAATGGATTTCCCGATTCCTAGAAACCTTTATGAATGGAATGGACTGATATTTGTTTAGTTTAGCTGTTCGTCTATCTGGAAAAAAAAGAGTGCACAGTCAGGTACCCTTTCAAGGTCCTTTTCTAGTTCTGAGTTATTGCATTTTTATTTTATTTTATTTTTTTTTGAGATGGAGTTTCACTCTTGTCACCCAGGCTGGAGTGCAGTGGCGGTTGGCTCACTGCAACCTCCGCCTCCTGGGTTCAAAGTGATTCTCCTGCCTCAGCCTCCTGAGTAGCTGGGATTACAGGTACCCACCACCATGCCTGGCTAATTTTTTGTATTTTTAGTAGAGATGGGGTTTCACCACATTGGCCAGGCTGGTCTCAAACTCCTGGCCTCAGGTGATCTGCCCACCTTGGCCTCCCAAAGTGCTGGGATTACAGGAGTAAGCCACCGCGCCCCACCTGCACTCTTAAAATTTAAGAGCACAGGTACATTTTAAGCTTCCCAGGGTAGCTTAAAACAGGTACAATAAGTATGTCATACAGAGCATGCAGATGATACATGGAGAGCAAAAATTAACTTAAATTTAAACTTGTTTTTCCTTAAAATGACAAAGTTTATGATTTGCTGCACATTCTACACAGCTTTGGAACAGAATTGTTCCTCCATTTATTCTTACAGAATTGTTACATTCAGGAGAAAGGCAAAGGAAATAATATGCTCTTTAAAATAAGGTTTTATTCAAACTGGCAGCCATCAATGTTCTAGGAAATAATAATAGGGCAATAGTCATTTATTCTGTCTGCAAATTGCTTTTCCATGGGCGGACCTTGAAGAATATGTACAAATGGTGACTTCATCAATCCCAGCCACATTTGTGTGGCAGAAACAGCACACATGTGTGACACTGTTACAGACAGTTAAAGGGCGGCTATGCGAACGAAGTTCAGTGATTTGCCAAAGGTCAATTACAGATCCCTGGAAACAGGCTCAGGAACATTTTCTTTCTCAATATTCTTATATAATATGTTACACCAACAATGGTTTAATATGTGTCTTTTTAAAGAGCACAGGAACAATGTCTTAAGTCTCTGGAATAAGCTTTTTCTTTAAAATACATTTTACTTTCTCAGATTATGAAAGCAGTACATGTTCACTGTGGAAAATTTGGAAATCATAAAACAAAAAGAAGGTGGGAAAAAGTCACTGTAACTGCACACTCTCAAAAAACAGTATCAAGGCTGGTTGCAGTGGCTCACACCTGTAATCCCAGCACTTTGAGAGGCTGAGGTGGGCATATCACTTGAGGTCAGGAGTTCGAGACCAGCCTGGCCAACATGGTGAAATCTCGTCTCTACTAAAAATGCAAAAATTAGTAGGCCCGCACCTGTAATCCTAGCTACTTGGGAGGCTGAGTCAGGAGAATCGCTTGAACCTGGGAGGTGGAGCTGCAGTGAGCCAAGATTGCGCCACTGCACTCCAGACTGGGCAACAGTGAGATACTATCTCAAAAAAAAAAAAAAAAAAAATCATATCAGTACAGGGGTTCTTAATTTGGGGTCCATGGTTTCATGATGATCAAAAGGTCCATGAAGCCTGCAAATTGGTGCAAATCTGTGTAGATATATACATTTTTCTAAGGAAAGACTCTATAGCTGTACCAATTAAGGTTCTTGGTTGTAAAACACACAGACCAATGCTGGCTAACTTAGACAAAAAAAAAAAAAAATGTCTTTTGAAAAATCATCAGAAGTAGCAGGAAGGCTGGAAAACCAGGCTAGAAAAGCAGCAGATGATTGGCAGACCAGCAGTCCCAGGGAGAGTCTGGCGGGGAGGACGCCCCTGCCGTCACAAGACAGTTAGTGCTGCCACCAGTGAACTCAACCCGATGTTGCCACCATGGCCAATCTCTAATTGTCCTTTACCGAAGATTCAGATCCCTGAGCAGGAGGGTCCAACTGGCCAGGCATTGGTCTAGGACTGCTCCTAGCTGTTTGGAGAGGTGGACATAGGATTCCTTGCCTCCTTTGCTATAGAAGGCAGGACCCAGCTCCCACCAAGATTCACCTAGTGAAGGGTTCCCCTAAAATAGGAAGAGTGGTTGGATGCTAGACAACCAAAAGGAAAAAAAAAAAAAAAAGCAAAAGTCACTTCAAGTGTTCTCATTAGATTCTGAAAGGGATCTGTAGCCAAAGAGGTAAAGTTAAGAACTACTGATAAAAGCAATTTAATGGTAACTATAGTTAGTAATAATAGATATATCCTTAAAAATTGCTAAAAGAGTAGATTTTAAATGTTCTCACCACAAAAAAAAGTATGTGAGGTGAGAGATATGTTAATTAGCTGGCTTTAATAATTTCAAAATGTACGCACATATCAAAATATCACAGTGCACGTTGTAAATATATATGATTTTTGTCAGTTATACCTTAATAAAGCTGGGAGAAAAATTATGCTGTATTTGCTTTTAGACTCTTAGTATGCATTTTGATATACATAACATGCACATTAAAATAAATATATTTTTTTAAAATAAAAATATTGTACTGAATAGAATATTTCATACTAAATAAATAATAAAATAAGAATATTATATAGGTTTGTATCATGTTTTCTTCCAGATAATGTTATAACATAACATAACTATTTTGCTATATTAAAATTCTTTTGGCCAGGCGCAGTGGCTCACTCCTGTAATCCCAGCACTTTGGGAGGCTGAGGCAGTGGATCACCTGAGGTCAGGAGTTTGAGACCAGCCTGACCAACACGGTGAAACCCCGTCTCTACTAAAAATACAAAAAATTAGCCGGACATGGTGGTGGGCCCCTATAATCCCAGCTACTTGGGAGGCTGAAGCAGAAGAATCACTTGAACCTAGGAGACAGAGGTTTCAGTGAGCTGAGATTGCACCATTGCACTGCAGTCTGGGCAACAAGAGAGAAACTCCATCTCAAAAAAAAAAATTCTTTCATAAATATTATTTAAAATAAATGCATAAAGATTCCATTTTGTCAGTGTGCCATAGGGAACATAGGGAATGAATTGTTCTGAAAGTCTGTAATCCCTTAACTGAAACTTTTAGGACCTGGTGGGTTTTGAAACTCAGAATTTTAGGGCCTTGAGTGGTGGCTCACGCCTGTAATCTCAACAATGTGGGAGGCCTAGATGGGATGATTGCATAAGCCTAGGAATCAGAGACCAGTCCTGGCATCACAGCAAAACCCCCATCTTTACAAAAAAACAATTAGCCTGGCATGGTGGCACAAGACTATAGTCCCAGCTACTCAAAAGGCTAGGTGGGAGGATAGCCTGACCCCAGGAGGTTGAGGTTTCAGTGAGCCATGATTGTGTCACTGGACTCCAGCCTCTGCCACAGAGTGAGACCCTGTCTGTCTGTCTCTCTCTCTCTCTCTCTCTCTCTCTCTCTGTCTCTCTCACATACACACACACAGCTTGGATATTAGAGAAATAATATTGTAATTTTACCATGTATTATTCAATGTCCTCTTTGAGGTGTGGGCAATACCTTGTAATACAACTTGATTATTCCGTAAAGAAAACATATAGATATTCATGCTAAATGGAATAAATACCTGAACTGAACAGAATAGTCTTATATCAGGTCAGTTTGTGCTGCCAATTGCGTTTGTACCAAACTTAAGAAAAAAATCTTTTGGTTTTTAGAGTGTTTTGGATTTCTGGACTTGTGGGTGAGTGATTATGGACACGTAATAGAATTTGGTACTTGATAAGGGATAGTGGGAGAAACAGATGGGCTGGATGGTCTGTTAGCAACTATTCTAGGTAATGAACTTCAGCTTTTCCAGGGATTTAAATGTGGGAAGACCTGGAATGCTAGCCATCTTAACACCAACCTGAGGGTGAAGATAGTATACAAAGGCATTCAGGCCAACTGAGGTGTAGGGAAACAGAGCTAGAGATACTGGATCAATCTGAAACTTACCTACCTCTGGAATTTTAGTGATGACAGCCAATATATTTCCTTACAATCTTAACTAAATTGAGTTAGAGTTATTTTTATTGGGAAAAAAGGCATCCTAACTGGTATGTTAGCTGGAAGCTTGGGAATGACATTTCTCTAAATCCCTTACTGGTAGATCTCAGGAAAGATTCTGCCAATAGAGATATTTACAGAAGATCTGAAAGGCAGAGGAGCATCAGAAACCATCACTTTTCCTCCAGCTGTGAGGAGCAGGTATGTAGCATTTGGCAGACAGGACATTCAGCAGCAGCCTCTGAAAATTACCCCCGTGGGTGCTGCAGGCATCAGTGGTGATTTCCTTCAGCTCGTCATCTAGATGACAAGAGAAACTTCTAAATTCTTTGAACTCAACCATGGCATGGTTATGAGAGCACTCCTGGCACTTTTTCTAGACTTCCAAAAGTTGAAAAATGTGAACTTTAAAAATTGGAACATCAGATGGATGGACATCATTTTAAAGAGGGGGCAATTCTATTATTTATCAGGATGAGAACTGTTTTAGGTCAGAAGGAAAACATTTTCAAGCTTTAACAAAACGCTGTTTAGAATTTGTCATGTACTATATCTGACACTGCTGGAGACACGATGATTTAACAAGTGAATCTGCCCTTAAGAAGATGGACCAGAGAAGAAGTGGATTTGACTATATGAAACAACAATAGCTTAAACATAAAAGGCTTATTCATTTACAGAGAAGAAGTTTAGAGGAGATAGTCTAGGAACGTAAGAGTGGCTCTCCAAAGTCATTGGATACTGGGCTCCTTCCACCTTTCCTCTCCATTGTCCTTAGTCAGTGGCTTCCATCCTGAAGTTCACCCGATGGTCCAAGACAGTTTCATCAGCTCTAGCCATCCCTCTTCACCTCAGGCAGCAGGAGTGTGAAAGCAGGAGATGACAAAAGGTCCGGCTTTCCTGCAGAATCTGCTACCCTTAAGCAATCCTCCTGTAAGTTCTAATGTTTTTAGTACTTATATCTTTTTTTTTTCTTGAGACGGAGTCTTGCTCTGTTGCCCAGGCTAGAGTGCAGTGGCGCCATTTTGGCTCACTGTGCCCTCTGTCTTCCGGGTTCCAGCGATTCTCCTGCCTCAGCCTACCAAGTATCTGGGATTACCGGCAGGTACCACCACACCTGGCTGATTTTTGTATTTTTAGTAGAGACAGGGTTTCACCACATTGGACAGGCTGATCTTGAACTCCCGACCTCATGTGATCCGCCCACCTCAGCATCCCAAAGTGCTGGAATTACAGGCGTGAGCCACTGTGCCTGCCAAGAACTTACATGTTATTGATCAGAATTTAGTGACGTTACTGTACTTGGCAAGGGAGGCTAGAAAATGCAATGTTTATGTGGTGGTTTGCCACCCTGAATAATTGAGATTCTGTTACTAAAGAGCAGGGAAGAATGGATTTTTGGATGGCAACTTATAATTTCTGCCTAAAGAAGTTCGAATCTACCTGGAGAAATAAGAACCTGTAGGCTTGAAAAGACAATTAATAATATATTCAAAAGGGCCAGGCAGTGAGTGGCAGAGAAGTGTGGCAGAGGAAGAGAAGGTGTCCAGGCCTCCCAGGAAAACTTCTGAGGAGAACCCGGATTTGACCTCCCCTTTGAGGATGTGTAGGATTCATAGGTACAAAAAACTGGGAGGGCATCTCAGCAGGAGGAGCTGACCTGAGCAGAAGCCCAGAGGCTGGGCAGTGCAGATCTGCTCGGGGCAGGATCATCAGGGACCAATTGGACCAGACACTTGGCTGAGACATAATGGAGTCTTAGGTTAGATGGGAAGGAATATTGACTGATTTTTTAAAATCACCCAAAGTAGAAGTATCAAGGCCTCTTTTCTAGGATAAAATGGGGTCACCGAATTTGTTTCCCTGTTCCTGGAATTGATGCTCTTGTAGTCTCTATACAACTCACACCAGCAGAACTGATCGAAATATTTACTCCAATGAATTCCCCCTCATTTTGGATTGTCCAAAATAGTACAAAGAGTGTAACCAGTGAATATATGACAACAGTAATAAAAATAAATGCACGAGAAGCCCAAGACCACAGTCCAAGGCTATTATTCACTAAATGGGAGGAGAAAAAGTCTACAAATAAAGCATTCTGGGTCCTTTTCCTAAATATTAATTGTTTATTTCATGATTCTTTTCCAATCTAAACAGACCTTAAGCTGCCCCTTTTTAATATGCTCCCATAAAGGATTATAAACCAGAGAGGAGCTTGGTTTAAACAAAGTAATCAGAAAGTAAGCAATCTTCTCTTTCTCTCTGGCTCACAGCTTGTTTTGTCTGTTAGGAAACTTTTCTCTTTAGTGTGCAGCTCTCAAGGTCAAACAGAGGTCACCCTTCTGCTTTTTGAGGTATGGGTGCTTTCACATTATTTGCTCATTTTTATTGCTGAGAATAACCATCCATTTGCCCAAATAACTGGGGCCTTCCCAACACAAAGACTTGATGGTGGACACTGGCGGGGGCTAATCTCATTCCATACAAAGCAAACAAGTTCAAATCTCATTAAATGGTGGACAAATGCAGCAAGGATACAAACATTTCCAATTTAGAAAAGGAAGATAGAAATATGACACAGAAGTATTCTAATCATTTAGTAGAATAAATCGTACCAACATGATACTAAAACTGTCAACTTGGTGGAAAAAAGGATAAAACTCCATTAATAATACAACAGCAATGCTTACTTTTTCACATGAGGAAAATTCCATTAAAACAAACAGCCCGGGCTTTCAAATTGCTTTTGTTCAAGATCAGTGGAATATTGTTATAAAGACCATATTGCTAGCAATGACATTTGGATCTGAAGATGAAGCTTAGCTGATTTTTTTAGGGTGAACCAACAGAGACGGGGTAGTCGCACAAAGGGCTATATGTGAATAACCCCCTTTATGCAAATTTTTAAAATGTAAACCCAGAGAGATTCAGTGACTCATGCCTGTAATCTTAGCATTTTGGGAGGCTGAGGCGGGAGGATTGCTTGAGCCCCCAGGTGGTCAAGGCTGCAGTAAGTTGTGATTGTGCCACGTATTTCAGCCTGCATGACACAGCGAGACCCCGTCTTAAGGAATAAAAAGAAGTAGACCCTTCACGTGAGTTCATAGCTTGGTTAGAAGAGGGCAGGCTGGAATCAATCCCACTTGTCCATTCAGTCAGGGCGTAAACTGTACAGCCTTTGCGGAGGTCTTTGTTGCACACGATTGTCCTTTTAAGTGCTGTTTATAAATTGGCTTTCTCAAATGTGTTTCTTGAGCCATTATGGTATAGGCCTCACTGTATGCAGCCTTTTAAATGATAGATAAAATTTTCCGTTTCAGGATTTGGACTAATGCTTTTCACCCCCTGATTTCTGAAGTACTTTACATTCATCCTATAAGAGTTAGAACTCTCCATCCCTATCCACCTACCCAGCTATGACACAGTTATGGTCCATCTGGAAAGATATTGTACAAAGTCTGCCACAGGTCTTGTCTATATGGTCAGAATTCTCAATTGACACATGATCTCCAAAAGGCTGTCTTAGCTTGGGTTCCTTTAAAAGCAGACCTAAAGAAAAGGGTTTTGATATTAGTAGTTTATTTCAGAGGTGGTCCCAGGAAGCACAGTGAGGGTTTGGGAAATTGAGACCAGAAAACAGGAAATGCTGATGAAGGGTGAGTCAATAAGCAGGCTACTGCTGTGGGCAACTGAGGCCCAATCCCACTGGGGACCCTCTGAAAGACAGTGCAGAACAGCTCAGAATTGTCCAGCCAGGGCTGGGCATGATGGCTCCTGCCTGTTATCTCAGCACTTTGGGAGGCCAGGGCTGGCAGATCACTTGAGGTCAGGAGTTTGAGGCCAGCCTGGCCAACATGGTGAAATCTGGTCTCTGCCAAAAAATACAAAAATTAGTCGGGTGTGGTGGCATGCACTTTTAATCCCAGCTACTCGGGAGGCTGAGGCAGGAGAGTTGCTTGAATCCAGGAGGCAGAGTTTGCAGTGAGTGCTGAGATTGCACCACTGCACTCCAGCCTGGGCTACAGGGCGAGACCCTGTCTCAAAGAATTGTCCAGCCAGGACAAGGAAGCTGAGGTATCTATTCCCCAACACCCACCCTTGTTGATTGATTATTGCTCCTGGGAGTATGGATTGACATAGCATTGAGATAGAGAAGGCTCAGAGGCAGAAGAAGCAGGTACTTGGGATATGAAACCATTGGTGTGCACAAGAACCTCCACCAAAGCTGGTGGTTTCCCAGGTGGGCTGAGAGGCTGTGGATGGCACATTGACAATGGCTCCCTCCCAAGTCGCTGCCTGCATATCAGATCCTATTGTGGCTCTTGGTGATCTCTGGCCCTTTTACCTCCCTAGATGTGCTGGAGCAGAAAAAGATTGAGAGCCATTTGTGTGCTGAGTGGCCCTTCAGACCTCACTCATGCTCTTAGGATATGATTCTTTCTCCCCATTTACTTCCTACATCAGTGTCTTCTACTTTTTCGCATATAATTGAACACACAGAAAAGGATCCTATTTGCACAGCATATTGATGTCTCAGGGTTTGCTTTCAGGCAAACCAAAATGAAGATACTGCTCCTAGATGGAGACTCCAGTAAGAATAAAGAGGCTCCGGCAATCTTGAGAACCAAGGGAATTTGTATCCCTGCACTCAGCCAGTTCCCATACTCCTGCATTGGGTTGGGAAGTTCTGGGTCTAGATCTACTTGGTCACCAAGTCCTGCTGATATGCCTTTGTAGCAGTGGTTCTAACTTTTCTGTGGTTGGGAACCCCTTTGAGAATCCAGTGAGAACCATGGATTTGCTCCCTAGAATCATGTGCAAACACACACACACACACACACACACAGAGAGACACATGATTTGCCTACAGTTTCAGGGATCCACATAATCCCAGAAGCTCCTCTGGGATATTCTGACACTCAAATAATGGTTTGGTGTGTCCATTTTTCTTCATTGGGTGTGTTCATTTCTCTTCATTTCTATAGCCCAAATGCCTCAGTTGGGTTTGCCTGGCATCCTGATTCTGTCTTTGACATGATACAATGAACTGATGAAGAGTCAGACAGTTAGATATCGATCATCCCAGCTGTGCTACACATTAGCTGCTTGCCCTCAGATAAGTCTCTCAGCTCCTTGGTGTGTTGGTTTCCTCATCTGTACAATGACGATAGCAACAGTCCTTATTGTGTTATGAGGGTCAAAGTGTTAGTAAATGTAAAACACATGACTGTTCTCGTCTATTTTGTGCTGCTATAGCAAAATATCTGAGACTGGGTAATTTACAAACACCCGAAATTTATTTTCTGACAATTCTGGAAGCTGAAACATCAAAGATTAAGGCATCTGCAGATTCATGGTCTGGTGGGAATCTAGTCTCTGCTTCCAAGATGTTGCCTTGAATGCTGCATCCTCCGGCGGGGAGGAATGCTCTGTCCTCGCATGGACAAAGGCAGAAGGCAAGAGGGTTGAGCATGAGTGAAGCCTCTTTTTAAAAGGCCTTACTTAATCTCATTCACAAGGAGCCCTCATGGTCTAATTACCTCTTAAATGTTCCACCTCTCAGTACTATTACATTGGCAAACTCTATACTTTGGAGGGGACATATTCAAATCATAGCAAACAGTGCTTGGCACATATCAAGTGTCATGTACGTGTGAGCTATTGTTTTTGTTATTTAGATGGAGGCCATTGCTTTGGAAAGTAGGGTGATGTAATGGAAAGAGTCTAGATTTAATGTCAATCAACAATGGGTGCAAAGCTTTCCTCTCTCAATTACCAACTGTGTGATTTTGAGAAAAATTATTAAAAAAAAATTATTTTGGCCTAAATTTCTTTATCAAAGTCACTGGCTCTCAATAATTTTTTTTTTTTTTTTGAGATGGAGTTTTGCTCTTGCTGCCCAGGCGGGAGTGCAATGGCACAACCTTGGCTCACCACAACCTCTGCCTCCCAGGTTCAAGTGATTCTCCTGTCTCAGCCTCCCTACTAGCTGGGATTACAGGCATGTGCCACCAGGCCTGGTTAATTTTGTATTTTTAGTAGAGACGTGGTTTCTCCATGTTGGTCAGGCTGGTCTCGAACTCCTGACCTCAGGTGACCCGCTTGCCTCGGCCTCCCAAAGTGCTGGGATTACGGGTGTAAGCCACTGCGCCCGGCTTCAATAAATATTTTGTACTATGCCAAAATGAAATTCATGGGTAATCATTGTACACATAAAATTTAAAAAGAAAGTATAGCATAATAAACAAATATAAAAAAATAAACAAATATAAAACAAGAAACAAATATACAAAATAAACAAATATAAAAAAAGAAATTACAGAAGAACAGTTTATCATTAAAATGTTCAGTCCTCACTATAATAGAAATCATAATGCAATTGTCAGATGCTTGCCCGTATATGTAGAATCACTGTGAAGGTGATAATTCAACGGTAGATTGGTATCAGTGTGTGGCTTGTATTGATGATTTAAATACCATGATCAGTATTGTTGGGTGGTAGATTTTTTTTTAATCTGTCAAAGAGTTAATCACTCTTGGTAAAGTTCTAAAAAAAAAACAACAACAACAACAACAAAAACCATGGTTAGAAATGTCCCTCAATTTAAATAAGTTTACATTCCTGGAAAAATCAGTGACAAAGCCCTTTGTGATTATATAGAAAACTGTTAGATTTTAGGTTTAATCATTATAAATAGGCTTTTCACTCGTATAAATATCAGCAGGACTTTTGAAAGCTGTGTGCAGTGGACAAGAGAAATTCTTTGTTGAGTAGGACTGTCCCATACATTGAAGGAAGTGTAGCGCCCTGTTCCCAGCCCGCTCATGCCAGTAATGCCAATCACTGTGATCATCAAAAACTCACCCAAAATGTCCTAACCACACCCAAGTAGGAATGTACGTTTCTTGTTAATAACCACTGGGTTAACTAGTCTGGAATCAAAAAAGCCCAAAAACCCAGTACCAGAAAAAGCCTTCCTCAGTCAAGATTTTACTGCAGGCTCCATTTTACTACAGCCTCTCCAAGGCTTGTGACTCCAGTTACGTGGGAAGGAAACAGGGCTGACGAGACATTTGGTCACTGTTGGCGCTGGAAAGAACCCCGAGGAAGGCAAAGAGTACCTCCGTCTTCCCCTCACTCTGTCTGCCCCTTTGCAGGGATATTTCCAATGTCTCCTTTCTCACAGGCTTTCTCCCTATCCAAATTCTCTTTCAGAAGTGGAGATGACACAGGGATTTATGGCTTGGTGCAAATGTATGTACTTTTATGTCTCACAAAGCCAAGTGGCCTATGAGAATGTAAAAAGATGCACAACATCACCAGAAATTAAGGTAATGAAAAATGTATAACAATGATGAGATAATATTTCATACTCACCAAATTGGCAAAAAAATTTTTTTTAAATCTAACAATACCAAATCTTAGGAAAAGGTGGAAAATTGGCGCAATCACTTTGGGGAGCAATTTGATTTTATCTATTAAGATTGGCAATGCTCGTATCCCAGAACGCTGGAAATCTACTCCTAGGTATATACCTTAGAGGAACACTATTTAGTTGCATCAGAAGATTGGTGTGTTTGTGGCATCACTGCTTTTAAAAGTGGAAAAACTCAATTGGAAACATTTAATGTCACCAATAGAAGAACAGATTCACATATCATCATGTATTCATACACAGGAATATTATATAGCAGTTATAATGATGAATCCCAGCTTTGTGTCTGCACAAGGATAAATCTTAAAAACAAAACAGAAAAGCTAATTGCAGGGAATGTAGAGCATGATATCATTTAAATATTTTAAAATCCTGTAAAACAATGCAATATATTGTTTATAGATACATGAATAAAAGCATAAAGTATATATAGGAATAATTAATACCACTGGGTTATCTCTAGAGAAGAAGAATAATGAGGCTGGGAAGAGGATACACAGAAAGCCCTCAGTTGCATCTACAATGTTTTTATTCTCTTAAAAAATTCTGGAAGAAATGTGACAAAATGTCAAGATTTAATTTGATATAGATAGTGCTGACTATACTAGGTATGATATATTTTACATATTTCTATGAGAAATATTCCATAATAAAATAATTTTAAAAACTGACCTCTAAGAGGTGCTTTTACTTTTTATTTTTTATTTTTATTTGAGGTGGAGTCTTGCATTGTGGCTTGGGCTAGAGTGCAATGGAGCAATCTAGACTCACTGCAACCTCCGCCTCCTGGGTTTATGATTCTCTCACCTCAGCCTCCTCAGTTGCTGGGATTACAGGTGCCCACCACCACACCTGGCTAATTTTTGGTATTTTTAGTAGAGACGGGGTTTCACTATGTTGGCCGGGCTGGTCTTGAACTCCTGACCTTGTGATCTGCCCACCTCGACCTCCAGTTGCTGGGATTATAGGTGTGAGCCACCATGCCTGGCCTTTTTTTATTCTTTATTCAACAGATTCTTTTTGACCTTCTGGACACCAGATGCTAAGACAGAGAGTTCAACACAGAACAGGACACAAACCCAGACTTCAGACAGTGCTTCCCAGACTTTACTGTGATTAGTGTCACTTGAAGTCTTGTTAAAACACAGAATGCTGGGCCCACTCCCAGAGTTTCTGATTCAGTAGGTCCAGGATGGGGCTTGAGAACTTCTAACATGTTCCCAGGTGATGCTGATTCTGTTGCTGCTTGGGGGGAACCACACTTTTTGTTTTTTAAGACAGAGTCTTGCTCTATCATCCAGACTGTAGGGCAATGGCAAGATCTTGGCTCACTGAAACCTCCACCTCCCAGGTTCAAGCAATTCTCCTGCCTCAGCCCTCTGAATAGGTTGGATTATAGGCGCACACCACCATGCCCAGCTAGTTTGTATTTTTAGTAAAGACAGGGTTTCACCATGTTGACCAGGCTGATCTTGAACTCCTGACCTCAGGTAAACCTCCCACCTCAGCCTCCCAAAGTGCAGGGATTGCAGGCATGAGCCACTGCACCCAGCCCATGGAACCACACTTCTTAAGTCAATTGACACTCCTGTGGAAGGACAGATTTCATTCATGCTGTAAGGATCCCAAGAACTGATGAGGAGTATTTTCTGACAAGCATGCTTGACCTGGTCTCTAAAGGCACACTTACTATGTCACTTACCCTAGGCCAAAAGAGACATCAAGAAGTGTAACTCCAATCTCTTGTTTTTCTTTCTGTGGTTGTGTATATTTCAATTCATTCCATTACATCTTAGCTCTCTTGGGGCAAATATACTTACTGATTGGTGTATATCATATATAAAATGTTAAGAGTAGTTATTCTTGGATGATGAAATTATGGATAATTAAAATTTTTTCTAGGCTAGGCACGGTGGCTCAGATCTGTAATCTCAGCATTCTGGGAGGCTGAGGTAGGTGAATTGCTTCAGCTCAGGGGTTCAAGACCAGCTGGGCAACATAGTGAAACCCTGTTTCTACAAAAATAAAAATACAAATACAAATACAAATACAAAAATTAGCCAGATGTGGAGGCATGCACCTCTAGTCTCAGCTACTCAGGAGGCTGAGGCAGGAGGATTACTTGAGCCTGGGAGTTTGAGGCCGCCATGAGCCGTGATCACACTACTGCACTCCAGCCTGGGTGACAGAGCAAGACCCTGCCTTAAAAAAAAAAAAAAAAAAATATATATATATATATATATATATATATAATTTTTGCTTGTCTGTATTATCTAACAGTTCCATAACAGAACAAATGTTAATTATATAAGGACAAATTATACTTGAAAGTAAAATACATATATATCAAGATGTGCTAGGCTCTGTGATGAGGAGATGCTAAGGAGTAGAATACTAATATAAGTAAGTTCTTGCCTTTAGAAAGTTTCTGATATAATTCAGAAGATAGAGCATGCATTTGAAAAGTAGTTAGGCTGGGTGCGGTGGCTCATGCCTGTAATCCCACCACTTTGGGAGGCCGAAGCAAGAGGACCACTTGAGGCCAGGAGTTCGAGACCAGCCTGGCCAACATGACAAAACCCCATCTCAACTAAAAATACAAAAATTAGCCAGGTGTGGTAGCACGCGCTTGTAATGCCAGCTATTCAACAGGCTGAGGCAGAAAATCGCTTGAACCTGGGAGGAGGAGGCTGCAGTGAGCCGAGATCGTGAAACTGCCCTCCAGCCTGGGCAACAGAGCAAGATTCCATCTCAAAAAAAAAAAAAAAAAAAAAAAAAAAAAGAGTATTTAGTGATAAAATCAGACAAGGTATTCTGGAAATAATATTCACTGAAATGTATGGTTGGCAGGTACTTCCAAAGGAAAAAATGATTGGGTTGAGTGGCTCTAGAAGGGGCATGCGAACCCAGCCTTAGATGACAAACCAGCTTGGCATCTTCTAGAGTCTTGGCAGAGGGTGAGGGAGGATGCCAGGGCCTCTGTAAATCCCCACAGTGCCTCCACTACACACAGCAGGTGTTGAGAGAATGCTGTTGACCGAGTAAAGTGAAGAACTGAACAATTATTGTATTCAGATAGAAACTTTACTTGGGCACAAGTACACACACAGCATAATAGTGGCTCATGCCCCTCTTAGACTGTGGCCAAAAACTACAAAAATAGAAACCAAAATTAATTCCATTGTGCATTTATGCCCTGTCAAGTATGGAAAGAAAGTCTGTAATCTTCTCCTTTATGTGATTTCTACACTGATGATGACACCTCAAAAGTGTATCCATGAGTTAGCAGAGAAAGACCCCTTAGAACTGGACACACCTTTAGCTGTGGTCTTTACTTCTGCCCTTAAGATGGGAAAGCTCTGTGTGAGTTTTTGGTTTTCTAGTTTCTCTGTTCAAAACCATACTTACCCTAAAGGAGTATCTCTTCCTTTCTTTTATGTTTGGGTTGTTAATATTTTTCTGTGTTAAAAAAAAAAAAAAAAAAATCTCAGATACTTCTACTTCTGGATAAGATGGAATAATAGCAACTGAATTTACACTTCTGCCTTAAAATGCTAACAAAATAGATAAAAACATGAAAAAATAGGGGCAGAGGTAGGAGGGAGGTACAGAGGGGACTGAATGGAGGAATTACAGAGGGGCATGAGAAAACTTTTGAGGTGATGGAGGAAACTTTTCGGGACGATGGATATATTATCTTGATGGTGGTGGTACTTTTGCACTTATATACTATTTCAAAACTCATCAGATTGTGCACTTCCAATATGAGCAGTTTATTATATCTCGATAAAACTATTTAAAAAGTACTAGAGGGAAACAATAATAGCTTGGAAGCTAATAGCACAGATACCATTTAAAAAATATTCTCATGCTATTCATTGAATATTTCCTTTTAGCAGATTTTTAAAATCACTGTTAAGCAAAGGTGAATATACTGTGGAAAATCCTCCTCTGTTATTTAATGGGATAATTTCCCCTCCTTGTGTCCGATATGTTACTACTGTTAAGCACAAGCAGATATTCTGTGGCACTATTGAAACTGAAGCTTCTGGACCCTCACAGAGTTCTTTCCAAAGTCCTGTGCCTAATTTTTTTTATTTCTAATTATGTTTCCGTTTTGGTTTTGTTTCTTTGTAAGAAGCCTGAAATTGTGTAACATTCAAGCTCCACAAAACCTGGATCCAATCCTTGTGTTAAGTGAGCTAAAGAAGTGTTATGTGAGCAAATTGTTCCCATTGCTCATGGATGTTCATTTCCTGCCTCCTTCAACAGCAATGCAGAACTGAGCAGGCAATGTAGTGAAGATTTGCCTTAGGTGCTCTCTGTGGCCAAGCCTTGTGGGATTTCAGTTCCACACCTTCAGAGAAGGGGCATTGGAAAGGTCATAGAAGTGGGGTTTGTTTTTACTACATTTGGGCCACATTTCATACTGTTTCTGAGTATGATACCATTATTCTTGCAGAATGTATCCTTGTCTTCCTCTCTGCCTACTCAGATCCCACCAGCACCTCAGCTGCTTTCTCAGATCTACCCAGCACAGAGTAAGAATTTTCCTCCCCCCAAACTCAGAGCATTTAAGTTGTGCACCATTCTTGAAGCTATCAGTTTAGACTCTAATGCCTATAAGCACGTGACCTTGGGTAAGTGACAACCTTTCTGAGCCTAGAGTTCGCCAACACTAATTCATTTTCCTCACCGATCGTGTGTTAATTTTATAAAGTGCTTTCCGATGGCAATAATAATCCCGACTGATGTCACAGAGTTAATGTGAAGCTTAAATGAGACAATATAGGTAAACATCTTTTGTAAACTATAAAAGGCTGTAAAATACTGGCGAGGTGACATTTCAAATATTTAATGACCAGTAGACACTGGCCTTGACCAATCCAAATAGTCTTCAACCACAGCTCTGTTGCAGGGTCCAGTAGGCTCCCTGCCCAGCCAGGTATTAACTCCTTAGTTCCTGGATTGAGGAAAGTTTGGGATTCTCCGAAGAAAAAACTGAGATAGTGGGGGCCTACTGGAGAGAGACCCAAGGGGCTAGAATCACAGCTATCAAAAAATATTTTAATAACTGAGTAAGTAATATGGCTCCAACTTGTATATGACTATATTATACTATTGCTTAGGAAAACTAAAGAGTAATACTCTTTTACTTGCTAAAAAGCAATAGAATTCAACATCAAAATAAAGAAAAACAAAAAACAAACGAACAAAAAAGAGAATTCAACATCAACCTTTATTTACATATGCAGTGCACACACTTTCAAAAGTATGAATACATAGCGCATACTTTTTCAAAAAGTATATCCAATTGTCGACAATTTCTTTCATCTTCCACTGGTTTGTAATGATATTAAACCTGAAAAACCTACTAACAAATCCTAATTTTTTTTTTAAAGTAAAGGCAAGTTTATTGAGAAAGTAAAGGAATAAAGAATGGCTACTCCATAGGATGAGCAGCAGCTTGGGCTGCTAGACTAAGGATACTTAGAGTTATTTCTTGATTATATGCTAAACAAGAGATGAATTATTCCTGAGTTTTCCAGGAAGGGGATGGGCACTTCCCAGAACTGACAGTTCCTCCGCTTTTTAGACCATATAGGGTAACTTCCTGATGTTGCCATGGCATTTGTAAACTGTCATGGCACTGGTAGGAGTGTCTCTTAGCATGCTAATGCATTATAATTTGTGCATAATGAGGAGTGAGGACGACCAGAGGTCACTTTCGTTGCCATCTTGGTTTTGGTGGGTTTTGGCTGGCTTCTTTACTGCAAACTGTTTTATCAGCAAGGTCTTTTATGACCTGTATCTCATTCTGTGACTTAGAATGCCTAACATCCTGGGAATGCAGCCCAGTAGGTCTTAGCCCTATTTTACCCAGCCTCCATACAAGATGGTGTCTCTGGCTTAAATGCCTCTGACATTTCCCCCCCTCCCTTTTACAAGGGAATGCTTAATCCTAAGGGCTGTAGAAGGACAAAGATCCATCTTCTGTAACTTCTTCAGGCTGTATTAGGGGGGGAAGATATTCCTGACTAACTATTAGGGTCTCTTGTAGTTGGGGGTAGAGAGGAGCTCAGTCAGAAAGCAATGATATGGAGAGGGCCCTTCATGACTCTTGAGTTCTGACAAAAGGTGGCATCTGGAAGATTAGTAAGTGTTCAGTTTAAGAAAGCAGTCAGTGAGCTTACCCTGCATTCCTACACAAAGAGTAAAAATGTGAATATATTCCACAACAGTAAAGCAAAATAAGCAAAATTATCCCAAATAAACTAAGTAAGAAAGCTTTCCATGAATGGGGCAATTGTTGGCACCAACTGATATGAGCTGCTAGCTGATTCTCATATGTGTCCAGAATTAAAATATTCATCTAGAACAAATCCTAATTTTTGAGGCCCTCTATTTTTTTTACCCTTGGAAATGTCCAGAATACAACCCTCAGTTACTTAGCATTCAAAGAACCAGTAAAATCTCAACTAACAAGTCAAAAAGCAATCAACAGATACTAACCTGAAGAAAATACAAATGTTGTAATTATGGGACAGACTTTTAAACAGCTATTATAACCACACTCAAAGAAGTACAAATGGACACTCATAACAGAAAATAGGTCACTTTCTCAAGAAGACATAATAATCCTAAATTAATATGCACCAAACCACTGAGCTTTAAGATACATGAAGCGAAAACTGAGAGGCAAATCCACAATTATTAGTTGGAGATTTCAATACTCTTCTTTCATTAATAAATGAAACTAGACAGAAAATCAGCAAGAATATAGAAAAGATGAACACCACCACTAAACAACTGAATCTAATGAACATTTGTAAAATGCTCCACAAAATACACTCCAAAATACATCCTATGTGTATTCTGAATACACATAGAACCTCCACCAAGACAGACTATATCCTGGGCCGTAGAATAAAATTTAAAATAATTGAAATTATATAAAGTATGTTCTCCAGTCATAATAGAGTTGAAGTAGAAATCAATAACAGAAAGGTAACTGATAGATCACCACACCCTTGAAAATTAAATAACACATATCTCAATAATCTATGGGTCAAAGAAAATGTCCCAAGGGATATTAGAAAATATTTCTGATGGAGCAAAAGTGAAACCACTCACATAGTAATGTGGGGGATGAGGTTAAAGAGGTGCTGCTGTGGTTTGAATGTGTCTCTCCAAAATTCATATGCTGGAGCTTAAACCCCAAGGTGACGGCATTAAGAGGTGGGGCCTTTGGGAGGTGATTAGGCCAAGAGGATGGGACTAGTGTCCTTATAAAAGGGGTTGAAGAAGTGAGTTAATCCCCTTTTCGCTTTCTACCAAAGCTGCCGGTGCCTGATCTTGGACTTCCCACCTTCTAGAAGTGTGAGAATACGTATCTATTATTTATATATTATCTAGTCTGAGGTATTTTATTATAGCAGCAGGAATGGACTAAGGAACTGGTACAGAGAATGGGGTGCTACTATAAGTACTTGAAAATGTGGAAGCGGAGTGACTTGAGGACTGGGTAGTGGGTAGAGGCTGAAAGAGTTTGGAGTTCTAGGAAAAGCCTAGATTGCCATGAACAGAGCATTAAGGGTGATTCTGGTGAGGGTGCAGAAGAGACCTGTAGGGAGAACCTAAATCTTGGAGATTATCTAAGTAGTTGTAAACAGAATATTGGTGGAAATATGAATGGCAAAGCAATTCCACTGAGGTCTCAGACAGAAATGAGGAATAAGTTATTGAGAACTGGAGGAAAGGCCGTCCTTGATACAAAATGGCAACTAAGTTGACTGAATTGTGCCCATGTCCTAGTGCTTTGTGGAAGGCAGAACTTTTAAGTGATAACCTAGGATATTTGGCAGAAGAAATCCCTAAGCAAAGTGTAGAAGGGGTGCCCCGAGTTCTTTTGGCTATTTGTGGTAAAATGTAAGAAGAGAGGAACAAATTAAAGATAAAAGTTATAATTAAAAGAGAGCAGAACTTAAAGAATTGGAAAATTCTCAGCCTGGCCAGCTAAAGAATAAGAAAGCATGCTCCAGAGAGAACACCAAGAGCGTGGCCAAATGACCTTGGATAAGGGGATTAGTATGGGTAGAAGGAAGCCAGATGCTATTCTCAAGATAATGGAAGAATGGGCCAGGTATGGTGACTCATGCCTATAATCCCAGCACTTTGGGAGGACTAGGCAGGCAGATAGCTTGAGCTCAGGAGTTCAAGACCAGCCTGGACAACATAGTAAAATGTCACCTCTACAATAAAAACCTCATCTCTACAAAAAATTAGCCAGGTGTGGTGGTGGAGTGCACCTGTAGTTTCAGCTACTCAGGAGGTTGAGATGGGAGGATCACTTAAACTAAGGAGTTTGAGTCTACAGCCAGCCATGATCGTGCCTCTGCCCTCCAGCCTGGGTGACATAGCAAGACCCCACTTCAAAAAAAAAAAAAAAAAAAAAAATAGAAACCAAAAAACAAAAAAATGATAATGGAAGGACTCTGAAGGCATTTTGGAATCTGTCAGGGCTGTCACTCCCATCACAGGCCCAGAGTGCCAGGATGTGGAGAGCAGAATGGCTTCAAAGGAGGGGATCAGGGTGCCCTCAGGAACTGAAGTTTGCTGCCCAGGGCCACTTTATATTTCTGCTCCAAGCATTCCAATGTAGTGCTCTTTAGTCACCCCAGCTGTGGCTCAAGCTAGCTATCTTGTTCCTCAGGGTATTATAGCAGCAGGAACAGACTAAGACAAGTATTTAAAGCAAAGTTTATATCATTAAAATGCCTATATTAAGAAAAAAGAAAGGTCTAGGCTGGGTGTGATGGCTCACGCCTGTAATCCCAGCACTTTAGGAGGTCGAGGTGGGTAGATCGCTTGGGTTCAGGAGTTTGAGACCAGCCTGGCCAACGTGGTAAAACCCGTGTCTATTAAAAACACAAAAATCAGAAGGGTGTGGTGGTGGCTCACACCTATCATTCCAGCTACTCGGGAGGCTGAGGTGAGAGAAGCACTGGAACCCAGGAGGGTGAAGTTGGAGGGAGCCGAGATTATGCCGCTGCGCTCCAGCCTGGGCAACAGAGTGAAACTCCGTCTCAGAAAAAAAACAAAAAACAAAAAAAAGGAAGGTGTCAAACCAATAAATTAGTCTTCTACCTTAAAAAACTGAGAAAAAGAAGAGCAAAATAAAACCCAATGCAAACAGAAGGAAGGAAATAATAAAGAGCAGAAATCAATAGCATCGATCACATAAAAACAATAGAGAATATCAATAAAATAAAAAGATCTCCAAGCTCAGATAGATTTGCTAGTGAATTTCTGTTACACTTTTAAAGAACAAATAGCACCAATTCTACACAATCTTTTTCAGAAAATAGAATAGAAAGGAACACTTCCCAGTTCATATTAGGAGGCTAGACAAAGACAGTACAGGAAAACTATAGACCAATATCCCCCATGAAACGTACACAAAAATTCTCATGAAAATATTAGGAAATTGAATCCAGCAATATATAAGAAGAATAACATTTCATGACCACATGGGGTTTATCCTAGGATTGCAAGTCTGGTTCCATATTCAAAAATCAATTATTATAATTCACCACATTAAAAAAACTAGAGAGTAAAAATGATAAGACCATTATCAAACAATGCAAAAACAAAGTATTGCAAAAAGAAGGCATTGCAAAAAGCCCAGCATCCCTTAATGGTAAAAAGCCTCAGCAATCTAGAAATAAGAGAATTTTCTTTATTTGCTAATTTACAAAATACCAAAGTGAACATAATACTTAATGGTAAAAGACTGAATACTTTCCCCCTACAACAGAAAACAAAGCAGGGACGTCCACTTTCTTTCTCTATCTTTCCTTCCTTCCTTCCTTCTCTCTATCTTTCCTTTCTTCCTTCCTTCTCTCTTTCTCTCTCTCTCTCTTCCTTTCTTTCTTTCTCTCTCTTTCTTTCTTTCTCTCTCTCTTTCTTCTTTCTTCTCTCTTTCTTTCTCTTCTCTTTCTTCCTTTCTTTCTCTCTCTTTCCTTCTCTTCCTTCCTTTTCCTTCCTTTCTTTCTTTCTTTCTTTCTTTCTTTCTGAGACGGAGTTTCCCTCTTGTTGCCCAGCCTGGAGTGCAATGGCGAAATCTTGGCTCACTGCAACCTCCACCTCCTGGGTTCAAGCAATTCTCCTCCCTCATCCTCCCAAGTAGCTAGAATTACAGGCATGCCCCACCACACCCAGCTAATTTTGTATTTTTTAGTAGAGACGGGATTTCTCCATATTGGTCTGGCTGGTCTCGAACTCCTGACCTCAGGTGATCTGCCCACCTTGGCCTCCCAAAGTACTGGGATTACAGCAGTGAGCCACCACATCCGGCCAGGATGCCCACTTTCACCTCTCCTATTCAATATGGTACTGGAAGTCCTAGGCAGTACAGTAAGGCAGAGAAAGGAAGTAAAAGGCATACAGATTAGAAAGAAAAATACTGTTCCTATTTGCAAGTGATATCATTTTCTATGTAGATAATCCCAAGGAATATCCAAAGAAACTCCTACCATAATTAATGAGTTTATTACAGTCCCAGTATATAAAGTCAACTCAAAAAAAAATGTATAATACATCTATATAGTTTTTAAAAATTTGGAAACCAATATTTGTAAAAATACTAATTAAAATTTTAACATGAGAAATACGTAGGTATGAATCTAACAAAACTTGTGCAGGATATATGTATACTGACAACTATGAACACTGATGAAAGAAACCAAAGAAGACATAATAAATGGAGAGACATACTGTGGGTTGGAAAATTTAATTCAGTTAAAATGTCAAATTCTTCTCACATTAATCTATAGAGTTAATGCAATTCCAATAAAAATTCCAATAGGATTTTTGTAGGTATACACAAACTGATTCTAAAATTGATTTGGAAAGGCAAAGGGATCAGAAGAGCCAAAACAATTTTTAAAAAGAAGAATAAAGCAGGAGGAATCAGTCTACCTGATTTTAAGAGTTACTACAAAACAACAGTAATCTGGATAGTGTGCTATTGGCAGAGAATAGAGGCACAGGCCAATTAATAAGGATAAAATGTCCAGAAATGGAGTCACAAGTGTGGATTGCTGAAAAAGGTATGAAGGCAATTAAATGGAAAAGTGATAGTCTTTTTAACATATGGTGTTGGAACAACTGAACATCTGTATACAAAAATATTTCACAAAAAATTGAAAACAGGCCAGGAACGGTGACTTGCACTCTTAATCCCAGCACTTAGGGAGGCTGAGGTGGATTTGCTTGAGCCATGAGTTCAAGACCAGCCTGGGCAACATAGAGAGACCTCATCTCTACAAAAAATTTTAAAAAATTGGCAAGGTGTGGTAGTGCATGCCTGTAGTCCCAGCTACTTGGGAGGCTGAGGTGGGAGGATCACTTGAGCCTGGGAGGTCAAGGCTGCAGTGAGCCGAGATTGTGCCAGTGCACTCCAGCCTGGGCGACAGAGTAAGACCCTGTCTCAAAAACAAACAAATGAACAAACAACATTAAAAACAAAAAAGTTTCATCTCAATCTCATACCTTATATAAAAATTAACTCAAAAATGCATCATAGATGTAAAAATAAAATGCAAAACTATAAAACTCTTAGAAGAAAGCATAATAGAAATGTACATGATTTGGGATTAGGGAAAGTGTTCTTAGACCTAACACCAAAAGTACAACCCATAAAAGTGGAAAGCAATAAATTGGATTTTATTAAAACCAAAAGATTTGGTTTTGTGAAAGATTAAGAGAATGAAACTGTAAACTAAGGGAAAACATTTGCAAATTGCATAACTCAATAGTAGGAAAACAACCAAATTAAAAATCAGGAAATCATCTTGTTTAATTCTTTTCTTTTTTTTTGAGACAGAGTCTTGCTCTGTCACCCAGGCTGGAGTGTAGTGGCTTGATCTCAGCTCACTGCAACCTCTGCCTCCCAGGTTCAAGCGATTCTCCTGCCTCAACCTCCAAAGTAGCTGGGATTACAGGCGCCCGCTACCATGCCTGGCTAATTTTTTATTTTTTATTTTTATTTTTAGTAGAGATGGGGTTTCACCAAGCGGGAGAAGCACTTGAATCCCAGGAGGCGGAGGTAGCGGTGAGCCGAGATTGCGCCACTGTACTCCAGTCTGGGCAACAAGAGTGAAACTCTGTCTCAAAAGAAAAATAATAATAAATAAATAATAAAAAATAAAAACAGACTTTGTTTCCTGTGCCTTTATAAAATAGTACTTTATAGATAATTTATGTCTGTATACACCGGGTAAAAGTAATTGAGATTTTAAATTTTACTTCCGCTTAATACTATGGAAAACTTGTAAGCTAGGTATTTTATTCACTGCGGTTTAATGCAAGTGATTAGCTCTTCCAGAAAGTTTACCATGACTTTTAAGTCTCATTTCAGTGTTCCTCGGCTGTGCTCTGCTAGGTTCCTGGGAATATCTTTATCACAGCACCTTCTCGATCTCACTGTATTAACCTATCCTGTTCTGAAAGGTAGCTTTCACTTTAATCCTAAACCCTAGCATGGTAACCAACACATAGCTACCCAATGTCTTTACTAAACAATTGAAGTCTTGTAAAGAATAAGTAAAAATTATGGAGAAAATAAACGTGGTAATATTTTAGTGCTTTTAGAATGGTGCCTGGCACATAGCAAGCACTCAATAAATGTTAGTTCATTCATTCAACAAATACAGTTTGATAACTACTATACGTGAAACACTGTTATAGGTGATAGGACATTGTAGGTTACACGTTTTTCAGGTTACAGCTTTTTTTTTTTTTTGAGATGGAGTCTCTCTTGCCCAGGCTGGAGTGCAGTGGCACGATCTCGGCTCACTGCAACCTCTTCCGCCTCCCGGGTTCTTGCAATCCTGCCTCAGCCTCCGGAGTAGCTGGGACTACAGGCGCAGCCGCCACGCCCGGCTAATGTTTTGTATTTTCGTAGAGACAGGGTTTCACCAGATTGCCCAGGCTGGTCTCGAATTCCTGAGCTCAGGCAATCCGCCCGCCTGGGTCTCCCAAAGTGCTGGGATTACAGGCCTGAACCACCGCGGCTGGCCGGGTTATAGCTTTTAAAAGAGCAATGAACAACACAGACCAAAATTCCTGCCCTTGCAGAACTTTATATTTTAATAGGGGAAGACAGACAATAAGCAAAATAAAAGTTAAATATGTAATTTATTCGACGACAAAAAAGGGGCAGGGGACTTGGGGACTTCACCAGAGAGGATTTATAGATAGAAAATAAGCACATGAAAAGATGCTCCACAACTTCAGCCATTAGGAAAATGCAAATTAAAACCACGTGAGACACAACTATTAGAATGGAAAAAAACAATAATAACAAATCCTGACAGTACCTACCAATGCTGAACGAATTTGTGGAGCAACTGGTGCTCTCATTCATGGCTGGCGGGAATATAAAAGGCCACAGCCATTCAGGAAAACAGTTTGGCAATTTCTTAAAAAGTTAAACACATACTTATCATATGACCCAACAATCCCACACCTAAGTATCTGCCTAAGAGAGATGAATGTTTACTTCAAAACTTGTGCGTGAATGTTTATTATTATTTATAATCATTGGCAAATGCTGGAAACAATCTACATGTCTTTCGATGGGTGAGTGGACAGACAGTGTACATTCCTAGAAATACTACTTAGCAATAAAAAGAAACAAACTATTATTAATATATGCAGTAACATGAACTGGTCTCAAAGGCATTAGGTGGAGTTAAAGAGGCCAGTCTCAAAAGGTAACACTGTATGATTGTATTTAAGTGACATTCAGGGGAAAAAGTGAGACCAGTGGAGAACAGCTCAAGGGTTGCAAGGGGTTCGGGTTGGGGGTAGGGTGAGATTCTAAAGAATCTAGAGAGCACAAGGGATTTGGGGTCGGGTGATGGGATTGTCTGTATTCTGATTGTGCTGATGTTTACACATAAAGCTGTACACACACCCACACATACAAAAGTCAGTTTTATTGTGTGTTAAATTAAAATAAGAAAGCCAGGC
Organism: Ateles fusciceps; assembly: GCA_036589455.1. Taxonomy (NCBI): domain Eukaryota; kingdom Metazoa; phylum Chordata; class Mammalia; order Primates; family Atelidae; genus Ateles; species Ateles fusciceps. The sequence continues at coordinate 4,982,816 of JAZHEH010002241.1, forward strand.
CGCCTGCCTGTAATCCCAGCACTTCGGGAGACCAAGGCGGGCAGATCACTTCAGACCAAGAATTCAAGAGCAGCCCAGCCAACACAGTGAAACTCCCATCTGTATCAAAAAATGCCAAAATTAGCTGGGTGAGGTGGTGCATGCCTGTAGCCCCAGCTACTTAGGAGGGTGAGGTAGGAGGATCACCTGAACCTGGGAAGCAGAGGTTGCAGTGAGCTGAGATCGAGCCACTGCACTCCAGCCTAGGCAACAGTGTGAGATCCTATCTCAAAAAAAAAAAAACCACAAAACCAAAAACACGAAAGCCCATACGTAGGCAGGGGCCCTGAATCCAACTGAAAAATAAAATTTGCCAAAATTTTATGTTCTCTGCTCAGTTTCAAAGGAGAAAACAAATATTATTTGTCAAATAAGTAACAGCAAGAAAAAGCAAACCATGGGAGGCCGAGGTGGGCGGATCATGAGGTCAAGCGATCAAGACCATCCTGGCCAATATTATGAAAACCCATCTCTACTAAAAATACAAAAATTAGGTGGGTGTGGTGGCGCTCACCTGTAGTCCCAGCTACTCAGGAGGCTGAGGCAGGAGAATCGCTTGAACCTGGGAGGCAGAGGTTGCAGTGAGCTGAGATCGCACCACTGCACTCCAGTCTGGGAGACAAGAGCAAAAATCTGTCTCAAAAAAGAAAAAAAAAAGAAAAGAAAAGAATAGGAAAGAAAAAGCAAACCAAAAACACTTCTATATGCAGGCTCAGTAATACAATGTCAGAGTTGGCTTGCTTGGTAAATATTATAGTATATAACTCCAAAATCATACCTCAAATTTAATTAGAGTAACAGGCAGAAATTGAAAAAAACTAGATGGGGGTGGTTTCTGATGTGCAGTTGTTATTATTCAAAAGTTTACTGTATTATTTTCCTTCAATGACTTAATTTCACTTTCTATTTCAGGCTGGATCTATCAAAAAGTACTGTAACTCCATTTTTGTTTTTAAAAAAAAGTGTGTATAGGAGGCCGGGCATGGTGGCTCACGCCTTTAATCCCAGCATTTTGGGAGGCTAAGGCAGGTGGGTCACCTGAGGTCAGAAGTTTAAGACCAGCCTGGCCAACATGGTAAAACCCTGTCTCTACTGAAAATACAAAAACTAGCTTGGTGTGGTGATGGGAGCCTGTAATCCCAGCTACTCAGGAGGCTGAGGCAGGAGAATCACTTGAACAAGGGAGGGCGAGGTTGCAGTGAGCCTCGATTGTGACTTTGCACTCCAGCCTGGGTGACAAAAATGAAACTCCATCTCAAAAAAAAAAATAAATAAATAAAAAAGAAAAAAATGTGTGTATAGGGTTACAGTGGGTTACAAATGATCTGTATTTTCTTCTTTTTGCATCTTAGTGTTTAAAAACTTTTCTATAATGAGCATGCATTAATTTTATAAATTAATAAGTTAAATAAATTTTAATAATTTAAGTCAATTGCTAACTAGACTACCTTTTATCTAGAAATTTTTTTGGACTCTTTCATAGATAATAATGTTTTTAGTTACTCTAGGTAAGATATCAATTGATTGCAAATGAGTGCTTCTAAAAAAGTTTCAAACAGTGAATTCCCTTAAAAAGATTACATGTAAACAGTTTGGCAGTTTCTCAAAAAGTTAAACATAGAATTATCATATGACTCAGCAATTCCACTCCTGGCTACATACCCAAAAGAAGTGAACACAAATATTTGAACAAAAACTCGTATGTGAATGTTCACAGCAGGCTTATTCACAATTGTCAAGTTGTTAACAACCCAAATGTCTGTCGAATGATGAGTGTCATGCATATTAACTAATAAATGTCATATATCCACACAATGAAATACTATTCATCCATCAAAAGGAGTGGTACTGATACATGTTATAACATGGCTGAACCTTAAAAACATTATGTTACATGAAAGAAGCCAGACATTTGAATGCTGACACTAGTCAAAGTTGCTTTTTTTTTTTTTGAGAAGCCAGACATAAAAGGCCACATATCACATATTGTATAATTCCAATTATATGCATTATTCTGGCTGGGTGTGGTGGCTCATGCCTGTAATCCCAGCAGTTTGGGAGGCTAAAGCAGGTGGATCACTTGAAGTCCAGAGTTCGAGACCAGCCTGGCCAACATGGTATAACCCTGTCTCTACTAAAAATACAAAAATTAGCTGGGCATGGTGGTGGTGGGTGCCTGTAATCCCAGCTACTCAGAAGCCTGAGGGAGGAGAATCGCTTGAACCCGGGAGGCAGAGATCACAGTGAGCTGAGATCGTGCCATTGCTTTCCAGCCTGGGCGACAGTAACAAAACAACATGCTGAACAGGTAAATCCAGAGACAGAGGCAGATTAGTGGTTGCCAGGGGCTGAGGAGAAGAATGAGGATTAACTGCTTTATGTGTAAAGATTTCCCTTTAGGGTGATACAAATATTTTGGAACTAGATAGAGGTAATAGCTACACAAGATTGTGAATGTACAAAATGCCACTTACTCATACACTTTAAAATGGCTAAGTCTGTGTTCTGTATATTTTACCTCAATTTGAAAAAAAGATTGTGTCTCTCCAGTCTTGTTTATGTTTGTAGAAAAATCTTTATTTTTCAGGGAAATCATAAAGAGTAGATCTAGCTCTGCCCATTTCTGAGCTACGAACTATGTGTGGAATCCAAATGAATCAGTGCTATGCTGGTTTTGTTTTGTTTTGTTTTGAGATGGAGTGTTGCTCTGTCTCCCAGGCTGGAGTGCGGTGGTGTGATCTCGGCTCACTGCAACCTCTGTCTTTCGGTTCAAGCGAGTAGCTGGGACTAAAGGTGCGAGCCACCACGCCTAGCTAATTTTTGTATTTTTAGTAGAAACAGGGTTTCACCATATTGGCCAGGCTGGTCTCAAACTCCTGACCTTGTGATCCGCCTGCTTCGGCCTCACAAAATGCTGGGATTACAGGCATGAGCCACTGCACCCGGCTGTGAAAGTTTTTTTATTATGATGGTGACCTCAGACTGACAGAAGTGAGGATAAAGGGGAATGAGGTGTTTGCAAAATGTGGCTTTGGGGCCTGAAATATTTATAAAAATTTCGAAATCCCAGCCTTCTCTCTTCATTAGGGATGATTCTTTCAAACACCCAAGCCTCTTTTCTTGAAAATTCTTAGATAATTCTGTTTTTCCTTTACAAATGTGTAAAATTCTGTGCATGATACATAGCAAATGACTGTCCTTTAAAAATCATTACAATGGGACAGGAGCAGTCTCAGCACTTTGGAAGACTGAGGCGGGCGGATCATGAGGTCAAGAGATTGAGACCATCCTTGCCAACATGGTGAAAACCTGTCTCTACAAAAAATACAAAAATTAGTTGGGTGTGGTGGTGCACGTCTGTAGTCCCAGCTACTTGGGAGGCTGAGGCAGGAGAATCACTTGAACCCGGGAGGTAAAGGTTGTAGTGAGCCAAGATCACGCCACTGCACTCCAGCCTGGTGACAGAGCAAGACTCCCTCTCAAAAACAAAAAACAAAAACAAAAAAAAAACCAAAAAAACAAAAAACATTACAATATAAAGTTCCTTACTGAAATTTGTTTGTGATATTTATATTTTATTTACTCTTAACCATGATCCTGAAATTTTAGGTACAAGTTCTGGGCTGGATCTTCTCTGATTGCCCTTTCCAGACCTACATACTACCTTTCTCTACTGTACCCTATGCCCTGGAGGCTGACCTTCATCAGTTGTATCAATGGGCTCTCATACCCTCTGGCTTCCTGTTAGGTTCAGCCGTGGGAGGCACAAACAGGAGATCATAGGGCAGGAAGAGAAATAATTTGGGATATGTATTTGCCCACCTCCCTCTCTGCAAGCTATTAATTGGCTGTGGTTGTATTCTTCTACTGAAGGCCACAGCTCCTTTTAGGTGGCCCTCTCTCATAGCTACAGCTGTTGCCACGATGCAGCAATTGCTCTCATTCCATTGCAGATGCTTTTTTCTTCCTGTCTCTGAACTAGGAGTGGTAAAGGCTCCATGCTGGTTTTGGTCCTTTGGTGCTTGCTATACCTCTTGCCGATTTCCCTTAATTCTGCACACACATAATTTGTGGGGCCAGTGCAATGCGGGGTCCTTTGTTCAAAAATTACAAAGGTCACGTAGAGTGGCTCATGACTGTAATCCCAGCACTTCAGGAGGCTGAGGCGGGAGGGTTGCTTGAGGCCAGGAGTTCAAGACCAGCCAATGCAACATAGCCAGACTCTTTCATTTCTACATACATTTTTTAAAAATCCAAAGAATTTCAAGATGGGGATTGCAAAGCATTAAACTAGTGTGCGACCCCTCTAAGTCTGGGGTCCAGTTGCACAGGTTGTACACCCATGGAGCTTGGCCCTGCCTGCATTGTATTGTAAATACTACTTACCGGCTGGGCGTGGTGGTTCACGCCTGTAATCCAAGCACTTTGGAGGCCAAGGCGGGCGGATCACCTGAGGTCGGGAGTTCAAGACCAGCCTGACCAACATGGTGAAACCCTGTCTTAAAAAAAAAAAAAAAAAAAAAATACTACTTACCTTAAATGATCCGCAGTTATCTATTGAGAATACCACCTGTTTCCTGCCAGAATTCTTTCTGATACAAGGTCTCATGTGTTCTCTGTTCTCTCTCCCACTTACAAAGAATTGTGGCTCCATTAGGGAATCTGGAAAACTAGCTGTAATCTATATGCACTGCAATTTAAAACTTTAGTAGATTTGCATCTGCAATAGGAAATTAACTAATTCTCTCTTTTTCTCACCCTCACAGCTAACAAAGCCACTCATTTTGGACTAACTTAAAGCTGGGAACTATTGTGGACCACCATAGCCCTCGCATGCCACCTACTATTGCCACAGTTGAAATGTGTGACTCCCAAGCACACCTCCTGGGCAGGTGCAGGAGGTTTTAGGAGTTATTCAAACCAGTTAATCACTTTCAGTTTTTTGTATTGGATACAGAATCTACTAAATAGTCTACTTTTTTTTTTTTTTTAAATATGACTTAAACTGAGAATCTTCGCATATCCTGGAACCTATTTTTCTGTCTAGCTAGAAACTTAGCCTAGATAGCAATCTCTTAGTATCACTAAACAAATACCAGTTAGGCCTCTGGTCTTGAGTAAGGCCACCTCTCTCAATACCATCCTTAGCAGAATTGTGGATTGAAGTAACTACGATAAATGATGCTGCCTTGTTGGTTTCAAATGGGAGTTCCATAAACCCTCCTGTGCCTCGATTTTTTATTTTTGTTTTCATTGCTTTGGCTGTTACAGATTCAAGGATGGCAAAGAAACGAGGGTTTGAGAATCACCCTACAATCCTATTCTTTCACTGCTTTCACTTGCCACTGAAAGTGGGCAACTCACTTGCCTCTTGATCACTGGGCCTGCTTCAACAACTGCATTAATTGCATCCATCACTCATACCTAAAGCACACACTGGATTTGTGATATCCCCCTTGATTTGGTCCTGTTGCCTCTCTGAGCCTTCATTCTGCAGCAGTGGGTAGAAAGGAAGCAGAGGTGGTATCCCCCCCCACACCCATGCTCTTCTCTGTTTTTCCATGCCTGCAGTTTGTCCAGTTTTTAAGAAGCTCTTCCAAAGCTCCACCTCTACTATAAAGAGAAGTATTTTATAGAAGGGTTCATTTCTTTGAAGACTAACCAAATATATTGACTTATCTTTTCCCCAAAATGTACATTTTCTCTTAAAGAGAACAAACTTTCATTTCAAAATGGGGTCACATGTAAAAATCATTCCAGCTGTTTAAACCCAGAGCATGGAAAAATTACTCCAAGAACAATACACGAAGGCTCACTGGGCCTAAAACGTTTCATTTGATTATGAACTGGATACATTTCCATTTCCATTCAGCTCTGATTTGTTCCTGAGATAGGCAAATGACCAGTGTAGCCTCAGAAATGATCCTTCTCTTGGGAAAGCCAGCAGCATTGTGGACAGTCTAGGCAACTGGAAGGAGCCAGAGAGGTCTAGCCTCTAAACTTCAAACGAGGGAAGTCAGTCACAGTTCTGGACTGGGTGGCAGAACTGTAAGCAGAGCTGAGAATTCCACCAAGTCCATGCATTCTTGAGGTGTCTCTGGGGTGATGCACATTTTCAGGGAAAATCCTAACTTTAATCTGCCTGTTCCTCTGTCACCCAGTCCTTCTGCCATTTATCTTCCTGTATGCTGTCCTCTGTGGGATTAAATGAGTCCTTAACAATTACTGTCTACCTTGCTCTGTTCAGGACTCAGGTCTTACTTATATGCTACCCTGAATGGCTCATAGTGACAAAAATGCCATTTCTACAAGTCTGGTATGTACTAGCACTGTGTTTTGATAATTTAAAACATTTTAGGCTGGGTGCAGTGGGTCATGCCTGTAACCCCAGCACTTTGAGAGGCCGAGGTGGGAGGACTGCTTGAGCCCAGGACTTCAAGACCAGTGTGGGCAAAATCGCAAAACCCGTTTCTACCAAAAAAAAAAAAAATTTAGCCAGGCATGGTGGTGCACACCTGTAGTCCCAGCTACTTGGGAGGCAGAGGTGCAAGGATCACCTGAGCCTAGGAGGTCAAGGCTGCAGTGAGCTGTGATCATGTCACTGCACTGCAGCCTGGGTGATACAGCAAGACTGTCTCAAAAATATATGTATGTAATTATGTATAATAATAATAATTCAACAAGCCTAATAATTTTTAATTTTGATGCTTAAAAAAGGATTATATTTATTTTACTTTTAAATTTATTTCATTTTATTATTTTTCAACATCATCTCAGAAAATAAATTTATTTCAAATGTATTTGAAACATGTCAAATATTCCACAGCAGTAAGGAGACTCACATGGAAAGTTCCATGTGGGAAATGGAATAATGAATAACTTCAACAGTTTTCCATATTTCACTAATCTTGTTTTACTTATTTATTGTTGTTTGGGGGGACGGGGCTGGAGTATTGGAAAGTGACTCCTAGATATATTTTCACTAAAAATGCCTCATTATGTATCTGTAATAAATAAGAACTTAAAAAAAAACTGCAATGCAATTATCATGTCTGACAAAATGATTAATTTCTTAATATCTGATAGTAAGTCCATATTTGCTTTGTCTCAAAAATGTCTTTTAAAAAAATATTTAAGGCCGGGTGAGGTGGCTCATGCCTGTAATCCTAGCACTTTGGGAGGCCGAGGTGGGTGAATAACCTGAGGTCAGGAGTTCAAGACCGGTCTGGCCATCATGGTGAAACCCCCATCCTAAAAAATATATATGTTTTAAAATAAAAAAATGTTTAATTTGTTTATTCAAATCAAATCCACACAAGATCTAAATACTGCATTTAGTTGTTACTAGGCATTTTGGAAGTCATTTATTTACAGGTATTTAACCTTCATATTAAACCAGTGTAGAAGGTATGGTCCCAGCTCAGAGAGGTTAAGAAACCTTACTATGGACTCATTGCTGGCAGGTGCCGGACACAGAATTTGAATTAAATCTGCTTAACTCCAAAGCTTCCATGCCACTCCTTTTGATGCAGGCTACCAGAATTTTTCTTGTTACAGAGAGGCAAAAGGGCCACTATTTAAGAGAGAGGGTCTGGGCGTGGTGGCTCATCTGTGTAATCCCAGCACTTTTCGAGGCCGAGGCAGGCAGATCACTTGAGTCCAGGAGTTTGAAACCAGTCTGGGTAACATGGTGGAACCCTGTCTCTAAAAAAAAAAATACAAAAATTATCTGGGCATAGTGGTGCACACCTGTAGTTCCAGCTATTGGGGAGGCTGAGGTGGGAGGATCACTTGAGCCTGGGAGGTCGAGGCCACAGGGAGCTGACTGCTAACCCTGGTTGTCCTCATAGATTGTGCCACTGCACACCATCCTGGGTTACAAGAGTGAGACGCTGTTTAAAAAAGAAAAGAGAAAAAAAAAAGAGATAGGGTTTGAGTTCAGGCTGGCCTAGATGCAAATTGGTACAAATTACATAACCTCTCTGAACTTTCATTTCTGTCTGCATCTGTAAAAATGATGAAGATTATGATAAGAATATGCATGTCTGGTATTTAGCACAGTTCGTAGCACATGGAAAGCACTCGATAAATGTTAGCGATTAATGTAGAGGAGGAGAAAGAACCACAGTGTTTAATCATTTGCTTTTGTTAGTAGCTCAAGGAAATGGTGGCTCATCATTGTTAATAAAGCCTGCTCAGGATTGAGACTGAAGTGGGGGAAGGGTGGGAGTGGGGACAGGATAGGGGAGTGGCTCTACCTGGATTGGAGAAAGGAGTTCTGGACATGAAGATTTAAACTGGTGTTGGAGGAGTTCTCACGAGGCCTCAGCTGGAAAACAGTTAAACTCATCTTCCAACTGACTGCTAACCCAGGTTGCCTCCATAGAAGGAAAACCAAGTGGGTGGCAGACAGAGTGGGAGGGAGACTTCTTGCTGTTTATTTGAATTTGGAACCATGTGAATGCATTCAACCTATTCCAAAAAAATAAATTACATTAAAAAAATGGCCTTTTGCTATGGGGGGTAAGTGCTGAGAATGGTAAGACTAAGGTCTAATGATAATAATAATAATTCCATTATATTTTGTGCAGCCTTAGGAGGGCTTCAGTCATGCAGGACAGGTTTTGAACTAAGATTGGGACTTTTTCAGCCTGACTCTGACTTCAAAGATCCAAGTTAATATTTTAATTTCAGTCATCCTTCTGACCCTGATTCTAAGAGTCCAGACCCAGTGCTCATGGGCTTGGTTTATTCACCCCGTAGATTGCCTTCAAGAGTATGCATTGTTGGGCGTCAAGTCTATTGGTAAAATCAGCGATGTATTGTCTGTGCTTTCCCAGTCCTTTAGGCTATCTATCTATTTTGGAGACAGGGTCTTACTCTGTCACCCAGGCTGGAGTTCAGTGTGGTGTGATCTCTGCTCACTGCAGCCTCAACCTGCTGGACTCAAGCCGTCCTCCTGCCTTAGCCTCCCCAGTAGCTGGGACTACAGGCATGCACCACCATGCCTGGCTAATTTTTTATTTTTTGTAGAGAAAGTGTCTCTCCACATTGCCCAGGGTGGTCTCAAACTCCTGAGCTCAAGCAATCTGCCTGTCTCATCCTCCCAAAGTGAGATTACAGGTGTGAGTCACCATAGATATTTTTTGATACTTCAATCAGCTAAGGCTCTGGGGAATCTGATTTTTGAGAGCCCTTGTGAAGGTGGAGGGAAGGTACACAACTCTCTTCACAAATAATTAATAACTTGCTTGGACTCTGTTCTAAGGCCTTAACATAAATTAACTCATTTAAACCTCACAATAACACTGTACTGTAGGTATTAATGCTATCTTTCCCATTTTACAAGCAAAGAAACTGAACCAAGTAGTTTAGTAACTTGCCCAAGGTCAGAGCCTGCACAGCTAACCATCCGGCATTACCATCTCTCTGTTGGCAATGATCAGAGTGGAAGAAGCCTGTATGGTGTAGGGGGTCCTTTGGAGATGACAAAAGCGTCCTTGGCTGTGTAGCAGCAAATCCCAACTCTGAAATCCTTTTTTCTCTGCAACTTCTGGTTTAGGAGCTGGAAAGACAGGCTGTGAATTTCCACATAGACTTGGGGCAATTAACTTACTCTCCGACTAGGTTCCTTATCTGTAACGGGGAGGAGTTTTAGATTAAAAGGGTGTGTGTGTGTGTGCTGGGTGGGAGGTGGAGGGGCTGAGTTTTGTGGGCGGTGCGCAGTATTCCCAGGTCTCTCGAGGGTGTTTTGAGGTTTTGTCCCAGTCAGCTCCCGCTCAGGTCCCTGGGTGGTGATCGTGGTCAAGTTTAGCTTGGCTGTTCCTCCTCCGCTTGGAAAAAGGCCGCCACTGGGGCCAACTCCGGCCACAGAGCTGCTGCCAGGAGACCTCGGGTGGGTCTTTTCCCCTGAGGTAGTTAGAGATCAGGGCGTACCCTCAGGAAGGCATCTTGAAGTGACGGTTGAGGCAAACCTTGAAGGTCCAGGAGTTAGTAAGAAGAGGTGGAAGGGGAAAGGTTAGGCACCCCCTCCCCCACCCCTTGAACAAAGAAAGCTCGACGGGGCTTACAATCTTGGGAGAAAGGTGGGCGGGTGGAGAGGTCTGTAGAGGCGAAATCAGAACTTGGCTTTATTCTAAGAGCAATGAAGGAGGGTTTTGAAGGCTTTAAAAGAATGTCATTAGGAGTTTTAGGAAGACCCTCTCTAGTCGCTTGGGAGAAATGGGTCGGAGGGGGGACGGGAGGCTATCGCAGAAAGCAGCCCACTTGGAAGATGACCGCGGACTGAGGAAAGAGGGCGGGGGACACCAAGCATCTGAAGCCTCTCCCAGTCGCCGCAACACTGCGCTGTCCCTCGGCTTTCTTTGCTTATGTGGAAGGGCTCCATAAAGAGGTGGGCACGCGCCAAACGCTCATTAAGCGAAATAGCCCAGGTCCCCTCCTCTTTCAGGAACACTCTGGTCCACGTGCCCCAGAATTGGTAGGGGTAGGCGGGAGGACTTCCCAGGGCTGAAGATGGAGAACCGTTACCCCCTCAGAAAACACAAAAACCTCGGGTGCTTTTGGCAGCAGGCTCCTCTGCCCATGACCTCATGCTTTAAGCTCCCATATAGCCTCCCTCCGCCCAGTCCACACCCAGCGCCCGAGTGGGGGTGGAGTGGGGGACACTGGCGAAGGTCTGGGTAGCGGGAGGTCATTCTTCCTGAGAGAGATTTTAGGGGAAGAGGCGCAACGATTTTCCCCACCGAAAAAAATGGATGGTGTAACTTTCCGTCGTGCAAAAAATAGTCTTGCCCTCCACGAGATAGATGCCTCGAACCCGGCTCGAGGTGATCTGTTCAGCTGAACTACCTTTGGTTCACGTTTCCTCGGACCAAGAAAGCAGCTTGGAAATGCAGGGGTCTCAAGCCAGATTCCCTGGCACCTGGACCGACCACTGCCACGCCTTCGCGGGACCTGGGGGCCGTCCTGTTGTCGGCCCCCGCCCCCGCCCGCGCCCGCGCCGCTGAGGTTTGAACCTTTGGCTCGCTTTTCAGCCTGCGCCCTGCCCCCTGCTCGCAGCTGCTCTCGGTTTGGGTGCAGCGGTTTCCCCCGCAGAGGAGGAGGAGGAGACAGCGCTAGGGAGCGACTCTGGGCTCGGGTTTCCGCACCAATGCTGAGCAGCCCCGGGCGGCCCCCGGCTGCTGTCCCTCCTCCCCGGCACCACGTTCCACAGTCATGGCGCGCGAGGAGGGGGCGAGCGCGCGCCGCGGCAGCACCCGCGCCCCCTCTCCTCCCCTCCCCTCTGCCGCCCGGCCCCTCTCCTAGGCAACCTCCCTCCCCGGCGTGCAGCGCCCGCCGCGGCGATGGAGACCCCTCCCCAGAGAGCTGCCCTTCCAGCGCGGTCTACTGCACCCTTTCCCCGCCCCCATCGGGGCGGAGGGGATGGAGCCGCGCGCTTCGCGAACTCCAGCCCCTTCCCCGGAGCCCCAGCCCTCTCCCAGCCCCACCGCGGCCAGGGTGCGGTGGGGGTAGGCGCGGACCGTCTTCTCGCAGCCCGCCTCGACCTCGGCATCTTTGCAGACCCTTAGAAAAATAAACAAATCCCCTCTCAAACCCCGGTGGTTAGCCAGCAAAGCGCGTTACAATAACCGGGACGGCTGTGCAGGAAGCAATCCTGCACTGGTCCGGGTTTAAGGCGGCAGCTTCCCGGCCACGCTGCCTTCTCCCCGGCCTCGCTTTTCCGGCCAAGCCGGAGAGTCCGCTGCACCTCGGGGCTGACAGGTCCCGCTGGAGCAGGGCCGAAACTGGGCCCGTGTCCCCCTGTCCCGTGCTGGTCCGGAGACCCGCCAGCCTACAAAAGGTGCAACCTCACGCACACGCAAAGCGCACAAATAAAGTCGCAGCGCACGGCCGCGAAGGCTGCGAACAATGCGCCGGGCGGCCGGAGCCCGCCGGAGCGCTGCGCCCCGGGGGACAGGGGACGCGGGCGGGGGCCGCGGCGGAGGACCAGCCGGCCGCGGCGCTGGACACCTTACTTCCTGCTTCCCCGCCCGCGGCCAGACCCAGCTCTGCGGAGGGATATCTTTCCCCCTCCTCAGTCCCTCTCCCTCCTTTCCCCCGCCCTCCCCCCTTTTTGCTCCTTCTCCCCCCCCACCCCACCCCGCCTTTCTCCTTTTGCAAGAAAATAATTTGACAGTCGATTTGCTGACAGGGGAGGAATTTGCATACTGGATTTAAAAAAAAAAAGGCCGAGAGGAGCTTGGGAACGGTTGCTAGGGGTGGGTAATGGGTGAAGGGGGGGGTACCGAGCAGCGGATAAGGAGGGTTAAGGGAGGGGGCGAGGATGGGGGAGCAATGCAAAAGGTAAGGCCAGGTTGCCGCCGCTCGGCCCCGAGTGGGCTGCGGCCGGGGGAGGGGCGAGAGATACATATGTATTTCTGTCTCCCCAGCACACCCCCTTCCCTCTAAGCGATGGCTGAGAGGCGGTGCATGCAGATGGGGGAGTAAGTTTCCTGAAGGGGAGGGTGGATGCACGCGCGCAGCCCGGCGCTGCAAATTTCCACCGGGGAGGGAGAGCGGCTGGATGCGGAGAGTTTGGAGTTGCTTGCGGCGGAGGGCAGGAAGGGGAGCAGGGCTGGGAAAGGGGGCTGGCGGGCGCTATATCTGGGAATAAGTTTCCAGCATCGGGAGAGCCTGCACGCTTGCTCACTAGTAAGTTTCTGGCCGGGGAGGGCGCATGGGGAGGAGGAGAGGGAGGGGTGCATGTATATAGAAGGGGGGAGGGGGGGAGCAGATTTCCTGCGGGGAGGCTGAATGCATATGGAGAGTAAGATTTCCTGACGGGAGGGTGGAGGCGTAGACGGACGGAGTAAGTTTCTTGCTGGGGTGGTGGAGGAGGTGGTGGGTTGGTGCTTTGGAAACCCAAAGCTTCCTACCCCGGGCGGGGAGCACACTGTTGTTGGGGGGGGTGGGGGTGGGCAGGGGCCAGGTTCGCTGCTGGGGGAGAGGGGCTTGCATCTGGGGAGTATGTTCCTGGCGGAGCGATATTTGTTTACAGGCTGAGGGCAGTACTGTAAGTGAGTAGCGCTGCGAGAAGGCGGCTGACATAAATTAATATTGAAATTACTCCATCAGCTCTGCTCGCCCCCCATCCCAACCCCCAAGCGGAGACTGGTCTTTTCGTCGGATTGTCCATGCACTTGTTGCAGAAACAGCCAAGGTAGGCAAGAAGCTTATTAAGTTTCATAAAAAAAAAAATTAGTTTGGGGATGCTCCTCGAGAAGACGGGGGTGGGGCGGAGTGGGGGAGGGAAGAGTGGGGCGGGGGACCGAGAAGGAGAAGTCTCCCCCCTTACTTTCACTATGCAAGCAGGCCTTCTCCCTGCTTCCCTTCTCCCTCTCCCCCTCTCTGGGCTGCACAGCATCCCAGCAAAAGGGGAGGGGTGAGGTGGGCGCTATAATTGGCAACCCTGGCTTAAAGGGTAGTGATGGTGGGCTTTCATTTGAGGCTGTGATGTTATAAAGGCTTCATTCTCCAGCTAAGAAACCGCAGGACTTTGCCTTTCGGGGTTTTTGACATGATGCATATGTGTATGTATACGCGCTAGCGGGCTCTGTGGGGGGCTGGGTATTCCCCAGAAGTTAGTGTGACCACCCAGATGGGAGAAACGTGTAAGGGGGTAAACCTGTTCCTTCATTCCCCAACTTCAGTTTGGGAGACTGGGAAGTTACTGCCGGTGGTATGAAGAAACATTAAAAACCAAACCAAACCACCCATTCACTGGCGGAGGCCGAGAGCACCTGGCAGGCAGCCTCTGGCCAGCACTGGACTGGAGCATGTGCGCCTGCCATCCTTAGGTTGCAAGAAAACGCTTTCTGGTTCCTCCGTGTGCCTTCCACCGGCCTGTTAGAGTAGCTTTGTGGAAACTCTTCCCCAGACTAGACGCAGCTTTGGCAAGTGGCCGTGCTGAAGCGGGTGGCTTCAAGTCAGTGTGGCCTGGGCTGTCTTGTGAGGTGCATGGAAGTCGTGCTTAGGAATGACCTCCCCCGGGAGTGGCTAAAGAGTTCATTAAAAAATGCCTCCTGAAAACCGTCCAGGTACACTTTTCAGCAGGTCGTGGAGGAGAGCTTTTTTTTTTAAAGATGGAGTTTCACCATGATGGCCAGGCTGGTCTTGAACTCCTGACCTCAGGTGATCCACCCACCTCGGCGTCCCAAAGTGCTAGGATTACAGGCATGAGCCACCGCGCCCGGCCCGAGGAGAGCTTTAAGAAGGGGAGTTTTAAGCTGTCCCAGTTAGCACCCACCTTCTGCATCATTGACCTTTTAAGAAAGGAGTTTGGCGATGGGAAGTGTGTTGATGCCCACTGACTGGAGAGGATAACAGCAGGAGTCCTCAGCGCTTAACTAGTTAACCAGCAGCCTTTGCCTCTCCTTGCCTCTGTTTTCTTGGTCCTCAGCCTACTGATTTCTGCAGAAGAGTTGTAGGTCTTGGCTGTCAGCTACCTTGAGCTTTAACTTTGCTAGGATAATTTTAGCATCTCGGGTCCAACCCAGAAACATTTAGTAGGGTTAGGGAGTAGCCACTAGGCAGTGGGGTTAACTAAGGTTGGTTAAGCTTTCTGCAATTCTATAGACAGGCTCTGCTCTAGCAGGGGGAGAAAAATAGGCTTTAAAAAACTCTCTACACATTGCTGACGGATAGTGCTTTTTTTTTCCCCCCTAACTGTCGTCAGATTTCCAGATTGAGGGTTGATATTTGAGAGTTGAGTTAGTTGGGAATTAAATGTTATTGCTGCTTATCAAATGTTCCTAACAAGACATTAGTTAAACAAATTAGCTATTATTTTTACGCGACAAAAATCTGAGTCTGCTTGTTGTATTTGCTGGGAGGGTAAACAAAATCTTTATGTATGTTCATTCCAGGGTGGAATTATTTACATGCCTAGCCTCAGAGCCAAGAGCAGTCATTCAGGTTTTTTCCTTATATTTATGAGATTTATTTTATTGTCTTGCTTTGGCCATTAATCAAGTCAGAGTAGGTTTTTTTTTCCTCTTCTACCGAGAACGTTCTTGTAGTAATAAAGGTTTGAAGGCCCATGAATCATAATTCATTCTTTTTAAAATACTGTGGTGATTGTCAGGATCTGATTTATAGGAATTGATACCCGGAGTGACACACCTCTTTGGGCTCCGCCCTTTTAGGCATGTCCATTTTCGTCAAAGGATTGTTTAGAAACCAGCTTGACATCCCAAAAAGAGCGTTTCCCTTCTACTGTATGAGAAGATTAATTTTGCAGGTTCCATAGTGAACATGGGTCTTTTCACAGCTTGGTAAGCAGGCTTCCACATAGCAGGCATGTGTTTTTATCACATAGCATTTATGTGAGCTTGCTGTGAAAACAGTTGTTCTATGAACTGTGTGGAAAGTACTCAGTTTTGCCTCCTTTAACTAGCTTGGGCCGGTGGTTTTTGTTGAGTTAGGAACTTAAAGTGTAAAAGAGGAGACAGACTGTAGTGTTCTTTACTGCTTATATAATAAAATGTGTGGTCACAAAAAACAAACCTTGTTTATAATTTTCTTTTTTCTCCTTCTTTAATGGGTGGGTTGGTCATAATAACCAATCGCATTAGATTCTCCATGAAGTTGATTAGCCAGGAAGTGTTAAAATTGCCTTGTGTTCAATAGTTGGCTTAAGTTTACAGTATTTGTAAAGTGACAAAGAACTTAAAGCTGGTTTGATGCTCACGGCTGGGGAAAACATCACTGGAAAAGAAAGGTGGGGAAGGTACGAATTCCTAGCCATTTCTGGGCTTTGGATTTTTTATCTTAAAAGTGTGTGGTTTGATCCATGAGTTCCCTTCCAGCTCTGAAATTCTGTCTTATAAGTGAGGTCTCCAGAGGTCTTGACACTGTCTTCCTGAGCCAACGGCCAGTTGCTTCACGGACTTGGGTGAGCTGATGAACTTCTGTTTTTGTCTGCTCATGGAGAAAGTGGATTTGATCCTTGGTATTCCAGAAAGGACTCTTGAGTGGCCTGGTGATCTTGACCATCAAACACAGGGAAATACTTATAAATAAGTCTGCCAGTGTCTTGGACAAAAAAATTCCCAATTCTATGCGCTAATAGAGAGTAGAGCATGTACATATCCTAGGCACCAAAAATAATTTTTGTTCATCTTAGAAGTTTCTTCTCCAGCCAGCTGGTTAACTTGTTTAGTGTTTGGTCAAGTCTAAGGTTAATTGAGCTCTATTCCCATGCAGCAGGAGGAGGTAGCTGTGGGGGAGAAGTGGGAGGCCAGAAAGCCCAGTGTGGCTTTGCCCACTTTCTGTGGGTAATTGGGATTTGGCTGAATATTTGTGATAAGCTTCATGATAATGATATTGTGTCATTTTTGTCACCAGGATTCTCTATATTTCACTATGGGCATTTTTGGGAGAAGCTCTTGATGTTTTTATTGACTTTGGACATTGACATGAAAAGTAAGGATCTAGGGCTGGGCGCAGTGGCTCACATCTGTAATCCCAGCACTTTGGGAGGCCAAGGCAGGCGGATCACCTGAGGTCAGGAGTTCAAGACCAGCCTAGCCAACATGGTGAAACCCTGTCTCTACAAAAATGTAAAAAATAGCCAGGCATGATGGTGGGTGCCTGTAATCCCAGCTACTTGGCAGGCTGAGGCATGAGAATTGCTTGAACACAGGAGGCAGAGGTTACAGTGAGCCGAGATCACACCATTGCACTCCAGCCTGGGCGACACAGCGAGTCTCCGTCTCAAAAATACAAAAACAAAAACAACAACAAAAAAAGAAAAGTAAGGATCTAGGCAAGTGGCTCATACCCCAGGCAGTGTAAGTGTGTGTTCATGGTCCTTCTCTAAAGGCAGTTGGAATTCAGCTCATTTTATTTCTCACCTCTCTGTGTGGCTGAGGGAGGAGGGAGGACTAGAATCATCTGGGATCTTGTGGATTAATGATATTTCTGAATTTGCATGTTGGAGGGAAACCAAGAAAATAGAACTGACATATAGTTGATTCCTTTTGTGGAGAGAGGAGGACAAGAACAGCTGGATTCCAGTTGCTGGCATGCATTGCCACAAGGATGCTGTGGGCATTTCTAAGGAATAGTATAGTCTCAGTAACATGAGTTTGACCCCAGGGCTCTCTTAGTAAATCTTTTCTTCTGTGCTAAAGAAAAACACATAGTAAAAAGCCTCTGTGATATTTTCTAAGAATTTTAAGTTCTCGGAGTCGCTGCTTGTAGTAATTTGGGTTTACTGAAGAAACAGATGATTCTTGGTTTTTCCTCATGGAAGACAATGAGCTGGCATGGGGTGACATATGCTGAGCTGTTGGGGTGTTGGCTTAGCAACATAAACATTTCTTTTTAAATGTTTGATAGAGCAGGAAGGGGACAAAGAACCCGTGTGCTTAAATAACAGTGATAACTCTGGGCTCAAAGAATGAGGGTTTTTGTTTTTTTTTTTTTTGAGTCAGAGTCTCACTCTGTCACCCAGACTGGAGTGCAGTGGCTGGATCTCAGCTCACTGCAGCCTCTGCCTCCCAGGTTCAAGTGATCCTCCTGCCACAGCCTCCTAAGTAGCTGGGATTACAGGCATGCACCACCATGCCCAGCTATTTTTTTTTTCTTTGCTTTTTTTTTTTTTTTAAACAATTTTATTTTAGTAGAGACAGGGTTTCGTCATTTTGACCAGGCTGGTCTTGAACTCCTAGCCTCAAGTGATCCACCTGCCTTGACCTCCCAAAGTGCTGGGATTACAGGCATGAACCACAGCACCTGGCCACAGAACAAGGTTTTTTTTAATGCTATAAGCAGCCCTGGTTTCTTTCATACATGCGGCAGCTTCTTAGTGAGCACTTACTATTTGTCAGGCGCTGTGTTAAAGCTCCAGAAATACATTGATAATTAAAAGAGAAATAATCATCTCCCTCTGCGCATACCCCTACCCTTACCACTACACTTACAGTTTGCAGGCAGACATGTAAAGAAATATAACTTGCCAGTTGTGATCAGTACTCTGATGAAACCACAAGTGCAGTGACTTGGATGGATTTCATTAGAGTAGCCTGGAAAGGCCTCTCTGAGGTTTGGGGGTCGGGGGGAGACAGCACATGATGCAGAGCAGAGCCTGTGCAGAAGGACTTTGGTTTTGGGGAGAACTCAAAGAGGCACAGATGTTCAAGATGAAGGAGAGAAGGCGTCATGAGAAGATTGTGCGGGACTCTCTGGGCTTTGAAAAGGTTTGCATTTTGTTTGGAGTGTAGTGGGAAGCCATTGAAAGTTTGGCATGGGGCCAAGCATGGTGGCTCACGCCTGTAATCCCAGCACTTTGGGAGGCCGAGGTGGGCGGATCTCCTGAGGTCCAGAGTTCAAGACCAGCCTGACCAACATGGCAAAACCCTGTCTCTACTAAAAGTACAAAAATCAGCCTGCGTGGTGGCGGGCAACTGTAATCCCAACTACTCAGGAGGCTGAGGCAGGAGAATCACTTGAGCCTGGGAGGTGGAGGTTGCAGTGAGTGGAGATGGTGCCACTGCACTCCAGGCTGGGTGACAGTGCAAGACTTTGTCTCAAAAATAAAAACAAAAGACAAACAAACAAAGAAAAGAAAGTTTGGAGTGGGAAGTGACAGCCCCTAACTCACGTCTAAAGGGGATTGCACTGGTGGAGAAGAGAGCAGAGAAAGGCAGATTTGGAATTGGGGAGTACAGTAAAGAGGCAGTTGGGGCAGGTGGAGGAGGAGGCGAAGGAGGTGCGTGGAGAGGAGTGGGTGGCTGTGAGATGCTCATTAGGAGTGGAATGGGCAGGGCTGCGGTGCAGTAGGGAGGAGGACCTACAACTCCGAGGTTTTTGAGTAGATGGTTGTTTGCTGAGGTGGAAAAAGATTGGGAGAGGGAGGCGGACAGAATCAAGATATTTTAGGTGGGGCACCACTAAGTTTGAGGTGCCCGTTAGATTCAAAGTAAAGATGTCAAGTAGGGTAATCTGACCTACCATCTAGCATGAGATAAAAATGCGGGAGCCATCAGCATAAAGGGAGCATTTAAATGCAGGAGAGTGGACAGATGCCCAAGGAGCCTGTAGAGAGACAAGGACAGGCAGCGAAAGGGGGTCTGTGCTGTGTGTGTGTGTAGTGTTTCATGAGGCTGATAAGGCCAGAAAAATCACCACTGAATTTGTTTCATTTGTTTGTTTGTTTGTTTTTGAGATGGAGTCTCGCTCTGTTGTCCAGGCTGGAGTGCAGCGGTATGATTTTGGCTTACTGCAGCCTCCTGGGTTCAAGCGATTCTCTTGCCTCAGCCTCCCAAATAGCTGGGACTACAGGCATGTGTCACCACGCCTGGCTAGTTTTTATATTTTTAGTAGAGACAGGGTTTCACCATGTTAGCCAGGCTGGTCTCAAACTGCTGACCTTAAGTGAACCACCCGCCTTGGCCTCCTAAAGTGCTGGATTACAGGCGTGAGCCAGTGTGCCAGGCCCTGGATTTGGCAAAATGGAATCTATCTGTGACTTGTGAAGAACAGTTTCAGTGGAATGAAGGATGGGATGGGACCACGATTGGAGAAGGTTGGGAGGGCATTGTGAGTGAGGAGCTGTGGATGGCATGTGTATTCAACTCTTTGGCAAAATTTGGCAATGAAAGGCGAGGAGCAGAGAAATGGAGTGGGGAGCCTGAAGGATGTGCACAAGGGAAAGATGTATTTTGGAAGGGGTGGTAATTTGTGTGCTGATGGGAAAGATCAGTGGAGAGGGAGTGATTGATCAAGAGAAACGAGTTGGGTCAGTTGAGCAAAAAGCCGGTGAGAAGGTCTGAGGGAAAGATCTGGCCTTTGCAAGGGGGTGGGGGATACTTCGGGACTTGCTCCATGATGACAGGGGAGAAAAACTGATAAGGGGGAGGTGCTAAGGAGTGGGCAGGCAGGGGACTCTGTGGAGGGCCCAGATGCTCTGCCCCCCCCCAGGTTGAGGCTAAGGAGTGGGGCAGGCAGGGGACTCTGTGGAGGGCCCAGATGCTCTGCCCCCCCCCAGGTTGAGGCTAAGGAGTGGGCAGGCAGGGGACTCTGTGGAGGCCCAGATGCTCTGCCCCCTCAGGTTGAGGCTAAGGAGTGGGCAGGCAGGGGACTCTGTGGAGGCCCAATGCTCTGCCTCCCCAGGCTGAGGCTGCCCTGTCCCTGGGAAGGAGTTTGAGCTTAGGACTTGACACCAGCCAGAGACTCAAGGGTTAAGACTGCATCAGAAATGGTACTGCATTTTTCTGAACATTTGACTGCGTTACTGAGCGGCACAGAGGAAAGAGTGAATTCTTTAGCTTGGAGAAAAGAGTCTTCAGTTAAAGTAATTTGGGCCTCACATTAAATTTATTTGAAAACTATGATTGGAAAAAGACTTCTGCGATTTTTCAGCCCTGTTCAGAGTTGGTGGGTACTATCGTAGGTTTTGAGCAAGAAGCTCAAAAGAAAACAAAAGAAAACAAACGAAAAACAAAGGCAAGGGGCTGCCCCTTGTTTAGGCTGTCTTTCACAGAAAATATCCCATGGACTGCCAGCCTCGGTGGCTCCCAGCCATGGGTTCTGCATGGGAGGTGGGTGGAGGAAGAGAGAGTCGGATCTGGATGGAGGTCCAGCTCTACACCAAGGCTCTGGACTAGTCGGCCTCTAAGCCTGTCTCTGCATCTGTAAAGAGGGCCGGTACCATCTTCACCTCTCCTCTTCAGGTTGTGAGGGGGATTCGGATCATGTATGGAAAGTGCTATGTCAACTTTAAGAGGTATACAGCACAGGCAGCAGCGAGGCGACTTGATCTTCAGCCAGGTCTCCTTTTCAGATATAAAATCTGACAGCCAGTGAAACATTTCCCTTGTCCACTCCCACTGTTGTTCCCTACATGTAGCTGCCTTCTATGTGGGGTTGTCAAGTTCTCTGTGATCCCTTTAGCGAAACTGCTCTTCTTGCTGGCCTCAGAAATGCTGGCTGTGCAGTGCCAGTCAATACAGGTTCAAATTCTGATTCCATATTCAGAATCTGGGACCTGCCCACCCAATGGGCCACATAAACTTGGTTTGCTCCCCAAAGAACCCTGTAAACTGGGTTCAGGGGAACCTTGAACCTACCCTAAGAAACCTGACTGAGGTTCTACGGTCTTAGCTGTCTTCATTTCGTTCAGTGTTTGTTTTGGAGATAAGGATTGTGCTATAAAGCTGAATCTACCTAAAAGCCCTTTCTTAGTCTTACTGTGGATGCTAGAAAGTCAATTCTTATTTGAAAAAGATATCCAGTGCTTTTCACTAATCGGGCCCCTGGCCTCTGCCTAAGAAGGTGAAACTTTATTTATTTATTTTAAAATTATCTTTATTATGAAAAAACTTTAAACATACACAAAAGCAGAGAGACTAGCATAATCAGCTCCCCTGTACTCATCACCTAGATTTAGCAGTTAGTAAGATTTGCCACACCCATGGATGATGGGGCTTCTTCCTGTATTTGTGTAATAAATACATGTTGTTGATTTTGAAAAACAGTGGAACTGATATCAATTTGGTTTCACAGAGAGAAGGAAGAAATCAACGAAGATCAGAGGAAGTGAAGGCCATCACTAAAATAACTCACGTTTTATATTATAGTTCCAAAGCCTCTTTGACGTGTCTAATTTGTGTCCTGCAGCAGCCAGAGAAGGTAGACATCCTCATTTTATAGCTGAGGAAACTGAGGCTCGAGAAATAAAATTGAAAAATAAAAACAAATAATCAACCCAGAGTCACATGTCCAGCTGGCATCCAAAGCCCTGATTTAATGCCAGAATTTGAATGGTCTTCGAATTTTGTGCACTCTGAAATATATAATGCTATACAGCATTAAATAAAAGAATGTGGTACAGAATATATGTAAAAGATCGTGGAAACCAGGAATATCATCTGGGTGTTTTGGGCTTACAACTCCAATGACCTTAGTTGGAAATACTCAGATGATTTAAGCATGTTTTGGGCATTACATTTTTTTCAAAACTTAAATTGTCTGACTTCATTATTCTGGAGCACAAAGCTTTAAGGCTGCCTTATAATGAAGGCCAAGACTTGACTTTAACAAACTGGGCAGCTATTCGCCGTTAGTCTCCTACTGTCAGCTCTGTCCCTTCTGTGGGGCCCCTCAGCAGAGGGACCTGGGTGGTCCAGTGGTCATTTCTAGATGGTGTGGCCTCTAGCCCCTGGGCTCTGACTTTGGAGATAACATGGCCCTGGAGAGCTTGCTCCCTCTGAAAGAATCCTTCCTGAGGGCCCCTAGGGGTCTTTGTCATTACAGAGGCTGCTCCTAGGGCCTCTCTTGGTCTTGAGAAACTGCCCCCAGTCTAACTCCTTTGAAAGTTTTTTTTTTTTTTTTTAAAGGAAAAGAAAAAAAGATGGAGTAAGGATTTTTAATAGGAGTGTCGTTTGAGTTCTCTCTGTTGTCATTACAATAGGAGATACCAAGCTCCCTTAAATTCAACTGAAGGACACCAGTAATGAGGCTGATTCTGAAGTATTGGGGCTTGAGTTCGCTTTTCTTTGTTAATTGGGTGAATACATGCGAGCTGAGGGGTTTGCAGGGGGGAGCCACAGTAGGTAAGGACATTTAGGGGCCTCTTTCCTTTTGAAGAGTCTGAGCTTCTTTAGAAGCCAGTATGGAATTCAAACCTCGCAGACACTCATTCCTTAAGTCTTTCTTGATGGCTCTGTGTGCCTGGGCCTGGCCCTGGCAGTGGGTGGGCTAGAGGGGGCTGTTCCTGGGCTCCTGCCACCCTTGGCTTATAAGGCTGCTGCTGTCATACTTACGGTGGGGGCGTGTCTTTCACCCCTCTGGACTGGGAGCTTGGGGGAAGGCAGAACTGGGTCATCACTCATTTCGGTCCCCCCCAGCATCTAGCAAAGAGCCTGTTACTAGTTAGTGCTGTAAAAATGCCTACTTATGAATCAGCTGGGTTTTTTTTGTTTAAGTTTTTTTTTTTTTTTTTTTTTTTTAAAACCTCTGGTTTTCTTGCCATTGGTTCTTGATGGAAGGAGAAATCCAGGCTTCTCTGCTACCAGGCCCAGGGCAGCCACTGAAGAAGACCAGACCTGAGAACTATTTTCTTCCCCCTTGCCTTGCGGTGGCCTTGCAGCCTTTAGCTGGGGTGGTTTAACTGAGCTCTCAAATGCAAATGCTGTCCCACCCCCCAGCCCTTTTAATAAGTGACATTTTGTTAAATCAGTTATTCAAGGCCTTATCTATATTTCTGTCTGTGCTGGCTTAGTCAAAATAGGAAAGAGACTGAATATTAGATTTCTTCACCCACCCCCTCCTCCTTCCCCTTTGAGCAACTCTACGTAAGATTTCTGATAGAGGAGGGGTGATGTGTCCTTGAAGAAGTAAATGCTGCGTGCAGAAAAAATGTAGAGGGCTTTGACTTGTAGCAAATGCTGTTTTTCAGCAGCTGTGATTTTTCCATTTTTCTTTTTCTTTCTGTTTTGATTAGTGGAACTCATTGTGCTCCAGGGTTGGGATTGCGTTGGGGGAGGGTACAGAGGGAACAGCATTTACTGGGAGAGCTCGAGTTGGGGGAGGGGGAAAGGAGAGAAGGGATTTATTGAAAATATATGTCTACTTCTGCTATGATAAAGTGGCAGGCATGTAAAAATGCAACCGGGAAATCATTACTGAGGTAATGCAGGCAGAGCTCGGCTTTCTCATTAACAGAGCTTAGCCCACATGGAGGAGGGTGCAGCCGGGCTACTTTGAGAGTTGGGGTTTTCAATAATAGCAAAAACTTCGGGGGGTTGTCTCCATCCCCCCTTCTCGCCCCCTCCAGCTGCCTTCTCCTTTCTTTCTCCAATCGGTTTGTAACCTTTTAAAAGATGCTTGTTGGATTTTGTGGTCTCCTTCCTCACTCACCCCTGCCACCCCAAAATGCTGTAAGGACTGTTTAATTTTTAAAGTTAGAGGGAATTAAAATAAATTTTCTCTTGGGAATTCGAAGAGAATTTTGACAACGCAATGTGAGTTAGAGATTGGGTATCTTTTGCCTCCCAGAGCGCACCAAGAGGAGCCTATTTAGGGGCTCGGAAATTTGCATATGCCGTGGGGGGTATCAGAATTAGGGCTCCAGGTCGCTCTAGTAGTAGTAACTGCTATTTATAGAAGGCTTACCATGTGCCTGGCCTTGTGCGGGTATTTTAGTCATTTCATCCTCTTAAAATTGTAAGAAGCAGATGTGATGCCCACTTTCCACTTGAGGAAACTGAGGCTCGGGGGGATTTCAGCAACTTGTTTAAGGACGGGTGCTGAGTGGCGGAGCTGGTATTCAAACTCAGGACGCACCCCGAAGACTGACTCCTGATCCTTAGACTATGCCGCCTTTAGAAATTGCCTAGTCACTGTATGCTTGCCATGTACAGACCTCTAGATTCTAAGAACCTCAGCAAAATATCTAGAGCTGCCAGTGAGGCCTGCCGTTGACAGCTATGGGTAGAGTGCTCAGGATGTTGAAGAGAATCTTTCCTGAGCGCCTGGAGTGAGCTGTTCTTCTAAGAAAGGTCAAGGGTCTCATATCCTTGTTAGAAGAGATGAGTGCCCTGCCCCCATCCCTGCCAGGCCACGGTAGGTGGCTTTGCTGACAACTTGTTCATAAGCATTTATTGAGTGCCTGCTGTATACCAGGATTGTCCCAATGGCTAGAAATGCCAGGACAAATAAGAGGAACTCAGAGTCTAGTGGAGGACCCTCATGTGAACATGGAAATTTGACACACAGTGATGCCTGCCAGAAAAGGCGGCATTTCTGAAGAAGTTCACAGGACATACTACCTGGAGCAGCTAGGCTTATCCCTCTGTTTTTGTTTGGCCCACTATAACAAAAATATTGTAGACTGAGTGGCTCAAACAACAAACTTTTATTTCTCACAGTTCAGAAGGCCAGGCGGTCCAAGAACAAGGCAGGGGCAGATTTGGTCTTAGGTGGTCACCTTCTCACCGGGTCTTCACATGGCGGAATGGGCAAGGGCACCCTCTGGAGTCTCTTTATTTGTTTTGGGGTTTTGCTTGTTTGTTTTGGAGTCTCTTTTGTTTATTTGTTTATCTTTTAATTTTTGAGACGGAATCTTGCTCTGTCACCCAGGCTGGAGTGCAGTGGTACGATCTAGGCCCACTGCAACCTCCGCCTCCCTGGTTCAAGTGAGTCTCCTGCTTCACCCTCCTGAGTAGCTGGGGTTACAGGTGCGCACCACCATGCCTGGCTAAGTTTTGTATTTTTAGGAGAGACGGGGTTTCACCATGTTGGCCAGGATGGTCTCGATCTCTTGACCTCGAGATCCGCCCATCTCAGCCTCCCAAAGTGCTGGGATTACAGGCATGAGCCACTGCACCCGGCTGACTTCCAGCTTCTTTTTTTTTTTTTTTTTTTTTTTTAAAGATAGGGTTTCACCATGATGGCCAGGCTGGTCTTGAACTCCTGACCTCAGGTGATCCACCCACCTCGGCCTCCCAAAGTGCTAGGATTACAGGCATGAGCCACCATGCCCGGCGACTTCCAGCTTCTTAAGAGCATACCATGTCTTGTTTATTGTGTCCTCAGTACCCATCCTGGGGCCTGGCACATGCTGTCTCAGTGATAGTTGCCAGGTGATGAGGCTGTTCAGGTGAGCAGGGATTGGGCAGGGAGAACCCAGTGTCATGTTATGGAGTGTAGTCCTGACGTTGTAGGCTGCAGGGGGAGTCACTGAAGGTTTGCAGTTAGGAAGTATGTGTCAGGGAGTGGGGTCCAGTCTGGAAGGGCTGAGTTTGCAGACCAGGAGACCACTTAGGAAAGTGTTGGAAACAGGGCAAGTGGCAGTGATTTTGAAGGAGAAGCTTTGCCGTCTTTCTACCGCACGGCCTCCTGCCATTTCTCTTTCCATCTCGTCTGCTCTTTTTAGTTTCTAAGGGGCACTTTTCTGTGTCCATCTCCTTTCTTCCTTGAGGTCCCTGG
The DNA here is from genome assembly GCA_036589455.1 of Ateles fusciceps. Lineage (NCBI taxonomy): Eukaryota > Metazoa > Chordata > Mammalia > Primates > Atelidae > Ateles > Ateles fusciceps. The sequence continues at coordinate 5,008,829 of JAZHEH010002241.1, forward strand.
CCACGTACTCCATGACACTCCCTTTTCACTCTCCACTCTGTTGGTGGCCTGCCCTCCTTCCCCTCCCCCCCCCCATCCTCTGGTCACCTGTGTGATTTCCTCCGGGGCACGCCATATGCCGTATCCTCCCATATCTAAACCCTTCTGATCTAATCTGCACAGAGGCGAGTAACACAGAGCCTGGGGGTTCTGTCTTCTTCAACCCATACCTGCTCCTTCTGTGAGGACACTTTTAGGGGCTTAAATTTAAAAGCTTGGAAAGAGTTTTTAAAAGGCAAGTAGCTGAGATGAATCTAGTCTTTTTGAAATAGTTAAGAGGAACCAAGATGGCAGAATTTGGAGAAGCATAAACGGGTTATTTTCTTTCTTTTTCTTTTTTTGAGACTGAGTCTCCCTGTGTCACCCAGACTGGAGTGCAGTGGCACGATCTTGGCTCACTGCAACCTCTGCCTCCCAGATTCAAGCAATTCTCCTGCCTCAGCCTCCCAAGTAGCTGAGACTACAGGTGTGTGCCACCATGCCTGGCTAATTTTTGTATTTTTAGTAGAGACAGGGTTTTGCCATGTTGCTCAGGCTGGTCTGGAACTCCTGACCTCAGGTGATCCACCCGCCTCGGCCTCCCAGACTACATAGGCTCTGTAGTCTGGATTGTTTTCTTTAGGAAGGTGAGGCATTGTGCTCTGGCCATGGCAACCTCACCTTGTATATGTTGGGGGACAGGATACATTTAAAAAAATAACAGCTGCAGCCACATGCGGTGGCTCACGCCTATAATCCCAGCACTTTGGGAGGCCGAGACGGGTGGATCACTGAGGTGAGGAGTTTGAGACCAGCCTGGCCAACATAGTGAAACCCTGTCTCTACTAAAAATACAAAAATTAGCCGGGCATAGTGGCACACACCTGTAGTCTTAGCTACTTGGGAAGCTGAGGCAGGAGAATCGCTTGAACCTGGGAGTCAGAGGTTGTGGTGAGCTGAGATTGTGCCACTGCACTCCAGCCTGGGCAACAGAGCGAGACTCCGTCTCAAAAAAAAAAAAAAAAAAAAAAAAGTCAGGCATGGTGGCAGGCACCTGTAATGCCAGCTGCTTGGGAGGCTGGGCAGGAGAATCACTTGAACCTGTGAGGCGGAGGTTGTGGTGAGTTGAGATCATGCTACTTACTGCACTCCAGCCTGGGCGACAGAGTGAGACTCTGTCTCAAAAAACAAAAGTAACGGCTGCCTACTAAGTGTAGCTGCACACCATCATTTTAGGTCTGTTACCCCGTTTAACCCTCAGAGCAACTGCATGAGGAAGGCATTCTTATCCTTATTGTATAGACGGGGAAATGAAGGCACAAAGAGATGCAGAAGCTCGTTGAGGGTCATATGGCTAGTAAATTGCAGGGCAGGGATTCAGACTCAGGAACTCAGACCTGGGTGACTGTGAAAGCAGGTTCTTTTCCCACTTGCTTATCCTGCCTCCCATTTCGCCTTACCAGACAGCATGGCCTGAGTTTCCTTCAAAAATATGACTATTATAATATGGTGGAAGGAACACCACGCCAACCTTCCGGGGCTATTCGTGGACCGCAGTCTAACTCTTAGAGCCTCATTTTCCTTGTCCTCTCAGTACCTTTGTTTTACTGACTGAAAAGATTTATTTTGAGAGTAAAATGAGATTTAAAAAAATGCAGAAGTGCTTTGAGAACTGTGAAGCCATATTCTTTACTCTTCTGCATAATCGTTTTCTGAGGGGGTGCAACTCTGTAAGGGTGGAATCTCAGTGCTGTCCCTGGGCTTTGGGCACAATGGGCATGTGGTGCCCACACGTCGTTAGCTTCCAGATGTGTCTGGGGCTGAATGTGCCCTCAGGTCTGCCCCAAATTGTTCCACGGGATTTGGGGGAACCGTTGGTGGCTGGGTCGCAAGTGGGGGGACCTCCAGCCCGAGCTGGAGTGCCCCGTGTGTCCTTCCTGAACCTCCGTTTCCTGAGGTGGTCACATCTACTTGGTTATTGGGAAGATTATCTAGCACAGTGTGTGTAAAAATCCACACTTGCTAAGCAAGACGGTCATGACCTATTTGTGGAATGGAAGTTGTGGGCTCTGAAGTCTGCATCGGGCTCATCAGCATTCCCGGGTTACATTTACACCACAGTTTCCTGCTTCTAAGGTCTGGAGCAGACATAATGTAAAGCTTTGTTAGCGGTAAGACTTTTTCACTGAAATTGTATAGATGGTATGTGACAGTAGTTCATAATTTTTTATTTTTTTTTTGTAGAGGGAGATTGCAAATAATTCATAGTGATTATAGGGAATTTGGAAAATACTGACATGGATAAGGAAGAAAATTAAAATGGGCTTTAATTCCTCCCTGTTAACATTTTAATGTGTTTCCTTCCAGTATTTTTTCTAGGCAGTAAAGTCTAATGATTAAGAATTTAAGCACTGCAGTCAGACTGCCTGGGTTTGAATCAGGATCCTTCATTCACTTTAAATAACAATAGGCCTGAGTGAAATGAAATGAGACAATACATGGAAAACATTTGAGGCTGTGCCTAGCAGAGTTCTTAATAAATATTAGCTATGATATTGTAGCTAGTTCTTAATAAATATTAGAACTTAATAAATATTAGTTCTTAATAAATATCAGCTATGATATTATACTTTAAAAATCATATTAGGGTTCTTAATAAATATTAGCTATGATATTATACTTTAAAAATCGTATTAGAGTTCTTTTGAATGTGATTTACTATCTTACTCATTAAATATTTTTTGGAAACTTTAAAAAAATAGTTGCTTATTATCCTTTCATATGGACTCTATGTTAAACACATATTTATGGAGCACCTACTGTGTACGGGACACTGGGTCCCATAATTTATTTAACTAGTCCCTATTATTAGTCCCATAATTTATTTAACTAGTCCCTTCTGTATCTTTTTTTTAACTATTGTAAGTAATGCTTTGATAAATATCCTTGTACATAAATCTTTGAGTACGTCTTAGATTCTTTTTGGGAGTAAATTCCTAGAAAGGAGTATTACTCTGTTACCCAGGCTGGGTGCAGTGGCGTGATCACAGCTCACTATAGCCTTGACCTCCCTGGCTCAAGCAATCCTCTCGCCTCAACACTCCTTTTCTCTCAGTGGGGGTGTGTGTGTGTGAGTAGCTGGCACGACAGGAGTGCACCACCACACCTGGCACATTTTTATATTTTTTGAGGAGACATACCTGATTCTGTATACATGCCAGGCATGTCTCCTCAAAAAATACAAAAAATTTTAAAGAGTTTACCCTTAATTAATATTTTAACCACTTTCTGGACAAGTCAGGCCACTTACAACACTTAGGCTCTTTTTACCTCCCTTATGCCTTTTCAAGTCTTGTGTATTTTAATTCTCTTTCTATCAAACCCCAGAAGACATTGTTTTAAATAATAATAATTTAGATTAATCCACATACTAACTTTTTCTGGTGTTCTTCATTTCTTTCCATATAACCATGCTTCTCTCTCAGTTTAATTTCCTTCTGCCTGAAAAGAACTCCTATTAGGGGTGTGTGTGTGTGTGTGTGTGTGTGTGTGTTCCAGTTCTCTCAGTTGTTGTTTGTCTGAAAATGCCTTTTATTCACCTTCATATTTGCGGGTTTTTTTCCCCTGGGTATAAACTTTGGGCTTGTTTTATTTTCTTTCAGTCCTTTAGAAATGGCATTCCATTGTCATCTGGCTTCCTTCATTTCTGTTAAAAAGTCATCTGTCAATTTTATTGTGGTTCTTCTGCAAGTAACATATCTTTTTTTCCTTCTTTGGCTTTGTTTTTTAGCAATTTTACTATGATGTGAATAGGCGTGGCTCTCTTTGTATGTATCCCCTGTGGAGTTCGGAGTGCTTCTCTAAATCATGGCTTGATGTTTTTGGTCAGTTTTGGAAAATTCTTGGAGCATTCTCTTCCAATATTGCTTTTGCTCTTTTATCCTCTCCTCCCCTTCTCAGACTCCTACATGTATGTTAGACCCTTTCATGGTATACCACATGTCTCTGGAACTCATTTCTGTATTTTCTGTACCAAATATATTTTTTTCTACTGACCCATCTTCCATGACACCAGTCATTTCTTCTACTATTCCTTTTTGTTGTCAAGCCCATCTATTCAGTTCTCTCTTTTTAAGAAACAGAGACAGAGTCTCACTCACTCTGTTGCCTAAGCTGGAGTACAGTGGCACAGCCTTGACTCACTGCAGCCTCAAACTCATAGGCCCAAGTGATCGTCCTGTCTCAGCCTCCTGTAGCTGGGACTATAGGGATGCTCCATCACACTTGGCTAATTTAAAATATATATGTATATATATTTTTTGTAGAGATGGGGTCTTGCTCTGTTACCCAGGCTTGTCTTGAACTTCTGACTTCAAGTGATCCTCCTGCCTTGGCCTCCTGAAGTGCTGGGATTATAAATGTGAGCCACCATGCCTGGCCCCTGTAATTTTAAAGTTCTGGCTGACAACTTCAATATTTGGATACTTTCTGAGGTTTGATTTTATTGATGGTATTTTTTTCTTGATTTGGTCCTATTTCCTGTCATGCTTGGTGATTGTTGTTTGAGTGCTGGGCATTTTAACATGGAAAATGTAGAGGCTCAGTTAAGGCTGGTGTATTTGTTATTTGCCCTTACTTATAGTATGGTACAAGGAGGCCTTGGTAGGCCCTGATTTCAGAGTTTCATCTGCTTGCCACCGTAAAACTACCAAAATCTCTGCTTAATGCTTTAGTGTTTTAATATCTTTTTTTTTTCTGTTTGGATTCCTGGGTTTTAGCTCTGTACACAGGAGACTTAGGTGTGTGTCAGTGCCTTGAAGAGAAATCGCTTACAGAACACTGGACTCATTTCTTTGGGGTTCACTTTTTTTCTGGAATCTTGGTCTCTTCAATCTTGGATATTTTCATAGCCCTGAACTCCAGTTTTTGTCTTTTCAGCCCAGGGAGAAGCTGCAGAAAGCTTTCATTTGCTGCTTTCTGTTTTACCTCTGTGTTCCCTGTACCAAATTAGCAAATGTCCTGAGGGAAAACAGTAGCTACTAATATATCTAATATATGGCTCAGCTCACTGCACTTCTCTTTCCTCTAGGAGCTTGGTCCCTCAAGTCCTAACTGCCTTGTTGTATTCCCACACCTTCAAAACGTTATTATTATAATTATTTTGTATTTTATCTATCTTATGTAGTTGTTTTGTACCAGAGGATTAGTTTAATATTCACTGCCCTGTACTACCTGAAAGTGAAGTCTAATTTTGTATCCTTTATTATTTAACATTAGAAGTATATTCCATGTCTTTAAAAATTCTTCTTTAGGTGATTTTTTTTTTTTTTTTTTTGAGACAGAGTCCAGCTCTGTCTCCCAGGCTGGAGTGGACTGGCGTGATCTCTGCTCACTTCAACCTCCACCTCCCGGGTTCAGGTGATTCTCCTGCCTCAGCCTCCTGAGTAGCTGGGACTACAGATGCCTGCCACCATGCCTGGTTAATTTTTGTATTTTTAGTAATACAGGGACAGGGTTTCACCATGTTGGCCAGGTTGATCTCAAACTCCTGACCTCAAGTTATCTGCCCGCCTCAGCCTCCCAAAGTGCTGGGATTACAGGCGTGAGCCACCACGCCTGGCCGATTATGTGATTTTTAATATTTGCACATAATTCCGTTACGGCTTTTATGATCTACTCACACATTCTTTGATTGTCAGATACTTAGGTTATTTCCCACAATTTGCTTTTTTGAATAACACTGCAACAAATGTCTTTGTATATTTTTACCAAAGCAATTTTATTCATATTTTAAAAGTGTGGAGTAGAAATGATCAGAGTTGAAAATACTAATCAGTAGTGATTGTTTTTATGCATATAGCATGTACAAAAATAAAACCATAGACCTTTTCTCTCTTGTATGGTTCAGAAAGAAGCTTTCTGTTTTAAAAAGTGTTTTTATTTCTTGAGCATATAATGCTTACCACGTGCCAGACATTCTTTTACATGCTATATACTACTGACTTTAATTCTCCCAAGAGCCCTAGGACACAGGTATTATTACTGGTCCTCTTTCTAAAGAAGAGGAATCTGAGGCATGAGGGAATAGGTCACCTGGCCATAGTACAGTTGTCAGTGGTAGAGCTGAGCCAGGCATTCTGACCCTAGAGCCTGTGCTGTTAACTGCTATGCTATACTACCATGAGCTAATTGTTCTAATTTATTATTACTTTCTTTCTAAGCATTTCAGCTTATTTTAGGGCTTCCTCAGTCTTCTCTTAGTTGGGCCTTTTTTTCTCTCTCATTGGGTGGGAGGGATAGACATGAAAGTGGGGACAATTTGGGACAGAAGTTTCCATTGACAGAAGGTAAATTTGGGGACCTGGTCTCAGACGTGGCAGCTCACTTTATAGCTTGAGCAGGTAAGATTGCCCAGTGGCTTATATTGTATCTGTTGTGTGTGTGTGTGTGTGTGTGCGTGTGTGTGTGTCGGGGGGGGGGGTTCCCTGGTGTGTATTTAGTGACAAGGGAATTTCTGCTCCTACCTCTGGCTTGACCAGCTAGTGTTGGCTGGGCCACTGCCTTTGCAGTTTAGAGAGGAAGAATAATTTAATCGGTCTCTTCCCTCCCTTCCTCCAGTTCTACTTAGCGTAAGGATAAAGAGGTGTAAATAGGGGGCCCACTAATTGGAGTATCAGGGCAGCCACGGGGCAGTAGGGAATGAAAAGATTAAGCACTGGTGCTTTGGATCTAATAAACTGCAGGGAGTGAATGAAGAGTAAGAAACCTCAGACCCTGTGGAACTTCAGCTCCTTTTTCTTTCTGCCTCTCTGTTTGGAGCCTTCTGTACTTTTCCATATATCTCTCCATGTTCCTCTCTGTGTTTGTCACTCTATTTTCCATTCTCATCCTGCTACCTACCCACCTTCCCTTTTTTCCCCATCTCTCTCTTTCCTCCTTTCTATTAATTGCTAGTTATATCGATGTTAAGTAGCCTGTATTTTAAAATATGTTTCTACTTACTGAATGTATTTTTTCCATTTTTAGTCTAAACACAAGCTTTTTAGCTTTTGCCCTCTCAAGAAAAATTCGCTGAATGAAATTGCTCTTCCCTCATCTTTAATTATCAATTAACATTTTCTTTTTAACCTTTTTCTTCTTCTCCTTCTTTTTTTTTTTTTTTGGCGATGGAGTCTTACTCGGTCACCCAGGCTGGAGTACAGTGGTGCAATCTCAGCTCACTGCAACCTCTGCCTCCCGGGTTCAAGCCATTCTCCTCCCTCAGCCTCCTGAATAGCTGGGATTCAGGAACTTGCCACAGTGCCTGGCTAATTTTTGTATTTTTAGTAGAGATGGGATTTCACTGTGTTGGCCAGTCTGGTCTCAAACTCCTGACCTCAAGTGATCCGCCCATCTCGGATTCCCAAAGTGCTGGGATTACAGTTGTGAGCCATCATGCCCGGCTTATTTATTTATTCATCTATTGTTTTTTGAGACAGAGTCTTGCTCTGTCGCCCAGGCTGGAGTGCAATGGTGTGATCTCAGCTCACTGCAACCTCCGTCTCCCAAGTTCAAGCAATTCTCCTGCCTCAGCCTCCTGAGTAACTGGGATTACAGGTGCCCGCCACCATGCCCAGCTAATTTTTGTGTTTTTAGTAGAGACAGGCTTTCACCAGATTGGCCAGGCTGCTCTCAGGTGATCCACCCATCTCAGCCTCCCAAAGTGCTGGGATTACAGGCGTGAGCCACCATGCCTGACCACGCCTGGCTTATTAATTAACATTTTCTATTTCTTCTCTGGGTCAGCAGCTCTTAATAGAAACAAGATTCAATGCGTTGCTTTTTGGAATGAGGGAAGATGGTCTAATATTGATTTTGGGGGAGCAGTAGGAGTGGGACTTGCTGGTTTTCTTAAGGTTGTTTGAGTTTATAACTCGTCACGAGAAGTCAGAGAAGGCTTTGAGTCCTATTTATTAAATGATATCAAGGGAGATTACCAGGAAGAATGTCGGGATGGGGTGGCAGAGAATGACAGGGAAACCTGTCTCTCTCCTACTTAGAGCCTTTCAGCAGCTCCCATCAGGCAATACAAGCCAGAGTCCATAGAGTGTTCCGGAGCCCCCCTGAGGCCCTGTCTTCTACACTCTCTTCCTCACTCCTCCTCTCCAGCCCCACACCTGGTATGCGCTTGCCTCAGGGCCTTTGCACCGCTGCCTCTCTGCTGGGGTTGCTCTTCCAGAACCTAGATACCCATCTGCATTGCTCCCTCCCTGGCCTCTTTCAAGTCTTGGCTCAGAAGTCTGTCTCTTCTCAACAGGGCTTTCCTCACCTCTCCAGTTAGCACCGCGAGATGCCTTTGCCCGAATGCCCGATCCCCTTTACCTGCTCTGTTCTTTTTTCCCAAAACACTTCTGCCCGCCCATTTGCCCATTCGCGTCCTCTGTAGTTTGATGTTTGTGATCTTTGTTGCCTGTCCTCCCTCTCCAAGAGTGGGTTTGTTCACTGCTGCATCCCTTGGAAGAGTGCCTGGCACGCAGTAGGTGCTCTGTAAACATATGTCCAGTGCTGTGTCCTTGGGGGGCTCGGGGAGGGTCCCCAGTTCAGCAGACTTTTATCACATCTCAGGATCTGGAAAATCTCTTTGCCTGTAGGAATTTTTTTTTTAATTAAGATTTTTATCATTGTTATCCCCTTCCCCTTCCAGTTCATTTAAGACTGTTATGAAACAAAACTCATTATGCTTCAAAATCTGACAGAGCTAAGGCCCCGGGGAAAGTAAGAGGAGGCGGCAGCAGGGGGTGCTTCCTCCCATTCCCCCCCGGCTCCTTGGTTTTCTCCTGTGGTTGGTTCACTTAGGACGGCCTGGAGCGTACTGGGTTGAGGTGAGTAGGGCTTCCCAGACCTCACAGGGTCCATCCACGGGAGAGTGTGTTGTCAGCCAGAGAAGAGAATGCTACCTTCCTGGGTGGAAGGTTTCTCCAGTCACCAGTGCTCAGAATGGAAGGAAGCAGGCTGGAGAGGAGAGGAGAGAGAAGGGAGGTGCGTTTGCATGGCTCAGCTGGAGGAATAATGTCACTAGAGAAATTAGGAATGTGGTCCTCCTTGGATGTGACTTAGTTTTCACTTAAAATAATGAGTGGCTTTCATTCATTTGTTCAATAACATTCACCCAGCGCCTGCTGGGCACAGATGGGGTTGAAGGGCCTGTGGGCCTGGGACCAGAGTCAAGCCTCCAACCACAGCTCAGCCTGCTGCAGGAGGGACAGTGCCAGGGGACCTTGGGTGTGACCCAGGGCTCAGAGCCAGTGTATTGGACTTCTCTGTCTGTGGGTTCCTGGGAAGTGGGAAGGCCTGCTGGGAATAATTAATATGTGGAAGGGAGGGAGAGGGAGGCAGGGCTCCATGAGGAAGTGGCTTAGACTCCTCCCAGCATTCTTTTCTAAACATTTCCCTAAATGAATCCATCCTCGGGCTTTTCGGAGTCAGTACCGACCTGTCCTCTGACTTCAGCAGGCCAAGGGTTGGTTCTAGGCCTCAAGGCTTCAACTGTTAATCTCTTTTGGAATTTTGGTTTTCCATATGAACAAAGGAAGGGAGCTTAGTGATATTCTTGGATCACTATAGGAATAGGCCAGTATCACATAATTATTGACAGACTGTCAGTGTGCTGTGATGTGTAAGATGTGTGAGTGTGATAAAAGCTGCCTAAGAGAGCCTTAGCTCTGGAGACCTGGGGTTTCACCCTCTTGCACCCCCCTTCACCCCAATCTTGGTGTCTCATCTGCTAATAAAGAAGCAACGCCCACTGATTTGAGTTTCACCTCCTTTCATTTCCTCTCTCCTGTCTTCTGGTACTCGGGCCATAATGAGCTTCAAAAAGCCACCAGCTGAATGATCAGCCTCTGAATAATCAAGTCTGCAGAACTAAAAATATTCGGTTACATTATAATGCAGATGGTACTGATAAATTAAGGGGAAAATAATTGAGCCTACAATTGTTTTCTGATGCATTGTCCCTACCAGAAGTTACATAGAAAATAAATGAAATGATTTCACCTTAGTCAGTCTGGGCCTGTAGCTTAGTGGCTTAGAATATAAGGCTCAAGAGGCCGGGTGCAGTGGCTCACGCCTGTAATCCCAGCACTTTGGGAGGCCAAGGCGGGTGAATCACCTGAGGTCTAGAGTTCAAGACCAGCCTGACTAAGATGGAGAAACCCCGTCTCTACTAAAAATACAAAAAATTAGCTGGGCGTGGTGGTGCATGCCTGTAATCCCAGCTGCTCGGGAGGGTGAGGCAGGAGAATCGCTTGAACCTGGGAGGTGGAGGTTGTGGTGAGCTGAGATTGCGCCATTGCACTCCAGCCTGGACAACAACAGTGAAACTCTGCCTAGAAAAAAAAGTACAGAATATAAGGCTCAGGAGGCCAAAAATCCTACTTGGAGCCACGCTTGGGGATTATTACAGCATCTTGACTGGTTACCCAGACTTGACTCTTATTTCTGGCCCTCGATGGCATGCCAAGCTCATAGCAGCTGTTTTCCACTGCAAGCAGTGGCCGCACGATGCTTACCGTAGCTCTAGGCCATACATGACTTTGTATAGTCCATCTCCACCATGAAAGAAACTGACGGTGGAAGTTTACCATGGAAGATAGCTCCTAATGACAGTATCAAGAGTCTGATTTTTTTTTGTAAATATCAGAAAGAATGTGCTGGGTGTGGTGGCTCAGGCCTGTAACTCCAACATTTTGGGAGGCTGAGGTGGGAGGATCGTTTGAGCCCAGGAGTTCAAGACCAGCCTGGGCAACATAGGGAGACCTTGCTTCTACAAAAGATACAAAGATTACCCCGGATGTGGTGGCACACGCCTGTAGTCCCAGCTACTCAGGAGGCTGAGATGGGAGGATCGCTTGAGCCTTGATGCTCCCACTGCACTCCAGCATGAGTGACACAGAGTGAAACTCTGTCTCAAAAAAAAGAAAAAAAAAAAGGTAAGGCAGGGCAAGGTGGCTTACACCCGTAATCCCAGTGCTTTGGAAGATGGAGGCAGGAGGATCCCTTGGGTCCAGGAGTTCAAGACCAGCCTGGGCAACATAGTGAGACCCTGCCTCTACAAAAACAATTAAAATGCTAGCTGGGCATGGTAGTTCATGCCTGTAGTCACAGCTACTTGGGAGGCTGAGGTTGGAGAATTTGTTGAGCCCAGGTGTTTGAGGCTGCAGTGAGTTATGATTGTACCACTGCATTTCAGCTGGGTGACAGAGTGAGACCTGTCTCTATCAAAATTTAACAAACAATAAATAAAAGAACGTATTTCTCATTTGCTAGGTATTTGTTATTATGTGCCCTGGGTGAATAGACCTTAGTTTTTTTTTTTTAATTATTTATTTTTTATTTTATTTTTATTTATTTATTTATTTATTCATTTATTTTAAAGACGGGGTTTCACCACGTTGGTCAGGCTGGCCTTGAACTCCCGACCTCAGGTGATCCACCCGCCTTGGCCTCCAAAGTGCTTGGATTACAGGCGTGAGCCACCACGCCCGGCCAAATTATTTATTTTTAATAGAGATGGGTTCTCACTAGGTGGACCAGGCTGGTCTTGAACTCCTGGCCTCAAGTGATTCTCCCATCTCAGACTCCCAAAGTGCTAGGATTATAGGCATGAGTCACTGTGCCCGGCCCTTAGTTCTTGTATATTACCTTAGTTTAGGTTAATTGAAGTAAATAAAGCTAATTATAATTTGATATAAGATTTTAAATTTATATGATACATTCATAAGTGAATTTATTAATTCAATAAGTATTATTCACTATATGCAGAATTCCAGTCTAAGCATTAGATCAAAGATTGGCAAACTTTCTATAAAGGGCTAGAGAGTGGATATTTTGCCAGGCACGGTGGGTCACGTCTGTAATCTCAGCACTTTCAGAGGAGAGGTGGGCAGATCACAAGGCCAGGAGTTCGAGACCAGCCTGGCCAACATGGTGAAACCCTGTCTCTACTAAAAATACAAAAATTAGCCAGGTGTGGTGGTGAGCACCTGTAATCTCAGCTACTCGGGAGGCTGAGGCAGGAGAATCGCTTGAACCCGGGAGGTGGAGGTTGCAGTGAGCCGAGATCGTGCCATTGCACTCCAGCCTGGGCGACAGAGTGACACTCCATCTCAAAAAAAAAAAAAAGAAGATTAGATATTTTTACTCTGTGGGCCGTATCTCTGTCCTAATGACTCAACTTTTCTGTCGTAGGACAAAGGCAGCCATAGCTCACTCATAAATGAATGAACGTATCTGTTCCAATCACACTTTATTCATAAAACCAGGTGTTTGACCAGGTTTAGCTGCAGGCCATAGTTGCTGATCCCTGTTGTGAACCCTTCAACCTCCTCAGTAGAGACACAGCCATGAAGAACAAAATAGATGTGGTCATGACCCACGTGGGATTTTCATTCTTGCTGGGAGTAATTCTTTGTAGTGTTGCTTTGAAATCACACCTGTTATAAATAGTTGGCAAGTAGCTCCTGGGGGACATTGAAAATCTAAGTAACTTTACTGAAGAAAGGTTGCAGTGAACCACGATTTCTATTTATAGTATCCACTGTCTGGGTGGGGATATTGTGTTTACTTACATTTGGCATGTAGGTACTATTTTTGAGTTGCTTGCTTTTCACTTCACAGAATTTCATGTATGTTTACATGGATTGGTCTGGATTATATAATTTTAGTGGCTACATGGTATTTCTTGCTGAGGTAAGACATGTCATGTGTCCAGTGTGTAGTAGCATTTGTTAGATGTTTGCTTCCAGTTTGCAGTAAAAGCCTTTCAAAGTTGGAAAGGGATTGGTTTCTGCAGAACTGAAGGGGAAACTGTTGACTTGGGAGAACCCTAGGAGAGATGGGCCTGCACGATGTCCTCTTACCACCTTGCTGGGTGACACCTAGCATCTTGTGGCCAGGGAACTGTCAGGTAAGTATGTCAGTGCAAAAGTAAGGGACAGATTGCAGGCTAACCTTGTACTCCAGAGCACTGCTCCTCACGTGCAGGGAAAGTCTTTGTGGGATGTGGAGCAAAACTTGGAGCCTGGGGAGGTTTGTAGGGGCAGGTAGGGAGGAAAAGCAGCCCCAAGCAGAGAAGGTAAAGAGGCCATGGGGCCACGCAGTTTAGGTGTGTGAAAAGGGCATGGGCTCTGGGGCTGAGACTGGTCTTGATTTGACTCTGACTCTGAGTTTGTACTTTACGTGCTCAGTGACTGGGCACTTTCTTAGCCTCTTTGAGCCTCGGTTTTCTTTGTTGTGAAATGGGGGATGTCATAGTCATTCCATAGAGAAGTTGTGACGATCAGATGAATAATCCACTAAGTGACAGCACGCTGTGTAAATGGTAGCTCTTATTAGTCAGTGTGGAGTATATGACCCATGCTTAGCTTGCAATTCACAAGAGCAGTTGTTAATTTACTATTATTGTTTTTGAGGAGGCGTGGCTAATCGCCCCAGTTCGAGAATGGACTTTGCCCCTATCCTTGAGCCCATTCCTCTCTTCAGTCCAGGTTAGGCGGTACCTCCTCACTTCTACCCCCATGATAACTCAGCTGGGGGAGGTCAGACCCTGAGTCATGAGCCTGGGCTTTTTTTTTTTTTTTTTTTTTTTTTTGAGATGGAGTATCACTCTGTCGCCCAAGCTGGAGTGCAATGGCATGATCTCAGAGTCTCTCGCTGTCACCAGACTGGAGTGCAATGGTGCTCACTGCAACCTCCACCTCCCAGGTTCAAGCAGTTCTCTTGCTTCAGCTTCCTGAGTAGCTGGGACCACAGGTGTGCACCACCACGCCCAGTTAATCTTTCTTTGTATTTTTAGTAGAGACGGGGTTTCACTCTGTTGGCCAGGGTGGTCTCAATCTCTTGGCCTCGTGATCCACCCACCTCAGCCTCCCAAAGTGCTGGGATTACAGGCATGAGCCACCATGCCCAGCCGAGCCAAGGCTTTAATAAAATCAGGTCAGAGCCTGAAGACTAGCTGAATAGTCTCATGTACTCAGTTACTCATGCATTCATTAATTCAACAGATACACAGAGGCTCTGCTTTGTGTCACTTGTGCAATATGCAGTGGTGAAGAAAATAGTGTTGGGCTTTCATGAAATAATCCCACAAATGTTTAACTATGGATGACGACATGAGCTATGAAAGGAAAGTATAGGGAATTAGGTTGGGAGAGGATCTCTTTTATTATGCGACAATTTCATTAGTAATCAGGGAATACAAATCACAGTGAGATTCCCTTTCATCGCCGTTCAATGGGCAAGCGTGAAGAAGCTGTGCAGTAGCAGGCACTGAAGAGATGTGTCATTATGGTATTTAGGAGCGCTGCTAGGAGTGTAAACTGATGCAGCTGCTTTGGAAAACAGTTTGATGTTACAGGTTGAGGGTCCTTTATCCAAAATTCTTGGGACCGAAGGATTTCAAATTTTGGATTTTTTTGGATTTTGGAATTTTTGAGATAATATGATGAGAGCTAAGTCTAAATGTGAAAGTTACTTGTATTTAATAGATGCCTTCTACGTACACCCCTGGAGGTAATTTTGTACAATATTTTAAGTGATTTTATGCATGAACAAAGCTTTGACCGCATTTTGATGCAACATGTCATGTGATTGAGGTCAAGTTTGGAATTTTCCACTTGTGGTGTTGTGTTGGCATTCAAGAAGTTTAGGATTTTGGAACATTTCAAGTTTTGAGGTTTTCAGATTAGGGATGCTCAACCTGCATCTTGTAAAGTTGTACATTCACATATAGCATGTCCTGGCATTTCCACTCCTAGGCATATAATCATCATGAGAAACTTGCTCACGTGGGCAGTGTGTGTACGTAACATATACTAAGAGTATTCCTAGTAGCACTGCTCATAATGGCAAAACCCTGGAAACCCAAATGCCATCAGCTGGGGAACGGGTAAATACATTGCTGTCATGTGATAGATTGTTATACAGCAGCAAAATAAATGAGCAACATCTACATGTAATAGTTTGAGTGAATTTTAGTAATGTAATTTTGAATTTAGAAAAACAAGACCTTGAATATTTCATTTGGCATGATATCTTTTTATCACATTTTAAGGTCAATAAAAACTTAAAACTACATTATTTAGGGATGCAGATTATATAATAAAGCCATAAATGTTGGGGGGCAGGTTTGTGAGGGTTCATCTTGTGAGAACCACTCCCTTAAATGTGTTTGTGACAAGCTCCCCAAGTACAGTGATATAGATGGGATCAAGGAGGAGTCAGCTTGGGTTTTCAAGGCAGAGTCGACGTTTTTGTTATTGCTTTGGAAACTTAAAAAAAAAACAACCAAATTACAAAATGTTAGCAATTGGAGTAATGATATTGGGTACATAGCATTACTCCATTTTATTTTATTTTTTCTCATTACCATAAATGTATTTTTTGATCACTACAAACGCAGACAGGACATGAGAAACTGTGTCTGTATCTGAAATCTATGGTTTCCTGCCCATGCAAGGTGGTGCTGGGAGTTCTCAGCTCTGAAGGGCTGCGTTTGCAGCCAGGTGTGCGATTCCTTGTCTTGGGGCCGCTTTCACTGTAAGGGGGGACATAGATGTGGCTGGGTGTTGGGGCCTTCTCCGTTTGGTTCCAGGGTTAGCAGGCAGAGCTAGTTTAGAAATGAGTAAGAAGGAGGCACTTTCTGGTTGTAGGTTTTGGCTCAAATATGCATACTGAAACTCTTCCTCACTTTCGCTCTTATTTGATGAGCCCCGAGGCATCCTAATTTGTGGAAAGACAAAGAAGGAACAGGTTTGTATGAGAGAACCAGCTTTCCGAGTAGAATTAGGGATGGGCTGGAAGAAACCAAGATGGGTTCCTCTGGGGGATGGTAGAGCATCCTGCATGAAGGTTCAAAAAGATGCTCACTCCCGGGTGCTTGAGCTGAGGCTGAGGATAGGCCAGGGGAGGAGCAGTGCAGCTGCTAGATGATCACGGTCATCCTGGGCAGCGGTGATAGAAGGGGCACAGAGTGCACAGAAGGAATTAGGGAGAGAGGGATGGAGCAAGGGGGATTGGGCAGCCCCATCTCATGAAATGACTGCTTGAGAGAATGAAGAATGCTTCAGATGCAAAAGTCTAATGTGGAAGATGGAGCAGAGTAGATCCGCGTGGTCCCAGAAGGTAAAGCTAGAAGTGAAAAGTGGAAGGTACAGGAGGAGATTCGTTTTTTTTTTTTTTTTTAAGACTCGGTCTGGTTCTGTTGCCCAGGCACGATCTCGGCTCACGGCAACCTTCGCCTCCTGGGCACAAGGGATCCTCCCACCTCAGCCTTCTGAGTAGCTAGAACTACAGGCATACGCCACCATAACTGGCTAATTTTTGTATTTTTTGTAGTGACAGGGTTTCATCATGTTGGCCAGGCTGGTCTTGAACTCCTGGGCTCAAGCAATCTGCCCGCCTTGGCCTCCCAAAGTGCTGGGATTACAGGCGTGAGCCACTGTGCCCAGCCAGAAAGAGATATTTGGTCTTAGTATAAGTCACTGTTTTTCTTTTCTTTTTTCCCTCCCTCCCTCCCTCCCTCCCTGCCTCCCTCCCTCCCTCCCTCCCTTCCTTCCTTCCTTTTCTTTTCTTTTTTTTTTTTTTTTTTTGAGACAGAGTCTCACTCTGTTGCCCGGGTTGGAGTGCAGTGGCAAGATCTTGGCTCACTGCAACCTCCACCTCCCAGGTTCAAGCGATTCTCCTGCCTCAGCCTCCCGAGTAGCTGGGACTACACGTGCACGCCACCACACCTGGCTGATTTTTTTTTTTTTTGTATTTTTAGTAGAGACAGGGTTTCACCATGTTGGCCAAGCTGGTCTCAAACTCCTGACCTCAAGTGATCCACTTACCTTGGCCTCCCAAAGTTCTGGGATTACAGGCGTGAGCCACTGTGCCTGGCCAGTGTTTTTCAAACTGCAATATGCAATGTATTTTTCAGCTGTGCAAGCAAGTTAGTGATCAAGACCAGCAATTTTATTTTATTTATTTATTTAGAGACAGCATTGCTCCATTGCCCAGACTGGAGTGTAACTGCGCCATCTCAGTTCACTGCAATCTCTGCCTCCGGGGTTCAAGTGATTCTCCTGCCTCAGCTTCCCAGTAGCTGGGAGTACAGGTGTGTGCCACCGTACCCAGCTAACTTTTTGTATTTTAGTAGAGATGGGGTCTTGCCATTTTGCCCAGGCTGGTCTTGAACTCCTGAGTTCAGGCAATCCGTTTGCCTCGGCCTCCCAAAGTGTGAGGATTACACGCGTGAGCCACTGTGCCCAGCCAAGACCAGCAGTTTTTAAAAAAGAAATGAATAGGAAAGAAAGGGGAAAGTAGGAAAAAACGTCTAAGTGGACCAGGTGAACATGGGTCAGCATTTGTTTCTTGAAAATGTTTGTCTAGTTTTGTATATTTATATGTATATAGGGATATTTTATGTTCTGGGTCATGATATAAAGTATAGTTAATTAGTGAGAGTAAGAATGGGAAAAGTTTGAAAGCCGTTGTTCCAAGCTACCATTTAGTAATAATACCTGCTGTTTATTGATCACTTACACTACTGTGGAAGGCACCTTGCCAAGCGCGTGCTAGACATTTTCTCATTGAAATCTCACAACGACCCAATGAGGCAGGCATTATTGTTCCCATTTCAGAGATGAACAAATTCAAGTTCAGAGACTGAATGACTTTCCCAGGATCATGGAGCATGTAAGAGGCTGAGCCTGGAGTTGAACCTGAGCCCAGCTTTCTCAAAAGCCTGCACATAGTCACTACTCTCTGCTGTAGGAAGAAGCGTGGATGGAGCTGCCCTCCAAAATGGCCTGAACTGCCTGGAAAAGGGCTGGAAAAGCAGGAAGTGTTCAGGCAGAGGCTGAGTGGCCCCCTGTCAGGGACAGTGGAGGCAGAATTTTTGCCCACCTTCTTCTGCCTCAGTGGGAGATTGGGTTGGATCATAGTAATAATCCCCCCCATGATGTATGGGACAGAGTCCAAGACTCATCCCGTATGGTCACTCTAAAGTCAATCCCAACTGCTGGGTTTCTTTGATTCTTGATTGAAATATGATTTAATTAAATATATTTAGATTTGTTTATAGGTGTTATTTTCTTTTAATAAGGTTCCTGATTTTTCTTTATCAAAAGTACATTTATTTTATGATTTTGAAAGTTATTAAAAAGAAAATGTTTTCTGATTCTCTCTGATGAGCATGAATTACCTTTATAATTTCTATAATTTAAAAGAGTCATTAAAAATAAAATAACTCAATGCAACAAAAAACTCTAATTAAGAATTCTTCCTGGCAAGTTTTTTTTTTTTTTTTTTAGATAGAGTCTCGTTCTGTCGCCCATGCTGGAGTGCAATGGTGCAATCTTGGCTCACTGCAACCTCCACCTCCAGGGTTCAAGCGATTCTTCTGCCTCAGCCTCTCGAGTAGCTACAGGCGTGTGCCACCACGCCCAGCTAATTTTTGTAGTTTTAGTAGAGATGGGGTTTCACCATGTTGGCCAGGATGGTCTCAATCTCTTGACCTTGTGATCTGTCCACCTTGGCCTCCCAAAGTGCTGGGATTACAGGCGTGAGCCACCATGCCCGGCTCCTGGCAAGGTTTTGAGACACTGCCGGCAGCATGCTGTTCCTCTTTTTGTGTGGGCTGGGGAAGCTCTGGGTGGACCATGGGAGGCAATTGGTGGACAGGTTCTTTGTGGACTGTAGCTTCTTATCAGTTGCCCTGGACCAGCCCATCCTTCCTGCACAGAGCAGGATGAGGCAGGGTCCATAGTTTAGGGAGCCTCTTTTCTCTTTTACCTGCAAAATGAAGTGTCCATTGATTCTTTTTTTTTTTTTTCATAGACAGAGTCTTGCTCTGTTGCCAGGCGCCAGGCTGGAGTGCATTGGCGCAATCTCGGCTCACTGCAATCTCCACCTCCTGGGTTCAAGCAATTCTCCTGCCTCAGCCTCCTGAGCAGCTGGGACTACAGGTGCACGCCACCACGCCCAGCTAATTTTTGTATTTTTTGGTAGAGATGGGGTTTCACCATGTTGGCCAGGATGGTCTCGATCTCTTGACCTCATGATCCGCCTGCCTCGGCCTCCCAAAGTGCTGGGATTACAGGCGTGAGCCACTGCACCTGGCCCCATTGATTCTAATTAAAGCTGGAAAGGATCTGAGAAAGCATCTCCACTCACCCCATCATTTAGGGAAGAGGAAACTAATTCCTGAGAAGGGAGGTGACTTTGCTTTGCCGTCCTCCTGTTTCATGGATAGCAGAACAGGAGCAGCTCCTAGGTGGGTTAAATAATGTTGCTTCCCCAAGAGAAAGAGGGTGCTAGAGATTGGTTGAGGTTGTGGGGAGAATAAAGATCAAATAAGAGACAAACCTTCTAATGCTGATTTCATTGAGGAATTCCAAAATGGAGGTGAGGGGGAGTGTGATTTAGTGGAAAGAACCTCTACTTGGCAGTTGGAGGACCCGAGCTGTGGTCCCAGCATTAACACCCACGTGTAATCTCAGGTGACGTACCCACCCATGGCCATTGGAGGACAGGTTAATTATTGTTCCTCACATTCTGTCCAGTCAACACCACGGCAGGAGTGCTTACTCCAAGCAGGGCACATCCTTAGCCTTGTTTCCTTCCACAGCCAATGACCTGATCCCACCGTGAAGTTGTCATTAGTTGTGTGCTGTAGAACTGTGGGCCCAAGTATAGGACATTCTCCAAATGGGTGGATGCTAGCCACTGGGGACCTTGAGGTCTGGTTGCTGCATAAGCTTGGGGTGCTGTATCTCCTCTTGTAGCAGCCTCTCAAGTTCAGGGATTGTGTCTTGTGAATCCCCCCCCAGTGTATAGTAGGGTGCTGAGGTCCGTGCACTTTAGAACCCGAATTTGTTGGCATGTGTTGGGGGAGCGGAGCGGGGGTTAATTTTTTGGGTCACATGGAGGTGGGGTCTGGGTCTGCCTTTGGACGTGTGGGCCATAGGCATGCGCTTGGAACACAGGCTGCCTGATTTTAAAACTGAGCCATGATGGGGAGCACTGTGGTTTGTGAGGGGGTTGACCTGAACCGGTCACTCTGTGCCTAAGCAGGTGACCTGAGTGAGGGGAGGGGACTCAGCAGAAGCTGTGGGGAGAAGTAGAAGCTTCTACCAGTTTTCAAATTAAGGAGATGGAGACAGGAAAGAAGTCTCTGAAATTGTGGCTGGTCATATCAGTTTCCAGAATCTTCTCAAATAGTTCATTTAAAAAGCTAATACTTTTCTCTGGCATGGCCCATCCTGGATATGGGATGCTCACTGGTTAAGTGCATTTTCCCTTGACCCGGGTTGTAACATAAACGTTAGCTTGACTGATGGCCTCAGCTGGGAGGAGAAGCAAATGCATTGTTGTTCAGGTTTGTTTTACACTCTGTTATCAAGGCTAATAATATGATGCTTTAAGGCTTTATGACTTGATTAGTGGCATCAGCACTTGAAAGAGCTGGTTTAGGTTGCTGTGAGAGGTTACATGAAGGTAATTAGACAGCAGTTGTGAAATGCAGGGGGTGGTTTCCATTTACTAATGGCTTTAAGGCAGCCCTGCCTGTTACTGAACCCTCACCATGAATCTTTTGAATAGAAAATGAGTTGATTAGTTTGGGTGCTCTGCCGCAGGCCACAGGCAGTCCCCAGTTCTCTCTCTGCCTGTGGTTAATGCCCTTAATCAGCTGCCTGCGAGCCCACGAGAGCCTCAGTATAATCTAGTCCCTTGCTACTCAAAACATGGTCCCTGCACCAGCAGCATCACCTGAGAGATTCTTAGAAATAAACGCAGGGCCAGGTGCTGTGGCTCACACCTGTAATCCTAGCACTTTGGGAGGCTAAGCGGGGGGTGGGGGGGTGTGGGGGGGGAGTGGATCACCTGAGGTCAGGAGTTCGAGCCCAGCCTGGGCAACATGGTGAAACCCCATCTCTACTGAAAACACAAAAAATTAGCTGGACGTGGTGGCGCATGTCTGTAATTCCAGCTGCTTGGGAGGCTGAGGCAGGGGAATCGCTTGAATCGGGGAGGCGGAGGTTGCAGTGAACCAAGATCGTGTCATTGCACTCCAGCCTGGGATACAAGAGGGAAACACTGAAAAAAAAAAAAAAAGAAGGAAAGAAAGAAAAAGAAAAGAAAGAAGTATGCAGAACCTTAGGTCTCATCCACATCCACAGTTGTGGAATCAGAATCTGCAGTTTTAACAAGACCTTCAGGTGACTGGGTGCACGTTAAGTTTGAGAAGTGCTGGGCTAGCACAGATGCCCCCTGAGGTTAGAGATTTGTGGCAATGTGGTTTTTATTGTGTAGTGCAATAAACGATTTAAACCCTAGTGCTGTGGTATGATTCCAGTCTGCTCTCTGTCATTAGAGCCTAGAATTGTGTGTGTGTGTTCATTGTCACTTGTGGCATCAGCGTAGGGTTGTGGTTCATTCACACCCCCGCAGCTCACCGAGTTCTTGGCTCAGCTAGCCATTTCTTTGAATGCAAGTCTGGCATCATAGACTGTTGGGGGGTGTGACCAAAACACCACTTTCTTCCTGTTACTCCCTGGAGCCCACAGGGGCTCCAGTTGTCTGCTGTGTCATGTCCAAACCTCTTGCTAGGGCTCCGGGGCCCATGTGTTTCAGGCTTATCTGGCCTCTGTTCTGGCCTGGCAGTTGCTGGCCTTCGGCCTTGCCCTCAGTCTCTTACTGGATATGGCTTTCCTGGCCAGCCAGTTGTTCCTTCTCTCCACACCCCTGGATCACTCTCTGCTGCACTATTTACTGCCTGGTCGTTCTGGGCTGTTTCCTAGGGGGCTTATTGTTAATTGTGGACAGGTCCTAACCCTTCACTCGGGTAGCGCACTGTTAGAGAGCAGGACCCTTGTATAACAGGTACCCCAGCCTCTGGGGGGTTCCTGGTGAATGAATACACGTGGATCCCTTCATACTGTGCATAGGAGGCGGAGGATTTGGAGTGAGTAGAGTGGGGGTGGGCTGCTGGATTCAGCCATGGGGTAGGGGCTGGTGAAGGCTCAGAAAAAGAAGCCCAGACAAAATTGGAAGGGCCTCCACTGAGAGGAGAATGGGCCATTTGGCTACCTAAGAGAAAGTAAGGTGAGTTTCCTGATGGTGCTGGAGTGGGGTGGAGGGGGCAGCCTCCGCGTTTCTTTGGAGTGTGTTTCTGGTTTGTTGCAAACCTGTCTGTCCTCTTTTTTTGTGAATCTGTTGGTGAGAAAAGATGAGGCCTTAAAAAGGGCGGGGAGGAGGGGTACAGAAGCTAGGAACCAGGCTGGCTGGGCGTTGTCCTGGTAAGGTTTGGGGTGGAGGCTATATTTACTTCTTATAGTGATGCTGGTAGGATCTTTTCTATGTTTAGAAATAGTTTATATAACATGAAAGTATGTGTTCTTAAAAAAAAACAACAAAAAATCCAGACACCAGAATAGAATAAAATTAAAACAGACCAATTACCATAGAAGAAATGGAGAAAGTCATCAGAGAGCTAGTCCTTAAAATAGTCCCAGGACCAGATGGTTTCACAGGTAAATGTTTTCAAATATTGAAGGTACAGGTGATTCTAATGCTATTTACATTGTCCTAGAGCAGAGAACGAACACTTAAATCCTTTTTATGAAGCTAGTGTAACAAAATGTGACAAAAGAACAAATGTGCACCCAGAGCCACAAAGTGGTCTCTGTTTTGAATACCGAAGACGCGACATTCTAATAACATAGTTAGAACCCAGCAGCCCATTGAAAGAACTCCATGGTCATGGGAGCTCCAGAGCAGGAAGGTAAGGATAGGTTAACTTTAGGATTTCTGTTAATAAAAATTCATCGTACTAAAGGCTCTAAGGAGAAAATAAGATGCTGAAAAGGTTTATGAAAAATTAGACATCTGTTTCTAATAAAAACTGCCGTAGGAATAATTGGATACCACCTCAACGTGGGAAAATACATTTTTGTCAAGCAAGTGGACAAAATTTTGCTGAGTATTAAAATGGTGAACGCTAGATGCAATCCCATTAAAGTCCCGATTAAGAACCATAATTATATAACCTTGTTCTGGTGGGGGATAATTAGATAAGAGGTATAAAGCTGGTAATTATAAGGTGGTATAATTAGATAAGAGGTATAAAACCGAGAAGGAAAGGGCAAAACTAAAAGATACGAGAATTCAGTAAGGTAGTTTGGTGCATAATTAATGCACAAAAATCAGTAGTTCTCTCCCATAAATATTCAGCTAGAAAATATGGAGGAAGAAAAAAAATCCCATTTGTGTAAGCAACAAAAAAGATAAAATAATCTAGTTATAAGCTTAATAAAATTATATTAATATATAACTTCAGTGCTACCTAGGGACATAAAAGACTTAAAGAGAAAGATAATCTTGGCTAGAAAGAGTCAGTGTTATAAAAATGTCACTTTTCCTGTACATGTACAGTGTGATCACAATAAAATTACCACTAGGATTATTTTTGGCGTAGAAAAGCTGGTTCTAAGTTCATGTGAAAAAATTAGCATATATGAAAAAGAAAAAGAAAGATTTAGCTCTGATAGATAGTAAGCATTTTAAAAAACTACAATAACTGAGATAACTGGTACTAATTGGCTGAATAAGTGATGAGACAGATTAGAGAGCCTGAAATAAATAAGGGTGTGTGTATGCGTGTGTATATTTTGTGGTAAAGGCAGTATTTCAGATGTATGGAGAAATATAGGATTTTCACAACCAGATAGCTATCTGGGAGATACGAAAGAGCAGGATCCCTAATTTGTACTTTAAACCAGAATAAGCCTATCAAGTATAGGCCAAATAGTTAAATAAAGAATGAAAGTGTAAAAGTCATAGAAGAATTTTTCTATTATCTTGGAGTAGAGAGATCTTTTGAAGTTTGACACAAATCCCAGAAGCTATAACATAAAGATTGATACATTTGACAGTATAAAAATGAGAACCACTTCATGAGAATTACCCCATAAACAAAGTCAAAAGATACATGATAATCTGAGAAAAATAATTTGGAAAAATATGATTAAAGGAGTTAATTTTCTTAATATACAAAGAGCTCTTAAAAGTAAATAAAAAGGGTCATTAATTGAAACATGGGCAAAAGGACATGGATAGAAATTAACAGAAAAGAAGTATAAGTGGCTCTTAAATATATGAAAAGATGCACAACCCTCTTATGAAAAATATAAATCAGAGCTACAATAAGAAGGCATTTGTAACCTATCAGATTGGAGGAGATCAAAATATTTAATAATACACTGATTTGGTGAGAGTGTAAAGAAAAATTACTTCCATACATTGCTGGTAAGAATAAATGGATACAGCTTCGGAAGGCAATTTGCGATATTTATCTGGATTATAAATGCCCATCTCCTAGGACTCAACAGTTCCACGAGTAGGTGTCAGTCCTAGAGAAACACGCACATGTACAATGTTCATGGGACATTATTGTAATTGTGGAAAATTGAAGACAACAATGTAAATATCCATCAGTGGGAGATGGGCTAAATAAAACCTGGGCTGTTCAGACCTTCAGTGGGTCAATAAAATACCTTAGTGGGTTTCGACACTGTGTGAAACAGAAGAAGATAATGGAGTGCACTGCACATAATGTGGCTGAATATTTGGTGAGCTTTTGTTTCGGTTTTGTGTATTCACAAATGTGAACTGGATTACAATATAAAGCGTAGTTCTTACTGTGTGATTCAGTCAAAGAGGTTGGAAAAATGCTGCAAGAGTAGTTAAAAGGAATATATTAAGTTAGTAACTAGTCATAAGACTAGATCTCAGAAGTGTAATTTTGGGTGAGAAAAGCAAGTTGCAGAGTGATAGGTAAGGGTGACACTATGTTTGAGAAAGAAAACGCACAAAACGGTATCATATTTTTGACAGTATCATCGTTTTGATGGAATCACTTATTCGTGCAAAAGAGGCCTGAAAGATGTGAACCAGGCTTGTAACAGCAGTGCCCTCTGGGAACAGAGTGGTGTTGAGGGAGGCCTGCGCTTTATGGCACATTTAAAAAAGTATGAATGTTTTGCCTATATATTTAAGTGGCTAAAAAATGTTTACACGTTATTGAAAGACTCTCCAAGGATGCTTTAAGTCCAGGTGCTTTCCCCTTGGTTGTTTTTTGCTGATTCTGATTTGTCTTCTGTGGCCGCTCAGTTTGTGTCTCTCCTTTTGCTTTCATTTGGGTGTCTCGTAAATTTGTAAGTACCATGCTGGTGATTTTCTCTTTCAAAGTTATTATCTGAAGATTGCACATAAAATTCCTTGTATTGTGGCTCTTTTATTGGATCTTTTCTAACTTTTCCATTTTATTCCTTTGAAATTAATTGGGCCTGTGGTTTATTAATTTCTCGAGATCTTTTTACCCAAAGGGCCCACTTTTGGCTTTCCTTCTCTCTCTCTCTCTCTCTCTCTTTTTTTTTTTGTTGTTTTTGAGACAGAATTTCTTTCTTGTTGCCCAGGCTGGAGTGCAGCGGTGCGATCTTGGCTCACCGCAACCTCTGCCTCCCGGGTAATTTTCCTGCCTCGGCCTCCTGAGTAGCTGGGATTACAGGCATATGCCACCATGCCCTGCTAATTTTATATTTTTAGTAGAGACGAGGTTTCTCCGTGTTGGTCAGGCTGATCTCGAACTCTTGACCTCAGGTGATCCACCCACCTTGGCCTCCCAAAGTGCTGTGATTACAGGCGTGAGCTGCCACACCCGATCTGGCTTTCCTTCTCTTGCCCAACATTTGCTCACATTCTTATTTGTTAATTATATTTTCACTTTTAATTTTTCTCTTATCTTTCATTTTTTTCTTGCATAAATTTTGGCCAATGCAAGCACAGCAGTGCTTCTCAAACTTCAAGATGCACATGAATCTCTTTGAGTCTAGAGCTCTTGTTAAAATGCAGATTCTGATCCAGCAAGTGCAGGTGAGGCCCCAGATGCATCTCTTTCTTTTCTTCTTCTTCTTCTTCTTTTTTTTTTTTTGAGACAAAGTCTCGCACTGTTGACCGGGCTGGAGTGCAATGGTGCAATCTTGGCTCACTGCAACCTCCGATTCCCAGGTTCACGTGATTCTCCTGCTTCAGCCTCCTGAGTAGCTGGGACTCAGGTGCACACCACCACACCTGGCTAATTTTTGTATTTTTAGTAGAGGCAGGGTTTCCTCTATGTTGGCCAGACTGGTCTCAAACTTCTGACCTCATGATCTGCCCACCTCGGCCTCCAAAAGTGTTGGGATTACAGGCATGAGCCACCACACCCAGCCCCCAGATGCATTTCTGACCACCTCCAGGTGGGGCCTACCTTTGGGGGAGCGAGAAAGTGGAGGAAATGACACCTGCTCCTCCACTAATATTAGCCAAGAATCCACCAACTGTTATAAAGATGATACTTCTAACTATTGCAATGAAATTCATCCTGTTTTCTATTGAAGTAGTGAAGATGAGATACCCTGACCCGCTCAATCACTTTTTTGGCTTCAGTAGTGGCCATATTCTTTCTAAATGGTCCGAGAGAGTAGAAGATGGTTTGTGGCTACACAGTTCCTTTGGGCACATTTGGTGGGTTGAGCTGACTGGTTTTTTTTTGTTTGTTTGTTTGGTTGTTTTTTTTTTTGAGACGGAGTCTTGCTCTGTCACCAGGCTGGAGTGCAATGGTGCAATCTCAGCTCACTGCAACCTCCACCTCCTGGGTTCAAGCAATTCTTCCGCCTCAGCCTCCCGAGTAGCTGGGACTATAGGCGCATGCCACCATGCCCGGCTAATTTTTGTATTTTTAGTAGAGATGGGGTTTCACCATGTTGGCCAGGATGGTCTTGATCTCTTGACCTCGTGATCCATCCGCCTCGGCCTCCCAAAGTGCTGGGATTACAGGCGTGAGCCACCACACCTGGCCTGAGCTGACTGTTTTGGCTAAGCATTGCTGTCCTAGCCTCCACTTATTTAACTGAGTCGTTTTTTTATTTTTATTTATTTTTGACAGAGGGCCTTGCCCTGCCACCCAGATTGGAGTGCAGTGGCACAGCCGTAGTTCACTGCCTCAGACTCCACACAGCCTCAAACTCCTGGGTTCAAGTGATCCTCCCACCCCAGCCTCCCTAGTACCTGAGATGACAGACACATGGCTGCCATGTCCAGCTAATTTTTTTTTTTAAAGTAAAACAATTTTTTTTGAGAGGCAGGCATCTCACCATGTTTCCCAGGCTGATCTCGAACTCCTGGCCTCAAGTGATCCTCTTGCCTCAGTTTCCCAAAGTGCTGGGATTACAGGTGTGAGCCTCCATGCCCCACCATTGAGCTGACTTTGTAGGTCCATTTGGATCAGTTAGTTGTTCTTAACATTGTTGGTGGCCAACAGACTTCTTTGGGGATATGATGGAGGCTGTGGACTTTCTCTTCAGAAACATGCCCCACTTCTATATTCATGCACACAAAAACTCCTAGTTTTTACTTCGCCTGTGTGAGCTGCAGGCCTCCTAAAGCCTCGCTAGCTATGACTACACAGAGGACCCCTGATTTAAATGTTGTGTTAAGGCTGTACTTTCAGGAATCATTTCTATAGTTTGTTACTAGAGAAATTTCTCTGGAGAGCACCAGAAAATATTTTTAAAGTTTTTTTAGGCTCACGCCTGTAACCCCAACACTTTGGGAGACCGAGGCGGGTGGATCACCTGAGACAGGGAGTTCAAGACCAGCCTGACCAACATGGAGAAACCCTGTCTCTACTAAAAATACAAAATTAGCAGGGTGTGGTGGCGCATGCCTGTAAGCGCAGCTACTCGGGAGGCTGAGGCAGGAGAATTGCTTGAAACCGGGAGGCGGAGGTTGCAGTGAGCCGAGATCATGCCATTGCACTCCAGCCTGGGTAACAAGAGGGAAACTCCATCTCAAAAAAAAAAAAAAAAAAAAAAAAAAAAAGATTAAAAAAATTTAAATAAATGGTGTTGTGAAGGCAAAGAATCCTCCTATTCTGAGTGCAGCTGGTGTTGCCCATGGTGGGGGAAAGCCTGTGTGACTACACGTTGGTTCTCTCTGGAGTCTGTTGGGCTGAGTGGTTCACACCCATCCAGACCCTGCCTGCCTTGTCTCCGGTCAGGGCAGCTCCATGAGTTATTTCCTTCAGCCGAGCCCTGCCCTCAGCTCTTATGGTCATGTCTGGTCTGAGGAAATGGAGACCCAGATCCCTTCTGGCCAGGATTCTGGGCTCAGACATTGTTCTGGCTTGGACACAGCAGGGCCTCCTGCCTCGTTCCTTTGTCCCGTTTCCTTCTCTGAGTCTCAGTTCTTCTAAGAGGCTTATGTGTTGGTTCCTATTCTGCTAACATGCCTGATATCCAGATCCCAAATTGGGACTGAGACCCTGCCCTGTCCCTTTGTTAATGATAACCAGGTATGGTGGGGAGACATCAGTTTGAATTCCAGCTCTTCCACTTACTGGCTGTGTAACTCTGGATAACTTACTTAACCTTCCTGGGCCTTAGTTTCTGTATGTATGAGACAGGAGCAATAGAATATACCTGACAGGGAGGTCGGAAACATACAACTGGTGTACAGTGTGTGTTAATAACAAGTAGCCAGCATCACTGGTCCTACTCGCAGGGTTGGAGTCTTGCCCAGTCCAGCCAGATGGATGGAGCCTTAGTAACCTTCAGTAGATGTCCTCATGCATGAGTTGCGGAGGGTTGTCCATCCTTACTTCCCCCATCATAGAGCTTTGCTCACTTGTTGGGACTATTCATAATTTTGTCCTAGGCTTTCCCCTTCCTCACAGCCCCTTTGAGCCCAGCCAGCTGGAGATTGGCAGCATCACTCCAGACAGGAGGCCTGCCCACTGGACCACAGCTCCTCTCTGTGTGCTTGGAACTGGGCGGGCTTGTCCATGTCCGGCTCATCCCAAGAAGCACATTACAGATAAATTTCATGTAAATATGCAGCTGCAGAAGTCATCAGTGGAATAAATAAATAGGTGGGCTGGGCGCGGTAGCTCACGCCTGTAATCCCAGCACTTTGGGAGGCCACGGCGGGTGGATCACAAGGTCAGGAGTTCAAGAACAGACTGGCCAACATGGTGAAACCCCTGTCTCTACTAAAAAAGTACAAAAATTAGTTGGGCATGGTGGCTTGTGCCTGTAATCTCAGCTACTTGGGAGGCTGAGGTAGGAGAATTGCTTGAACTGAACCCGGGAGGCGGAGGTTGCAGTGAGCCGAGATCACACCACTGCGCTCCAGCCTGGGCTACAGAGCGAGACTCCATCTCAAA
Source organism: Ateles fusciceps (assembly GCA_036589455.1). Taxonomy (NCBI): domain Eukaryota; kingdom Metazoa; phylum Chordata; class Mammalia; order Primates; family Atelidae; genus Ateles; species Ateles fusciceps. The sequence goes on from JAZHEH010002241.1 coordinate 5,038,131, forward strand.
AAAAAAAAAATAGGTGAATGACCTAACTAGGAAATATTTATTGGGCATCTACCATCCACTAGCCATAGTAGTTAGCCCTGGTGATATACCTATGTCTCTGCCTTCAGGGCACTGAGTCCTGAAGGGAATCAGACACATGGCCATTTATTGATTGACATGTGGTATTACAGAACCTGTAATAAAGGAGTGTGGTGATGGACGGCGGGGGGGACTGTGGAGCCTCAAACTCTACTTCAGAAAGCTGAGGATAAAAAAATAAAAAATAAAGGTGCGGTTTGGGAAGGCTTCACGGAAGAGGTGATGTTTGATTTGGATTTTGGAGGCTGATATCTCAGCATTCTTTATTAATTTTTTCAGATGAATTTTATGGTCACTGAATGGGCTCTTTAAAAATGAGTCTTGAGGTCAGGAGCAGTGGCTCACACCTATAATCCCAGCACTTTGGGAGCCTGACAGGGGAGGCCTGTTGAGCCCAGGAGTTCTAGACTAGCCCAGGCAACATAATGAGACACCATCTCTACAGAAAGTTAAAAAAAAAAAAAATTAGCCAGGCATGGTGGTACATACCTGTGATCCCAGCTGCTCCGGAGGGGATCACATGGTGGGAGGATTACGTGAGCCCTGGAGGCTGAGACTCTGTGAGCCCTGATCGTGCCACGGTACTCCAGCTTGGGTGACAGAGTGAGACCCTGTCTCAAAAAAAGTCTTGAAAAATTACCAGGCGAGGCTCATCTCAGGAATGTAAGTCTGATTCAACATAGAGAGACCAATATTAATAGAAAGAAACCATAAAAATCAGAATACATATTATTTAGCACAGTGCCTAAAATATGATCAGTCAACAAATATTTGATGGATAAATGAGTTTGGTCTCAGTGGATGTAGACAAATACTGGAAAAAATTACATATGCATTCTAAAGCATCAGAAGACTAAAAATAGGTGTGTTGGGGGATTTACCTATGTAGGATAAAGAGCCTGCTTGTGTATAACCATGTAGCAAGCCTTAGACAGGGGCTGCAGATACAGAGTGGGGAAATACTAGAACTGTGCCCTGAAAAACAGGAACTAAACCAAAATGCCCATTATCTCTGCTCTTATTTAACATAGTTTAACAGATGCTTGTCATAACAATATAGGAACAAAGAGAAACTAGAGGGATTGGTATAGGGAAGGAAGAGATAAAAATATCGCTGTTTGCAAATGACACAATTTCTATTCAAAGAAAATTACAAAATCCTACATGGCCGCTTCTGATCAGAAGTTAAACCATTAAAGGGTCAGTATTCCAAAGTTTATGCCTAGATTTCTTGCCCTTTTGGCAGTTAAAATTCCAATGAAATACTTCATAATGGATGAACATGATAATTATAATAATCAGGGAAAATTGGTGGACATGCAGATCAAAGGATGTTTTGAAAATCTTTTAGGAGCAGGACTTCTCTAAGCAAACAAGGGAGGCAAGTGGTAGTTATTCAAATTGTGCAACTGTAGGATAAATAAGGAAAACGGAAGATCTAAATGAATGGAAGACATTTATTTATTCATTTTGAGACAGGTCTCACTGCACCCAGGTTGGAGTACAGTGGCGTGATCACAGCTCACTGCAACCTCAACTTCCTGGGCTCAGGCAATCTTCCCACCTCAGCCTCTTGAGGAACTGGGACTCCAGGTGTGCACCACCATGCCCAGCTAACTTTTTGTAGAGACGGGGTTTTGTCATGTTGCCCGGGCTGGTCTTGAATTCTTGGGCTCAAGTGATCCTCCCCCTTCAGCCTCCCAAAGTGTTGGGATTACAGGCATGAGCCATCATGCCTGGCCTGGAAGACATTTATATATGACAAATTTGGAGAGGCAATAGCGAAAGAAATAATTTTACAGTAAATGGCTCTTGGGACAAACTAGATAACAATGTGGAGAAAATGAACTCAGATTTATATCTCACATCATGTGTTATAAGTTTTAGATGTATTAAAAAGTTTTACAAACTCTTAAAACACAGAGGAAGCAGATGGTATTTTTATCCTCGAGAGCAAATGTGTTTGAAAATTCTATAAAAATGGTCATTAACGGAATGAGATGTGTTCAACTATAAAGGAATAAAATCTATAAGGTAAAAATTATAAAATCATGTTAAAGGATGGCCAGGCACAGTGGCTCATGCCTGTAATCCCAGCACTTTGGGAGACTGAGGTGAGCAGATCACCTGAAGTCAGAAGTTGGAGACCAACCTGGCCAACATGGTGAAAAACCCCATCTCTACTAAAAATAACAAAATTAGCCAGGGGTGGTGGCATGTGTCTGTAATCCCAGTTACTTGGGAGGCTGAGACAGGAGAATTGCTTGGAACTGGGAGGCAGAGGTTGCAGTGAACCAAGATCACGCCACTGCACTCCAGCTTGGGCAACAGGGTGACACTCTGTCTCAAAAAAAAAAAAAAAAAAAAAGTTAAAATGAGAAGTTAATGGAAAAGGGAAACAGTTGCAATAAACCAGTGGGTAAGACATGTTATCAAAATTAAGCACAGAACTGATGAAGCTCTTTAAGGCAAATACTAAGACTCTATTGGTGAAATAACCCAGGCATAGGAACATATCATTTTGTATGAAGCCTGGATCATAAACAGAGAGATGCAAAGGTGTTTCACTTTCTTTTCTTTTTTTTTGAGACAGCGTCTTGCTCTGTCACCCAGGCCAGGGTGCAGTGGTGCAATCATGGCTTACTGCAGCCTCGACCTCCTGGGCTCAAGCAATCCTTTGGCTTCAGCCTCCCAAGGAGCTGAGACTTACCATGGTGCCTGGATAATTTTTGATTTTTTGTAGAGACAGGGGTCTTGCTGTGTTGCCCAGGCTAGTCTGGAACTCCTGGACACAAGCGATCCTCCTGCCTCAGCCTCCAAAAGTGCTAGAATTACAGGCATGAGGCACTGCAACCAGCCAAAATGTTTAGCCATCTAAACACAAAAGAAATGTAAGTTAAGCCAGCTCTGAGGTAGTACTAGTTGGCCTGTCATCTTAGCCAGAAATAGATCAAATTTATAAAATCCACTATTGAGGCCTGTGGATAGGAAAACAGAGTACCCACCAACATTGCTGCACGTGGAGCTGGTTTTCTGGAGAGCACTGTGGCGCTGGATAAATGGGCCACAGGAGCCGTGTCCTTATTCCTACCTTTTGACCAGTGTTTTACTTTAGTAATAAGTCCCACAGAAATAATCCCAAGAGGAAGGAAAGTCACTTATCAAAAGATGGGAAGAAACTGGAAATAATCCAACTGCAGATAATTGGGGAATAGTTAGGTAAATGCTATGAAAACAATACAGTGAAAAACTTAAACACTTGATACAAGACAGGTGGAGCAAAGTTAAGCGGGACAAGAGTATGGAATCGCTTACCTGTGCTGATGATGACCCGGTAAATATCTGTGCATACATGTCCATAAGAATCTGGACAGGTATGGGGCTTATTTGATGTACTTTTGATTAGTTTTTTTTTCTCTGTAAAATTGTTAGCATGTCATGGAATGTAGGTTTTTAAAAGAAGACAGGATGGGGGGAAATTCTGGTAGTAAAAAGAGGAAACGCATTGCAGTGGAGAGATGGCCCTGGGAAGCCATCCACACGGAGCTGGATTTGAGTCACTACGTCACCATGTGGTTTTGGACATATCACATCTCTCTTCTCGAGCTCCTGGTCTCCACCCCGAGAGGAGGTAATGGTGACACCCACAAATTAGATCACCGGAGTTCTTGGCTTTTGAGCAAGCACTCTCTTTGTCGAGCCAGTTTTATGGAGTCCTGGAGGCCCTTGCCGGCACTCCCTCAGTTTGCCCCATCTCTGCAGAATGTCTGTAGTTTGGGGGCAGATCCAGGACTAGCGTGACAACAGAGATGGGCGGGCAGACAAACACAGACCCAGTCAGGGCAGCCAGCAGAGCTGCTGTGAATAACGGTGAAAAGAGACTGCAGCCCCCAGCAAAGAAATGTATTCCCCTTCCGTTTCAGATCTGGAGGTGTGGCCTAAGAGAAGACACAGACTTAATTAAAGAGAGCATTTTGTTGAGCAGACTTAGATGCACCATGCAGTTGAAACTTTTTGTAAGACTGGTTTGTGGAAAAGGCAGGAAGGAAAGGAGACCAGCCACTTATCTGGTGTGTTTAGGACACTTTGGTGCATATCTAATGAATTCTAGTGTGGAGCCCCTCTCCTTGGGAGCCAGATGACCTTGAGCTTCTTAGCCTAAGCCCTAGCTTCCTTGTGGTGAAATGGGAATAACCTCTGTGTCTCTCTGGTTTGTTGTGAGAATGACCTAAGATGTCATGCTTAAATAATCTTTGTGCTTTTCGGTTACTATTTGTCAAGGTTTCCCCTGGATGCATGCCAAAAAAGACACAATGCAGGATCGCATGTGGAATGTGGATGATTGTCTCTGCCTTTGGGGAGCTTGTACATCAAGAGGGAGTGGTTATACAAATCCCTGCAAGGGCCAGGGGTCAGGGAGGAGGATAAGTGTCATGAGAAGGCAGCAAGGCTAGGGATACTGTTTTTAAGAAAAGGGACACTGGGGCCACTCAGGGCAAGGGTCTATGACTGGGCCAGATGCAGTATGGGGGAAGCCTGAGAGAGGCGGCATTTGCTGGGGAAGAGTCCAGAAGACATTAGGTAGGTTTGAGCAGTCGTCTAGGATATACTGAGCATACCCAGGCCTGTTACCTCATTGGAGCTTGATAGCAACGTGTGAGCTGAGGGAACTGGGGTGTGCAGGGACTGGGGTGTGAGCTTCTTTCTGGGCTGACTTGGGTCCAGGACAGAGGCCTCTCATGCACTGACTGTGGTCCTTCCTCCATACCAATGCCCTTTCAACAAGAAGAGTCATGAGCACTGGCCGGGGTTCATCTTCTTCCTCGGAGTGAGGAGAGGGGCAGAAGAGAAGAGGGTGAGGGGCAAGAAGATTCTGAGATGAAGAGGGAAGATGAAGGTCAGGAACCAGGAAGGGGGTCTGACTGATTTTTGAGAAGCAGTTGCTAGGATGTGGGATCTAGAGTTAGTCACCTGGGTACCAGGTCCCAGCTTTACAGCTGCCAGCCTCCATAACTGTGTCCAAGTCAGCCAACTTTTCTGAGCCTCAGTTTTTCCCTCTGTAAAATGGGGATGACTGACTTACCTCGTAGGGATATGGGGAGGACTAACTGAGTTTTTATCTGGAAAGTGCTTGGAACTTTCCAAGTCTTCTGTACACACTAGCCGCTGCTCTTGTTTTTGTGATCATAAAGGATTCATGCCCCTTGGAAACGATGGTGCTTCTGTGTCATGGGCTCTGTTGCATGGTGGGTCAGTAGCACTTTCCTTGTACTCCACAGGGGCAGGTAGTTACTTCCCTCTCTGCCTGCTTCTCTCTGTCTCAATCTTCTTCTGTCCCCTCCGTTTTTTTGTTTTTTTTTTCTGAGACAAGATTTGGTTCTGTCACCCAGGCTGGAGTGCAATGGTGTGACCTCAGCTCACTGCAGCCTCCACCTCCCAGGCTCAAGCAGTCCTCCCACCTCAGCCTCCCAAGTAGCTGGGACTACAGATGTGCACCATCACACCTGGCTAATTTTGTACTTTTTGTAGAGACAGGGTTTCATCATGTTGCCCAGGTTGGTCTTGAACTCTTGACCTCAGGTGATCTGCCCACCTCAGCCTCCCAAAGTGCTGGGATTACAGGTGTGAGCCACTGTGCCGGACCCTTCTGTTTTCAGTTTGAAGCAGCTTACCTTTATTAAGCACATTTTGTGTACCAGGCATTTTGCTCTATAATTTAATATACATTCATCTCATTTAAATACTCCCAGTAACTCTTCTGGGTGGGGCTAATCATTCTTGTTTTTCAGATAAGGAAATGGAGGCCTAGAGATCCCACAGGAGGAGATTCAAATTCCGTCTCCATCCCTGAGCACACACATCAGTATAGCCCTGTGTGCTGGGGCCTCTCATCTTAAGGCTGTGTGAACCAAATTCCCTCCCTTCCTTGTAAGTGACCTCACTGGAACACAGCTGGGATGGTCCTTAATTGCTGCCTTTTCCCTTCCCAATTGTAAGACTTTGAGTCAGAGTACTTAACCCCTTAATGCCTCACTTTTCTCTCTATAAAGTGGCAGTGATAACAGCAACCAGTTTGGTAGGATTACGGTGAAGATGAAATAAGATAGCCAAAGTTTTGGAGCACAGCTGTAAGTGGTGGTTGCTGTCGGCAACTCTGGGCTCTATCCAGCCCCCTGGGAAACTGACCTAGCTGCTGACTGTAGCCTGGGGGGGGGATGAGTATATTAGCTTTGACTAAATATGTAAAATCTTTAGTGACCCTCCAATCTCCCTGTCCCACCCTTAGGCAAGAGGAACTCTCTTAGTCTTGCAAATGAGAAACGTTCTCTGCTTTTGATGAATACAAAGAAAACCCATTGTGAGAGTTTCCTGTAAGAGAAAGCAGGAGCCCTAAGGTATTAGCTTCTTAGGGCCTTGGATTCTGCACTTGCTTAGCTCTGATAGGAAGCAGGAATGGTGCAGAGAGCAGTTAGAGGGTAGGATCCAGAGGCAGCAGGAGAGTATCCTTCGGGGGTGAGAGGATAAGGAAATGAGGTTGGGTGGGGCTCTTGACGGGGTTAAGGCCTGTGAATCACCAGAGGCCTGCAGGCTGGGTGCCGTGGGGGATGGCTAGAGGTAGTTTTTCTGAAAGCCGTGCTTCTTGGAGACAGCATTGGCCTCGCATTCAAGATGGCTGGATTGGGGTGGGGGTAGGGGAGAAAAAGGGGAGTCTTAGAAGATTGAAGTGCATGGTGTGGCCACAGCAGAAATCCAGAGAGGGAAATGATTTGAATCGTGCTATGGAGTGAATCAGTGGGACTAGAATGGAGAGATATTTTTGTAGTTCCCTGGGTTTGGAGGGGGAGTCTACAGTGACCCCCAGCTTTTAGCATGGGACTGGATGCCTGGTGGCAAAGATGAGGAGGGACCCAACAGAAGTAAGGTGAAAGTCGTTGAGCTGAGATTACCTTTTGACATATTGAGCTTGAGAAACCCATGAGAACTACAGGTAGAGGCATCTGCTCAGACGAATGTCCTGGCTGGAGTCCGGCACCATCTGCAAACAGATTCCGGTACTTGAGTCTGGTACTCAAGACTCTCAGGCACAGCATGTTCCCTCTTATAGGTGGGGTGGGGTTGGGCAGAGTGGTGAGTGGCTGGGGAGGCACCCATGGAGTGCCCCATACATGCCTGGCACCAAGTTGAGAGCTAGGTTCTCTGGAAGCGGGCTCTGTGGCAGGGCCTGGAGGGGGGTGTCATGGAATTTCAAATCTGTCAATGCAGATGAGCCCAGCAAGAAGAATGTGGGCAGGGAAAGTATGGACAGTGGACAATGAAGCCCTGGAGGACGCTAACAGTTCTAGGACTGGAGGCCATAGATTGAAAGGATATAAGCTCCAGTTACAAAATGCATCCTGGAATGTATCCCATTCTGCTGCTTACAATCTGCCCCACACCTGCAGGGTGGAGTGCAAACTCCTTAACACAGTGTGCATGGCTTGCCTGGAGCACGCCTTGTCTTAGGTTTCTAGGGCTGCTGAAACAAAGTACTACAGACCGGAGGACCCAAAGCAACAGAAATGTCTGCTCTCACAGTTCTGGAAGTTTGAAAGCAAGGTGTTGACAAGGTTGGTACTGTCCAGGGGCTCTGAGGGAGAAACTGCTCCATGCCCCTCTCCTGGCTCCTGGTGGCTGCTGGCGATCCTGGGTGTTTCTCGGCCTGTAGCAACATCACTGCAATCCCCGTCTCTGTTGTCAGGTGGCATTCTCCGTGAGTGAGTGTGCGTTCGCGCGCAGGTGTGCGTCGCTGTTTTCTCTTTTATGAATAAGGTCACCAGTCATTGGATTAGGTGAGCTTAAGATGAGCATAACCTCATCTGAACTAATTATATCTGCAAAGACCCTATTTCCAAATAAAATCACATTCTAAGGTTACAGGTGGTCATGAATTTTTGGGAGGCAACCTAGCTCCAGCCTCGTTTTTACTTGCTTTTTTGGGCCTTATTTCCCTCCCACCTTCATGGCCTTTCTTTTTTGGGAAGATGTCCAGGATCTACCCCAGCTGAGGTTTGCTGTCTCTATCTCGTGAGCCTCTCCCTTTCTGAGAGCACCCCAATACTTTCTTTTTTCACCCCAATACTTTCTTCATTGTCCGTGACCTAACTAGGCTTGAGCTTCCTCAGAACAGGGACTGGACCTTGCTCCCCTCTCTTTGTCAATAACTTGGTGGCTGAGAGCCTCAGCTTCAGGGTGCCACGGAAGCAGGTGTGAGTCTAGGCTTCCCACTTAATTCATGTGCGACCCTGGGTGACTTCCCTGACCTCTCCTAGCCTCAGTTTCCCCATCTGTAAGATGGATCTATTAAATGAGAAAAGATAGGTAAAGCAGCTAGTCTGGACTTAGAATCTCCATGAGGGCAGCATTCATGCTTGTTTTGCTCACCTTTGGGTATCTGTCACTCAGCATAGTATCTGATGTAGGTAGTAGGTGTTCCATAAATATTCGTTGAATAAGTGACCACATGGGGGAGACTGAGCTTGATAAGAAATGACTTTATGAGAATTCAGAAGGGTAGACATTTGGTAATAACAAAATACACAACAATAACAAAAGAAATGACTTATAAGAAGTGAGTTCTGTGTTTATGGATGTGACCCTTCCTTAGAAACCCCCCTTCCCCCTGCCTTCAGTCCCCAAGAGCTGGGGTAATTATAGTTTGAGTTGCAGCTAGGTGCTGACGAGTGGCGGTGAACAGGGGTCTCAGTTTGAGTCAGACTCACAGCCCTGCACCCAGCGTTTCTCTTTCATGTGGATGGAACAAACTCTGGCTTATTACATTAGCGGTACCTATGGTGGCTGCAGTAGATGAGTCACCATTTACTGTAAAGCTTTCAGATGCCCGGCAGACACATGCCAGTCGGGACTGACAGGGCCCTCTGCAATACAGGCAACCCAGCCTCAGGTGTCTAAAAAGACATATAAAATCCTTTTTGTGGTTTCAAGTAGAGCCTAGGTCTTGGGTGAGGGTCCCTAGCCCTCTTAGCTTCTTCATTCCTAAGTTTACTATTGGAAGTTAATTTAGGTCTCCAAACAGTAGAAGGCACATTTTGGAGCCAACTAAACAAATCTGTGCAAATTGGTGTTTACTTGCTTCTGGACTGGAGGTTTATGTTTTTCTCTGTTTTGTTTTTATGTAAAATATTAATTTTTTTTTTTGAGATGGAGTCTCGCTTTGTTGCCCAGGCTGGAGTGCAGTGACAAGATCTCATCTCACTGCAACCTCCGCCTCCCGGGTTCAAGCGATTCTCCTGCCTCAGCCTCTGGAGTAGCTGGGACTACAGGCACCTGCCACCACACCCGGCTAATTTTTTGTATTTTTAGTAGAGACAGGGTTTCACCATGTTAGCCAGGATGGTGTCGAACTCCTGACCTCATGATCTGCCTGCCTCGGCCTCCCAAAGTGCTGGGATTACAGGTGTGAACCACTGTGCCCAGCCCAAAATATTAATTTTTAATAAAAGGGCCTACTCTTATTTCTTCATTATTGGCCACTGAGAGCAATGCTTCAATGCCTGAGACCTTTTTCTTAAGTAGAAATGTAGTTGGCTCCTCTCTGCCTGCAGGTGATGGTTTTCTTTTCCTTTCAAGAAGTGAACCTGTGAGATTCCATTTTGTCTCCAGTGGTAGACAGGGCTTGGGGCATTTCAGTCTTTGGGGGATGAACTCAGTTGTGAAGACCTGAAAAGACAAGACTCCCAGGCACAGCATGTTCTCTCTTCCAGGTGGGGGCAGGGTCAGGCAGGGTGTGGAGAGCAGTGAGTGGCTGGAGAGGCACACACGGAGTGCCCCGTATACACCGGGCACCAAGCTGGGGAGCTAGGTTCTCTACAAGCAGGCTCTGTAGCCGGGCCTGGGGGGTCTCATGGAGTTTCAAATCTGGTAGAGGTCTGCCTCTTCTTTAATGCTGGTAAAATCTTTTTGTGTACATCTGTATGCTTATCTGTGCCTTGGAGCTCTGGGTAAGTTATATAGCCTTTCGGCCTCAGTTACCTCATCTGTGAAATGGGGGATAATGACAGTTTTCCTCAATTGGGTGGTTTTAAGGATTGGATGAGATATTTAAAGTACATAGTAGGGCTGTGAAGGTGGTAGTTCTTTATTTATTTATTTTTGTTTTAGAGACAGTGTTTCACCATGTTGGTTAGGCTGCTCTCGAACTCCCAACCTCAGGTGATCCGCCTTCCTCAGCCTCCCAAAGTGCTGGGATTACAGGCGTGAGCCACCGTACTCGGCGACGGTGGTAGTTCTAATGATGAGAAGTGTGAATCTTTTGAGAGCATGGATGGTGGAGTGGGCCTTTGGTGAAAAGAAGGGTGTCGAGATATTCCTTCTGGGTAACAGGTAGTTGATGGCCTGGTTTTTTTATGGTGATTAACTCAGTGTCTCAGATTGGCCTCTGTACTCTTTTGGCTGGTTGCTGCCTCTCCACTGAGGCATTTGCTGCTGGCCCCCATAGAATACGTGCCCTTCCCCACCCTCTGTGGCCTGTGCTCTCCTCTTGGGCTTCTGGAATGATTGGCCCCAGCTGCTTTGGCAGGGCCGTGCTTTTCTGGTGCATTGCAAGGATGGCTGGGGACCCTGCAGTTTAGTTCACACCCATCCACCTTTCTCTGGCCAGTGAAGCAGAGGAGGTGGTGAATCTCTGTCCTTTCCAAGGCCGTAGTTGGGACTCGGGTCTCCTAGACAATTTTGTGTCTTCCCTGGGGAGCAGGACCTGTCAAGAACATCTATTTGAGATTCTGTAATGTGGTGCTGTCTGGGACACAGCCAGTGTTTATGGGGGTGGTGGTGATGGACTATTTGACATTGGGACTCTGGGAACATTCAGGATAATGGTTGCTGTGGCTGGGCACCCTTTATGTCTGCCTTCTTCTTTATGGCTGATGTCTTCTCCATGAGTCCTCATATTCTCCCATCCTCAGTTTTGTGGGGTGGAGGTGATTTTCCTAAAGTAGAGCCCCCTTCCTTCTGGAACCCACAGTCTCACAAGGATGCTGCTGTTCCTCCAGCCAGTGTTTACCGCCCTTCTAAGGGCACGGGCCCTGGTGGTGGGGGGGTGGGGGGGGGGCGGGAGTTGTGTGTTTTATTTACAGCTGCATCCCCCAGGGATCCCCCCCCCAGTAAGCAAGCCAATGTCAAGCAAGTGTGAATGAATGAAGTGCCAAAGGAAAGCCCCTCACAATGAGACAGGGTGAAACTGTGCCACCCCTCACACAGGAACAGGGTAGTTGTATCTGATATTCTCTAGCTGCCTTACTCCTCCTTCTTGGCATGTGTTTGCGTGCTGGGCTGCGCAGCTGTCATTTGAGTTGTATCATGTGGAGCCATATGAGCCCCCTGTGCTCGGTTCTCCCTTGTGTAGTAGTGGTGCTGCATTTAGGGTGTAGCTGGCTGAGGTTAGGGTTATGGTCTCTGACTGGGACCAGGAGTATTTTTCTCCACACAAAAGATGCAGAACCTGTGACTCCTGTTTGGGGAGAATTGGATCCAGTGAAAGCAGGCTTTCCTTTGGGGTGCATTCCATTGAGTGACAATCAGGATTCTAACACAATTCTGATTCCAAAGATTATGTTCTTTCCATAGCCTCTCACTGACTCTTGGAATACCACGATGCTCTAATGCCAGAATGCCGTCTACTCGAGGTCCTGTGGGACCCTCTTGGAGAACAGAAAGAGTGTGGATTAGTGGTGGGCACCAAAAGTGATGTTCTCCATTCACTATCAGACTATAGAGGATCTGACCATGGGGGATGGATGGGAATCAGAAATTAGGGCAGAGAAGCTGGCCTCTGTTCCCAGAGCACCCAGTTACTACCGGACACGTTTAGAACGCTGCAGTTCTAGTCTCAATGACCCACTGGAGTTCTTCTCTCCTCCGTACTCCCCCCTCCGTCCCCATTGTCAAGTTCTGGTTACTTCAAATCAGCATTAGGCCTGGAACAGACTACAGCAATGCATGTTACTTTTCTAAAGCCTTAAAACCGGAAGAACTTGTTTGCCCTAGTGTTTTACATACAAAGCTACACCAGGATTGCATTGGCCAGGGACCCCAGCACTGCAGCCACTCCAAGGTCCGGGTTCTTTCCCGATCATGTGCTGGCATTTGGTATTGGATTCCATTCAGGAGTGCCTCTTCCTTTCGTGCAATCAGATACCTGAAGAAACCCAGGTCCCTCGCTTGGTAGTGGGGAAAGATTAGACCTCACTGTCAGGGGAGCTCTGGGGTGGAATTTAGTGTGGTGGGGCCTATACTTTCTCTTTATTTTAGGTTTAGTAAATTTTTGTCTGTAAAGGGAATGCTAACTTTGGCTGATTATTAAAATTTGACTGTAGTATTGGTTTAATGAGAAACCTTTGAGAGTGACATACTTCCTCCTGATTTTTGTTTTATTTTTTAAAAAATTCTGTACATTCTGTTTCATTTCTCTCCCTCAGGAGTTTTCTTTTGAAAAGTCACCAAACAACAAAACCATTTAGAAAATAAACCTGGACCCTGGGGACTATGTAGCATTTTCTCTCCATGCTGCCTGCCTTCCTTCCATCTGGTGAAGTCTCTCTGTGAGTCTTCCAGGGGCAGGAGGTGAGATGGAGAAACTGACGCCCATAGAGGGGATGTGAATTGACCGTAGTACACACTGAATGAGGGCTTGAATCAGGCCTGCACGGTGTAGGTTCCAGGCCAGTATTTCTGCTGCTCCCCCAGGGTGTTGGTGTTGCATGTGGGATAGTCTCTCTAGCAGTGCATGACCTCCTCCTTATAGTTTCCTTGGTTTACTTAAGATGAGCTCTCACTACAGAATTGCTTTGAGCACTCATTTTATATGGTGTCAGGACAATCTTGAATGGATTCCTTCCCCATACATTCATCTGTCCATCCACCCATCCATCCATCTATCCATTTATTCGTCCATTCATCCAAAATCTTTCTTGATCTGCCATGTGCAAGGCAATGTGCCAGGCGCAGAAGGTTTGGGGGATGAGAGAGACAAGATCCCACTTGTGAAGTCTTTTCTTTGGAGTTGGAGGGGCAGAACCATTAGATAACTGTAATACCAAGGAGAACAAAGTAAGCACTATATAAGCACACAAGTAAATGGAGTCGTGGAAGCGGGGGGTTAATTTTTGTTGAGAGAGTCAAAGATGGCATTGGATTTGAGTTTTGAGGGATGAATAGAATTTTGGTGCTGGCCAAATTATGGAGAGGTGCTTAGGAAAATAAGGACCAAGAGCATGCGATGGCCACACTCTGAATTCCTTATCATCATACTGCACAAACACAGAGGTGATTCTGTCCTGGGTTTAAATGGTACTTACCCTATAATGGTTTTGCAAAATGCTCGGACCTGCTTCACTTTGGGGGTAGGGTTGGAGATAGAAGGAAGGCATTAGGAGAGGGTTGGTATTTACCGAATATTTTGTGTATATTTATCCAGTCCACATACATCATCTAATCAAGGGCACACAGCTAGCAAGTGCTGGAGCTGGGATTTGAACTCAGGACTCTGACTTCAGGGCCCCTGCCCTTCCCATCCTACTGCCTTATCTATCACCTCCTTCTTGTGAATCACTGATGCTAAATGGTCATTCCTGAATAATAATATAGGATTCAGATTGCAAAGTAGAGTTGGGTTCTGACTGGTGGGAATGCTTGTGAAAATATTTTGCTACCTTAACTCACGTCACTCAGACTTTCTGCAATGAGTGGAAGGAATATTCTATTTTGCCCATGCTTTCTGGAGGACCCTCCACAGTGCCACTCCTCTGTAATGTTGGTCTTTGGCTGGTTTATCAGATGATTGCTGTATATATTATTTGTCTGAGAGCAGGTATCTTCTGACCTATGACCTGCCCAAACCAGGAAGTCATACACTTTGCTTCAGTGGGTTATTAATGCATTTCTGATGGAGACAAGCTTCTGAGCTGGCGCAATTGGCTGGGGTGTCCTTCTGTTTAATGGAGTGGGGTTTTTATTGGACAAACAAATGGTGTCCATGAAGCCTGAAAGAAACAACGGGAATGATTGAGGTGAGGAGCGGTGGCTGAATAGGAGGTGGCATTTCCTGGGGCAGAGGCATTGGGCATTTTGGATTGAGCACTGGGCATTTTGGATCTATTTTCTCAAAAGATGTCTTGAGACATAAGGGATTTTGTCGGGCAGGTGAAAGCCATTCAGGGAGTAGGGTGAGTGTTTGAATCTCAATCAATAATTGGTAGTAGTGATGTAATATTGTCATTCTAGAGTACACCCCGACAGTGCCGGTGTCCTGTCATTTGACCCCTCTAACCAGGGGTGTGTATAGAGAATACTTTCTGGGAAAAGTGCCTGAGGCTGTTGGCTTTGTCTCACAAATGAGATGGGGTCCTCACGAGGTCCCAACCCAGTTACACGTCTAATTTCTTGTCTCCATACTCCAATGATGCCCTCTGTCTCCTTCCTCTCCTTTCTTTCTCGCCCTTCTCTGTTCAGTGTAATTTTAGTTTGTAAGTTTCTTCCAGGGCTGCAGATCAGTTAATCTTAGAATCCACTGCTCTGAGAGCATCTTGCCTTTCATCTCTGTTCTCTATATTGGGGTCTGTGATTCTGCTGCTAAAAAAAGTTGGAAAACCAGATGCCTAGATCATTTCTGCAGCGTTCCCTGTCCGCAAGTGTGGCCCAAGGGGGTTTGTGGGTGAGGGCCGCAACACCCACTGCAGGGCATGTGTATGGGTGTGTACAGGGGCCTTGATAGTGTAGGGGACTGATGTACCTGTCCCTGTCCTGTTGTTCTCACTCTGCTTCTGAAGTCTGTCTTCTAGTTCTTGGGGTACTCCCAGGCTGCTGAGGAAAACAGTTTGTGGGTTTCATTGTGGAAACTAATGAATAAATCCCAAGTTATATATGTTCTCTCTTTATAATACACTCTGTGCAGACAAGAAATCTCAGAGAGGTTGAGTAACTTGCCTGAGGTCACACAGCTACTATGTGAAAAGGTCTGTGTTTGAATCCAGATCCTGATTCCAGAGTTCATGATCTTCATACTATCTACATCAGCCATACTTTTACAGTAAAAGTATTTTTACTGTATTTACTTTAACAATAAAAAATATTTATTGTTCTCTATCATGTCCCCCTCTTGGGAAGGTGGGCTGGGTAAATTTAGCACTGTGTAAATTAGTGTAATATGCATATCTCACTTTTATTTGCCTTCAAAGTACTACCTTTGGAGGGTTGGGCATTGTGGGCTTCAAGTTGGCCATGGTGGGAGGAAGCGTGGGGGCCCAGATTCAGGGTTCCTGTTTCAGTCGGTCGGAGCCAGGGGAGAGATCTGGGAGGTTTATCTCCCAGCTCCTGAAGCTGGATAGTGAAGTCACACATCTGAGAACTTCAGAGAGCAGAGGCCATCAGTTTCCCTCCACTTTCCTCTACATCTCCTCTTTCTGACTCTGATTTTCTACTGGATTCTGATGGAGTCCTTAGAGGGTGGCTCAGAAGATGTGGAACTCAGAACAGATCTGCTTGGAAAGTTCCAGGTGTGAAGGGGGACAGAGTCTGGGGAAGCCTAGAATTGTGTGTGTGCGCACATATGCGCGTTTGCATGACTATTGACCAGATAGCAGTTGCTCGTCCACTGATTGCAGGAATTGGAATCACAGATTGGTTGAACAGTGTGGTCAATTCACAGGTCTTAGTGAGCATGAGGTAGTTTGATGGTGTCTGTATGGAGCTGTGAGTTATGCATTTGTTAAGGCCATGCTTCTCCTTGAGTTGTAAATGGTAATTGTATTCCCCCTTTTCCAGGGTATCTCATTCCTCTGCTTGAGGGGTGATTATGGACCTACTGTAAGGGCTTAGACATGCTCATGAAGCACTGGAAGGGAACCTTGGAAAAAAAAATCCATGGACTAGGTTGCTGGAAGAAAAATCCAGCTAGCTTGTGGGCCCCTCAACCGTCAGTTTCATCCAGAAAACTGGGGAGAGTTTTCATTACCTAGTAGCTTCTCCCTTTGGTCTCTTTTCTGACCCGATCACACTTACAAAGCCAAGTGTGGCATCAGGGAACTCAGAGTTTGTTGAGTCCCAGTGGGCAAAATCTCTCCGATCTTGCTTGAATGGGACCAAAGGGTGGCCACAGAGCCTTCCTTGCTGAAGCCTTCCTGCAGGCTCAATCCTCTGTCCCTCTCCTGTTGCCAAACATTTCCTGAGAACTGAATGCTGCAGAGCCAGAGCTTAAGAATGACAGCAGCCCCAGGTCACACCAACTAATTTAGCCCTGCTCTACCCACACCTTGGGTTGCTGTTCATTCTTAGGTGTTGGGGGGGGGTGGGTGGGGTATCTGGGCTTCAGCCTTAGAGCCACATTTAGATGGGCCTTAGTGCTTCTTTTAGTCAGTCCACCCTGACTTTGTAGAGGGGAAGTTGGCTGTCACAAGGTCACACAGCCCCGTGTGGGCTGAGCCTGGTCACGGAACCAAGTCTTTGCAAAAGGCTCTTCTGAGGCACAGTCTGGACTCCCCAGAGGGATGCCGGCCCTGTCTACCCCACCTGTCCTGTTTTCCTGGGAACAAATGCTGGTGTTGCAGTTGAGAACTTTATGACTTCATTTCAGAGAATGCGGTTGGGTACAGTTTGCCTGGTGGGTGCCTAAATTTAAACGAAGTGGGCTGTGGTGGGCGGTAGTGAAGAAGATTGGCTTGGTGCTTTCATTAAAGCACAATGTGTTGGGGGGAGGTTCGGTTTTTATTTTTACTTCACTGAATGAGGGTTGAGCACAGAGCTGAGGTCTCCCCCCCCCTTTCCTTTTCTTTCCTTTTAAAACTATTAAATGTCTGTATTTTTATATGCTGAAATCAGGACTGGTGGTGCATTTCGATTTCAGCCTGAGTATACATTAAAAGTTGAATTGAAATATCTTTTGCATGAGTATTGTTATATTCTTATTATTTTGCATTTCCTAATGGCCAAGTGCAGTTTTTAAGCAAGCCTCTTAAGCATCTATAGACCAGTTCCAGTTAGACTTGGTTTTTATTCCTAATCCTGGGCACTCACTGGCTGAGTGAGCCTGGATATTGTTTCTGAACTCCGTCTCCTCTCTGGAAAGTGTTGGAAGCAATGTCTAGGTATTAGAATGAATGTGTACATCTTCGGTCCCATGTGTGAAGCCCAGTGTCCTGCACAGCACGCGGAGCGTGCTCATGAATTACTGGCTGTGCCCACCTTCTCTGCTGTGCCTTCCAGCCTTGCCCCCCCACCAAGGTGGGCGTTGATCAGGGGAGGGTGTAGACAGGATAGCCTGCTGACGGAGGGGGGCACGGGGATTGTATGGAGGGATGTACTGTTATTAATATGTTGTGGGGGGGACAGTTGGAGTTTGGAGGTGACCTGGCTTATCTCTTTGGGGCATATGGGGAAAGTATCAGAGGCCTGAGCACCTGGACCTTTGCCCTAGAGGGGTGTCTTCCCGGGGGGTCACCTCACTGATTCTTTTTAATTAGTCTTCTCAGCCTGTGAAAATCCAGATTCGAAAATCTGGTCCGTTTACTATTTTATGGTCATAAAAGCAACTTGTTATAGAAAAGTTGGAACATATAGAAAATCATAGAGAAGAAAATAAAAACAGCCCTCCTTCTGGAAGAAACCAGTGTGAGGATTTGGAAGTTTACATCCCAGTCTTTTTTTTCTCTGCATATGTACGTTGAAGAGTTTGTCTGCTTGTTCATTTTTGCAGAACTGGAATCATACTGCACATATTGTTATGTAATGTGCTTTTAAAACTCTATTGTGAGGATTTCCTAGTTGTATACTGCTCTTTTAAAACCTGACTTTCTGTGATGGCACAGCATTCTGTTATTATGCGGACATTCCATTACTTGTTTAACCAGCCCCTCCTCTATATTTAGTCATCTAAATTGCTTTCCATTTCTTTTGCTCGTTCACCTAAGGCTGCAGTGGATTTGGGAATGCAGATTTTAATAGCTAGGTCACTGCTTTAGGAAAGAAATTCTCTGGTGAAGCATGCTGAACTAAATGGTTGCATTAGTTTCAGGTTTTGCCAGGCCTTGCACACTCCCGTGACCTTGGCACACTGCAGTGAGTTCACCATCTGGGGTGAGCACCGTACGTCTCCTGAATCTCCGTCCTGCCCTTTACTTACTTCTCATTGTCCTTCAACCACTTCTCTAAGAAGCCCTCCTTCTCAGAGGCAGAGGGGGATGAGGGGGAGGTCTCGGCTGCTCCAGAAGATGCGGGTTCAAGCCCTGACGATGTCACTCTTGCAGAATGACAGTGAAAAATGTGTGGTACATTTTTGACACCAGTTTCTTTATCTGCAAAATGAGGGCAGTAATACCCTTCTGGCCAGGTGGTGAGAATGAAATACAGTAATGGCCTCTGGTGTGCTTAGTAACCTGAAGTATCACAAAGATGTTGGTTATCAGCACTGACCACTTGGCCCACAGCCCTTGACCTCTTTGAGAGATGATTGACAGTAGTGCCTAGACAGGTGGTGTGTGTGGGAGCTGGGCCGCACCAGCTTATGGGAGTTGATTGTGCACGTTTCTTCCCCAACTCCATGTCCAGTGGCCCACACATCAGCAGCCTGAAACGCCATAGTGGAAGTATGTATACCTTGGAAATTGACAACTGCTGTGTGTGTGTGTGTGTGTGTGTGTGTGTGCGCGCGCTGCTTGTTAAATATTTGGCTTACCAGCATTTCTGAGGACTTTGTCTCCAATGTACTCATTTGACATATGTTGTCTTGAGTTTGAATTTATAGGTCTCCTTTCATATGTTAATGTCTCATGTCCCCCAGCTGGACTGTAAGCTCTTGAGGGCAGGAATTAGGTATCTGAAGACTTTAATTGCTGGGATGATGGCTATCACAGACCCATAAAGCAGCCTTTGCACAAAGGCACTTATCACTTTCAGGGACATGAAAAGGTTTTATGCTAAGACTGATTGATGCTCTGAGGGACCCATAGTATCTATAAAGACCCATGGCTTAGGCCTCTCTTAATCATCCTTTCTAGATAGGTCTTACGCACACACAGAATTTCAGTTAGTTAGCCTAAAAACTGCCCAGGGTATCATAAAGAGACTTTATTTCTCTATGTTTCCATCAGTGACTGTAGTAATAATGGCTAACAAGTAATAGCTAACATTTATTGATGGTTTGCTGTGTGCCAGGTACGTCCTAAATGATTTTACGATCATTTTCTTGTTTAATGCTCATTTCAGTTGCATAAAGAATACATTATTATTATCTTTGTTTTATAAATGAGGAAACTTAAAGATGTTAAGTAACTTGGTCATGATTAAGGCACATCCAGGATCGACTGCTCATTCATTCACTCATTCATTTCTTTGTTCATTTAGCAGGCATCACACCCCTGCATGTGCAGGGTGCAGCCCTGGCTGCCAGGATAGACAAAGCCAGCCCCTGTCCTCATGGAGCATTCCTTCCAATGAGCAAGACATGTAATAAGTAAACTTGTAAACATCTGCTACACTGTCAGGTCTGTCAATGAGGTCACAGGAAGAAAATCGGTCTTGGGAAGAAGATAAAGGCTGATGGGGTAAGGCTGGGCTTTGGCTGTTTGGATTCCAACTCTGGATGTCTTTCTCCCAGCCCTTGAGACACAGCCCAGCCTGACCCTGGCCTTGCACATAGCGGGCCTTCATCACATTTTAAATTTCATTTTATTTTGGGAGCAAAGCTTTACTCTTTGGGGAGGATTCCAGAAGACACATCGAGAGCTCATGGTACGCTCAAATTAGGTACAAATGTAAAAAGAACCCTCCAGCCCACTGCTCCGTGTTCTAAGGGCTCACAGATGTTCTAGGCAGGTAAAGCAGGCAGGAAGGCTGAGGGCGAAGGTGGGGGCAGAATGAGCTCTGTGATGGCCAACAGATGGGAGAGTATAGGCTCTGAGGATCTGAGACCCACAGGACCAGCGGCATCTTAGAGATCGTGTTCAAAAGGGTACATGTGGATACAGGAAGGCATGGGGGGTGGGGGCAGGACGAGTCCCTGAGGCCATCTGCTGAATCCGTGTTCACCGGAGTCTGGAGCCCAGCGTTTCATTCCCTCCCCTGTGCCTTGTGCAACATTATCCTATCTCCCAGAATTTTTCCCCTGGGCTGGGAAATAATGACAGATGGGTGCAGCAATCTAGCTTAGGGACCTGTTGAAGGGCAGTCCTTAAGCCTAGGTATTTAAGAGCCAGAGCGGATTATGAGGACAGGCTACTCTAACCCCCAAAACATCTTCTAGAAGATAGGACCTCCTGGTATCAAACAGGCAAAAGGCATTTTAGGGTGGCCCCCCCCAACCCCCGATGCGTTGCAGTTCAGTGTAGCCGAACCCGCCTTTATTGAGCACCTGCTCCATGTTTATTTGAGAAGATTTTGAAAAGCCCTGTCCTGGGAGATGGGAGAAGTGAGATCCAGTACTTGCTCTCCTGTGAGTAAATTAGCTTTGTGATAACAGCTCTTGGTCTTGGTGTCCTCTGTAACAGGAAGGGGCTGGCCAAATGGTGTCAATGTCCCCCTTTTGTTCTGAACTCTGTTCTAAGCTGGAGATTAGACAGGGTCCCACTCACAAAGCATTTCAGTCTTTCAGCTCCTTTTCCCAGTGGTGATCCCTCCCTGGAGTGCAGGGCTTGGGCAGGTGTTTGGAGGGGCCTGAGTAACTGGCAGAGCCAGCTCGTGTCTCCTCCAGGGCATTTCTTGTTCTGTGGGTGCTGCGTGTTTTTTCCCTGGCTCCCAGCTGTAAGCCACCTGGTACTCACTAGTGGTTAAGTGACCATTGCCCACACAGTGCGCTCCCCCACAAAGTAAAACTCACCCACAACTGTTTTCCTAGCACCCCCCACTGTTGACAGGAGTGGTGAAATTTTGGGTGTACTTTCCTGAGGGCTGGGCGGTTGTGATTTCTGTCTTTCGTACAGTCCTGTGTGTCTCAGAACAGTACAGAGTCTCCTCATCCTGGTCCCTCCGACGGCCTCCCACTGAAACCTTACAGTGATACCAGTGCGAACACATAGGCTTCAAAAATAAAAAGTTATGAGGTGAGGAAGCAACAGGAAGTGGGGAAGCGAGTAGAACAAAGCTTGCGATATGTACTCAGAACACTGTTGACCTTTTTTTTTTCTTTTTAAAATCACATAGCTCTCTCAAGGAGGAAGAGGGGAGTCTGAGCATGAGTTGCAGCCAGGGCTGGGGGAAGGGGGCTGGGCCAGTGTATCTTTGAGGGCCCCCTGCAGCAGCTTCCCCTTCCTCGTGTGACATGAGGCCTATTATTCACTCTGAATAGAGTAGTCGGTGTTCTTAGTAGTGGGTTTCTGATTTATTGGGTGACTTGGAGATTTAGCTCTGTTTCCTTTTAGAATTGTTCAGATGTTCCTTTTAACGGATAGTTGAATGAACTTCAGCATCCAAGTTTATGAATAGTAGTCAAGTGTATTGCTATTTATGTAGTTTAGGAGTAAGAGTCTTGTTTTTTATTCAGAATGGGAAATCCGCTGTATTTTGTGACTTGGAACATAACAACAGTGGAGTAAATCTTAAAAATGTGATTGAATTCACAGTAAAATATGTGAGATAAGGAAATTAAAAGATACTTAATTCTTGCCTTATACCTCAATCTATTCTGTAAAATTTTAAAAATAAATGTGCATACCTGGATTTCCTTGGCTTCTTTGTGAATGTAACAGAATTTAAATCTGAATAAATAATTCTCCCTGTTCAAAAAAAATAATGATTAAAAAAATAAATAAAACCACATATCCTCAAATGGTTGGGGTAGAAGCTCTTGTTCGTTTTAAATGGTTGTGCGTCTTATGAGGTCTGTGGAGGGAGTGAACCGCAAGTGGGAAACAAGCTTAGGGAGATGTAACTCCCCCTCCACACTCCCAGAACTTGGCAAAAGGTGTGCAAATTCCTGTCAGTCACAGGCTGTTGATCCTTTCACTCTACTTTGCTTAATTAAAGGCTGGGAAAGTTATTTAAATTGTGCCTCTTGTACACCTTCCTTTGTAGGACTAGGTTACTCTTGGACTTGAAGACAGGCGGAGAGTAGAATTCTCCCCCCACACTTTTTCTTTCTCTGCCTCTACCTCAGTTTTTCATTTCCTACTGATGACTTGAAAAAGAGAGAGGAGATTCAATAATTAGTTTCCAGGATCATGAAGGGCCCACGTATATTAACTTTAACAAAACCCTGTCGAGCTTCAGATGCCTTCTGTCAAGGAAGGCACATTTCACATATACAAGGGACAAGCCACTGGCTGGCCAGATGGAGAGAGAGAGAGAGATTGCTCCTTTAGACAACTAGCTTTTCACTTGAAGAGCAATGTGGTCCTGAGAAATGAAGCTCCTGATAGGCACTCCCTCTTGGGATATTTTAGCTCACTTAGCTCAGGTTGAGTTAGTTCTGCAGGGGCTTTGAGTGGGTCTGAGCTCACAATAATAGCTGTGCTAATGATAAAGCTATGTGTTTGTGTGGGCTTCACCTGAATTGCCTCATTTTACCTTCCTATCAAGTTGGGAGGGAAGACATTATAGGTGTTTAATCAATGATGCCTGGATAATGTTAATAATAAAAGAATGAAAACAGGAATGGTGAGCCCGTGCTTGCTGGGCACATTCTTAGGGTTCAAAGGCCCTGTGCTAGGTCACTGGTCCAGTCTTACTTAACGCCAAGGGATGCCAATGGAGAGATGGGGAATGGAGACCTCGAGCAGTGACCTGAAGTGATGGAGCAGTGTCCTGCCCCTTAGGTCACTCTTGTCACAGCCTGTGTCTCCCATGTTGCCTTCACTGGCATCTGTTTCTGAGATGGCTGGGCTTGGGGTGTGGTCTGTAGCCTGGCAATAGAATGTCTCCCTAGGGGTAGTTTTCCCTTGTCCAGGGCACATCCTGACCCGGAATCCTCCAGCTTTGCTGATGGATAGCCAGACTGGCCACTGACACACAGAGGTGCGCCTTGCCTCCCACCTGTGCCACACACAGCCTTGCAGATTTCAGTGTCAACTGTATTCTACTGGAAATGCACCAGGGAGTGGGCTATTTTAAAGAAAAGCTAATGGTTTGCGTTGATTTTTCTTTTTTAAGTATTCCCCCCTCTCCCCCAGTTCTATCTTATGTCCATGGTATTTCAGCTTTGTCATTCTCGGATTGTGTTTAAGGCCTGCTGTGAGTGTCTAGGTTCCAGGCTTGGTGGAAGGATCCAATGACAGATCTGTGCTCACCTGCAAGACCCTCTAGACACACAGTGTATGCAGACAGCGACAGGCTGATCCACACCAGGGCTCGTGACTTGGATACCTTCCTGTGTCCCTGTGGTTTCATCTCTGTTTTGTTTTGTTTTTTCTCTGATCTTGTTTGGTGGAGGCCTAGAAGGCATAAACTGGACTGTCACCTAATTCAGTGAAGTTGTGCACAGTGAGTGGAACACACAGGGCGTGAGGCTGAAACCATTTTTAAAAACCAAGCCGATTACCTCTGGTGGCTGTTTGACACTCCTGGGCTAATTCTGGGAGTTCTAACCAACTTACTGACGGAATCCCCCACCTTCTGAAAAACCCAAGCCTTAGGCGTCTCTTACTCTGGCAGTGCCACCAAGCTGTTTAAAGGTGTGCTAGGTGGTGGTAACTGGTATTTTTCAAGTGGATGAAACTTGGGGGAATGTACGGACAGCTTTAAGGCAGATCCCGTGGCAGTCTGATTTTCCGCTTTTTATGGAAGCTGTAACAACTTGACTGTGGTTGGTGGCCACTGTGAGGACTTGATGCCAGGCCAGTCAGCACTGAGTTGAGACTGTGTAGGTACACTGAGTTCACATTTTTCCTTCTCTTCTGGTTTTGAAGGTTGGGCATCATCTACCTGCGTGATGGATGATTAAAAACAGAGGAAAAATAATTCAAACCCAACTTCACTTTAGTATTTCCCATCCTGTTCCAGTACTGCCTTAATATAAGTTGCCTTAAAAAAAAAAAAAAAAAAAAACCCACAGTGAAATCAAAACTGCATCTTTTAACAACATTTATTTGGGTTCAGCCCAGGTTCTCTTATCTCCCCAATTGGTTTGGATGCCCTGATAGCCAGGCAGCTCCCTGGCTAGAACCTTTCATGTTAAATGTATCGTTTTGGGATGGGTGCAGTGGCTTATACCTATAATCCCAGCACTTTGAGAGGCAGAGACCGGAACATTGCTTAGAAGTTTGAGACCAGCCTGGGCCACAAAGTGAGACCCTGTCTCTACTAAAAATGTAAAAATTAGCCAAGCATGGTGGTGTGTGCCTGTGGTCCCAGCGACTCAGGAGGCTGAGATGGGAGGATGGCTTGAGGCTGGGAGGCAGAAATTGCAGTGAGCTGAGACTGCACCACTGTACTCTCGCCTGTAGAACAGAGCCAGACCCCATCTCAAAAAAAAAGAAAAAGTAGCATCTTGATTTACTGATGTAAAAATTCTTGTGGGAAATGTGGCCCCGAATGTGAACATATGAAATTGGCTTTTTTCCCCCCCCAATTAAGAAGTGATTCACTATCTTTGTTTGATTATTGAAGTACTATAATGAATTCAGTGTTCGGCACTGGGGAGGCGTTGCCTCCCACACTCACCCATGAACAGAGCGAGTGCATTTGAACATAAAATTAATAGAGTTTGTGGCTTAGAAAACCACCTTGTCATTAACCACCGGTGCATGCCAGCCTGAAAGATGTTCTTGTGCCAGAGTAAACCACAAGGTTGTGGAAAAACGTAAAGGAAATGGGGGGGTAACTTAGTAGTAAAAGGTAAAGGCTGGTAGGTAGCGGGTATGTTGAAGGGGCTGCAGAATAAAGCAAAGCAAAGCAAAGCAAAGTCTGGCCGGACTTTCTCGGCCCTTAGGCAGGCTCGGACTTCGCCAGTGAGAGGTTTGCAGCGTGTGAGCTAAATATTGATGTTCTAGTTTCTGCATTTCCTTAGATTTGTATTTTGAAACTTCTGAGAAAAGGCAGCAAAAAGGAAACAGACTGTGTTTGTTGAAGCAGAGTGGGTTTACCCCCAGTGGCCCACCTTTGTTAAATTAGACTTAATTCTTAGATCCTGTGTCTAAAACAACAACAAAAAATGTTTTTAAAATCCCCTGAAGGAAATAAAAATTAGACTTCGTTCATCTAGGACAGTAGTTCTCAAGTGGGGGGTGGTTTTGCCTTCAGGGGACATTTGGCAATGTCTGGAGACATTTTTGGGTGTCATAATTGGTGACGGTGGTGATGATGGTAGGGGGTGCTGGCAAGTGATAGGTAGAGGCCAGGGATGCTGCTAAACACCCTACACGTACAGGAACCCCTCCCCAACAAAGAATGGTCAGCCTGAAGTGTCAATAGCTGTGAAATCTTGACCTAAGAGCTCAGTTGCTGCGCATCTCATCCTCAAGAGAGAGCAATATCTCAGGACTGGGCTGAGAGAAGATCATCCTTCTGCTGAAATGCAACTCCCAGGCCCGGAGAGCTTCCAGCTCCAAAGATCCAGAAGTGTCCCAGGGGTTGGCTTCTTGATCCAGCTGTGATAATTTTTGCAGCTTGGAGGTGTTTCCACCTTTTCCTTCTAACATTTCTCCATCATGTCTTGTTACTACACAGACCTGTCCCTAACATTAATTCTCTAATCCAGTGCCTTTTGTCCACGCTCCACACCAAGTGCTACAGTTTGAGTTTTTCTTGCTTTTCTGTCTATTTCTACCCGCTGGAGGAGTCTTTGGTCCTCTTTAGGGAATCTGCTTCTTTCTTTCTTTTCCTTCCTTCCTTCCTTCCTTCCTTCCTTCCTTCCTCCTTCCTTCCTTCCTTCCTTCCTTCCTTCCTTCCTTCCTCCCTCCCTCCTCCCTTCCCTCCTTCCCTTCCCTCCCTCCCTCTCTTCCTCCCTTCCTTTCTTTTTTTTTGAAACAGGGTCTCGCTCTGTCACCGATGCTGGAGTGCAGTGGCCCCATCTCAGCTCACTGCAACCTCCGCCTCCTGGGTTCAAGCGATTCTCCTGCCACAGCCTCGCAAGTAGCTGGGATTACAGGCGGGTCCCACTGCACCCGGCTAATTTTTTGTATTTTTAGTAGAGATGGGCTTTCACCATAATGTTAGCCAGCCTGGTCTCCATCTCCTGACCTCCTGATCTGCCCACCTCCCAAAGTGCTGGGATTACAGGTATGAGCCACCGCACTCAGCCTTTTTTTTTTTTTTTTTTAAACAGGATCTCGCTCTGATGCCCAGGCTGGAGTGCAGTGGCACGATCTCAGCTCACTGCAACCTCTACCTCCTGGGTTCAAGCGATTCTCCTGCCTCAGTCCCCAAGTAGCTGGGACTATAGGCACCTGCCACCACACCCTGCTAATTTTTTGTATTTTCAGTGGAGACAGGGTTTTACCATGTTGGCCTCAAACTCCCCACTCAGGTGATCCGCCCACCTCGGCCTCCCAAAGTGCTGGGATTACAGGCGTGAGCTACTGCACCTGGTCAGATCTGCATTTTCCTATCCTCAAACAGAGGTTATTGAATCTCCGAATTGTTATTCTGCATAGGATATGTTCTGTGTGCCATTTCCCCCCATATGGAGAATTAAACCTGTGAACTATTTAATAAACTGTAGGCTTACCGCCAGTCAACTGTAAAACACATGCCTCTTTCAGGCCACTTTTTGACAAGTTTCAGGTAAGAATGATAGTATATTAAATTATTAGGCAGTTTTATGACTGTGCAGGGAAGATTTATCCTTTGATGAATAAATATTGCTGTAGCCCAATTTAGAACTTGACAAATGCTGATTTACAGCTTAAAATGTAAGGGTTATTTTATGATGGAGTGGCAGTGGTGGTGGGGTAGGTTTAAAAGTGATGTCAGTGGTGCCTTTGAGTAATATGCCATTAAAACATTGCCACAGGCAGAGCTGCAGGGAGGATTCTCAGGTGGCTTCTGGGGGTGCCTGCCACTCCCGGTAGGTTTTGGGGTCCAGGTCACTTTGTTATGCACAGTCTCAGTTGATAGTACTTGGAGGCATTATTGAAAGTGTGAGTGCCCCTGAGTCCCTGGCAGTTGGTATTACAGTACACCTTCTAAAGGATTCTGCTTGCTTGTCCACGTAACTTCAGGGTGGTGATGACCCCAGTGTCAGTGACTCTACATTTTCCAGAGTGATGGGAAGGTAATTTTGAGGAAGAACATTTTCAAAACCCTGTTGAGAAGCTGGTGAGTTCCTTGTGTGTTCTGGTTGTGCTTGGTCATCCTACTTTTGAATCAGAAAACCAGACCAGGCTGGTATGGGGGCTCACACCTGTAATCTCAGCACTTTGGGAGGCCGAGGTGGGCAGATCACCTGAGGTCAGGAGTTTGAGACCGGACTGGCCAAGATGGTGAAACCCCATCTCTACTAAAAATACAAAAATTAGCTGGGCGTGGTGGCCCACCCTGTAATCCCAGCTACTCAGGAGGCTGAGGCAGGAGAATCGCTTGAACCTGGGATGCGGAGGTTGTAGTGAGCCGAGGTCGCACCACTGCACTCCAGCCTGGGCAAGATGGACATGGTGAAACCCTGTCTTTACCAAAAACAGAAAAAACTAGCTGAGCATGGTGCCAAATGCCTGTAGTCCCAGCTACTCGAGAGGCTGAAGTGGAAGAATTGCTTGAACCCAGGAGGTCGAGGCTGCAGTGGGCTGAGATCATGCCACTGCACTCCAGCCTGGGTGACAGAGTGAGACCAAAAAAAAAAAAAAAAAAAAAAAAAACCCAAAAGACAAAATGAACAAATAAAAAAAACCTGAGACATTTGAACTGACAAGTATGGATACTTACAGGAATAGAGGATTTAAAATTGCAGCTGCCCATAATGTGTGTTACCTGCATGCACACGTGGTGATGGTAGAACTGGATCAGTTACTTAGAAATGTTTTCTTTTTGCTTGCTTCTTATTGATTGATTTAATAGTTACAGTGTGTACATGATAAAAAAATTTGCAAGTTACAGGAGTCTAAAGTGGGCTAAATAATTCTTTCTGCTCCCAGCTACCCATTTCTCCTTTCTATAGGTAACCACTGTTACTAGTTTTTTTGGATATCTTTTCAAAGGTAATCTATGAGTATAAATGCGTATATGAATATGTACTGTTTTTCAACAGCTGTTGGCATACTGTTCATGTTACTCTGTGGTTTGCTTGTCTATCTAGCAATATGCATTGAAAACTATTCCATATTGTGACATAGAGAATGCCCTCATTCTTTAAAAAAAATTTTTCCCTCATTCTTTTTTATAGCTGCTTAACATTCCATTTTACAAAAGAATCATAATTTATTAAAGCAGCCCTCCAAATGGTGGATATTGTCACACAGTGGTGAGGATGTCTCGTTCATTGATGGGTTATCAGTAATTGATCAGACTTTTTGATCTTTGCCAGTCAGGTGGATGAAAATGGTATCTCAGTTTTAATTTGTATTTCTTTTATGAGTATGGTTGAACAACTTTTCACAAATTTAAGATCCATTTGTATTTTCTTTTGATTCATAGTCTTCCCATGTTTCTGTTGCGTTGTTGGTCTTTCCTAGTCTTTTATATTTGGTATCTCTTTGACCCATTTCTGTATTTGGTGTAGCCCACTCTGGGAACTGAGGCAGCCTGTGCATTCAAATGAGGTTTTATTGAGTGTGATGGATCAACTCTCTGGTGACGAAATGAGTCCATTCTCTTGGGTGTGGCCATTGCTGCGTTGGAGGCTGCTGGAATCCCCCAAGCTTGGTGGTTTCTGGCCCTCACACCTTCAGTGCTCGTCAGAGCAGGGAGCAGTCTGACACACTTGGAGAGCGAGTGCCTCATGGTGGGTTGAACACATGAGGAAGGGCTGGTGGGGGAGATGGACACAAATGAGACTTGGAAAGCCAGGGTGGGAGGAGGAAGGGGTGTGGGGATCCAGAGCACAGAGTATTTGCATTTAGGCAGATTTATAGGAAAGAGGCATGGTAGTGATACTGAAGATTTGCAAACACACAGTGTCCAAGAAGTCAGGAGAAATAGGATCCATTTGACTTAAACAATATGTCAGTTACATTTTCAAAACTATGCTCAATATTTTTTTTTCAAGACAAGGTCTCACTCTGTCACCTAGGCTAGAGTGCAGTAGCAGAATCTCAGCTCACGTGGTAGCCTTGACCTCCTGAGCTGAAGTGATCCTCCTGACTCAGCCTCCCTAGTAGCGGGGACTGCAGGTGTGCACCATCACACTCAGCTAATTTTTTATTTTTTGTAGAGCCAGGGTCTCGCTATCAATATGTTTTTTTCCCCAACCTCCACACACCTTTTCAGATGTTTATCTAAACACAAAACAGTGGTTCTCAAGTAGGAGTGATTTTGCCACCTCCCCCCCACCCCAAGAGGCATTTGGCAATGACTGGAGACATTTCAGTTTTCCTTGTTGTGTCTCGGGAGAGATGGAGAGGGAGGAGAATGCTACTGGCATCTCGTGAGTGGAGGCCAGGGATGCTACTAAACGTCCTGCAGTGCAGAGGACAGCTCCCTATTTTAGCCCCAGATCCCACGTTCAAGACATGAAAACCCTGATGTAAAGCAAATGGGATCCAGTTGTTAATATGAAAAAAAAGTATCCTGAATCCACTGTTGCCTTCCATTTTCAGAAGTTTGGACATCTCTTTATGGCACAGTGGGACTCACTGATTTACATTCAGAAAAATTTCAGCTGAAAAGGTGTGGAGGCATAAGAAAAACATGGAGACTTGTAGTTGAAAGTGCAACCAGCACACTGTTAAAAACTAAGTCACCCATGATTCAAATATCTCTACTTGGTTCCAAATATTAAAAAAAAAACAACAAAAAGCTAAGTCACTACCCTGTGTCCTGACTTTCGGACTATGAGAGCTGGGACCTGTCAGTGACCACTGGCTCCACCCCACTGCCTTCTGCAGCCTTTTTTTTTTTTTTTTTTTTTTGGGTAATCATGTCTTTGAGAAGGATTTTGCTAAGAGGATTACTCTTTCTCTTAAGGATACTCTAGACATGGGAGATAGGATTTTTTTAACCTGAGGCTGAAAGGGTCATTGATGCATCAGGTGGCCTTTTCAGTGTGCCCATGCTCCCCACAGGGTGGGACCCTGCTGTGCTGAGTCTCCTGCGTCCTCAGGATGCCTGTCTCTGGGTGGCCTTCCATGTTCAACCCTGGAGACTCAGAGGAACCGTAGAAATACCCAAGGATTTTCAGAGAGTGAGGTGGCTAAGGGAGAACACTCGGAAACCACACTGCAGGGTTGAAATCTTCACTCGTCACCTGTTGATAATTTTGGGCAGGCTTCAGTTGCCTTGTCTGTACAATGGGAACAGTATCAGCATTGAAATGAGGATTCACTGAGTATGGAAAGTACTTAGAATGGTGCCAGTAAGTGTTAGCTATTATAATTGTGATAATTATTATTATTGGTTTCAGCCATTGGCAGTTCCAGCATTCTTGCCCTTCCTCTTCAGTCCCGAGGAAACCCTTTGCCAAGATCAGCCAGCACACGAGATTCCAGGGGAGCCTCCGATGGCACCCTTTGCCCTGCTGTGCTCAAATGCTTCTCCCCAAGTCCGGGGTGGGCTCTGCTTCTCCCAGGAGGTGCTGAAGCTTGTACTGAGCCTGTTCCCCTCCCTACTCATCCACCCTTACCTCCTCCATTGAAGGAAGAGTGGCTCTGCCTCTCTCAGACGGGCTTCTTATCCCGGAAGCTGAGAGGATGGTTGTGTCCATGCCGTGGGCTGCCCTCCTGCGTAGAACCCAGCTTCAATCAGGGCTGGGCTGGTGGGCTCCCTGCTCTCAGTCCGCAAGGTGCGTTTCAGCTCGGCCTCACCACAGTCACCAGAAAGGGCTATTTATAAAACGAGGACAGCCTTTGGTCAGACCCTATAAACAGTCTTACTAGGAAGTCATTAGGTGAAGCTGACTTTTGTTTTTTTTTACTTTTTTTTTTTTCTGTTTTTAAAATAAAAAAGACAGGGTTTCACCATGTTGGTCAGGCTGGTCTTGAACTCCCGACCTCAGGTGATCCGCCCGTCTTGGCCTCCCAAAGTGCTTGGATTACAGGCGTGAGCCACCACGCCCGGCCAAAGCTGACTTTTAATTTCTTTTCATTCAGCATGGAGCTTCATATTCAAATAGGTTAATGGCTAGGGATCACAGGGTCTTATGCCTGGGCAAGTGGTCCAATCCCTGCATTTAGCAGTTTCTTAAAACAAGGCGCTGGTTCAGCCTGGTTCTCTAGAGCCTTTATCACCGTCTGGCGTGGGGTATAGATGTTTATTTAACTCTTTCTTTGTTTCCTCCCTGTTTCAACCAGAGCCTTGTTTTAACAAACCACTAAATACAGAGACACCTTATGGGATGCAGTGAGGTGATAGGGGGAAAGAGGCAGATAAACCCTCTCTCCGGGGGAGCTTCTAGTCCAATGGGGGCAGCACAGCCCCTGCCATCAGGGACTCCCAATCTATTAGGGAGACACAGCCTCTGTCCTCAGGGAGCCCCAGTCTGAGGGGGAAGGCATAGGAGAAGGTGCAGGATGAATTCAGTCTAATGGTAAACAATTCATGTTATCCAGGAGCTCCCAGTCTGACTGGGAAGAGACAAACCCTGCTTCTCCAGCCTGATGAAAGAGACTTGAGTGCTTTCTGACTCAGTTTGATGATGTGTGATACAAAGAGAATCCTCAAGGAAATTGATGTTTCCATTCTTAAACCCCTAACTTTCTTTCTCCCAGGACAGCAGTGGAGGAGGCAGGAGAGAGTGGGCAGCCTGGGCAGAAGGGCTTTAGTGGTGCCTGCTGATGTGGCCCCTTTGTGGGCCCAGCCCCACCCTGGAGCCCGTGCAGAGGGTATGCTGTCTTTACTGGTTGCCCTTCATAATCTTTACAGGACATTGCTGATGTGGCTGTTTCCTGGGTTGGACCTTTTTCCCTAGAGAGCCATGCCCTTTGGGGAGTGAGAAATTGCTATAAGGTGGGGCAGGCCGTGGGGGAATTGTGGGGGGCTGCTGTTCCCTACTTTCTCTCAAGTCAGAGGGTGAGACTTTTAGACTCTGGGCAATCAGTCTTTTTAGGGTCAGATAGAAGACATAAAGTATCATCTGCCCTGCCCTTGCCATGTCGCAGAGGAGAATGCGGAGGCCCAGAGAAGGGAAGGGTTTTTCTCAGCAACACACACTGCTGAGAGGCGGTGTGGGCTTCAGCCTGGCTCCCGAGTCTAGTCCTCTCATTGGCGTGCCCAAAACTGGCTTCCTGGTAATAGCAGTGGTCGGGGAAATCCTGTTAAGGCTTGGTCAGGTCAGTTATTCCCCCGGCTCGGAGCCCTGCGTGCTCCATCTCCCCCAGAGAAAAGGCCGAGGGCCTCTCTGTGGTCTCAGGGCCGGCTTGCCCTGGCTCTCACCACCCCCGCCCACCCCCCCACATTGCTAACCTGCCCCCTCCTCCTCACTCATACCACACTGGACCCTTGGTTGTCCCTGAGATTCCCACCTCAGGGCCTTTGCACTTGCTGATCCTTTGCCTCCTCCAGGTATCTGCATAGCTGAATCCCGCTCTTCCTCCAGAGATCCCTACCCTGACCGTTCTAGATAAAATGCCTTCCTTCCTCATCATTCTCTCTCCCTCTCATCCTGCATTTCTTTTCTCTAGAGCCTTTGTCACTGTTTGGTGTGGCATATAGATATTAATTTAACTCTTTCTTTGTTTCCTCCCTGTGGAATGTTAACACCAAAACTTGTTCTGTTTTGTTGACTACTCTGTCCCCAGCACCTAGAATATGGCTGGCAGAGGCTGGGCGTGGTGGCTCACACCTGTAATTCCACGTCATCTCAGCACGTTGGGAGGCCAAGACAGGTGTATTGTTTGGGCTCAAGATTTTGAGACCAGCCTGGGCAGCACGGGGAAACTCTTGTCTCTACCAAAAATACAAAAAATTATCCAGGTGTGGTGGCGTACACCTGTGGTCCCAGCTACTTGGGAGGCTGAGGTGGGAGGATCGCTGGTGCCTGGAAAGTCAAGGCTGCAATGAGTTGTGATTGCACCACTGCACTCCAGCCTGGGTGACAGAGTGAAACCCTGTCAAATAAATAAATAAAACATGCCTGACACATAGTAAATGCCTAGTATCTATCTGTTAAAAGAAGGAAGGGAGCAAAAGTGGGAGGGAGGGAAGATAAACACAAATGGAAATGAAAGACCTCCAGGCACTTGATGTTAAGGATGGTTTAATTTGGTTAGTCTCCTTGGTGTTAAGGGTGGTTTGGTTTGGTGAATCTCCCCTACAGGAAAAGGACACAATGGCCTGGGGTGGTGGAAACTCCATTGCTCTCCAGTGGCCAACTGGATCCATCTCTTTGGCATGGTGGGCTGGCAGCATTTTCTGTCACCCCCGAGCTCTATTCATCCTGCATGGTCCTTGTACCTACCATGCCTGGACTTCCTTTTCTGGGAAGGAAAAGGCATGTATTAGAAGATGAGCTGAGGATCCAGGGAAAGATTGGGAGAGGAGGGTACACACGCAATATATTAAAAATTTTTTTGTGTGTGACAGGCCCTCACTCTGTCACCCAGGCTAGTGTGCAGTAGTGCCATCACGGCTTGCCACAGACTCTACCTGCTGGGCTCAATTGATCCTCCCACCTCAGCCTCCCGAGTAGCTGGGACTACAGGTGTATGCCACCATGCCTGCCTAATTTTTTTAATTTTTAGTGGAGATGGTGTTTCACTATGTTGTCCAAGCTAGTTTCGAACTCCTGGACTCAAGCAATCTGTCTGCTTTGGCCTCCCAAAGTGCTGGGATTAGAGGTATGAGCTACTGGCCCAGCCTATAATATATAATTATGTTCATAAAATTGGGAGGTTGGGAGGGGAAGCTGAAAGCTCCCAGGTTTAGGTCCTGCCCCTTTTTTGTGGGTAGCCTTGGACAGTTACTTCCTCTCTCAGCCTCAGCTTCCTCATGTATAAAATGAGAATTGGACTAGGCCTGGGCATCGACTCTCCTAGGGATTTGTGCAGATGGGCTTTGGGGGGTCCTTGCCTCAGACGGACAAGGGCCAGTGATCTAGGTTGTTCCCAAGGTCCCTTCTAGTACTAAATGCATCTGTGTAGACCTCTGCATTTTAAACTCTGCTCTCTTTGGATTCGATATCAGGTTTTTGATGAAACCATGACTTCCTTGATAAGCTGAAAATAAAGGTGACAGTTTAAAAAAGTAAATGTTTAAAAAGTTTTCTCAGTGCCAGTTACTTTAGTAAATGTGGGGTGTTTCTTTTTTTTTTCTTTTTTCTTTTTGGTCTTCACCTATAAGTGATCACAAGATCAAACAAGTTTCAGTTTGAGTTCCCTCTGCTTTACAGTCTCAGCCTGTATCGCCTTGACTTATCTAGTTTGCTTTCAGCTAGTCTGGCTGTTTTGGGGTGGCCTTATCAGCCAAGTGCTCAGCCCTCAGGGTAGGAAGATGTCTTGGGCTTTCTTTGGAAGCTGGTACCCCTCACCCACTTAACTCCACCTTCCCTCAAGCCCTTGCCTGCCCCTCTACCTGGCCAATGAGCTGTTATAACACAGCAGTAATGGTCCCACTAGCTTTGGGAAGATCATCAAATTCTGCCTCCCTCCCAAACCCTTGCCTCTTCCCCAGAACTAGTTACATAATTTACTGGGCCCAGTGCAAATGAAAATGTGAGGCCTCTTGTTTACAAATCGTTAAGACTTTCTAGATGGTGACAGCAGCACGTTCAGCAAGCGTGGGATCCCGTGAGACTGCATAGGTTGCGTGTCCCTAAAGCCGGTGCCACACTTGCCACTTCTATCTTAGGTTACCAGGACCAACCATGGAGATGTATGTAACACAGTTTGAGAGGCACTGAACATTCCCTCAGAAGGAGTGTGAGTTAGTTCTGTCATGGCCTGTGTGATTCAGGGTTGCTGTCCTGAGCCTCTGTGTGTTTGGAAAATCCGTACAACTAGGTAGGGAGGGTCTGGACAGTGCCCATGAGTACTGGTAGAAGGGACAGAGAAGGATGATTTATAAATTTTAGTACTGCCCAGTCAGCCCCAGGGATGCTGAGAGCATCATTTGTTCTGTCCTTTAAAAAGTATTGTCATGGATAAATAAAATATGGTATATCCATACAATGGAATATTATTCATCCATTAAGAAGGTTGGAGTACTGTTACATGCCACAACATGGATGAACCTTGAAGACATGCTGAGTGAAAGAAGCCAAGCACAAAAGGTCACCAATTATATGATTCCATTTACATGAAATGTCCAGAATGGGCAAATCCATAGAGATAGAAAGTGGTTGTCAGGAGAAGAGAGGAAAGAGAGTGACTGCGAATGGGTATGGAGTTTCTTTGAGATGATGAAAATGTCCTGAAACTAAGTAGTCATATTGATAGTTGTACCACCTTGTGGCTATGCTAAAAATCTGAATTGTGCACTTTAAAAAAGAGTGAATTTTATGGAATGCTAATTAAATTTTGATCTTTAGGCTGGGAATAGTGGCTCACGCCTGTAATCCCAGCACTTTGGGAGGCCAAGGCGGGAGGATCACCTGAGGTTGGGAGTGCAAGACCAGCCTGACCGACATGGTGAAACCTCATCTCTACTAATGCGAAAAATCAGCCGGGCATTGGTGGCTCATGCCTGTAATCCCAGCTACTCAGGAGGCTGAGGCAGGAGAATCACTTGAACCCAGGAGGCAGAGGTTGCAATGAGCACAGATTGCGCCACTACACTCCAGCCTGGGCAACAAGAGTGAAACTCCATCCCCCCCCCCAAAAAAATTGTATGTATGTATGTATGTGTTTATTTATTGAGACGGAGTTTCACTTTTGTTGCCCAGGCTGGAGTGCACTGGCATGATCTCGGCTCACTACAACCTCTGTCTCCTGGGTTCAAGCAATTCTCCCACCTCAGCCTCCCGAGTAGCTGGGACTACAGGTGCGTGCAACCACGCCTGGCTAATTTTGTATTTTTAGTAGAGGCAGGGTTTCTCCATGTTGGTCAGGCTGGTCTCGAACTTCCAACCTCAGGTGATCCACCCACCTCGGCCTCCAAAAGTGCGGGGATTACAGGCATGAGCCACTGCACCTGGCCATTTTTATTTTTTAAAAATTAGCTAGACGAAGCCAGGCGCGGTGGCTCACGCATATAATACCAGCACTTTGGGAGGCAGAGGCGGGTGGATCATGAAGTCAAGAGATAGAGACCATCCTGGCGAACATGGTGAAACCCCGTCTCTACTAAAAATACAAAAATTAGCTGGGCGCGGTGGCGCATGCCTGTAGTTCCAGCTACTCGGGAGGCTGAGGCAGGAGAGTCGCTTGAGCCTGGGAGGTGGAGGTTGCAGTGAGCCGAGGTCGCACCACTGCACTCCAGCCCAGGCGACAGAGCGAGACTCCATTTCAAAAAATAATAAAAATGATAATTAGCTAGATGAAAAGTCTTGAAGGCTCAACCTTTAACCCTCTCCCTTCTGCCCTCTGGGTGCTGATTCAGCACAGGAGAGGCCTTCTGCCTCTTACTCCTGTCTCTCCCCAACCCCAGCCACAGATCATCCCTCAGACATCCCTTGGGCAAAGCCTGTTTTCCAGGAAAGATCCTGTGGAAGCATTCATGCTCAGTGGATATGTGGCTGCTAAGACGTAGCCTCTCCCAAGGTATTTGCATACTAACTTATAAAAGGAGAAACCTTTTAGGTGAGAGGAATGGATGTTTAATTTTAGAATTCCAAGTAAGAGCAACCATGTGTGAAAGGTTTTTATTTTGTTTGGGGTTGGAGTGCTCAGGGCCCTGGACCTGGGGGTGGCCAGGCCCCGTTTCCACGCTGATCAGGCTGACCCCAAGACTACGGGAGCCTGGCGGTGAACAGCAGGCCGAGAAACAGCTCCTTTGGGACAAACAGTTTTTCCCCAGACCCAGCCACACCGCCTTCACATTTCCCAAAGCAGGGGGACATTTTGACTTTTGAGGCTGCCAGGAGGAAACAGCTTCTAATAAGTTTTCATTTCTTCTCTGTTCAATGTGCTTGCTTCTTGAATCAAGGGAGTCCCATTTCAGACAAGCCCCTTCCCCTGGTTCTTGTCTGCTCTGGACCCTGCAAATTCACTTCTGCTCCGCCTGGCCCAGGGGTACGCCAGCCTCCCACTTCCCTCTTCACACCTCCCGTGCCTTCCGCCTTCTTCCCCATGATCACAGCCCCCAGTCTTCAAGACCAGTTTAGCTCAGGCTTCTCCACCCATCTTTGAGAATCCCCTTCGTCAGTGTGCAGCCTTTCTCCTTCATGTTCTTCGTGGTTGCTGGACCCTGAGACTTTCCCTTGATTACCTTTGGAACTTCAGTGCTTGGCGTGGTACTTGGACACAGTAGGCACTTAATAAATGCTTTTGGACTGCAGAAAACTAAGGCTGTGTTTGGCCCTGTGAGGGCGTGGGGAGCAGCAAAATGAGCAAGAGAGGTGGCAAGGCAGCTGTTGGCCTCGGGCACTTCTTGCTAAGAGAGGAGGAATTGGCATTTGCGTGGATAAAGAAGAGGCTCCTTGAGCTTCATGCGCATGGGATGATGAGCCAAGGGCTGCCATATGGAGTGGTGGCTTTCACGGAGTATCCTGTTCTGCAGGATCCTTTTGGGTTTTGAGCTTGCATCTTCAGCCAGAAGACACCTTCATGAACAGGTGTTTATGAAGTGCCTACCATGTGCCAGGCACCCATCTAGAGCCTCTGACTTTGTTGGCGCCCGATGTGTCATGGACTTGGAGAAGCACAGAAGGCCCTGCCTGGGCTGGATGGTCGCTTTCCCTGAGCTTCCTGGGTTTCTCCAGCTTCCCAGGGGTGTTAAGTTCCCGTATGATTGCTTTTGGGCAAAACACATTGGTGCTTACATCATTTTTTTTTTTTTGAGGCACAATCTTGCTCTGTCGCCCAGGCTAGAGTGGTACAATCTTGGCTCCCTGCAACCTCCAACTCCCAAGTTCAAGCAATTCTCGTGCTTCAGCCTCCTGAATAGCTGGGACCACAGGTGCGTGTCACCACACCTGGCTAATTTTTGTGTGTGTTTTTTAATAGGGACAGGGTTTCACCATGTTGCCCAGAGTGGTCTTGAACTCCTTAAGTCAGGCGTCTCAGCCTCCCAAAGTG
The DNA here is from genome assembly GCA_036589455.1 of Ateles fusciceps. Taxonomy (NCBI): domain Eukaryota; kingdom Metazoa; phylum Chordata; class Mammalia; order Primates; family Atelidae; genus Ateles; species Ateles fusciceps. The sequence continues at coordinate 5,076,380 of JAZHEH010002241.1, forward strand.
CTGGGATTACAGGTGTGAGCCACATAGCTGGCTAGGTGCTTATGTCTTCAACACTGCCTTCACATTCTGCCTCTGAGGAGTTGCAGGGGGTGAGGGTAGGACAGGGCTGTCCTCTCGGCCCCATCTATCTTGTAGGTGAATGTAGGTTTTGCTCTATCAGTCAGCGCCCTGGTAGGAAATGACTGGTGCACACAGAGGGCTTAACTGGAGAGGACTATTTACAGATGTGTGGGCACGGTGAGGGAAACCATCCCAGGCTGGCGAGGCTCCTTGGAGCTGGCAACAGTGGGAAGCTCTTACCTCCCCTAGGCCAGAAGGAAGGCGCCCCAGGGATGGGGAGAAGGGGCCTCGAGAACATCTGTGGTGATGACGAGACACAACCACTGCCAAACCGTGGTGAGGAGGAGGAGGAGGAGGAAGGGAGAATGAATGTTCTCACTTTAACTAAATCCAGCTGGAAGCCAAAGGAGCCCAGCTGATGTAGCCAGTGGTCCAGGAAGGGCAGAGAACAGAGCGTGGGGGCAAGCTGGGCACACCGTCCCTGGCTGCCCAGGCATTCTAAGGCTCAGCAGGCTCTTCCCCTTCTCTTTCTCTGTTTTTTTTTTTTTTTTTTTTTTTTGAGATGGAGTTTCGCTCTTGTTGCCCAGGCTGGAGTGCAATGGCATGATCTCAGCCTACCACAACCTCCGCCTCCTGGGTTCAAGCAATTCTCCTGCCTCAGTCTCCCAAGTAGCTGGGAAGCTGGTCTCGAACTCCCAACTTCAGGTGATCCACCTACCTTGACCTCCCAAAATGCTGGGATTACAGGCGTGAGCCACCATGCCTGGCCTCTTTCCCTTCTTAGGTGATTCAGGATGTGCCCAGTCTGCCAGCACTCCCTTCTTCACAGCACTGTGGCTGTCAGAAAGAACAAACTGCCCCAGCCACACCAGCAGGATGGCCACTGGTATTTTGAATGTTGCAAGAACAACAAATAATGTTTATTGATGGCATTTTAAGTGCATCCTCTCATTAAATCTTTACCACAACCCTAGCATAGGTACCCTGATTATTCTTGTCTTCATCCTGTTACTGAGGAAGAATGTGGGGGCTGAGAGAGGTGAGCAAGCTGCCCGGTCGCTCAGCTAGCTAGAAGCAGAGTTGAGCTCAGACCAATTCCATCTGATTCCGGGAGCCACACTCTTACCCTCTGCCTACCTCAGGGTCCTGGGGCCCCACCCACCCTGTGGTCAGTGCCACGTGTGTGCTGGCTCACTGCTTAGGATGGTCTTCCTACTTCCTCTCCAGTAGGAGACCAGTTGAACCCATTTTTTGAGACCCAACTGAGATTCTCACTTCCTCCATGAGACCTTCTCAGCCTGCTCTATCTCTATTAGGCATCAGTGGCAGGTGACTCTCTGCCATCCCTTGGGATGTCATCCAGCTGTTTTGAATGGGCACATCTCCAAAGTCTCCAACGATAATCCAGCTTTCTTAAGTGCAAATCCTAGGTCCTCAGTTTTCTTCTAACTCTGTTCACTCAAAAGATTTAGTTGAAGAGACTTTTTTTTTTCTTTTACGAGACTGAGTTTTGCTCTTGTTGCCCAGGCTGGAGTGCAGTGGCACAATCTCAGCTCACCACAACCTCCACCTCCTCCATTCAAGCAGTTCTCCTGCCTCAGCCTCCTGAGTAGCTGGGATTACAGGTGTGCACCACCACGCCCGGTTAATTTTGTATTTTTAGTAGAGACGGGGTTTCTCCATGTTGGTCAGGCTGATCTCGAACTCCCGACCTCAGGTGATCCACCCACCTCGGCCTCCCAAAGTGCTGGGATTACAGGTATGAGCCACCGCACCCAGCCGAAGAGACTTTAATAAAGTAAATTAGTGAGGGGGAAGGGAACTGACTGGGAGGATATGGCACCCAGGGACTGTACTCTAGGTGGTAACAGGGGGGATGGTCCTATGGGGGGGAAGTCATTGCCACTCTGAGACCTGAAGGAACTCCATCACAGAACTGTCACTGCAGCCCAGTGAGGGCCACAGCTGCTGGACAGAAGTGTCATATAGGAGCTGATGGATTTGAGAACTGGCTTTCTACTTGGTTAGTGAAAGCTCAATGAAAGCCAGCAGGGAGGACTTTCTTAAAGGAAAGTGAAGACACAGAAGCTAGAGTTGACTCTAGTAGGAGCACACAGTCTAGTTGAGGGGTTTTTTGGGTTTTTTTTGAGACTGAGTCTTGCTCTGTCACCCAGGCTGTAGTGCAGAGGTGCGATCTTGGCTCACTGCAACCTCTGACTGCTGGGTTCAAGCGATTCTCCTGCCTCAGCCTCCCGAGTAGCTGAGATTAGGCACCTGCCACCATGCCCAGCTGATTTTTGTATTTTTAGTAGAGACGGGGTTTCACCGTGTTGGCCAAGCTGGTCTTGAACTCCTGACCTCAAGTGATTCGCCTGCCTCAGCTTCCCAAAGTGCTGGGATTACAGGCATGAGCCACCGTGCCTGGCCTTAGTTGAGGTTTTGAGGGGAGGGGGAAGACAGGCACATACCCCCTACTTAAACGGAATAGCACTCTCTACAGGGCAGGATTTTCCCCCTGAACAGATGAGCTTGCACAATGGAGGGGGACATTTAAGGAAACAGAATTTCCAACAGCTTCCTTCTTATAGGACAGGGGCTGAATGCTAGTCCAGCTCCGTAGGGCTCCCCAAAAGGTCTTACACAGGTCACAGATGCATCTGGTTGAGCACGGCGAACCTGTGTTTTGGCACTCTTGAAGTCTCAAAGGTCTTTAAAAATCTACCTCGAGAGCTCCAGAAGTTTGGATACATTGCAAATGTCCTTTGCCTTTCGAGCTGATGCCGAGGAGGGGGTTGAGCATCAGGTCTCCCAACCTCAGGAACCACCGCACTGGGAGGACCCTAGCCTTCCTCCTGTGTGGGGTTGCTTAATCTCATTTCTTTTTTCTCTACTCCTATTTTGCCACCCACTCCTGTTGCTAGATCCTCCTAGACACTGGAAGAGTAGATCAAGTGAGGAAGCATTTGGAAGGAGGCGCAGCAGATGAAAGGTTGAGAGCGCTTCACTTGGGCCCTTCTTTGCTGGCCCTTGTGAATTTTGGTAAGTTTCCTTGGAGTTTTCTCTCTGCTAGGCCTTGGACATGCTCAGAGACACTCCAGTTATCCTGAATGCCTTTACCTTGCCTGAGCACACCATATACCCTGTGACCTGCAGGCCTTTGAACTCTCATTTCTGTTCTTGGTGCCTAGAGCACTCTGCCACCCCTCTTCTCTGCCTTGTAAAACATTAGGGAGCCATGGGAACTGTGCAGAATCCCATGGTTTACACTCCATCTAAAGAGTTTTTGGGCTCCTGATATACAGGTTGTGAACTTGAGGGTTACTTGGATCGTATGTGGCTGTTCCCCTTTGCAGAGACTCAAAAAGGCTTGGGGAGCATAGCCTGGGAAAAACAGATGAAAACAGAAAACCAGGGCTCAGAGGAGACACTCAGGAGAGGATAATTGGCCCTCCTCAGGGAGCAGGGAGGAGTAGTGGGGGGGTAACCTGAGTCCAGAGAGGCTCTGGAAGGGGCTTTACACCTATGCGAGGACATCTCTTCTGCATCTGTTTTTGGGGACTGGCAGGGCCAAGGGGTGGCCTAAGGTCAATGGCAGTGGTAGACTCAGGGCCCAGGCTGGGCATAGAAGCTAGGAGGGTCTGGCTGGGGAAGACCCTTCATTTTACAGAAAAGAGATAATTCCCTATGCCAGTCTGTGACCTGCTCTGATGCCTTTGCTTTTCAATACTATGTAGATTTCAGACATCAGATAATGCCTTTGTTCATAGTTTTTGTCTTGTTTTAAGAGATGGGATCTTGCTATGTTGCCCAGGCTGGACTCGAACTCAAGTGATTCTCTTGCCTCAGCCTCGCAAGTAGCTGGGACTATAGGGGTCCCAGCTCTGGTTCGAGTTTTGAAGTATTATTATTTTTTGATTATGTAAATAAAACATAATAAAGATAACAAAGAGGAAAGGAAAGTGAAAGTAATGTCGCCCATAATCCCACCACTCAGATATTATTTACATTTAGAACCTGGGCATATATACTTCCCAGATAATTTTCTGTGTTTTTATAAATACAGAAGCAAATCAAAGATGCATTTTGTAACCTGCTGTGTGTATGTGTCCATTGAAAAGAATACATGCATGCTCCAAATTCGAATGGAGTATAAAGAGACTCCCCCCTTCCCCTGCCTCCATTATTTACCCCCTAATTCTGCTCCTCAGAGGCAGCCTCTTTTAATAGTTGCTGGTATATCATTGATTAGGGAGACATTTAGAAGGGATAATAAGTGTTAGTATGGCTTGTACAGATGTTGTCATGTGGAGGTCAGGAGGAAGGTGAAGAGTAGGTTTAGAGGGACTGGGAAGTAATTTGTGGTTAGAGAAGAGACTTTTGGAAACTGGAGTTAGAGAAGAAGGAGATGGAGAATTTTTTAGGCCTTGGTTTTGATTGGATTTCTCATAAGGAGCAGGGTGAGTGAAGGTGAACGCAACAGTGGGCAGGGGCCGGATATTGTGAAATTTTACCTCCTGGGTGGGGATTGGGCCAGAGGGGGCAGCAGGTATGCAAATGACAAGAAACACCTCAGGAAGTGGTGATAGTATAATAACTGGTAGATATTTGTAAAACACCCTTGCTTCACGAAACAAAAGTTGGCAGCCCTAGTTAGTCCCCTTTTTTGTTTGTTTGTTTGTCTATAAAAAAAAAAGTTTTAGCAAATCTGTGAATACCAAAACCCTGGGCAAAACTGTAGAACCGGACTGGATTGGGGGGGGATGTAGATTTTAGATTCAGTTCTGGTTTTGGCCCTGACTGTGCAGTTTTGAACTGTTCCTCAAGTTTGTTTGTTTGTTTGTTTGTTTAGATTTTTTTGAGTCGGAGTCTCGCTCTGTTGCCCAGGCTGGAGTGCAGTGGCTTGATCTCGGCTGACTACAACCTCTGCCTTGCAGGTTCAAGCGATTCTCTGCCTCAGCCTCCCAAGTAGCTGGGTGGCACCTGCCACCATGCCAGCTAACTTTTGTATTTTAGGTAGAGACAGGGTTTCACCATGTTGCCCAGGCTGGTCTGGAACTCTTGACCTCAAGTTATCCACCTGCCTCGGCCTCCCAAAGTGCTGGAATTACAGGTATGAGCCACTGCACCCAGCCTCCTCAGATTTTTTGTTGTTGTTGTTGAGATGAAGTCTTGCTCTGTCACCAGGCTGGAGTGCAGTGGCACAATCTCAGCTCACTGCAACCTCTGCCTCCCGGGTTCAGCAATTTTCCTGCCTCAGCCTCCCGAGTAGCTGGGACTACAGACGTGCACCACCATGCCCAGCTAATTTTTGTATTTTAAATAGAGACAGGGTTTCACCATGTTGGCCAGGATGGTCTTGATCTCCTGACCTTGTGATCTGACCACCTTGGCCTCCCAAAGTGCTGGGATTATAGGCGTAAGCCCCCACGCCCAGCCTTAGTTTTTTAGGATACTAGCCTTTTTATCTGCAGATAAGTGGGTCTCAACCTTATAGGCACCTTAAAATCACTGGGAAACTTACAAAAGAACCCAGTTGATGCCAGGACTCCACTCCAGGCCAAAGGTATCAGAATCTTGGGGAGCCTGGGAATTTTTTCAGAAATGCAGCTAACATTGAGAACCCTTGGATTTGGGTCATCTTAATTGCTCATTTTAGCCCTAAAGTGTTATGATTCTCTGAATTATATCTCATCATTTCATTCCTTTCAGATACTGTGCACAAATGTCATAAACTTTTTACATACCAAGAAGTCATTTTTTAATGAAAAACTCCCCATAATTCTCATTAGGCCCGTGATATAATGCCTGTGTCCCACAATCAATAAATTAGAATCATAAATGTAGTAAAACATCAAATAATTACTTGTTTGACCCAGAAGTCGAAAGCATGGACTTTAATCTTTAATTTCTCATTCCCTCATTTTGAAAAAACTACTGCCTAGAGTCCTGGGGCCATCTCTATTTGTAAAGAAGACACTGAAACATTAAGACATTACTGGAAGTGTCTTTGCTAGAAGAATTGTGTATACCGTAAGTTCCAAATTAGGAGGTCCAGTTTGGGGAAGCTTTATCGGATCTAAATTCTACATGGAGTGGGAGGTGTTTAGAGTCTTGGTGCTTGCCGTTTTATCTTTACCATTGAAGTTCTTGGTTTTGTCTCTTCCTAAATGAGTCATTTTTTTAAAAAGGAACCTAACTTGGGGGGGGCGAGGAAACCACTGCGGGAGGTGCTGAGTGTGGGGGGCGCTGAGGAGCCAACCATCGGGAGACCGAGTTTACAGCTGGGCCCTCCACTCAGGAGGGATGGAAGGGACCCGTCCTTGCTGAGGGTGAATCAGAGACAAGTAGGGCATAGGCTGGTTGGGAAGGTACAATAGGAAGGTATTGATGTTGTTTATGAAGCTACTGAGTATTTACTGGAACTCCACCACCAAACATACTGCCTGGACGCAGGGCGCAATCCACGGGCAGAAGTGGATTGTGGACACTTGGGAGATTGTGGACAGAGGGGAAGAAGCTTACTAGTTTGTCCTCTGCTTGAGATGACACAGATTGTGTCCACAGTTGCCTGCACTTTCAAATAAATGAACTGATGTTACCAAGCCCCGTGCTGGTGTGAACAATGCAAGTCAAAATGTTAGGGCCAGGCAAGATGTCAAAGGGGCAGGAGGTGGCTGCTGAGGACCACCCCACTGTGGAATGCTGAAGGCGGCCCTGATGACACAGACGCTGGCCAGGCAGTTGGAGGGAGATCAGATCGAGGACGGGAGCTCTGCAGGACTGCTGCATGTCACTTCCCTTTCTGTGCTTAGATCTCCCAGCTGAAAAATGGTCCCCTACCACACACACACCTCAGTCACCAGGCCCCTGCTAGCTGTTGGGAGTGCTTGATGAACTAGATGCCAGAGTGGGTAGGGGCGGGAGAAAAGCAGGACAGGGTGAGCAGAGCCTGGTTTTGGAAACCAGAGCAGCTCCACACAGTTTGGCCCAAATCCCTCCCGTGCTTGGGGTGAGGAGAAGCCCAGGGTAAGGGTGCCTCCCAACAACCGGGAAGGTCTTGGTGCCTTGGGAGCGTCGGCTGGGCAGGCTCCTTCTCCTCCACATAGAGCCCCCTGCAGGGCCGGATTTCACCTTTTCTCAGTGGTGTGCGGCCTCCTGCGACTGTGCATGCATGTTTTCTAAGTTTGTCACAAACTTCCTGTTTAGGTACGATCAGAGGCTCAGAGCTTTGTGTTTTGAAACCTGGGCATTCACTGAGGTCCGGTGCTTCTTTCTTACCAGCAGTGGGGTGGCCCGTTTGTTCCTTTGCAGACTTCTGCCGTCCTTCTCTGCAAACCTTCTTGCTGGGAAATGCTCTGTAGCCCTGTGCTTGTTCTGTTAGTAAGGGTAGAGAGAGCTGTGAGGTCTGAAGGCTGGAAAGGGGGAGGGGAGCAACACTGAGTGGGCCCCTTATGTAAGGCCAGGCACTGTGCTATATATGATGCTTCTATACACTTGTTTTACTTAGGCCTCACACTCACTCATGCAGAGCCAGACTCCCAAGAGGTGAAGGCTGACCTGGCTGACGAGGTCAGGATTTGATCCCAGGCCTGACTCCAGTGCTCCTGTGACTTCAGCTAAGTCCAGAGGAGCATGCTGCCTGTTTGGTTGCCCCTGGTTTGGGTAGATCCTGATTTCTTCTGGGGCATCTTGGTGATAGCATCCCCTTGAAACCCACAGTTTTCTTTCAGCCCCTTGTTACCCAGGTCTGCCCTTCTGTCTGCCTGGGGTGATTGGATGGCCCTTGAGTGCTTTGCTGATTTTCACCTTTCCCATCCTCTTCTTCTTGTGGCTCTGGGAATCCCAGAATTGTTAGATGGTGGTCTGTAGCTGGTGATCGAAGTGGATCGGTCCAGCTCCTCATTTCTCAGAAATAGAATATTCTTTTTCCTGCTTCTGGGCGCTGAGCCCTGACTGCTTTGCTAGTCACCAGCGGCTTCTCCACACAGCTAGATTCTTTACATTTCAAGCTCTCCCTTGAAGAAGGAAAAGAGAGTATATCCATCTATGTCTGCAAAAGCATGTGAAAGGGTGGCAAAGGAAGGACACCAAGACCTTGAATATGCAGGTGCAGGAAGAGGAGGGAGGAGCCAAATCCAGCCGCCCTCCTCCCTGTTAGAGTAGCTGTTAGAAGGTGCCGGACTCTGCTGCCTCCTGTATAGGAAGAACAGGTATGCCTCCCAACTTCAAGAAGGCCCCGCGTCCCTTCACTTGGCCATCTTGGTTCTCCTGTATTTTCTGAAAAACCTGTGGAATCTTATCACCTGAGCATCAGGATTGTTCTGTGGATCAAATAACTGAGACACTGTGTTGAGCAGTGGGCAACTGTAAGCATTTTCAACCCTATTCATTGCCCTCAAGAGGCTTGCATTCCACCTGGGCACAGGGAACTCTTGCCCAGAGAAGCTAAATGCAGTGAGCTCAGAAGAGCCAGGAGAGCTCAGCGAGCTGGGTTGGTGCCAGCCAGCAGACTGCAGACCCAGAGACCCAGCACCCAACACCCAGCAGTTACAGAGGGCTGGAGCTGCGTGAGCAGAGGGCAGAGCTGCAGGGGAGGAATGTGCTGGGTGTTGGGACCTGGGTGAGGTGCATGGACTGCGCAGGGGATTACAGATGGGGTGAGCAGAGGTACGCATGGGAAACAGGATTGAAGAAGGACATGTGCACCATTTGTGAAGGATCCCAAGGGATGACTGTGGAGTTTGGAAGGTTCCTGTATTGAGGAATCTATGAAGCCAAAGTTTGGGGCCGGGATTGGTAAATGCAATGCTGTGAGAAGATCCGTCTGGCTTTATGAACTGTGAATGGGCAGTGCTGGTAAGTTAGGAGCCATTTATCATGTCGGGGGTTAGGAATGAAATGTTGAAGACTTGGACTAGGGTGGTGGTAGTGTAGGTAGAAAAGACGAGACAGAAGTGGAAGGTTTCAAATCTCAGCTCTGCCACTTGCCACCTGTGTGACCTTGAGCACATTACTTCATCTTTCAACCTGTTTTGTCGTCTATAGATAGAGGCTAAAAACGCTTCACAGGACTCGTTAACTTGTAGCACACCCAGCACTTTGTAGGTGCTCAAGGAATAATGAATCTTCTTATGCGGTGAGAGGCATCGTTTTGTGACCAGGAGGTATTAGGGGAGTGGAGAATGAGGTTCTGAATCTCAGAGCCTGGGAGAATGACGAAGCCTTCATGGAAAGGGATGGAACTGCTTGGGGTGTTTGAATTCAGCTTTAAGAACTTCTCCTCCTAACTCCTGGCTACTTTGGGCTACATCCCCACATCCATGTAGATTGCACCTCTATGAAACCAAGGCCTCTGGCTGGAGCGGGGCCCTCTGGGATGCTGGCCAGCAGGTGGCTGCCTCCAGTTAGGGTGGGGACTAGGGTGAGAGAGTGAGCCACCTAGGGCACCAACGTCGGAGGTGCTGGGCTTCAGGGCCACGCCGCATTTGATACCCACAGTGGGACATGCACCCAGCCTCCTCTCCTATCTGCCCTTCTCCACTCAGGAGACAACCTGGCTTCTCTGTTCACAGAAAATGTCACTCCGTGGCGAGCCTACTCAGGTTCCCTGCTGTGTGCTGACCTGCATCTGGGCTCATTCCCCACCTGGTTTCCTTGTACTCAGAGAAGAGGCATCCTTCCTCCTGGCCAGAGAGAATCCTCTCCCTGTACAAGGGTCCCCCTGCCTCCCGCAGCCCCTGGGACCTCACCCTCAGTCCTGCAGCAGCAATTTCTTCAAGCCTTCACCCCCCTCAGCCTCACCTTCTCTCTTCTCCTCCCCTCACAGATGGACGTGTGGATATAATCTGCCCTCGCTGACACAGCCCACGCAGGCTGGCCTCCACCTGTGGGGGCTTGTGCCTGGTCCAGGGCAGGGACTGGTGAGGTTGCTGCAGAGGCCTCCTGCCTTCTGCAGGGGCTGCCCTCTCTAAGGTCACCTGCAGCCACCATGTTGCCACACACAACGGACACTTCAGTTCTTATCTGTCTGGGCTCTTTGCTGCTGTTGACACTGTGGGCAGCTTCCTCCTTCTTGCAACTCTCTTTTCTCTTGGCTTGTTTGATTCCATCATACAAAGTTTCAACAGCTATTTCTTGAGCACCTACTATGTGCCAGGCTCTGGGCATACCATAATACGATGTTCCTGCTCTCAGGGAGTTTACAGTCTAAGAGAAGTGGGGGGAAAAGGGATGAAAAAAATAAATAAATATCAGGTGGTGATAAGGGTTGCAAAGAGAAATACACAACAGGGAAGGAAGCTAGGAAGGGGGCCGGGGTTGGAGGTGGGTCTCACTGCAAAGGACACGAGAGCAGAAAGCTGTAGGAAGTGCCGGATGCCTGGGGGAAGAGTGCTCCCGGGATGGGGAAGAGCAAGTGTAGAGGGCTGAGGCGGGAGCCTGCTTGGATGTTTGAAGAAGCCATTGTGGCTGGAGGAAATTGAGGAAGGGTAGAGTAGGAGGAGAAGAGGTCAGGTGCTTCAGTCCGTCAGGGAAGAGGCCCAGCCAAGTCGCGTGGACTGTGGCCATTTCTTTTTTTCTGTTTTGATGTGTTTTTTTTTTTGAGATGGAGTTTCAGGCTGGAGTGCAGTGGTGCCATCTCCTCTCACTGCAACCTCTACCTCCCGGGTTCAAGCGATTCTCCTGCCTCAGCCTCCCAAGTAGCTGGGATTACTGGTGCCCACCACCATGCCCAGCTAATTTTTTGTATTTTTAGTAGAGACAGGGTTTCACTATGTTGGCCTGGCTTGAGATCCACCCACCTCGGCCTCCCAAAGTGCTGGGATTACAGATGTGAGCCACCACGCCCAGCCAACCATGGCCATTTCAAGGACTTTGGCTTTTACTTTGATCAGCAGCCTTTGCTGGGTCCTCCTCCTGTGTGGGCCCATCAGCCACTGGGATCTTCAGGGCTCCATCCTGGGTCATTTCTCTGGTCTCTCCCTGATCGACACTCACTGTGCCCCATGCTGAAGCCAGATATCCTGACTGTGCTCTTTGGGTCACCCCTGCAGGCCCTGGCTGTGGAGGATGCTAAAGGAAGAAGACACAGAAGCAGGACAACCCTGAAAGATTGAGCCTCTTCATCCTCAAACAGGTAGCTTCTCGGGAATTCTTGATGTTGGAACATTTTATGCAAAGCAATCATAAGACCATTTTTGGACCCACGTGGTGTGGAGAATGCCCCAAGAAGTAGAGAAGGGCTGCTCTGGTCCTGGAAATCCATAGATTTCTAGAAAATTTTGTCAGGGAAGTGGTCAGGGATTGTGGATTCACATAGTGGTTTTTGGCAGCTTCTGGAATGGGGGAGAGGGTGCCTTGTCTCTCTTGATTTCACAGAGTTGTAAATAGTTGAGGATCCAATGGACGTCCACGAATGGTAGTTCTAGAAGTGTTTAGAAGGAATTAAAAATGTCTGAGATGCATCTCTGGAGAGTCGTGGTGTAGAAGGCCGCTGTGGGAAGCTCCACAGAGCCTGCCAGGGGCGGGTTCCTGGACTCAGAAGTCTTAGCTGGCCCTGGGGCATTCCTTATGTTTATATCAGCTCTGACCTCATGATTCCTCCCATTCTCAGTTTGTCCCTCCATAAAATGGGCACAGAGCTATGATTCCTCTGCTGCGCCCCCCCACGAGCTGTGTCAAGGATCAATAGTTTGTGCAACAATAGAATTTTAAGCTTTTATTTCAGGCATAAACCCTGATCTGGCAGGAGATGGCTCCGTCCTCCACACATTCTCGGCGACAGTGGAGAAGGCGGGTGGTGGTATCTGATTTGATTGTTTCGGTGTGTGTGGTTTTGTTTTCTTGGCATGTGCCACACTTTCCATTCCTCTTATGTGAGGCTTAGAATTGATTGCTTCGGTTTCTTTTTTATTGTGCCTGATTCTGATTTAATTTTAAAGCCATCATCTCTCGGGGTTCCAGGCAGAAACACGTGGCTCGTGCAAAGGGGGTAATTGAAGGGCCTCTACTGAAGGGACTACTTATAAGGATGCAGGCAGAGTTCAGAGAAACCAACAAGGGATGCTGAAGCACCCAGGGCCAACAGTGTCAGGGAGCTGTTACTGTGCCTCAACCTAGAAGGAAGACAGAGGGACTTGGCTGTCAGTATGGGAAACAGTAGCTGGAGAGGTGTCTCTGGTAGAGGAATGCAATCAACCTACAGCAGCTTGGCCAGGATAGAGCCAAGAGAATAAATATCCTCATTGAACCCCTCAGATCTCCCATCTCCTGATGCTGGTGCCTCCCATTAGGCAACCTCAGTCAGAGCCAGAGGCAAGGGAGCTGGGTGGATGCTGTCCACAGAGGGTAGAGCTGCGTGGAGGATGGAGGGTGGATCTGTGGAGCGAATGGGAATGATCTCACAGAGTCAAGAGTTGAAGGTCACTTGGATTATAAGGATGTTTCTGCTTTAGACGAAAAGAGGCTTTTGTTTATGTTTAAGTGAAACTTTGCATTGTGAGGTCAGCTACGGAGATGTGCCGACTGTGAGGGATGGTAGGGGCAGCAGAGATCCCAGTCCTTTTCAGACTTGAAAAGACCCAGGGAAGTCAAGGGACTTGCCCAAGGCCACTCATTAATTCATGAAAGTGTTTCTCGAAAGCCTGTTACAATTTCTTGGGAAAAACAGCACAAAACATTTGAAACAGATAAAAAAAAAAAAATAGCATAAAGCAAAATCTGAGCAAGTGCCAGGAAGAGGCAGTGGATTCATACACATAGTAGTCTGTTTGGGCTGTTATAACAGAATGCCATAGATGGGGAGGCTTATAACCACCACTGACATGTATTTCTCACAGTTCTGGAGGCTGGAAGTCTGAGATGAGGCTGCCAGCATGCTCAGGCTCTGGTGAGGGCCTCTTTCATGTTGCAGACTGACAACTTCTTGTGTCCTTACGTCGTGAAAGGGACGAGAGTCTCTCTCAGGCCTCCTGAATAAGGGCACTAATCCTGTTCATGAGGACTTCACCCTCAAGATCTGATCACTCCCAAAGGTTCCATCCCTAATACTATCACTTTGGGGATTAGGATTCCAATACGTGAATTTGGGAGGGACATAAACATTCAGGCCATAGAAGCTCTTGTTTCCCATTTATCAGTTTGGATTCTTTCAGACTGACTACCAAAAATCCTAAATCCAAATTCTAGAAAACCTAACTCAGGGCTCCCATGGCACAAGGAATTGATTAATTAGCTCATGTACCTGCAATGTGCAGGGATAGGGTGGAGTGCAGGGTGGGTGTGAACCAGCAGCTCAACCATCCAGTTGATTTTGTGTTTTTTTTTAAATCTCTCCACTTATTCCTCCCTGGGTCAGTTCATCCTCAGGCTGGCTTCTGCACCGGGCTGTGGGGAGGCTGGGGGTGTGTAGAGTTCTGGACAGTGTCAAGGGAGGAGAGACATACACCTTGGGAGCCCCAGCTGACATCCACCATACTGTACCACCCATAGAGGTAGAATGATACCTTTCTAATTTGGACCAGTCACTGGGGGTAACAGTGAGAGGAAACTCAATCTTAACATGTAAAAGTTTGAATCTTAAAGTGTTTTAGTGTGGTGTGGTATCAGGCAGAATCTTCCCAAACACATCCTGTTGGAAGCAGTTAGCATCTGTTTTTTAGTATGTCTTAAAATGTAGGACCTTTTCGTAGGTTAAATATACCTTCTGAAATCCTGCGTAATTTCTAATTTGCTTATTCAACCTTTTAATAGCCAGAGTAAACACTGAACTCAAATTCTGGGTTGGTGAAGATTAAATTACAGTAATGAGGTTCCTCATTTATAACCTCATCTATAAAATGGAAATAAGAATAGCACCTACTTTATAGGTTTGCTGTGAGGATTAACTGAGGTGATCCAAGTTGAGTGCTTAGCCCAGTGGCTAGCCCCATAAATGTTACCTTTATTAGTGTCATATATCTCCAAATATTGTCACCTTTATGTTTTTATGTGCATGTTTAATCTAGGAAATTAACTCTCTTCACAACAAATATATTATCTGCTGCTGATTAGTTCAGTTAGAGAGGAGGTAAATAAATGTATTAAAATATTTAGTGTTTATGGATTCTTTTTTTACTGAAGTGTTTTTTTTTGTGTGTGTGTGTGTTATAATTCATTTTGAGGAAAGCCTAAATGGAGAAAAGTTTAAGGAGTATACAATTAAATTAAAAATAGGTACAACCTCTGGAAAATATTTTATGGCAATACGTTCTTTTTTTTTTAATTTTTTTTTTTTTTTTTAATATGGAACGCTTCACGAATTTGCGTGTCATCCTTGCGCAGGGGCCATGCTAATCTTCTCTGGGCAATACGTTCTTATATTCTTTTATTTTTATTTTTATTTTTATTTTTTTATAAAAAGACGGGGTTTCACCATGTTGGTCAGGCTGGTCTTGAACTCCCGACCTCAGGTGATCCGCCCGCCTTGGCCTCCAAAGTGCTTGGATTACAGGCGTGAGCCACCGCGCCCGGCCCGTTCTTATATTCTTAGTTGAAAAATTGATGGCCTGTTATGACCTATCCCAGCTGAATTTTTTTTTTTTTTTTTTTTAAGATGGAGTCTTGCTCTGTCACCCAGGCTGGAGTGCAGTGGTACGATCTCAGCTCACTGCAACCTCCGCCTCCAGATTCAAGCAATTCTCCTGCCTCAGCCTTCCCAGTAGCTGGGACTACGGGTGTGCGCCACCACGCCTAGCTAACTTTTGTATTTTTAGTAGAGACGGGGTTTCGCCATGTTGGCCAGGATGGTCTCGATCTCTTGACCTTGTGATCTGCCCGCCTCGGCTTCCCAAAGTGCTGGGATTACAGGTCTGAGCCACTGCACCCGGCTATTTTTTCCCTTATTCTCAGTCTGAGGCTCTGGAGGGGATGCGTGACCCTCCTTGCCTTTGGTTTTCTGAACCAACTGCACAGTGAGACTGTCCTGGGTGGATGGATGGGTTTTAGGGACACCTGGATTGAGTGAGATGCAGCAATACTGAGAAGCTGGTCTTGGTCGTTCACTTCAGTAGCATTTCAGCTGACAATATGGTGAATCATTCCCTAAAGCCTCTGGTGCCATAGGGCTGACCTCTCAGAACCCCAGGAGGGTCAAGCGTCTTGATCTGGGGTTCCCAGATTAACGATGGGGGAGAGCACAGGTTGGCACAGGGCCTCCATAAGCTTTACCACCCTTTTCAGAACCAGGAGGAGGAGGAGGCTGTAGGGTGCAGCAGGAGAACAGTGTCCAGAGTGACCAGGAGCTTTGAAGACGACATTCTTCATCCCCCACTCCCCTGAGTGGTGACTGAAGTTAGACTTTTGTTTTCTATAGGTGGGTAGTTGCACTTGAGGCTTGCTACCATTTCGATACCCAGATAAGCACTGATTTGACTCCAAATTCCTTGGCGCAGAGAGTGTGTAAACTAGTGGTTCTCAAATGAAGATTGCCTGGACCAAGAAAGCACTAAGAGGAAAAAAAAAAAAAAAGCTTTAAGGCATTGGCCTAGGGCTCCCAGTCTTTTTTATCTTGCCAGGTTAGGACATTTAAAAAACTCCAACACCCATCACCAAGCTTTTATGAAAAAACCGTCTTAATGCCAAAGTAGTAGGAAAAGATCATCTAAGAACAACAAAAAATCTTTAAATTGAAAACACTCAGCTTTAGGAATCATTTACTACATTGTTCCCATTTTTCTGACATCACCTGTGAAAACTACACCAAGGGAGGGTGGGCACTGGGCTGCATTTGCCCTCCAGGTGTCGGGAGCTCACCTGGTGGTGTGGAGTTAGCTCCTGAATGTGCAACTGTGGGGGAAATACACCCTACTTTTTGAAGCCTCACTTGGAGCCTGCGAGTTCTCTAGAGTCATGTCTTGATTGGATTTATAAGTTAAAGTTGGGGGAAAGTCCATTTTAATACAAGTTTTGATAAATCCAATTTAGTTCATAAAGAAGGAACCGTTTACCCTCCAGTCATTAACTTAGAATTGTTAGTTTAATTTTCCACCAGCAGGAAGAAAATCTTGCAATACCTAAATAGTTCCAATTAAAAAGTGTTTTGGCAGTTTTCCCTTTTCCACCATTTAACCCTAAAAATGATCAGTGTCTTCAATTTGATCTGGCTTTCGGTTGTATAGTATGCCTCTGTGGGTGGGAAAGGGTGTGTGCACCCCCCACCCCCCACGCATATGCAGAAAACTTGGTTTGATCTCAGGAGCCCCAGAAAGGAATGGGGTGCTTGTGAGCAATGTTGCTGGTAAGTGCTGGTATTAATACTTGCAGCAGTTCAGTTGCTGGTGTTAGTACTTGTAGCAGAAGTTGCATCTTAGAACTGCCAAAATAGTGTGACTTTTTAAGATGCCTTTTGGAATCATTAAAAATCCCCAAACATACACCCAACCACCCCTGCCATCCAGAAGCTTAACTAAACATTACTCATTCTGCTTTCATTACACGTCTGCCTGGCTTTGCCACAAACACACATTGACTTCCAGCCAGGATTAAGCTTCTGTGTTAGGCCATGACTGGTGTGAAAGCAACTCCTCTGTCCTTATTGACCGGGACGAAAAGACTGCTTGCTCACCCATGTGAAATTGTGAATGGAATCATGGAATCCTGGAGCCAAACAAAGTTTCAAGGTCCTTGCCTTCCTGCAGGACTATCTCCTAACACTCAGCACCTTGACTGGCAAAAAGTGTCCTAATCCTAACATTTCATGGGTCTCCTGTGAACAAGGATGTGATCTCAGATGTGGCTTTCTCAATAAAAAGAACACCATTCTGTGGCACACTCACACCTACAATTACTGCCTGTTAACCACATTCTTGGGCAAAGTGTCACCATTTGAATCCTGCTAGTATCCTCATCTGTGCTCATATGGCACAGTTGTTGCACGTTCTAGCAGACACTGAATCTTTTTTTTTTTTTTTTTTTTTTTTGAGATAGGGTCTCACTCTGTCACCCAGGCTGGAGTGCAGTGGCACAATCTCGGCTTACTGCAATCTCTGCCTCCTGGGTTCAAGCAATTCTCCTGCCTCAGCCTTCTGGGTAGCTAGGATTATAGGTGCGAGACACCGTGCCTGGCTAATTTTTGTATTTTTAGTAAAGACGGGGTCTCACCATGTTGGTCAGGCTGGGCTCGCACTCGTGACCTCGTGATCCACCCGCCTCGGCCTCCCAAAGTGCTGGGATTACAGGCGTGAGCCACCGCGCTCGGCCGACACTGGATCTTAATTTGTTCAGACCCCTTGCCACTAGTTTCTCTCAAGGCATATCTCACTCCACAGCAGACATTGTCCTTTTTGACAGACATTACCACAACATTCTTGTCTTGATCAGCTCAGACTGCCATAGCAAAATACCATAAAGTGGGTGGTTTAAACAATAGAAATCTATTTTTCACAGCTCTGGAGGCTGGGAAGTCCAAGATCAAGGTGCCCAGCAAGGTAAGTTTTATTCTGAGGCCTCTTCTCTTGGTTTGTGGGTGAGAGCCATCTTGCTGTGTTCTTACTTGATCTCTTCCTTGTGCACTCAGAGACAGGAGTCTCAGATTCCTCTTCCTCTTCTTATAAGGTTGCTCATCCCATCATGGGAGCTCCACTCTCATCACGTTACCTAAACTTAATTCTCTCTCAAACACCTCATCTCCTAACGGCATCCTATTGGGGTTTAGGGCTTCAACATAGGAATCTGGGAGAAGACGAACATTCAGTCCAGAACAACTCTGAGTCTTTATTTGTGGTGCCTGTGAGGTGCCTGTAAGGTCACTGGTCCAGGGCCCTACAGTACAGAAAACCTTGGAGTGACAAGTGTTCATTGCTGTGGAAGAGGTGAAGCGTCCTACGCTGGAGATGGCACAATAGAATGGGAAGTTGGAAGAACTTTACCACAGAGTTGGAGGTGACCTGGGGCTAGACAGAGGATCTCCTTGTCTCTCCAGGTCTTAGGTTTCCTAGTTTCAAATGTCAGTGGTAAAGTTGTGGTTGCCAAACTTGGTCAGGCTCAGTGAAATTTGGGTGGTTCAGCACACCACTATTCCATGACCACCTCCTATAACCTTCATGTGCCTCTTAAAAGGAGGCTCTTGGAGCCAAAGCCTGGGAAAATGTGTTTTTTCTTAACACTTTATCATCTTGGGCATTTACTACCTTTTCATGGGGGAAAGAAGGGCCGTAAATTATAATAGAGCTGTTCCATTTGAGATCCATATCTTACATGTCATTCTAAATATATACTAACATGGTAATGTCCACATGGACACACACACACTCATATGCCCCTGTGCCAGGTGGAATATTTTAAGATATAAAAAGGCCTTTGAAAATCCTTTTAACTCTCAAGGAACAGATAATTCCTGTGTTATATAAACTTTTCCGGGATTGAGAAAAAGATGGAAAACTTCCAGATCCTTCTTTCAAGCAAGCATGACCCTGACTTCAAAACGGGCAAGTCCCCAAAGGGAGGATCTATACCAGTCTCACTTAGGAATGTAAAAGTTTTAGATAAAATTCTAGCGAGTAGATTTCAACAATAGCGTATGTGAATATTCTACTATAACCAAATAGATTATATTCCTGGCATGCAGGAATGGCTTCAGATACATATACTTTCCTATGGTTCACATAAGTTGTTTAAGTAAAAACATGTAATAACCTCATTAATTCCAAAAGTGTATTCAGCCAGTTTTTAGGTTTTTACATACCACTTTAAAAGAATATGTAAAGTGACCAATCTTTAATTTTATAAGGAAGATCAAGTTCATGCAGCCCACTGCCATTATACTTATTGGTGAAACACTAAAGGCATCACTGGTTACCTCTTCAAGTTTTAGTCAGTGCAGAGAGTCATAAAATAGTAACTTGGAGAATACATATTATAAAGAAAAATCATACAGTTATTAACTACAGATTGCTTAGTTGTAGATGAAGAAGGCTTAAAGAGTTTAACTAAAAACCCTATTTCTAGATGATGAGATTGAAATTAAGGATGTGGATTCTTCTGAAATTAGTTCATGAGTCTAATGCCATTCCTCTGAAAGTCCCATCAGGATGTTTTAAATTTCAAAAGATGCTTCTAAGTCTGCTTGGAAAAAATAAATAGATGAGAACATCAGGGGGAATTCTGAAAGTGGTTTTGGGGGAAGGGAGTTAGATCTATTGGATATTAAAATATATAGCCATACCAGATATTAAAATGCAATATAAGGCCTTTGTAATTAAAACACTGCAGTACTGTCATAAAAGGAGGAAGTAGATTAGTGAACTAGGATAGTTCAGAAATAGACCCTTGCATAAATAATTTAATAAATCATAAAGTAGTCATCGCAAATCAGTGGGGAAGGGAAGATTATTCAATAAATAATTCTGATGCCTCATTAGCAATTTGAGAAAATCATTTTGGCTTCACCAAAATGAATTACAGATGGATTAAACAATTAAAGTGCAAAATGTAGAGGCATAGGAAATCTATAGAATTGAGTATCGCTTAGAAACAAAAGAAAAGCATTCAGAAAGGAAAAGAACAGTCAATCAAACTACAGGAAAATGAAACGTTCCTTCATGTAAAATAAATAAATGAACAGGGAAACAACAGCCTGGGAAAGACTGACAGTAATATGACAGAATTGATCTTTATACTTCGAAGTGCTCAAATCACAAAGAAAAGCACTAAACCTTGTTAGAACGCTTGAACAGATAACTAAATACGACACTAAACAAATACATAGAAAATGTACAAATTCAGTAGTAATAAGAAATATGCCCTCTCGGGGCTCTGCAGGCTTCATTTGGGCCTTTCCTCCCAAGCACTGACACAAACACCCTCCAAGGCAGCTGCATCCAAACCCCGATCCCACCCATGTCTCACAAAGGGCCTATGGCCACATGCCAGCTCTTACACCGAAATCCCTGAAAATCTTCATCCAAGCTGGTGATGGGTACATATATTCTAGCTACTTTTGCGTACGTGTGAGAGTTTTCACAATAAAACATAAAAAATAAAATTAAAGTAATACATGTCCGTTGTTGAAAACTTATAAAATATAGCAAATATATAATTCCACAGCTACCATCACCATTTTGATTAAATTCCTCTCATAATCTTTCCTTATGCATTTATAACGTATGTTCATACACACACACACACACACACGCACGCACACACTTTTTTTAAACAATAAAGAAATTATACTATTTGAATTGCTTTATATCTTGCTTTTTTAACTTACCAACATTTTTATGCTTTGTTCATTTAGATTTTCAGCATAACTTTAATGGCTGTATATTGTTTCAATACATGAATACACATACACACATATACCATAATGTCTTTAACCAGCTCCTTACAGATAGATATCTGAGTTGTTTTTTTTTGTTTGTTTGTTTTTGAGATGGAGTTTCGCTCTTGTTGCCCAGGCTGGAGTGCAGTGGCGTGATCTCCGCTCACTGCAACCTCCACCTCCCAGGTTCAAACGATTCTCCTGCCTCAACCTCCTGAGTAGCTGGGATTACAGGCGCCCACCTGACGTGGTTTCACCATGTTGTCCAGGGTGATCTCAAACTCCTGACTTCAGGTGATCCACCCACCTCAACTTCTCAAAGTGCTAGGATTACAGGCATGAGCCACCATGCCCGGTCCTGAGTTGTTTGTTTAAATCTTCCTATTCAAACAACTCTGGTGCATACTTTGCATATTTGTTTAATTATTTCTGTCAACAAATATCTAGAAAGTCAAAGGGTTTTTTTATTTTTTTTTAATAGCGATGGGGTTTCACCATGTTGGCCAGGCTGGTCTCAAACTCCTGACCTCAGGTGATCCACCCACCTCAGCCTCCCAAGTGCTGGGATTACAACGTGAGCCACCGAGCCCGGCTTTTGGTTGTTTTTTGTTTGTGTTTGCTGAGATGGAGTCTTGCTCCGTCGCTCAGGCCGAGGTGTAATGATGTGATCACAGCTCACTACAGCCTCAAATTCCTGGGCTCAAGCTAGCCTCCCGAGTAGCTAGGACTAAAAGTGATGAGTTTACAGGTGTGAGTTACTGCACCTGGCCTGGGAAAGCTAATGCATTTTTTTTTTCCTGTTGTCATGGCAAATTACTCATTGGAATTGTGATACAATTTTAAACTCCTTTTTTCAGTGTATATGATTACGAATTTTATCATAATCTTAGCAGCATTGGATCCTATATTCACAATATTTTAAATGCATAAATCTGATGAGATAAAGGCCGTCTTATTTTCATTTGCATTCATTTGATTATTAGTGAGTTTGAAAATCTTTTTATATGTGTATGTCATTCACATTTCATATTTTGTGACTAAGTGGTTATGTCTTTTCCCCAGTTATTATATTTCTCTCTCACTTAATTGACTCACAAGGGCTCTTTCTTTACATATTAAATGATTCTAATATTGGTTCATTTTTGGACAATCATTTGTCCAGAATTGTTTAAGTATATCTTGCTAAAGGTTGTACATTTAGATTTTTTTCCTCTGAGCCCTTGATAATTTTCTACATTTTAATGTTTGTAACCATATTCAATATTTTAAGATTTCACTATATAACACTGCTACCTAAAGTCTGCTTTTTTATTTCAGTAACTTTTTGCTTATCAAATAAGACATGTTTGTGGTTGAATCAAATATGTTTTTTAAATTTATCTATAATTTGACTAACATACAGTG
Source organism: Ateles fusciceps (assembly GCA_036589455.1). Classification (NCBI taxonomy): domain Eukaryota; kingdom Metazoa; phylum Chordata; class Mammalia; order Primates; family Atelidae; genus Ateles; species Ateles fusciceps. The sequence continues at coordinate 5,098,137 of JAZHEH010002241.1, forward strand.
CGTCAGATAAAATTTGGTAGTTTTCCTTTCAGTAGTTTTTCTGCGTGTGCGTGTTAAGATAACAGTAGCTGAAGAAATCACTAAAATACCAAATTATGAGACTGGATGCAGTGGCTCATGCCTGTAATTTGAGCACTTTGGGAGGTTGAGGCTAGAGGATGGCTTGAGCCCAGGAGTTTGAGACCAGCCTGGGCAACATGGCGAAACCCCATCTCCATAAAAAATTAGCCAGGCATGGGTGTGTGCCTGTGATCCCAGCTACCCAGGAGGCTGAGGTGGGAGGATTCCATGAGCCTGGGAGGTTGAGGCTACAGGGAGCTGTGATCACGCCACTGCACTCCAGCCTGGGTGACAGAGTTGGGACCCTGTCTCAGAAACAACAGGCCAGGCACAATGGCTCACGCCTGTAGTTCCAGCTCTTTGGGAGGCTGAGGCGGGTGGATTGCCTGAGCTCAGGAGTTTGCGACCAGCCTGGGCAACACAGTGAAACCCCGTCTCTACTAAAGAAATACAAAAAATTAGCCAGGCATGGTGGCATGCACCTATAATCTCAGCTACTTGGGATGCTGAGGCAAGAGAATTACTTTAACCTGGGAGGCAGAGGTTGCAGTGAGCCAAGATCGTGCCACTGCACTCCAGCCTGGGCAACAGAGTGAGACTCCATCTCAACAGCAACAACAGCAACAAACCCACACCAAATTATGGTTTAACGCAATAGAGTTTATTTCTCACTGAGTCCAACATAGGAGTTTAGGATTGGTGGTCACTCCACCGGTGGAGTCCTCCTCTGAGTGATTCAGTGGCCCAGGCTCCTTCCATTGTTGCTCTTCCATTTCCTAGGGTCTTGGAGTCCCTTGTGTCTGTTTGGCAGATGGAAGAAGAGAGCATGAAAATGGTATTGTGTTGTTTCTGTTTGCAAGCTTTGCTTACTAATGGGTTTGAACATTGTTCATGAGGCCATCAGTGGTAGTAGTAGTAGTGTGTGTGTGTGTGTGTGTGTGTGTGTGAGAGAGAGAGAGAGAGAGAGATCAAGAAAATGGACTTGACAAGGAGGATTTGGGGCACAGGTCTAAGTCATCCATGGAGATAGTGAGGTCAGCTTCTCCATGCTCCTTCCCTTCCCAGGGAACTTTCCACCTCCTGCAGCCTGGAAGTGCTCAAATCACTTTCCATTCCATTGGTGGGAGGAGTTATATGGTACCACCTAGATACAAGGGGTGCTGGGGTATGTAGCCCCTGGCTGAGCAGCCGCTTCTCGCCAAAAATCCCACACTCTGGAAGGAGAAGCATAAATATTTGTTGGACATTTAGATGAATCTGCCACCAGATTCTGTATTTGTAATGCACATGATATATATAATGCATATGCTATAAATTTTTTCTTCACAAAAGAGAGCTATCCTATTAATAGCTTTGAGTTTTAGCATAATTCTGTGAGCATTTCCCTGTGTCTTTAAATCTTTTTCAAAAACATGAGATTTAAAGCCTACATATTATTCCTTGTATTGATGTATCATCTATTTACCTATTTTTCTATTATGGTACCATTAGATTTTTCTAGATTTTTATTAGTATGAATTTTGCTGCTATAAATGTCTCTGCACATAAATCTTGGAGTAGTCCTCTGATTATTTCATCAGGGAAAATTCTTGGGAGTGAACTCAGTATTAAGGCTAGTGATCCATATCACCAGATGGCCCTCCAGAAATGTGGACTAATTTACAGTCATCGGGAGCATCTGAGGGTTTCTATTTCACAGCATCCTTGACTGTCATGAACATTATAGTTGTTTCAGTTTTTGCCAATTTGATGGTTGAAAATAGTATCGCGTTGTTTCAGTTTGCAAGCTTTGCTTACTAATGGCTTTGAACATTTTTCATGAGGCCATCAGTAATCTCTGTGTGTGTGTGTGTGTGTGTGTGTGTGTGTGTGTGTGTGTGTGAGTGAGAGAGAGAGAGAGAGAGATAATTGCCTCTTTGGATCCTTTCTCATTTTTATTTTGCAGTGTTCTATCTTTTAAAAAATCATTTACAAGTGATTTGTATGCACTGTGTGTATTCACTTGTCATGTTGCGAGTATTCTTATCTAGCTTCTTATTTTCCTGTTTTTGCTTCATAACCTCATTTTCTTAGGTTAAACTCTGCAGTTGGAACCCCGATGTGTGGTATTATACCCACTGAGTCTACCCAGTTAGCAGTCCTCCTGAGATTAAGAACATTTTAAAAAGCAAACCAGACTCTTTTTCCTGACCTGTCATATGGTTTCAATGCTCTTAATGTGAATTTTTGTTATCTGGGAGTGAGGGGGTTTAAACTCATCATCAAGAAAATGACTTGACAGGAAGGATTTGGGGCACTGGTCTAAGTTATCCATGGAGATGGTGAGATCAGCTTCTCCATGCTCCTTCTCTTCCCTGGGAACTTCAGAGAGGCAGAGAGTCAGGCTGAGAGGTAGTATCTGATGACTCCATGCTTTAACCAAGTGAGTAACAGCAGGCGCTCAGGGGCCCTCTGGCCATTTTTCCTGTTATATCTTATAAAGAACACATATGTAGGAGCATCAGGGACACAAACTGTGGTGCAGGGAAGTTAAGTGTAGTTTTAGCCCTGTCACGAAGTGACCTCATGAGCTGGAGCAAGTCACTTGTCCACTCTGGGCCCCGTTTAGTCATCTGCAAAACGTGAGGGCTTGTGCTAGGTGGATGTGCTGGGTTAGTGAATTCCAGAGCTGTGCAGTGGGCTTCTCAGTGAGGCCTCTTTTGCATTCACTGCCTGCACTGACCTGTGTCAGGTGGGTGGGCAAGGACCAGGGAGAAGTCTAGTCCCTTTGGTCTCCCCAAGTGATTTATGAAAGAAATCAATCTAGTGTCTGTTCCAGATAGAATGTGATCTAAATATGATAGTCCACTAATAAGATTAGATGAATCTAATATGATTTTCCTCTAAAACACAAATACTGCACCACTTTTAATTGTAGTAGCCAAATTAAATTACTCATCCCAAATTAGATTTTCAGCAAACTTAATTTGAACATGAGCTCAGTACTGCAGGCCCTGAGTAATTTTTTAAGATATAAAATAAATCAGTGGGATATTAGTATTGTTCCTCTGGGCTCTTTGGCCGTTACCGTGAAAGGGAATAGGTAAACATCTGGAGAGACAGGCAGAAATAGAGTTGAGATAGACTCTCTAATTCTTTGGCTTATCATTGAAGGGTTTTACGCCCTTCCATCCCTGTAACCCTCCCCTGGTCTTAGAAGACAGGAAGCAAATAAAGGCAGACACAGTAATCACTTTGGTTTTATTGCTTATGATTGTCTTTCTTCTCTTTGCTCCTTGAGTCATCTTTTTAACATCTTCCCCCCTTCAAGACACCAGGTAGGAGATGGTTCATTGGGTAGCTTATGGAGCCACAGGTTTAGTGAGGAGTTGGAAGGGTTTATAGCATGACTTTAACCATATTTTCATTCATTCCCTATTAGTTAGTGGATTACCTGAAAACCAACCCAAACTGGTTTAAGCAAAAGAAGAAAATGTATTGGCCTATGCAGTTGAGCAACCTAGGGGTAGATTCTGGCATCAGGGTGAGGCTTTACCCAGGGCTCAGCTGAGATGCTCCAAACCCAGTTTTTTCAGTGGAAAAAAAAGAAGACAACTTCCTTGATGGGCCAACCAAAGGTCTGGAATTGAGTCTGGTTGCCCCTGACTGGGTTCCCTTGGCTCCTGTGCTCCCCTGGACCAGTTATTGTCTGAGGGGGATGGAACAAATTGAGAGATTCAGAAGACTCTTGGGAAAAACAGGGCAGTTTGTGAAGCTGGGAAAGTAGGTACCTCCAAACCCTCATGGTGCATGATACAGAGCCATCTGCTTTTCCAAATACTTAGGGTTACACTATCTCATCTGAACTATAAATTATCCTGTGAGATAGGCAGGACATGTTCATGGATGAGGAAGTCAAGGTGGGATCGACTTACCCAGGACCTTGCAGTGGTAGAGCTGGGACCAGACTCAGTATCTTGTGAGGCTTCCATTTCTTTTCATTGTATCCTGTCTTCCTTCTAATTGATCTTTCCCACTGCCCCCTCCCTTCCATTCCTTTAACACTATCGAAGTCTTCTTCATTAAACAGACAGTCAGTCAATGGTTGTTAACTTGTTATTGAGTGACCAGTGTACCATTAGACCAAAGGTGGCCTTTCTGCTCGTATTTACTGAATATCATTATAGCAAAAACCAATGTGGTCGATTCCCAGTTATTAATCTGTGGATTGTTCCTGGTAATTCAGTTTCTCTTTCTCTGAGTTATGCAGTGTTCTTCTAACAGAAGGAAGACATTTGTTTAGCTTGAGGGTAGACATGTAAAGAGAAGCCCGGGAAGTATGTGTGTGTATGGGTGTACGTGTGTGCACGAGCATGCGTGCATGTGTGTGTTTATACAGATGTGTGCATTGACTTGCATTGCAGAGTTAAGCATGTTTCAATTCCCCACCTTCATAGTGTGGACAGCTGAAGTTAGATTTTATGCCCATCATTCTAGTCTAATGTAACTCACATTTGTGAAGGTCACTATTGGCAAGGTTCCTATTTACTCAAGCCGAAGATGTGTGGATAGCTGTGCCATTTAGAAATACTTTCAGCAATAACAATACATTCACCTTGCATTTTTGAGAAAAATCACAGATACCTCTGATGTTCTTCCTGCCTGGAAAATGCTCCCCATTCGGTCTTACTTCTCAGGTTTTACCTCTGCTCCCTCTGGGAAGCTCTTCGGACTTTGTCCAGCTCTGCTGCTCCTTATGCTGAAGTTCTGTGTCCCCCAGTTAGCTCCTCACCATACTTGGTGGTCCACGAATTGGTTCGTTTGTGAGGGTTTTATCTCCTTGATCATTTGGTTAACTCTTTGGGATAAGGGCTTAGTCTTACCACTTTTCTTTTGTTTTTAGTCCTCAACAGTACATACTGCCATGCTAGTGAGAAGTGGTGATCAGCTGGTGTTTGGCTTGGTGGCTGGGTGGGTCCTGAGGTCTCCCACATGACCAACATTTACACATGCCTTTGCAGTTGTTCCATTACTTATCCACATTCTTGCAGTACGGTTCTCGGCACATATTAAGGGAAAAGTAACTATGTGTTGAATAATTGAATGATTCTCACCTTCTCTGCACCATCCCTGCCCGCACCTCCACTCCCTCTCCTCATCAACAGAACCATAAATTCTTTGAAGGCATAGACTGTATCTTACTGTTCTTTGTGTTCTGAATCTTGCCTAACAAACTTGTCTGCCACATAGTAAATGCTCAGTAAATCCTTGTTGAAAGAACAGATTATGTGGGTGGAGTAGTCTCTTAGTACCTGCCTTTGGGAGAGGTGGGTGGAAACTGAAACTCTAAGAGGGAAGAGTTAGAGAATGAATGGGGGATGGGTTCAAGAGCTGAGTGTGCCAACCCTTCCAGCTTCTTCTGATTTCCACATTTGTTATAGATAGGGTGCTTCTTTCTCCAAGAGGGCTACATGGGGTCCTCTCCCAACTGGGCAGCTGATAAGCTCATGTCTGTGAAACAGTGGAATAAAGGATAGTGGCTGTGATTCTAGGTTTTATTTTAAGAACAACATTATAGAATTTTATTCTACCTGAGCCCCTTTGGAAACCTGCATGGTTGAGATGAGAGGATACAAACCAGGAGTACAGAAGGAAAGACATAGTAGTCACCTCCCTGGGTTGACCACTTCTTCCTTTCCATTGGCCCCAGGGGGTGCTAATCAGCAGTGACAATTCCACAAAGGAGGGGAGAAAGCACCCAGTTATCAGGCAACCTCTTGGCATCCCTGTAGATGGTATGGCTCGGTTGACAAACTCGTCCTGGTTTAAGTACTGAAAGTCCTGAGTTCTAGCATGGTTGGTCTCTTTAGATGCCACTTGCTCTCTTCCCTATCCCCTGCAAAGCCATCTTTTGAAATTCCTTTTCCCTTGGCCATGTCCTTGACTTGGCCTCTTTCCTCTTCTGTCTGCCTTCTCCACTGCTTCTGTCTGAGTCTTGCTTGCATCCAGTGCTCTGAATCGCTGTGGATTGACCAGAGTTCTTGGAACTGGACACAGATGCACGTGCTTCTCTTCCCTTCTGACTGTGGTTGGCTCCTGACATCAGCTGAGATGTGAAAGCTACTGTCACAGAGAGTTGAGAATTCATCTGCCTTCAAGGGGGAGTCGGCCCTCTGTGCAGGAGACTGTTTGTACACACGTGGTGCTCAGTAAGTGGGCAACCGACTAATTGGGCAAAGCAGCACCCCTGCCTGGAAGGCAGGAGCAGGGGAATCAGCAGTGGCGGGGGTGGCTCTGCCCACAGTCCTGAGGTGACAGGCGCTGAGGTGCACCTCCTGCCCCCAGCCTCAGCACCCTGGCCTGCTGCTGGCTCAGTCTGAGCATGAGCCCGCCCTCTTCCTCGCAGCCTTCTTGCCCACACTTACCTCATTTTTCTTAGAACTCTCATTACACATATAGCAAGTGCTGTGCCGTTAAGGGAGTGCAATTGTTTTCTTCCTTGTTTCTTGAGTGTTAGTCCTTCTTTGAAGGCTGACTTTATCTTATGTTTCCTTTTCTTCTACCTCATAGCATTTGGCCATGTTGGGCCCAGAGTTGGCCCTCACTGGATGCATATTGTTGATTAATGGCACCTTGGTGATTTATGGGTGACAGGGGACATGTAAGTCACTAGGTTGGTTTCCTGTTGGCACCTGTATACAGAATATGCTGTCAGCATGGAGAAGGAGGGTGGGGAATCAAGACAGTGCCCCAAGCCAGGCCCAGGATCTTGGGTGGAATTCAGTTATCCTGACTCCCTGTTTAATACTGGCATGGGAGAATGAGGCTTTTTATGCAAAGTGGATTTTCAGTTGCAAAAGACTGTACTTTATGGATTAGTTTAGCTTTACATTTTCTGGAACATTCTACTATAATTTAAAAACAATCACAGAGGATTAAATAATTCTGAGACTGCTCTGGAGAGGCAGTGAAATAGCTTTTGATTTTTAGAGTTTTCCTTTTTTTGGAGGAGTTCTGAAGGAGGTGCTGCTGAGTCCTAGGCCCCTGTAAACCTCATTCTGTTATTGCTCTCAGCATTGCCGGTCTGTGAGTGAAGTAGCTGCACCAGCCCGCTGTCGGGAAGGCAGGTAAGCTGTCACTGGGCCTCACCTCCCGCTCAGGTCATCTGTAACCAACGTATGCTTCGTGTGTGTGTGTGTGTTTGTGTGTGTGTACGTGCACAAATGTGTTTGCTTTCAAATGTAATCACTTTACAAACTTACAGAAATAATACATGGTCTTTGTAAAACATTTAGAAAGAAGTTAAAATTGTCTTTGCTCCTGCCTTTTAGAAAGAACCACAAGGAATGTTTTCAGGTGTAGCTTTCTAGACTTTTTTTCTGTCCACTCACACATGCTCAGACACACAGTAATGCATTTACATGGATGAGATAATGATATATGGAATTTAGAGACAGGCCTGCCTTCTTTTGCCTAACAATATATTATGGACATTTTCTCCATAACAATATAGGTTCACTTGCTCATTCATTCAGGAAATACTTACGGAGTGCCTACCATGTGTCCAGCACTGTCCTGGGTGCTGAAGATACAGCATTGAACAAAACAGAGAAGATTCCCTGCCCTCATAGAACCTATAATCTAGTTGCTAGACACGTGGTCACAAATAAATGCGATATGTAGAAGGTTAGAAGGTGATAAGTGCTGTGGGAAAAAATGAGACAAAGAAGGTGGGTGGGGGGGCACTTTGCAGTTTTCATCAAGGTGGTCAGGTGAAGTGGCAGCCTTTGAACAAGCATCTGGTGGGGGGCTGTGACATTTAGCAAGCAGCATGTCCTGTCAAGGTAGCTGCCTGAGTTGATCTGCAGTTGGGGCTGGAGGAGACATCCCATCAGAGCCTTAGTAGCACTGAGCAGGAACCGCCCAGATGCCTTGTGGTAGAAAAGATGGCCCAGGCTGGAGCACTCCATTTTCCTGTGTTAGTCATTAACAATAATGCTGACCACCATTTATATACCATATGACAGTTTCCAAGACAGCTTTTACCTGTCCTCCTGGCCCTGTTGCTTACTAACTGCACAGTTTTGGGTAAATAACTCATCTTCTCTGGGCCTCAGTTTCCTTATTTACAAAATAATGGGATTTTTGTACAGCTGAAATGAGTTAATGGAGCGATATGCAGAGAACAATGCTGGGCAGAGCTCAGAAAGTTCAGCTGTTCTATGACTGCCTTTCAGTTATTACTGGCACCTGACCTGCGAAGAGGACATTCTGCTCAGTTTAGAGATGAGGAAGCTGAGGCTTGGAGATTTTAACAGCACAAGTTAACAAGTTCGGAACAGTAGCGGGGGGGTGGAGCAGGGTCTCCAGTTGGGCCTTGAGACTCCAGGCAGCTCAATCCTTGGGAGCACCTGCCTTTCTCCAGGTGAACGCAGCTCCTCCTGCTTCAGATGGGATGCCCAGGAAGGCTTGACCTCAAATTTCATTCAGTGCCTTCCTGCCTGCTCTGTCAGCCTGGGGCCACTGGACAGTTGGGGCAAGAAGAAGGAAGGATGTGGATGGAGCTTCCACAGGGAAGAACTGAGGCTCAGCAGCTCTGCTGGCATCCCCATGTGGTCAGTTATGCATGTGTCAGTCCGTCTTCCTCCCCCTACTCTCGTAGCACTGTAGGTGCCAGCTTATAAAGATCCTGTTTAAGAGCTCAGAGAAGAACAAGACAATTCATTACTTTTCTAGTTCACATTTCTGACTTTGAGAAAGACCCCTGTCCTCATGTCTGTAGTAGATTATTGAAAAACAGCACCACCACAAACACACACAACCAAACCCCATAGCCGTTACCACTTGCCTCCTTCCAGAAGTTCTCCTGGCTGCAGCCTCACAGCTCACTTAGGCTTGTGCACACAGTCTCTGTCCTTAGGATAACACACTTCAAAGGACCTGTGGGCCTGAAGGGGGTTGAGAGGACCAGGGTCTGGAGTCAGTTCTCCTCCGAGGTCAGCAGGCACCTCCTACAGTCTCATAGAGACGTGCAACACCCGGTATACCTTTTGTGTAGTTCTCTGAAATGGATTGCAGAATACATGTCACCGTGGAAACCATCTTATAAATGGTGGCTACATAGAGTTAAAACAGCACTGTTAGTTTTATGTGGCAGGTACATTATCAGTTCAGAAGGCTTTTGTGGGCTGACCTGGGAGTCTAACCATCATTTTAAATGTGGTTTCTTGTGGCTACATGCTGTCAGCATTTTAAAGAAATTACTTTTAAGCAAACCTTTAGAGTGAGTTGTTTGTAACTGGGAAATTGGCAGTCTGTAGTTTATATTATGTTTTCTTACATCTTGTGGGTTTCTCTTACCATCTTGTGGATTTTTTACCATCTTGTGGATTTCACCAGGAGGTGATTGGTGTGGGAGCCATGTCTGAGTACCAGGCCCCAGAGAGGCCTTGGATGGGTCATTATATTGGGATGGCATGCCAGCTTTAAACCAAGTCATGTAATAGTTGGAGAAATTGGGCCTAGAAAGAGAAGACTTGGGAGCAGTTTAGTAACTGTGCTTCATCACTCTAGGGACCACCATGTGGTTTCAAAAAAAAATAGATTGACAAGAGAGACTGTTAGTAGTTTCAAGGAAAGGGTTTTACAGCCAACACTGTTGAAGACAGGAAGAACTACTTTATGAGATAGTGAGTTCCCCATCATTAGCGGTATGCAAGGAGAACTGGCTAGCCACTTGTGGAGGACACTGTAGGAGGGATTTAAGCACTGGATGGATGATTAGACTAGACTTTGACCATCTTTTCTAGCCTAGAGCTTCCATGATTCTCAGGCATAGATAGAAAATAGATTTAATTTCCCAGGCCTCCTATTCAGGGTGATTAATAATGGCTGCCTGGAACAGAGGTGAGAAGGATGCGTAACTCTTGGATCCACTAGCAATGTCTGCCATGAGTAGGAGCTGGGGTTGCAGGATACCCAGTATTTGGGTATCCTGCATCTCCTTTACAGTGGAGATTGTCCAGTGATGACCTTTGACCCAGGTCAAGCCAAAGTAGGGTGACAGCCACCCTAGTTTGCCTGGGGCTGAGGGAGTTCCTGGGACATGGTCTTTCAACTTTAAAACCAAGACAATCCTGGGAAAACTAGGATAAACTGATTGCCCTAAGAGGAAGGGACAGTCATCAGCAACTATGCATGTTGGCCTTCCATTTCTGCTCATGACTATGAGCCCCTTTACCTCCTCAGAGCACTGGCTTGGGTCTCTGCCCTCAGTGGGGAGCCCAGTAGACACATGCAGAATAAATGAGTTGGATGCAGTTCCTGGGAAATGGTTGCAGTATCCTTGCAATTAATTAATTTGTTTAATTAATTAAAATAATTTCACTAATTATATGTACAGGAGATTGCACATTTCATTAAGCTGAGCAGATGGCTCTACTAATAATTACCAAAGCCTGGGATTGCGGGAGGGGAATGTCTGTGTATGACTTGATATTGAACGTTCATTATGCCATCCTTCTTACAAAGAAAGTTGAAACTCGTACCCCATCATATCCAACATGAACTGATGAAGAAATGTTTAGTGTTCTTATAGTAGTGCCAGTGGATTATGGTAACTTGCGCTTTGTGACTGGTGATTTTTTTTTCATGAAACAACTAGCCAGTAAGGAATGTGGGCTCCATGGCTTTGGAAGAGGGAGGCATGCTAGGGGTAGACCTGGGGCCTTGGCATCATTCAGATGTTTGCTAACCCACTGAATTGTGATAGTAAGCCAAGTCTCCCAGAAAAAGAACAGGCACCCCATCTCTCAGGGAAACATACCTTCCTGGGTTGCACTGTCCAAGACCTTGCTCTATGCCTACTCCTGTCTCCGGGGCCTTAGGCACCAAGGCCATTGACAGACCCATGGACAGACCCACAGCAGAATGAAAATCCTGAGCGGACACACACACAGACCACGCAGTGCCTGTACTTAGGTGTGACTCAGCTGTCACAGAGTTGAATGTGATTCTTGAGTGTTTTCTCTATGGTGATAAGATGGTTATTGATACTTAGCCAGTATTGAGCATCTTGATTGGACTGGAAACTTCCTACGGTTATTTGTAATCTTTGAAACACCCCTGCAGGGCAGGTATTAATCTACAGATGAGATAACTAAGGCTTGGAGGAGTCAAGTAATATGCTTAACATCACGCAGAGCGGGGTTCAAACCTAGAGCTTTCTGTCTGTGAGTCCTCTTGTTTCTTCCACTCCTTGCTCTGCTGGTAAATGATCTGAGGTCATGAAAATCCTGCACCCAAATCTGGAAGGACATGAGGGGGAACCCAGGCTGTGTTCTCCACTGTACACAGGGGACTGTTTGGAACCCAGGCAGAACTGATGGGCCCTTGGAGTAACTAGTTCTAAACAGTTTCCCAGCACCCATAGGAATGAAGATTACTCCTTAAAATCCAGTCAGTAGGGGTGCTATGGAGGAGGGAGGAGGAGGAGGAGGAGGAGCAGCAGAAGGAGGAGGGAGGAGGAGGAGGAGGAGGGAGGGAGATACTGGTCAGAGAAAGTTCTAGAGAGAAATTGATCATTTCAGGAGAATCCTCTGAGAATGTTAATTTACTGTTATCTGAGAAGAGTTTTCTTTTTGCCGCTGGGTGTGGTAGCACATGCCTGTAGTCCCAGCTACTCAGGAGGCTGAGGTGGGAGGATCGCTTGAGCCTAGGGGTTCAAGGCTGCAGTGAGCCATGATTGCACCACTGCACTCCAGCCTGGGTGACAGAGCAAGACTCTTTCTCAAAATAAATAAATTAATTAAAATGAAGAGTTTTCCTTGTTGCCCATATTTATCACTGGGGAAAAGTGACCTTTCTAAAGCTTCTTATGTGGTGTGTGAAGAAGAAACAAAGCTAATACAGGGGGAAAACACTACTTGTAAAAGAATAAATAGATGAATCTATGGGCTGATAAGTAGATGTTGAACATGGCAGCAGTATTCATGTTTTGACAAATTGCATGTTGCCACCAGGAAGAACCCTCAACCTTCTGTGGATGGGCCTGGTGAACCCTCTTCCCTCTCTGGTCTGTCCTGCCCTTCCTCCATGGTAGTCATGGGGGTACTTACACATCCCTTAAAGCTGTCACTCCACACTCCTTATGAGCTAGAGCAGGAATGGGGCGGTGTGTCTGAGTCACAAGAAAATGCGAATCATTCTTGAAATGAAAGAGCCCTGAAAAGATGAGTAATTTCTGTAGCATGTACAGGTAAGAAATGGCTGTTTGGTTGTGACTGGCAACTGCTATGCAATTTCTGATTTTGACTTGATTGCTGTTGTTTAGAGGATAGGACCAGACTTGGCCCTGGGGTGGGTGCAGGATGGAAGGACATGGTGCCATTTGGACACAGTTCTTGCCTTTGAGCACTTCACACACCCTAAAAGAGGTCAAGACATGTTGATGGTTGCAGAAAACATGTTGGTTTGAACATTTATTAAGCAGTAAACCAAAAGATAGAAATCTTAAACTTATTCAGCATTAAAATTGGTTTTTCTTAATCACATATCTGGCTAAATTCTGGCGGCTCTGGGGCCCAGCCACGGGTAGTGTCCAGATTCTCTCAGTCTACCTGGGGAAGAGCACTGGGCTAATTCACACATTGTGTTTCTGTTTACACATCTGTTCTCAGGAGTAGCTACTTGTTTGGGGCCTTTTGTCTTTGTTGGTCTGTCAGTCTGCAGGGGTTTGGCTGAGTCTCGATACTTGCTATGAAATTCAAGGTTTGTTCAATATAAAACATAAACACACTTGTGAAATATCCTTATGTGCTTTTATTTGCTCGTAAAAGTAATCCAAGAAGTAAAGAAACAACATAATAGAATTTGCTTATTGTTTTTTGCAGCTTTGGGTAAAATTCGTAGCTATCATGTTTCCTGGGCTCAGAAGAGGTTGCTGCCTGAGGACTGATTGAACGTTAAGACTTGATGTTTCAAAAGTGGGTTGGTTTTCCGACCCTGCTATTATATTGTGAGTTGGGGATGGAGGAGATGAACAGGAAGAGATGAAGGAGAAAAGGAGCAGCAGGTGGTGCAAAAACTGATAGAAACAGTAAGTGGGCAAGGAGGTGAAGCAGTTGGAAGGAGAGACATGGAGACCAGGAAAGACCATAGACATGCTTTTGGCTGAAGGTAGCAGAAAAACAAAGGAATGGTGACATGAGAAACACATTTTCTCATAAACCAGAAGTTTGGATAGAGGCAATGGTTATCTGGTATTGACCTGCAGTTGAGCAGTGACCTCAAGGATAGATAAGAGTTTTCAGTCTTCTGCTTTGCCGTTCGTGTTTGGGCTTTTTGGCCAAGTGCTGCTTCTTTTGTCAGTCCTGGCAGTAGCTTGTGTTCACCCCTAGTTGCAAGAAAGGCTGGGAAAAGGATGATTTAGCTTTTCCAGCCTCTGTAGTGAAGGTGGGCAGGAGAGGTTAGGGATTACTGGTGGGTTAGTCAACCAACTCTGGCAGAGACCAGTTGTGAAAAAAATATAGAGATAAACAAACATACATTGAATCACCATCACAAAAAGCTCACGCTCCTGGGAAGTTCCTGAGTGTGGGCTGTGCAGAGAGTCCCATGTGGGAACTCTGGTGTTACGGTGCAGAAGGGCCTCTGGTAGTTCCCATTCTAGCCACGTGGTTGATTACTACCAAGGTCTGGGTGCGAGATGGCAGGCTGGGTGCAGGGAGAGCCGTCATAAATCCCGAAGGATTCCTAGGAACGGTTCGTGAGGAAGGGAGGTGGCAGAGGAGCACCACGTGGGTCTACCTTTGATCTGGTTTCCAGCTCATAATTCTCAGAAGTAAAACTGCTGCTTTCCAGAGGTGAACAGGAGAGTGCTTGTTAATTTCTTTAAAAATTCCATTTTAATGAGCATATGCATTTAATTTAGTACACTCACCTTCTGGTAGTAGCTCTTAGAGCCTGACACTTCAGCACCATTTTGCATTTCATAACTCTGCGCGTGTGTGTTTGTGCGGGCGTGCATCCCCTGCCCACATCCCGTGGCCCAGGTCTCCTTTTCTTCTCTCTGCCTCAGAATCCCAGTCTTGTTCAGAACACTGGTTGCCCGTTCCCCTACCCCCACGTTTCTTCCTTCCCTCTCTCCTGTGCCTGAGCCATCTGGTGACCCTCCTTCCCCACAGTGCCCAGCAGAGGCCAGCTCCTACACGTGGCTGGTACTGCTTTTGGTCGTTTGATATTGTTTTGGGTCCTGCCACTTCCTCACAGCAGTGAACCAGGTGCCTTTGATCAGAAAAATGTAAGCCCACTGATTTAAATGTAACTCCTCTGGAGCAGGACTTCCTAGACCTTCACGTGCCCACAATCACCTGGGGGATCTTGTTAAATCCAGACTCTGTTTCAGGAGTTCTGGGGTAGGGCCTGAGATGTTGCATCCCTAACAAGCACCTAGGTGCTGCTGCTGCTGCTGCTGCTGCTGGGCTGGTCCAGGTAGCAAGGGTTCCATCCCTCAACCCTGGGGAACTTCAAATAAATATCAGTGTTTGGACCTTACCCCAGATCAGTTGCCTCAGAATCTCTGGTTGATGGGGCCTGGGCATCAGCCTGTAAAAGCTCCTCGGGTGATTTTCATATCCCAAGGTTGAGAACCATTGATCTGCGGCTTTCCCACCTCCATCCCTCCTGCTTAAGCCCCTCCCCTGCTTCCTCATTAGAAGGCTGTGTGTCCTTCAAGGCTCTGCTCAGAGACCATGTCTCCTTGAAGCCATCTTGATGCCCCACTGTTGATGTCACTCCCCCCTCCACAGAGCTCTCACATCACGCGTGCCTGTCTGTGGCGCATTTTGCCTCCAGATAGTGGTTTGAGCATGGCTGCCTCTTCCAGTACCCTTGGCGGGCCTTGAGGATGGGGATCACGCCTGCTCATCTGCAGGTGGGGGCTCAATAAACAGGAGCAGAGCAGATTGTTCCTGAGCCCAGAGACAAACTGCAGGGGCCTCAGACCTGCTCCAGCTAATTTCCCCCGAATCTCCTTGAGGATGAGGAGCAGAATTAGAACCTGAACCCAGCTTTTCCAAGAGTAAAAGGCCAAGTGGAAAGAGATGCTTCAGCTGTTGGAGAAGATGGAGGTGTTACTGTTCCTGCTCCCTGGCCCTCGGGCTACACGCCTCTAGTCCAGCCCCACTCTGAGAGGGGTCTTCTGGGCCTTGCCCATTGCCCTTCCCTGACCAGCTGCCTCCCCTGCTGGGTCTTGGCCAGCGTCCAGGGTGCATACAGCTTCTTCGTGCTCCCACTGCCGCCAAGCAGCTCAGGGTGCCCGTGGGCATGCCTCAGTGGCCAGAGTCTCTGCATCCTCCTGCCTCCTTTGCTTCCCACCCCGTTCCAAATGCCCACTCTCCTGCACGCACCCCCTCCCCCACCCCCACAGCTCCCATCATGAGCTGTTCTCTGGCGCTTGCTAGAGCCAAGGCTCCACTGAGCCGGAACCACAATCACCCCATCCTCCGCCGCAGCTCCAGTGCCCCACACATAGCCTAGACGTGGCAGGAGCTTAATAAATACAAGCTAACGAACACTGACAGCAGCAGTGAGACAGGCATGTGAGGCTTCACCAAGCTCCCTGATGTGTTGGTAGCAGAACTAGAATTTGACCCAAGGCTGCTGATTCCCCAGTCCAGGGTACTGTGAGTTTTCCTTGAGCCACCGTTTCCTTTGTTCATGCTCCTCCACCAAGTTGGGAGGTGAGCAGTCTGATAGGACGAATATACGCTTGCTGGCTAAGTTCTATGCAGAGCTTAGAGTGGGGAAGAGGGATGATCCCTCTCTTGGGACAAATAATCTCTTAAGATTATTTAAGCAGGGGATGATAGCTTGTTTACCCTAGTGCATCTTCAATAGGTGAAAAAGGCTAGTCTGCAGAAGACATATCTCCTGGCCAAGGGTGGGGAACTAGAAATGGGCATTTATGGCTCCTGACTCTATGAAGAACTCAGAGGCTATGAAGGTGGAGCAGCAGGGGAGCTCCTCCAGGGAACCTCTCAAGACCCAGGGGATGAGGCGTGATGGTCGGGGATGGTGGCACATGGCAGGTTGGTGGGGCAGTGCAGAAAGGACAGGAAAGAAGAATGGGTGCTCTGGATCTTGGTTTCTTCTTCATCATCAACTTCCCTCTGATGTATTCTCCCATTCATTCATCCGTTCATTCTGCATTCACTCATTTCATAAATGTTTATTGCATTCTGACCCTGTTTATTGCATTCTAGTCCCTGGGAATACTGCAGCACAAAACAGTCCCTTGTGGAGATTAGGCCTGCGCTGTCCCATGTGGTAGCTACATGTGGCTATTTGAATTCACTAATCTGAAATACAATTTTAAGTTCAGTTTCTCAGTCACACCAGCCAGATTGCAAGTGCTCGACAGCAACAAGTGGCTAGTGGCTACCATGTTGAACTGCACAGATGTAAAATATCCCCATTGTTGTGGAAAGTTCTGCTGGTCAGCACTGGCTTAGAGTCTCACCAGACAGAGAAGCATTTATTACATAAACAGGCAAACAAATAATGTCAAGCCGTGGGGAAGTAGCAGGAAGATGGAGTAGAGGAAGCTATGTGAGCACATAATAGAAGTTAGACTTTGTTTTGGGGGAGTCAGAGAAGGTGCCCCTGAGGAAGGGATGGTTGAGCTGGCGTTGGACCAGGTGCTGGCCAGGTTGGCAGGACAGTTGAGAAGGAAGGTAGAAGAGAGTGGATCCCAGCGTTAATGTACATGAATAAGTGCCTGGACTCAGTGCATCAGCGGCATTCAATTAATGGCATGCCCCATCCACACTCATGTTGACTAATCCAGAACCATGTGGAAGCACAGGCCCTGGCTAACCCTGCTGAGCACAGACTCTAGATCCAGAGGGCCTGGATTCAAAACCAGCTCCTTAAACTTTTAGTGTCTCAGTTTCCTTATCCGTAAAATGGGCATCGAAATGTGTCTATGGTAGAATTGTCTTGTGAAGCTAGTAAATGAGTTGATATATGTAAGGCACCTGGCAGTGCCTGGCGTACTGTGAGCACTAGCAAGTGTGGTTGGCTGCTGCTGTTACTGTTGCTGTGTCCCTGCCTTGTCAGCAGAGGGGATGCCCACCTCGAGCTATTGGTAGAATTAAGGAATAGCTAGCCCTCAGCATCTGGGAGCAAGGCTTTTGGGCTCTTGGCTTTCATTGCCAGGTGAGCCAAGAGTTCTGGCTCACTGATGTCCCCTTCCCACTCTGCCCAGTTCCTTTTTCTCTGCTTTACTCTCCATAGCTGACCCCATACATACTTAGCTTTGCTAGCAAGGCAGAAGGCACAACACTTGAAGTCACTTCTGTGGCCTGTGTGCCATGTAGCCTGATAACGATCCAGCAAGGTCATTTCTAGAGCTGATATGTCCGATTCATGTTATTATGGATGTTCGGACTCCAGAGATGGAAGGGACCATCTGGGCCAACCCCCATCACCTCACCAAAGATGAAGCTGAGTGAGCCAGGAGGACTCATCAGGCTGGAACCCCAGTACCAATTTCTGTCCCCCCTGGTGTCTCACTCAAGCACACGTGGGGGCTCCCTGGTGTTCTGCTGCTCACTCACAGGTTTGAAATATCAGAGGCAGCATCTTCCCTTCCCTGTTTCACCTTTGTGGCTCCTGGGCCTGTGGCTGTGACCTCCCTTGTCTGGTGGGGCCTTGGAGTTTAGTTCTCTTTCCCATGAGGGAGTTGGGGCCATAAGCAGAGCCATGCCGTGTTCCACCCAGCCCCTCTCATAGGGCCGCCCCATTCTCTGCTCAGAATCAGCTATTTCATCACAGAGTAACCACTCTAAGGGACAGGCATAGATAAAGGCTTTGCTGTGTAGGACTAGTCCCAGAGACACTATTCTTTGCTAACCAAATCAAAATATCACCACGACTTGGCCCATACACGCAATTATTTCTTGTAATGAGATTTGATCAATGAGATTGGCCTGTATCATACTGTCGGGTGATATGATTGTTGAGACTACTAGAGCTGGGACTTCAGTTGCTTTACAGCTTTGGAACAGGGTAGTAATGATGGAAGTTGCTGCAGAGCCTGAGATGGCAGCTGTTTTGGAAGGAGGAGTGTCTCAGTGGCTTCTACAGGCAGATCTCCTGGGGTTCCTGTCTTAAGCTTTCCTTTCCATAACCCTGACACAACTCAGCTAACCTTCAGATCACTAGGTGCCAGGTTCCACTTGCCTTCCCAAAGTTTTCTTTCTTTTATTTTTAGATTTCCATATTTATCCCACCAGGGTGGCTTGTGTACAAGATACACACACATATATATATATTCATGTGTATATGTATATATACATATATATGTGTACACACACGTACTATATATATGTAGTGTATGTATGTGGTCTTTTATTTCCTAGTGGCCCCAGCTGAAAGCTCACCTAGGACTGCTGGTCTAAGAGAAAAAATATCTTTGCCGCATCCTTGAAGTTTTCCATTTCTTGATGACCAGGAGTTGGTCGGATGTGGCCGTTGGGATTTGTCACTGCCCTGGGCCTCAGTGTCTTTGCATCCGTTGGTGGAGTCTGTGGGGCAATTTCCTCTTCAAGTTAAGTAAGCACTCGAGGGGCCCACGTGGCCCTCGGAGGCTCCTGTATTTTCCTCCCATGGAGGCTGAAGTTAGTCATGGGGCCCCTTTTGGATCTTGTGGTTATTTTCCACCCCTGTGCCCGTTGGAATGGGGGGCAGTCTCTTTACCTACCACTGGTGGGAAGCCCGCATCCTTGTTCAGAGACCAGAGGTCAGTTCTCAGGCCAAGCAGAAGCCTTTCTCCAGCTGTGCAGGGTGCAGGGCAGCTGCTGACTGATGTGGCCACTGCAGTTTTGTGTCAAGCAAAGTGAGCAGCCACAGGGAAGAGGTCCAGTGAGTCAGGTGCCTGATAGGACAACATTCCGGTCCTTTGGATAACACAGAGAAATGTTTCCTGGGACGTCCGACTTGCATCTCACGAAGAGGCTTGTAACTTACTCTTTCAAGTAAGCTCTTCAGCATTGAGAACAGTTGTGGGTGCCCTGAAACATCCCTTGACCCAAGCTCTCCAATTTATTTGAAATCCCAGGAAAGTGAAAGTGAGACATACGAAATGAGCTTCTGAAAACTGAGATGCATTTTCATTTACTGGTGATTTTAATCAGGAACATCTCAGTTAACAGCAACCAGCAAACAATTCATCTCTGTTAAGAACAAGACCTTGACTGAGGAGCGTGTGCTCCTGCACTGAACTATTGAATGCTGGCTCATTCTGCTGACTCACACTCTCCACTTCCGTAGTAACCTCCAACCCATCACCTAGTAGACTCTTCTTACGGGCAAAGATTGGTTCTTATACCTTTCAGCAGTCCGTGGAAGAGCATGGGTGTTCCCTATATATTTGTTGGGAAAATGACCCATAAAAGTAGGCCAGTTTCCTCTCCTTTACTCTCAGCTCAGAAGGGCATGGCATTTCTGCTCTGTAGAAGACCCTCCTCCATAGAAGACCTCCTCATACTCAGCTGGAAACATTGGCCCTTCTTCACCTCAACTGTAATGGCCAGAATGCAGCCTGCTGGAATTCTTAGAAAAAATAAACACCAGCTGGGAGTGGTGGCTCACACATGTAATCCCAGCACTTTGGGAGGCCGAGGCAGGAGGATCATGAGGTCAAGAGATCGAGACTGTCCTGGCCAACATGGTGAAACCCCATCTCTACTAAAAATACAGAAATTAGCTGGGTGTGGTGGCACACACCTGTAGTCCCAGCTACTTGGGACGCTGAGGCAGGAGAATCACTTGAACCTGGGAGGCAGAGGTTGCAGTGAGCAGAGATTGTGCCACTACACTCCAGCCTGGTGACAGGGCGAAACTCCATCTCAAAAAAAAAAAAAAGGAAAGAAAAAGTAAACACCATGACAGGAAAATACTGACTGTCCCAAAGAAACCAGTGGAAGAAGTCTTCTTTAAACAGGCCCTAAGTAACTGTGAGGGTCCTTTGGGCAGATGTACAGAGGTGAGGGTTACCGTGAGGGGAAGAGAGGTCCTGTTATAGAAAAGGAGCAAGAGGTATCTCCTTCCTTTAGAGGGGACTATCCCTTCCATCAGGGAGTAGAGACTGCTGCCCAAGGAAGCTGCTCCTTCCCCAGCCCCAGCCACGGGAGGCTACTGTCCCAGTGTTGCTTGCAGGCCAGGGAGGTGAGTTGGCTTTGCCGACAGCTTCATCTCTGAGAGAGCCTTGACTGTCCAAGAGACCCTTGCAATGGCTAGCCTGTTTTCTGTCTGTAGAGATCTAGGGAAGTGTTGGAGTGGGCACTGCATCCTCGGGGTTGGCCCTGCATGCTACACCTCACCTCGTCTCTCTCAAGGCCTCTTGTTTGCAAGGCTATCACAGCTGGTTTAGAATGTTTTTAGAATGTTTTACGGCCAGGCGCGGTGGCTCAGACCTGTAATCCCAGCACTTCGGGAGGCCGAGGCAGGCGGATCACCTGAGGTCAGGAGTTCAAGACCAGCCTGGCCAACATAGCGAAACCCCATCTCTACTAAAAATACAAAAATTAGCCAGGCGTGATGTCGCATACCTGTAATCTCAGCTACTCAGGAGGCTGAGGCAAGAGAATCACTTGAACCCAGGAGGCAGAGGTTACAGTGAGCCAAGATCGTGCCGCTGCACTCCAGCCTGGGCGACAAGAGTGAGACTCCATCTCAAAAAAGAAAAAGAATGTTTCCTGATTTTTCAGGGAAAGAATGGCCAGTGACACATATTTTACAAACTCCTCATTCCTAATTCTTTGGGGCAGAGCCCAAGGGAAAGGGAGGCTGGGGGTGGAGGGGCCAGCTGCGTGGCCGTATGGGCCTGGTGTACGTGGCCCCTGGCAGTGCTGCTAGGCCAGCTTCACTTGGAACTCAGTGGCCCAGAATGTCAGAGCTAGAAGGAACGGCAGCCAGTACCCAGCCTTGTGGTTCACAGGGTGCCCTCCCCTGGCTAATGTATGATTCTGCCCCAGCCGCTGAATCACAGCCTCCCCCCTGCTTAGGGATCTGTGGTACCCAGTGGCTCTTCATTCTGGGGGATCTGTACCTCTAACCCCTTGACTTAGTGGTTATCAGCTGGGTGATCCACAGGAAACAGGCTGATACTTGGGGTAACCTAGTTGCCAGTCAGTTAATCCCGAGAAGGAACCTCCACTCGTACAGGGGCAAAGTGTGCACAGGTGGAGGGACGGAGGGAGAGTCTCTGCAGGTCTCAGTCTCCCGCCTTCTGACTTTCAGTTAATCCCATCTCTAGCCCCATCTCAGCCCCACCCTCCCCTCCCCTGGCTTCCTTGCTTCTTCTCCCACTCTCTGGACTTCAGAGCAGATCACGTTCTTATGCACATCCTTCTCTGTGAGTGTCCTGTCCTGCTGCCTCAGTTACCACTCCTGTTCATTTGTGGTCTCCCTATAATTTGTTGCTAATTGCCTCTTTCCTGTAAACCGTCATTTTAGTGGAATCTGAGAAGGGAAAGGAGATAAAGACATGCTTCCAATCTACCGTCTTTGAATCAGAAGTCTTGCAGCATACTTTGGAGGAGCTTTGTCGTATTCCATTCCATGTCTGTGCCTTCTATTTACCCACTCTCGTATTTTGCACACTTAGATCGTTCCTCCCTACAGCTTCCTCGTTAAAAAACATTTGGTCGGGTGCAGTGGCTCACACCTGTAATCCCAGCACTTCGGGATGCCAAGGCAGGTGGCTCTCTTGAGCTCAGGAGTTAGGCGCCAGCCTGGCCAACATGGTGAAACACCGTCTCTACTAAAAATACAACAAGAACAACAAAAATTATCTGGGCACCGTGGCATGTACCTGCAGTCCCAGCTACTTAGGAGGCTGAGGTGGGAGGATCACTTGAGCCAACAGGTTGAGGCTGCAGTGAGCCAATATTGTGCCACTGCACTCCAGCTTGGGTGACAGAATGAGACTCTATCTCAAAAAAATAAAAAATAAAACAATGTTTGCATGAGTATCCTTGCAACTCAATCATTAGGCATATTCCTATGGGTGAATTTCTGTAAGAGTTTCTGGGTCAAAGGATATGGAAAACTTTAAGATGCTTCTGGTGCACATTGTGAAAATCCTCTTTATAAATATGATACTAAGTTGCATTCCCATTAGCAATGAATGTGCCCACTTCTTTACACCTTCGTCAATACTGGGTGTCTTTGAACATGTCTTTTTGTGTATATAACGTGAACATTCTGCAGACTTAACTCTGAGGTCAGAGAGCATCATGTTGAAGTTTTGATAGACACTGGTCAATTTACCAGCTTTTCCCCCACTCGTCAGTGTATCAGCATACCTGTTTCCTCCACATTCTTACCAACACTGCAGTGTGATTTTAAATTCTTTTCCAATTTGATAGGCTATTTTCATCTGCATTTTATTGATGTCTCCTGAGGTTGACTATTTCTTGTGTGTTCATGCCATTTGTGTTTCTTCTTTTGTGGGTTGCCTGTAACCCATTTTTTTCCTCATGTGGTTATTGTTTTCTTATTGATTTTAAAGCTGTCTTTATATATTAAGAATATTAATATGCAGAGGGAAATTAATTTTTTCATTTTATTTAATTTATTTACCCCTTTTTGTTTGTTCATATATAGAATCAATACTTTTTTTTTTTTCCAAGGTGGAGTCTCGCTCTGTCATCCAGGCTGGAGTGCAGTGGTGCCATCTTGGCTTACTGCAACCTCTGCCTCCTGAGTTCAAGTAATTCTCCTGCCTCAGCCTCCTGAGTAGCTGGGATTACAGGCACCTGCTACTGTACTTGGCTAATTTTTTGTATTTTTAGTGGAGATGGGGTTTTACCATGTTGGCCAGGCTGGTCTTGAACTCCTGACCTCATGATCCGCCCGCTCAGCCTCCCAAAGTGCTGGGATTGCAGGCGTGAGCCACCGCGCCCAGCCGAATCAATACATTTTAAATGGTAAAATGTCTCAGTCTTTTTCCTGTGTAGTGTGCCTCCAGAATTACCTGAATTTTGGGCTCCCAAACTTCCTTTATGTCTTCCTTCACTGGGACTGAGGGATGGGCTGGCCACAAATGCATCTGTGACTGAGTTCCAGGTTGTGGTCCTCAGTTCCTTCAGAAGACAGTGGACAGTTCTTCTGGGGGCTGCTTAGGCACGGTGGCAGCTACAGTGTGGGAATTTGGTCCTGGGGAAGAGGCAGTCCCACCTGAGCCTTCACATTATCGACCTGGGAGCTGCTGGCTGGAGCATTCCAAGGCCCACCTTGCACTGGAGCGATTCAGAGGCAGACAGTGAACGTCAGGAGGGGGCATGATGGGGATGAACATGGCTGTCATCTCAGAAGGCCCCCCACCCCACCCTGGCCACTGACATCTGGCCTCAGGAAGCACTGTTGGCCACTAGGGCCAACCAAGTTGGTATTGAGAGGAGGGGCCATTCCTGACCAAGCCTGTTCTGACTGATTGAGCCTAAGTGGGAGCAAGGACAAGAGAAGTTGGACCACCTGACTTGATTCAATGCTTTATTCAGACGAGCCTTGAGTCAAGTCAGGTGTTCCAACTCGTCTCACCCTCACTATGATAACAGCACAGAACAGCCCCAAATGACACAGGACAGTGCTATTTCAAGGCAGGGCCTTACCTTTCAAAGTGTGTTTCTCCCAGTGCTTGCTGCATAGACTCGCCTCTTCCCTCCCCCACTTATCATAGTGACTTCCCGGAGACCTGGTCATGGAGGAGGCTGGCTGGGGTGGATGCTGGTACATTTCTCTCAGCTGCTGTTGCTGATCATGAGCTGGGGGCCTTCCAGGATCAGGGTGAATTGGAGCCTCATTTTCCCCAGCTGGCTGCCCATGGCCTAGAAAGTAAACTCAGTTTTAGAAATGTGTGAACAGTGCTGGAGGGATTTTTTTAACTTTCAGCAGAGCAGATTCTTCAGCCCTATTTAAGATGCTCTGAACAAACCTTCAGATTGGCCCTTAAGACTCTGCCTAGCATGGCGTTGCTGTTCAGAAAGACAACGCCACATTTCCTCCCAAAAATTACGGATAGGAACCAAATACCGCATGTTCTCACATGAAAATGAGAGCTAAGTGATGAGAATTCATGGACACAAAGAGGGGAACAGCAGACACTGGGGCCTGCTTGAGGGTGGAGGCTGGGAGGAGGGAGAGGAGCAGAAAAAATAACTATTGGGTTCTAGGCTTAGTGCCTGAGCGATGAAATAGTCTGCACAACAAACCCCCATGACACCAGTTTACCCATATAACAAACCTGCAGAGGTACCCCTGAACCTAAAATACAAGCTTTGTTTGTTTGTTGTTTGTTTAATTAGGATAGTTGGCTAGGCACAGTGGCTCATGCCTGTAATCCTAGCACTTTGTGAGGCTGAGGTGGGTGGATCGCTTGAGGCCAGGAGTTCAAGACCAGTTGGGCCAACACAGTGAAACCCAATTTTTACCAAAAAGATACAAAAATTAGCAGGGCATGATAGCATGCACCTATAGTCCCAGCTATTTGGAAGGCTGAGGCACATGAGAATCGCTTGAACCCAGGAGGTGGAGGTTGTAGTGAGTCGAAATCGTGCCACTGCCCTCCAGCCTGAATGACAGAGTGAGACCCTGTCTCAAAAAAAAAAAAAAAAAAAAAAAAAATTAGGGATAGTAATTGGGGCATGAAAACCGTAATAAGGTGGATTGTGATAATTATGAAACTACCACTTCCTCTGCCCTCACACACCTCAGTTCACACCTGTCCATCTCCAAGCCCTCACCCCCGTCATGCCTTCTGCCTGCCCTGCCCTTCCCCAGCTCCAGGAGGACTGACTCCTTTTCTTCACTTACGTCTTGCTCCGATGGTGCATCCTCGGAAGAGTCTTTCAGAACAACCATTCTCTCTACTCTTATCTTATTTTGTTTTCTTAGCAGTTACAACCTCAGCAGTAATAGTGCCAACTATGTTCCAGACAGTGTTGTTAAAGCTTTTTGTGTGTGAATGCATTTGATCCTCATGTTAACCTTCTAAAAGAAGACTGTTACTCTGCAGAAAAAGAAATCAAGTCCTAATGGGATAGCTGGGCACTGGGAGTTATCTATTCAGTAAACGTTTATTGAGCCCTCATTATGGACTAGGCTCTGTGCTAGGATCTAGGGATACAAAAGTCATCAGGTTTGCATTCTAGTCATCAGCAAACCAATGTTCCAAGACCAGGTTCAGTCAATGACTCCTTTCTGAGACCGTGGGAAGTTGCCTACACAGATACCACAGATACCTGTGCCTTATTTTTCCCATCTGTAAAAGGGAATTAAAGGGAGCATCCCCAGATCCTCCTCTGGGTTGGTTTTTGTGAGATAGACATGTGAGTGAAACCACTTTGGGACATGCACAGTGGGGCACAGATGCAGGATGTCACTGGGTATACTTATTCTAGGACCAGGAAATAACAAGCACATTCCCTCCTCCTTCCTGGATGAACGAATGGTGGAGAATCAGCCACTACTTATCTCTATACTGGTGGTACTACATTTATCAGATTCCTCCCACCTTCCACCCTCACTCGTAGGCATTGTATAATATCAGAGGATTTTTTTTTTTTTTTTTTTTGAGACAGAGTCTCGCCCTGTCACCCAGGCTGGAATGCAATGGCACAATCTCAGCTCACTGCAACCTCCACCTCCCAGGTTCAAGCAATTCTCCTGCCTCAGCCTCCTAAGTAGCTGGGATTACAGGCACCCGCCACCACTCCTGGCTAATTTTTTATATCTTTAGGAGAGGCGGGGTTTTGCCATGTTGGCCAGGCTGGTCTTGAACTCCTGAGCTCATGATCTGCCCACCTCGGCCTCCCAAAGTGCTAGGATTACAGGCTTGAGCCACCGCACCCGGCCCAGCATCAGAGGAATCTTAAATGTCTCAAGGATTCTGGCTAGAATCTCAAAATCATTTTTTGGCTCACTGCTAGAAGAGATGCTGTGCTTCTATACCTGGCTGGAAGCATTATGGCATTTGAAGCAGCAGTCCCATATAATTGAAAGTGGTTGGTTATATTGTTTGGAAGAGGTGAGCACCCAAAAGTCCCTTGCCTATTGATGGCACCTTTTGAGGAAACTGTTCTGATGCATTATTAGGCTACCAGGCTGGCTGTTTAATTCCAACAGCTGTTGTTATTCTGAAACATAATGCAAGAGCATTGTTTTGCTTTCTGTCATTTTTGCCAAGACCGTTAGTTAAAAACAAGCTTGTGGTGATAGATGATACATTGGTGCATGGTGGAGAAACAGCCCCATGGAAAGGGAGTCTCGCTCCTTGTCACCCTCCTGAGATGGGCTATAAATAATGCAATGATCAACCTTAGAGCAAAGCAAGCCAGGGTGTCTGGTCCCATTCTCCAGGATTGTATGTGAGGGGAGGCTTTGCCTTGGGCCCCACCCACTTTTCTGTCATTCATGGTTTGTTTCCTGTGTCTAATTTGTTGCACGATCTGTTAATAACCAAACATGCCCTCACAAGTTGAGAAATATTTGCAGAGTGATAAAGCAATTGCATTATAATCTCCCACCTTCCAAGAGAGATGGGCGTCAGACCCACACAGTCTGAGACGCATCCAGGCTTCAGATCCTATTGATTTCATTTGATTGATTTGCATTGCTACCACCCTCATACTGGCCCCTGTCACCCTTTCCACCCAGCCAGCCAACTGGCAAGCCAGTCGCCTGGCCAGTGTTACACTGAATTTTTTTTTTTTTCAATTTTTCCTCTAGATTTGAGGGTACATGTACAGGTTTGTTACAAGGGTATATTGTGTGATGCTGAGGTTTGGGCTTCAACTGAACTCATCACCCAGGGAGTGAACATAGTACCCAATAGGAAGTTTTTCAACCATTGCCACCCTCCCCCGTTTTGGAGTCCTCTGTGTCTGTTCTTATCCAGGTGTACCCCTGTGTTTAGCTCCCACTTTTAAGTGAGAACATGTGGTATTTGGTTTTCTACTTCTGCGTTCATTCACTTAAGATAATGGCCTCCAGCTGCATCCATGTTGCTGTGAAGGATGTGATTTCATTGCTCTGTGGCCCCAGGCTGGAGTGTAGTGGCGCTATCATGGCTCACGGCAGCCTCGAACTCCTAGACTCAATCCATCCTCCCACCTCAGCCTCCTGAATAGCTGGGACTATAGGTGCGCACCACCACACTCAGCTAATTTTTCTATTTTTTTTAATAGAGGCAGAATTTCACCATGTTCTCCAGCCTAGTCTCAAGATCCTAGATTCAAACGATCTTCCTGCCTCAGCCTCCCAAAGTGCTGGGATTGCAGGTGTGAGCCACCATACTCAGCTTTTTTTTTTTTTCAAATTATTCATAGAGGGGTCTCCATATGTTGCCTAAACTGGTCTTGAATTCCTGGGCTCAAATAATCCTCTCACCTTTGCCTCCCAAATGCTGGGATTACAGTCATGAGACACCACACCCAGCCAATTTCGTTCTTTTTTTATGGCTGCATAGCATTCCATGGCATATATGCGCCACATTTTCTTTATCCAATCCACTGTTGATGGGCATCTAGGTTGATTCCATGTCTTTGCTATTGTGAATAGTGCTGCAGTGAACATATGAGTGCATGTGTCTCTTGGTGGAATGATTCATTTTCTTTTGGGTAGCTATCCAGTAACAGGATTGCTGAGTTGAATGGTAGTTATATCTTTAGTTCTTTGAGAAATCTCCAAACTGCTTTCCATGGTAGCTGAACTAATTTACACTCTCACCAACAGTATATAAGCATTCCCTTTTCCCCCACAGCCTCACCAACATCTTATTTTTTGACTTTTTAATAATAGCCATTTGGACTGGTGTGGGATGGTATCTCATTACAGCTTTGATTTGCATTTCTCTGATGATCAGTGATGTTGAGCATTTTATGCTTTTCTGCCGCTTGCATGTCTTCTTTTGACAAGTGTCTATTCATGTTCTTTGCCCACTTTTTAATGGGGTTGTTTTTATTCTTGTTGATATATTTAAGTTCCTTATATATTCTGGATATTAGACCTTTGTCAGGTGCATAGATCGCAAACATTTTTTCCCATTCTATGGGTTGTCTGTTCACTCCGTTGATAGTTTCTTTTGTTATGCAGAAGCTCTTTAGTTTAATTAGGTCCCGCTTGTCAATTTTCATTTTTGTTGCAATTGCTCTTGAGGACTTAGTCATAAATTCTTTTCCAAGGCTGATGTCCAGATGACTATTTCCTAGGTTTTCTTCTAGAATTTTTATAGTTTGAGGTCTTACCTTTAAGTTTTTAATCCACCTTGAGTTAATTTTTGTATATAGTGATAAACAGGGGTCCAGTTTTAATCTTCTGCATATGGTTAGCTAGTTTTCCCAGCACTATTTATTGAATAGGGAGTTCTTTCCCCATTGTTATTTTTGTTGAGTTTGTTGAAGATCAGTTGGTTGTAGGTGCGTGGCTTTATTTTTGGGTTTTCTCTTCTCTTCCATTGATCTACGTTATCTGTTTTTGTACCAGTACCATGTTGTTTTGGTTACTATCGCCTTGTAGTATAGTTTGAAGTAAGCTAATGTGATGCCTCCAGCTTTGTTCTTTTTGCTTAGGATTGCTTTGGCTATTTGGGCTCATTTTGGTTCCATATGAATTTTAGAATAGTTTTTTCAAATTCAGTGAAAAATGGTGTTGGCCGTTTGATAAGAATAGCACTGAGTCTATAGATTGCTTTAGGCAGTATGAACATTTTAATGATACTGATTCTTATGATCCAAGAGCATGGAATATTTTTTCATTTGTTTGTGTCATCTATAATTTCATTCAGCAGTGTTTTGTAGTTCTTGTAGAGATATTTCGCCTCCTTTGTTAGATGTATTTCTGGGTATTTGGGCAGGTGGGCTGTTGTAAATGGGATTGTGTTCTTGACTTGAGCACTGATTATGGACCAGACCCTGTGTTAGGACATGGGAATACCAAGATTAGCAAGTCTCCCACTTTACATCTCCACCTTCTCTTTAATGTTGGTTCAACAGATGCCAAGTGCATCCCATCCATGTAATGTCCCTGTTGCCTCAGACATGTCACTTGATCAGAAAACTTTGGCAACAATCTGTTCTGAAATAAAGTTCCTACTCCTGAGCCTGGCATGTAGATCTCCACCTGCACTGCCCTGGCCTGGCAAACAGCTCATCTCTTATTCCTCCTCCGCCTGTGACCAGGTAGTCCTGCTCACTGTCCCTAAACATGTCTCACTGGCTGCCTTCTCCTGTCTAATTCCACTCAACCTTTGGGGGCAACCAAGGCTCGCCTGCTTAGGAAAACTTGACAAGACATGCCACCTCCTGGTTTAGGGCTTGGAGGCACCTATGATTGTACTTTTCATTGGATGCTCATCATGTTACCTTGTATCCTGGTCTTTCTCCATGGTTGCCTCACCTTCCCTATTGTCAAGTTGCTGGGCTTCTTGCTTCACAGGTATCTTTCGTTTCTCCAGTAACAGAATGCAGGGCTGACCTATGGAAGTTATCCATCAATATCCCTAATGAAAACTGGGGGAGGCCGGGCGTGGTGGCTCATGCCTGTAATCCCAGCACTTTGGGAGGTTGAGGCAGGCAGATCACGAGGTCAGGAGTTTGAGACCAGCCTGGTCAATATGGTAAAACCCCATCTCTACTAAAAATACAAATATTAGCTGGGTGTGGTGGCACATGCCTGTAATCCAAGTTACTCTGGAGGCTGAGGCAGAAGAATTGCTTGAACTGAGAGGCAGAGGTTGCAGTGAGATGAGATATCGCACCATTGCACTCCAGCCTGGGTAACAGAGCGAGACTTCATCTCAAAATTAAAAAAAAAAAACAACTGGGGGAGAAGTTGGACCTCCTGACAGTCCCTTAGTTCTGCTGCTGAACTAGAAGGTTAGAATTTACCACTCTTAGAGAAATATGTGTTTTGTCGAATCCATTTTTTCCATTCAGATAGGCAATGGAGAGGGCAGGCTATGGGGAGTGTGAGAATAGGTGCTAGTTATCCTCTGCTTGCCTCTGTCCTCCCAGTGCCATTCTCTGCCCTGCTGTGGCCGGGAGGCCAACCCCAGTGGATTGGGTCAACTAGGCTCCTTTACTTTACCTTCCAGGTGTGTTTGGCTTTGGCCAGTGGGAGGCACCAGCAGGAGATCCAAGAACAGGAGGAAAGCAGGGAGCATTAATCCCCCTACTTCTCTGCCTCATCAGTTTTCTGACAATGGGTGTCTTTTACAGCTACAGCCCCCCTCCCAGTCCTCCAGAAGCACTGGGCTATAGCAACACTGTTCTGCCTTCTTGCCCTTCATGCTTAGGGGTGATAACAAGTTCCTCTGATGTTAGTCTCTGGGTGCTGCGCCATATATTGCTTAATATATGGTCTTAATCTTCCCCCACACCTCTGTAACTTGTTCATTTATTAATTTTCACTTAAACTCTTTTGATAGTTATCTATAATATCTTACTGAGAGTCAAACTTACAGGCTTAGTTATCTGTCCCACTAGGCAACCCCACGAATTGATCTGTGTTATTTTCTTGAAAAGGGCATTTTGCTTTATTTGGGGCAGGGGGTTTGCATTCAGAAGAATTTATAATAAAAATAAGTCTCCTGCCCCCTTCCTTTCCTAATGCAGACCCACTCCTTGGAGGCACTTTTAACTCAATTTTTCTTTCCTTTGGCATTTACCTCCATATTTTAAATAATGTGCTTTAATTTTACTCCTATTTTAGAAATTACCTGCTGACTTTCTGTTGTGATAGATAGCAATTTAACTCCCTTATACCATCCCTCTACCTCTCCTCCCCCACATCCTTGCAACAAAATTATATTATTATTTATAGTTCCTCTGCCTGGTTACCTTTATAAGTAAGATTCTTCCTATCATTTTTCTTGTTTCTTAACAACGGTACTTCCTGAGTCTCTATGCAGTAAGGTGGCAGTATTTGCGTTCTTACCTAATTTGCCTTCTACCTTCGATCTTCTGTCATCTCTGCTTTTACTTTTACATTGTTAAGATCAATAACATTTACATTTTTATTTTGTAACTGCCATTCAGACTTTTATGCTTTATCTACAGGTTGATCTTAAAGGCTAAAAAAGTAGCAGATAGGGCTTTTGTTACTGTGATTGCACAAATGACAAGTTGCACACTGACAGTTCACCATTGGACATACTTGTTTGATTTGCCTAGTGATTTTTTAAATGCTTACAGCCAACATTTAAAAACTGGTAGAGTTTTTTTTATAAAAGATTTAGAGTTTGGGGTTTTGTTTTAAAAGTTGGAAGTTCTGGCACATACGGTCTGACTTCCCACATATAGTGACACTCCGCTAGAGGCTGTCCCCTTTAGAACAGGCATTCCCGCTCTAGTTTATCACAGTACCTAGCACTCACAGTATATGCAAGTGCTCCAGTACCTGACTTGCTCATTTATTTACTTACTTGCCTGACCCTGAAGGCATTTAAGTGTGTGACTCTGATGCTTGATG
Source organism: Ateles fusciceps (assembly GCA_036589455.1). Taxonomy (NCBI): domain Eukaryota; kingdom Metazoa; phylum Chordata; class Mammalia; order Primates; family Atelidae; genus Ateles; species Ateles fusciceps. Next base: position 5,129,709 of record JAZHEH010002241.1, read on the forward strand.
TTTTGTTCTCTTTGGAGCCAACTAATATACTATGAATACTTTCTTTTACAGCTTTAATTTTTCCAAGAGTTTCTCATTGCCTTTTTTTTAAAAAAAAAACTAATTGCTGTTATTATATTCTCATTTTTTTCTCTCAAACTCTCTAGCCAGTTGGGTATTTTATATATTCCCATTTCTCCCAGGGTCCTCTATTCTTCTCAAATTTGACCTGTAGTATTCTCAAATTTGATTGCATTCTGGGTTGCTACTGAACTGTTGCCTGAGATTTAGATCTACTTTACTAGATTGGTTCTGCTGCTTCCTGGATCTCAAATTTTTTGTGGGGGAGCATGGGGTGGGGGTGGTCAATTAAGTTTCTCCAGAGAAGGAAATTCCTTTTTTTTTTTTTTTTTTTTTGCTTGGAATAGATACCTGGCTGCCTCATGAGCTACCTACGGAGGGTGCAACTCTTCTGACCAGATTTTATAAAATTTCCCTCTTTTCAGCGTCATATCTGATTCCTGCCCTCCACTGCTCTGGCATTTCTGAGTCATGAGACTCTGGCCATTCTGCCAGGCTAATGGAATCTCATAATATTTGAGCACTGGAGCTCAGGCTTCCTGCATCATCAGTTTATAATCATCCATATTCTGTCCGTTTTCCGGAAAGTTGTCCCAATCTCTGTCCTGGGTAGCCCTCACCTATTCCCTTTATTGTTGAAATTATGCCTTAAAAAAAAATTCTTAGGCCGGGCATAGTGGCTCACACCTGTAATCCCAACACTTTGGGAGGCCAAGGTGGGGGAGTCACCTGAGGTCAGGAGTTTAAGACCAGCCTGGCCAACATGGACCCCGTCTGTACTAAGAAAATACAAAAATTAGCTGGGTGTTGTGGCAGGCGCCTGTAATCCCAGCTACTCGGGAGGCTGAGGCAGGGAGAATTGCTTGAACCCAGGAGGCAGAGGTTGCAGTCAGCTGAGATTGCGCCACTGCACTCCAGCCTGGGCGACAAGAGCAAGGTTCTTTCTTAACAACAACAACAACAACAACACAATTCTTTCACTTTTGTTTTGGTGGTGATGTGTTCAAATGGAGAGGATATAAATGAATGCCGTTAATATATTCATCTTTACTAGGTTGTGCTCAGAATTCATCTCAACTCTTCTTTAATCTGTTTAAATTTTTGGCCTATCAATTTTAGAGCCAGTAGGCTAAACACTACCTAAAGTAGGAACTTTTAATGCTAAATTTACCCCTTTAGGATTTAGGACAGGTTTCCTAAATCCTAAAGGGGTAAATTTAGCATTAAAAGTTGGATTGAATAGACATATAGTAATATGGTATAATTTATTTATGGTCGGGAATGGTGGCCCATGCCTGTAATCCCAGTACTTTGGGAGGCTGAGGCAGGTGGATCATTTGAGGTCAGGAGTTCAAGACCAGCCTGGCCAACATGGTGAAACCCTGTCTCTACTAAAATACAAAAATTAGCTGGGCATGGTGGCAGGTGTCTGTAATTCCAGCTACTAGGGAGGCTGAAGCAGAAGAATTGCTTGAACCCAGGAGGTCGAGGTTGCAGTGAGCTGAGGTCGCACCACTGCACTACAGCCTGGGTGACAGAGTGAGTCTCCATCTCAAAACAAAAACAAAAAATATGTATAATATAATGTATTTAATATAATATATAGTCTATTATTATATCACTGTTGAATCCAACTTGTTTTCTTTTTTATTGAGATATAGTCTCACTCTGTCACCCAGTCTGGAGTGTAGTGGCACGATCACAGCCTTGACCTCCTAGCAATTGCTCTCAAGTAGTCCTTCCACCTCAGCCTCCCAAGTAGCTGGGACCGCAGACACACCATCACACCCAGATAATTTTTAAATTTTTTTGTAGAGATAGGGTTTCCCTATGCTGCCCAGGCTCGTTTCGAACCCCTGGGCTCAAGTAATCCTCCTGCCTCAGCCTCCTAAAATGCTGGGATCACAGGCATGAGCCATTGTGCCCAGCTCATACTTTTATTTAAACAATCAAATTAAGAGCTTGTGTTGGTTAGGGCAACATTAGCTGTTGTAATCATCTCCCACATTTCAGGAGTTTCATATGAAAGTTTATTTCTTGCCCTTGTAACAGTCAATGGAAGTGTTTCTGGTTGTAACTGGCTTTCCTCTACAAGATAATTTAGGGATCTAGGTGCCTTGCATCTGTCAGTCTGCTATACTCTGGAGCATGATTCTTCAATGGGGACAGTATCACCCGCAAGGGGGCAAAGATCTTGGAGGCTGAATAATCTTACGTTTTGATGCATAAATCACAGGCATCTACATGGTACATAAACAGACAGAGAGTATATCTGTGGTGTGAAAATGTCATGGAGGGAAGTGATTAGGGAAAGAAATGTCTTAAAAGGCTCCTTAGTAGGACAACAATGGAAAAAAGGTGGAGAATCACTGCCACAGGCCTGTGAGCACTCTTCATTCAGGTGGAAGGGAAACAGAAGATGGAGAAGGCTCACCCCCTTCTTAACCACCCTGGCCCAAAAGCAACACAGGTTACTTGGCCCACATTTCATTGGAGAGAACTAGTCAGAGAGTTCCACCTTGCTGCAGGAGGAGCTGGCAAATATAGTCTCTGGCTGGCCACACTTCATAGTATCTCTAAGTGAGGACTCTCAGCTAAAAAAGGGAGAGCATCAATTTTGGAGGATGGTTGGCCTCCTAATACCAGAATCAGCCAATGTTGTCTTAAAGGACCAGGTACTACATATTTTGGGCTTGCAGCCATGTGGTCTCTATTGCAACTACTGAACTCTGCTCCTTGCATCTGAAAGCAGCCATAGTATACTGAAATGAATGGGTGTGGCTATGTTCTAATAAAGCTTTATTTACATAAACAGGCAGCTGATTGGCCTGCAGGCTGTAGTTGTCTAGCCCCTGAGTATCAACTCTGGAGCCTCAGTTGTCCATATTACCTCGGCTTCTTGGGACCTGACCCGCATTTCCTTTATTTCCAGTCCCTAACTAGAGCCTGGAGCTTCCTCTCAACTGAGTGAAGGGTTTGTCTTGGCTGTTTCACTGAGCACAGTGGAATATGACCCTCCACCAAGTATAGAGATTCCAAGACTATAGAAAAGAAATAAATTTTGCCTATGTTCGTCCAGTGTTAGCCCTCCCCACAGCCACCCAGCATGGTAGGGGTAGAGTGCCTGGTACACAGTAGTAAGTGCTCAGCAATTTTCTGTATTCAGTGTTGGGAGCTGGCTTAAAACTACTTGTATTCAGCGAAATAAGACCTTGAAGAATATGGGCCTGTGATTCTTGTAGCATTAGAGTGGATTATTATGCAATAGTTAAAACTAATATTTACAATAACTTTTTTTTTTTAAGACAGAGTCTCTCTCTGTCACTCAGGCTGGAGTATAGTGGCGTGATCTCCAAGCACCGCAACCTCCGTCTCCCAGGTTCAAGCGATTCTCCTGCCTGAGTAGCTGGGATTATAGGCACACGCCACCACGCCTGGCTAATTTTTGTATTTTTAGTAGAGATGGGGTTTCATCATGTTGGCCAGGCTGGTCTTGAACTCCTGACCTCAGGTGATCCGCCTACCTCAGCCTCCCAAAGTGCTGGGATTACAGGCGTGAGCCACCGTGCCAGCCTAGAACTTTTAATAACATGACAAAATGCATATTTTATAAGCAGCATTCAAAATTATCTATACAATATGATCTCGACTATAGTATCTTAAAAAGTTTAGCAAAAAAAAAAAAATTCTCAACAAATGATGGGATTTTTCTTCTTTTTATTTTGTATCTGTTTTCTAAAATTTTTACAGCAAACATGTTTTATATGTGGGGAAGAATGTTATTTTAAAAATTATTGAGGCCTGGGGGCTCATACTTGTAATCCCAGCACTTTAGCAGACCAAGGCAGGAGGATTGCTTGAGCCCAGGAGTTCAAGAGCAGCCCAGGCAACAAAGTGAGACCCTGTCTCTACCAAAAATAATAATAATAATAATAAATTAATTAATTAGCCGAGCATGATAGTGCACACTTGTAGTCCCAGCTTCTTGGGAGGTTGAGGTGGGAGGATTGCTTGAGCCTGGGAGATTGAGGCTGCAGCAAGCCATGATCATGCCACTGCACTCCAGCCTGACAGAACAAGACTGTCTCAAAACAAACAAACAAACAAACAAAAACTATTGAGGAGGAAACTAGTGCTGAGTGAGGGCATAATTACCCAACAGGTTCTTCCTGCCTTCTGCACAGACAAAACCAATTCACTGAGACCACAGTGTTGTAGCAGACAAAGAGCTGAACTAAGGCAGAGCCAGCCAAGCAGAAGGACTAGCGTTATTGCTCAAATCGATCTCCCAGAGAACTCAGAGGCTAGGGTGTTCTATGGATAATTCTGTGGACAGGGGAATGGGTGCTACTGATTGGTGAGGGTTGAAGTCATAGGGGTGTGGAAAATGGTCCTTGTAGGCTGAGTCTGCCTCTACGTTAGGAGGTCACAGGACAGGTTGTCATGCGTCCTAGGTCCACATAGAGTCAGTTGGTTGCAGAATGCAAAAGTCTGAAAAGCATCTCAAAAGACCCATCTTAGGTTCTACAGTCGTGATGTTATCTATAGGAGCAATTGGGGAAGTCACAAATCTTGTGACCTCTGGCCACATGACTCCTAAGTAGCAAGGGATTATAAAAAGGCAAGCTGGGGGGGCAATGGCTGGTTTTCATTCAGCTACACCTACATGGTAGCAGAATTCACGCCCCTCCCAGAATCCTAATCTTGTGGCGTTTCATTAATTTTACAGACGTGATTTTGGTCCCTGAGCAAGGAGGGGGTTCATTTCAGGAAGGAACAGTTATCATCTTGCTTCAAACTTAAACAATAAACTAAGTTCCTCCCATGGTTAGCTTAGTCTACACCCAGGAATGAGGGGAGGGCAGCTGACTTTTGAGGCTCGACGCAAGATGGAGTCAGCCGTGCTAGACTCCTCTCACTATCATGATCTTTGCAAAGGTGGTTTCAAGAGTGTTAATAAGGGTGTCTGCCTGCTTGTACACACATAGACATGCACCTGAAAATGCCATCCAAAATTTTGTTAGAACAAAGTCACTGTGAGGCAGCCCCCTCTTTCTATCCTCCCCAAGTTAGAAAAGCTTCTTTAGGTAGTGACCAGGAAGGGTTCCAGCTTGCTTCTACACTGAGGCATTTTTCCCATTTCTAAGTAATGAGACCCTCACCTAGATTTTCTTTCCACTGAGGCGGACTGGCCTCTCTGGATGAATCACCACGATGAGTAATGTGGAGAGGAAGAGGGGCATGCTTGGGGTTAACTGCATGCCAGAGTCATTGGTCATCACAGCCACTTCCCCAGACCCATGGACTTTCTTGACTTTGGGGGGAGAAATGAAATAGCTTGTGACTTGAAATGCCGTTTGTGTAGACCTGTTAGCCAGGCAGCCTGATGTCCAGGTGCCCCCACCCCCAATGGAGCAGAGAACAACTCTTTCTGCAGGAAAACCAAATCTGAGATCATCCCAAAACAGCCTCTTATTTTCTAGGCCTCCCGTGGTTCCTCATGTGTATCTTCCAGGTACCAGGGGGAGAGCACCCCCACCCAAGTCCTTCTCTTCATCCTCTGCCTGTGTTTCTGCTGGCGATGTCCTTCTTGAGCCTTCAGCTGTCTGCACACTGGTCCCAACCTGTGCCTTCCACATTGCTCAGACCTGCAGCATTCTCTAGCCCTCAGCCACTTTGCTAGGACGGGGGGTGGGGAGGGGCTCCTCTCCCTAGTCCTGACCCAGGACATCACCTGGTCTCTTAAAGGACATCAGCTGCTGGAAGACAGCCTCATAGCCCCCCTTCATTTGACCTCCTTTGTCTCTACTGCAGGGGCTCCCTCTTGGGTCCAAGTTAGGTTGGGGCGACCTCATCACAGCTTCTTTGCCTCTACCCCTCCTTCTGTGCTCCAAGAACCAATCCTAGTGCCCTTCTCTTTCGTCCCAATGTGCATACTCTAGACCTGGATGCGCCACGTGTAAGGATGGCACTCTAGCAGGCATGAGGCATTAGAAAGTCCTTGGCATGTGCTTCTGTGAACACCCAGACATCTTACTGTGACTTATGAGGCCCTGCACCAGGGTTTGTCAACCTTGGTGCTATGGACATTTGGAGCTAGAGAATTCTGTCTTGAAAGGGACGGTCCTGCACAGGGTAAAATGTTTAGTGGCATCCCTGCCCCCCCAGGTGCCAATGGCACTTCCCTAGTCGTGACACAGAAATGTTTCTAGACACTGCCAAATGTTCTCTGGAAGGCAAGATCACTCCAGGTGGAGACCACTACCCTACATGATGGAGACCGCCTCCTACCACCTGCCGCACCCACTGCACACTTGCCACGTGTACGCTCATCCCTCCCAGGGCCACTGCACTCGCTGTCCCTACTGCTGTGAAGGTTCTCTCCTCACATCTTCATGCTCTGCTTATTTAGGTCTCAGCTCAAATGACACCTCCTTACCTTGGCCTTTCCTCAGCACCATATGCTTCCAACCCGTTCGCTCCATCGTGTTTACATTTCCGTTTTGTTTTAAAATCACTTTTAGAGTCTCTGACCTTGTTCCTACCGCTTTCCTCCTGGTTTTCATGGTTCCAGCCACAACCTTCTAATTCCTCAGTGACATCCGGCACGTACCCCCCGCAAGGGCCCTTGCCGTGCCTCCTCCTAGAATGCTCTTTCCCAGATCTCATTGTTCTTATTCCTTCAGTTCTTTGCTCAGAGAGGGCGTCCCTATTTTCTATTTCATTTTTTCCCATAGCATCTACAGCCATCTAATACACTATACACTTTAATTATGATGATTTTTATTTTCTGTTTCTCCCTATTAAAAATGAAATCTCCATGAAGGCAGGGAGTTTTGTCTTCTTTGTTCCCTGTTGTATGCCAGTCATGGAGAACAGTGTCTAGCACTGAGGCACTCAAGCAGTATTTTTTTAGATGCATGAGCTTAATTTTGCAAAGCTTGCTGGGACCTCTGCCCTAGTTTAACTGTGCACATTTGAAAGCATCGGGTGAGCTTGGTCTCTTGTTGTAAAACCAGGGATTTATGTTGATGAAGAATTTGATCAGGGTAGACTCATACGCTAAAGCATGTTTTCTTGTAAATAGAGATGTTTACAAAGCACGAAGCAGTGAATTTGCTAATAGTTCTTTTTACTGGCATCAGCTAGAGTTCTGATTTTAACTGAAGCTTATACTTACATGCCGTGGTGGAGGTTTTTATTTCCTCATATGTACGTGCATTTGTCTAAAAGTATTTAGTTTGTCTTTAATTAAAAGCCACAAGCGGTCAGGATCATCACGATGGCACCTCTCCAGAAAAGGCCATGTCTGATAAGTGCAATCACACCCTTTACGACCGTACCTCCGGCTGTTTCCTGTCCCCCAGGATCTAGTTTATTTCTCATCTCTCCCGGCTCCCAGCCTTTGTCCTCTGCTTTTCCTCTTACTAGGTGCTCTTCCTTGTCTCAAAATCCCTGTCCTTACCTCCATGATCCGTAATAGACCATGGCTCCCAGAAAGCAGTGTAGAAGTGAATCTGCAGCACCTCTCCGCTTGGAGCCCAGGAAGTCCTGAATATGACCAGGAGAGTTCCCGAGGCCCACATATCCTAACATGATGAAATCCAAGGTCTTTCAAGGAAGCCCCACCACATATGCCTTCAGGGACCTCGACAACCTTGCCAGCCTCCCCTATAGGTTCTCCCTCACATGGTCGCAGTGCCAGAAATCCCACACCTGGGGCTCAGCGAAGGCCCTTGGGTCTTCACGGGAGTTCCCTGTTCTGGGGCCCACATCCCTGGAGAAGGCACAACTTGAGCACATTTGCATCCCAGTAAGGGTTACTGGGAAGGCTTAGATTTACAGGCGGCAGGTGGAGAGGGGCTGGTGGGAGAGGTAGGATGGTGCAGAGAAGACCCCCTTTCCAGCTTATGTAATCGCTCCAAGGAAAAAGAGAGAAACAGAGACAGAGATGGGGCTTAGCAAGATGAGTTCCTGGCTGCTTGTCATGTGAAGAAAACTGATGTGAACGACATTTTCCTCCTCTGCTTCCTGCCCTGCTTTTTGTTCTTTGTATCGTGAATAATATGAATACAGGAGCCTCATACTTAAGAGTTATTTTTACAAGGTCTCCTCTCTGCTTCAGATGACTCAGAGCTGGAGCCTTCTCTTGAAGACATTCCTTGGGAAGCACCAGAGAGCTGCCAAACCCCAGGTGATCTCAGGGTCACAAGTGAGTGTCCTGGAAGTGGGGGCTAGAAGGAAAGCCTTACTGAGGGCAAACCTTCTACTGATTCCCCTCTCTGCCCAGCCGGCCCTGTCTTTCTCTCACCATCTTTTCTTTCTTCAGGAGAAACAATCAGGCCTGCTTGTCAGTCTGGAAATGAGCAGAGGGCATTGCCCCAGGGTCGAGGCTGTAAGCTTTGGGTAGATGAAGGGAATCTGTAGGCCCCGAAAGGCTGGTGGCTCTAGTCTGAAGGCAAGAAAACTATTCAGGCAACCAGACACTGAAGGAGAAGGAAGATTAGTAGAACCTATTTCGTCTCTGTCTCCCACACTGCCCATGTGTTCCTGGAGAGCGGGGGGCTGCCTCTGACTGTTCTTCCTAATACGACTTAGCCCAGCACAAAGACCTAGTGCATGTGTGTGGAGTCAATGAATTAATGCAAGGGAAGCCCCTTTTCCTGGGTAAAGCCAAATTACCTGGATGTGAGTACAACACAAACACACGTGCCTGTGGAGGATGGAGCATCTGTATCTGCTCCCGAAGGTGCAGTTGCCCATACTTGGGCACACCCAGCGCCAGCACTGTCTGCTTTGACCCATCGAAACCACTCTGAGAGGCCGGGGAGGTTGTTTCCATTTTACAGAGGAGAATGCCAAGGATCAGAGAGATTGGGTGACAGGCCTAGGGTTGTGGATTTTGTAAGCGGCACGGGGGGGATTCTTCTGCCCCACATCTGCTGACTCCGTGATCCAGTGCTGTCCTGAATCCTCAGACACTCTAAAGTAGGGGCTCCGCACTTCTGAGAAAGACTCCGTAGCTCTCTTTACACAGCTGCAGTGCCATCTATCTGGGAGAGCCAGCCTGGAGCTGAACAGCTGGGGTCTTCTCTCTGCTGTCCAGCAAGCCTTGGAAGGAGTATGATAGTAAGGTTCCATCCAGACTGCTCTTCTCTGGTGACTCTGGGTAAAAGGGTGTGACGAGGGGGAGATGCCCTTTTTCCTCCTGTTAATCTGCTCTCATCCCTGACTCCCTTTCCTGCTGTCTTCTGTCTGACCGCACAGTCCCCAGCTTAAAACCAAGGTAGATGGGAAAGATTTCAAGTTGATCATGGAACTCAGAATGCATTTTCCTGTAGCAGTAGCTGGAATGCAATGCTTGGCCTCCCCATGATACATCTGAAATAGAAGAGTAATAACATTGGCCCAGTAGAGGATTTGTATTAATATTGATTATTTAATTAATTAATAATAAGCCAGCACCCTCTCTTACTTGGAAGACTACAACAGCTCTCTCCACTCTTGGCCTCCTGTAGTTTGCTGTCCACGTGAAAAGTGAATCAGACCCCATCTCTCCTCTGCTCACAGCCCTCCATGATCTCTTATGCTTATGGCCTGGCCTCCTGCCTCGCTGACCGCACCTATCGGCTCCATCCACCAAGCTCATTCCACCAAAGAGTAGAAGGACGCAGCTGCTATGTCCTCTCCCTGGGACTCTTTTCCTTCCCTGAGTCACCTAGTTCAGTCAATTCATTCAGGCCTATGCCCAGATGTCACCCCTTCTGCTGACCATGGATAGGCCCCACCCATGCTCATCACTCCTCTGACCCTTACCCTGCTTTATTCCCTTCATGACACTCATCACACCTGCCATGACATTGCACACGTGCCTGTGTACTTGTATATTGTAAATATACAAGTAATCACTAGAATATCAGCTCCACAAGGGCAGGGACCTTTTGTTTCCTGCTGTATTTCCAACACTAGAAGAGTACCCAACACATAGTAGGTGCTCAATAAATATTTATAAATAAATAGATGAATGGACAATTGAATGAGTGATATATGTACACCTAACCAACAGCAGATTGTGGTTTCCATGCAGAATTTATCACACATTCCAAACATCAGTACCAAAAAGGAATTTCTTCCTCTCCTAGCCCTTGGGATTGGATTTTTTTTTTTTTTTTTTGAGATGGAGTCTTGCTCTTTGCCCAGGCTGGAGTACAGTGGCCCGATCTCAGCTCACTGCAACCTCTGCCTCCAGGGTTCAAGTGATTCTCGTGCCTCAGCCTCCCGAGTAGTTGGGATTACAGGCACCTGCCACCGTGTCTGTCTGATTTTTGTATTTTTAGTAGAGACAGGGTTTCACCATGTTGGCCAGGCTAGTCTCAAACTCCTGACCCAGGTGATCCACCCACCTCAGGCTCCCAAAGTGCTGGGATTACAGGTGTGAACCACTGTGCCTGGCCAGGACTTCATTTTAGTGATGAGTTTATAGATTATTCTGGAAACCAGGCCTTCTTATTCTGCATCTTTGACAAAAATAGACACCTGCTGTCTTAGAGAGTAGCTTCTCAGAGTTCTGAAGGCTTCTTGGGGTTTGACGAACGGTTGGGGGTGGGGGTGCTTTGGTCTCCTTCGCCTCCTGCTATCAGTTCTGCTGAGACCGGCAGTGTTCTCTTGGTTACTCCAGAGCAGGGTTTCTCCTACTGACATTTTAGAGCAGATTGTTCTCTGTTGGGGGCTGTCCCGTGCCTTCCAGGATGTTTGGCAGCATCCCTGGCCTCTACCTATTAGATATTAGTAGAACTCCCCCAGCTGTGACAACCAAAAGCGTCTCTGGAGGTTGCCAAGTGTCCCTTGAGGAGTAAAACCACTCCCTGTTGAGAACTACTGCCCTACTATGTACAGAAAGCCCTAGCCACAACAAAATTATCCAGCCCGCAGTGTCAGAAATCCCAATGCTGAGTTACGCTGCTCTGAGAGCTCTGTCCAATAGGACTCTCTGCATTGAGGGAAATGTTCTATTTGGTGCTGTCTAATATGGTAGCCACTGGCCACATGTGGCTATTGAGCATCTTAAAATGGGAGGGCTGGGCGCAGTGGCTCACGCCTGTAATCCCAGCACTTTGGGAGGCCGAGGCAGGCAGATCACAAGGTCAGGTGTCCGAGACTAGCCTGACCAACATGGTGACAACCCCGCCTCTACTAAAAATACAAAGATTAGCTGGGCATGGTGGCACGCGCCTGTAATCCCAGCTACTCAGAGGCTGAGGCAGGAGAATTGCTTGAACCCTGGAGGCTGGGGTTGCAGTGAGCCGAGATCACACCACTGCACCCCAGCCTGGTGACAGAGCGAGACTCCTTCTCAAAAAAAAAAAAAAAAAAGTGTAGGCTGAGATGTGGTGGCTCACACCTATCCTCTTAGCACTTTGGGAGGCCGAGGCAGGAGGATCACCTGAACCCAGGAGTTACAGGCTGCAGTGAGCTATGAGCAAGTCACTGCACTCCAGCCTGGGTGACAGAGCGAGGGCCTGTTTCTTAAAAAAGAAAAATAAAAAGTAGTTAGTGCAACTGAAAAGCTGAGTTAAGTTTAATTTTAGGCTGGATGCAGTGGTTTATGCTTGTAATCCCAGCACTTTGGGAGGCAAAGCAGGCAGACTGCTCAAGCCCAGGAGTTGGAGACTAGCCTGGGCAACATGGCAAAACCCTGTCTCTGCTAAAGGAGAGGTGTGGTGGCACATGCCTGTAGTCCCAGCTGCTTGGAAGGCTGAGGCAGGAGGATCACTTGAGCCCAGGAGGTTGAGGCTGCAGTGAGCCCTGATCATGCCACTGCACTCCAGCCTGGGTGACACAGTGAGACCCTATCTCAATAAATAAAATAAAATAATTTTTAATTTTATTTAATTTTAATTAATAATCATTTAAATATCCATTTACAGTGAGTAGCCGCCATATTGGACAGCACAGCTCTAGAAAGGCCAGGGCTGCTTACACTTCAATGTGCATGTGAATTATCTGAGGATGGCAAAGTCCGATGCAGCAAACTTGAGGTGAGGACTGAGAGTCTGTAAATTCCCAGGGATGCTAAGGCTTCAGGTCCAAAGACCACGCCTTGGAGTAAGATGATCTAAGTCTGGGACATAAAAAGCATTTTGCACGTATAACGCAGAGATGATATTCCTGTTGCCTGAAAGGGCTTGTTGAAGAACACAGCAGCATAGAGTAGGGAGAGAGAAAACATATGGTCTGTGGAGTCAGACAGGTACTGCTTCGAATCCATTTTTAGTCATCTCTGTGCCCTGGGCACTTTACTTAGCCTCTCTGAGCCTCCGTTTCCTCATCTATAAAATAAAAGCTCATTTCTACCTTGCACTGTGATTCTGAGATAGTGTGTTTAAAAGCACTGAACCCAGTGCCTGGCAGATACTTGGCACTCAGTAGGTAAATAGTATCAGTCATTATGGGTTTATCCAAAGTAAAGGCATTGTTTACACAAATCACCCCTGCCTTTATTTAGGTTGTGTTTCTGGGGACCACCTATCTCAGAATCACCCAGGATGTTCTTTTGAAAAATAGGTCCCTTTAGGTATATACCCAGTAATGGGATTGCTGGGTCAAATGGTATTTCTGGTTCTAGGTCCTTGAGGAATCGCCCCACTGTCTTCCACAATGGTTGAACTAATTTACACTCCCACCAACAGGGTAAAAGCATTCCTATTTCTCCACATCCTCTCCAGCATCTGTTGTTTCCTAACTTTTTAATGATCACCATTCTAACTGGCTTGAGATGGTATCTCATTGTGGTTTTGATTTGCATTTCTCTAATGACTAGTGATGATAAGCTTATAAGTGGGAGTTGAACAATGAGAATACATGGACACAGGGAGGGGAACATCACACACCGGGGCCTGTTGGAGGTTGGAGGGCTAGGGGGAGGGATAGCATTAGGAGAAATACCTAATGTAGATGACAGGGTGATGGGTGCAGCAAACCACCATGGCACGTGTATACCTATGTAACAAACCTGCATGTTCTGCACATGTATCCCCAGAACTTAAAGTATGAAACAAAAAACAAACAAACAAAAAACAGGTCTCTGGGCCCATCCCAGACCTTAATAAGTTAAAGTCTCTAATGGTAGGGCCCAGGAAGCTTCTTTTAAAAAAAATTTTTTTTAAATGAGGTAAAATTCACATGACATAAAATTAACCATTGGTCATTTTTTTTTTTCATGCAAAAAATTTTTAACTTTTATTTTAGGTTCAGGGATACATGTGAAGGTTTGTTACAGAGGTGAACTTGTGTCATGGGGGTTTGTTCTACAGATTATTTCATCACCCAGGAATTAAGCCCAGTACCGAATCATAATTTTTCCTGCTCCTCTCCCTCCTCCCACTTTCCTCCCTCAAGTAGACTCCAGTGTCTGTTGTTTCCTTCTTTGTGTTCATAAGTTCTCATGATTTAGCTCCACTAAGAACATGGGGTATTTGGTTTTCTGTTCCTGTGTTAGTTTGCTAAAGACAATGGCCTCCAGCTCCACACATGTTCCGGCAAAAGACATGATCTTGTTCTTTATGGCTGCACAGTCACTTTAAAGTATACAAATCACTGGCGTTTCGTGCATTCACGATGTTGTAAAACCTCCCTCGGTCTAGTTTCAAGGCGTCTTTGTCATCCCAGAAGGAAACCCTGCGCCCACTCACCATTCTCCTCTCCCCGGCCCCTTGCAACACTAACCTGCTTTCTGTTTCCATGCATTGGCCTTTTCTGAATGTTTCCGATAAAAGGAACCATACACTGTGTGACCTTTTGTGTTTGACTTCTTTCACTGAACATCCTGTTCTCAAGGTTCATCCATATTGTTACATATATCGGTGTTGAATTCCTTTTTAGTGGTGAATAATATTCCATTGTATGAATATAACAGATTTGTTTATCCACTCATCAGTTGATGGACATTTGAGTTCTTTCCACCTTTTTGGCTATTGTGAATGATGTTTCTGGGAACATTTGTGGGCAAGTTTCTGTTGGAGTACCTGTTTTCAGTGATGTGTGGGGTATATACCTAGTAGCAGAATTCCTGGGTCACATGGTAATTCCATGTTTAAATGTGTTGAGAAACTGCCCATTCTGCCCTCCACCGTGGCCACACCATTTTCCATCCCTACTGGCAATGCATAGGTGCCAACGTCCCCCGCTTCCATTTGTGATTTTGTTTTTTTGGTTATGGCCAACCCGGTGGGTGTGAAGGGGAAGCTTCATTCTTCACAAGTTCCCAGGATGGTTCCTATGGACCCAAAAAGTTGGAGAACCACTGCTTTGATGAGAGCTCCTCCTTCAGTGAGTTCAGTCAGAGTCGACTGCTCCCAGGTCCTGGGACTCCCTGCAGCAGTTCCTTTGTTGGGCTGGGGAAGCCCATCAGGGAATTGGAATTGTTACTTTGTGTGCTATTGTGATAGCGGTTGCTTTTTTTTTTCATACATCTTACTGTCTCCCCTTTAGTAAGCACTACCGAGTAGAAAGGAACAGTTTGTATTGACTTGTCCTGGGAAAGCTGGATCAGCACAGATGTCCCACCCCTAGTGTCCCCCTGGGTGAGTTTCTGCAAAGCACCTTTACCTGTCCACCTGGACGGATAAAGGTGCTTCCAACATGAACTGGCCTTGAACTCTCCTGTTTCAATAAAATTTAATGTGGAATTGTGTATCCTGCTGTGTAATATAGCTGGGCCTGTTTTAACTAAAAATTAAAGGATTTTACTCCAAATAGTTAATGTATTTCAGAAACACATCAAGTTAATCCTGCGGCCCTGAGAATGAAGGTGATAAACCCGGGTAAGGGGACAGAGTAGGGGGAGGAGGCCGTGTGGGGGAGCACTTCATGAAAGAAACAGTCTTCCTCTTTAACAATGAGGGTTTTATTTTCTTCTTCTGGAATTTCCTCAAAATTAATCTCTAGGGTGGAACACAACATTTAAGTGATACATTGTATACGCCAGCAAAGGGAGCAAAGTCCTACTGTTAATATAACTCCCTGCACCGAATCAAGATTGTTCTAGGACATAAGCTAAGGGCCTCTTCTTCAAGTCTGCGGTCTCAACCTTGGACACATATCACAACCACCTAGTGAGCTCTACATGCTCTTGTTTAACAGGGTGTTCAAGAACCCAGGTGGAACCCAGGCATCCCTGGTTTCTAAAGCTCCAGGTGATTCTGATGTGCAACCAGGATTGACTGCTGTGCCAGGCCATTAGACACAGTTGAAAAAAAAACAGACATAGCCCATGCCCTGCTCGAGCTTACAGTCTGACTGGGGAGACCAACTCGTTAATCACAGAATTAATTAATTACAACTGTGATAAATGCTTCTGCCCAGTTACATTTCAGAGGGTTTGAGACATCTTCCCAAAGCTATAGCCTGACAGCTGAGTAGACACTAATGAGGGGGAGAACTGGGAAAAGGGCATCCCAGGCAGAGGGACTGGCATGTGCAAAGGCCCTGGGGTAGAAAAGAGCTTGGAGTGTCTGAGGACTTAAAAGACACGCCGGTTGAAGCTGTGAGCAAGCGGGGGTGGGCAGCCTGGGGTTGGGGAGCACATGGTGGCCTGTCACTCATGTTGGCCTGTGGTGAGTCCAGCTGTCATGCTTTCAGCGTTTGAGCTGCTCTGATATTGCTGTGAAAAGCCCAAGCTGCTGTGCTCTGGAATGAGCTGCTACACGAGGGCCTGATTAAGTGATCTGCCTCTATCCCATCATGGTTTGGGCAGGATCCCCTTCCTCCAGTGCATGAAAATTATTCTTTTCTCAGCCTCCATGGAGAGAGAAGGAGGGCATCAAAAGAAAGGAGAGATTGGCCAGGCGTGGTGGCTGTAATCCCAGCAGTTTGGGAGGCTGAGGCAGATGGATCGTTTGAGGTCAGGAGTTCGAGACCAGCCTGGCCGATATGGTGAAACCCCGTCTCTACTAAAAATACAAAAATTAGCTGGGCATGGTGGTGTATGCCTGTGATCCCAGCTACTTGGGAGGCTGAGGCAGGAGAATTGTTTGAACCTGGGAGACAGAGGTTGCAGTGAGCCAAGATCACGCCAGTGCACTCCAGCTTGGGCAACAGAGTGAGACTCCATCTGAAAAAAAAAAAAAAAGAGGAGAGAGAGAGAGAGAGAGATGTTTGCAGAGAGAATGGGAGTTTTCCTCACATCTGAAAAGCTTCTGGTCCTCACTTGAGAATTATATCTCCTTCTATCATCTCTACATAGAACTCATTTGACAGAATGGCGGGTCCCTAGGTGACTGGAGCCTGGGATCATTGCAGCAATTCCTCTCTGCACTGTTTCTCAGATGCTCTGTAGAGGCTGTCTCACATTTAATTCCTCCTCCTCCTCCCCATTTTCCTCTATCCCCCTCCTCCTTTTTCTTCTTTTTAAAATCTGTGCCAATTTCTAATGAATTGCGGGTGGCATGGAGGGAATTCTTCTCACTTCATTTGGTCCTGCTTCATAGTTTATATCCTGTGTCCCTCCCTTCCCCTGGCTGAACTTCCCCCGTCCCTTGTCTGGTAGATGTGAGCTGTTCTCTTTTCAACGGCCTTGTGGCTGCGGAGAACTCTTCTTTGATTTGGGCTTTTAGATATTCATTTAAAGTGCTTGTTTCTGTGTATTCACTTCTTCCTTCCCTGAGACTCCTAATCTTCACTCTCCCTTAACTCCGACAGCAGTGTGGCAGGTGAGGCGGCATTTGTTACCCCCATTGTACAGAAGGGAAACTGAGGTTCTGGCAGCAGTGTGGGGTTTGGGAAGATTCTAGCCTTGCTTGGTGGCATGATGGATGTGACAGGTCCTTGGAAAGTCATACAACCCTCCAGGACTGCCTCTTTACTGGTCATATGGGAAGGAGATAAGATTTCTACCCCTGTAAGGAGGTAGGGTGATGGGGTAAAGAGGGTAGGATTTGCCCCTTAAAGCTGTGGCTCCTCCACTCAGTTCTGTGGCCTTGGGCAAGGCATCAGACCTTGGCTTCCTCAGTTGTAGAACGGTGATCCCTGCAGCACCTCAGCAGGATTGTTGTAAATACTAGAGGCACTGTCTGGGAAGTCCCAGCAACATGTCTGGTCTGAATTAGACCTTTGGGATATGGAAGCTGTTACACCTCTCCTGCCATCTGGGATTTGGCTGTTTGTCCAAGAGGACCCCAGGCATTATGGTGGAGCTGGAACTGAGAACTAGAACCCAGGTCTGCTGGCTTCAGGCCCTGAGCTCCTGGGAGGAGCTATCTGTAAGCACCCCTGGTTTTGTGAGCTGGATACTTCTTGCTGTGGACAGTCCTTTCTGTACATGGTAGAGTGGTAGTTCTCAACTGGGGGTGATTCTGCAAGAGACACTTGGCAATGTCTGGAGACTTTTTTCATTGTCTTAGCTTGGGGGGGTTCTACTGACTTCTAAGGGGTAGGGGCCAGGTATCTGGATTGTTCTGGGATCTCTCAGCACAGTGATTAGGGACCCTTTAAGGCACAGACCAAGAAACAGCAAGTCATCAGGACCCTTGGTCAGTGACTGCTGATCCTGAGCCCTTGCAAAGCTGCCCTGCAGAGTCTCAGCACTGGCTGGGAAGTCCTTCTGGATTCCTGTGAATTTCACATGAAGAGAGAGCACATGACTATCCCCTCTCACTGGGTATAGTGCTAGCAACAGCTGCCAGGGCCTGTTGGGAGCAGGGGCAGCGTACTCAGTGAGGGACCCACGCTCTCACTGATCTCCCTGATCAGCCAGGAAGACACTGCAAAACTCATTTCACAGAAGTGGAACAAGGGCATATGGCCAGTGAGGGGCAGGGGCAGATTTGAGCCCAGGTCTCCTTAGCTCCAAAGCTCACGTGCATGAAATTATATGACCTTCCTTATACAGTAACACCCCGATGGGGCTTCTCCAGCAATAATTTTAATAGAATGCTTATCCACATCCCTATTCAGCATTGCCCACCTAATTTTGCCACCAGCAAAACTGAATTTAACGAAGGTAACCATTGTTGCAGAAAAAAAGTAGATAAGAATCTTAAAACTGATTATACATTGGGAGGGAGGGAAGGGTGCCCCTATTTTGGATGTCTCATGCCAGTTTGGGAAGAGGGAGAATTTAGCAGTTAGGCACAATATGTTCCTGATTTGCCCTAGTTAACTTCTTGGGTGCTTTTGGGAAAAACCTGTACATTTTTTTTGATGAGACAGTGTCTTGCTCTGTCACCCAAGCTGCAGTGCAGTGGTGAGATCTCTGTTCACTGCAGCCTCCACCTCCCAGGTTCAAGCAACCCTCCCACCTCAGCCTCCCAAGTAGCTGGAACTATAAACACAAGCCACCACACTTGGCTAATTTTTGTGTTTTTCTGTAGAGATGGGGTTTTGCCATGTTCCCAGGTTTGTCTTGAACTCCTGGGCTCAAGCAATCCACCCACCTCAGCGTCCCAAAATGCTGGGATTATAGGTGTGACCCACTGTGCCCAGCCAAACCTATACATCTTTAATGCCTGTCTTGAATTGTGATTGGAGCACAGTATGAGGTTAAGAAACAATACAATCATGATTAAGAGCCTTCTCTCATAGTTAGAGTGTGCCATGCTCCATCCTGTCCCAGGACCTTTGCACAGGCTAGTCGGTGTACCAGCCCCACCCTTGCTCTCTATCCTTCCCCTGCTGCCCTCCCTACTTTACTTCAGTAATTTATTCTTAGAGCTCATATTAAAGACTAATGCCTTAGGAAATCACTTCTGATCCATGTCCATGTTAGTCCACCTTCTGACATATGCCATTATGCATCAGCTATGCTTCTTTAAGGCACCATTATAGTTATTTCTAATTTGTAAATGTTGGTTTCCTTCTCCCACTTGATTGTAAGCTCCATGAAGGTAGAGAACACATTGGTCTTGCTCAGATGTTGTATCCCGAGTACCTTGCATTTGCCTAGTACATACTAGGCACCAGCCAACATTGAATGGGTGAATGGATGAATTCCATTGGATGAATGGGTTGAGCTAGTTAATTTCATTTCCTTTCCCTTAGCTCCAGCCAGTAATCTCTTCTTAGGGAATTGTAATTATCTGTTTATATATCGCTCTTGAGCCTCTTTGAAGAAAAAAACCTATCTTTAGAAGCTCAGAGTCTAGCCCCATGCCTGACATATAGTAGACGGTCAATAAAAGTTGACCATATGATTGTCTAAGACAAACTCTTGCCCATAAGACAAGCAGTTCCAAAGACTCATGAGAGGACCCTAGAGAGTTATTTTCACACACAGAGGGTAAGATTGGTGAACTTATTCATAGAAACAGAATGAAGTGCATTCCGGCTTCCCACCCGTGCCATGCTTAGCTCCTCGGTAAGGTCTGCTATTCAGGTTGCCAGTTACTGTATTGACTTATTTGTACATAAACAGTTATTCCCCATAACCTTCCCTTCGCCAACATTCAGAGATAATGATATACAATCTTTGTAACATTACAGATGTTGCTTCAAAAACACTCTGTTGCTATAGGAATGTTTGTGATGTGCTTATCGCTAGAATTTCATGAGCAACAAACTCCAAAATTGCAGATGATTTAACATTTGAAGCAGGGACTGAGAGTGTATGTGTGTTTGCATTTAAAAAAGAAAAACAAACAAGGCTTTGAAAAAGGAAGTTTTCTTCTGCAGAGTTATCTTCTAAAGCTTAAAATAAGAACTACTTAAAAGCAGTGAATTTAGAAGAATGAGCACTTTCTCTTAAGCATTCAAATGGGTGAAAATGACTTGTAATGCTTCCCTCAACTATTAAGGAAATAGGCAGTTAAAGGTTTTTTTTTTTTCCTTTTTTTGGAGCTGGCTGTCACAGACAAAGGATTTCTCATTTAAAAAAATTATTTTATAGCATTAAATAGTAGGAATGCATACCAGCAGCCTTCTTCACATTTTGAAAATGATTTATTTTCTGAAATGTCCCAGTTCATTTTAATAGATGACTCTTTGTTCTTCTCATTCAGGGAGGAAGCTTCAGCCAGGGTTGCCATGGTTCGGGTTGGGAAGTTCAGGGTGGAGGAGAAGGCTCACACTTTGTTATCTTAACACATAGCGGGTGCCACCACCTGTCTCCAGACAACATGGAACCACACTTTCCCAAAGCTCCTGCTGTGGTTCTCCTTTCCAAAGAGAGACTGTCTGAACTAACTTTTTATAGTCCAGAGAGTGAATTTGAAATCACTTTTCTTCTTAGCCTCCGTCTCTGAACCAAGATATCAACTAGACATCTTAGGAAAGGTCTGCAATGTGGAAGTCTTTACTATAGCAATGCTACTCCTCAGCTGTGGCTCAGGAGTGGTGCTCTCTGCAAACTCTTTAGTGGTCCATGAGATCAGTTCAGAAATTGAGAATCCGTGCTTAGTAACTTTCATGCCAATTTGACAGAATAATCTGTTGGATTGAATAACTTAAAAGTGAGCTTGGATCAAAAGAGACAAAGAAGGACATGACATAACGGTAAAAGGATCAATGCATCAAGAAGAACTTAATGATCCTAAATATATATGCACCCAATACAGGAGCACCCAGGTACATAAAGCAAGTTCTTAATGACCTACAAAGAGACTTAGACTCCCACACAACTTTAACACTCCACTGTCAATATTAGACAGATCAACAAGACAGAAAATTAACAAGAATTTCCAGGACTTGAACTCAGATCTGGACCAAGTGGACCTAATAGACATCTACAGAATCTCCACCCCAAGTCCACAGAATATACATTTTCAGCACTGCATTGCACCTACTCTAAAATTGACCACATAATTGGAAGTAAATCACTCCTCAGCAAATGCAAAAGAATGGAATTCATAACAAACAGTCTCTCAGACCACAGGGCAATCAAATTAGAACTCAGAATTAAGAAACTAACTCAGAACCGCACAGCTTCATGGAAACTGAACAACTGGCTCCTGAATGTTAACTGGATAAACAATGAAATGAAGGCAGAAATAAAGATGTTCTTTGAAACCAATGAGAATGAAGACACAACGTACCAGAATCTTGGACACATTTAAAGCAGTGTCTAGAGGGAAATTTATAGCAATAAATGCCCACATGAGAAGCGAGGAAAGATCTAAAATCAACACCCTATCGTCAAAATTGAAAGAGCTAGTGGAGCAAGATAAAAAAAAAACTCAAAACCTAGCAGAAGACCAGAAATAACCAAGATCAGAGCAGAACTGAAGGAGATAGAGACACAAAAAACCCTTCAAAAAATCAATAAATCCAGGAGCTGGTTTTTTGAAAAGATCAACAAAATAGACAGACTGCTAGCCAGATTAATAAAAAAGAAAAGGGAGAAGAATCAAATAGATGCAATAAAAAACGATAAAGGAGATATCACCACTGGTTCCACAGAAATACAAACTACCATCAGAGATTACTACAAACAACTCTATGCACATAAACCAATAAACCTGGAAGAAATGGATAAATTCCTGGACACTTGCACCCTCCCAAGCCTAAACCAGGAAGAAGTTGAAACCTCGAATAGACCAACACAAGGGCTGAAGTTGAGGCAGCAATTAATAGCCTACCACCCAAAAAAGTCCAGGTCCAGACAGGTTCACAGCTGAATTCTACCAGACATACAAAGAGGAGCTGGTACCACTCCTTCAGAAACTATTCCAAACAATACAAAAAGAGGGAATCCTTCCCCAAATCACTTTATGAGACCAATATCATCCAGATACCAAAACCTGGCAGAGATTCAACAACAACAAAAAAGAAAACTTCAGGCCAATATCCATGAGGAACATAGATGCAAAAATTTTCAATAAAATACTGGCAAACCAATTGCAACAGCATATCAAAAAGCTTATCCATCACGATCAAGTGGGCTTCATCCCAGGGATGCAAGGCTGGTTCAACATACGCAAGTCTATAAACATAATCCACCACATAAACAGAACCAAAGACAAAAACCACATGATTATCTCAATAGATGCAGAGAAGTTCTTCGACAAAATTTAACAGCCCTTTTTGCTAAAAACTCAATAAACTAGGTATCAAAGGAACATATCTCAAAATAATAAAAGCTATTTACAACAAACCTACAGCCAATATCATGCTGAATGGGCAAAAACTGGAAGCATTCCCTTTGAAATCTGGCACTAGACAAGGATGTCCTCTGTCACCACTCCTATTCAATATAGTACTGGAAATTCTAGCCAGAGCAATCAGGCAAAAATAAATAAATAAATAAAGTGTATTCAGTTAGAAAAAGAGGAAGTCAAACTGTCTGTATTTGCAGACGACATGATTGAATATTTAGAAGACGCTATCATCTCAGCCCAAAATCTCCTTAAGCTGATAAGCAACTTCAGCAAAGTCTCAGGATACAAAATCAATATGCAGAAATCACAAGCATTTCTATACACCAATAACAGACGTAAAGAGAGCCAAATCATAAGCGAACTCCCATTCACAATTGCTACAAAGAGAATAAAATACCTAGGAATACAACTAACAGAGGATGTAAAGGACCTCTTCAAGGAGAACTACAAACCACTGCTCAAGGAAATAAGAGAGGACACAAACAGATGGAGAAACATTCCATGCTCATAGTTAGGAAGAATCAATATTGTGAAAATGGCCATACTGCCCAAAGTAATTTACAGATTCAATGCTATCCCCATCAAGCTACCAATGACCTTCACAGAACTGAAGAAAACCACCTTAAATTTCATATGGAACCAAAAAGAGAGCCCACATAGCCGAGACAATCCTAAGCAAAAAGAACAAAGCTGGAGGCATCATGCTACCTAATTTCAAACAATACTACAAGGCTACAGTAATCAAAACAGCATAGTACTGTTACCAAAACAGAGATATAGACCAATGGAACAGAACAGGGGGCCCTGGAGGCAACGCCACACATCTACAACCATGTGATCTTTGACAAACCTGACAAAAACAGGCAATGGGGGAAAGGATTCCCTGTTCAATAAATGGTGTTGGGAAAACTGGCTAGCAGGTGCAGAAAGCAGAAACTGGACCCCTTCCTGACACCTTACACTAAAATTAACTCCAGATGCATTAAAGACTTAAACATAAGACCTAAAACCATAAAAACCTTAGAAGAAAACCTAGGCAAAACCATTCAGGACATAGGCATAGGCAAGGACTTCATGACTAAAACATCAAAAGCATTGGCAACAAAAGCCAAGATAGACAAATGAGACCTAATTAAACTCCAGAGCTTCTGTACAGCAAAAGAAACAATCATTAGAATGAACTGGCAACCAACAGAATGGGAAAAAAATTTTGCAATCTACCCATCTGACAAAGGGCTGATATCCAGAATCTACAAAGAACTAAAGCAGATTTACAAGAAAAAAAAAAAAAAACATCCAAAAGTGGGCTAAGGATATGAACAGACACTTTTCAAAAGAAGACATATATGAGGCCAACAAACATATGAAAAAATGCTCATCATCACTGATTATTAGAGAAATGCAAATCAAAACCACACTGAGATACCACCTCACGCCAGTTAGAATGGCAATCATTAAAAAATCTGGAGACAACAGATGCTGGAGAGGATGTGGAGAAATAGGAACACTTTTACACTGTTGGTGGGAGTGTAAACTAGTTCAACCATTGTGGAAGACAGTGTGGCACTTCCTCAAGGATGTAGAAATAGAAATTCCATTTGACCCAGCAATCCCATTACTAGGTATATACCCAAAGGATTATAAATCATTCTATTATAAAGACACATGTATGCGTATGTTCATAGTGGCACTGTTTACAATAGCAAAGACCTGGAACCAACCCAAATGCCTATCAACAATAGAATGGACAAGGAAAATATGGCACATATATACCATGGAATACTATGTAGCCATAACAAATGATGAGTTTGTGTCCTTTGTAGGGACATGGATGAATCTGGAAACCATAATTCTCAGCAAACTGACACAAGAACAGAAAATCAAACACTGCATGTTCTCGCTCATAGGCGGGTGTTGAACAATGAGAACACATGGACACAGGGAGGGAAGCATCACACATTGGGCTCTGTTGTGGGGGAGCCAAAGGGACAGCGGGGGGGATGGGGGAGGTCGGGGAGGGGATAACATGGGGGAGAGATGCCAGATGTAGGTGATGGGGGATAGAGGCAGCAAACCACATTGCCATGTGTGTACCTATGCAACAATCCTGCATGATCTGCACATGTACCCCAGAACCTAAAGTACAATAAAAAATAAATAAAAATTTTTAAAAAGTGAGCTTGCACTTTGTATCAGTATCTTTTCATTTCAATTTTTTATCAGTTCATTTTTACTATATTTTATGAAAGTAGCTGGGCCTAGTGGCTCTCAGCACTTTGGGAGGCCGAGGCGGGTGGATCATGAGGTCAGGAGATTGAGACCATCCTGGCTAACACAGTGAAACCCCGTCTCTACTAAAAATACAAAAAAAATAGCTGAGCGTGGCGGAGCACGCCTGTAGTCCCAACTACTTGGGAGGCTGAGGCAGGAGAATTGGTTAAACTTGGGAGGCAGAGGTTGCAGTGAGCCGAGATCGCGCCACTGTACTCCAGCCTGGGCGACAGAGCGAGACTCCATCTCAAAAAAAAATAAAATAAAAGTGTTCATCTGTAATGGTTTGGAAATTTTTTTAAAAAACTGATCCTTCATGACAAGTAAGTTGAGAAGCTCTATGCCAAGGCACCTATAAGCTGCTGTAGCTCCCCCTGTGAGGAAAGTCAGCTGTGAACGAATGTGGGGAATCACAGCACTTAGCAAATTATATTATAACGAAACTCGGGTCTCTCTCTGTCTCTTTCTCTGACTGTTTCCCATGTGCAGAGACTGTGTGAAATTCATCTCTGTGGCCTCATTCCTTAGTGCCCTGTCTGGCACATTGTGGGCCTTCGGAAACGTTTGTTGAATGCATTCCTGTCTGCTTCCTTGTTACCTAAGAGTGGGTGAGGACAGCCTCGGGAATTTCCCTGGGATTTCTGGTAGTGTCTTCTGCAGGAGGTGATGGAGAACTAGGAGCTAATGATGAGGAAATGACCTTTCCTTCTTCTTTTGCCCACAGGACCAGGTCTCCTCTTCCCACCTGTCCAGCAGCATGAAAGCAGCATGACTGGCCGACCGCAGGAGAAGCCCCCAGAACCAGGCCCCCAACTCAGCCATCTGCTTCGGAGGTCAAGGTGAGCCTGCTTTCCTTCTTCTGGAAGGCTGAAGAATTTTCATTTTAACACATTCTGTATGCATTTGTAATCCCTCGCTATACCCTAGAAGAAGGAGGTTTCCTGGGATGAGGGTAGACTTAGAAAATGCCTGTCAGACTTACAGGTTAAAGCATGCTCACTTTGGTTAAAGGAGAGGTCGATATGGAGCAGAAACGACTGAGGTGAGTGTCTGGAATGGAGCTTTATTATTCTTCCACCACCACCTGAATCTAGGATCTTCGACAGATCTTTCAGGATGGGGTATCCTGGGAATTTTGAATGAAAAAATCTCTGAGACAGGATAGAATCGGAAAGACTACTCAGTCCATGATCTGAGACTCCCAGTACCTGCCAGACAGACTTCTGTCTCACACAGAGTCATAAGGGGCCTTAGACCATCAGCCAGGCCAGTTTCCAGCCAGGATTGGACAGTTAGTTGTTAGAAAGTTCTGTCTGCTGGTCTCTGCTCTGCCATTAGGAACCACAAAGACTTGGCTTTCAAAGACTCTTCCACATGCCTCTCTCATTGGGCTTGAAGATTTGAAGATCTGGCTGTCATGACTCCGTCTTTCTTTTTTGGGTATAAATTCTCCCTAGAGACTGGTGCCAGTCACCTTGTCCTCTCGTCCCCTCCATGTTGGAAAGGGCTTTAGTGACCTCCAGCATCTGCCTTGCTGGTTGCTCATGCAACCTGCACCATCTTCAGTAGAGAATCATTCATTCACCACTCATTCTTCAGTGACGATTTACAGCCTCCTTTGTGACAGGCACCGTGCTAGACTCTGGAGATGAATCAATGGACAAGAAAGACAGGGTCTCTGTCTTTTAAGACAAAATAGGTTTGGGTCCTTAGAGAGAGTTTGAAATATGCATTGAACTGCTTCCGTGTGCTCCTTTGTTACGTTTTTATCTTTGCAACTTCTTTCTTAAATGTCTCATAAGTGCTTGAAAAAAAATATTTAAATATTGATATAGTTTCCTATATGCCATCATTGAAAAATAGTTAGCTTATTGTGCAGCTCAATTCATCTATAATATATCCTCTTCTGATTTTGTCTGATTATCAATTATTGAGAGAAATGTGTTAAAGTCTCCCACTGGATTTGTTAGTTGCTCCTTGCAATGCTGACATTTTTGCTTTATATATATTTGAAGTAATGCTATTTGGTGTGTAGGTGTTTAGAATTGGTGTATTTTATTGATGAATTGGGATTTATTTCTACCACCTATATATGCGTTTAATTTTTTTCACCCTTTCTTTTAGGTTGAGGCATTTTCCCCCGTCATTCTGTTTTCCATTGTCTTATTTGGAATTTACACAGCCTATGTTTATTATTTCTCGGGGTTACCCAGCTAGCTAGCTGGATAGATGATTGATGACAGATAGATAGATGATAGATAGATAGATAGATAATTTTTAGAGACAGGGTCTTGCTGTGTTGCCCAGGCTAGCTTCAAACCAAGTGATACTGTCACCTCAGCCTCCTGAGTAGCTACCTTAGCTTTTTTTTCTTTCCTTTTTTTTTTTTTTTTTTTTTTGAGACAGAATCTCGCTCTGTCTCCCAGTCTAAAGTACAGTGGTACAATATCTGCTCACTACACCTGCATCTCCTGGGCTCAAGCAATTCTCCTGCCTCAGCTTCCTAAGTAGCTGGGACTACAGGTGCCCACCACCATGCCCAGCTAATTTTTGTGTTTTTAGAAGAGTTGGGGTTTCACCATGTTTGCCAAGCTGGTCTCAAGCTCCTAACCTCAAGTGATCCACCTGTCTCTGCCTCCCAAAGTGCTGGGATTACAAACATGAGCCACCATGCACGGCCAATTTTTGTATTTTTAGTAGAGATGAGATTTCACCATGTTGGCCAGGCTGGTCTTGAACTCCTGACCTCCAGTGATCCACCCACTTTGGCCTCCCAAACTGCTGGCATTACAGGCATTGGCCACCGTGCTCAGTCTGTTTTATATTTTTCATTTCTTTGTCCCTCTGTGCTGAACTCTGAATAATTTATTCAAATCTATCTTCTGGCCAGGAGAGTGGCTCATGCCTGTAATCCCAGCCCTTTGGGAGGCCGAGGCTGGCAGATCACCTGAGGTCAGAAGTTCAAGACCAACCTGGCCAACATGGTGAAACCTTGTCTTTACTAAAAATACAAAAATTAGCCAGGTGTGATGGTGCGTACCTGTAATCTCAGCTACTCTGGAGGCTGAGGCAAGAGAATCACTTGAACCAGGGAAGCAGAGTTTGCAGTGAGCCAAGATTGTGGCACTGCACTCCAGCCTGGGCAACAAAACCAGACTTTGTCTCAAACAAACAAACAAACAAATTTTTTAAAAAACTATCTTCTATTTAACTAATTTATTCTGTGTCTTAAATGCTGTTTAACCCATCATTGAATTTTTTCTTTTTGCTTTCTTTGTCATTTCTAGAAGTTCTGCTTGGGGATTTTTATGGTCTCTCATTTCTTGCTCTTATTTGAAAATGTTTATTTCTTTAAAATATTGAATTTGCTACTTAGAAATTTTACAATTTTGTGTCTGGTGGTTCCCAAATCTGAAGTCTTTGCAGGTCTGATTCTGCCACTTGTTGTTTCTGCTGGCTAGTATTCATAATTCCTTGTTTCCTGTCAATTGCTCATTTTTTGCTTGGCGTTTTATCTTTGGGAATTATCTGAGGTCTGGGTTGAAGTTGGTTTTTCCAGAGAGGATCTGCATTAACTTCCACTAGTTGTCTGGTGGGTACTACCAGCCAAAAGTCACTTTAAATTAATTTTCTAATTAAGGTTTTTCTGGCTACCCAAGTAATATCATTCAGGCTACAAACCTGTGTGAAGTCCAGCTATGGTTACAAATTTTCAGGAGAGAGTTTTTACCCCCCATTCTGCTCAGCCCAAGGTCAGGCAGGCTTCCCTGCAGTCTCTTTCTGTGTTGTGTGTTTATTTCTCATTCACCAAGTGGCATGAATTCTGTGGCATGAAGTCCCAGCTTTATGGAGGGGTCTCTCTAGGCTTTTAATCCTGTGCTGCTGTCATTGGGAAACTTAGAATATCCAGGTTTCAGCAGAAACCCTCAGAGCAAAAGCCAGCTTTGATGCCAGCTCACCTCCCACTCCCAAGGTTCCTGCTTTGGGTTTGTTTTGGTCCTTTCATTTGTACTATCTCAGCAATGTGTATTCAGTCTTTGTATCTAAAATTGTACCCAGCATATTAGTTCTCTGAACTGAGGGAGGGTCAAGTAAGGTATCTGGTCTGCCATATTGCCAAAATGTATCTTTTTTCTTCTCCACAATAGTCTTGTTGGGCAGGAATTTGCATTTCTTCTTCATAGAATAGTGACCTGAAGCTCAGAGTGGGTACGTACAGGCTACAGCCGTAGGCCTAGCAGGTGAAAGACTGGGAGAGAATATGTCCTTCTCCTCTGGTCTCTCCCCATCTTCCCTCTCCCCAAGATAACTCTTGACCATTGGCAGGGACAAGCTTTATTCTCACAAAGAATATGAGTTGCTACCAAAAGGTTTTAAATAGGGGACCAGCTTTGTACAATTTCTTTATGAATCTATTTATCTTCCTTGAGGGAGGAAATGACTTCTGCATATTTCGTGGCTTGTTTGTCTGGCAGTCACCAGCAGCTCTCCTGCTCTATCCTCATTCTGGAAAAAGCCTCCTGAACCTGAAGGCAGATCCCATGTGCTTCTTGTCCAGACCCTGGCTTCCTTTCCTCCTTATGCCACTCTCTCCTTCTTCTCACCTTCTTCCCTTCCTTCTGACTCTTCTTCCTTTTCCCCCTCTCCCTGTCCTTCCTGTGATTGGTTTTTCTTTTTCATGGTGGTATACCTTTTGTTGGAGGGAAGTCTACAGAGCACAGTGGTTTGGCTTTTGGGCTTTGAGGGGCAGGGAGAAAGAGCTGAGTTTGAACCTAGCTCTGCCACTTACTAGCTGAATCTCTCTGGGCTTCCATTTCTTCATTGGTCACGTGGGGACAGTGGATAGAGCTATTCAGGGACTTAATGAAATGATGCCTGTAGAACTTGTAACACAGAGTTTGGACATCATTAGCACTTGGTCAGTGGCGGTTCATGTAACTGTGATTGAGAATAGACCACTTCAAGGCCAGTGTTATTGCTGGTGACACTTTTTTTTTTTTTTTTTTTGTGGGACGGAGTCTCGCTCTGTAGCCCAGGCTGGAGTACAGTGGCACAATCTTGACTCATTGCAACCTCCACCTCCCGGGTTCAAGCGATTCTCCTGCCTCAGCCTCCTGAGTACCTGGGACTAAAGGAATGCGCCACCACACCCAGCTAATTTTTTGTATTTTTAGTAGAGATGGGGTTTCACCGTGTTAGCCAGGATGGTAGGATGGTCTCGATCTCCTGACCTAGTGATCCACCCACCTCGGCCTCCCAAAGTGTTGGAATTACAGGCGTGAGCCACCACGCCCAGCCAGTGATGCTTCAGCTGGTAAAGCTTTTAAATTGACAAAAATGATTTACAAAATGGGATGAAAACAGAGGGAGAAATCTAATGTAGCTGTGAGAATCCCAGCCTTGCTATGATGTTCTTTGAACTGGGGTGTTTTTAAAAATAATTTGTTGGGAGCCAGGCACGGTGGCTCACACCTATAATCCCAGCACTTTGAGAGGTTGAGGCAGGTAGATCACAAGGTCAGGAGTTCGAGACCAGCCTGGCCCATATGATGAAGCCCCGTCTCTACTTAAAAAAAAAAAAAAAAAAAAAACAATTAGCCAGGCATGGTGACATATGCCTGTAATCCCAGCTACTCAGGAGGCTGAGGCAGGAGAATCACTTGAACCCAGGAGGTGGAGGTTGCAGCGAGCCAAGATTGCACCACTACACTCTAGCCTGGGTGACAGAGCAAGACTCCACCTCAAATAATAATAATAATAATGCGACGGAATATGGAACACACTGGTCTGGCCAGTGTTTGTGGAGGATGTAAACCAGGGATTCTGAAAATGGGGGAATTGACCACCACACTCCAGATGTTGGGACTCCCGCTGAGCTGTGCCCTGTGTCCTGGAGCCATGGTGGGGCTGGAGCTGCATGGACTCTGTGGTGTAGACCTTGCAGGACCCCCAGATCAAATGATGGCATTACTGCTCTGAGGACGAGTTTTCGGCAGTGATGGGGCTGGGGGAGAAGGGTCCTCAATGTCCCTTAGCTCTATTCTTATAGCCAGCATGAGACTTTTTACTTTTCACACCCTCTTCTAATAAATGGCTTTATATTACACCTGGATATATGTAATTTCCTGATTTGATATCTATCAGGCGACAACACCTGATACTTTCTTTTCTCAATGCCTGCAATTCATAGTGACTCTGGGCTTTGTATAGTGGGTAAGTAGCATAAAAGAATGCATAAAGTTGCGCGAACCTAAAACTACTCTAAAATTCAAGTCTGTAAATCACAAGAAGACTTTATAACCAAAAGAATGCATACAGGATAAAACATCTTCATAAGACTGTTAGGTACTCAGAGTGGATATCCAAGAGGGAGAAGCACAGTGCCCTTGAGTGGTCAGGGAGGCCTTCCCAGATGAGGCTGGATGAGGATTTGAGCTGGTCTTATGGGGCAGCCAAGGTGAGGCTGTGGAGGAGGAGCCAGGAGCCTCACGCATCCTGGGTGTAGAAGTGGTAGGAACCAGGGTTTATAGAGCCCCACAGATGGCGTTTGTGGTCCCTCTTAGAGCGCCATCTCCTATTATCAAAAGCCCTCAGAAGTCCTACAGCTAACATCTGACACCAGGTTTCCCAAGTGTGTTTGACCACTCATCGCTGATGAAGTTGGAGGTCTTGAATGGATTTCCACATGGCTTCTGTCTCTCTGACTAATGCTTCAGCTCATCTGGGCCACCAACTCACTTTATAAAACAGGGATTGACAACTTTAAAAGTTCAGCCTCTCAAGAGCACCAAAAAATTATCCAAGCATTGCTCAAATATTTAGAAGGGTGAAGGTTTTTAAGGGGACTAAGCAGAGGCATTGTCAGAGTTAGGGGAGGGGGCTTCTTTGTTCTCCCAGTCTCCCGAGATGACGTGCTGGACATTTCCAACCCAGTCGAGCCTGTTTGTCTGAAGTTAAATGCCCAGCCCCACCCTACCCCTCATTCTCACCAGCAAACCTCAAAGTCTATTAACAGCCTCTGTCCTGATCATGATTCATCCTTCCTGCCCCTTCTGCATTTGAGTTACTCAGAACTGTGAGCCAAGAGTGATTACTAATGCCATCCAACTGGCCTTGCCCATGGAGAGCTTACCTGGTAGATTAAATATTCTTCTTTTTTTTTGAGACAGAGTCTTGCTCTGTTGTCAGGTGCCAGACTGGAGTGCAGTGGCAAGATCTCAGCTCACTGCAACCTCCGCCTCCTGGGTTCAAGCAATTCTCCTGCCTCAGCCTCCCAAGTAGCTGGGACTACAGGCGCGTGCCACCATGCCCAGCTAATTTTTGTATTTTAGTAGAGACAGGGTTTCACCATATTGGCCAGGATGGTCTCGATCTATTGACCTCGTGATCCACCCACCTCGGTCTCCCAAAGTGCTGGGATTACAAGCTTGAGCCACCACGCCCGGCCGATTAAATACTCTTCATCAGATGATGCCTCAGGTTGAGTTTTCTTGTCGGCTAGCCTTGTACAGTGCAAACAAGGGATTGTCCTGGGTGCAGATGGAAACCATTTTCAGGACCAGGAAGTCAGGGGACACATTATCTGAGGAGTTTGGGGTGCCAGGGTTATTGCTCGTATAGAGACAGGAGGTATGGCCAGGCGTGGTGGCTCACACCTGTAATCCCAGCACTTTGGGAGGCCAAAGCAGGTGGATCACATGAAATCAGAAGTTCAAGATCAGCCTGGCCAACATGGTGAAATCCTATCTCCACTAAAAATACAAAAATTAGCCAGGCATGGTAGCTCACACCTGTAGTCCCAGCTACTCGGGAGGCTGAGGCAGGAGGATTGCTTAAGCCTGGAAGACAGAGGTTGCAGTGAGCAGAGATCGTGCCAGTGCACTCCAGCCTGGGCAAAAGAGTGAGACTCCATCTCAAAAAAAAAAAGAGAGACAGGAGGTGCTCTAGGCCATGAGCTCCTGTACTTCCACATAAAAGCCAGTGGAAATGTGCTCTACATCAAGTCTTTACATGCTGCCCTGGAAATTGGCCATCGGCTCCTTCTCACTGTTGTGTGGTCCTCTTCTAAAAATATTTCAATATTT
Organism: Ateles fusciceps; assembly: GCA_036589455.1. Classification (NCBI taxonomy): domain Eukaryota; kingdom Metazoa; phylum Chordata; class Mammalia; order Primates; family Atelidae; genus Ateles; species Ateles fusciceps. The sequence goes on from JAZHEH010002241.1 coordinate 5,162,209, forward strand.
GTTACACCAGCCATATCCATTATTCTATTTTTGAAACTTACATTATAGCTAGAGTTTGAGTTCATATTAATTTCTACCCCTATTCACTCTCTTTCCTTTTCCAAAAGATGGCAGAACTGAGAGTGAAATCCAGGCATCCTGACTTCCAGCACTATTTGCCTCAGGACTCAGATCCTTAGGGATCAGTTGTCATTGGTGGGAAACCCTACTGGCTCAATATCCTGGCCCAGGATTGTTCAGTGTCCTGGGACAGGCCGGGCAGGGTCTCAGGAGCTTGGAGCTCCTCGGGTCCAACTTTATTCTGCAGAAGCTGAGTCTGAGATGCAGGGAGGGGGAAGTTATTTGCCCAACGACGTCACAGGGCACATCTCTTTTTCTGTTTGGTCCGGGTTATCTTTACATTGGGTTTGCATTTCCTGAATACACAGCAACAGTGTGGGGGGGTGGGTGGAGGGCAGGGGAAGTGGGCTTAAAAGAAGCCCATCTGAAAATGTTTAGATTTCCTGTGACTGTCCCGTGAAGAGGGAGATAATCTGTGTGCACAGAACTAACAGGAGAGGGAGAGACTTGGTTCAGGTCCAGGAGGCCAAGAGTGGAGAGAAAAAGGAGGACAACATGCGAGCTATTCAGAGAAAGCTGTGACATTTTTATGGATGAAATAGAAACAAATAGAAGTTTTGTTTCTTTGCACTTCAGTGATGCCTTCTTGTATGTATTTTTGGACAACACTCAAGCCATGTGGAGGCTCTGGCTTTGTTCTAGTAGCAGTGGTTTGTGGTCTTTGGAGGCTCTTTGGCCTGGGACTGGATGCTTTTGGCTCTCATCTCCCTTGAGTTGGCTTCTACCAGGATGTGTGATCCTTCGGAAATCTCTTTCTCTTCCTCCATAGCTTATCTCAAGATGGAAATAAAACCACCTGCTGGGTCTGCCTCACACAGAAATAATGGGTGTGAGAGTGTCCCCGCAAACTGTCAGGGTTAGATTGGCCTTGTTTTTTCTTTTCCGTGTCTATGAGGCTGCCATGAGCTCTGAGGGGGTCAGGAGCTTCCACCAGGGAAGGCCCATGTGCCCATCAGATCAGGTGGCACATATGGCCACAGAGCCCACTCCAGACCTGATTTCCTGGGACAGCCCTAAAGGGCAGTGTGTCCCCGGTTCCTTAAAGGGGGTGTCATTTAAGCAGGAAAGGCTGTAACTAAAAGTAAGGAAGTGGTAAATATGGACAGAGTTACTGCCAATTTTCTAGAATTGGAGAGCTGGGTACCCTCTTGAAGCAGAAAAATAAGCAGAATATCATTTTATCTGGTATTCTAGAGGAACTGAAATGACTCCAGCTAACAGGGGGCTACCCCTTCTAACTTTTTAAATAGTGATAACAGATAAGGTGATATTCTACTGGGTACAATTAAGCTTTAGATTGCCGCTAAATAATTACATCTCATTTCTTCTTCTGGGGTCTTGAACTGATTGAGAGCCATATCCCAGAAGGTAGAATGCCACCTTCGCTAGTTGGAGAACTCAGACTGACCTTTGGCCATACCCATTCCCTCTTTTGCACCCCTTGAATTGCACTGACCAGTGTAGACTCATAGGCCTCTCTCTCTCAGGCTTCCTGCAAGGATGTGCCAGTCATGTGCATGTTGGCATTCCGTTTCTTGCTCTCAGTGAACAATTCTGTTGAACGAAATTTGGCCTTTCCTTGATGTCTCTGGATCATCATTCTGGATAAAATGAATGTGCCCTGGACACAGGTGCTTTCAGGGGATATTCGAGTAAGTGAGGTCATTGGTCCCTACCCCAAAGGGCCCAGGCTACCCTTCTCTCTTCCCTCCTGCATCCACTCCTGGCAGTTCCTGCCCCTGGGCACCATTCTGCTCATTGAAACAAAGTGAGGGCTGAAGGTTGCCCAGGAAACAAATAACCAAACCAAATCAATTGAGCCTGATCTAAACTGTACCCACATCAAAACAAAACAGCAGAAACCCCACCCCAGGCACTGAGACTGCTCCAGTCCTCCCTGGGAGCACATGTGTCCTGTACCTCCTCTTGTTGAATCTCAGAAACCCAGAACAATAAGTATTATTATTACTGTCTTACAGATGTCAAAATTGAGGCTCAAAAGCAAGGTGAATAGGCCTGCTGGAGGGACTCCCTTTGAAGTGAAACGTTGAGATTTGAACCCTGATCTTTGACTCCAGAAGCAGTGTTCTTGGCGCTTCAGTGTGGAAAATACTTGTCCTATAATCCGTTTGTTTCTCTCCAATAAGATATTCCTGCTGAGTAAAAATTTGTCCAGATAACTAGAGCTTTTAAGCCTAGAACCATTTTTTTCTTTTTCCCTTTGGTGTAAAGTGCATCAGCTTCTTTTTCATGCTTCCAAGTTCATGGCTAAACACTAGAGCATTGAAGGTTGCTAGGAGCTGATGGCCAGATTCATGGGACATGCCTGTACTGTGGCATAAACTTGCTCTCCTTGGCCCTTCAGAAACCAATGATAAAAGCTGGAAGGATCCAGCAAGGAGGAATTAGCCTCATGCCAATCAGATCTGCAATGGGAGGACAAGAGGCACTACAGAATATCAGAGGAAGCCTCGTCCTTTGGCAGCAGAGGGATGGGGGCTTAGCCCTTCATCACCAATCGCGCAACCTTGGGAAGCTCCTCCCTTGCATGTTAATTTCCTCCTCTTTCAAACAGAGAAGACAATCCTGACCTCACAGGTTGGTTGTGACCTCACAGAACAAAATAGTGTATATCCATTCTTTTTTGCAGTATTTTCTAGAATGTTATTATTGGCCATAAGGACAGCACATCCTTTCACGAATTGTTCGATGTCCTTCTCAAAGACTTTATACAGGGCCAAAGGATTCATGACTGCGGCCCAGGGAGACTGGGCTCCAAGCTGTGAGCTCCACTGATGTCAAGCGAACACATCCTGTGGTCACTGGAGCAGACCACCCCACATCCCAGCACTGACCTCCCAATCCCAGGGCTGCTAAAAAGATGCAGTTATGAGCTTTTACTCTTCTATTCAAAAAAAAGGAAAGAAATGGAAAAATGGATAAATTAATTTTCTTTAACCTATGGCTTTTTTTTCCTTCCTCTCTCCTTGCTGTAAGTGGGATTGCCACTTAACTTTTTTTTTTTAATTAAAAAAAATGATGTTCTGGGTGATGGGACATAATATTTAGACATGTTGAGCTGACAGTTGATGGGTATGTTGTCAATACACCATCACCACAAATCATGTTCCCAGCGTTGATCAGGAGATTTGTGTGCAAATCCATGTGTGTGCTCACACACTTGGATGATTTAGAGTGATTGGGGAAGGGTCCATTGACCCTTCTCAAAAGCAGTTGGTGGGGAGGGCTGGCCACAGGCCGGTGGGGGCACAGCTGACCAGGGCAAGAGGAGGAAATCGGCTTCTGTTGTGAATTGAGGTGATTGGCTCTGAGTTTGCTGTGGAAGCAAAAGTCACCACTTTCTCCCTCCCTCCCTGCCTTCCTCTGTCATTTCCTTAGCACCCAGTGGGTCCCGGGTATTCTGCTGACCATGAGGCACTCCTTAGAAGCAGTCCCAGTTTGATGGAGGAGAGAGAAGAAACAGTTTGAAGCAGTGTGCTGAGTGGTGTAAGGAAAGTGTGCCCCCAGAGCCCTGGGCCCGTGCTCACCTGCGCACTGGCTGCCCTTCTCGGGCTCCTGCCTTCAGTGACTGCCTGTTCTCAGGGGCCTCACAAACCTCTGTGAGCCTGGGAACCTTGGTCCAGCTGCCTCAGTGACAGCTCCTGTTGAGGTCTCCATGTGAAACTGAACTCTCCAAGTGCTCCAAGCTTCATAGATGTGAACCTGATATCTATGTCCCATCTGACTCCCCCCCCTCCTGTACCCCATAGGTCCCTTCCATCACTAATTCTGTCAGCTTCACCCCAAAACACCCCTCCATCATCACTGTCATCCAAGCTATCGGGCCTGGACCATGGCTAACCTAAGTTGCCCCATGTCCTCACTCACCTTCCTCCAGTCCATTGTCTGCACTGGGGGATCAACAAACTACAGTCCAGGGGCCAGATCCAGCCACCACCTGGTTGATTTCATACAGTCCATGAGCTGTTTTTACAGATGAGTATTTGATGATATGGGAACACTGACTTTCCTTTCCTTTGAAGGTGAAATGTTATCCCTCCAAAAACAAACCTATTCTTCTCATTAGTGGGTCAGTGTTATAAGAAATTATACTCAATTGACCGGGTGCAGTGGCTCACACCTGTAATCCCAGCACTTTGGGAAGCTGAGGAAGGCAGATCACGAGGTCAAGAGATCAAGACCATCCTGGCCAACAGGGTGAAACCCTGTCTCTACTAAAAATGCAAAAGTTAGCTGGACGTGGTGGCGTGTGCCTGTAGTCCCAGCTACTTGGGAGGCTGAGGCAGGAAAATCCCGTGAACTGGGAGGCGGAGGTTGCAGTGAGCCGAGATTGCACTGCTGCACTCCAGCCTGGCAACAGAGTGAGACTCTGTCTCAAAAAAAAAAAAAAAATTCCACTCAATTATCATTATATTTTCAGTGTTCTCAAAAATGGGTAGAATTTTCTTTCTTATTATTTAAGAACTACATAATAGCCTGTATTTACCTCTTGGCTGTAAAGGACAGAATGTATATCATCTGACCTTGAACAGAAAAACTTAGCTGACACTTGGTCTACACCATGGCCAGAGCAAGCTTTTTTTTTTTTTCTTTGAGATGGATCTCACTCTGTCACCTAGGCTGGAGTGCAGTGCAGTGGCGTGATGTCAGCTCACTACAACCTCTACCTCCTGGATTCAAGTAATTCTCATGCCTCAACCTCCCGAGTAGCTGGGATTACAGGCATGTACCACCATGCCCAGCTAATTTTTTCGTATTTTTAGTAGAGACAGAGTTTCACCATATTGGCCAGACTGGTCTTGAACTCCTGACTGCAAATGATCCACCTGCCTCGGCCTCCCAAAGTGCTGGGGATTACAGACATGAGCTACCACACCCAGCCCAGAGCTACCACACCCAGCAGCTTTCAAAATAGAAATATGATCCGTTACATGTGCTTGGTACACACACACACACACACACACACACACACACACACAGGAGAGAGACAGAGAGAGACAGAGAGAGACATTTAGTTCAAGATACTTTAATGGTTCCCCATGCTCTTCAGGGGAGCCATTAAGATGAGGATCCTTAGCCTTAAGAGCCTTGGATGGTCTTGCTCCTGCCCTCTGTCCAATTTCATCACTGTGTTCCTTTTTCCTCCATTTCAGCCATGCTGGCCTTCTTTTAGTTCTTTACATCCACCTTGTTCCCACCTGCCATAGGGCCCTTGCCCATACTGTCCTTGGTGCTATCTGGAATACAGCTTTGCACACACTATTTCCCTTCCCTATGTCCTTTTCATCTTTAGATCACAGCATCAACCCTTGACTTTCTCAGAGGATCCTTCCCTGACTTTTCTGCCAACGTCACGGCCCTGTTTTGTTTTTGGTTTTTGGGGTTTTTTTGTTTTGAGATGGAGTTTTGCTCTTGTCTTCCAGGCTGGAGTGCAATGGTATGATCTTGGCTCACTGCAACCTCCACCTTCTGGATTCAAGCGATTCTCCTGCCTCAGCTTCCCAAATAACTGAGATTACAGGCGAGCGCCACCACACCTGGCTAATTTTGTATTTCTAATAGAGATGGGGTTTCACCATATTGGCCAGGCTGGTTTCGAACTCCTGACCTCAGGTGACCTGCCCATCTCGGCCTCCCAAAGTGTTGGGATTACAGGAGTGAGGCACCACAACTGGCCCTTGGCCCTGTCTTATAGCTCCTCATGACAGGTGTAAAATTGCATTTGTCTCTGGCTAACATGCACACCCCCAGACTGCAAGCCCCATAGAACTGACACCATCTCTGTTCCCACCTGCATTACATCCACTATGCCTGGTATATAGTGAGCATGCAATAAATGTTTTGTTATGATGAGTGGCTGAGGATCAAGGGAAGACTTCACGAAAGACATTAGGTTTGAACAGGAACTTATAGGCTGAGAAGGTGGAGAATGGGAGAAAGAACTTTCAGGCAGAAGGACCAGCATTCTGGAAACCTTCTGACTCCATAGGACAGGTGCTCAGGGTGTATCTGGGTGGGTGGAAATCACTGGAAAGGTGAGTGAGGCCAGATCATGAGGGCCTTCTGTGCCCAGCTGAGCTGTTTGGACACTTACCGGTTGGCAGAGGGAGCATTGGAGGTTTTAAGGAGAGGGGTGGTGTGGCAGGGCTGGAGGGGGGTGAGACCCAACCAGAGGAGCATGTATTATGGAATGAGAGAAGATGGCCAGGGAAAGGCTGTGCAGGAGAGGTGGGCAGGAATTGATCATCTCTTGGAAATGAGTGGGAATGGAAAGGTGGTGGGCTCTTGGGGTCCCAGTTTCTGATTCAGGATCCTGGGTAAAGGATCTCCAGTCATTTCAGATAAGTCAAGAGGAAGGAGTTAGGGCAGTGGGAGGTGTGAAAGTTGTTTTGGCGGGAGGAGGTGGAGAGGGCAAAGGCCAGCAGCCTCCATTCTCTGTGAAGCAGGGGTCAAGGTCATCTGCTGAGACAGAGGCCTTTTGGCTTCAGGTCATGGACTTGGGCTCTTCCCCCTTTGCAAGCAGAGGGTTCCCCATGGTCCCTAAACAGTTGAGCTCCTCATCCTGGAGCATTGGGGACCCACTGGGGATTTAATCCCAGACACTTTAGGAGATCTTACAGACCTGCCCTTCCTCAGCCCTTTCTTAAACCGTGAAGTGTGAATGTCAGTATTGTCAGAAATCTTACCTTGAAGACCTTTGAAAAAAAAAAAAGTCTGCTCACTTCAAAAAATGTTTGCAGAGTGCCTACCCCATGACAGCTCAGCTCTGAGCACCCTGCCTCAGGCAGGACCCCAGCTCTCTGCCTGAGGAGCATGTGCCTGACCTGTACACACTTAGTCGACATTTGAATGCATGAAGCATGGCCAGAAGGCATGGTTCAGAGGCATCTAGCATGTTCCTAACATGTTAAAGTTAGCAAGGCACACTCACACACAGGTGGAACTGTCTTTAACCTGCCTATACGTAACCGAGTGGCAGCTGCCCTTCTCCACAGCTTGCTAGCACTCCCCCAAACAGAGCACCCATGCCCACAAATGTAGTTGGGGGCCGTGTTGGTCCCCAAACCTGCTTATGCCAGTTGTCCTTGTTATTGTAATTATATAAATTAGTTAAATGTGATATAAGCTGATGAACTATAAATGCAAAAAGAAAGAGAAGTGCTATTTCAATGAAAAGTAAGAGTCACCTTGCTCAGCTGCGAATGTGTGACGGGCAACACATTTTTCACTGTTGAATGCTTTGGGAAGAAGTGATAACAGCAAGCCGCCAAAAGAGAATTGCTGCCAAATTAGATATGAGCAAGACAACTATTAAAGACTGGCACTACTGTGCAGTGGCGCACACCTGTATCCCAACACTTTGGGAGGCCAAGGCATGAGGATTGCTTGAGGCCAGAAGTTCAAGACCAACCTAGGAAACACCAACACCTTGTCTCTACAAAATAAAATAAAATAAAATAAAACTTATAAAGATTGGCACTAGAGGGAGAGGAAAATAAAAGCACATCAGAGGATGCTACTGTACAATTCCTTTACCAGGATTCTCTGCTTCTGACTCCTTTTTAAAGAAACCAAACTGAAAAATTATAGATTATGCATCATCAGTGGTTTATGCATAAAAGATAAATACAGAGCTCTATTCCACAGATCTATGAGCAAAGGAAAGTCCTGGACCCTGTCTGAAAAGATTAGTAAGATAATTGTGTTTAAGTTAAAATAAATTCATAAGGCATTAATGTACTGCAATAAAGTGCACATAAAGATTTTTCAGCCAGGCGTGGTGGCTCATGCCTGTAATCCCAGCACTTTGGGAGGCCGAGGCAGGCGGATCACCTGAGGTTGGGAGCTTAAGACCAGCCTGACCAACATGGAGAAACCTCATCTCTACTAAAAATACAAAATTAGCCGGGCGTGGTGGCACATGCGTGTAATCCCAGCTACTCAGGAGGCTGAGGCAAGAGAATCGCTTGAACACAGGAGGTGGAGGTTGTGGTGAGCCAAGATCATGCCATTGCACTCTAGCCTGGGCCACGAGAGCAAAACTCCACTTCAAAAAAAAAAATTTTTTTTTTTGTGTGTGTTTTATTATATCTACTTTTTTAGTAATGTATTCACATGGTTCAAAAACACAGAAAAATACAAAAAGTTATAAAATGAAAATCTCCCTTCTGCTCTTTTTCCCCAGTTAGCCCAGTTTCCACCACCTCCCCACAGACAACTATTATTAGTTTCTTGAATCCTTCCAGATTTTCTTTATGAATATACATCAATTATAAATACATAGTTGATCTTTATTATTCACATATTCCATACTTGCAGATTTCCTGCTTTCTAAAACTTATGTGTAACCACAGAACCGATGCTTGGTGCTTTCTTGGTCATTGGAGGACATGCAGAGGGCAGTGAAAGTTGTGAGTCGCCTGATGCATGTTCCCAAGCTGAGGTTGAACAAGGCAACTCTGCTTTCTTATTTCAGCTCTCCTGCTGGACACAAGGGTCCTTTTTGTGTTGTATTTAATGTGGCATTTTTCATGTTGTTGTGGTTTTTGTTGTTGATTTCGCTGTTTAAAATGGCCCCCAAGTGTAATATGCTGAAGTGTTGCCTACTGTTCTCAGCATAAGAAGGCTGGGATATGCCCTACAGAGAAAATGGGTGAATTACATAAGCTCCTTTCAGGCATTAATTATAGTACTGTTGGCTGTGATGTCAATGTTAATGAATGAAAAAAATAGATGTTAAATAAGGTATCCTTTAAGCAGACACATATAAAACAAGGTTATATACTGATCAGTTGATGAAAATGTTGCAACCAGGGGCTTGCAGGAACCTAACCCTATATTTCCCTTAGGAGCAGTGGCTCAGTATTGACTAATTCGGTGATCACCGCAGAGACTTTATAGGATGTAACTACCACAACTAACAAAAATCAACTATCTATATACATATATACATATATATTCTATTTTAATCTTTTTTTTTTTTTTTTTTTTTTGAGGTGGAGTTTCGCTCTTGTGGCCCAGGCTGGAGTGCAATGTGTGATCTCAACTCACTGCAACCTCTGGCTCCCGGGTTCAAGCAATTCTCCTGCCTCAGCTTCCCGAGTAGCTGGGATTACAGGCATGCACCACCAAACCTGGCTAATTTTGTGTTTTTAGTAGAGACAGGGTTTCTCCATGCTGGTCAGGCTGCTCTCAAACTCCCAACTTCAGGTGATCCACCTGCCTTGGCCTCCCAAAGTGCTGAGTTCACAGGTGTGAGACACCACATCCAGCCTATTTTAACCATTTTTTACACAAAAGATAGCATATTGAATACACTGTCCTGCATATTTTTTTTCACTTAACCTTAGACATCTTTCCATATTATTTCATAGAGAGTTTCCTTGTTCTTTTTAGGTTTCGTGTTTGTTTTGTTTTGTTTTGTTTTGTTGGTTTGTTTGTTTGTTTGTTTGAAACAGGGTCTCACCCTGTCACCCAGGCTGGAATGCAATGGTGCCATCATGGCTCACTGCAGCCTTGACCTGCCGGGCTCAGTTGATCCTCCCACCTCAGCTTCTCAAGTAGTTGGAGTTACAGGCATGCACCACCACACCTGGCTGATTTTTGTATTTTTTGTAGAGACAGAGATTCACCATGTTGCCCTGGCTGGTCGCTAACTCCTACACTGAAGCATTCCACCTGCCTCATCCTCCCAAAGTATTGGGATTACAGGCATGAGCCACCACACCCAGCCTCCTTGTTTTTTTTTTTTTTTTTTTTTTTTGAGACAGAGTCTTGCTCTATCACCAGGCTGGAGTGCAGTGGCGCAATCTCGGTTCACTGCAACCTCCACCTCCTGAGTTCAAGCGATTCTTCTGCCTCAGCCTCCCAAGTAGCTGGGACCACAGGCACGTGCCACCATGCCCGGCTATTTTTTGTATTTTTTTAGTAGAGATGGGGTTTCACCATGTTGGCCAGGATGGTTTCGATCTCTTGACCTCGTGATCCACCCGCCTCGGCCTCCCAAAGTGCTGGGATTACAGGCGTGAGCCACCGCGCCCGGCCCACCTCCTTGTTATTTTTAACAACTGCATAGTATCCCATCCTGTGGTTATTCCACGATTTCCTTCCATCATTCCCTTATGGTTGGGCATTTGAATTGTTTTCAGTCTTTGGCTTTTCTAACAATACTGCAGTGTACACACTTGTCTACATGTCATTTTCTACGAGTCTCTGCTTTATCCAACTCCCTAGAAAGGGAATTCTGAGGGCAGTAGTTCAGCCTGGCCAAACTGACACATAAAAAGCATCACACCTTCCTCTACTCCTGGGTATGCATCCTAAAGAAATTCTCACAGATGTTCCTAAGGGGATGCATCTAAGAATGTTCATTGCAAGACATCATTGGGAGGTTGATAAGGTAGTTAAAGGTGATGGATGCACTTACCACCTTGTGGGGTTATTGGGAGGGGTTTCTTAGGGACTTGGCACTATGCCTGGCCTGGGGTTAGCGCCCAGTGCACATTAGCCATCATTGCTGTTCTTCCTTCCTGTTTGCGTAGCAGTATCTTAGTCCAGCTCATCGGCGCCACAGTGTCCTGCCTGCAGCCGCCCCTCTGTGACCCGCCTCCACACAGGGCTGGAGGATGCTGGCAGAGTCCAGGCACTCTTAAGCAGGCATCCTAGATGTAACTCTGGACCACCTCAGCTGATCTGGAGAAGGGGATTGGCTCCTTCACTTCCTAATCGTTTGCCATGCATACAGGGTTGATGTTTGACAAACTTGTTTGCTGTATTCCATAAACATTGAGTGAATCTGCTTTGGCCAAACACTGCTTGTGGCACAGTGGAGAAAGAGGGAGAGGTTTTAAAAAACAGAGCTATTAAACACAATTATTTTTCTATGGACCTGGAAATCTAGTATTGTTTGAAAAATAAAATACCTGACGTGACTGAGCTTGGTAGGGTAATGTTTCCAACAAACAGGAGGATGCGTGTCTGGGCCTGTAAAACCTTTAGCAAGGACTTGGTCCTCACACTCTCCCTGCAGCCCAGGCTCCGAGGGCACATTTCTGTCTTCTTGGTTCAGCGCAGGGGTCCCCTAGCAGCAAAGGGAAGTTGCTTTGGCAATCACTGGGACTGTGAGATAATGGGGGCCAGTGACCAACAGGATATCTGCCTTGAGCAAGTCCAGACAGTTCTGGAGGCTTCCCGGGGGGAGGGTGAAGATTGCCAGAGGAGGAGCGAACCCAGAAAGGGCAGGACCGGTCTTTATCCACAGAGGCCTCTCGATAGCCAGAAGCCAACCTTCATCATCCCTCCCACCGTCCACATACCAAGCTCCCGACAGTGGGAATCTTAGGTGAGGGAGAATTTCACTTCCACCTTTATTCCATAACACTGAATTCTTAGAAGCATTTGTGAATTAAAACATACTGTTTTTCTTGATGGTGGCATGCTATGATTTGGAACCAGTTTGGAACCAGATCCTCCTGACAGACTTTGCCTGCAGCTCCCGTGCACTTGCCTCTCAGGGATATCTTCCCCATGGGCTCCCTGGCCTCCTCCCTCCCTCCCTCCCTCTTTTCTCCTCCCTCAGCAGCCTCCCAAGGGCCCTGAGGGTCTGCATATGGTGCCATGAGGGTGAGGGTTCCCCTGGACCCTCGAATGAGGAGTCTCACTCATCTGCCTAGGAAGGCCGGCCTCCTGTGAAGAACAGGGGAGAGGTGGCCAGGTACGGCCAAGCGGCTGAGCTGAACCCCGGGGCTGTGGGGCATGGACTTGGAGACTTCTTCCTGGCTGCCCTGGGTCAGTGCCTGCTGAGCACTCACTCACACTGTCAAGGGAGGCACCGGCTGAGCCCCAAAGACGAGCAAGCCGGGAGTCCCCCTGCCCTCCCTCAGAGCTGAGCATTTGTGCCTGCTGGGAGATGGGTGCCTGAGTGAGATTCACCCTCCCCCAGGGCTTCTAGGAGGAGGCCAGAACCGGATCCGGATCCTCCGAGGCCTGGAGGAGGGAGCGATTCAGGAAGTCCCGCTGGAAGGCCTCCGGCCCTAGTCGCCAGAGGTCCCCTTGGGTTTGTTTGTTGACTCCCAGAATTCCCCAAAAGACCTCAGAACTCTGAGCCAAAGGGACTGTGGAGATTGCTTGTCTGAGCCCGCTTATCTTAAAAGTGAAAAGCCTGGGGCCATGGCACTGCCAGGATGTGGCTTGGTGTCCCCGCCGGTGTTTACAGAATGCTCCTGCGTGGCATGGACGTCATAACCTGGGATACCCTGGGCTTCCATGAGGGCTTTCTGTCTGAAACGCAGGCAGGAGATCCAGAGGGGACCCACGATGACCCAAACACAAGAACACTATTGCGTGGTTATTTTGCACACTGACTTTGTACATCACTGACTCTGTCACTGTGTGAGCTGTGAGCTCTCTTCCAGAAAAAAGAGAAGTGGTTGTCCCCCAAGATGATTGCCCCGTCTCTGGGGCCCTGGGTGACCCTTTGGTTTTTTATACAGCCTGATGTCTTGGAAGGCCACACACCAAAGCCATGCCAGCTGATTGGCTTGGGAGTATAGCTCCCACTCACGCAGGCCTGGAGAGTCTGTGGGTCTGCTGCCATCTCAATGTGCGTGACCAGGATGTGGTGACAGCACTGGCCACCCCCTACCCATTGTCCCTTGTGGAGGAAGCTGATCTGTCCTGCCTGCCGGAGGCTGTTCTAGCCCTTCAGCTCCATGACACTAGGTGTGGAGCTTGAGTGATAGCAGCAGAGCCTGCAGGTGCTTTACTTGTGTCTTCTTCTATTAATAATTCACCCTGAGGCTGTGGGTGGGGCCAGGGGGTCAGATCTCCCTGCCAGCACCACTTCCCCTCTATCTTTATCCCTAATCTTGCTGGGGCTTCATCAGAGCAGTCAGAGGGAAATCTCCCATTCTCCCTGCCCTGCCCTTCCCTGCCGTGCCCTGCCCTTCCCTGCCCTGCCCTTCCCTACCCTGCCCTGCCCTGCCCTGCCTTTCCCTTCCCTACCCTGCCCTGCCCTTCCCAGGACAGCTGCAGGGACAGGGGATCCTTTGTTTGGCTGAAGTCCCAAGTGCTGATTCAGAAGGCCCCACGCCCCAAGTCCTGGGGGCAGGAGTGGAGGATCCTTCCTGTGGGCCCTGGGCCTAGACCCCTCCAGCCAAGTGCCCTGCAGAGACCTTCCCCGGAGTCCCCAACAGCAAGGGTCTGCCCACTGCACCTCCTGGGCTCTGGCTGGAGTGACCTCATCCTTCTGTGAGGCCCAAGCCTCGTATTGTGGCTCCCACCCTGCGAGGCCTGGGGTCACCAGTTGTTCTTCTCTGCCTCCCCCTTGTGGCATTCCTTGGGGTCCTTTGGAAACCTCCTCCTCCCCAGATTGTAATCTTAAAGACACAGTTTGTCCCATAGCAGCCCTGGCATAGAAGGTCGTCAATGTGAGTTGATATAAAAGGCTGTAAAGGATGGCAGGGCACAGATGCTGGTCTGAGCTGTGAGGTCCTCAGTTCATGTGACTGTAAACCTCATGAGGCCAGGAGTGCTCCTGACCTCTCATCTCTCCTGGCACAAAGCAGGTCTTCAATCTGATTGATGATTGATTCTGAAATTCTCTTAGCAACTCCCCTTAGGAGACACATGTGATTATAAAGTAACCAGCATTTGGGTCACTCAGGGAATCAAAGATCGATTGTTTTGTCACTCCCCTGTCCTGCCTTCGTTCATCTGGGTCATCTATCAACCTCGCTGCCACCAGGTGATGGGGGGATGGTGTGAGTTGTGGGTTGGGGAGGAGGCTTCCTGGGGAGCCAAGCAGGCTGGAGTGGATCTCGTCCCTGGCATGCCCCCCTCAGAGCCTATTGCACCTCTCCCTTTAGGCTGAAAGGTGCAGTAAGTATGGGCTGTAAGTTTGCTACGGGATCTCTGCATTTGCATCTGCCACTTTCTCCTTGGAACCAGAGGCCATAGCTGACTTCATCAGTACTGATGTGGGGAGTCGTTATTCCCAGGTAACTGTGTTGAAGCTTGTTCATTCTAGTCTCCCAGAGCAGTTTGTCATACAGGAAGTGCTCAGCCACATCAGTTACATCAATCTGACATCGCCTCCCCTCCCTAGCTTCTGTGTGTCATAAGAGGAGAGGTGGAGACCACATTGGTCTCTACACTGCATGCATTTGACCCCTAAACAGTCATCAGATCTATGCAGTGAATACCAGCTGGATCCAGAACCCTGAATCTCAGTCTCTACAAGTCAATATAAGATGAAGCAGAGATTGTATGGATGTTATTCAGGCTCTCTCTCTCTCGAAAAACTTTGGTTCAATTTATCTGGATACAGAGAAAGCCATGGCTGAAGTTCAGAGAGGGCAAGTGACTTGCCCAAGGTCACATGGAGTCAGTAGAACCAAAGACCAGGGCTCCTGTCTTCTATTCCAATGTTCTTCTTCTTTTCTTTCTTCATCTTCTTTCCTTTTTTTTTTTTTTGATGGGGCTGGTGTGCAGTGGTACAATCACCACTCACCACTTCCCAGGCTCAGGTAATTCTTCCACCTCAGCCTCCCAAGTAACAGGAACAACAGGTGCACACCACTACAGACCTGTTTGTAGAAATGGGGTCTCACCTATGCTGCCCAGGCTTATCTTGAATTCCTAGGCTCAAGTGATCTGTGGGCTTTCACCTCCCAAAGTGCTGGGATTACAGGCATGAGCCACCGCTCCCAGCTTTTTCCAGTACTCTTCTAACTACACCATATCCACAGAGCCAATGTCCATGTTCCTAATCTTCCTATAATCCTAACCATGTCAGGACTGCTGCAGGACAAACCTGTATCGTTAAGCTCACAATCTGAGAAAGTATGAGGCTTCAAAAAGACCCCAGAGAATGTCACAAGGAGCAGGCAGAAAGGGCAGCTGGCAACCCCAGACCTCACAGGGTGGGAGCCACAATATGGGGCTCAAGCTACACAGGAGGGTGAGGCCATCCAAGCCAGGGCCCTGGAGGTGTATCAGGCAGAACCCTGCTGTTGGATACTTAGGGAAGGTAGTATGAAACTAATGTGTCCAGGAATCTATCAACAAGGCCCACTCAGACCATGGCTGCCTCCTCCAGGGAAGTTACCCTAGACTCCTGCTGCCCCCGCTTCTCTCTGCATGTCCTTAGTTTCCATACCACTCCATGGCAGCCAGGGGAGAGAGAGAAGTGACGTGGTAGTCACAGTGAGGAGATGATGTTAAAGTCCCTGGTAAAGAACTGTAGCCAGCCCAGAGGAAAGATGGCAGTGACAGTGACAACCAAAAAGTGTAATTGTCACAACTGTCAAATCCCAGCACTTTGGGAGGTCGAGGCGGGTGGATCACGAGGTCAGGAGATTGAGACCATCCTGAGCAACATGGTGAAACCCCATCTCTACTAAAAATACAAAAATTAGCCTGGCGTGGCTGTGCATGTCTGTAGTCCCAACTACTCAGGAGGCTGAGGCAGGAGAATTGCTTGAACCCGGGAGGCGGAGGCTGCAGTGAGCTGAGACTGCGCCACTGCACTCCAGCCTGGCAACAGAGCAAGATTTCGTCTCAAAAAAAAAAGGAGGGGGTGGGCAGGATCTTGTAATCCCAGCACTTTGGGAGGCCAAGGTGGTCAGATCACAACGTCAAGAAATTGAGACCATCCTGGCCAATGTGGTGAAACCCCATCTCTACTAAAAATGCAAAAATTAGCTGGGTGTGGTGGTGGATGCCTGTAATCCCAGCTCTTCAGGAGGCTGAGGCAGAAGAATCACTTGAACCCGGGAGGTGGAGGTTGCAGTGAGCCGAGATTGCGCCACTGCATTCCAGCCTGGTGACAGAGCAAGACTCTGTCTCCAAAAAAAAAAAAAAAAAAAAAAAGTGAAGTTAAATCACTCCAATCTCTATTTCCTAATGAGGAGCCACCTGCAGGAAGCAAAATCCAAACCCTCCATTCTACAGGTTCCGGGCTATCCCTCAGGCCTCTTACTGATCCCTAGGGCTTGGAGGGAGCAATTGATGTCACAGGGTGAGGCCAGAGGATGGACAAATGAATGTTTCTTGCTGCCCAAAGGGAACCTTGAAAATCCTCCCACAGGCCAGAGTCAGCAGGAAAGCCAGGGCCCTGAAGGAGTAAGAGCGAACCACTCCCTGCGAGGACGAAGATTTAGGTGCTAACTGCTGTCATTGGCAGCACATGCCCACGATAATCGGGTTACTGGATTATAAAATACCCACTGGATTTATTTAGAAGACTAATCAGAAAGCACTTAGAACAACCATGGTGCTAAAAAGAAGACCGCGAATTGCGGCCCATATCCTGGAGAGCCGCCCTTGGCTCCTGCCTGCCCGCGGGAGCCGGGAGCTAGCTGCAGTAAGACGAGCCCCAGGGGAGTCGAGTGAAGCTTCCTTGACAGAGCCGAGAGGAAGGCTGGACTGAAACACAAGCCAAGGCATTTGGAGAATTGTGTATACAGTCTCCAACTGACGGCCCAGGGTCGGAAAAGGAAAATCTTTTCTGGTTTTTCTTCCTCAAACAAGCAATGGTGGTCTGGCTGGAGCAGGGTGTTACCCCTTCTGAATTGTAAGCAAACAAGTCCTGCGGAGACCTCGGCCAAAGTCAACTTCCTCTCCTGATGTAGCTCTCTGTCTCTCTCTCTGGTTCAAAGGCCCTTAGGACAGATATCCTCCTTGCAGACTCTGGCCCTGTCTCCTGGTGCCCCCAGCCAGTGGGTGGGTGTATGGAGAGACTTTGATGCTCTAGCACAGGGGTCAAGCAAACCATGGCTCAGGCCAGATCCAGCCCCCACACCTATTCTTGTACTGCCTGTGAGTGAAGAAGGATTTTTACATTTTTAATTGGTTGAAGGAAAATCAAAAGAAGAACAGTATTTGGCATGTGAAAATTGTATCAAATTCAAGTTTCAGTGTCCATAAATAAAGTTGTATTGGAACACAGCCACACCCATTCATTTATATATGGTCTGTGGCCGCTTTCATGCTACCGTGGCAGAGTTGTGACAGAAACCATATGTATGGGCCCCAAAGCTGAAAATATTTACTAGCTGGCCCTGTATAGAAAAGTGTGCCGGGAGGTCTCTGTAGAGGCTTGTTATTATCTACAGCACTCCATCAATTTGGTGCTTTAGGGCACTATGCCTTCAATAGAAAATAGTAAATTCTGTCCCTCAGTCCATGTCAGAGGCACGGGACCTGCAGAGGGGGAACAAGCCACTCTAGGTCTCCTTTGCAGGGTGTAGTGTTGCAGTTCAGTGAGCATTTGTTGAGCATCTGCTGTGTCCCAGTCCCTGAGGATGCCACATGGACAGGCTGCTGTCCTTACATCACAGTGACTGGGCAGCCAGTGTGGGAGACAGGCACAGAAATGGGTCGCCTGATAGTGACATGGTCAGTGCAGAGGAAGGGCGGTCACAGGCTCTGGGGGAGTGTGGAGTGACACCTTAGGTTCTGAGTGGGCATTTATTTGTTGAGCCCACCAGGGAATCCTGGAGTCCTGCTCTAAGGAAGAAATTGACCAAAGAAATGGGAAAGTAGCAGTTCTGTTAATTAGTTCATGAATGAAAAAGCTCCTGGTACAAATTACCCAGTAGAAATTGTTACACATAATGAACAAAACAGTTACCTTGTTAGAAAAATAACAATGACTTGAATGCTGAGTTGGTATAAGAATTCTGTGAGACTGACTAATCCACCAAGAAGAACAGTTTCCAGGTTTTAAATGATATGTTTAAAATAGCCTTTTGGCAAGATGCTAAACCATGGCTTAGCATGCTACCATCTGTATAAGAGGGGCTGTGTACCAGTGTTCTTATATGAGCATAAAATGTCTCTAGGAGGATATATAAGAACTTGATTGACTGTCCCAGAAGGGGTGCTGGGTGGTTGGGGGATGGGGGTGGAGGGTGGAGGGAGACTTTTCACATATGCCCTTGTTTTTACAATTTGCATAATTTTCATTTTATTTACAAGCATTTATTTGGGATAATTTTTGCTGTTTTGCATATCCTTTTTAACCTTTTGAATTTTGAACCATGTGAATATAGTACCTATTCACAAAAAATATATACATTTAATGTAAAATAAATAGCACATGGTTTTGCCATCATCTCCCTATGGTGTTTCAGGAAAAAGTCATTTTCTCTCTCGCTCTCCCTCTTTTTTATTTTTTATTTTTTGAGACAGAGCCTCGCTCTGTTGCCCAGGCTAGAGTGCGGTGGCTTGATCTCGGCTCACTGCAACCTTCACCTCCCGGGTTCAAGCAATACTGGTGCCTTAGCCTCCTGAGTACCTGGGACTATGGACGTGCACCACCATGCACGGCTGATTTTTGTGTTTTTTAAGTAGAGACAGGGTTCTGCCATGTTGGCCAGGCTGGTCTCAAACTCCTGGCCTCAAGTGAACCGCCCGCCATGGCCTCCCAAAGTGCTGGGATTATAGGCTTGAGCCACTGCGCCTGGCCATTTTCCTTGTCTTTCATTGAACAAATGAGGCTTGATTGCCTACTTTCAGTGAGGCACTGCTCTAGGCCCAGAAATTACATCTCTGGGCCTCTGTTTCTTCATCTGTAATGTGGGGAGAGTGGATTATCTCTGTAGCAGTGGTCTTCAACTTGAATGTACATTGGGCTCACCAGGAGGGCTCGTTAAAACACAGACTGCTGAGCCCCAGCCTGAGTTTCTGATTCAGTGGGTCTGGATGAGGCTGAAGAATTAGTATTTATTAGTTCCCAGGTGATGCTGGAGCTGCTAGCCCAAGAACTACACTTTTGGAACCCACCTAGGGTTCCATCTAGGGTTCTGTGCTTGTAAATAAACTACATTCCAGTTCTAGAAATGTCAAGAAATAAAGAACAGATTCCTGTAGCTCAGAATGCAGAGTAGTCCCTTTCCCTAGCAGTTTGGGAAGACTTAACAAAGCAAACATGTCAACAGAAGTTCAATTATCTAGTTTCCATTCTACCCACAGGGCCATGGGACAGGGACATGAAATCAATAGTGCTCAAAGTTGGGTGAGTTTCAACAAGTAATTCTTCCTGGAAGGAGTGACTTTGTGTAAGACTTTTAAGAAAGGTTAACTGGAGAGGTTTAAGCCTGGTAGAGCATCCTGAAATGGCCAGGCCTAATGCCCAAAGGATAATACAGTTGGATGTCACTTTAAGGCTCACTACAGTTTATCCCTTTCTTACAAATTTAGTCTGATCATTGGTGAGTTCTGGACAAGGACGTGATGTCCCCCGCATGAACTCCTGCACCTGACTCCATGCCTTTGTTCATGCTGTTCCCTGTCCAGAATACCCTTCCTGGTCCCCTCCACCTCTGTAAGTCCGATTTGTCTATCAGGACCCAGGTGAAATCTGACCATTGTTCATGAGAACTTAAGAATTTGATCTATACTGAGTATCTTTTTCTGCCTGTCTCAATTTACTGGGGTACTTGATCATTGTTTTCTAATTGTTTCTCATTTGTTGATTTATTTATTCAATAAATACTGCCCTTCCTTTAACAAATCCTTATTGGAGTCTTACAATGTCGTGGACATTATGGTAGGTTTGAGAAAGAGAATCATCGCTAAAAACAGACCTGGTGGCCGGGCGCGGTGGCTCACGCCAGTAATCCCAGCACTTTGGGAGGCCGAG
This sequence comes from Ateles fusciceps, assembly GCA_036589455.1. Classification (NCBI taxonomy): domain Eukaryota; kingdom Metazoa; phylum Chordata; class Mammalia; order Primates; family Atelidae; genus Ateles; species Ateles fusciceps. Next base: position 5,181,995 of record JAZHEH010002241.1, read on the forward strand.
GCGGGCGGATCACAAGGTCAAGAGATCGAGACCATCCTGGCCAACATGGTGAAACCCTGCCTCTACTTAAAAAAATAATAATAAAAAAATTAGCTGGGCATGGTGGTGCACGCCTGTAGTCCCAGCTACTCGGGAGGCTGAGGCGGGAGAATTGCTTGGAGGCAGGAGAATTGCTTCAACCTGGGAGGTGGAGGTTGCAATGAGTTTGAGATCGTGCCACTGCACTCCAGCCTGGTGCCTGGCGACAAAGCGAGACTCTGTCTCAAAAAACAAAACAAAACAAAAAACAGACGTGGTTCCTGCTCTAATAGAGAAAGATCCATTAATCAAATAATTGCACTGGTGGAAAGTACAATTACAAGCAGAGGAGAGTAGTCTAGAGGGAAGGAATATGGTTTATGAGAACATATAAGAAAGGAATCTGGTGTAGACTTGGGGATTGGGGTCAGGGTGAACTTTCTGAGAATGTATAGTTTGAGCTGAGATCTGAAGGATACCCAGTGAGGGTGAGGAGGGGAAGAACTCTCCAAATGGTAAGGGAGCACCATGTACAAAGGCCCTGGAAGTGGAAGGGAGCATGGCAGGTTCAAGGAAAGAGCTCTTTGAAAACAGCATCTAGTTTGGGAGAGATGGTGTTGAGTTGCCTTTGAACATGGACATGATGATGTAGAGTAGGCAGCTGATCAGGATCTCAGACTATCTGAGCTGGGGGTGGTCTGGGGGTCAGAAGGGATGGGTGGTGGATGAGGCTGTTGAAGGAGAGAATATGTGTGAGGAAAGGAATAGATGTCTGAGACTAGGTCATAAGCACCAGAAGGCCAGAGCATTTCAAGGAAGGAGAGTTGCTTCCCCCTGGCAAGACAGGAGATGTTTCTCTTATTTCTTCATCTCCCCCCTGCTCACTGTTATCTGAGTTCTGGTCTTAATTGTGTCTCACCTGGATGCAACAAGAGCCTGCTAATTCAGTGCTTCTCAAATTTTAATGTACACATAACTCACTTCGGAGTGGGGATCATCTCAATAAAATACAGATTCTGATTCAATAGCTGGAGCTGGAGCCTGAGCTTCTGCATTTCTAACCAGCTCCCAGGTGACCTGGACCACCCTCTGAGCAGCAAGGGTCATTAGTCTCCTTGCTTCTTGAAGCTCAGCGCCCCTCACGCCCAGCATCCTCTTACTGCTGCAGCCATCTTTGGCCAGCCTCCCCTTCCTCCCACAGCTCGCCTTCCTCCACCCTTCGATTCACCAAATGTAACCCTTCATCTGAAATTTTCCACCTCTTTCTCTTGTAGTTCTGAAAGGGACAGAGGCCAACTCAGCTCACTCCCAGGTAGAGGGGGACAACTGCAGTGGTCTTCAGACTTTTCTGTTTAAAATCCTCTCCCTAAAAGAATCTTTTAAAACTCCTTGCCCCTTCATACAGTTTGAAGTTTACATATACATTTTTTTATCATACATTTACTGAAGATACAATTTCCAGTATATTGTAAACATTGATATTTTTAAGCAAAACTATTTCATCACTGTTTTAAATTTATCCGGTAGAATCTAAACACCATAGCAATTTAATACCTCCTGTCATCTACTTTAAAAATGCATGAACCACCTCTTTAATAGTCAGTGTTCCTTTTTCTTCTGGAAATTTTATTTTCATTTCACTTGCCCTATGGAATTTTATCCTAATGTGATATATGTAATATATTTTTATGCTTGGAACTTTTTCACTTGTTTCCCTATCATATTTCTCTGTAACAATTTTATATTAAGTTGAAACTGTTTTAATTTTTTTAATTTCTAAAATCAAAGATCTAAGTATTAAAATGTTCTTCTGGTTTGAGTTATCACAATTACTAACAGTACACAATTGATCAAAACAACATAAATGTATTATTAATTTGGATGACTAGTAAACATAAATAGCTAAATTACATTGAAAATCCATCTCTAAATGAAATGTTGGTACTGGCGACTTTTTTTTTTTGAGGGGGGTGACTTTTTAAAATAAACTTTTTAAATTAACTTACAACATATACACCTGTGTGTATATGATCAGGTCACAGTGTATAGCTTGAATTACGGCAGTGAGAATCAGCATGCAGTTACCACCCAGGTCCAGAAATAAAATATTGCTGGTGCTGAGCTCTATTTTCCATTTCTTTATCCGTAGATGAATATTATGTAGTGCTAGCATGAGACAAGGATCAGCATTTATAGTGTTTCCATTTTTCGTTCTCCCTGGGGCAGTAGGTGAAAAGTTTGCCCTTCTTTTTCACTTTACAAAAGTAAAGGAGGGTGATTAGGAAAGAGAAGGCCTAAAAGGACAGCTTGCACCTCTGTCACTCATGAGTGCTAGAAAGGATTTCTATAGAAGTTGAGGATCTAGGAATTGAACCTCTTTTTTTTTTTTTTTTTTTTTTTTGAGACAGAGTTTCGGTCTTGTCACCCAGGTCAGAGTGCAGTGACTCAATCTTGGCTCACTGCAAGCTCCACCTCCCAGGTTCAAGTGATTCTCCTGCCTCAGCCTCCCGATTAGCTGGGATTACAGGCACCTACCACCACGCCCAGCTAATTTTTGTATTTTTGGTAGAGACTGGGTTTCACCATGTTGGCCAGGCTGGTCTCGAACTCCTGACCTCAGGTGATCCACCCACCTCAGACTCCCAAAGTGCTGGGATTACAGGCGTGAGCCACCACGCCCAGCCAAGAATCGAACCTCTTAAAACTTTAGATGCATATGCAATGCTTGCAAAGTCCTCGTGTATTCCCTGGAGTTCACACCTCAGTTTGAAGTTCACTGAAGAACTGGAATGGACTCACAGGGACCCAGACCAGTCTCTGCAAATGTCCTAGTTAGTGTTTCTACAAGCGAGAATCTGATTAGCCCAGCCTACTTTTTTGTGCCAGATCATCTCAAAAGCTTCTGGCCAGGAGGTTACCCCTATACACAGATGTTTATCTGATCAGGGACCACAAGGAGACAGGTGACTATGTTGACCTGAAAGGCAAACTAACATGTACAGTACTCTTCCTAGAAACCTTCTCCAATGCTGTTCTTCTGCTGCAGTTAAGCTTTCCAGTCTCTGAATTCCCATCTCTCTTGCTCGTTTGCTTTTTTTTTTTAAGAGATAAGGTCTTGCTATGTTGCCCCAGGCTAGTCTTGAACTCCTTAGCTCAGTGCAATCCTCACCTCAGTCTCCTGATAGGTGGGTGTACAGGTGCGTGCCATCACACCCAGCTTCTGTTAGTTTTGCCTTTTGATTACATGTATCTTTTTCTCCTTTGTAATTATTCATGTGACTCATCACCTCTTCTGACTACATACTTGAGAGCAGGCCTGTGTCTTAGTCATTTCCTCAGCATTGTGCCTTACAGTTAGGAGGTGTCTAATAAATATGTATTGAACAGATAAATTGATTAATGCATATCTTGAACTTATTTATATTTCCCACAGGTCCTAGAATAGTGTTGGGCTTTCAATAGCAGTGTCCCAGAAGAATGGATGAATTAATCAATGAACAAAACAATGAATTAACAAATCAATGAACTACTGAGCCATTGAACAATGGCTCGAAAGTAAGAGAGTTTGCATCTCATGTGAGAGTTAAGATCCGCGGACTCAGTGTAAAGGGTGTAGAGTGCATGACCCTGGCTATTTCTAATAGAGTCTCCTGTTTCTCATATATGTTTTTTTAGAGATGGAGTTTCACTCTGTCACCTAGGCTACAGTGCAGTGGTGCAATTATAGCTCAGTGCAACCTTAAACTCCTGGTCCCAGGTGATCCTCCTTCCTCAGCCTCCTGAGTAGCTGGGGCTACAGGGGCATGCCACCACACCCAGCTAACTTAAAAAACATTTTTATAAAGACAGGATCTCCCTATGTTGCCCAGGTTGGTCTCAAATTCCTGGCCTCAACGAATCTCCTGTCTCAGCCTCCCAAGTAGCTGCGATTATATATTTATTTTTATCACTGGTCATGGTAGATATCAATTGCTCATCACAAAACATCCAAATAAATCCTTTCCTGTCTTTTGCATCTTGCCTTGCAGGTGTGAGCGACGTCTCCTCACCACAGTGCTGTGTGGTCCGTACCTCAGCCAGGGAGAGGATGTAAGCCCCCGCCCCTGCACATGAGTGGTACAGGCCAACAGGAACACCTGGCTCCAGCCACATTCACAGACATGTCAGCCGTGGAGTAGTGCCGACACTTTCTCTCAGCTTCTCAGGGTTTCAGTCCTTTTGGGTTTGTTTTATTTACCTTTTTTTATGGTTTTGTGGCTGGACGTTCACAACCAAGGCAGACAGCATGGGTGATCAGCAACTGTACAAGACCAACCATGTGGCGCACGGTAGTGAGAACCTTTTCTACCAACAGCCACCACTTGGTGTCCACAGCGGGCTGAACCACAATTATGGGAGCGCAGTAACAGGGGGCGGGATGGATGCCCCTCAGGCCTCGCCCATCTCCCCCATTTCCCTCAAGATACGCGGGATGGTCTGGGCTTGCCTGTTGGCTCCAAAAACCTTGGCCAAATGGATACCTCGAGGCAGGGAGGGTGGGGGGAGTCATGCAGGGCCTGGAAACCATGTCCAGCTACGTGGAAACCTGGCCAACTCAAACATGATGTGGGGGGGCACCAGCCCAGGCTGAGCCCACTGATAGCTACCAGTACACCTACTCCCAGGCCAGCGAGATCCGGACCCAGAAGCTTACCAGCGGTGTCTTGCACAAGCTGGACTCTTTCACCCAGGTGTTTGCCAACCAAAACCTGCGAATTCAGGTCAACAATATGGCCCAGGTGCTGCACACCCAGTCAGCAGTGATGGATGGAGCCCCTGACAGTGCCCTCCGCCAGCTGCTGTCTCAGAAGCCCATGGAGCCCCCAGCACCGGCTATCCCTTCCCGCTACCAGCAGGTGCCCCAGCAGCCTCACCCTGGTTTCACTGGTGGGCTGTCCAAACCAGCTCTTCAGGTCGGGCAGCACCCTACCCAAGGGCACCTGTATTATGACTACCAGCAGCCACTGAATCAGGTGCCAGCGCAGGGAGGACAGCCACTGCAGGCCCCACAGATGCTGTCACAGCACATGCAACAGATGCAGCAGCACCAGTATTACCCAACGCAGCAACAGCAGCAAGCTGGGCAACAGCGTATCTCCATGCAAGAAATACAGACACAGCAGCAACAGATTCGCCCATCACAGCCGCAGCCGCAGCCCAGCCGCAGCCGCAGCAGCTACAGCTGCCGCAGCGGCAGAGTTCGATGCAGATACCTCAGTATTATCAGCCCCAACCCATGATGCAGCACTTACAAGAGCAGCAGCAGCAACAGATGCACCTGCAGCCCCCTTCTTATCACAGGGACCCTCACCAGTATACCCCAGAGCAGGCACACACTGTCCAGCTCATTCCTCTGGGCTCCATGTCCCAGTACTACTACCAGGAGCCCCAGCAGACCTACAGCCACCCCCTCTACCAGCAGAGCCACCTGCCCCAGCACCAGCAACGTGAGGACAGTCAGCTGAAGACCTACTCTAGCGACAGACAGGCCCAGGCCATGCTGAGCTCCCACGGGGACCTGGGGCCTCCTGACGCAGGAATGGGAGACCCAGCAAGCTCGGATCTGACCCGGGTCAGCAGCACCCTCCCCCATCGGCCCCTCCTGTCCCCCAGTGGGATCCACCTCAACAACATGGGGCCTCAGCATCAGCAGCTGTCTCCCAGTGCCATGTGGCCCCAGGTATTCTCCCAGTGGAAGTTTCTCCCAATACCCAGTGTGCTACAGGGTCAACCGGGGCCAAGTCTGCAGTGCCCAATCCTGTCTTCAAGCCCCGTCAACCCTTTTATTCTTTATTCATTATACAAACATTAACCTACATGTGTCATGCACTGTCTGTGCCAGGCACTTGGAATATAAAATTAATTTTTATTAAGTCCTTTGGCCATGGAGCTTATAATCTACTAAGGAGATGGCCAGAGTACCATATCATGCCCTAAATGATTCATGTAATGGTTAAGACCTTGAGTTGGGTGCTAGGGGACCACACAGTGGTGGTGTCTCAGTTCCCTTGGATCTGTGTGTTCAGGATATGTTGTGTGACATTGGTCCTCCTTTGGGGGGGGGGAGACCACATTATGACAGCATTTCTCAAAGTATATTGCTCAGAACAGCCGTTCTGCAGTGTTTAATGGATATTGCTGGGGAAACAGTGGGTTCTCTGGATAAATAAATTAGGGGGTTCTTTTTTCTTTTTTTAGAGATAGGGTCTTGCTCTGTCACCTAGGCTGGAGTGCAGTGATACAATCATAGCTCACTGCAGCCCTGAACTCCTGGGCTCAAACGATCTTCCTGCTTCACCTTCCCACATAGCTGGGACTACAGGTCTATGCCACCAGCCTGGGTACTTCCTTTAGTTTAGTTTTGTTTTGTAGACAGGTCTCCCTATGTTTCCCAGGCTGCTCTTGAACTCCTGGCCTCAAGCGATCCTCCCACTTCAGCCTCCCAAAGTGAAACAGGTTGCTGTACTGCAGGACTTTGTGTGGCCTTTAATATGGTAGTATGCACTGTGAGTCTCCCAAAGGGGATGCCATGTATAACTGCAGAGACGAAAATCTTAGCTTCCCACATGATCTAGGCTGTGAAAGTAAATAAGCAAAACCTGTCTGGTATGAGGCATTAGGGAGTGGTGGTGACTGGGGACTAGAGAGCAGATGCCCCATCCCATAGCATTCTCACTAAGAATTTTTTAAAAACACTCTAGCCAAACAAAACATGAATGCAGGCTGATTCAGCATGTGCACCATGATTAACCTTGATTTGTTCCTAAAAGTATTTGATCAGAAAACAGCCTACTATGTGCTGGGCACTTTTCATGCCTTGGCTTATTCCAAGTGCTACAGTCACATGTCAGCAGTGTCTGAGGAGGAGGTGACCCCAAATGGGAACTGGTTGGGGGAGAGAGAAGGTTCTGATGGAGATTGAAGGCCAGAGATGAACTTCCCCTTGACCTTGTTTTGTCTGGGGCTCAGATCCAGTAGTAACAAAGCCTTTGTAAATATAAGAGTGAGATGATTTAGCTAAGGCTTTTAAGAAGAATTCCATGGCCAGGTATAGTGACTTACACTTGTAATCCCAGCACTTTGGAAGGCCAAGGTGGGAGGATGGCTTGAGCCCAGGAGTTAGAGACCAGCCTAAGCAACATAGCTACAAAAAAAAAAATTCAAAAATTTAGCCTCTACAAAAAAATAAAAAATTTAGCTGGGTGTGGTGGCACATACCTGTAGTCCCAGCTACTTGGGAGGCTGAGGCAGGAGGATTGCTTGAGCCCAGGTAGTAGAGGCTGCAGTGAGCCATGATCATGCTACTGCATTCCAGTCTGGGTCACAGAGCAAGACCCTGTCTCCAAAAAAAAAAAGGAATTCCATCAGGAGGTCTCCTGGTATGATGCTGTGTCTTCCAACTTTCTTCTGTGCCCCTTATGGGAATGGAGCCTGTCTGTGCATGGAGTGTGTACCCTGAGAGAACAGGAAAGAACACGGTGGGGGGCTGCATCCTGGTGGGCTTGCTGTGGCTGGCAGCAGCTCCAGGAGTGGGGTGGTGGTCCCAAGTCAAGGAGCAATTCAGGGACAGAAGTCAGATGCAGAAGAGCGAGGGTGTGAGTGGACATGCACGGGGACAGCACGAGGCAGCCGGCAGAAAGAGTCCTGGAAGGGTACCTGGTGTTCCCACCGCTCCAGAACTCCTCCCTTCAGAACACGTTTTTTTTTCTCTTCTTTTTTCGGTGTCCTGTTTGGCTCAAAACTAGATGCACCTACCTGATGGGAGAGCCCAGCCAGGTTCCCCTGAGTCAAGGTAGGTTGAGTGGAGCTTTGCTGGTATTTTGGGAGACTGGGAGGATTTTCTGGAGTGTCTCTCATGATTCATTTCTAAATTCAAAGTCAATTCCTCAAAGAAGTGTGTAGAAATAATAGCAGCTGTTGTGTTTGAGTGCATGCTATGTGCTAAGCCCTATGCATTCTGTGTAGTAGAGTAACCGATGAGGGTGGGTATGATTATGACGTGCCTATACTCAGTAAGCACTCAATAATTCTTACTATTATTATTGTTACTTTACAAATGAGAAAACTGAGGCTCAGAGAGCTTAAGGTTAAACATTAAGTGACAATGCTAGGATTGACTGCAAAGACCATGTTCTGTCCACTCTGCATTCATTCAGTATTTATTAAGTGCCTACTGTGTGCCAAGCATAGAGTTAGGCTTTGAGACTGCAGCAGTGAACAGTGCAGACTTGCTTCCTCATCTCATGGGCATGGTAACTAAAGATTTAGCCAAACCTGGTAAACTGCTGAAGTGTGAAATACGGAGGCTGCCTCAGGAACTTGCACCAGTGTCTCCCGTGGCGAGGCTTTTGGAGGAGCTGGGCTCAGGCTGACCCTGGAAGGGTAATGAGCTATAGTTCCCAAGTCAAAATCCATTGCCTAAAGGCCTGGCATGAAGAAGGACATTTTGTTCAATTCTTGCATGACTTTGAGAAGGTCTTTTCCCATGCTGAGCCTCAGTTTTTCATCTGTGAATTGGGCTTAGTTCTCTAAAGGGCATTGGGGTGATACAAGTGGTGCCCTGGACAATGGGATCATTGGATAAATGGAATGGGTCTGTGGTGGGTATGAGGTCTTGTGGCAAGTCACTGTTTCTCTTCCCTTCCTCATCGTATGTGTCCTCTCCATTTGGCTCTACCCTTGAGCAGTGGCCAACCCAAAGGAGTGTTTGGGGGAGCAGTTTGATGCCAAGAACAAGCTGACGTGCTCCATCTGCCTGAAGGAGTTCAAGAACCTGCCTGCCCTGAATGGCCACATGAGGTCCCATGGGGGAATGAGGGCCTCCCCCAACCTCAAACAGGTTAGCAGGAGCCAATGCCCGGTCCTTTCTAGGCTATGTGCTGCTTGCTTTGCTTTGCTGCCGTCAGAGAGTGATGTGAGCCCCACGTGGGACATGGCGAGGCACAGTCCTCCCTTGACAGGAATGCTTAGGCTCTGCGGCTGGGACCCAGCCAGGTCAAACAACCCCACTTCCCCAGCGTTACAGTGAGCAAGGGTCAAAAACAGGCGCTGCGGCTGGGACCCAGCCAGGTCAAACAACCCCACTTCCCCAGCGTTACAGTGAGCAAGGGTCAAAAACAGGCGCTGGAAAGCCTTTTAGGGCATCCCAGCCTCTCTCTCTGCCTCCTGGAGAAGACAGCAAAGGAAAACCTGTAAATGCAATATTATTTTTAAACTTCTGCTGCTTGACACACCCAAGACCAGGGCCACTGGGGCCTTCCAGATTAGGGGTCAATGGCCAGAGACAGCTAATACAACCATCAGGCTCTCCGCCAGAGTTTTCTGTTTACTGATGCAGTGGTGTTTGGCTCAATATCCAAAGATCCCTAAATACCCTCCAGATTATCCAGGTAGGATATCCAGATAGTAAATTATCCACAAGTTTTAGAGTTAGAGTAAAATCCAAAAAAAATCTCAGAATGCTTTGAATATTGTTACTTTTAATTTAAATCTATGGGATTAAATCTCTGTTGACCAGAATTTTTGATTACCCAGATCACTCCATCTCCTGGCCATGCCAGATTATGTTTTTTAAAAAAGCTTTTGTCTTTACTTGTTAAAAGTACATGTTTTGGGTCGGGCATGGTGGCTCACACCTGTAATCCCAGCACTTTGGGGGGCCGAGGCAGGTGGATCACCCGAGGTCGGGAGTTCGAGAGCAGCCTGAGCAACATGGAGAAACCCCATCTCTACTAAAAATACAAAAAAAAATGCTAGGCGTGGTGGTGTATGCCTGTAATCCCAGCTACTCGGGAGGCTGAGGTGGGAGAATCCCTTGAACTCGGGAGGTGGAGGTTGCGATGAGCCGAGATTGTGCCATTGCACTCCAGCCTGGGCAACAAGAGCGACACTCCATCTCAAAAAAAAAAAAAAAAAGTACATATTTTGTATCTCCAATGTGGTTTCCTGACCTGAATAAAATTTAGGATGGAATGCCTATTTCCATTTGACAAATGAATAAACTAAGGCCCATAGAATTAAAAACTCCTACACAAGATCCTACCTTTTTTGGACTGATGACAAGTTTATGTCCTTTCCTTTAAAAGCAGTGACAACCACATAATTTTTAAAAATTGCTTAATACACAAGTAATACATGGTCAAGATTTTTTAACTGTAGGAAATGGAGGCCATGGCCTTCTCTACCATCAGCTGGCATCACTCCAGCCAAGGGACTCAGGATTGCAGGAAGGAAATCGCCCTGCAGTGGTTCTCTATCACCCATACCTGATGTCCTGGAACCTTTCAGGAAAAGCAAAGTGCATCCCCCTTGTGAGAGCTTCTCTCAGCCCAGGATCAAAGCCTTTATTGTCTGTGTAGGAGGAAGGAGAGAAGGTCCTGCCGCCTCAGCCCCAGCCACCACTGCCGCCTCCGCCTCCGCCTCCGCCGCCGCCACAGCTCCCTCCCGAGGCAGAAAGCCTCACGCCTATGGTCATGCCTGTGTCTGTCCCTGTCAAGCTTCTCCCGCCCAAGCCCAGCTCTCAGGGGTTCACCAACAGCACCGTTGCCGCCCCCTCCGCCAGAGACAAGCCAGCCAGCTCGATGTCGGACGACGAGATGCCTGTGCTCGTGAGGATGACCCTCTCTCCCCCACACTCACCCCAAGGGGCTGCCCCCTGCACGCCTGCTGTGAGTTGCTGCTCTGCCCCACCTGCCTGGGTGGGGACATCCCTTTGCTTTCTTAGAGATGGGGCAGCCCTTCCAGAGTCACTGACCCGAGCTCTGACACGGCTTGGCCTCTCAGGGCTGAACCCCTGTGGCCACTTTTGGAACCCCATCCTTGATGCCAGACTAATGGCCTGGGTTAGATTCTGAGAGACCCAAAAGTGTTCCCAGATCATCAGAGATGATCATTCAGCTGGGACTCACTGGGACAATCATAGCCATTATTGAAATATGGAAGTACTGTATACCTAAAAATTAGCAGCTTGCCCAGGCCCTGGCCCCTTCCCCAGGATCTCCAGACCTCCCAAATCCGCTACCAAAGAGGTAAACACTGGTGCAGCAGGCTTCCAGGCAATAGCCCTGGCGTCCATTCTGACAATTAGCCTTACCAGATGCTTAATATTTTGGCTGCTTAAATACTCTGGAGAGCCTAATTTGTTAAAGTTCCCAAAGTAGTTCCACTGAGAGCCACCCACTCCTAGTCTCAGGAAAGCAAAGAGATTTGTTTTTCTCACTCACTGTTCTCCTTTCTCCAATTCTAAGTGCTTCACTCAAAGAGCTTAACTTGGCTCTGAGAAGGGTTTCTCTGTGTATGTCTGTCTGTCTGTCTCGTCTCTCTCTGTCTGTCTCTTGGCCCCTAGGGAATTTATGATCTGTGTGGTTGACAATATCAAACCTATGTCCCCATAAAGTGGCGTGTTGGGGTCATATTTGTCCTTAGGAATAGGCAGCTGCTGAGAGTCCAGGGGGCATAGGGTGAGGCTGGGCCAGGATAGAGGGAGAGAGGATAATTAATAGAACTAGAAAAGTCCAGAAAAAACCTTCATGGTTCTCTATGTTAATATCAAGTCCTCAAAAGAAGAGAAACTGATGGAGAACTGGGGGGGAAGATTCTCATAAGCTGTCAGGACTTGGGGGCCAGCAACAGGCAGAGAGATGAAATGACACATCCAAGCTCCCTCTTTGCCCAGGGGAGTTCATGATTTGGTGGGAGAAACACTACTCCCCCTTGGGGAACTCTCAATTAAGGGTTCATAATCACATGGGGGTCAGAGTCCCAGGCACACCCCCCGCCACCATCACCCATTCAAGATGGTGAGAAAAAGACGGGGCAGACAAGAAACGGATGCCCCAGGTGTGACTGGATGGGAATACACCTGGGGTAGCCAAAGTCATTATGGACTGAGGCGGGGCAAGGGAGTTTGCTCAGGAGATCATCATTAGCGTTCTGAGCAGGCTTTGGAAGCAAAGGATGATCTTGACTTAATGGAAGGGTGAGAGAGACCTGTCGGTTGGGAGGATCGTGAATTGGAAACGTGTAGGTGGGACTGAATAGTTGTGAACAAGGTCCTGGCACTTGATGTAAAGAAATTAAAACATCCAGGACGGAGCCCTAAGTGCCCATCCCAGCTTGGCTCCTAGCCAGCTGGGATGAAGACAGCTGAGGCCTGCCCCCACTCGGAGCCTCGGTTTTCTCCCCTGCCCTTTAGGGGGTTGAACTCATCAGTGGTTCTCATCCTTCTCTATGGGCAGCTTTTTAAAGTTTTCAGTGCTTGGCCTCGCCCCCAAAGTGTCCAAATAGTTTGGTGGGGGTGGAAAACTGTAAGTGCTTCCTCTCAAGTGACAACCAGGCATGACATTCTGGGTGGCTTCTGTGGCCCAGTGGCTCATAGCCTTTGCCTGGAGGATCAGAAAATCCACGTTTGGGCCAGGCGTGGTGACTCACACCTGTAATCCCAGTACTTTGGGAGGCTGAGGCGGGTGAATCACCAGGTCAGGAGTTCAAGACCAGACTGGCCAAGATGGTGAAGCCCCATCTCTACTAAAAACATAAAAAATTAGCTGGGCGTGGTGGTGGGCGCCTGTAATCCCAGCTACTCTGGAGGCTGAGGCAGAGAATGCTTGAACCCGGGAGGTGGAGGTTTCAGTGAGCTGAGATCGCACCACACCACTGCACTCCAGCCTGGGCGACAGAGCGAGACGCCATCTCAAAAAAAAAAAAAAATCCAGGTTTAGAGCTGCAGTAACAGGACAAGAAGCTGGAGGAGTGAGAGCCCCAAAGGGACCGCTGGCCCTGTGATCAGAGGTCTGGATTGCAGTGCTGCGTTAAGATAGCATGAGGTCTACATGTTCTTAGATGACCTCATCTGTTACCCAGGAACAGGGTAGGGTGTAACTTCAGGGCTGCTTTCCTTATGGGGGGCACCAGCCTCCTTCCCCCATTCTCCTCAGCCCCTCTCTCGCCTCAGCCTCAGGCACTGAGGAGCCCTCTGGTGGAGAGAGGAGGCAGTTGAGCACGCTAGCCTAAGGAGAGCCCCCTGGGGGTGAGGTGGGGGCGGTTAGGAACCTCACTCTGGAGCTGGGAGCCTGGGACCCTCTGCCTCCCTAGACTCCCCTCCTAGAGGCCAGGATGGCACCATGGAAGGCAAGGAAGCTGAGGGACAAACAGAAGGTGCCAGAGCCTTGACGCTTGGAAGGGAGAGGAGACCAGAGCAGAGGCCAGAGCCTTGACGCTCTGGAGGGAGAGGAGGCCAGAGCAGAGGAGCCCATCGGGCAGGTCACATGGCCTGGAGGCAGCTGGTCACGTGACCGTGGCCAGCCCTTCCCATCACCCCCTGCTGCTTCCTACCCAGGCGCCACCCTGGGCTAAGGACTCCCAAGGACCTGCAGCTGTGACTGGCCCCTGGCCTGCAGGGCCCGAGAGGGCACGCCAGACTGTCCAGAACCTTCCCTCAGGTATCCCCGTGGCCCCTCCCAACCACACCACCTGTGCAGCCACACCCAGCTCTCAACTTTTCTGGGCTGATGCTACCACACAACCCGAGTCTGTTTCCGGTTTGGCTTTGGCATGCCCTGCTCATCTGTTTACGTGCATATGTTTACTTATTAGTATATATGTATCCATGTGGCAGATCCTCCTTCCAGACTATGCGTGGTTCCGCTGCCATTAAAATAAACTAACTCTCCTGACAGGAAGCCAACCTCAGAGAAGAGTTTGCTACAAATAAGCTACAAGTTCTGGGAGCAATAGTGAGGGGCGGTGAGGGGGGAGGTCAACCAGATCCGTGTTTAGATGAGCACATTGAAAGGGCCTTAGAGGTCATCGAGGGCTCTCCCCCGCGCTGAAAGTGACACAGGAGAGCCCGGTGTGGGTCGCTGGCCTTAGGAGCCTTGGCTAGGCTCGAACCCCCTCTTCCCCCTCTTCCTGCCCCACGGGACTCGGTGCCAGCTTCCCTGAAGAGATCGTTCTGTCCCCTTCTCAGAACATGTGGTATCTGTTCCTGATGTCCGTCTCTGGGGAGCAGAGGGGGAATCAAAGAGCCCACTCAGCTGGATTCCACTCAAACAGATGGGAATGTAGTGATAAGCAATAAAGACATTGAATTTATTACTTCTTGACCACCCACTATTCCTATCGCCCCCAGCTCTTTCAGAAATTAGGGATTTCTTCCAAAAGCTTAGTTTTCTCCCTAGTCTAGCAGCCAGAACTCGCTTTGCCTGAAATGGATGTGGTGGCGCGGGGTGGGGCGTGGGGGGGCAGTCAAGCAGAAGGTCTGTCTGCTCAGACAGAAAAGGCCCCCTTCCCTGAACCTGTGGAATTGGCCTGCAGGGGGAAGCTGAAGTATTCGAATCATTTTGTTGTTCCGGTTTTAGGAAATCCCCAAGAAGCAGCAGCCCAGCGTGCCCAAAGCCGAGGAGCCCCTCAAGACCGTGCAGGAGAAGAAAAAGTTCCGGCACCGGCCGGAACCACTCTTCATCCCGCCGCCGCCCTCCTACAACCCGAACCCCACCGCCTCCTACTCGGGCGCCACCCTGTACCAGAGCCAGCTGCGCTCCCCGCGCGTCCTCGGAGACCACCTGCTCCTGGACCCCGCCCACGAGCTGCCCCCTTACACGCCCCCACCCATGCTGAGCCCGGTGCGCCAGGGCTCTGGGCTCTTCAGCAATGTGCTCATCTCCGGCCACGGCCCTGGCGCCCACCCCGCAGCTGCCCCTGACGCCCCTGACGCCCACACCGCGGGTGCTGCTGTGTCGCTCCAGTGAGTCACCCCTTTAGCCTCTTCCTGGGCTCTGGGTGCTGGGTAGAGTCCCGGGAGGCCCCGTTTTCTTTAGCTTTCTCATCTATCCCACAGACTTTGGCGGAGTATTGGCTGTATGTAGCACACATTGCTGGGTGCTAATAAAGACTTGGAATGCATAGCCCTTATCCTCAAGGGAATCACAGTCCAATTGGGAGAGAAATGTGTAAAGTGATCACTATAGTCTCTGGGATAAGGAAACAGTTGAAATGTTTACCCAGTTTCTAAGACAGCCCCCGATCACGCAGGAGAGAAAAAATGAGGCCGGGCGTGATGGCTCACACATGTAATCCCAGCTTTTTCGGAGGCCAAGGCGGGTGGATCACTTGAAGCCAGGAGTTGGACACCAGCCTGGCCAACATGGTGACACCCCGTTACTACTAAAAATACAAAAATTAGCCGGGCGTGGTGGCGCGCGCCTGTAATCCCAGCTACTGGGGAAGCTGAGACAGGAGAATCACTTGAACCCGGGAGGCGAAGGTTGCAGTGAGCCGAGATCGCACCACACCACTCCAGCTTGGGAGACAGAGCGAGACTCCCTCTCCAAAAAAAAAAAAAAAAAAAAAAGATAGCAGGACGTGGTGGCAAGCGCCTGTAGTCCCCGCTAGTCGGCAGGCTGAGTCAGGAGAATCGCTTGAACCCGGGAGGCGGAGACTGCAGTGAGCTGAAATCGAGCCACTGCACTCCTGCCTAGGCAAAGGAGCGAGACTCTGTCTCAAAAAAAAAAAAAAAAAAAAAAGCAAAGAAAATGTACTCAGTAGATGTACAAATAAGATTAGGCATTACATTTAAGATAAGCCTTGACGTTTTCCCGTGCTTTATAAAAATCAAGCACAGAGAGGCTAGGATCTCTTTCTGGAGCAAGAAAAATTGCATAGAAATCATACCGCTTAGCCGACCATTGTGGGACAGCTGGCTTCTCCGCGCCTTTTGTGAGAAATGGGTAACCCTAAGTCATTTAGCACTATACTCCACCCAGCTCCCTGGAAATGGTCAGGGGTAACTCTGGCAGGAGTTGGGTAGGAGAGGAGCCCTGTTATGGCTGGTTAGGTAACTGCTCATTTGTTTTAGTCTTTTTCAGCATTCCTTCCCTGTTGACTAGTGACTTCTGATTTTTGTGTTTTAGACAGCATCGATGGCAGCAATGTGACGGTCACCCCAGGGCCTGGAGAGCAGACTGTGGATGTTGAACCGTAAGGAAAAGTTAATTACTCTTTAGAACAGAAGGCTCCACTTCTTGAGAAGTGTAGTTAATACTTTTGTAGTCAGAGGATTACGCTGAGAAAGCAGTTGTAGAATTTGTAGGACCGTGGTTATTTCTTGAGTACCGTTGTTTCCCTACACAATAGTTGCCAGTATTTCAAGGCCTTTGCCAAAGACTAAAGGCATAGTCAAAGCATGAAGCCCTGTATTCAGAGAACCTAGCGTACCTATGTCTGGCTCCACAGACGGCATGGTTGTAGCCATGTGTTTTCTTATCCCCAGTGACACTGAAGCATCTCCCTCGGGGTGGCTCATTCTCTAAAAGGCACCTTCTGAATATCCTCGTGTCCCCAGTCCCCCTCCCTGACTCTTGGCCAGTCCTCCAAATGGGCTTGTTAAGTACTTTAATTTTGCTTGGGGCGTGGGTGGTGTTAGGAGAGGGAAAGGTGATTTATCTTCATGGATAGACACAGAAAAGAGGCCAGGTGGTAGAGTGGTGAGTCAATTGAATCAGGAATCAGAAAACCTGAGTTCCAACACCATTTTGTAATTTGATCTTGATCCAGTTAACCTTTCTAGGCTTTAGTTGACTCATCAAATGGGCATAATTATTACAGCCTTGCTTACATTACAGATCTCTGTGAGGTTCGGATGGGATGTCTGTGAAAATGATCTGAAAGAGATAAAAAAAAAATGAAACGAATGCTTTGTGTTTTCCCCGTTTTTGTGGTTAAATGGCACCATTAGCCATGCTCTGGGAAACTGTTCTCTTGGAATTAATCACCCTCCCTTTCCCATTTATAGGAAGCTGTAGAATCCTCAGGCCGGCTGCTCCCTTGCTCCTAAAATATTTCTCCCCAATCTTAAAGCTGTTCCTTATCCCAGTGAAAAAGCCATGCCTGGAATCTTAGGGTCACACTATGAGGAAATGCCCCCTGTGTTCTTGAAGAAAGAACTAGTTTCCTTCTTTTTCAAGTTCCTGACAGTTGCCCTTGGCCTGGGCCATAAAATTAAAGACCACACTATTGTTGTTCTTCTTGTCATTTAAAGACGCATCAACATTGGCTTGAGATTCCAAGCAGAAATCCCTGAACTCCAAGATATCTCTGCCCTGGCCCAGGACACACACAAGGCCACACTGGTATGGAAGCCCTGGCCAGAGCTAGAAAACCATGACCTCCAGCAAAGAGGTATTGGCACATGGGAAGAGCTGGGCGGGAGAGGTTTGATTCTCTCACTGGGATCACTGGCTCCGGGATTGGTGTGTTTTCCATTACACTGAGCTCTCTCTGATGGACTGGCTTCTTATTTCCAACAGTGGAGAATCTTCTGAATTTGTGCTGTTCAAGTGCGTTGCCAGGTGGAGGGACCAATTCTGAATTTGCTTTGCACTCTCTGTTTGAGGCCAAAGGTGATGTGATGGTAAGGAACCATGAAAAAGGAGGCTTTACAAATTCCTGAAGAGTATTTTCCCAAGTTTCAATATTGTCTAATATACCCTGCAACCAATTCATAATGACCGATCAGCACATGATGACCAATCGGCATGCCTCCCTATTCCTTCTCTCAGGGAGTAGGTCAGGATGTTGAAGTCTATAGAAAAAAATTTCCAGCTGGACTTCAGTTTCCACATCTGTTCCTAAAGTTAGAACTGTCCTAGGAAATTAGAATTTCTTTTCCTCATCTTGCATTTCACATCAGAAAACCAAGTCTCTAGTGATGGAGGTAGAAGGATTTACTGAAACAGAAGTTGGTCTAAAATAGCCAATCATACTCTGCTGATTATTCTTCTCTACTATGGAAATCATCCAAAGTTTGATGTTTATAGCACTCTTTTCTCCTCTAACCAAAATAAAATGTTTACTGTTCACCAACTGGTTCCATTTTCCCACTTTTAACACAGTTCTACAGATGTTCCCAGACCCATGCCTTGGTGCTGTCTTCCCAAAATCTCAGCTAACAGTTGACCTGCTCAATCTGAACTTCCTTTATTTTTTTTTTTAAAAAGATGGAGTCTCGGTCTGTCACCCAGGCTGGAGTGCAATGGCACAATCTCGGCTCACTACAACCTCTGCCTCCCGGGTTCAAGTGATTCTCCTGCCTCAGCCTCCCTAGTAGCTGGGATTACAGGCACGCACCACCACACCTGGCTAGTTTTTGTATTTTCAGTAGAGACTAGGTTTCACCATGTTGGCCAGGCCAGTCTCGAACTCCTGACCTCAGGTGATCCTCCCAAGTTGGCCTCCCAAAGTGCTAGGATTACAGGCATGGTCCACCGCACCCGGCCTCAACCTGGACTTCTGGCCAGATCACTCAGTCACTAACCTCTGTTTCCCCTTTGTATAAATACATGGTAGCAGATCTAACTTCCTGCATTTTGATTTTATGAAAATATGAAAATAAGTGTCCCAATACTATGATACCCCTCAATTGTTTCCTAGAATGCTGGAGAACTGTCCTTAACCCTTTGAGATCAGTGTGGCAGAGTAGCACTTCTCAGACTTTTAATGTACACACACATCATCTGGGGAATCTTTTTTAAAATGCAGATTCTGATTCAGGGGGTTGGGAGGAAGGCCCAGGTTCTGCCTTTCTGACTAGCTCCCAGGTGAGGCAGGTATTCCTGTTTTATGGATCACACTTGGAGTAGCAAGATTCTAGGCCTTGCTCTGCCTGGAAACTATCTGCTGTTCAACTCTGCCTGCAGCACCTTTTAAAAAGCTACCGAGGGCCAGGCGCAGTGGCTCACACCTGTAATCCCAGCACTTTGGGAGGCTGAGACAGGCAGATCATGAGGTCAGGAGATCAAGACTATCCTGGCCAACATGATGAAACCCCGTCTCTACTAAAAATACAAAAAATTAGCTGGGCATGGTGGTGTGTGCCTGTAATCCCAGCTACTCGGGAGGCTGAGGCAAGAGAATTGCTTGAAACCGAAAAAAGGGAAGTTGGAGTGAGCTGGGATCGCACCACTGCACTCCAGCCTGGCCTGGCAATAGAACAAGATTCTGTCTCAAAAAATAAAAAAGCTCCCACGGCCGATCTGAAACAGTTTATTTAGCCAGGCTCTCTGGAAGGATGGTATGTATGTAGTACAGTTATTACTGATACAGCTGTTCATGTTCGGTTATAATGAAACACAAGTTTTCTGTAAAACAGTTACAGATCACACCCACTCATTTCCTTGGAAGCCTTGCCCAGAGACTCAGCATTCAGTCAGAGGAGGCCCCACTCATCTCTGGGACTGGTTGGATTTTACCAAGGAAGAGTCAGGTCTTTCTGTTTTCCTGTGACATGAATAATTGGCTTCAGGCATGGAGTGGGAGGGTGTTAGAATGAGAGTCTTACTGGGTGCTGAACAGACATGAAACCCTAGTTAGGGTAGTCTCCATCTGGGTTTCCTTCCAGTGCCCCCGCCCCTGGCCTCTGCAGTGCTAACCCTTTTTCCCCTTTGGTCTCCCTAGGACACACAGACCTGTTAACTGACTCTGGCCTTTTTTCTCCCCTGGGTCTACAGGTTGCTCTGGAAATGCTGCTGCTGCGGAAGCCGGTCAGGTTAAAATGTCATCCTTTAGCAAATTACCACTATGCTGGTAGGTTGCCAGGAGCCCTGTGCCCTGTTGCCTCCTGACAATGAGCTGCCTGCATGTTTGGTTGTGTCACTTTCTAGTAATGGATAACACCAGTTCTGTCCTAATCACCACTTGTGATCTCAAGGTCTCCAAGGGCAGAGCTATGTCTGTTGCTTTGGCACTGTTGGCATCTGTCTGTGCAAGCTCCTGCCCCTTGGTGTGCCAAGACCTGGGTGATAGTGGACAGTGCCTGCACGTGTGGCAGGGAGACCGGTGCATGAGCCCAGAGAGAGCCACAGAAGGTACAGCACCACACTGGCAACAGCAGCCCATCAGTAACCATGGGTTCAGATCCTGCCGCACCCCTTGACCAAGTCCCGTGGCCTTTTGCAGCCTTGGTTTTCTCACTTGTAAAATAAGACTTGTATTCTATCCCTTGTAGTGGTTTTGTGGGATTAGAGATGGTATACGTAGTCCAATGCCTGGCACATCCTAGTAGTACTTATTATTCATTTGTCCAACAATTATTTTTTGAACACTTACTGTGTCCGAAGGACTTGGTAAACACTGAGATGCATCAGTTACTACAACAGACATGGACAGAGTCCTGCCTCATGCAGCTCGGAGTCTGAGGAGGAGGCAGATATTAAATCATGGATCACACTAATGACGGGGGAAAGACTTCATCCACACAGGGTTGTGTATGTGACTTAATGACGATACCACAGTAAGAGGGAAGTAGAAGACTCTGAGATTTAAATGTAGTGAGAATTGTGAAGAGCAAAGGAGATAGGTCAGGGAGCCTAAGAGGTGACTGGTGACACTGAGGTCAACATTTTCATTTCCATGCACTCTGGTAGAACTGTTCCTTCTGAGGGTATTTCAGAGGGGGCTGAATTTTCAGTGCCTCTTGATTTTTAATCACTTGAGGGTTTCTTTGGTGCTCTGGGCAGACCCGGCCTAGGCAGGTGCTAAATACGTGGGCTTGGGGACCTAGCTATACCTTTTCCAATCTTTGGTCTGGGCAGCCAGGTGAGGGCTTCTTTACAAATACTGGCTTTCTTTCCCTACCACTATTTGCCTCACCTACTGTGCTCCTCCTCTTTCATGAACAAGCCTTCCTGCCTGTCATCACAAGGTAGACCTCAAAGTCCCTCATCTAGGCACAGTAAGCCCAAGATGTCTGCCTGTAGGTCACTCCTGGAACTAGGCCAGTACAGAGTGGACACATGGGATAAGAAATTCATCACTTCTCCGGTGGCCTAAAGGAGCCAACTTCTTCTTATTGTCTCCATCATTTCCTGCTTGATGTCTGTCCCAAATGTGGGTAGAAAGATGTAGGGGTTCTCCCTGATCTGCCATGGAAACTGTTGAGTCCTCTCTGTTAATAATTTCCAGCATCATCTACTGCCCATTGAATGCTGACAGGCTGTCCAGCCAACTAGGGCCTGTCTAAAGCTTCTTTTCATGACAAGTGGGACGGTGGGTTGGCTAAAAGGAGCTTCCCAACCAAGTGCTGTGAGATGCTGCTGCCCTCAGTCCTCAGAGTGGCTGGGGTCACTGGAGCCTCTGGGCTGGTCAGCTCCAGCTGTGAGCAACTTCATCTGGGATATAGCTCTCCTTTGGTTCTTCCAAGTGTCCCAAACAAGTATCATTTTACGTGCATCATGACATTAAAAAGGTCAGAAAGCTATGTGCTAGAAGCCACACTACCCCCCCAATCAAAACAAAATAAAAACACTAAAGTCTTAATCAAAAACTCTGAAACAAGAGGACCCTAAATTCTGCTACAATTAATCTCTTGAGGTTAGGGGTTTCTAGCTAATCCTTAGCCTATCCCCCTGCCTCCTTCCCCAGCAGGCAGACCAGGAAGGACTCTGCTGTTTTTCTGGAATCACTTCAATCCTTGGAGGCAAAAGAGGTAGAGCTAAGTGTGAAGGGTTGACATCTCCAAGAGAAGGGTACTCACCTATGTCTGTCAGTCACTTGCCTTCTCCAGGAAGCGATCATAGACTGGGACCCAAAGAATCTTCTAGAAGTATAAGCAAAAAGGGCAGAGGTCACTGGTCTCTAAATTCTGACCCAAAACCATCTCCTTAACAGTTTCCTTCTAAGCCACAGGGGAGCAGCAGAGTCTTCCCCATCACATGCCCCAGCCACCACCTCCCTCCCCAACTGCTCAGCCCCCGACCATTTGCTTCCTGGGTGTCAGTGAATCCCATCTCCATGGCCCCATTCTGCCTTGGCCTTTGTGCTGAGCCCTGTTGGGTTGCTCTTCAGTACTGAATTCCTGTTAGCTTGATTGCCACCTTGCTGGGACCCTATCTTCTGGATCTCCTTTGCCTCCTGACTCTGTGGCTGTGGCCAATGTCACCCACCCTTAGTCCGCCCTGAATTTGGTCTCCAGACTTCTTGTTATCTAGAGAGGGAGTTCAGCTCTTGCAAGTCTGCCTGAGCCTGTCCGTGTCAGGGAGGGAGGCTGTAAGGTTGGGGGAGAGAAGAGCAAAGACACAGGCCTACGAAAATCACTTCCTTTCTTTACTCATTATCTTCCTTTTCCCACCCATTGCAAGCCATTAAGCAAAGGAAAAAGTGACCAGTGCTGGGACCAAGGAGAGATGTGCTGTAGGGGAAGGACCAGTGTGGTGGGCATCTCACCCAGATCTAAGGGCTGATTGCCAAGGCCACATGAACCCTGTATGGGATCCTCAGAGGAAGGTGCTGTTGCAGGGCTCCTGGCGCTCAACCCACACCAGAATGCACAGTCCAGCCCTCTGTGGCTCTCAGCACCCTCCCACCCATGTGTGGTGAGCAGTTGTGTGCAACGGTTCCTAGTTAGCACTTGGGTTGGGAAGGGCCGAGTGTGGGGGAGTCGGTGGAGAAGAAGCCTAGTTTGCATTAGAGGGATTGCAGGCATGTTTGATTTTTTTTCAGTCAACTGGTCATTCCTGCAGATGGGTGAAGAGTGGAGTGGGTGTTAGAACTGACCCTGGCTTCTTGGCAAGCATTCAGCAGAGGCTGCTATCAGCCCTGAGCACAGCCCAAACACCTATTGAGTCCTGAAACCCTGACCTGAGATGTGGAGCTGGAGGAGACCTAGAGGAAATACTCATTCCGTTGGAGAGGCCTGATCTCTCTGCCTTGGAAGCTGCCCCAGTTAGATGAGAAGACAGAATTACATACTCAAGAGAATAATTTGCAAGAGCACAGCTGTCATTTCATTTTTGAGGCATCCTTAGCCTGAGTCTCTATCTAAGACAGTGGTCCCCTCAAGCGTAGGACTGAGTTAAAACTCTTTTACTTTCTGTGACATGACACTGGTTTAAATTTTAAAAAATTTCTTAGCGGACAAGCTCACATTCTGGATTCAGATTGAGGCTTCCCCCTTTTTGCCCACAGAGAAAACTTCGGTAGTAACCTGCTTCACCTTGTACCCTAAAAAAATTACTCAACCTTCACCCACTATTGAAAACCCTGTGTAGAAATGAAAATCTGGTATAAAAACAGTCCTTATTCTACAATGAACATGTCTGTCTTGTGTAACTACAAAATGTTATCAATGGGGCCAGGCACAGTGGCTCATGCCTGTAATCCCAGAACTTTGGGAGGCCAAGGTGGGCAGATTTCTTGAGTTCAGGAGTTCGAGACCAGTCTGGCCAACATGGTGAAACCCTATCTCTATTAAAAATACAAAAATTAGCCGGGCATGGTGGCGCATCCCTGTAATCCCAGCTACTTGGGTGGATGAGGCAGGAGAGTTTCCTGAACCTGAGAGGCACAGGCTGCAGTGAGCTGAGATCACACCACTGCACTCCAGCCTGGGCGACAGAGTGAGATGCTGTCTCAAAAAAAAAAAAAATTATCAATGGAAGTTTTAAGAAAGAAAGGCCCTTTAAAAGATACTGTGTCCAAACTTTCACCCCTCCATGTCTCTTTTTAATTGCCTGGTTTCACTGTAGATTGCCCCCAAATTAGCCACAGTCCAGAGCCTGTTTCCCAGCAACCGACGGTTAGAACAGTTTTCCTCTGGATACTGTTCCAGCACCAGTTTCATCCAGTTAATTAGGTTCTTTGTAATTAGCCTTAATCATCTTGTTAGGGGCCCCTGCTGGTAATAGCCCAATAGCCAGGAATCCCCCAGGTAGAACAAATGAGTGCTGAGGGATTGTCAACCTAGGAACCCTATGTGCATGCTGAATGGGCAGCAGGGATCCTAGAGAGAGAAGGGAGGGTGGGGGCGGTGGGGTAGTTGAAGGAAAGGGGAGGATTGGAGGCAACCCCCTGCCTCGGCTTTGTATTTTATCCTGGACTTTGTCCAAGATGCAGGATCCAGGAAAGGCCAGCTTAGAATCTTGTCTAAGAATGAGGAGCATGTCCCTGTCAGACAGACTCTAGGGAAGAGAGACATCTGAGCCTTTCCTTAACTTTGGATTACAGAGGGATTTTGGAGGCAGGAAGGAGGACTATGGATATTATAAGCAGCTGGGAGTGAGACTGTGGGATAAGAAATCTACAGAACAAGGAGCAGGTGGTCTTGAATGCCACTGTCCACATATCAGCAGGGGCAGCATGTGTCTCATAGCTGTGGGCTGATTTGGAATCTGCTCTCCAAGTGGCCAGTGAAGGTTCAAAACATGTATTGAACACTTAGGACCAAACCTGTCAGTCACAGGTTTGACCTGTGTCAGTCACAGGCTGACCAAACCTGTCAGCCACAATCCCCATGTCACGTGGGGAAATTGAGACTCAGAGAAGTTAAGTGGCAGAACCAGGTTCACAACCTAAGGTGACTAAAATCACCCTTTTTATCACAGTTCAGTGATACTATTTGAGGAAAACACATTGATATGTTATTTATCTGTCCCCGGCTTTAGCCTGGGAATTCAATCCAAGAGCCCAGGGATGGACTGTCAGTCTCAGAGGGCAATCCTGTGATTAGGAAGCCAGCTCTAGTGTGAGAATGGTTTTGTTGCCCGGACAAGCCTCTGTCCCTTGCTTTGTGGACACCCTGTTGGACAGACACTAACACACATGCACACACAGAGGGCTGTAATTTGCACCAAAGCACAGACCCTAGGACTATGCAGAAGAGCCACCTCTTACTCTCTAAGACCATGTTCCCCAACACAGCCCTGCATTCCTTGGAATGGAGAGTGACATAGAGGGGCAGGGAGAACATGCAGCCCACTCCAGCTGAGGACGAGTTGTACAGAGTGCACACTCTGGAATCAGGAAGGCATCAAATCCTGTGACAGAGCAGCAGTCTTAAAAACCACCAGGAGTCAGCAGGGAGAAGGTCTCCTTTCCCCATGAGGTTTGGGGATCTCTCCTAACAGATGGGTCAGGAAGTTACTTCACCTGTGGAGTTGCATCTGGCAAGCAATTTGGAAACATGAAGGGACATGCTTCTCAGAAATCAACAGGCCTGGAAACTGAACACTGCTTTTGGGGCCAGAAATCTGGTAGTGAGCCTGGCAGGCAGAAAGAAGTATATCCACTGCAGACAGGCTGAGAGGGCTGGATAGCCCTGTTAGTGTCTTGTTGTATCTCAGAGCTGCACTCTAACTTAGGAAACTGATGGTCTGGCTGATGTTGGAAAGAATTATCATTGCTCTAGTTGAGGGTTTCATCAGCAAAATATCCCCTGATTCCCTATTGGAGATGCAGCCAAGGGCCATACAGACTCTGGACCTGCAGCAGGTCAGCAGAGCAGAGTAAGCTTGCGTGAGTCAGCTGGTATGACAGACTGCCATCGTAGTCTTCCTTCCATCATTATCTTTCTGACCTCTCTTACCCGTTTGCTCTTTTGGTGGATACCCATGACTGGTTGTTCAGCTGAATTGTTGGTTATTGCTTTTTGTGTCCCTCTTTCTGCCTCTGTTCCTGGGTAAGGAGACCCCAAGGCTTTGAATGTTCGGACAGAATTTGAAGAATGGTGATGGAAGTGCTATAGAACCTTAATTCCCACCAACCCCCTGTGCTCACATGCACTCCAGCGAGGATTCTCCAAGCCCCAGGCCCCCTGAGGCTCCCCCTGTTGCTGTGGTCTGCACAGCCAGAGCTGTCCAGTCCTCTGGAACCCATGGAAGATGATTCCCTTCTGCTGAGGATTCATGGGAAAGCTACTTTCCTCCTAGAAGTAAAGAGATAAGTTTGCAGCTGGGCACAGTGGCTCACAGCTGTAATCCTAGCACTTTGGGAGGCTGAGGCAGGCAGATCACTTGAGGTTTGGCATTCAAGACCAGCCTGGCCAACTTGGTAATACCCTGTCTCTACTAAAAATGCAAAAATTAGCTGGGCATGGCAGCACACACCTGTAATCTCAGCTACTCAAGACGCTGAGGCAAGAGAATCACTTGAACCCAGGAGGCGGAGGTTGCAGTGAGCCAAGATCTCACTACTGCACTCCAGCCTGGGCAACAGAGCAAGACTCCATCTCTCCCCCACCAAAAAAAAATTATATATATGTTTGCAAACCAAATACTTTGGGTGGTGGCCCTACTTTTGTAGAAGTCTGACCCAGCCCAGCTGTGGGGAGCATATTCTGAGTCTGGAGCCAAAGCTCCTGGCTTGAGGACCCATCAAGAAGTCATACAAGGAAGTTGTTTATTTCAGAAATGTGAGTTTACATCATTGAGCCACATACTCTCCTAAGGACCCTAGGCTTCCCACCTGTGGTTTAAGGAGGCCCCTGCCCGCCCAGAGCAGTTTCCCCTGATTCACTTATTTTGGCCAAACACCACAAGGGAAGAGGCAATTAGAGTTTCCTGTACTACAGCCCCACCAGTTGACCGTAGCAAAATGGAAACTTGGTCTTGCCTGGAATGGGAGGAATGATATTATGATTTGGGGTACCAGAGCTCTGAGAAGTGTAGTGAGGTCAAAGCCTTGGCCTAATACCATCCAAAGAATAAGAGATGTGAAAATTCAGCAGGCCAGAAGAACAAGACTGAGTTTTCCCAAACCAGCCTCCGTGGTAGAACCTTCCCTAGAGCCCCCAGAAATAGGAGTCCCCTTTGAAGTAAGCCTTATTTCTTGCCCTAAACAAGCCAGTACCATTTTATATTATTATCTGCATATCCTGCTTTCTTTCTTGGAGGAAAAAGACATAAATATCAGGTTTAGCCAGTAAGGCAGATGCAGCAGCCCAGCAGTGAAGCCTCTCCCTCTTCAGTTGGCAAATCTGTCAAGAACTGGCTCCACTCACCTCTCCAGCGTCACCTGCTACTGCTGGAACCTTATGCTTGAACCAGATTAGATTACTAGTTGTTCTTTGAAAACCTCTATTTCCTCATCTGTCAAATGGGCTCATCATCATCATCATCTTACAGGATTGTTAGTAGAACCTAATGATGAATAACTGAAGTACTCAGAACCTGGCATATAGTAAGCACTTAGAAATGTTAATGCTGGCCGGGCGCAGTGGCTCATGCCTGTAATCCCAGCACTTTGGGAGGCCAAGGCGGGCAGATCACCTGAGGTTGGAAATTCGAGACCAGCCTAACCAACATGGAGAAACCCCGTCTCTACTAAAAACACAAAATTAGCTGGGCATAGTGGCACGTGTCTGTAATCCCAGCTATTCAGGAGGCTGAGGCAGGAGAATCACTTGAACCCAGGAGATGGAGGTTGCGGTGAGCCAAAATCACGCCATTGCACTCCAGCCTGGGCAACAAGAGCAAAACTGCATCTCAAAAAAAAAAAAAAAAAAATAGAAATGTTAATGCTATTTTTTCCTGGCACAGCATCTTGCTTGTAATATACACCTAATAAATATCTGTTGAATGAATGACTGAAGTGCATGCCTTCCCTCTTGCCTCTGACTTTGCACATCCTGCTTCCTCTCCCCAGAATACTCTTCCATCTCCTTATTGTCTGACTTGCTTCTATATAACCTTTAAAACTCAACTCAGATGTTTTCTTTACCTGGAATCCTTCCTGGCTGCTCTGGCCGTAACCTAAGTGTGGTGTTTCCCCTTTGTGCCCCACTGGCATCTCACCTTTACCTGAATAATTATAGTTACCACCTTGAACGTCATGGCCTCCTGGTTTGTCTCCCCAGTAGACTGTGGACATTTTGAGGGTGGAGGGTGAATCCAGCCACACCCTGAAGGGTACTTGCTATATGATTATTTGCACCCGTGAACATAATAATTGCGTTAAAACTGTACCTAAAATTTGTTGAATGCTCACTGTTCCCCTGTGATTATGCTGGGAATTTTTTTGCATTATCTTCTTTAACTTTCACAAAAATCCGAATCAGTGGAGGCAATTATAATTATTCCCATTTGTAGATAACAAAAAAGTCTTAGGATAAGTAACTTGCCAAGGTCAAGGCCATAGCTGGGATTTGAACCCAGCTGTCAGAGCTCCTAAGCATTATATTACACTATCTTTTTGTTCAAATGGGAGTTTGGTATGTATTATATCACTTGCTACATAGTTGTATTTTGTAACTTAGCTAAATGAACCAGCAACTAAAAACAGGGGAAACCATGAGCTGTTCTTAATGAGGTTTGTGTTTCGTTGTAGGTTCGGACAAGTGGACCTCCCTAGAAAGAAAACTGTTTAACAAAGCACTAGCCACTTACAGCAAGGACTTTATTTTTGTACAGAAGATGGTAAGCATGATTTTTCCCATTGCCCCCTTGAAATTAAATTTGGGAAATTGTACACAAAAATATTTAGAAATATTTGGTTACTGGTTTAAGATACTTACAAAGAGGATGTCTTCCACACTCGCTGGTGAGGATGGTAGGGGATATAGGGGTTGTGTGGCCCCTGTGTTAGGAGTGTGGCAGGGAGAGGACAGGGAAAAGAAGGCATAGATTATCTGGACACTGCAGTGGTGTGGGGTTATTTTCTATCTTAATAAAAATGTGTAATTCATAATTCTATTAGAATAACTAGAACTCGGGCTCCTGTTCACAATTTACATAATTTGTTTTATTTATTTATTTATTTTTTTTTTTGAGACAGAGTTTC
The DNA here is from genome assembly GCA_036589455.1 of Ateles fusciceps. Taxonomy (NCBI): domain Eukaryota; kingdom Metazoa; phylum Chordata; class Mammalia; order Primates; family Atelidae; genus Ateles; species Ateles fusciceps. The sequence continues at coordinate 5,210,594 of JAZHEH010002241.1, forward strand.
ACTGTGTCACCCAGCCTGGAGTTCAGTGGCATGATCTTGGCTCACTGCAGCCTCCACCTCCTGAGTTCAAGCAATTCTCCTGCCTTAGCCTCTAGAGTAGCTGGGATTACAGACACGCGCCACCATGCCTGGCTAAGTTTTGTACTTTTAGTAGAGACGGGGTTTCATCATGTTGGCTAGGCTGGTCTTGAACTCCTGACCTCAAGTGATCTACCTCCTTCAGCCTCCCAAAGTGCTGGGATTACAGGCGTGAGCCACCATATCTGGCCATACATAATTTATTTTATGCATATTTGACAAACCTATCATATTTCTGACAGAATTTTTTTTCTGGGAAACTGGGGAGAGAAGAACATGTGGCCTCCCTCTACCCAGTAGCAGAGTTTCTGGTGTTGAACTCCCAATTATAACAATAGTAATAATAAAAATACCTTCATATACGGCATTTTAAAGCAAAATAAAACTTGCACATAGATGACATAGCACCTATGCAACAGATAAACTTATTGACTTTATTGGCTAAGAGGTGGTTTAGCATAAAAAATTAAAACCATTCAAAGAGTGTTTCAACAAACTGATGAATGATGGAGCCATATTGTATTAAAGACAGTTAAGGCTGTTCAAGTACACAGAGAACAGGGCCACCGGTGACAGCGCCCACTGGCTCCTGGCTGGGACAGACGGTCCTCAGAGGTGTCTAGGGTGGCATGTCTCCTGTTGTCAGTCTAGGGCCTTGCCTGGTCAAACATGAGAAGCAGGAGGACTTTGTCTCTGACTTTCCTCCGCCTCCATGTCTGCATTTGCTCCTGCCTTGCCCTTCGCAGCCACCATGGCTTTGCTGCCCTGTGTGCTCGGCAGCTCTCATGCTCCATCTTTCTTGAGTCACCCTCCCCTCAGAACTGGCCTGGCATAGACCTCAATCCTTGAAGGCCCCACACTATCGTCTGATGATGGATTTGTGTATTGAGCTTACCCTGCAACGTGGGTTTTAACCCACGGCTCTCTGGGATGGCTCCTCTCTCCCTCGGATGATTCTGGTGTGGAAATTCCAGGTGTTGGGGGATGAGAAGCGGGCAACTTTGAGGAGACAGGACTTGGTGCCCCTCTCATCTCACCGTGTAGATGGCCTTATTCCCACGCTCAAGGGTAAGGCCAGTCTTTAATCTGAATCCAGCAAACCCACATTATTACACCTCACCTGATCGTAGAGCATATAAACTAAACAAAGGAATGTTTTTGCCTTGAGATGCATAGACCTTTCCCTCTTTGAGGTTGAACAGGGCAAGGCCCATTTCCTGCAAAACCTAATCTCTGTCATCATAACTTTTGCCTTATATTCCTATTCTATTACGAAGGAACATTTCTCATAAGCAGATTTTGAAGGTCAAGTTAGAGCCATTCAAGCATATTAAATGAAAAAGCAGCTGCTTTATGGGTTAAAAAAAATGAGTAAGTCTGTAAGGACTGATTTGAAAAAATCTCCAAGCTATATTACGAAAAAAATCAAGTTGCAAAGCAGTATTTATAGTGTTTTATGAGGAAGGATGGTGGGGGGAAGGAATATATTTGTGTGTGTGTTGGTTGGTACATGCCTTACAAAGTTCTGGAATGAGGCTGGGTGTGTTGGCTCATGCCTGTAGTGCCAGCACTTTGGGAGGCCAAACCAGGAGGATCACTTGAGGTCAGGAGTTTGAGAGCAGCTGGCCAACATGGTGAAACCCCATCTCTACTAAAAATACGAAAAAATGAGCTGGGTGTGGTGGTGGGTGCCTGTCATCCCAGCTACTCGGGAGGCTAAGGCAGGAGAATCACTTGAATCCTGGAGACAGAGATTACAGTGAGCCAAGATCATGCCACTGCACTCCAGCCTGGAAGACAGAGTGAGAGTCCATCTTAAAAAAAAAAAAATTCTGGAATGGTAAGAAATTAACTCAGGGGCTACCTGTATTGCATGGCGAGGGGTGAGGACAGGCATGGGAAGGAGGCCTTTCACTGCATACATTTTTCTCTTGAACTGTATAAACTTGTTTATTACCTATTACAAAATTAAATATTCAAAAAATCTTGCTGCCTTTGCTCTCTGCCCACTGCTAGAGCTAACCTTGAGCTCTCTTCCTGGCAGGTGAAGTCCAAGACGGTGGCTCAGTGTGTGGAATACTACTACACGTGGAAAAAGATCATGCGGCTGGGGCGGAAACACCGGACACGCCTGGCAGAAATCATCGACGACTGCGTGGTGAGTAGAGCTGCTAAGTCGTTGCTTGTGCTGGCGCAGCTCCCACCCCAGGCCCGGGTTAGTAAGTGGTTGGTATTTGGTTTGGCTTTGCTGCCAAGATAGCCGGAGTAAGGAAGTGACAACAGCCCAGCTCCCCTGCAGGATTCAGGACCTGCCCTCCTGAGTAGGTAGAGGAAAGGCGTCTATAGGTTTGGCCTGTAGCTCAGTGTTCAGATACAGAGGTGAGGGCTAGCGCCCACTTCAAGGCAGCTAGGAGCCAGAAGAGTTAAACCAAGGATGGTCCCAGGCTTGGCCTTGTTGGTTTATGATTGGGTGTCCTAACCCCCTGGAATATTCTTTTCTGATCTTTCCATGTCATAGATGCTACTGACCTGAGACCATAATGTGCCTCAGAAAGGGGCCCTGGGATTTTGCCACAGTCTATAAAGCATGAGCAAGAGGAGATCTGACCTGTAGGTAGTGCCAGGAACCCTCCATCATTGAGGAGCTAATCCACTGCATGTAGATGATACTAACCCTTACATCACCATTTATCCCTGGGATTGATTTCCTTCATTAGCACACAGTCCACAGTCAACTGCACATTAAGTACATACCAGTGACCCAACAAGACCTAACTAGTCTCTGAACCCTGTATGTCTGGCTTTGATGATTACTGTCACTTGTGATCCTTGTAATTAACTCTCCACCCTGCATCCATAGCCACGGGAAATCTCCTCTTTACACTCTGGAAAACATTACCACCTACCACGTATGTGTATATCAAAATTATGTCTTGGCCGGGCGCGATGGCTTACGCCTGGGGAGGCTGAGATGGGTGGATCACAAGGTCAAGAGATCGAGACCATCCTGGCCAACATGGTGAAACCCCATTTCTACTAAAAATACAAAAAATTAGCTGGGCATGTTGGGGGTGGGGGGGTTCCTGTAGTCCCAGCTACTCGGGAGGCTGAGGCAGGAGAATCGCTTGAACCCAAGAGGCAGAGGTTGCAGTGAGCCAAGATCACACCACTGCACTCCAGCCTGACGACAGAGTGAGACTCCATCTCAAAAAAAAAGGAGAGAAATTATGTCTTACAACATTACTAAACGCTAGCTTCTGTCACCATCAGTGGAAGTATTGGGAATTCATGAATTATGTAAATATTTGAAATTATATTTTCAATCCCAATTGTGCCCCAGTTGTAAGGGTTAACATGTGTGTGTTATTTTCTTTAACAGACAATGAAATAGCAGTTTTCATGTGCCAGACATTGTGTCAGGGACTTTATAAATATTGACTCATTTACTTTAAGGTAATTCATTTAGTACAAATTCTTTGTGGTAGGAAACTGAGGCACAGAGCTTAAGTAAATTGGCCATAGTCACACAGCTGCTGAGTGTATGTTGAGCCTGACTCCTCTGTGTAGTTAAGAGCAGTCAGATGCAACTTTTCTTTTGTTTGTTTGAGATAGGGCCTCACTTTGTCACCCAGGCTAGAGTGCAGTGGCACGATCATAGCTCACTACAGCCTCAACTTCCTGGGCTCAAGCAATCCTGCCACCTCAGCCACCTGAGTAGCTGGGACTACAGCCACACACCACCACACCCCGCTCATTTTTTAGTTTTTGTAGAGACAACATCTCACTGTGTTGCCCAGGTTGGTCTCAGACTCCTAAACTTAAGCAGTCCTCCTGCCTTGGCCTCCCAAAGTGCTGGGATTATAGGCTCATGCCTGTAATCTCAGTCTACTGCACTTGGCCACACATTTTCTTAAAGAAGTGTAAAAAATTTGGACTCATGAATGCTTCAAAGCCTATGCTTTTAACTAAAAATTGATCCTAGCTATGAAATATACATACATATATACATTTATGTTTGAGTCCAAATATCAGAGAAAATGGAAGTCTGTAGAATAGAATGTATTGCCATTTTTTCAATCAGAGGTGGCAATATTCTATATGCAGGGTTTCTTGTGACCAGGGTTTTTGTTTGACTCATTTAAGTAGTGATGTGTTATATCAGAATACTCTTTCGCTCGTCTGTGGCCTAATGTTTAAAAAAAACAGTATGATCTCCTCCAGTTCAGTCACCTAAAAGCAGATGAACTCCCACAATGTGAACAACAATGTGTATATAGCACTGTGGGTAACCTGATGTTAAATGGTGCCTCCCTCCTCTCCCCGCACCACACAGAGCATATGTCCTTGTTGGGAAGATGTAACATATGTAATGGAAATATACCACGAACCCCAAGAGTGTTTAAAAACAGTTTGCATCTGGGCATGGTGGCTCACGTCTGTAATCCCAGCACTTTGGGAAGCCGAGGTGGGCAGATCACCTGAGGTCAGGAGTTTGAGACCAGCCTGGCCAACATGGTGAAACCCCATCTCTACTAAAAATACAAAATTAACCAGGTGTGGTGGCACACACCTGTAGTCCCAGCTACTTGGGAGGCTAAGGCGGGAGAATCACTTGTACCCAGGAGGCAAAGGTTGCAGTGAGCCAAGATCATGCCACTATACTCTAGCCTGAGAGACAGAGTAAGACTCTGTCTCAAAAAAAAAAAAAAAAAAAAAACAGTTTGCAGTGAGAACTGGAAAGTCTTAGATACAGCCTTAAGGACTCTTTCACCCAATTTCACCATTTTACAGGCAGAAAGTTGAGACCCAGAGAGGGGGAAGGGGCTTGCCCAAGGTCACACAGAGCATTGCTTTCCAAATGAGTAGAAGAGAGAGTAAACAAGGAAGCACAAAGATTCCTAGCCTTGAAGACCTAGGCCTTGCTCCTAGGCTTGCTGGCCTGTAAAATGGCCAGTTGATGTAAATGATTTAGAAAGTCCATTCCAATTCTGGAATGTCCTGGGGTCTGTCAGTGCCGTGTTTGGAAAGAGGGGCAAAATCAGAGGATATGGTCTTCTAAGGTAAACTGGTATATCTTAGGCTTCGGTGTTATCAAGTGCCTAGGACAGTGCCTGGCATAATACGTGTTTTTCCAAGATAGGAGTCACTCTGGTTCATAACAACATTCCTTCTGTGAATTCACTGGAGGGAGATGGAATGAACAGGGGATGCTGAGCACAGGAGTGACACTAACAAAGATGTTTCCACACAAGGCAGAGGCACCATTTTGGACTGCCTGGGCTTTGAAGATGGGTAGGAAGGCCCAGGCCAGCATGAACCCTCAGTTTAAGGAGAAGAGGGGTAAGAGGGTGCCTGAGGGGCCACACCTTCTTGGGTTTATTCACCAGGAGCCAGTATTAGGCTGGGCCAGGAGTATCCACACCCTCATTACTTGTGAGCTTTAGGGAGAGCAAAAGGCTTATGTGCAGAGATGACTCAGGCCCACAAAAACAAGAAAATCTTGATTAAAGGCCAATATGGCAGCTCACAGCTCCTTCGTGGGCACTGTGTGCACAGTCAGCCTTCTGAGGATAGTTTGCCAAGTGGAGATGAAAAATTGGGATGCTGGGGAGGGTGCACTTGGGGAGGGTGCACCTGGGGAGGGTGCACAAGGCACAGTCCTAGGATGTGGTCCTACTCTTTGTCCTCGGGGCCTGCCTGGGACACCTGGGACAGCTCTCCTGATCATGTATCTTCGGTGTTTTGCGAAAGGGCGGGTGACCATTTCCCTCCAGGTGGAACATGAAGGAACATGCTCAGGTAGCTCAGGAATTATTGAGGACTTGAGAGAGAGGAAAAGAAGGAGGTTTGAAAGGAATGATTGTCCTTTAGCTAAGTAGCCGGAGGTCAACAGAGCACAGCTGCTCCCTCAGCAGGGCAAGTGTGGCTGGAAGCAGAAGAAGGGAGCCAGGATGGGTTCTGTTAACGAGGTGAGAAGAGAAGGTGCTGGCCACACCTTCCTGTCCCCTGCCTGTGCTCATGCTCCCTGACTCAGGACAAATATAGGGGGCTGGCTGTGACCAAATTTCAGCACAGTTCAAGAAACCCACTGGGGCAGTTAACCGACTGTGGAAAACAGCAATCAGGGCTCCAAGGGCAAAGGTAGAACTCACCATGGTGTCGGCACAGTTGCCTGCAGCACAGTGCATTGATGAGGACCTTGGGAAACATCCTCCTTCCCTTTGACATTTTAAAGCAGCTGGTTCCCCGTGATATTGAGAGGTTTAGGATTTCTAAGCTGTTTACAGATGGACAAATGTGCACCCGTGGACATCTGCAGCAGGTCCAAGGAGTGAAGGAGGTTGAGGTTTTGGAATAAGATAGACCCGGTTTTGAATCTCAGTTCAACTTTTTTACCAGCTGTGTGACCTTGAGAAACTTATTTCTTGGGTCAATTTCCTCATTTGTTTAAAACTAAAAAAAATTTTACAGTGTTGTGAGAACCATGTGGGGTGTGTGTGTGTGTGTGTGTGTGTGTGTGTAATGCATGATTCTTAGCAGGCAGTCAATATTGTCATCATCATTATTATTAGTGACCATAACACTCAAATTTGTGTCTTTGAGCAATTTGGGTTGTTGAGCATTTGTTTTCTAACTTACCAATTTCTCATCATATGAATTCCATTTGCATGCCTGAGAAGTAAAAATATCCTTCTCAAGAAACTCTTATTGTGGACACCCAAGGTTCTGAATACCATGTTAAATGTATAGCCTCCTACCCACCCCATATTTGCTCGTCTTCTAATTTTTGAATACACTAAATGTTTTGTTTCACAATATATCATAAAATGACCAACCTGGCCAGGCACGGTGGCTCACGCCTATAATGCCAGCAGTTTAGGAGGCTGGATCACAAGGTCAGGAGTTCAAGACCAGCCTGGCCAATATGGTAAAACCCCATCTCTACTAAAAATACAAAAGTCAGCTAGGCGTGGTGGCGCATGCCTGCAGTCCGAGCTGCTCAGAAGACTGAGGCAGGAGAATAACTTGAACCCAGGAGGCAGAGGTTGCAGTGAGCTGAGATTGCGCCACTGCACTCCAGCCTGGGTGGCAGAGCAAGACTGTCTCAGAAAAAAAGACCAACTTGTTGATAGAAAGTTCTACATGTTAAAATTTCTGTTGTTCTATCTTTGTACCTCTTAGTCACTTTGGTGAGCCATATGGCTTGATGATAAATCATTTTGCGATTTATAGATTGCCAGTTGAAATGAAACCTATCTAAATCCTTGAGACATACATAATCATGGTACAGTGTGATTTAATCTATAATTTTGTGGCCATATGGAACATGTCTTCTAAAAATTTTTAAGCCACACAATGCCATTGTGAGAAAATTGTCGTTATAACAAATACCGTGAAACAAATGCCGTTGTCATTCGTTGTGTACAGTTGTTTTTAAATGCCAAACTGTAGGCCATGGGCTACTTAATGTTTGAGGTCACAGAGTCCCAGTTTGACATAACATGGTTTTTGCCTGAAGCTCTTTGGGATGGAAAGATGGTAGAGTCCTACAGGAGTAAGACCACCTAAGTGAGATCAACCTGTATGTTTTAAACTAGTAAGAGGCCAGCTGCTTATATCATAAGTCACTTTGTCGAATGTATTAGGCCTACATCAGTGTTCACTGAGGTCTTCTAACAAATGTGATCATTACTAATTAATCCTGTTTACCTAGTGGAAACTGGAGCCATTTCTTAAATACATCATGTTTATACCGCATTGCAAGTAAGCATGTATGTGATGTTATATATGGACAATACTGAAACAGTGAGGGGCTACTAAATACCACATACATACTGGCATTCTCTCTCTCTCTCTCTCTGTCACACACACACACACACACACACACACACACACACACCCCAAATCCAAACTGCAGAGAGGAAGCTTGTGGTTTCTGGGTCCTAGGGTATCACTACTTTCAGAAATCTTTATCCTTCTTGGAAAGTCTTGCTTCTGAGCTTTAAGAATCATGGGCTCTGCAACTCTATGCTCTGCCCTCAGATGGTAGGAAAAAAAAAGAATCATGGGCTCCCCAGTTACACCACTGTCAGGGGTAAAGTAGACTGGAGCCCACGCGTGTTAAGTGATGAGTTATGCAGAGACAAATGACCTGCCAGGTCAGGGGCAGCTGGACATGCCTTTTCCTTCCCTGTTTATAAAACAGGAGGACTGTCTACAGCCTATTCGGTGCCATAATAAATGTGAAAGCACTTAGTAAACTGTACAATAAAAGCGGAAATGAGGCTGTTTGGTCCTAAGCCCTTTTGGGGCCTTCAGAAGCCAGCAACCCTAACCCCTACCCTGGGAAGGATTGAGACAGCAGAATAAAGTAGTTAGTTAAGCAAGGGGAGAATGAGAGCCTCCTGGATTCCTGCCCTTCCATCCCGGCACACCCAGGGCACCCACTTCAAGCTATTCCAGTAACTTACTATTCTGTTAACCTTGAGGAGGGCAGGGACCTTCTGCTTAATTCTCCACATGGCTGCTGTTCTGAATTGGGGAGAGGGGCCGTAGAAGCAGAGGAGATCATTATTCACAGGAAATGTTTTTCTCGTTCTTTTTCATTAAATGCCTCTGGTAGGAGAAAGTGAATAAATAGAAACATTGAATACACTGCTTTTTCTGAGCCCATGGTCAGAGACAAAAGGAAAAGCACATGATAAATAAAAGGGAATCTCCCCTTCCATTTTCTCTCCTTTCATTCTATTTTCTGACAAGACCAGAGTGGAGCGCCCCTTGTGTCACGTGCTTTCTGCACACCGCAGGTCAAATCCGGCATCTTGCGTGGTGGTGTGTTATAAAGCCTCTAAAACAAATCAGCATAGGTCCTTCTTTAGTCTCTCTCCAAGGGGGGATTCCACAGTATTGTTACTGCTGGAAAACCCTCTTCAACGCTATGAGGAGAGAGAGCTACTCACAGGCAGGCTGCCTGAGTTTTAGTCATTTTAAGATCTGATGGTCTTGAACAAGGTGGGGAATCCTTGCATGTAGAAATTGCTCCTTTCTAGGCTGGGCGCGGTGGCTCACGCCTGTAATCCTAGCACTTTGGGAGGCCGAGGTGGGTGGATCACCTGAGGTCAGGAGTTCAAGACCAGCCTGGCCATCATGGTGAAACCCCATCTTAAAAAAAAAAAAAAAAAAAAGAAATTGCTCCTTTTCTGCCTCACCATGTCTTTATGTAAGTGATGAGGGGTCCCAAAATGGGGCAGGGGACTTACTTCCCTTGCTTCAAAGTCCTAAGCATCCGGAGACCAACCTTTTTGGGATCATGCCTAGCAGGCTCTGTCCGCCGTTCCTCATGCAGAAGGAAAGGAACACAGCCCCAGCATCCGGCCCCACTCTCTGTTGGTCTGTGAGTTCTGTTCATCACTAAGAATGCCATTTGAGGATTTTCCCCTCTTGCTTTTATTACCTTAACACTAGACAAGTGAAGAAGAAGAAGAGTTAGAGGAGGAGGAGGAGGACCCGGAAGAAGATAGGAAATCCGCAAAAGAAGAAGAGAGTGAGATGCCGAAGTCCCCGGAGCCAACACCTGTCCCAGTCCTGGCTCCCACGGAGGGACCACCCCTACAGGCCCTGGGCCAGCCCTCGGGCTCCTTCATCTGTGAAATGCCCAACTGTGGGGCTGTAAGTGTGTCTGTGTCATCCGGGGATCTGGGACAAGGGAGGGCCATATAGCTGTGCCTGGCTTTAAGAGATGATGTATTTTCGAGAGTGCTCTTCCAACAATCACAGTTTGGCAGAGGGTGCTCCATGTTGCGATTGTTTTCTTCTTCATTTGGCCAGCAGGTGTTTCCAGAGTGTGTGTTCTGTGTCAAGCACAATGCTGCGTGTTGGAGAACACAAAGAAAGCCCCTGTGCCTAGCAAGTGTGTGATTCCAAGCTCCACAGCCAGCGTTGGCCTCCAGAACATACATTCCACATTTCCTGGAGCTTCTGCACTCCCTGGGCTGTGTGTCACACAAGCTTGTGCCCTATTGACATGCATTTATAAATGTACTAGGAGAGGCCGGGCGCGGTGGCTCACGCCTGTAATCCAAGCACTTTGGGAGGCCAAGGCAGGCGGATCACCTGAGGTCGGGAGTTCATGACCAGCCTGACCAACATGGTGAAACCCCCGTCTTTAAAAAAAAAATAAAAAATAAAAATAAATGTACTAGGAGAGCCTGTGGACAAAGATCATCCTTTTATGACATAATTACTTGCCCTACCTCCTGCAGTTTTACCTGTTAGAAGGTTTTGCATTTCACATTTTACAAAGTGTGACTAATTGAAATGTCACTAATTTAAAATTTGAGAACATTGTTACAAAGATGTAACTAAAGTTTATCTTTGTACTCTATGGCGGAGAAAAAAAAAATTTACTAAAAGTAAATTCATCATGTAAACAGGCTGAAAGGGACTGTGTGTCAATACTGAGCCTAGTACTTTTCAAGAATTTTAGAAGCATAATTAGCTAAAATAAAACAAGTTCACCATTTGGTCATTCTTAGCACTAAAGAAAGACCTTATAGTATCTGTGCTGGCCTTGTCTAAGGCTCCATGCGTATTTTAAAGGATATTTTTAAAGGATATTTCTCAGTCTTCACCTGTCCCCCACTAGTCTGAATTAGTGAGCTTTTTCAAATCAGGTTTCTTAAAGCCAGGCACACCTGTATAGGCAAGTTCTAGAGGGATTACCCCTCAAAATAATGTTGCCCTTTCCACAGGAAGCCCGTTTTCCTCAAGTCAGTGTGCTTGTCTTTGCTCGTACTTGATGTAGGACAGTGCTGTTCTCCAGAGTGTATTGAATGCTGCTTATTAAGTCTGTCACGTAGATGGATAAGGCAACAGTCTTTAAAATATTTAGATCCTAAACCAGAAATTCATCTGATTTGCATTTAAGAAAAAGTGAAAAAGTTAAAAAAAAAAAAAAGATATATACATTTTCCATTCACTGTTCACTCTGGAGAGAACAGAGATTGCTGGCTTGTTTTCCATCTTTGATGTTTAATGACCTGGCCGTTTTGTGTAGAGTGTTCAGTGCAGGCATGATTACAATAATGATTTTAAGTGATGGTATTTCTTGGTGAATTTGTTCAGAAATTGGATGCCTCCTCAAATCACAGTTCTATGTACAGTAAATTGTTTACCAAATGGGAAGTTATCTTTTACTTTTCCCAATCAAATGCTCAGCAAGGTAGATATTTTCCTGTTCCAATTTTTCCGTACATAAAAAAAGATTTTTTTTTTCTGAGATGGAGTTTTGCTCTTGTTGCCTAGGCTGGAGTGCAATGAATGGCGTGATCTCGGCTCACCGCAACCTCCACCTTCTGGGTTCAGGTGATTCTCCTGTCTCAGCCTCCAGAGTAGCTGGGATTACAGGTGCCTGCCACCACGCCCAGCTGTTTTTTGCATTTTTAGTAGAGACAGGGTTTCACCATATTGGCCAGGCTGGGCTTGAACTCCTGACCTCAGGTGATCTACCCACCTCAGCCTCCCAAAATGCTGGAATTACAGGCTTGAGCCACTGTTTCCAACCAAAAGAAAAAAATGTTTTTAAATGACTTTTTAAAATCCCAGTGGAAAAAACATAATGATTTTTATTTTATTCCTTGCCTAACGATGGAGGCTTTGGTTGCTAAGTCAGCAATAGGTTTAAACCTAAACAGAGCTCATAAACCTAACACAGCAACTACTATAACTGGACAGCCCAGTAGGTCTTCCCCTTAGCTGATGAGTTTAACAAGCTAGGAGTCAGGGCTCTTGGGATTCAGGGACACGGATTTACAACCGTTTATAGCAATGGTTCTGAACTGGAGATTATTTGTTCCCCAAGAACATTTGGCAATGTCTAGAGATATTTTTGTCATAAATGGGGAGGTGCTACTAGCATCTGGTAGGCAAACGCCAGAGATGCTGCTAAACATCCTATGCAGCAGAGCCCCCCACCCATCGCAACAAAGAATTAGCCAGCCCAAAATGACAGTAGTGCTGAGGTTAAGAAACCCAGCTTTATGGCAGCCTTTTAAAATTCTGCCCAGATCCTTTCTATTTTTATCATTCTGTATTAAAATTTGGGGGTCTTAAACATTGCTTCAACAACAGGCTACTGATTAAGGCAATATATAACATAGAATATGTCAGAAAATAGAATCACTGTCTTTCAAACTGGGTTCCTTAGAGATCTAGGGCTTCCTGGGGGGTACACAGAGCTGAGCAAACGGGCCCAATTCTGCAGCACTGTCTCCATTCTAGCCAGAGCACCTCTGCTTTTAACTTGAGCCTGGGTTTTTTGAGTAAGACCTGATTTGTTTAAAAAAGAAAGAGGAAGGGAGGGAAAGAGGAAGGAAGGAAGAAAAATGGGAGGGAGGGAAGGAGGTAGTTATCAGCTTTTTTAAAAGTTTGAAAGCTGGTCTAGCCCCTTCATTTTTCAGATGGAAAAAAATATACAGAAGGGAAATGGCCCAAGAGTTTTAGTTATAGTAGAGCTAAACCCCTGACGTCTTGACTTCTAGACAATAGCTTTGTCCTTTATCCTGTGCCACATCACCTCTTCTCTTCTGGTTGTAGCAGTGTTGAGGTTTTGATTGGCACAACATTTGTGGTTGTAGTATTTGATCTTTACCTTTTGTAGCATATGCCCAAAGTTTGCTTATATAAAACCCTTGTGCCCTGTCATTAGACAGTTTCAAGTATCCCATGTTTACCACTGAGTAACTAATAACCCTAATTTCCTTTTCAGGACTGTAGATGTCATGTCACTCCATTTCTTCCCCCAGGTGTTCAGCTCCCGACAGGCACTGAATGGCCATGCCCGCATCCACGGGGGCACCAACCAGGTGACCAAGGCCCGAGGTGCTGTCCCTTCTGGGAAGCAGAAGCCTGGCAGTGCCCAGAGTGGGTACTGTTCGGTGAAGAGCTCACCCTCTCACAGCACCACCAGCGGCGAGACAGACCCCACCACCATCTTCCCCTGCAAGGAGTGTGGCAAGTAGGTGCAGGGGACCAGGGACTGAATCTGAGTTCATGATGGATAATTGCTCTGTGGGGGCTGGGCCAGGATGGCCTGAGGTTTCTTCAATCAGAAAAAGAACCTAGACCTCAAAACTCTTCTTCATACCATCTTTGGGATGGATATGTGGGCCTTGTGGCAGATTCAGAATATGGCCATTCTGTTATCTTAGAACCTTGTAAGGATGGATCTCTTCAGAGAGTGAACCTCGAGTTACAAAACTTTACTCTTTCCTAGAAATGGCAGGTGGGACTCTGGTTCCCACTCCTTCCCTTCACACCCAAGCTATATCCGCTAGCATTACTCTTATTGCATCCCTGCTGAACGATTTGAGAATGGCTCTAGAACACTTAATCAGGAACTCTCTATAACACAGATGGCTCATACATGATATTCCTACCACCATCGCTTACTTCCATGTCCAGGACAGACATCACTAATCAATCACCACATTCTTTGCTATCGCGTTAAGACAGAGCCTCAAATACTTTTCATTGTCATGCTTCAAGCTGCACAACCAATTGATCAGAGTTGATACATGAAATACAACCTATTTGTTATCCTGCCCTTTTTGGTATAATTTAAAACAACAACTAAAAAGGAAAAGTGACATGCAATAGTAATTGTAATAGCTAACATTTACTGATACTTATTTTGTTACATGCTTTATTTGTATGAACTCATTTAATCTTTACATAGAAACTCCATGTGATACAGATACTGTTTTTTATCCTTGTTTTACAAATAAGGGTTTAAAAACTAGGTAAAATCACTTGCCCTAAGTCGCACTACCAGTAAAGGGAAGAACTGAGATTTGAACCCAGTTTCATTCGAATGCAGACCTGGGCTCCTGACCACTGCTCTGTCCTTTTGGTTTATTTGCTTTAGGTAGAAAATGTCATTGATGGTAAGATGGATGATTGCCTCCTATAGAGAATTCCAGTGTACTTCTCAATGAGTCCACCTGACTGGAAGGGTACTACATTGTCACAAATTACCTCCTTTAGGAGCCTTGCTGAGTTCCTCTTCCCATAATTCCTAGTGCCTCAAGCATGAAGAGGAGTGTTACCTGGGGAGAGATGCTGCCCAGGTGGCTTCTGAAACTTTACCAGGAAAACATTTCTAGTTGCATAAGGAAGGCCAGGTGGGACCTCTCCTTGTACATCCTCACAGATAGAGCAGGCAACTTAATAGTAACTGCTGTTTAACAGGTACACTCAGTATGTGCCTGGCACTGTTTTAAAGGATTTTTTTTACATGTTTTAGTCTTTTTTGTGTTGCTGCAACGGAATATCACTGACTGGACAATTTATAAAGAAAATAAATTTATCTCTTGTAATTCTGGAGACTGGGGAAATTCAAGGTCGAGGGACCTGCATCTGGCAAGGGCCTTCTTGCTGAGTCATCCCATTGCAGAGGGCAAAGAGAGGCGAGAGAGAGAGCAAGAGATTGAACTTGCAGCCTCATACCCTATTATAATCGGCACAAATCCATTCATGAAGGTGAGGCCCTCATCACTGAAACACCACCCGTTAGGTCCCACCTCCCAACACAGCTGCATTAAGGATTCCATTTTCAACATGTGCTGTTTGGGGGGACACATGCAACCCATAGCACGTGTACCGATAAAGCTTTAAAGTAGCTCTGTGAGGCAGGTACTTTTAGGAGCTGCTTTTTTACAGGCAGAAACTGAGGTACAGAAAGGTGAAGCTTCTGCTGCAGTTCGTAGCAAGCGACCTAGTGGAGATTCAAACCATGCAAGCTGGCCTGGCCTTGTGCTCCTGGCTCTATGCCATGCTGCCTCTGACTAAACCCGGCTTGGTGGCACCCACCAAAGTGAACTGGAACTAGCAGATCACTTCCCCCCCGTGAAGCGCAGGGATGGGAGTGGTGGGATTCGGTGCTGGTCTCCTCCACACTCGGCTGTTCTTCCAAGCTGGCCATGCTGTCGTTTTCACATCACCACCCACCACACGCTGGTGCGCCATGGAAGAAATGGGCCCCCAGATTGATCTTAAGGCTGATTCAGTTGAAATGATGATGGAGCCACCCTCAGCTGACTCTCAGAGATCTCCCACCTGTTTGTCCTGGAGCGGCAGTGTCGGGGTATCAGGGTCTTGCCAGTTTCCCCTGAGAGGAGCCAGCACCTCCCACTCATTAGGCCCAAACGGGCTAAAACTCTACATTCCACCAGGTGGAGACAGAGGACGATTTAACAAACAAAAATCAGTATTTCATGTTTCTCGGCCATGTCTCTGTGGTATCTATTAAATGGTTTTTTGGGGTCTTGTTCTTATGTTGCTTGGTGATTTTTTCTACAAGAAATCCAGTTACGATTTCATGGACAATACAGATGGTTTCTGTGGTTTTTCCTAACTCGGAATAACATTAGGCAAATATTCACAAAATACGTCTTACAGCTGCTGAAATTATGTTTGTTGCATTTAACCGTTTTCAGTGTGTCCAAGTAGAATTGTGGTTTATTAGCCCTATTTGACTTGGGCCTTAGAAACCAGCTGTTATTTTTGTTTTTTGGTTTTTTCCTTATAAACAGTCTCACACCTGGGCACACTTCTTTGAAAAAAGGTCCAGATAGTTAATATTTGAGACTTTGTGGGCTCTTTATCATAACTGCTCAGCTTTGCCACTGCAGCACAGAAACGGCCATCAATAGGAGGGAGGTGGAGGCAGGGTAACTAAAAAAAAAAGAAACGGCCATCAACATTACATAAACAGACATGGCTGTGTGTCAATAAAACTTTATTCACAAAAGCGGTTGGGATTGCAGACCTCTCATCTTAAGAATTCACCCCAGCAATATATCCTTTTATCCCAGTGTTTCTCCACCTCATCACTATTGGCATTTCCAGTCTGCTAATTCCTTGCTTGGGGGAAGAGGGAGTGTCCTCTGTGTTGCAGGATGTGTAGCCATTCTGATAATATCATGGCCACCAAAAGGGTTCTTAAGTGAAAAGGAGTAGAGGTAGCTCGGATGTCAAGTACGATAATGACAGGGGCCACTGGATTTGACCACACAGAGTTACCGATGACCTTGAGACTAGCAGTTGGGTTGACAGGGAGGGGACAACAGTCTACTTCGAGAGGAAGGAAGAGAGAGAAAAGAGATCCACCAAGTGCATGTGGGCAGATCCTTCAAGAATTTTGACCGTGGGCTGGGCGCAGTAGCTCACACCTGTAATCACAACACTTTGGGAGACCAAGGAGGGAGGATCAATTGAGGCCAGGAGTCAGAGGCCAGCATGGGCAACATAGCAAGACTCCATCTATGCAAAATATTTAAAAATTAGCTAGGCATGGTGGTGTGTGCCTGTAGTCCTAGGTAATTGAGAGGCTGAGGTTGGGAGGATCACTTGAGCCCAGGAGTTCAAGGTTATGGTGAGCTGTGATCACACCACTGCACTCCTAGACAAGAGCGACACACTATTGAGGAAGAGGGACAGAGCTGGGGTTGTTTTATGATGGGGACTATCAGGGCTCGTTAGCATGATTTGGGAGATTCTCCAGTGGAGAGAGCATGGTCAATAATGAGGAGAAGGAGGAGGCTGAAGGAGAAAGGATCTGTGCTCCCGACTCCAGGTGGACGGGACACCTTTGAGAATTCCTCCTCCACTGTCACAGGAAGGAAGCCTGAGGCACAGTCAGCGTGTTCTGTCCCCATCCCTTTCCTTGTAATGCTTGGAGAGGAAGGAAGAGAGGTGACAAGTCATAGGGGAAGGAGGTCCTAGAAGCTGAGCAGCCAGGGACTCTGTCAGACCACGCACCCCCGTTCCTCATAGGACACTTGGATTTCCAAGTGTCAGATATCCTTCTAAATTCTACACACCTCTCTTTCTTTATTTTTAGAGTCTTCTTCAAGATCAAAAGCCGAAATGCGCACATGAAAACTCACAGGCAGCAGGAGGAACAGCAGCGGCAAAGGCTCAGAAGGCGGCTTTTGCAGCTGAGATGGCAGCCACGATCGAGAGGACTACGGGGCCCGTGGGGGGCGCCGGGGCTGCTGCCCCTGGACCAGCTGAGTCTGATCAAACCCATCAAGGACGTGGACATCCTCGATGACGACGTCGTCCAGCAGTTGGGAGGTGTCATGGAAGAGGCTGAAGTCGTGGACACCGATCTTCTCTTGAATGATCAAGATTCAGTCTTGCTTCAGGGTGACGCAGAACTATAAAGCCCTGTGTGGCACTTAGAGACAGTGAAAACCCACGGCCTCCGTCTTCATTAATCAGGAAACCTGGACTGCCTGCTTGTTTTGTAACCCTTTTAAACTACCTGTTTTAAAAGTGGTCATTTTATTCAGGTTTAGAAAAAAAAAATCCCATTTCTTTTCCTTTTATTTAAAAAAAAATTTGTTTTTGTGGGGGGTTGGGGGAATAAATAATTGGCACAACTATCTTTAAGAGGTGTTTCATCTGGGCTACCTTCTCATGAAATCATTCCCAGCAGGGAATGAAGCTGACCTGCATGTTCCATTGCGTTGAGATGTCAACCATCCCGGTTGCCTTTTATCCCAAATCTTGCTGTGAGAGAGAGAGAGAGAGAATGTGTGTGTATATGTGTGTGTGTATGTGTGTGTGTGTGTGTGTGTGTGTGTGTGTGTGTGTGTGAGGCAGGCGACCCTCTTAGTGCTGGGGCCTTGGGCCATCTTTTCCCACAGAGCGTTACTTTGATTCTGTTCTGACCTCATTCCGTAGTTTGCAGTGAGCATAGCGTCTTTGCCTGGAGATTCTATGCTAGGGGCAGCTTTCCAGGGGGCAAAGCAAGCCCTCGTGTTACACAGCTCTCCTCCAGCACACATGACGTGTGAGGAGATGACCAAATGTGAAAACAGTTTTCCCCTGAGTTGCCTGTCACACTTGGCCCGTTTGCAGAAATGGAGTACTGTATAATTTTAGGCTTTCACTCCAAGCAGTGTTTACTGAGGACCTGGTTTTCTAGAGCAGGTGCGTCCTGTCCTCTTCCGTGTTCCCTGGGGTCTGGTCAGCTCCAAGTTGTGGGTGGCAGAGCTGTATTCAGCATGAACTGACTGGAGACCCATCTGCAGGCATGTATTAAGTTGCCAGGACTGCTTTCACTTTAGGGTGATTGAAGGGCACACATTGAAGTACCTAGAATGCCAGAAAGTGTTCTTTTGCCCAAAAAACAAATCAGAAAAGCAACACTGTTAATGATTAGTGGAGTTCTGAAATTACTTTGTGCCACTTAGAAGTACCAGGAGACCTCATTCACTGGGATTTTGCTGTAATTCACATCCGCTGGACTGAAGTTTACCTTGATGGTAGCTGTAAGAAATAGTTTTCTAACACATATGATAGCAAATACAAGACAAATAGCATTGAAGGCCAACAAAAATGGCTTCAGACACACTTTTAGCTATAATGTTTGCATTCAAACAATGACTGTATTCATTACAAATCACTTACCAAAGCACTTCTAGACTCCTCTAACCTCCATGACTTTGCTCTGCTTCCTCCTGTCCCTGTCAGCAGGGTTGCTGTTTGTACTTGAAGGTAATAAACCTGTAATCCTTCAAAAATGCCATTTAGCCCCAGGCTTTTGAGCTGAGTCAGATTGACCCCTCCCATCGTTAAGGCAAAACTCAGGCTGGGACACAGCCCCAGTACAGAGAAGATCCTGCTTCACGCAACTCCCCCTTTTGGAGTTAATGCTGCGTGATTTCCTGGGCGGGTGTTTTCAGGACTTGCCTACTCCAGGTATGCTGGTTCCCAGCTCCATGTAAGTGTGCCCATCACGCTGAGCCACTTTGCTGGCACATTCATAGCTTGACATGAGAGAGAGTATCAGCAGAAACATGAGAGTAGGACCTGACGTCTTTGACTCTGCAAAAGCTTTTAGCACACATGAGAGGGATCAGCTGTGACCCACAGCAGCCCCACACAGGCTTCAGGAAAGCCATGGACAGAAGAAAAACTAAAACTCTTTTCCATCATTCTGTTTTCAAAGAAGAGGTCTTGGCATTTTCTTACATCTTTTGTTTAGAGGGAAAAAAAGTTTCATTGGCTGCCATTTCAGAAAAGTTATGCTATCCTGTTTAATTCTAGTTGTGAGTCAAGAACTGCCTGGGCAGTGTGCACCAACTTTGTAGCCAAACCATTACAGCTGTCACATCCTCGGCTGATGGTCTCTCCCGGGGACTACTGCCCTCCACTTAGCAAGTGTCTGAGGGTGAGCTGGAAGGGTGCTGCTATTGGGTCTATGGAAGCTTATCTGTCAAAGGAGCAAACATCCAGAAAAGTGTTTATAAAGCAAATGTATTGCCTCTGTTTGGAGATTTGCCCAGCTGTTCCAGTTTTAAACACTGAAAAATAAACTCAGTTGCCATGGCAAAAATAGAATGCACAACTTACTTTTAATTTTCCATGCAGTATAGCATAAGGATTTTTGACTTGAAACAACCAAAGAACTCCTCCTTAACGAGACAGTTCGAATTCCTGAATTAGTATTTCTTGACTATCAACTTAAAGAATGGACTTCCTAGTACAACGTTGCACTTATTTTTTTTTTTCTGAAATGATTCTGCCTGCATGTATGTGTTGTGTTTTAGCTTCTCCCCTGACCCCACCCCAGAGAACTTTTCTTCCTAATGGTTAATGTCTTCAACTCGGTTACTGTTTACTATCAGATGGTTTTTCATTAGTGAATTTAGACCTCTTTGAGAAAGCTTGTATATAAAAAGTTAACAGATATATTTTATGGAAAAACCCATCTTATTTTCAAATATATTTAACTGCTGTTATATTTTATTAGAGGAAGGTTGTAAATATTTTCTAGGAGTTCTATTGTAAAGAAAAGTATTTTTGAAAAAAACTAATGTAATAAAAAGGAAAACATTTTTAAATAGTAGTTGTGATTGCTTCCTGTTCTGGCTTCGTTATGTTCTATTCTCAGCAGATGAATTGCATGCCTTCCATATCAGGATGTAATTTATTCAGGTTTGCACTATTATAAGTTGACATCATAATATCCAATGTGCTTAACTGTATTTTCCTGGAATGCAAGTCCTTTGGTCCACATTAAAGCACTATGTATAGCATATTCATAATTTTTTTGTAATGTGTGTATTTTTAATAAGGATTTTATGTAACATTTTGGCAAAAAGAGGACAGTATTTTCTAGTGAATTTTATAATAACATTTTGCTAAAATGTTTCTTCCTAGGTCAGTTTTTGTTAAGGTGAACCAAAAGTCTTATTTTACCAGGGGTTTAAAAAAAGTTTGAAGCTTGAAAGCAAAGTTATATTTAAACATCATATGTAACAAATAAATAAAGATGTTTTATAGACTTGTCCTAAAAAGGTGCATTCCTTAAAAAAAAAAAAAAAAAAAGGAAAGGAAAAGGAAAAGGCAGAAACTGGGGCATTCTGGATTGTTTCCCATCTGAGTGATAAGCATTTTTTTTTAAATTATCACAATGCTTCTTCAGAAAGAGACCCAGGGAAATTTTATTTAACACATTCTAATCTTCAGCCTTCTCAGAAAGTTATTACAGTTCCTATAGATGGGCATTCATCAAATGGAGATGTAACCAAATAAACACTGTCATATTTATTTGTGAAAACCTGATTCAATATTGCATCAGCTGCTCTGAAAATAAAATATTATCTATTTGCGTTTCGTTTGCCTTAAATATTTCTTCTTTCTAGCCACTGCTATGACTTCTCAGTGCTGGATAAATGCTAGTTTCTCTGTTAATTGCTTTCTGTAGGCAATAAGTTTAAGTCTGCTGATCAAAAAATTTAATGCTTATTATTAAAGTGTCCCCCAGCTCCAGACACCAGCAGTGGATGAAGCACTTGGGGACTTGGTGGTCTCTAAACCTTATGACTCAAATTGTGATTCAAGGGAGCACACTGTGACACACAGGTGTCTTACACTAAATCCTCCACAATGTCTAAGTCCACCCTGATTTATTTGCATTGTAAATCTGCGTTTCCAAATTCGAGTAAGTATGTTTACTTTTTTTTTTTTTTTTTTTAGTCAGAGTCTTGCTTTGTTCCGCAGCCTGGCGTACAGTGGCACAGTCTTGGCTCACTGAAGCCTCCACTCCTGGGTTGAAGCAATTCTCATGCGTCAGCCTCCCAAGTAGCAGGGACTATACAGGTCATGGACCACCACACCTGGCTAATCTCTGTATTTTTAGTAGAGGCGGGGATTTCACCATGTTGGCCAGGCTGGTCTCGAACTCCTGGCCTCAAGGAATCTGCCCAAAGTGCTGGGATTACAGGTGTGAGCCACCACGCCCCGCCTTGAAATTCTGTATTTTGGGCCGGGCGTGGTGGCTCAAGCCTGTAATCCCAGCACTTTGGGAGGTCGAGGCGGGCGGATCACGAGGTCAAGAGATCGAGACCATCCTGGCCAACATGGTGAAACCCCGTCCCTACTAAAAAATACAAAAAGCTGGGCATGGTGGTGTGCATCTGTAGTCCCAGCTACCCGGGAGGCTGAGGCAGGAGAATTGCTTGAACCCGGGAGGCGGAGGTTGCAGTGAGCCGAGATCACGCCACTGCACTCCAGCTTGGCGCCTGGCAACAGAGCAAGACTCAGTCTCAAAAAAAAAAAAAAAAAAAAGAAATTCTGTATTGTATACAAAATTTGCTTTAAGGGGGGAATGCCTATTTAAGACCTTTATCTAGATTCTTTGGTTGGGGGGTTGTTGTTTTTAAATTAATAGAGACACAGTCTCACTATGTTGGCCAGGTTGATGTTGATCTCCTGGCTTCAAGCAATCATCCTGCCTTGGCCTCCTAAAGTGCTAGGATTACAAGTATGAGCCACTGTGCCTGGCCTCTTTTTTTTTAACTTTAATTTTAGCTATTTACTTTAGACAACCTATATCAAATAAAATAGCTATTCCTCTAGAAACTGTGTGACTCAGCCAGTGTTGTAAATTTAAAGTCTACTTCCGGAGACCTAATTGGAAGATTTTTTTCTACTGTTACATTTATTCAGTCAGTCAATCCTCATGAGCCACCAGGTACCAAGCAGTATTCCATACTGTATTTATACATGGGGGAGGAGAGTGTATAAAGATGGCTGTACATGATTCCTTCCTGCCAAGGAATTTAATACCTAGAAAGACATATGGGGGCCTTGGAACAGATCCAGTTCCAGCATTGAGAAGAGCCCTATCAATATTCAGAATCCTCTCACCACCACCCACATGTACACAGCAATTCATAGCAGGTGCTCAGCAACTATTTGTTCAATGAGTTACCTCTCCAGTCCTCCAGGTATGCTCATTCCCGTGTGTGTTCAGCAGAGAGAGAATGTGTGTGTAAATAAAACCTCTTTGAGATTTACTTAAAGCCAATCCTGAATTCCATTTACTCCCCGTCTACCATGCTCAGCCAGTGCCAGCGAGCTGAGATGTGCTCTAGGAACGTGGATGAGTGTTCGTGTTGACATAGCAAAGCATAATTAGGAAGACATTTTAAGAAATTAAATAATATATTCCTAAGAGAACCATAAGTGATCTCTAAATTGCAGATCTCCCTGTGTAAAGGAGCCAAAGGGCTGATTGCTTCCTTTATGTAAGAAAAATCTTTTGGAAAGGGTTGTCTTTAAAAACAGAACTGGCACAATCAAATTATGATTAACTGTAAAATATTTGATGTATCTATGTTTATTTTTTCTGGACATAAAGCAAGGTTTACTTGCATCAGCTATCTAGAATCACTGGACTCCTGCTCATCTACATGAATTCGGATGTCTGGAAGTTTAGGCTGTAGGAAAGAGACCCTTAATGGATAGGCCAAGCTTCAGAATGCTGTCCATGCCCACACCTCATGCCAAAGAGTATCGCTCAGAGCCCCACTCTTGGCAAAACGTGATGTTGCCCCTTACAGTGACTTCAACCTAGGCTGTAGTAAGTTGGCACTTGACCCCAAACCATGAGGCCTATATGCCGTTTGGTGACACATTTGGCTCAGCCCAGGAAGATGAGAGGACCAGATCAAATTCCCACATTTGAGAATATGAATGGAGAAACCTGGTGAGCCAAAAGCATCAAGCAGTGGCCACACAGAGTCCTGAGAGAGCAGAAACTACTGGTAAGCAGTGAAAGTCTATCATTAAAAAGACCGCATTTGGCCTCAGGAGTGAAGAGGGTATCCAGTCCCTAAGACCGTTTTGAGCATACCTTTCCAGTTCCAGGAGCTGTCCAGACCACACAAGTCTTTAAAAATAAACCCCCATTTCTTCTGGAATAGTGCTAGGGTGGTGGGTGGGTATTTCTTGTTTTATTATCCAAGAGATTTAAATAGAACTGAACTGCATCATGGAATCAGCCCCAGCCCGCTGCAGAGGTAGAAAAGGCACTGGTTGTTTTGTTTTGTTTTGTTGATACAGAGTCTTGCTCTGTTGCCAGGCTGGAGTGCAGTGGTGCAATCTTGGCTCACTGCAACCTCTGCCTCCTGGGTTCGAGCGATTGTCCTGCCTCAGCCTCCCAAGTAGCTGGGACTACAGGCATCCACCACCACACCTGGCTAATTTTTGTATTTTTAGAGAGAGACGGGGTTTTGCCATGTTGGCCAGGATGGTCTCGATCTCTTGACCTCATGATCCGCCCACCTCAGCCTCCCAAAGTGCTGGGATTACAGGTGTGAGCTGCCGAGCCCAGCCAGACACCACTTTTAAGATGGTTATTGGTTAGTTGTAACTAACTTACCGTATGACCTTGAGTGAGTCATTTCACCTCGGTTTCCTCATCTATAAAATTAGGACAAAATCCATGTCTTCTGGTGAGGATCAGAGTAGGTAACTGAAGTAAAAGTCGTTTGCAAGCATTATGGTTGCAGAATATTTATCCAACTGAGGCTACTCAAAGGGGACAGAGGCAGGCCAAGGAGCCTTCACAGAAGTGCTATCTGGACAGACTGATGCAAACTTTGGAAGCAGCAACAGAACTGGGGGTGGAGAGGCTGTTGGAAAACCCCATTGGCTAAGGGAAATCCCCTTAAATGTCACAATTCACAGAGAGAACCTGATTCTGAGAAGGGCACTGGGCAGCCTGCCAACATGGGGCATCGCTGAGTCCAGCAGAAGTGCACACAGGCAAAGTGTGCTATTTCCATACTCTGGTGCAAGGCCACACTGGAATCTCTGCCACACCTCAACACCGACTGAATTCTAATAAACAGAAGCCAGCCTGAGGGGCAGGAAAACTGATTTCTGCTCCTGGACCTTTTCTATCTCCTAGATAGGTGTGTTGTTGGACAAACTATTCTGCCTCTTCTTTGGTTCTCTTGCCTGCAAAATAGGGTAATAATAATTTTGTGGGAAGAAAAAACAGCTTTATATTTGTGCAATTCTTTTTTTTTTTTTTTTTTTTTTTTTTGAGATGGAGTCTCGCTTTGTCGCCAGGCTGGAGTGCAGTGGCGCGATCTTGGCTCACTGCAAACTCCACCTCCAGGGTTCAAGCAATTCTTCTGCCTCAGCCTCCCAAGCACGTGCCACCACGCCAAGCTAATTTTTGTGTTTTTAGTAAAGACAGGATTTCACCATGTTGGCCAGGATGGTCTTGATCTCTTGACCTCGTGATCTGCCCGCTGCAAAATATTCTCATAAACTTGATCTTTTTATTTTTAATCTTCTCAACAACCTTGTGAGGCAGGTAAGGTAGAAACTTCGTGGTAGAAATAGTGGATAACATCTATAGTGTATCATTACATGGCAGGCATTGTACTAAACACCAGACATTGGTATTGCATTGAATTCCCACAGCAACTATTGGAAGTAGCAACTACTGTTATCTTTTTTTTGGACATATGAGAAAACTGAGGCTCAGGGTAGGGAAGTAACTTGCTCAAAGTCACTCAACTAAGTGGTAAACCTGGGATTAGAAACCAGATCTGAGTATAAGGCTAGAGTTTTCCTTAGGCTAAAATGCATATATGAAAGCACTCTGGGAAAATAAAGCTTAGAAATGTGTACAAATGGGCCAGGTGCAGTGGCTAATACCTGTAAAATCAGCAATTTGGGAGGCCAAGGTGAGAGGATTGCTGGAAGTCAGGAGTTCGAGACCAGCCTGGGCAACATAGCAAGTCTCTTTCTCTACAAAACAATAAAAATAAAATTAAAAATGATGGCAAACACCTGTAGTTCTAGATACTCCAGAGGCTGTGGTGTGAGGATCACGTAAGCCCAGGAGTTTGAGGCTGCAGTGAAATATAATCAAGCCAGTGTTCTCGAGTCTGAGCAACAGAGTGGAATACTGTCTCAAAAAAAAAAAAAAGTATTATAGAAGCAGACCTTAAGGAGAAAATAAAAGAAAAAAATAAAAATAAATTTTTTAAAATTTGCACAAATGGAAGTTTTTTCGTTTGTTTTGTTTTTCGTTTTTGTGACAGAATCTCGCTCTGTCCCCAGGCTGGAGTGCAGTGGTTCAATCTCAATCTCAGCTCACTGCAACCTCTGCCTCCTGGATTCAAACAATTCTCCTGCCTCAGCCTCCCAAATAGCTGGGATTACAGGTGAACATCACCACGCCCGGCTAATTTTTGTATTTTTAGTAGAGACAGGGTTTCACCACGTCAGCCAGGCTGGTCTCAAATTCCTGACATCAGGTGATCCTCCTGTCTCAGCCTCCCAAAGTGCTGAGTGCTGAAATTACAGGTGTGAGCCACTGCACCTGGCCTTTTCTCTTTTTTTAGAGTCTCACTGTGTCTCCCAGGCTGGAGTGCAGTGGTACGATCTTGGCTCACTGCAACCTCCACCTCCCAGATTCAAGTGATTCTCATGCCTCAGCTTCCTGAGTAGCTGAGATTATAGGCACACGACGATGACACCCTACTAATTTTTTGTATTTTTAGTAGACACGGAGTTTCACCATGTTGGCCAGGCTGGTCTCAAACTCCTGACCTCCGGTGATCTGCCCACCTCGGCCTCCCAAAGTGCTGGGATTATAGGTGTGAGCCGCTGTGTCTGACCTGAAGAAGTTTTTATTAAAGCAAATCCCAGTTATAAACATTTTTACTTGGAAAAAAATTATGGTGGACATTAATAACTATACAAAACACTTTTGGCTTGTTGTAGGTGAAGCTAGCCATTGTAAATTCCTAAATACTAGAGTAACATAAGGAAATAAATAATTTAGAAAGATTAGTAGGATAGTGGTATACAAAATGGAGGAGCACAAGAATTCAAATTGGTGTGGGGAAGGAAGGAAGGATTAAGAACCATAATTAGGGGAAGCGGAAGGCTAGACGCGTCGGGTGGGCACCTCAGCAACCAGTAGCCATGCGCGGCTTGGAGAAGCCAGGGCCTCGGCCTACAGCGAACTTGTGCGGCTGCGTGAAGCCAGCTCTCGAGACAGGGAATATTTTAACTGAGCCAATTGGCTACTTGGAATCCTGTTTCTCAGCCAAGAATGGTACTCCAAGACAGCCATCCATTTGTAGCTATTCTCGAGCCTGTTTGAGGATTAGAAGAGCATCTTTAATAACCCTGAACATTCCCTGATGGGCCTAGAACAGTTTTCTCATGTTTGAATGGTCATTTGAGCTGTAAGGCAAAAGTGCAGCCTCCTAGGCTGAACGGTGGGAAGACTTGGAGTTTTTTCCACAAGGAGCCCTCATTGCCCCAGTGCAATAGGACTGACTCTGGCCAAGCTGGAAAAGGTAGAAGGTGGAGCTATATACCTTTCTGGAATTGACATGATACATGGCACACCCATACTAGACATCAAGCCCTACATAGCTGAGTATGACTCACCACGAAATGTGATGGAGCCTTTAGCAGACTTTAATTTACAGAATAACCAACATAAACCAAAAACTGTGTCCCGATCTGACCGCAAGACTGACAGCTGTGACCATCGACAGCTCTCAGGGTGTGATGAGCCACAACCCCACCATGGCACAAAGGAGAAACCTAATTGTCCTGAAGACAGAACTTCAGAAGAAAACTACCTGACACACAGTGACACAGCACAAAGTCAGCAAGCATTCCCTATGCACAGGAGATCACAGCAGATTTTGGTTTGGAATCAAGAAGTGATCAGAGTTCCAGCGTGGCAGAAGAGCAAATTGGCCCATATTGCCCGGAGAAGAGCTTTTTAGAGGAAGGTACAGATAAGAAGCTAGAAAGAGTGGAAGGAGCAGCAGTCCTGCAAGGAAGCAGGGCGGAGACACAGCCCAGGGCCCCTCACTGCCGTGCTGGAAGGGCTGATGGAGTTCCCTGCAGTGTGGTTCCTGCCTGGGTGAGAGAGGCCCCTGTGGCCACTTTGGAAGTGCGGTTTACTCCTCATGCTGAGATGGACCTTGTGCAGCTCAGTTCACAAGGTGAACCAGATGTTGGTCAGTCATCATTTAAATATTTTCAGTCAGCCGAGGAAGCAAAGCGTGCCATCAAGGCTGTGCTGTCAGCGGCCCCTCGGTCTGTGTACCGCCGGAAGCTTTGCCAGGACCGCCTTTTCTACTTTACCATAGACATAGCGCATGTCACTTGCTGGTTTGGTGATGGCATTGCAGAGATTCTGAGGATCAAGCCGGCTTCTGAGCCTGTTTATATAACTGAGCCTGTGGGGTCCTTGGTGTCTCTAGGGTCTTAAGGAGCCTCTGTCATGTCTTTAAGATAGCATCATTGATCTTTGGTTGTGGCTTTTGGATTTTCTAAAGAAGCTAATGTACCGAGAAGCGACACTTTGTGATCTCACTGCTTTCATTGATTTGGGCTGTTCAAAACGTTTATTTGAAAAATGCATACTTTAATAAACTTAACTAAGAGATAGAAAATACAGAGAAATCACCGAATGCTTTTTGATCTGTCGATATTAAAGAATCCGAAGGTGAAAAAAAAAAAAACCATAATTAGGCCGGGTGTGGTGGCTCACGCCTGTAATCTCAGCACTTTGGGAGGCCGAGGCGGGCGGAGCACCTGAGGTTAGGAGTTCAAGACCAGCCTGGCCAACATGGTGCAACCTTGTCTTTAAAAAAAAAAAAAAAAAAAAGAACCATAATTAGGCCAGGTGTGGTGGCTCACGCCTGTAATCCCAGCACTTTGGGAGGCCAAGGAAGGTGGATCACGAGGTCAAGAGATCGAGACCATCCTGGCCAACATGGTGAAACCCTGTCTCTGCTAAAATACAAAAATTAGCTGTGCGTGGTGGCACACGCCTATAGTCCCAGCTACTTGGGAGGCTGAGGAAGGAGAATTGCTTGAACCCAGGAGGCAGAGGTTGCAGTGAGCTGAGATTGTGCCACTGCACTCCAGCCTGGCGCCTGGTGACAGGGCAAAACTCTGTCTCAAAAAAAAAAAAAAAAAAAAACCCATAATTAGCCATTGCAATAAGGTAATTGAGTGGCAACTGGACCCAATAATAGCGGCTGACTTTTCTTTCTCTTATTAAATATAGATTTTGTTAAAATTTTGAAAAATGCGGAAATAGGAAAATAAATCACCCATTATTCCACTACTGAAGTAAATGGTGTCAATATATTAGTTTCAGGCTGGGCTTGGTGGCTCATGCCTGTAATCTCAATCCTTTGGGAAGCCAAGGCTGGAGGATCACTTGAAGACAGGAGTTTGAGACCAGCCCACAAAATAATGACGGCAATACGAGACCCCCGTCTCTACAAGAAAATTAAAAAAAAAAAAAAATTAGTCAGCTGTGGTGGCACGCGCTTGTAGTCCAGCTACTCGGGAGGCTGAGGTGGGAGGATCGCTTGAGCCAGGAGTTTGAGGCTGTTTTTTCTAAAAAGGAAAAAAAATAAGTAAGTAAACAAATAAACAGATATATATGTGTGTGTGCACGCACACACAGACGATTTAAAGGATAAAACATTAACGGGGCTTGTTAACTATACAGACACTGGCCGAAGCAATTCTATCAAAACCGGCCTCGGCCAGCCAGCATTCCAGCCCCCAAATGCACGGGATCGTATCTCTATGGTTGCTCCAGCGCCGGAACATGGGGATGTATGTTCTCTCCTTTTGCGGAACTCTATGGTCCGAGAACGCCGCTGTAACCCCGGGAAGCAATCCTAGAGGTCGGGAGCGGCAAGATGGCGGCGCGGACAGCGCTCGGGGCCGTGTGCCAGCGCCTCTGGCAGGTACCGGATGGGCTAGGGAGACTAGGAGGGCTGACCGCGATAGTTTCCCTGCCACTAGCCGCTCTGCCCATCAGGATTTTTCCTGATATTTATCCCTCACCTTGCGCCGTTTACAGGAAAGTGACGAGAAAGGGGCTGGTTTAATCAGAATTCTGTCATGGAATTAAACATAAATTAACGAGTCCGGGCAAAGATAGGCACCAGAATAATCGTAGAATGTCAGAGCTGGAAAAGATGTTGTACTTCCTGTGTTCCAAAATCCCTCCTTTCACGTTTGCAAAATAAGCTGAGGCTCAGAGAAGACAAGACATTTGCCTCATGAAAATTAGAGGCTGAGCTGGTGCAAGATCTCAGACTCCATGGAACTAAATTGAGATGCATTCCTGGCACCCAGATTTAGATGAAGGTCTCAAGCCAGAAGAGTGGGTTAGATATCCTCTGCGCAGGTATTTGGAGGAGAAGCAAAAACTTTTCAGCAGTGGTTCTCATGCTTTTTGGTCTTGAGATCACTTCACACTTTTGGAGTTGAGGAATCCAAAGAGCTTTTTTGCTTTTGTGGGGTTTAACTATCTATATTTAGCTTTTTAGAAAATAAAACTTAAGAATATGTGTTGATTTAAAAGTAACAATAACTCATTACATGTTATAACTAACACTTTATGAAAAATAACTTTTTTTGAACAAACTGAGTGAGGAGCAGCAATGTTTTACATTTTTGCAGCTCTCTTAATTTCCTGCTTAATAAAAGACAGCTAGATTCAAATCTGCGTCTGCGTTTAATCTTTTGATATATCCCACCTCAGGCTGTTAATGGGAAAGCTTCACTGTACACTGGTAAGAGAATGAGTGGAAAAGTTATAAATAACGTCTTAGTATTATGAAAATAGTTTTGATTTCCCAGATCCTCCGAAGGTGTCTCAGAGACCCCACAGACGTCCTCAGACCACACTTTGAGAACCACTGCTTTTTGCTTTTGTTCACTATTATAGATTGTGCTAGCAGTTTATACAAATGCTAGAAATGGAGGTGTCATTTAGCCGTCATTAGCCATGAACAAACCTGACCTTGTATTCCATCAAGTATGTTATGTGGTGTGACATGGTTCCCTTTGGGCTGAAGACAGAGCAGGACAGCAAGCAGTTGCTTGCTCTCCAACTAAACCAAGGGTGTAGGAGTCTTGACTACTTTCAGGATGTTTTTTTTAATAACCTGATCCACATGGGCTCATCTCTTCTTGCAGCTGCTACTAAATTTTCATTCAGAATATTCAGCTATGGTCCTTTTTGTAATCTTAACTCAAAATTCTAGGAGCGTAACCTCTCTTTTATTATTATTATTATTATTTTGAGACAGAGTTTTGCTCTTGTCGCCCAGGCTGGAGTGCAATGGCGCGATCTCGGCTCACTGCAACCTCCACCTCCAGGGTTCAAGCGATTCTCCTGCCTCAGCCTCCTCAGTAGCTGAGATTACAGGCATGCACCACCACGCCCAGCTAATTTTTGTATTTTTAGTAGAGACAGGGTTTCACCATGTTGGTTAGCCTGGTCCTGAACTCCTGACCTCAAGTGATCTGCCCGCCTCAGCCTCCCAAAGTTCCGGGTTTTACACGTGTGAGCCACCATGCCTGGCCTGAGAACCACTGTTCTTAAGAAAAATCAGATGATGTTAGAGGTTGAAATTTTTGAACTGCTTTATTAAGACACATTTACCCAGACAGCCCTCCCTTCCAAACCATCCCCTCCCACACACATACTCTCTCAAGAAATACAAAGAAAAATGCAATTTTAAAACTTTTTAAGATTGATTCGTGGATGTAATAGCACTTTAGACTCCAGCTTTTAAAAGTAGTGGTCTATAAGACCGGGCGTGGTGGCTTATGCCTATAATCCCAGCACTTTGGGAGGCCGCGGGCGGGGGTATCACTTGAGGTCAGGAGTTCCAGAGCAGCCTGCCCAACATGGTAAACTCTGTTTCTACTAAAGATACAAAAATTTAGCTGAGTGTGGTGGCAAGTCCTTGTCATCCCAGCTACTCAAGAGGCTAAGGCAGGAGAATCACTTGAACCCAGGAGGCAGAGGTTGCACTGAGCTGAAAATTTGGTCACCGCACTCCAGCCTGGGCAACAGAGCAAGACTCCGTCTCAAAAAAAAAAAAAAAAAAAAGCAGAGGTTTATGGTAGGAGAACATGACAGAAGTGTAATATTCTTGCTCCTCTTGCACAGCTAGATTGTGGGGTTACGGGCATAATTGTTGGGAGGGAATTTTCTCTGCGATTATGTCTGAAGAATGGCACATACCTCTTGCCACCTTGTATTTGTACCTGATTTCCTTTTTCCTTTTCTTTTCCCCTTTGGTGCAAGAAAGATTATAGAGTTATGATTTGTCTCTATCTTGGGTAAAAAGAGGAAGGACAATAAGCTAAGAAAAGGCCTTTAAAACGTGGCTGGGTGGTGGCTCACTCCTCTAATCCCAGCACTTCGAGAGGCTGATGCTGAAGGACCGCTTAAGCCCACCAGTTCAAGACCAGCCTGGGAAATACGGCGAAACCCCATCTCTACAAAAGTACAAAAAGTTAGCTGGGCCTGGTGGCCCGAGCCTGTAGTCGCAGCTACCCGGGAGACTGAGTTCCGCTGGGAGGATCACCTGAGCCTGGGAGGTCCAGGCCATGATCATGCAACTGCACTCCAGCCTGGATAACGGAGTGAGACCCTGTGTCAAGAAAAATCCAAAAAACAAACAAAAACATACTTAGGTGACCATCAGTTGTTATAATGAAACTTCACTTATGCTAAACTTATTTTCATTTTCTCTTTTTTTTTCCTTTTTTTGAGATGGAGTCTCACTCTATCACCTAGCCTGGAGTGCAGTGGCATGATCTCAGCTCACTGCAACCTCCGCTTCCTGGGTTCAGGCAATTCTCCTGCCTTGGCCTCCCAAGTAGCTAGGATTACAGGTGTGCTGCCACCATGCCCGGCTAATTTTTGTATTTTTAGTAGAGACAGGGTTTCATCATGTTAGCCAGGCTGCTCTGGAACTCCTGACCTCAAGTGATCCGCCCTCCTTGGCTTTTCAAAGTGCCGTGATTACAGGTGTGAGCCACTGTGCCCAGCCTTATTTTCATCTTAATTGTGTTTTTAAGGATCCTATTGTGTTTCCACTTTCTCAAATTACACTTTAAAGTCTCGGAAAAGTTTAAAGGAGAAAACAGTTAGCTGTTAGATGTAGTAGTACAATTTAAGTTTCCTGAAACTGGAAAGTCTTGTTCCACCAGGGGGAGCTAATGGTGAAGGATTTGGAAATGCCGGTTTGCTGTAGCATGTGGCACAGTAGTTAATGATGGGCCTAAGTTGAAGCACATATTTCAATTTATTTATGAGCTAGTTATCCCAGCTGAGCTAAGAAATGCATATGCTTTAAAAGATGTATGAAAGCCTCAAAGAGGGGTACTTTAGAATTTTTATTCCAACTCTTAACAAATTAAATTATAAAGACACTTAATAGATTTTGTTGCTTAAAAATATTCAGTGAAGTACAATTAATTTGTAAAAAATAATGGGAAAATAAAGTCACAGTTTTTTCTTTTTTTTTAAGACGGAGTTTCACCATGTTGGTCAGGCTGGTCTTGAACTCCCGACCTCAGGTGATTCGCCCACCTTGGCCTCCAAAGTGCTTGGATTACAGGCGTGAGCCACCATGCCTGGCCACATTTTTTTTCTTGATGTCCGCATAACTTACAGCTTTTTTTAAATGTGAGAATTGTTTTTTTGAAAAAGTTTTTATTCCTAAGCTTTAAAACATAGAGATTCTCTAATATTTTGAGACCGCTTTTGTATCGTCAATTCTGCCATTGTCCTGCTTTTTTTTTAGTGAAATCTAATTTGGCCATTTTAGTTACCCCAGTATCTTCATCTGAAATAATGAGGCAACCTTTAGTTTTTAGTGAAAACTGTGAGTGGTTTGGTAGTCGTCTTTAATTCTAACACATGTCCTACTTTTTTTTTCTTTAGGGATTGGGGAATTTTTCTCTCAACAGTTCTAAGGGCAGTACAGCCAAAAATGGTGGCTTTCTTCTGTAAGTATACAATTGGATGTGCTCAGTTGAACAAAATAGGTTCTTGTGCTGTTTTACTTAGATTTCTCTTTTTTCCCCACACGTAGCAGTACCAGTATGAAGTGGGTACAGTTTTCAAACCTGCATGTTGATGTTCCAAAGGATTTGACCAAACCTGTGGTACGTACTCCCTATTTCTTGGTATAAGGAGCTACATTAGCAATAGGTTTTCCTTATTATTTCATTGGGGTTCCCCCCCAAACGCTCTATGAATAAAAGAATTTTGTCCTAGAATACTGGCAAATGCATAATGCATATATTCTCTAACTCCCTGGATCGTATTATCTTCAGGGCATCAAAGTAAGTTTTAAAGGAATAAATTACCCCCAAATAACTGTGCTAATTAGCAGTCTATTGCTTTTAGCTTGGCATAATTGAAGAGTTGTCAGAATTTGTGATATAGAATACTTGATGTTATGTTACGGAAAAATATTTTTCTTGTGGCCTTCAAGTCTTTTGTTTTTATTTTGTGTACTGAGCCTGGGCCTGGACAGTGCTTTGTTGTTCACAGGGAGAAAACGCATTAGCACAAATAGTAAACATCTAGAAGTAGCTCGGTAACCTTGTAGAAGCGATGATTCCATCAATCTGGTTTTTGTGTTACTTGTAATTTTTTTTAATCCTTCCATTTCTACCCCTCAAAAATAACCCCCTTTAACAGTTTGGGATTACAGTTCTAGACATTTGTCTGTAGGTACTCACTTTGTGCACATGTCTAGTTTACTGCTCTTTCTTTTCTGTCTTTTAGTAGATACTGGAGATATAAATATAGATACAGATTTGTGTGTGTGTGTGTGTGTGTGTGTGTGTGACAAAGTCTTGCTCTATCACCGAGACTGGAGTGCAGTGGCATGATCTTGGCTCACCGCAACCTCCGCCTCCTGGGTTTAAGCAGTTGTCATGCCTCAGCCTCCCAACTACCTGGGATTACAGGCAG
Source organism: Ateles fusciceps (assembly GCA_036589455.1). Classification (NCBI taxonomy): domain Eukaryota; kingdom Metazoa; phylum Chordata; class Mammalia; order Primates; family Atelidae; genus Ateles; species Ateles fusciceps. Next base: position 5,244,843 of record JAZHEH010002241.1, read on the forward strand.
ATGCCACCATGCCTGGCTAATTTTTGTATTTTTAGTAGAAATGGGGTTTTGCCATATTGGCCAGGCTGGTCTCAGACTCCTGGCCTCAAGTGATCTGCCTGCCTTAGTCTGGGATTACAGGCATGAGCTACCACTCCTGGCCAGTACTGGATAGATTTCTATGAGAGTACATTTAAGCTTCAGTCTCCAACTCAGATGCCTGCAGGAGCCAGGCCTATAAGAAAAGGTGGCAGAAAAAGTAAAAAAAAGAAAAGGTGACAGAATTGGCATGGTGTGCCACTGTCTTTATAAGCAAGACAGCAGCTGCTTATTTTAGCCACTTATTGCCCTGTGGGAAATCCGACCTAGTGATGCCAGCTTATCTAAATTTTCCAAGCTAAACTCAAATCCAGATTTTGTGAAATCTCCTGATTTTTAATATTCCTGACAAATTCAGAGTATGTTTTAACACCCTGTAGTGAGCAGTCAGAACACATCTTGGGGCTATATTCCCCCTTCTCATCCGTCAACTTATGACACAGGCTGTGAGTATATTCTGTTCTTCCAACAACCCTATTTGGAGTAATTGAGAGTAGATATCTAGCTTTCTGGCTAGTAAGTAAATCTCCTTTCAGGAGTGAAGTAATTTAACTCTGAATCATTGGGTTAGTAGTATAATTTACTGGTTTAATGGATGAATGAAATGAAGGTAATTCACCTCTTGGAAGAAGTCAGAAATGTCAAACCCATTATTTCTAAGGTCTTTAGGTATTCGGGTGGAAGAGTTCTTTACAGGTACAGTCAGTGTCATATCATTTTAATTAGAAATGAGTAATTTATTTATTAGGGCAGGCAAAACATACATGAATAAAACCTAATAAAAAAATAATATGAATAGAACTAGCTTGCCTTTGTATACTAAGGTTTTATAATTAATAAGCACCTTAATCTGTGTTTTCTTATTTTTTTCTTAGAGAAATACTGTGAGCTATAGCATAGGTTTACCTTCTTTCACATGTGAGCAAACGAAGGTGCGGTGAGATGATGTGAGTTGCCCATTGTCCTTCAGCTACCATTAGCAGAGTTTAGTTCTCAGTCCAGGTCTTCTGACCAGGCTCCTTTTGTTAGCAGTCCCTGAAGTCCTTTCTCATGGTGAATTTGAGGCTAAATAATTATTAAGTTGGAAATTTCCTTTCGTAATTTTATAGGTTGCCTTGAGAATTCTTTTGATTCACACTGTATTTAACAGAATTTGAGACTCATTGTCCAGATCTGAACATGAAAGTATCTAGACACTTAAGCTGACAGTGCTGAAATGTCACTCAGTGTTTTTCTCCTCATTTATTGGTAAACTCTGCAGTTGTTCAATTGAGGGTAATGTGTTAAATTTGCTAGTTATGTAAGAGGAACTAAAACTGAAACTTTCCTTTTGGATTTTAGATAACGATCTCTGATGAACCAGACACATTATATAAGCGCCTGTCAGTTTTAGTGAAAGGACACGATAAGGCTGTATTGGACAGCTATGAATATTTTGCTGTACTTGCTGCTAAAGAACTTGGTATCTCTATTAAAGTGTGAGTATGGCCTTTCCTGATCTGACCTGTTAGCTGCTATAATATGAGCAACCAAGAAAATAGTGTTCATCCCAGGAAGGTCAGAACATTTTTTTTTTTTTTTGTCTTTTCCCCAGAGATCTCTGGACTTTTTTTTTTTTTTTTTTTTTTTTTGAGACAGTCGCATTCTGTTGCCCAGGCTGGAGTGCAGTGGTGTGATCTCGGCTCACTGCAACCTCTGCTTCCTGGGTTCAAGCAGTTTTCCTGCCTCAGCCTCCTGAGTAGCTGGGACTATAGATGCACACCACCACACCTGGCTAATTTTTTGTATTTTAGTAGAGATAGGGTTTCACTGTGTTGCCCAGGCTGGTCTCAAACTCCTGAGCTCAGGCAGTCCGCCTGCCTTGGCCTCCCAAAGTGCTGGGATTATAGGCATGAGCCACCGTGTCTGGCCCAGTCTGAACTCTTAAACTCTTGGTGGGTAGAGTTTTAGTTTGTTATGTGTTATCCTAATCAGGATCGTGCCTTCCTGCCCACTGGAGGTTTTTTTTTTTTTTTTTTTTCTGGGAGACAGAATCTTGCTCTGTTGCCAGGTGCCAGGCTGGAGTACAGTGGCATGATCTTGGCTCACTGCAACCTCCGACTCCTGGGTTCAAGCAATTCTCCTGCCTCAGCCTCCCAAGTAGCTGGGACTACAGGCGTGCACCACCACGCCCAGCTAATTTTTGTATTTTAGTAGAGACAGAGTTTCACTATGTTGGCAAGGATGGGCTTGATCTCTTGATCTTGTGATCTGCCCACCTCGGCCTCCCAAAGTGCTGGGATTACAGGCGTGAGCCACCATGCCTCGCCCCCCACTGGAGTTTTTAAATACTAGAATGAGTAAACAAGGACAATGAAAGAAATCCTTTTTCTAGAAATTGCATTGACGTAAAGAGACTCAAGAAGGTCATGTTTCTGGGATCTCCATGGAGCAGGGAGGTAGAGTAGGTGAATGAACCATCATTTTAGACCCTTTGGATGTGATAATTTTTGGCTAATATATCCGTTGTTTCAAATCTTCCCTAAGAAACACTACTCACCCAGTAATTTCTTAAGTGAACAAGGTAAGTTTCATACAGCCTTGGAGTCACTGCAGGGTTGAGCAGAACTGCCTCCTTTGTCTTGTCATCTGCTCCTTCTGCTGTTGAACAAGGCCCATCTGGGGCTTTGGCAGTCTGGCCTTCTAACAAAAACAGAAGGCCACAGTTTCCCAAAACAGACTAGAGTTTTGTGATTTCGAGATTTTGATGTATCTAGATTTTCCTAAAACAGCAGACATATAGCAGGTGTTAGAACTATGTCCACCACACTGGTGCTACTCTTCGCAATTCATGTACTTGGTCAGTAAAAGACCAAAAGGTGCAAAAGCAGCAGGTGTGTGCGTCTGCATGCACACTCGACATGCCAGGGCTCAGTTCTGAGCCTGTGGGAAAAGGTTTCTGTTGCGGTCTGCAGTGTTTATTTTGGCCTGAGTTTTATGATAGCAGTTGTTGTTCCAGATGACACTTTTGGCAAATGGAAGTCTGTAAATGGTAGTTAATGCCTATAATTGAGTGTGAGTCTGACCTACAAAATTATGGAATCATGCTTTGTTATCATAGTGACTCCGGTTTTGTTTTGTCCATTAATTTCAGACATGAACCTCCAAGGAAAATAGAGCGATTTACTCTTCTCAAATCGGTGCATATTTACAAGAAGCACAGAGTTCAGTATGAAATGAGAACACTTTACAGGTGTTTAGAGGTGAGTTTCCTTAAGAAATTCTGGCATTTTTGAAATACCAAAAATTCACACTAGCGTATAACTTTGCTTTAACATTGATTAGATTTGACTTCTTTTTCCCATGCCTGTTGGTTGTACAGAAGGTAAATATCTTTTAGTGTTTATGGAAGTGTCATGGTAGGAAAAGTAAGTTCAAATAAAGCCATCCTGTAGAGTAGTGCATACCTTAACTCAGGAATGCAGATTATGCAAAGATAGCATTGGAAGAATTTTGCTTATATTTCAAAAATTCTAGTTAAGTTTTTACACAGTTCTAATAACTCTTTTCACATACTAGCTGGATTTTCCACGTCAGTGATGCACGGCATTAGGTTTTTCACTCATCTGTTAGTCATTTGTGCTTCCATTAGTGCCAGCACAGTCTTATGCTTAAGGAGAGCATGGGTTCTGGAGTCAGACTGCCAATGCCGGAATCCAAGTCTGGCACTTACTAGCTGTGTGACATGTACCTCAATTTCTTCATCTATAAAATGGGAATAATAATGGTACCCATCTCATAAGGTTAGTGCGAGGATTAGAATGGAAAATTTATAAAAGCAGTCAGAATACTTTCATCACATAGTAAGTAATGGGTAAATACTATTAAAACAAGCACTTAGGCATCTTTTTCTTTTTTTGAGATGGAGTCTCCCTCTGTCACCCAGGCTGGAGTGCAGTGGCACGATCTCGGCTCACTGCAACCTCCACTCCCTGGGTTCAAGCATTTCTCTGCCTAAGCCTCCCGAGTAGCTGGGACTACGGGCACCCACCACCACTCCCAGTTAATTTTTGTATTTTTAGTAGCCTCACCATCTTGGCCAGGCTGGTCTTAAACTCCCGACCTCATGATCCACCCACCTCGGCCTCCCAAAGTGCTGGAATTACAGGTGTGAGCCACCGTGCCTGGCCAGTCCCTACTCTTAAAAAGAAAAACTCAAATTTTATCCACCCGTGTCTAAGGGAAACATGTCTCATCATGGTACACACAGAAAATCTTATATTATCTGTGTCTTATAATATAGTCCTTTTGTCTTCAGTTGTTTTGTGAGCCTTTTTAAGTATACTGCTTTCATACTATGCTTGCCAACTGTGTTCCATGGAGCCCTGGTTTTAAGGCAGCTGCATTTTGGAGGAAGAGGGTTTCTGGGCCATCTTCCCCCAATGCGGTCAACCAAAGGATCCATATGTTTTTTTTAATTGGGATTTTATAAGATTCTTTAGGGGAGGCCAGGCGCAGTGGCTCACGCCTGTAATCCCAGCACTTTGGGAGGCCAAGGCAGGCAGATCACTTGAGGTCAGAAGTTCGAGGCCAGCCTGGCCAACATGGTGAAACCCTGTCTCTACTAAAAATACAAAAAAAAGTATCTGGGTGTGGTGGCACATGCCTGTAGTCCCAGCTACTTGGGGAGACCGAGGTAGGAGAAAGGCTAGAACCTGGAAGGAAGAGGTTGCAGTGAGCTGAGATCGTGCACACTCCAGCCTGGGTAACAGAGTGAGACTCCATATCAAAAAAAAACAAAAGAAAGGGCCGGGTGCGGTGGCTCATGCCTGTAATCCCAGCACTTGGGGAGGCTGAGGAAGGTGGATCACGAGGTCAGGAGTTCAGGATCATCCTGGCCAACACTGTGAAACCCCGTCTCTACTAAAAATACAAAAATTAGCCAAGTGTGGTGGTGGGCACCTGCAGTCCCAGATACTCAGGAGGCTGAGGCAAGAGAATCTCTTGAACCCAGGAGGTAGAGGTTGCAGTGAGCTGAGATTGAGCCACTGCACTCCAGCCTGGGGGACAGAGAGAGACTCTGTCTTAAAAAAAAAGTATGCTTTAACAAACAACATATCATGAACCATTTTCATGTTTGATATTTTAGTTAGAACATCTAACTGGAAGCACAGCAGATGTCTACTTAGAATATATTCAGCGAAACTTACCTGAAGGAGTTGCCATGGAAGTAACAAAGGTATGGCTTGAATTTCTACCTCTTTTGGGGGGAAGGGGAGAAATGGTATCTATATTGTTGTTTTGATGCATTGCAACCTGGTCCTGGCCCACTGAGTAGAGTTTGCCCTAACCTGTGGCAAAGTAGGAGACAGAGTTGCCACAGTGGTTGGGGGCTCCCACCCCTTCCAACAGAATCCTGCCATTTCAGCCCAAGTCCTCTATGGACCACCTCTGAAGTTCTCCCTCCTCAGTAATAGTTCTCTAGACTTGGGGATCCCATTAAGTGGCAATCCATGGAGATCATTGAGGATCAAATAGATTACATATGTGAGTGTTTGTAGACCATCAAGTTTCCTTCTTTCCATTTCAAAACCCTGCAGAAAGACTAGGGGGGATAAAAAGAAAAGGAAGTAAAGAGGATTTGACAAATTAATAAATCCAATTTGGAGCCAAAGAGTTCTTTTAAATCCACATTATATTATAGTTTTGTTTCTTTCTTTTTTTAGACACAAATAGTACAGTTACCAGAACACATCAAGGAGCCAATCTGGGAAACAGTATCAGAAGAAAAAGAAGAAAACAAGTCCTAAAGCCTCAGGGAGGCCATTTGTGCCTGAATTTGAAATGAGGGTGGGCCAGATGAGTATGTTTAAATGGAGAGTGCTTCCCGCTGAGATGATTTGAGTCTGCCTAACTGCTCCATTGAGTTCTTGTGCCCTGATCAGCTGAGGGCAGGGAATGGAACTTTAATGACAGGCTGGACTCTCGCGGAAGAACCACTTTTATCTGTTCTTTTTATACATGTCATTGTTTCAGTTCTGATTTCAACAAACATGAGCAAACCACTTTGATTCAAAGTAGAAAGAGTGAAAATTCTGTTTTGTTATGCTGCTGGTGTTCAATTATTAGTTTGTTCCATTTTTAATTTATATTAGTTGATTCATCTGAAAATAAGTGCTTGAAGTGTTCTTCACACCCTTTTTTTTTTTTTTAAGATTCCTAGAAGGAATCTTTGATTAATTCAAATTGAGCAGTTAAAGTTTTTGATATTTACCTTTGTGCAGGCTGGCATATGCTAATTTGGGGGTGGTAGCCAACCAATTTTATCTCATTTAAGCATTACATTTTGGAGAGTGTGAATATACTTTACAGCAGGTCAAACACATTTATGACATGCACTGACCTCTTGTAGCCCAAAACTTTATAGAATTGCCTATCAGGGTCACTGTAATGTAATTTATAATCTCAAGAAATTACCAGTTGTTTCATTTATCCTGTGATTCATTCATTCAGTAAGCTTTTATCGCATAAACTTTGCACCCAGCATTGTAATAAGCCCCAAAATTGAATAGAAATAGTGGTGTTTGAAAATTGTACAAAGCGGGCAGGGTTCGGTGGCTCACGCCTGTAATCCCAGCACTTTGGGAGGCTGAGGTGGGTGGATCACAAGGTCAGGAGTTTGAGTCCAGCCTGACCAATATGATGAAATCCTGTCTCTACTAAAAATAGAAAAATTAGCCAGGCATGGTGGCGCATGCCTGTAATCCCAGCTACTTGGGAGGCTGAGGCAGGAGAATTGCTTGAACCCGGGAGGTGGAGGTTGCAGTGAGCCAAGATCGTGCCACTGCGGTACAGCCTGGGTGACAGAACAAGACTCTGTCTCAAAAAAAAAAAAATTGTGCAAAGCATAGATAAATATTTTTCTTTGTTAAGCTTCTCACTGATAAGGCCTCTTTCTTTTGGTAAATGTCACTCTTTCTGTTAGGAGATGTCTGCTTTTACATGAAGTGAAATAGTGGTTGAAGTCCTGAAAGAGGCAAGCCTACAGTGGGCTGAAACAGTTGGTATAGCAACCCCAGGGAAATGCTTCATTTTCCTTTTATAGCAGAAGCAGGTCCATGTCTTTTGTGAATTCCTCCACATCTTTAGAGTAGTTGTGACTTCTCAGTTCTCCCCCTCCTTAAACTGCACTGCCTGTTCTCTTTTCCTGACAGGCTATCAAGGATCAGTGTGTTGAATACATACTGCTTGTGTGTCAGACTTATGTTACTGTCATTACCATAAAAAGAATTACAGCCTTGTGCCCCATGACCTTCAGCTCAGTTGTTGACTGTCATTCCTGAATGCCTAAAGCAGGTATAAGCCTCAAGATTAAGAACTAGTCAGTAAAACAAGAGCAACATAATGATTACTATGTGTAGCAAAGTGGCAATTTATGACACATTTTCCTTCCTTTTTTTTTTTATAACCCTTCTTGAATACCAATATGACACATTTTCAGCTGAAGTAATTCTTTCTTTAGAAATAAATATAGCCTGGTGTGGTGGCTCACACCTGTAATCCCAGCAGTTTGGGAGGCCAAGGCAGGTGGATCACCTGAGGTTGGGAGTTCGAGACCAGCCTGACCAACATGGAGAAACCCCATTTCTACTAAAAAAAAAAAAAATACAAAATTAACTGGGTGTGGTGGCGCATGCCTGTAATCCCCGCTACTGGGAGGCTGAGGCAGGAGAATCTCTTGAACCTAGGAAGCAGAGGTTGCAGTGAGCCAAGATCATGCCATTACACTCCAGCCTCGGCAACAAGAGGGAAACTCCATCTCAATAAATAAATAAAGACCCAGCTGGGCGTGGAGGCTCAAGCCTGTAATCCCAGCACTTTGAGAGACTGAGGCGGGTGGAATACCTGAGGTCAGGAGTTCGAGACCAGCCTTGCCAACATGGTGAATCCCCTTCTCTACTAAAAATACAAAAATTAGGTGGGCATGGTGGTGGGCACCTGTAATCCTAGCTACTTGGGAGGCTAAGGCAGGAGAATCACTTGAACCCAAGGGGTGGGTATTGCAGTAAGCTGAGATCGCACCACTGTACTCCAGCCTGGGTGACAGAGAAAGACTCTTTCTCAAAAAAATAAATTAATTAAATATAGACCCACACTGAAACTTTTTGGGGCTCTTTTACAGGCACCACAAATCTCTTACAATAGGATGATGTATGTGTGCTCACCTTCAGTGACTTCTGTATGAGCTCCCTCAAAGCTGTGTGCATCCACTTTTAGCTATTTCAGACCAAATTAACTATAAACCAAAGTACTTAACTTAGGACTTCCAGTTATATATTAAAATGTTGGCTTCAGATAAAGAAGCAAATGAACTACATGTTGCACACATGCACGCAAGAAAAACTAGCAGTGTTTCTTTGATAAAAAGTACTTGGCGTATTTGAAGCCTACTTCCTGATACAAACAAGTTTGGCATGAAGTACAGTACTGAAAAAAATGATATAAACAAACTAGTTTCTTAGCCTGTCAGGATATGGCTATCCTGACAGGCTAAGAAGGTTTTTGGTTTTCTTTTGTTGGTTTTAAATTAGGCCTCTGAGTAAAACGCATATCTAGAAAATTAGAATTAATGCCCAGTTCTCACTTTCTGTCCATGGTGGGTATGGGAGATGGTGAGAGAAGAGTGGATTTGATGATGTATGTTGGTGCAAAAGTAATCGTGGGCTTTGCCATTACAAGTAATGGCAAAAAATAGAATGAACCAGAAGGCAGGTAGGAAGTGAAATTATTTATTTATTTATCTGATAGAGACAGAGTCTTGTTCTGTTGCCCAGGCTGGAATGCAGTGGTATAATCAAAGCTCACTACACCTCAAACTTAGGGCTCAAGGGCTCTTCCCATTGCAGCCTCCCAGGTAGCTGGGACTAAATGTATACACCACCACACTCGGCTAATGTTTTTCTTTTGGGAGCCAGGGTCCTGCTCTGTCCCCCAGGCTAGAGTGCAGTGACATGAACACAGCTCACCGCAGCCTTGACCTCCTGAGCTCAAGTGATCCTCCTGCCTTAGCCTCCCAGATAGTTGGAACCACAGGCATACACTACCATACACGGCTTATTTTTTAATCTTTTCGTAGAGATGGGGGTCTGACTTTGTTGCCAAGGCTGGTCTCGAATTCCTGACCTCAAGTGATTCTTCGGCCTTGGCCTCCCAAAATACTGAGATTACAGGCATGAGCCATCATTCCCAGCCTGCATTTTGTTCATATTAAATAAAATCATGTTCTGATCTAAGATTCTTAGTGTAACTACAGATCTCTGGTAAGACAGACTAAACTAGTTCAGTGTCAAGTTTCGGTGCTTTAAAAGAGAATGATGTATATTCCTGGCCATAGGACCATTTAAACATGCCACAGTGAATACATAAAGCAATCATTTTAAATTATTAATCTAGTTTCTTGACATTTCTGGTTGTCTGCAAGCATCCCTTTCCTGCATTACATTATTAAGTTTGTTTTATTACAACATTAATGAATAACAGAGTAGAGCAAACATGGACTTTGGAGTCAGACATGAGTCAGATAAGAGTTCAAACCCACTGACTGCCGTAATACTTGGGCAAGAGATTTAACCCTGTCAGGGCCTCAGTTTACTCATTACTAAAAGGTATTAGTAATAAGTATGTAGGAAATAATGCATACTTATGTTTGACATATATTTAATACTCCAGCTTAATAAGGTTGGAGTATTTGATAACTGATAAAGCGCCTTGCACAGTGTTGGGCAAGTAACAGATATTCAGTAAATGGCAGTACCAATCCGATGATCCTTTAGACGCTTGTGTGCTATCCTGTTCAAGAACCAGCTGGAAAAGCCCTCAGATTACCTCCACGGTAGAGATAACATTTGCCTTAGAGTTGTTTTTGATACAGTCTGGCTCTATCACCTAGGCTGGAGTGCAGTGACACCATCTTGGCTCACTGCAACTTCTGCCTCCTGGGCTCAAGCGATCCTCCTGCCTCAGCCTCCTGAGTAGCTGGGACTACAGGCACACACCACCACGCTCGGCTAATTTTTGTTTTTTTTTTTTATTGGTGGAGACAGGGTTTTGCCATGTTGCCCAGGCTGGTCTCAAACTTGTGAGCTCAAGCAGTCTGCCAGCCTCAGCCTCCTAAAGTGTTGTGATTATAGGCATGAGCCACAGCACCCAGCCACAAACCAAAAATCCTTTGATTTTTGTTAACACACTCAGGTACTTATCATTTTCCCCATTTTACAGGACAGAAAACCAAGGCTGAGAGAGTTGTCATTTGCCCACTCAGTCACCTTTTCAGCTTACAGATGAAGCTGTTGGTGACAGGGGACAGCCCTAGAACCTAATTTGTAAGCAGGCTACAAGGTCCTCAAATGTCCACATATTAAATGCAGAATATTCAAAGCTAAATTCCAGGTTTGTTCACCTCTCATGTTACCAATATGTACTCATTTCCTCTAAGGCAGGGGTGTGTAATATTTTGTCTTCCCTGAGCCACATTGAAAGATTTGTCTTGGGCCACATATAAAATACACTAACACTAACGATAGCTAATAAACTAAAAAAAAAAAAATCATGCAAGAAAATCTTATAATGTTTTCAGAAAGTTTATGAATTTGTGTTGGGCTGCATTCAAAGTCCTCCTGGGCTACATGCAGCCTGCAGGCCTCCGATTGGACAAGCTTGCTCTAAAGCTTAGAAGTAAAGTGATTGACTAGCGGGAAAAATTAATGAATAAAGGCAAGAAGCAAGATACATGGTGCAATTTAGATGGTCCCACTGCTGAGACTGGTCCTGAGGGAATGGGCAACACAAGAGTTTAGGCGTCAGCAAGGGGAGTCCTACTGGGTCACAAGAACACTTGGATGGAGATGATTCACAGTGGGGCTTCAGGTCCAGCCTGTTTAGGGCTCAGAAGACAGTGGTTTGTCGCTTTTAAGCATTTCTTTGCCCCTGGAGCCAGGCTTATGGCTGACTGCCTGCAATCCCCAGGGCTCTCTTTCCAAATCCCCTGCTCAATTCCTAACCCTGCCCTCCTTAATCCTTTCTATTGTTACTCACTTCAAGCTATCATTTCTCTCTCTGGATTCTTAATCCTCTTTTATTTTGTTTATTTATTTATGAGACGGGGTCTCACTCTGTCCTCCAGGCTGAAGTGCAGTGGCACAATCTTGGCTCACTGCAACCTTCATCTCCCAGGTTCAGGAGATTTTTTTTGTGCCTCAGCCTCCCAGGTAGCTGGGATTACAGGTGCCTGCCACCATGCCCAGCTAATTTTTGTATTTTTAGTAGAGATGGGGTTTTACCATGTTGGCCAAGCTGGCCTCAAACTCCTGCCCTCAAGTGATCCGCCCACCTCAGCCTCCCAAATTGCTGAGATTACAAGCGTGAGCCCGGCTGGATTCCTAATCCTCTTTAAAATGATATATTTATAACTCAGTAGCTCAGCGACATTTATTTATAGGGCAGGTCATGGGCAACTGACCCACATGAAAAGCCAATTGAATTTTAGACTCCTCAGCCTGAAGCTAAATCAAGTTATAGTCCACACATAAAATGTCTTAACTTGAGCAGAAATAGTGTCATTTAATCAATCCTCAATGTTGCTTAAGTAATAAATGTTAAGACATGGATGGAGCTTGGCCGATATGGCAAAACGCCATCTCCACTAAAAATACAAAAATTAGCCAGGCATGTTGGTGCATGCTTATAGTTCCAGCTGCTCAGGAGGCTGAGGCACAAGAATCACTTGAACCTAGGAGATTGGAGGTTGCAGTGAGCCGAGAGTATGCCGCTGCACTTCAGCCTGGGCAATAGAGCAAGACCCTCTCCCCCTGTCTAAAAAAGAGAGATGGATGGAAATAGTAACACCTTCAAACCACGCCAGTCAAGATGCTGCTGTTACAGAGCCGCAGCTGCTGATGGACATGTGTTATCTTAAGGTGTATTGAGATGGGTAATTGGAAATTAATGGACTAGATAATCTTCAAGGCCTCTTCCAGGTCTAAAATCCCATTATCATTTTTATCTGAACAAATACCTGCTAGACACTATATAGAGTCAAAGAGGAATTGTCTTGTAAAATGAAGGAGTAATAGATTAATTCAGCGTTGACCATGGGCCAAGAACCTTGCTCAGTTACTCAAAAAGTATTTGAGTTTCCTGTACGTGCCAAGCACTGTTGTCAACACTGGGAATTCTGGAGCATATATGGTGAAATCCCTCTCCTCAAAGATCATAGACTCTAGTGAGAGAGACAGATAAGTAGCGAAAAAATAAGGTAGTTTCAGATGCAGTTAACTACTGTGAAGAAAATAAAATAGGGCAATATCAGAGACTACTTGAGTGGCTACCTAAGGGGTAGTTGGGAAAGTTCTCTCTGAGGTGAGGAGAACACTGAGAAGGAGGCAGTGGTATTAAGATCTGGAAGAAGGCTGGGTGCGGTGGCTCATGCCTGTAACCCCAGTACTTTGGGAGGCCAAGGAGGGCAGATCACAAGGTCAGGAGTTTGAGACCAGCCTGACCAACATGGAGAAACCCCGTCTCTACTAAAAATACAAAAAATTAGCCAGGCGTGGTGGTACATGCCTGTAATCCCAGCTACTTGGGAGGCTGAGCCAGGAGAATTGCTTGAACCCGGGAGGCAGAGGTTTCGGTGAGCCGAGATCGCGCCACTGCACTCCAGTCTGGGCAACAAGAGCGAAACTTCATCTCAAAAAAGAAAAAAAAAATCTGGAAGACAAGCATTCCAAGTAGGAGGAACAATACATGCGAAGACACACTGATTCTAGGAGTTTGGTGTGTTTGCAACGTAGAAGGCCATGAAGACAGAAGTAGGCAGGGGCTAGATCGTGTCATGCATCATAGGCATGGGGAGGAGTGTGGATTTTATTCTCAGAAATGGAAAGCTAAAGGAGGTTTTGAGCAGGGGAGTGGCAGGATCTGTTGTATGCTACTGTGGCTTCTGGGTAAAAGGAATGACAAGAGAGGGCAGGGAGACCAGTTAGGAATCTGCTGCAGTGGACCACGTGAGATGATGCTGGTCTCGGAGAGAGTGTCAGGAATGGAGGTGATGAGAAGTGGTTGGATTTAGAATATAGTTTGTAGGAAGAGCTGATGAAATGACCTACTAGTAGATTGAAGTGAAATCTAAAGGAAAGAGGATTCAAGGATAATTCCTGGGTTTTGGCCTAAGCATAAATGGCACTACCATTACTGAGGTGGAAAAGAGTTAAGGTGGGACTTGGGAAATCAGTAATTTGGTTTTGGCCTTGCTAAGTTTGCAATCTGAGTATAGATGTAGAGTAGGCAGTTGAATACATGCGTCTGGAGTTCCTGGGAGAGGTCCAGGCTGAAGATAGAAATTTGGAAGCTGCCAGCTTGTAAATGGTGTGTAATGGCATGGGAATGAATGGATTATCTAGGGAGAGAGTGTAGGTAAACAAGGGAAGAGTACTGAAGACAAGCCTGGAAAGACCCCAGCTCGTAGAGATTTGGTTAAAAGCAAGAGACGCTGGCAAAGAAAATGAGCAGTCAGTGAGGTTGGAGTGAAATCAGAGTATGGGTCCCTGAAACCTAGAGTGTTTGCAGAAAGGATTCAGTTTGGTGAACTGTGATGAATCTGTGACAGGTTAAGTTAAAAAAGTATTTCATTGGTGACCACAATAAAAGCCTTTTCTGTGGAATGATGGGGATAAACATCCAGTTGGAGTAAGTTGAGGAGAGAATAAGAGATACTAAGAAGAGAATGCAAAATAGGTTTGAGAATGTTCCAGTTATCTACTGCTACCTCAAAAAACACAACATTTAGTAGCTTAAAACAGTGACTCTGCAGGGATAGTGTTTACTCCATGTGATATCAGCAGGGGTAGCTCAAAAGCTGGGGCTGGAGTCATCTGAAGGCTCACTCACCCATGTCTGGTGGTTGACACTGGCTTTCAGCCAGGACCCCTGCATGTGTTCTGGGCTTCCTCACAACATGGTGGCTGGGTTTCAAGGGCAAGTTCTGAGAAAGAGAGCCTGGTGGAAGCCTATCACTTTTGATGACCTAGCCCTGGAAGTCACATTGTGTCATTTCTGCAATTATCTTCAAGGCAGCCAGAAAGTTTCCTCCAGGTTGAAGAGAAAGATAAATAGACTCCTCCCAGGCCGGGCACAGTGGCTCACATCTGTAATCCCAGCACTTTGGGAGGCTGAGGCAGGCAGATCACCTGAGGTTGGGAGTTCGAGACCAGCCTGACCAACATGGAGGAGCCCTGTCTCTACTAAAAATACAAAAATTACCCAGGGTGCGGTGGTGCATGCCTGTAATCCTAGCTACTCGGGAGTCTGAGGCAGGAGAATTGCTTGAACCCAGGCAGTAGAGGTTGCAGTGAGCCAAGATTGCACCATTGCACTCCAGCCTGGGCAACAAGAGTGAAACTCAGTCTCAAAAAAAAAAAAAAAAAATAGACTCCTCCCTTTGATGGGAGGAATGAATGAAGCCAGAACTATTGTCCTTTCAATTTCTGAAAATACATCTGCCACAAGGGGTTTTGTTGTAAGGGGAGTGAAATTTAGGACAGTAGCTGGAGGGGAATGTGGGCAGATCAGCTTACCCAGTAGGCACAGTGCCTAATTTCTTTTAAAACCAGAATAAAGGCCAAGCGTGGTGGCTCATGCCTATAATCCCAGCACTTCAAGGCAAGAGGATCACTTTTACCCAGGAGTTCAAGACCGGGAAACATAGTGAGATCTTGTCTATATTAAACATAAAAAAATTAACCAAGCATAGTGGTGCACAACTGTAGTCCTAGATACTTGGGAAACTGAGGCAGGAGGAATGCTTGAGCTTAGGAGTTCGAGGCTATAGCAAGCCCTGATAGCACCAGTGCAGGCCAGCCAGGGTGAGACCCTGTCTCAAGATAAATAAATTAGTTAATTAAAGTAAAATCAGGGCCGGGCGTGGTGGCTCACGCCTGTAATCCAAGCATTTTGGAGGCGAAGGCGGGCGGATAACCTGAGGTCGGGAGTTCAAGACCAGCCTGACCAACATGGTGAAATCCCATCTTTAAAAAAATAAAAATAAAAATAAAGTAAAATCAGAACTGGGAGCAGTGACTCACTCACACCTGTAATCCCAGCACTTTGGGAGGCCAAGGTGGGTGGATCACTTGAGGTCAGGAGTTCGAGATCAGCGTGAACAACATGGTGAAACCCTGTCTCTACCAAAAATAGAAAATTAGCTGAGCATGGCGGCGTGTGCCTGTAATCCCAGCTACTTAGGAGGCTGAGGCAAAAGAATCACTTGAACCCAGGAGGTGGAGGTTGTAGTGAGTGGAGATCATGCCGCTACACCCCAGCCTGGATGACAGAGCGAGACTCTGTCTCAAAATAACAATAATTAAAATCAGAATAGAAAACATCCAGTCTAGATTATGTTCCTTTTTATACCCGTGATAATTATTAATATTTACTTAATATTTTTTCAATATTTATATCATGTGGCCCATGAAGGCAAAAACATTTGGGGCCCATGAACGTCATAATGTAGCCCCGAATGTGGAGTCGAGGAAGGAATTTTGTCTTGTTTTAATAAAGGCAATATTATAGCATATCTGAATGCTGACGGCAATGATCCATTAGAGAGGGATGAGTGGCGGCTGCGGAAGGCAAAGGCAGTAAGTGCAGGAATGAAGCTTTAGAGTGGGTAAAGAGAGATGTGATCTAGGAAACAAGTGGCAGTGCTGACAGGGACGAGGGGGAAGGGCATGCCGCTTCCACCGAGACCGGAAGAGGGCAGAGGACGTGGGCACAGATACAGAGAAGTTGGTAAACACTGGTGGGAAGATGAGTCACTGCCTCATCTGTCTCTGTGAAGTGTTCGACAGTGTGGGAGTGAGTGGAAGGTTTGAGGGCAGGAAGTGCTGTGGAATAGTCCTCAGAGACGGGGAGAGGGAATTCAGCAAGAAGAGTACGTAGTATGATTGTCTGGCACGATCTGAAGTGTGTGCAGCCAGCATGAGTTATAACGTCCTGCAACAACGTCCAGGCTCCCCAGTGTAGGTGAGGTGTTAGTGCATAGTTAGCAGACAGCCTTAACCAGGGCCAGGCCAAGTGAGCTGTTAGGGAGAGAGGGGCACAAAAGTCGAATGGAAAGAATGCTGGGCCAAGGAATGAGGATAAGGAGGAGAGGAGGAGATGAGCGAGGTGACAGATGTTAAAAACAGATCAGCTGGTTGGAAGTCGCAATGAGATTAGTGAATTATTGGAGCGAAGGTATTAGAGTAACAGATGGAAGAGGTGGGGTGCTAATAAGAGAAGGCAGCGTTGAGAATGTTTCAGAGGTAGTAGAGATTGGTGACAGCCAGGCCTATGGTGGTGATCCTCAAACTTCAGTATACATTGGAAGCACCTGGAGGGCTTGTTAAAACACAGACTCCTGGCCCCGCCCACAGTTCCTGATTCAGTAGGTCTGAGGTGGGGCCCGAGACTTTGCATTTCTAACAGGCTCCCAGTTGCTGCACTTGTGACTCAGGGACCACAAGTGAATGGAAGTCCTAGATAAGGTGGAAGAAAAGCTTTTTGCAACTAAAGAGACCAAGGACCAGGCCAGGCACAGTGGCTCATGCCTATAATCCCAGCACTTTGGGAGGCTGAGGCGGGTGGATCACTTGAGGTCAGGAGTTCAAGACCAGCCTGGCCAACATGGTAAAACTCCATCTCTACTAAAAATCCAAAAATTAGCCAGGTGTCATAATGGGCACCTGTAATCACAGCTGCTCAGGAGGATGAGGCATGAGAATAGCTTGAACCCAGGAGGCAGCAGTTGCAGTGAGCCGAGATCACACCACTGTACTCCAGCCTGGGCGACAGAGTGAGACCCTGTCTCAAAAAAAAAAAAAAAAAAAAGCAAAGAAAAAGAAAAATGCGTGTGCCAGGTCTTTTGATTTCTTGGAAGTGTCATTTTTATGTTACATTAAAATAAGCATGAATATGTAATAGTTCAAAGGCAAATTTACATGACCTTTAATGTAAAAGAGCCTTCGAAGATATTTTAGGCTGTGCTCCCAGATCCTTCTCACATGTTAGTATTTTGGAGGAAATATGAGAAAAGCACTACCCCTAGGTCTTGGGTGAAGGGTTGGAGGGAGGCATTTGTATTTTAAATCAGAAAGTGAAAAGCTCCCAAGATCAAAGATATATCTGAAAAGGAGCTTCAGATCTTGTGTCAGGGACTGAGTTAGCCTGGGAACAGAGTTGCTTACCTACAGCCCTTCCCATTATAGATTCTGCCTCTTCTCACTAGACAATTGGAGAGGTGAGTCCCACGTCACCAGCGGATTCTGTTTTATGGCCTAGGACTTGATCTCACTTCCTCTCTGGACTTGAGTCTCCTGTCTCCAAGATGGGCCTCCCTGGAGCAACGTGGGGCCCAGGTAAAGAGACAGGGAGTGAGTGAGATGGGGTGATGCCAGCCTGGCACCCCAACTCTTTCTTCACTCCATGTCCCTCTGCTTACCTCAGTTTCTTCCCCTTCTACCTCTTCAGAGTCTGCCGGGGGACAGCTTGGTTCCTTTGTTGACAAGGCTAAGGGGAGGGATGAGGCTAGAGGTCAGAACTTCCTGGAGAATCTTTTTTCTTTTTTTTTTTGAGACGGAGTCTCGTACTGTTGCCCGGGCTGGAATGCAGTGGCGTGATCTCGGCTCACTGCGACCTCCACCTCCTGGGTTCAAGTGATTCTCCTGCCTCAGCCTCCTGAGTAGCTGGGATTACAGGCACCTGCCACCATGCCCAACTAATTTTTTGTATTTTTAGTAAAGACGGGGTTTTACCATGTTGGCCAGGCTGGTCTCAAACTCCTGACCTCAGTATTCACCCGCCTCGGCCTCCCAAAGTGCTGGGATTACTGGCATGAGCCACCACGCCCAGTCTTTCCAGGGAATCTTCTAATAGTCTTAGGGCGGCTTAGCTGGCTTGGGCCCACCTCCCTTGCCACCTGCCTCCTGCACCGACGATCATGTTCAGTCACCCAGGAGATGATGGATAGGCTGGTCAGGCCTCCTGGAAAGGGAGGAAGAGGACCCTAGCTGGAGAGATCCATCAGCAGAGGCCGGGGAGGAGACACAGACCCTTGCTCCCTGACACTCCTCGGGGCCAACATGGGGCAGGAGTTTAGCTGGGAGGAGGCAGAGTCGGCTGGCGAGATAGATGTGGCGGAGCTCCAGGAATGGTACAAGAAGTTCGTGATGGAGTGCCCGAGCGGCACACTCTTTATGCATGAGTTTAAGCGCTTCTTCAAGGTCACGGAAGATGAGGAGGCCTCCCAGTATGTAGAGGGCATGTTCCGAGCCTTCGACAAAAATGGGGTAAGGCACCCTGAAGGGAAGGACCAGTGGCCAGTCCACCTGGTGCCTTCCTCCACAGTGTCCTCAGGGAGAGCTCCCAGTTCCCCACTCCTCCACTCTTCCTCTGCTCATCTTTTCTCTCCATCTCTCTTTACCTTTTCTGTCTCACTCCCCAAACTCTTCTGTCTCTTCTCTTCATTTTGTCCCTTTCCATCTTCTCTGTCTTTCCTTCCCTCCCTCCATCTCTCAGCCATAGGCTGATGCGCCCTGTGTCCTCTTCTTGAAAGCTGAAGATAGACTGGCAGACAGTCCAGGTCCTCTCTTTGTGTATTTTTGGCCAAGGCTCTGCAGGCCAAGGACTTAGTTTTCACATCTGCCAGAGCCCCTGTCACTCTAAACTCTAGGAGCAAAAGAGATGTCCCAAATGGGACAAGGTATCTTAGCATGGGCCCTGAGCTCCCTCTTGTTGAGGTCCTTTGAACTGAGAGTAGTCAGATCCTCCCTGACAAGAATGCTGGAGGAGGCTCCTGCACTGATTGGGAGGCTGAACGGATGACTGCAATCACCCCTTTCAGCTCTTCAAGTCCTGGAAGGTTTCATGAAATTATTCAAACCAAAGTTTCTCTAAGCCCCCAATGTCACCAGCAGCTAAGAAGATAACACATCTTGTAAATGCACCTGGGGATTGCATTTTAAATTTCAATTCAGTTAAAAGCTCCTCGATTATTTAAGGTTATCCAGTTCAGTGACCTGCCAATCCTTTAAACCACTGGATTTGCCTCAAATACCTATTTAATCTGGAGAAAGCATCAGTACTCTGCTTCTCAGTGCGTGGAGAACTTAACTTTCTAAGCTGAATCATTGGGAATGCCACCTCAGGTCTGACCCTGTCGCTGGCACCAGTCAGTGCCTGTCCCAGGACAGGAGGGTGAGGTCAGCATCCTCACTTCAACAGAACCTCCTCAGAGCTGAACCCCATCAACCACCCCACAGGGCACAGAGCCAGTTTCTCCCACTTCTCAGAGCTCCCCTCTCCTCGGTCTCCTCTGAGTCAGCAGCAACCCTGGGTGGGAGAGGTAGACTTTTGTTATTCTAAATTAAATGATGAGAAAGCTGGGCAAAAGGAAATGAATGGATTTGCCCAAGGTCTTAAGTGCTCCTGCCTAGAAGGCAGGTGTTTTAAAGAGAGATGATTTTTTTAAATAATTGCTGATTTTTAAAATGTCATAAGAAAAGTAAACAAATATATCAGTTCATAAACAGTAAGACTCAGTTAAGTCTACCAGTCTTCCCCAGATTCATCTAAAAATCAATACAGTCATGATTCAAGATCCAAAGGGGCTGATTGAGCCCCTAGGCATATAATTGTACTGCTTATACCTCACCTCTTCTTAGAAATCAGCATATCATGTTCATCAGTGTTTTTTTCCTTTTTGAGTAACTTTTTAATTTTGCTATGATTCTAAATTTATGGAAAAGTTTTAAGAATGATGCAAGTAACTCCCATGTGCAATTTATCCAAATTCCCCATTAGTTACATTTTATCTCATTTACTTTATCATTGTCTCTCTCTGTATACATATATATAATGTATCCTATAAGTATATATACATATATGTGACACATAATTTATACATATACACAATGTATATATACACTTATTTTATAAAAGAAAACTATAGATATCATGCCCTTTTACCCCTAAGTATTTCTGTGTGTATTTTCTTTTCCTTTTTTGTTTCTGAGACAGGGATTCACTCTGTCATCCAGGCTGTAGTACAGTGGCATGATCTCAGCTCTTTGCAGCCTCAGTTTCCTAGGCTCAGGGGATCCTCCCACCTAAACGTCTTACGTAGCTGGGATTACAGGTGCACACCATCAGGCCTGCTAATTTTTGTTTCTTTGTTTTTTTTTGTTTTTTGTTTTTGTTTTGGTAGAGATGGAATCTTGCCGTGTTGCCCAGGCTGGAGTGCAGTGGCACAATCTCAGCTCACTGCAATCTCTGCCCCCTGGGTTCAAGCAATTCTTGTGCCTCAGTCTCCCAAGTAGCTAGGATTACAGGTGCATACCCCCAGGACTGGCTAATTTTTGCATTTTGCATTTTTTAGTAGAGATGGGGTTTCACCATGTTGACCAGCCTAGTGTCGAACTCCTGACCTGAAGTGATCCACCCACCTCGGCCTCCTAGAGTGCTGGGATTACAGATATTAGCCACCACATCTGACCAGCTTTCTTTCTTTTCTCTCTCTTTTTTTTTTTTTTTTTTTGAGATGGAGTCTCACTCTGTTCCCAGGCTGGAGTGTAGTGGTGCGATCTCAGCTTACCGCAACTTCTGCCTCCCAGGTTCAAGCCATTCTCCCGCCTCAGCCTCCCAAGCAGCTGGGACCACAGGTGCGCGCCACCACACCCAGCTAATTTTTGTATTTTTAGTAGAGACGGGGTTTCACCATATTGACCAGGCTGGTCTTGATCTCTTGACCTTGTGATCCACCTGCCTCGGCCTCCCAAAGTGCTGGGATTACAGGCCTGAGCCACCATGCTCAGCCTTCCTTTTTTTTTTTGGTATGATCACACATTGCGTTTACTAGTATCTCCTTAGTCTTCTTTAACTTGGAACAATTCATCTCATCTTTTCTTTTTTACTTGACTGTGGCATTTGTAAAGACTGCAGCTCAATTACATTGTAGGACACCCCACAGTTGGCGTTTGTCTAAATGGGCAGAATTGCCACTAATGCGATGTTGTGTCCTTCATGCATCATATCATCGGCTACAGGATGTCAGTTTGTCCCGTCACTGGGGTAGTTAACTCTGATCACTTGGTTAAGGTGGTATCTGCCATGTTTCAACATCGTAAAGTTACTATTTTTTTTCTTTGTCATTAAAAAGCATCTTGTAGGGATATACCTTGAGACTAAGCAAATGTCCTATTGTTCAAATTTTCTACTGGCTTTGGTATCTGTTGATAATTCTCTAACACCACCACCCCTTCTCTGTTTATTAGTTGGCATTCCACTATAAGGAAGAGCCTCCCTAGGAAGTGTTTTTAAGTTCCTCTCTCAGGGACGAAGCCTTCATTCCCACTTAGTCTTTGTCTCCAAACCTGCGCCTGACTTCGTTCCCCACCTTTATATCAAGGAATTTCATTTCTAAACAAACAGTCTGAGATTTCTAAAGCAAATCAAACCAGAAGAGTTTATAGATCTAGTTCACACGTGAAAATCTGAGGTGATGGAAACTGCTTTGGTGGAGACAAAGGAGTAGGAACATAGGAACACCTCGTTTCTGCCACTCTCCCTTGCAACTCGGGTGTTGCCCTATGACCGCCTGGAATGGAAGAAGGGGAGGGTGAAGATCAAATGTCATTTGGGATTCTTATGTAACACGCACTGAGGTCAGGGCTGGTGCACAAATGTGGCCAATTCAGGGAGAATCGGGGCAGATAATCCCAGAGAGCCGGTAACACACCCATCCTATTCCTGAGTAGACAGGCATTTCCATCACTCTCAGGCTTTTGTGGGTAATTGGAGCTGACAATGACCCATGCACAGCAGATGAGATTAGTCCCAGCTGGAAGTTTCCCAGAAATGGTCCTGGGGTTTCTAGTAACCTCTCAGATGAGATCACTTGTCTAGAGATCACACTGGAATATGTCTCATATAAAGCAAGGGGTCATGGAAACTGAATCATGTTGAGAGAGGATGTAGTAGGGGAACAGGGTTCCGGACAAAGAATGAGGGAGACTCTGGGAGATCAGAAGAGTGGGGATTTGTGAGCGGTTTCAGGGGTTTTTTTGTTTTTCTCCTCTTGGCACCCCCAAGCACTAGGCACATTTGCTAGACAGAAATAGATCTTAATTGGAGACTGGAAGTGCTTCCGACTTAATGAACGGGAGGAGATACACGCCTGCAAAAGCTCTGCCACTTGCTGGCTGGGTGGCCTGGGCACCTCTGGGTCTCACGTTCCTCATCCATAAAATGGGGGATAATAACGCATTCTCATTAAATGAGAAACACAAGATTGACATATGGTAAGCTTAATAAATAACAACTACTCAAGAAAATAGCCTTTTAAAGAACTGACAACCACTAAGTGTCTACATGCAAAAAAAAAAAATGTTCATTGTATAATGGAAAATGTTAGAAATATGTTCAACAAAAGGGAATGCTCAGTACCCCCTCCCCCAATCAAAACAAAAAATGGAAGTTTAAATTTTAAACAATTTTTATAGACACGAGAAAATGTTACATGAAAATGAAGGAAACAGGCCAGGCGTGGTGGCTAACATTTGTAATCCCAGCACTTTGACAGGTTGAGGCAGGTGGATCACGAGGTCAGAAGTTCAAGACCAGCCTAGCCAACATGGTGAAACCTCATCTCTACTAAAAATACAAAAATTAGCTGCCTGTAATCCTAGCTCCTTGAGAGGCTAAGGCAGGAAAATTGCTTGAGCCCGAGGGTCAGAGGTTGCAGTGAGCCGAGATGGTGCCACTGCACTCCAGTCTGGGCAACAGTGAAACTCTGTCTCAAAAAAAAAAAAAAAAGAAAAAAGAAAATGAAACAAAATTATACATATAATCTGGCTGGGCACGGTGGCTCATGCCTGTAATCCCAGCACTTTGGGAGGCCAAGGCAGGTGGATCACGAGGTCAGGAGTTCAAGACCAGCCTGGCCAACATAATGAAATCCCGTCTCTACTAAAATACAAAAAATTAGCTGGGCATGCTGGTGGGTGCCTGTAATTTCAGCTACTCAGGAGGTTGAAGCAGGAGAATCGCCACTACACTCCAGCCTGGGGGACACTAGAGGCTCCATCTCAAATAAATAAATAGATAAAATCTAAGTATGGCAGGGAATACAGAGACCCTATATTTATAGGAGTTATACAAAAGCTATGAGTAGAACACTTGAGGTACTGAGGTAAGCTCGTTTTATTTTCTTTTTAGTTTTTCCTTAGGCTTCTTGCCGTTTCCCTTGTTTTCTGCCATTTTCTCCTGTGGCTCAAACCTGGCTCACCCAGGGCTGGGGCTCCTGAGTGGCCTGACCTAGTGGGACGGAGTGCTCTGCTCTAGGCCATCAGTGTCATTTCTGATTACAAAGTCATGTGAGTGACAGACAATCCTGGGGTGATCTGATGGCTCAGATTTTTGATTTAGAGAGTGGAGGTCCGGACTCTGGAATAAGTGAGCAGTTGTGAGTGAGACATTGGCACAGCTAACCCCCTGCAGTCAGCAACGGCAGTGGTGGCAGCAGCCTCTCACCCCAAACACACTGGAGAAGAAAGCAAAAATATATCCTCCTTCTTGTTTACTGCTTTGGAAATCATTATTCCTGTTGCATTTCTGATACAAGAAGGTTCTGTTGTTTCCTGGTGAAGTCCTTAGAAGTAGACTGTGCCTCTCCCCCTTCCTCTGCTCAATCAGCACCTGAGCTCTGCGCTCCCCCACCCTTCCTGGGTGGGCTGGAGGCACAGGCCTGTTGTTTGGTGTGATATCCACCGGGACCTAGAAGTGGGTAGGACTGGAGCCACTGCCTGTCCGCCTCTGCCTGACTTGGGGTGAATGAGAATGCAGAGGAAAATTTCAACACAGGCTCTGCCTTCTAACCTCCTTTAAAACTGTCTTAGCCCAAATTCAGATCAAGCCCATCATTGACTCACTGATTCATTAATATCTATTGGCCCCCAACTCTGGCGGTAAGTGGCACTGTGCTAGGCATGGAGGAGAAACCCAAGCAATATCCACCCCTCTCTTTTCCCCAGGAGCATATAATGTGGTTAGAGAATGAGACATATTTAGGAAACAGTTATGGGACATTGCCAGAGAAAGTCCCAAGCTGTGTAGAATAGACAGTAGATGCAATGGATATGAGAATGGGGAAGGAGAGAGAACTATGGCTGAAGAGGTCAGAGAATGAAGACTTCCTGGAGGAGGGGACCCTTGAGCTCAGCCTTGAAGGATGGGTAGGCTTGGGTGATCACAGAAAATGAGAAGAGAGAATGTTCTCTATGCGGGGTGTTGTGGCTCATGCCTGGAATCCAAACACTTTGGGAGGCCAAGACAGGAGGATCACTTGAGCCCAAAAGTATGAGACCAGCCTGGGTAACATAGTGAAAACTTGCTTCTTTTTTTTTTTTGAGACAGAGTCTTGCTCTGTCACCCATGCTGGAGTGCAGTGGCTCGATCTCGACTCACTGCAACCTCTGCCACCAGGTTCAAGTGATTCTCCTGCCTCCCGACTAGCTGGAATTACCAGGGTAATTTTTGTATTTTTAGTAGTGATGAGGTTTCAGCATCTTGGCCAGGCTGGTCTTGAACTCCTGACCTCGTAATCCACCTGCCTCGGCCTCCCAAAGCACTGGGATTACAGGTGTGAGCCACTGCGCCGGGCCGTGAGACCCTGTTTCTAAAAATAAATAGATAGTTGGGTGCAGTGGCTTGCACCTGTAATACCAGCACTTTGGGAGGCTAAGGTGGGCAGATCACCTGAGGTCAGGAGTTCAAGACCACCCTGGCCAACATGGAGAAACCCCATCTCTACAAAAAATGAAAAATTAGCCAGGCATGGTGGCGCATACCTGTAATCCCAGCTACTTGGGAGGCTGAGGCAGGAGAATAACTTGAACCCGGGAGGTGGAGGTTGTGATGAGCTGAAATCATGCCATTGAACTCCAGCCTGGGCCACAAGAGTGAACTCCATCTTAAAAAATAAATAAACAAATAGACAGATAATAGATAAGCGGGGGGGAGAGAGAGAGAGATGAGAGAAGGTTCTCTACCCCAAGGGTGGGAAAAGGCTTGAGCAAAGATGCAGAGGCCACATGGATTGCAAGGAGGAGGAGAAGTCCTGTGTTTGCAGGGATGAGTGGCCTTAAATAGGGCTCACACCTATGCTCTGGGGAAGTGGGCTGTGGCCTCAGCAGCATCCACATCTAATGCAGGACAACACCATCGACTTCCTGGAGTATGTGGCAGCCCTGAATCTCGTGCTGAGGGGCACCCTGGAGCACAAGCTGAAGTGGACTTTCAAGATCTATGATAAGGACGGCAATGGCTGTATCGACCGCGTGGAGCTACTCAACATTGTGGAGGTTAGTGTCTCTGCCCATGGGCACTTGAGCACTGTTGGGCTCTGAGGGTTGGCCACAAGTGGCCAGCAGGGACTGAAGAAGAGGCCTGAAATCATTCTGAGTGTGTTTCCTGTGTTTTCATTCAGAGTGTGTAATTTCTAGTGGAATTAAGCTAGAAATCAATCACAAAAAGATTATTAGAAAATCCCCATCTGTTTGGAAATTAGAGCGTATACTTCCAAATACTCCATGGATCAAAGAAATTCTCTCTCTCTCTCTCTCTCACACACACACACACAAGTATCACAAATTGAAAAAATAATGCAAGCATGATATACCACAACTTGTGAAACGCAGCTAAAGCTGGACCTGCAGAGGAATTTATAGACTTAAAATGTACATATTAGAAAATAAGACTTAAAATGCATATATTAGGAAATAGAGGCTGGGTGCAGTGGCTTACTCCTGTAATCCCAGCACTTTGGGAGGCTGAAGTGGGAGGATTGCTTGAACCCAGGAGTTCAAGACCAACCTGGAAAACAAAGCGAGACCACCCCTTTTTTTTTTTTGAGACAGAGTTTGGCTCTTGTTGTCCAGACTGGAGTGCAATGGCTCGATCTCTGCTCACTGCAGCCTCTGCCTCCCGGGTTCAAACAATTCTCCTGCCTCAGCCTCCGGAGTAGCTGGAATTACAGGCGCCCGCCACCATGCCTGGGTAATTTTTTTTTTTTTTTTTTGAGATGGAGTCTCGCTCTGTCACCCAGGCTGGAGTGCAGTGGCGCAATCTCAGCTCACTGCAACCTCTGCCTCCTGGGTTCCAGTGATTCTTCTGCCTTAGTCTCCCAAGTAGCTGGGACTACAGGTGTGTGCTGCCATGCCTGGCTAATTTTTGTATTTCTAGTAGAGATGGGGTTTCACCATGCTGGCCAGGCTGGTCTTGAACTCCTGACCTCGTGATCCCCCGCCTCAGCCTCCCAAAGTACTGGGATTACAGGTGTGAGCCACCGCACCCTGCCGCAAGACCCCATCTCTAAAAAAAAAGAAAAATTAGCCAGGCTTGGAGGCACATGCCTGTAGTCCTAGCTACTTGGGAGGCTGAGGTGGAAGGATTGCTTGAGCCAGGAATTGGAGGCTTCAGTAAGCTATGATCATGCCATTATGTTCCAGCTGGGACAACAAAGTAAGACCCTGTTTCAAAAAAGAAAGACTAGGAAACAAAAAATATATATTAGGAATTAATTAGAAAATGCATATTATATTAGAAAGTAAGACTTTATATATTAGAAAATCAATGATCTAAGAAGCCATCTCAAGAAATTAGATAAAAGGAAGAGTTAAATTAAGGCCAGACCCAGGGACTCACACCTATAATCCCAGCACTTTGGGAGGCTGAGGTAGGTGGATCACTTGAGCCCAGGAGTTCAAAACCAGTCTGGGAAACATAGTGAGACCCCCATCTCTACAAAAAAATACAAAAAATTAGCTGGGTACACACCTGTGGTCCCAGCTACTCCAAAGGCTGAGGTGGGAGGATTGCCTGAGCCTGGGAGGTTGAGGTTGCAGTGAGCTGTGATTGTGCCACTGCACTCCAGCCTGGGCAACAGAGTGAAACCTGTCTAAAAAAAGAAAAAAAAAAAAGAAAAAAGGAAAAAAAAAGCTGGGCGTGGTGGCTAATTTCTGTAATCCTAGCACTTAGGGAGGCCAAGGCAGGTGGATCACCTGAGGTCAGGAGTTTGAGATCAGCCTGGCCAACATGGTGAAACCCCTTCTCTACTGAAAGCACAAAAATTAGCCAGGCATGGTGGCACGTGCCTGTAATCCCATCTACTCCGAAGGCTAAGGCAGAAGAATCACTTGAACCCAGGAGGCAGAGATTGCAGTGAGCCAAGATTGTGCCACTGCACTCCAGCCTGGACGACAGAGCAAAATTCGGTCTCAAAAAAAAAAAAAAAATTAAAGTAAAACCAAAGATAGTAGAAGAAAGACAATAAACAGCAGAAATCAATAAAATAGAAGACAACTGCATGAGAGAAAAAGTCAAGAAGATCAGCAGTTATTTCTTTTAAAAGACTAACAATCACTCTCCATTAGCAAGAACAATCAAGAAACAAAAGAAGTGCCTAGACCACCGGGGCCCCTGTGTTAGCCAGACCTGCACTATGAGGCAGGCATCACTAGCCCTTTCACAGAGCAAGAAGTTCCTTCATAGAGATTCTGTAGTCGGCCAACTTAGTCTACCTAAGAAGTGCTAGGGCTGGATTTAACCCCTCAGTCTCCCCAGACACGTTGATGAGGCCTACTTTGTGCCGGGCAGGGGGCTTGGCAGTGGGGCCATAGAGGTGACTAAGGAAGTCATTAAGTACAAGACTGACCCCCGAGATGGAGAAGGAGCTTCAGCGGCTCGGGGGAGGAGATCGTGGTCAAGACCAGACTGATGGAAAGGCGTGATTTAGAGATCTACCAGCTGAAGCAGGAAATCCAGGCCCTGAAAGACACCAAACCCCAGGTCCAGACCAAAGAGGTGGTCCAGGAGAGCCTCCAATTCCAGGAAGACCCTCAAACCAAGGAGGAGGTGGAGTCTCTGAGGGCAAAGTTCTCAGAGGAGCAGAAGAGGCAAGTGGACCTGGAGAGGGAGAGGGCTTCCTAGGAAGAGCAGATCGCCAGGAATGAGGAGGAGGAGCTCTCGCTGGAGAAGGAAAGAGTGGTGCAGCAGGAAGTAGTCAGGTACAGAGGAGGAGCCTGGCCTGAGGGCGGAGGTGAGCTCCTTCCCGAGAGCATCGACGTAGAGCTGCAGCAGATGACAAGCTGCGTGTGGAGCTGGGTCGGCTGCAGAGCCGGCGCACAGAGCTCGAGCTGCAGGCCCGCAGGGAGGCCGAGCGCGAGGTGCAGCGGCTGCAGCAGCGACTGGCAGTGCTGGAGCAGGAAGAAGCTGAGGCCCGTGAGAAGGTGACCCGCAAGCAGAAGGTGGTGCCGCAGCAGGCCCGCGAGCATGCCCTGCTCCGACTCCAGCTGGAGGAAGAACAGCTCCGGCGGCAGCTCCTGGAGGGTGAGCCCGAGACCCTGCGGAGGAAGCCGGCCGCCCTGGAGAAGGCGGAGGTCAAGGAGAAGGTGGTGTTTTCCGAGAGCATCGAGGTGGAGAGGGGCGACACTGCGCAAGAGATCCAGAGGCTCAAGAGCAGCCTGGAGGAGAGCCGCAGCAAGCGCGAGCGGGACGCCGAGGTGAGCCGGCTGGAAGCCCGTCTTTCGGAGCTGGGATTCCGTAACTCCAAGTCGTCCCAGGAACTAGACTTTCTCAAGGAAGAGAACCACAAATTACAACTCGGAGCGGCAAACCCTGCAGCTGGAGACCCGAAGGCTGCAATCGGAAATTGAAATTCCGATCTCTAGCGAGGGAAACACGAGACCCGCGGAACATGACCGAGGCGGACTCCGGGACCAATCACGACTCCAGACTGTCCCCCTGGACAGGTAACTGGACAACCTCAAGAGGCTCTCCAAGGACAAAGACCTCGAGATCGACGAGCTGCAGAAGCGCCTCGGCTCCCTGACCGTCAAGCGGGAGCAGCGGGAGAACCACCTGCAGCGCCATCGTGGTCATCCACCGCGACACGGACCGCGAGCTGTCCCCAGAGGATGCCCACCGCGCCGGGCTCATCCACTGGAACATGCTTGTGAAACTCAAAAGCCAGGAGTGTGACTGGGAGATCTCAGTGAAGGGTCTCAACGGGGAGTCCTCCGTGATACACGACTGGAAGTCTGGCGAGAAGTTCTCCATCAAAGAGGCCCTGCAGAGCGGCAGGCTGACCCCTGCTGCAACCATTATGTCGACAAGGATATGTCCATCCAGGAGCTGGCGGTCTTGGTGTCTGGGGCAGAAGTAGGCACAGCCCTTGCAACTCTTCTTAGCGGCAGACGCTGGCCCTCTCCTACGACGCCGTGACCTCCTTGGTGTCATCTTCTCCCTGGCCCTGTGCAGGCCAAGCATTTTATAAACACCCTGGCTGCCAGGCTGTCAAAGTCTGGCCCACATACGGGACAGGCACTGGCTGAAGACAGGCAACTCTCCTCCCAACCATCATTCACTCTGAGTGACCCACTTCATCCTCCAGTGATTGGACAAATGTGATGCCCTTTTTTCCTCCCCTTTCCCATACACTCCCAGCAACAAACTCCTCGTGATACCTGCACACAGTCTGCAAACCACTAAAGGACAAGCCGACCACAGCAGCCAAGCCCACTCAATGCGGCATGGGCACTGGCACACCAGACAGTGACACTCTGCCCAACAAAGGCCCAGGCCCATGGGAGCTGCTGCCGGCCAGGACAGCTCTCCAAATTTCTGACTTAAAACCGTCTTTCCATCAGAGAAGCCTCCTCGGTAGTTACTCTGCTCATGAAACAGATCTGGGCTCCATGCCAGGGAAGGCAAACAGAAATCACAAGTGTCCCGCCCTCGGTGCTAGAGTGGACATTAATTGTCAGCCAGACTGTCCCAGCACCAACAGAGAATGTTTCACAGTCTGGCCTTGAAATCCTTTGACAGTGGATTGTGTTGCTGTTAACCCTGGTTTCAGTGCTTTACATGTCTCGCTTATTATCTCATTGATATTTAGGTATGCAAAACAGTTGATTATTCACCAAGCAAGTTTCTGGTTCTCTATATCTCATGTATAACAGAAAATGGGAACAATAGGGAACTTTATTTACACATGAAAATGAACCTGGTGGCTGGAGTCTACTGGTATGGTCAGCACGTTTCTTCTTTAAAAAAAAAAAAAAAAAAGACACAGCCTCTGTCCTCAGGGGAGCGCCAGCCTGGGAGCTAAGGAGAATTGTCGTATGTGTCCATCTCTTCTGCAGTTACATGGTGCTTTTTTTTTTTTTTTTGGAGACAGAGTCTTATTCTGTCGCTCAGGCTGGAGTGCAGTGGCTCGATCTCAGCTCACTGCAACCTCTGCCTCCCGGGTTCAAGTGATTCTCCTGCCTCAACCCTCAGAGTAGCTGGGACTACAGGTGCCCACCACCACTCCTGGCTAATTTTTGTATTTTTAGTAGAGACAGGGTTTCACCATGTTGGCCAGGCTGGTCTTGAACTCCTGATCTCAAATGATCTGCCCTCATTGGACTCCCAAAGTGCTGGGATTACAGGCATGAGCCATGGTCCACATGGTGCTTTCACAAATGTATTGTCACCAGGAGAGGAAACAAGGTAAAGGAGAAACCTGGATTTTTCCCTCCAGTCCATGGGGAGGGGACATGTGTATCCCCCATCATTCTGCTTTACACATATACAGACACACACATATATAGATAAACTGAATTTTCTTCTCTGCATCTCTATTTCTTCCTGTGTAGAATGTGATTTAGACTGTCATGGTGACCTAAACCTCCCTCATTAGAGGTTTTGGATTTGGGCTTTGCGGCTCACTGTGGAAATGCAAATGGTGTTGGGGTCAGGTGGGGTGTGAGGCCAGGAACTCAGCTGGAATTAGGCCAGTGGGATTCTGAGAGCACAGTCTTAGGAAGGTCAATTTTGATCTGGATCTGGATTATGTGATCCTAAGACGCACAGCCTGGGAAGCCAGCACTGGGGAGGTGGTGCTGAGGCATGTGGGTCACTGGGGTGAGAGTGGAGCCTGCAGGGTCTCCCATCACTACAGCTGGGTTTTCTTTGGCAGGGAATTTACCAGCTGAAGAAAGCCTGCCGGCGAGAGCTACAAACTGAGCAAGGCCAGCTGCTCACGCCTGAGGAGGTCGTGGACAGGATCTTCCTCCTGGTGGATGAAAATGGAGATGGTAAGAGGGGCAGAGATGGTGGGGGGAGGGCTGCCCACTCTGTGTCACCGCCACTTTCTGGCTGCACGCCCTTGGGCAAGGCCCTCCACTTCTCAACCCTGGGGTCCTCATCTGTGAGAAGGCTGTGGAGAAGACATGAGCACGTGTTTGCAGGAGCGACTGAAAGTCCTATAGGAGTTGCTGGTGCAGGCCAGGCACGCAGATAGAAAGAAGAGGAACTTTGGAGTCAGGCAGAGCGTGATACATTGAGCATCTCGCCCTGGTCTCAATTTCCTCATCTGGGAAAATGGGGCTAATAATAGCGGTTGAGAGGAATCAATGGGATGATGTGTTTAAGAGCAGGCACCGGGTAGGCTTCCATTCAGGTTGCTTGGGCTCTCCTCCCTGTGACCCAGTGTCGAGCCACAAGGCTGTGTAGGGGGAGAGCTGGCTTGGAATACACACGAGCCCTCCACATAGCTCAGCTCCACCCAGCATTTCCGAGGTACTGTGGGCAAAAGTAAAACTTCAATTCATCTGTAAAGAACGCCCCTTAAAGGTAGTAGGA
Organism: Ateles fusciceps; assembly: GCA_036589455.1. Lineage (NCBI taxonomy): Eukaryota > Metazoa > Chordata > Mammalia > Primates > Atelidae > Ateles > Ateles fusciceps. The sequence goes on from JAZHEH010002241.1 coordinate 5,276,670, forward strand.
GGCTCCTGGAGATTCAGACACCTGACAAGCCGAAAGCTTGGGGCCTGAGACTGCAGGATAGTTGGCATAAGAGGTGTAGGCGCTCCCAGGAGCGAGTTCTCTCCTCCTACCCCCAGACCCAGGTCTCCCTTTCTTCTGCATGACCGCCTCTCCTCCCCCTTGCTCAGGCCAGCTGTCTCTGAACGAGTTTGTTGAAGGTGCCCGTCGGGACAAGTGGGTGATGAAGATGCTGCAGATGGACATGAATCCCAGCAGCTGGCTCGCTCAGCAGAGACGGAAAAGTGCCATGTTCTGAGGGATCTGGGGCCCCTCCACGACTCCAGGCTCACCCTGGTTTCCCAGGTTGTGGGAGGGTCCCTGGCTCAGCCTGCTCATACCCACTCTTCCCCCTGGTGTAGACTTCCTGGCACCCCCTGTTCAGGGCTGAGTGGGGTTGGGAAAGGGCTACTGGGTCTGAGGTGACCAACAGGGCATAGTCCATTCTGGCAGATTCCTGGGATGGTGAAGGAAAGCCGGTTACTTTTCCCCTTCAGCTGCTCCCGGGAGGACTATGCCTTGGCTGGGTGGTTGCGGGGCTCCCCACAGTCTCCAGGTGTTCTGTTGGAAGCAGGAACCAACCGAGGGATGAGGGTCCCACAAACCAAATCAGAAATGAGAACACAAAGACCGGTAGGAGGCAGAACCGGGAAGGTGTTGAGACTGAAGAAAAGCCAGGAGTGTTGGGGGTCAGGGGGGGCGGCAATAATTCTATAACCCCCAGGAAGCTGAGGAGCGTTCGCGGGGGAGGACCCTGGCCTCCTCCTCCCCCAAGACAGCCTCACCGTTGGTGTCAGCAGGAAAAATGTAGCAAACATGCTGCAGGCCGTGGTCTTCCTGCCTTTGGAAGAGTCGGCTGTGCTTAAAGGGGCTGTTTCAGCTCTGTCTGGGTGCTGCTCTGGGACCCCCTGCTGCCAACCCACCGTTCCCCCAACAATCCTCCCTCTCCATCCACGTCCCCCAGGATGGACCTTCCACAATTCCCAGCCATAAGGTGAATGTTTCTCTTTAAAAGATGGAGAAAACTTCTCTCTGTCCCTGGCAAGAACTGGGGGCCTGCCGACCGGGGTTCTAGGCTGGGCTTTACTTCTAACTGCTGTGTGATCCAAGACAGCCACTTCTCCTCCCTGACCCTGGTTATATCTCAGCTGCACAGTGAGCAGGTCGGACTAGGTGAGCAGTTTTTGGATTATTATGTTTTTAGATGTGGAATTGTTTTTTTGTTAAACAAACTCTTATGTGTAACCCCAGTATAGAAACTAGATTAAAAGGGAGTCTCTCTGGCTGAAAGGGGGGCTGAGTAGCCTCTGGAACTGGAGGCACCTCTGAAAAAAGCAAACTGAAAACCAGTCCCCTGGGTCACTGTCACTCCTGTTAGACAGTTTAAAATGGGACCTGGAAAAACATTTGCTTTACCTTGAATAGATAGGTTTCTATGTTGCTGTATAAAAAATAAAACTAACCTACTGAAACTGCAACTTTATAGGTGTGCTATTTCATATGATATTCATATAAAATTTCCTTTAGACATCAATGTTAAGTAAAAAATAATTGATTAGAAAAATATGGTCCAGATGCGGCGGCTCACGCCTGTCATCCCAGCACTTTGGGAGACCGAGGCAGGTGGATCATCTGAGGTCAGGAGTTCGGTGGTGATGGGCGCCTGTAATCCCAACTATTTGGGAGGCTGAGGCAGGAGAATCGCTTGAACCCAGGAGCTGGAGGTTGCAGTGAGCTGAGATCGTGCCATTGCACTCCAGTCTGGGTAACAAGAGTGAAATTCTGCCTCAAAAAAAAAAAAAAGAAAAATATTAATAATGCTGGGGCTGTGGCTCACTCCTGTAATCCCAGAACTTTGGGAGGCCAAGGTGGGTGGATCACTTGAGGTTGGAGTTCAAGACTAACCTGACCAATATGGAAAAACCCCTACTACAAATACAAAATTAGCTGGGCATGGTGGCACATGCTGTAATCCCAGCTACACTTGAAGCCCGAGGCAGGAGAATCGCTTGAACCGAGGAGCTGGAGGTTGCAGTGAGCTGAGATCACGCCATTGCACTCCAGCCTGGGCAACAAGAGTGAAACTCCATCTCAAAAAAAAGAAAATAAATTAAAAAAATTGAAAAAAAAATATATAATCCAGGTGGGACACAGATATGCCCCAAATCATGAAGGAGGTATGTGAATGACATTGAGAGATGTTCTAATTACATGTTGACACCTTCCCAACTGTGACCTTCAGGATTTCCCAACAGGCAGCCAGCCAAAGGAGCAGAAATGTCAACTCCCTTTTTCTTTCTGGCCGCGCACGGCACCAACCTCTACCTTCCCTCCATGTCCATTGCTCAGTCCTCTGGCTGACTTCCCTGTCTGGGGAGGTCCAAGTGATGGACAGGACATGAGCAAAATGCACTTTCTCATCTCCTCAGTGGGGCACTCTCTGACTTGGTGTTTTACTTCTTTTCCCCCTCATCTTCTCCCTTTCACTCCTGAATGTATTTTCTTATTTATTTTTTGGAGACAAGATCTGGCTGTCTCCCAGGCTGGAGTGCAGTGGCGCAATCTTGGCTCACTGCAACCTCTGCCTCCCAGGCTCTAGTGATCCTCCCACCTCAGCCTCCTGAGTAGCTGGGACCACAGGTGCACACTGCCATGCCCGGCTAATTTTTCTATTTTTTGTAGAGACAGGGTGTCACCATGTTGGCCAGGCTGGTCACGAATTTCTGAGCTCAAGCAATTGGCCAGCCTCAGCATCCATCCCAAAGTGCTGGGATTACAGCATGTGCCTCCACTCCCAGCTTCCATTCCTGAATTTTCATTTTCTCCCCATACCTCCCCAACACCCAGCTGAAGTGAAGACTCAAAGCCCAGAAGAAAGAGCATCTTTGAGAAAATGGTCACAACTGCTCCAGCCTGTGTGTCTCCCCCTGTAGTAATCAGGTAGCTGTAATTCAGGGACTGAGCCGAGAAAACCTGCCACGGACAGGTAGACTCTGAGTTGGGTATTCTTAAAGTTGAAATGTGCAAAGATGCGATGGGTCCTGCCTGTAACAGACTGCCCCACTTCCCAACTGGTATCAGGTGTCACTGCAGCAAGAAGGATTTAGATTAGACCAGGGATAGATTATGTGCAATGAGCAATGAATCGCCCATCTGTGGGGAACCATGTAACGCCACACGTCACCAAGGAGGGAAAGTATGAGGGACTTGTGCAGCAGGCGCTTCTGGAAACCTAATGGATTTGTTCTGGAGAAATGAGTATTTTCTGCAGGACCACCCACCCTCTTTCACTTTTTGACCAATACCAAACCTTGCCAGAGTGAATACATGCACATACACAGTCATTCAGATTATGACCTACACTGTCATCTACATATTCCACCTTTTTTCCTTTTTGTTTATTTATTTATTTTTCTGATACAGAGTCTCACTCTGTTGCCCAGGCTGGAGTGCAGTGGTGTGATCTCAGCTCACTGCAATTTCTGCCTCCCGGGTTCAAGTAATTCTCCTGCCTCAGCCTCCCAAGTAGCTGGGATTACAGGAGCATGCCACCACCCCCAGCTAATTTTTGGGTTTTTTGTTTGTTTGTTTTTGTTGTTGTTTTTGAGACAGAGTCTCATTCTGTTGCCCAGACTGGAGTGCAATGGTGCAATATGGGCTCACTGAAACCTCCGCCTCCCAGATTCAAGGGATTCTCCTCTCTCAGCCTCCCAAGTAGCCAGGATTACAGGCCACACGGCCATACCCAGCTAATTTGTATTTTAGTAGGGATGGGGTTTTACTGTGTTGCCCAGGTTGGTCTGGAACTCCTTACCTCAGGCAATCCACCTGCCTCGGCCTCCCAAAGTGCTAGGATTACAGGCATGAGCCACCATGCCCAGCTAATTTTTGTATTTTTAGTAGAGACCAGGTTTCACCATGTTGGCCAGGCTGGTCTAGAACTCCTTACCTCAGGTGATCTGCCCACCTTGGCCTCTCAAAGTGCTGGGATTACAGGCGTGAGCCACCAAGTGTAGCCCCCTTTTTTTCTTTTTGAAGAGGGGTCTTGCTATGTTACCTTGGCTTGTCTTGAACTCCTGGGCTCAAGCGATCTTCCCACCTCAGCCTCCGGAGTACTGGGAATTATAGGCATTTGCCACCACACCTGGCAAAACATCCCATCCTTATCTTGTTGGTAGGATTATAAATCTCTTAAAGGAGTTGCGTTTGCTCTCCCTTACTGGGGCCCTAGGAGGTATCCCTAAAAACAGATATGGTGACTCTTACTGTTTTAAATTTGGTAAAATTTAAATCCCAAGGGATACCCCAAATTTGCACCTAAGAATGCTCCTGTCCACATCACACAGCCCCCCACATGTGACACATACATTGCAGAGAATGCACCTCCAGCCACCCCACACACATACCTTCTTCTTCACATTCAGCTCACGAGCACTCTTTCATGTTCAAAGTCAAAGGTCACCTCTGTGATACTGTACAGATACATCTGTCTCTGAGTCAGATGCCTATAGGTGTCTCCTACAGAAATCTGTTCATAATGTCTCTTAGCATATTTTATTATAATGATGTTTATCTGTGTGTCTCACCATTAGCCTATGAGTTCCATAGGATGAGAACGGTCTTCTTTGTATGTCTAATATCTAACATTAGTACATAGTAGGTGCTCAGTAAATACTTGTTGAAGGGAGGCATGAATCAGTGAAATGCAAAGCACACAAGTAGGCTCCAGGGTCCCCTGGGGCAGAATGGATGTGTGATTGCAGCACTGGGATTGAGGCTGCAGCCACCGGATCTGCAGGATTCCATAAGAGGCCTGGGAAAGCTCAGCTCTGGCTCAGAGTTCACGTATAGAAGAGCATGGACTGGAGAAGCTCAGTGGGGGAATCTGGGAAAAGCTGGAAGAGGAGCTGGAAGGGCTAGGGGGTCACCTGACAGCAGTGGGATGCTGAAAACTGCCCCCCCCAGCAGGGAGTGCCACAGCCACCTGTCACTCAGAGGGGCCAGGAACCATTCTTCACTGTTCCTGGCTCTGGACTCCCATTCCTGCCCCTCTCCTGCCACCATGGACCCCAAAGAGGCGAGCTAAGCCTCTGAGTTCAGTAGATTCTATCTAGGGTTAAGATAGAGAGCAACAACACCAGGCACCACCATACCACCCCACCCACTAGTGCAGAAGCAGCTGGGCAGTGGGCTCAGCCGGCTGCCTTAGCGGCCTCGTTATCAGCCCCCTCCTCATCTTGTTCGCCATTCTGGAGCCTGCGCACGATGCGGGTAAGGTCCAGGCTTCGCGTCAGTGTGTCCAGGAGCATCTGGTCCTTCTGGACGCCTTCTATGAACTCTTCCAGGGAGAGTTCCCCTGGGGTAAAGAGAAAGGGAATCAGGGGGAGGAAGGTGTTCACGTCTGCAGTCCAGAGCACAGAACTGGGTTCTTGCCAGGGGCAGGGACAGAGCCCACTCAGGAAGTGACCTGCGGGTGCAGCAGGAGGAGGGACCCAGAGTCCAGAATCTGGTCCAGGGGCCCCTAAAAGCCAACTTTGAGGCTGGGGCAGAGGCATGTGGAGGAGGTGACCAGCACAGGGTCTTTGGGCCTCCTCCTCCCCCTCCTGCCCCTCTCCCCTAGTGACCTCCCACCCCTGGTGACCCCACATCCATGGTGACCCCTGCCCTGGGGAGCCCCTCCTCGGCCCCCTCACCATCTCCGTTGACGTCAATCTTGGAGAACACTGTATCGGTGAACTCCTCCGCAGTCATGGTGGTATCGCTGCAGGGGTTAATGGCGCGAATGGCCTGGGAAGAGGGGCAGAAGTGAGAGGGGTCATCATAATCCTATCTCAGGGTGGGAGTGGGGACGGTCAGAGCTTGTCTGGCTCCCAACAGCAGTGGGGGAGTAGAGTGTAGGGTACCCGGGGGGCCTAGGCAGAGCTGGGACTCAAGACTCAAACCTCTATCGTCTTTTGGTATTGATGAGGAAACTGAGGCCCAGGAAGCGAAGGAAGGTGGCCTGGGTCACGCAGCTGGTGAGGGCCACAGCTGCGGCTGGGATCCTCACTGCCACATCCTATCTCAATCCTGAGATGGCAGTTCCAACCCTGGGCTCTCAGCGCCTGCTCCCACACCAGGCCGCTTCCCCCAGCCCTGGCCGGGCCCCTCTGCACCTGGATGATGGTAAGCAGCTCGTCGCGGTCAATGCAGCCGTTGCCGTCTACGTCGTAGAGCTTGAAGTACCAGCGGAGCTTCTGTTCTACCTTCCCCTTGAGGACCAGGCTGAGCGCCGCCACGTACTCCATGAAATCAATGTAGCCGTCCTGGGCGAGGGGCGAGGCCGCTGTGAGCCCACCAGGGCCCCGCCCACTTCAGCCTCAGGCCCCGCCCATTACAACCCAAGGCTCCGCCCATCTCTGCAAATCCTAAGAAATGCTGAGGGAACACCCGCACCCCCGGAGATGCGACCAGGGAGGCCAGCCATGTCTCCGCCTTGACGTATCTGTCTTTCTAGACGTCCTGTATAGCCCACCCTGCCTACCCTGGAGGCTGCCAATCAAATCCAAAAGCCAGCCCCCCACTGGGGTGTGAATGGCTGGCCTTGTCTATTCAGAGGCATCTGGGTTTTAGCTGGCGCTGCCTGCTTCCCTGTGATTGTAAAGCATGAGCCTTTCCTGTTAGGGGGAATGGGAGACCTATGCGCAGGTGGAAGGAGGAAGAACTGCACCCCTCAGGGATGGGAGTGTGGTTTAGGTGAGCTTTTGGGAATTTCTCACCCTGCCGCCTGAGGAGCTTAGGGCCCCGGAAGGCCTTAACCATTCTGAGCCCCACAGTGGGCTCATTCAGTCCCAGCCCACGTGGCTCCCAGGACTGTCATCAGAAAGGAGCCCAGCGAGGCCCCACACAGCACTGCTTAAATAGCCAAGAAAACTGTTAAAGAGGTTTCTTTCCTCTGGGGGGAGGGGACGCCGGGTGAGGATACTTAGCTCTTCAGCTTTTCTTTCTGTAATGCTGGAACTTTCTATTTTTTTTTCTTATTTTTTTTTTTTTTTAGACGAGGTTTCACCAGATTGGTCAGGCTGGTCTTGAACTCCCGACCTCAGGTGATCCGCCCGCCTTGGCCTCCAAAGTGCTTGGATTACAGGCGTGAGCCACCACGCCCAGCCTGTAATACTGGAAATTTCTACAATGAACTAGATTGCTTTTGCAGTTTGGAAAAAAAAAAAAAAAAAAAAGGTTAAAAAAGGTGAATGGAAAAGGTATGGATTTTTGTGCCAAAAAGACCTAAATCACCTTGGATAAGTCACATGACCTTGAGTCTCCGTTTCCCCAGCTATAAGATGGAATGACATGTGCACTTTTCAAGATTGTGGTGTGGCCGGGCGTGGTAGCTCACGCCTGTAATGCAAGCACTTTGGGAGGCCAAGGCGGGCGGATCACCTGAGGCCGGGAGTTCAAGACCAGCCTGACCAACATGGTGAAACCCCCTTTTAAAAAAAAAAAAAGATTGTGGTGTGCATTTGATTCAATGAAAATATACAGCAATAATAATGTTTTTTTGTGCTCTCCATGGACTTTCTGGGCTAAGTGCTTTATTCACTTTACTCATTTAATTTCACAGCCATCCCCAGGAGGTGAATATTTTTGTCTCTAGTTTGAATGAGAAAGCCAAAGTTGAAAAAGATTGGGCCACAAAGTTAGTGAATGACAAAGCCTCACCTACAAACCTGGGTCTCCTAAATCATCCTATACCAGTACTCAAATGCAGTTGAAGATTTACACTGATGTGTGCACCTCTGTGACTGTCAGACAAACCCAAGCCCAGACAAACATTTGAAGTAAGCAAAGCAGATGCCTGTCCCCCAGGTCTCACTCCCCCACTCACACTCTCTACTCCCCCAGTCCTGCACATCTGGTGCAATACCGGAGGATACAACCACTTTTTAGCTCAGGGGCTGGCAAACTTTTTCTGTAAAGAGCCAGAAAGTAAATATTCAACTTCGAAGGCAGACAGCCTCTTTCATTTTACGTGAAAGCAGCCACAGACAATTGTCTATGTAAATAAATAGGTGTGCTGAGTTCTAATAAAACTTCATTTACAAAAATAGGCCTGTGTGGCCGGGCGTGGTGGCTCATGCCTGTAATCCCAGCACTTTGGGAGGCCAAGGCAGGCGGATCACAAGGTCAGGAGATCAAGACCATCCTGGCTAACACAGTGAAATCCCTGTCTCTACAAAAAACACAAAAATTAGCCGGGTGTGGGGAACAGGGGAGTTGGGGGAGAAAAAAAATTAGCCAGTGTGGTGGCATGCACCTGTAGTTCCAACTACTCGGGAGGCTGAGGCAGGAGACTTGCTTAAACCCAGGAGGCAGAGGTTACATGAGCCAAGATCACTCCATTGCACTCCAACCTGGGCAACAGAGCAAGACTCCATCTCAAAAAAAAAAAAAAAAAGGCCTGTGTGCTGTGGTTTGCCTATCCCTGTTTTATTTAACTATTCTCTGTATCAAAACTTCCCAGTCCTGTGTTCCATCTCCTAGCCAACCTGCTAAACTGCTCCATGCTGATGACAATGGATCAAGACAGTGTTGTGCAAAGTGTGATTGTGTACCACGGCTGCAGATGAGGCAGGCTAGGTGTTACAAAGTCACTCTTCATTTTAATATTTGCAGAGTTAAATTAATGTGTATTATAAAATAACTAGCCATTAAACTCCTAATTTCTCATATATTCGTTCGCTCATACAATCAATGTTATTAACCACCTGCCACAACCTAGGCACTGTCCTCGGAACTAGGAATTCGACAGTGAACGAGACAAAAACCCCTGCCCACAGGAAGTTCACATTCCAGCAGGAGGAGACAGTAAATGTAATGACGATATGTTAATTAAATCTGGTATTGGAAGATGCCAGGTGATTGGGGGGGAAAGGCGGGGCTAGGAAATGCAGTGCTGGTTTTAAACCGAGTAAACCAGATCAGGGCAGGGGATAGTGAGAAGCAGACTTCTGAGCAGAGACTTGCAGCAGAGGAATGTGTGAGCCGAGCAGAATTCTGGGAGCAGAGGGTCCCAGGCAGCACAAAAGTCCTAAAGTAAGGTGTGTGTGACATGAGGGAGAAGGCCAGACTGCATAGAAACAAGGGGTTGATTTACTTTCAGTGGAAAGAGGAGGCTCAGGTTTGTGACAGAACAGGTGGTGCTTGTATGTGACACACATTAAGACATGGTTGGCCAGGCGAGGTGGTTCACACCAGTAATCCCAGCACTTTGGGAGGCCTAGGTGGGCGGATCACCTGAGGTCAGGAGTTTGAGACCAGCCTGGCCAACATGGTGAAACCCCATCTCTACTAAAATACAAAAATTAGCCAGGCATGGTGGCGGGCGCCTGTCATCCCAGCCACTAAGGAGGTTGAGTGAAGCAGGCAAATCGCTTGAACCCAGGAGGCAGAGGTTGCAATGAGCCGAGATCGCAAGATCGCGCCACTGCACTCTAGCCTGGGCGACAGAGCGAGACGGTGTCTCAAAAAAAACAAAATAAAAAGACACGGTTAAACAGACACAGGGTCCAAGTGCCGCAGGGCTCCTCCACCCCCGCCACCGCCGACATCGTATATGTGATTCTCGGGGTGCTTCTGCAGGCATGTCTTGACCCAAAGGGTGTTCGTAGCAGAAGATGAGCTACGTCAGTGGTAGGGGGTAAGGTGTGGGGCTCAGCCATCCATTCGCCCTTCCCCTCCTGCTTGGGAGTCATTCCTTCTTTGGGAGCATTTTGGGCATCAAGCATGATGACCCCGTCCCTCCCAGTCTCCCTACCACGGACTCTGGACTCTGCTCATCTGCTCCCACTTCAGGAAAGCCCTCGGGCTCCCTCATATCACACTTGAGGTTGGGACTCAAAGCCTATAATCTACTTTGGTCCCTTATCCTCAAATATTAGTGAGTTTTAAATAGCCACTGAGCCCCAGCTTTCCCAAGAAGCCTCACCCATGATGGTTTCTGGACCTTCTAGGCAGCAAGGGGAGGAGCCTCTCCTGGGTCTGCGGAGGACACACAGCAGCACCTCATTGCGTCCTCACCTTTCAAGTGAGGGGCCACAAGGCGGGGGACCACGTTTGCAGATTTGGGTACTTCCACCATTACGTCTAAACTGAATTGTTCCAAAGGAATGGGAGATTTTTTTTTTTTTTTTGAGACAGAGTTTTGCTCTTGTCACCCAGCTGGAGTGCAGTGGCGCGATCTCGGCTCACTGCAAACTCTGCCTCCTGGGTTCAAGCGATTCTCCTGCCTCAGCCTCCCAAATTAGTTGGGATTACAGGCACCCGCCATCACACCCAGCTGATTTTTGTATTTTAGTAAAGATGGGGTTTCACCATGTTGGCCAGGCTGGTCTCAAACTGTTGACCTCAGGTGATCCACCCACCTCAGCCTCCCAAAGTGCTGAGATTACAGACATGAGCCGCCATGCCCGGTCATGAATGGAAGATTTACTATGAAAACCAACAAACAGCTAATCTAATGCTCCTGACGTCCACAGCATCATGAATATCCCCAGACTGAGAGGGGAGATGATGGGGCTCAAGGTCACCCAGCTGATGAAAGCTAGGGACCCAAGCCCATGGTCCCAAACTCACCTTTCAGTGACCCCTTTAGCTTATCAATCAGAAAGTCCTTATCCAATGCATCCAGGTGGCTACTGGGGAGACACGCAATTTGACCACTGTGTGGACCTTCAGGCTCATTTGAGAAAAGGTGGTGTGAGGTCACTGGGTGTTTTGAAGTTGGGAGTATTCCAGATTCCCCAGCACCAGGCAACCCTGCCTGTCTCCAGCCCTCATGTCCACAGAACGTTATGAGTGGCCTACCCATGCCAGACAGCGAGGCTGGAGAATCAGCATCTTGCTCCCTGCTCTCTACCCCTCCACCCACACCCTTGGGAGCTTCAAAGGGTCTTTGCAAAAGCACCACCTATAGGACCAGCACATTGCAGGTGCTCAGTGACCATCTTGGAAGTGTTCACACTCGTTCTGGAGTAAACCAAGATATGCCTGTGGCAGAGGCAGGGGAAGCCATTGGATTCAGCCTCGGATTACACTAATTTGTGGGCCTCTCTGTCTTGCCCTAGAAAGTGAAGGCAAGAGGCCAGGTGCGGTGGCTCACGCCTGTAATCCCGGCACTTTGGGAGGGCGAGGCAAGTGGATCACCTGAGCTCAGGAGTTTGAGACCAGCCTGGCCAACATGGTGAAACCCCGTCTCTGCTAAAAATACAAACAAAATGAGCCAGGCATGGGAGGCTGAGGCACAGAATCGCTTAAGCCCGGGAGGCGGGGGTTGCAGTGAGCTGAGGTTGCACCATTGCACTCCAGCCTCGGCAACAAGAGCAAAACTCTGTCTCAAAGAAAAAGAAAAAGAAGGTGAGGGCAAGGACAGTGTCTGGTTCATTTCTAACCTCCCAGTGCCTGATTCACAGTTGGTGCTCATTAAAGCACAAACATTAGATCAGTTGAAGCCCTAGCGTCAAAAACGCACCTCTCAAATAAACAAATGACTGTATAAATGAAGTCGCTCCCCCAGCGGACACTTTCTATGCTCCTCTCTGCTCTTCCTCACCCCCAGCTGGTCAGGCTTCCAGAGGGGTCCCCCCAACTCTTCCCCCTCCCTGCCACTGGGCCCCTGCTCACCTTGTTGAAGTCAAATGTCTCAAACATCTGCTCCACGTACTGGCTGGCTGACGGGCTCAGGTTCTTGAGGCCAAAGAACTGGCGGAACTCATAGAGGGTGAGCTGGCCAGAGGGGCACTCGGTCATGAACTTCTTGTACCACTGGTGGCACTCGGTGCTGCTCAGTTCTTCCACTGACTTCCCTTCCATCACGTTCCCCATTGCTCAGGCCTTCAGGGGGCTGATGCCTGAGATGGACAGGTCCTGGTCGCTGCTCCTCGCCCAAAGGTGTCTTAGCCGACAATGGGGCCGTCCTGTCTCACAGGCCTGAGTCCTCCAGGCCTGAGCAAAGAAGGCCCTGATGGATCGGATGGTACCTAGAAGTGTGGAGAGGAAGAGAGCAGAAGGAGAAGATGATGGCCCACACTCAAACTCACAGATGCCAGAGAACTGGTGATAAGAGTCTCCACTAAATCCTTGCAGCCCAAGTGGAGACTGTGTACCCTGGAGAAGAGAGCTGAAAATAGAACAAGGCTTAGAGAAGCAGAGTCCTTAGGATTACAGCCTTGAGCTGTAGGCGAGAGGATTTTTTAACACAGTTTGCAATCTCCTAATCCCTTCTTAACACCACGGAGTGGGTGCCAGCCAGCAGCTGCTCTGATCCTGTGACCTCTATGACCTTCTTCTCCTGATTTGAGTGGATCCACAATGGTTTTGGAGTCTACCTTCAGTTGTGGAATTGAGGTATATAGGAGATAGGGCTGGCTTCTTGTCCAGAGCTGGCCAACTATGGGCTCTTGACAGGGCTGCTGTGTACAGTTATCCAGGCTGTGCACTGCACTTGGCCAACACAGCTGAGGGGGTCCAGTCATACCATGGATGTGCCAACATATGACAGCATCTGGGTGGATGTAGAGTTTGTGGGCTTCCAAGATAACCCTTCAACAGCCAGAAGGAACCCCCTCCTACATTAACCTGCACCAGTACACAGAGACATGCACACACATCACACACTCATACACCTGGTCCTGTTCTGGCCACACTCTCATGTTCCTGAAGGTTGCATCTTTCCTATCTTGAGAGCCCTGAATTCAACCTTCTGTCTGATTCTGAGCCTCACACCATCACCATCACCTTCTAAGGGCACGGGGTTGGGGGCATGGAGTGTGTGCCTGGTGCCCTGGGGTGTGTGTGAGTGTGAGAGTGCAGGCACAATGGGTGAGCTGCAACCTGCTGGTCCTGGAAAGCTCCCAGGCCAAGCCTGGGGGCCTGTCTATACAGCAACAGCTTTTTCTGATGCCTGGTGGGATGTGGCCACACACTTAAAAGCTGGCTCGTTTATGGAACCAGCATTTGGGTGCAGGTGCACTTAAGCTGGATGCTCCCAGGAAAGCTTAAAGCCAGCGCTTGCCCCGCCCTGTCTTTGCCCCTTGTTTGCCTTCTTCCTTTGCATATGGGCCACACTCAGGTCCCCTAACTCATCTAGAGGGAACCACTGCCCATATTTCTGCTTTCCCCAGCAGGGCCTTGGACACTTGGTCAAGTTGTGCACTGATAGACAATTTATACGAATTGTATAATCCATATAAATAATATATAATTACTTATAAATAGATGTGTGTGTATATATATATACAATCTATAGGATATATAACAAATATATGTGCATACATATCTCAGAATGGACTAGGTTATGCTACAGTAACAAACCACTCTAAAATCTTAGTGTCTGAAAACAACACAAGCTTATTTCTTGCTTACATTACTGGCTGGGTGACCTTGAGCAAGTAACTTAACCTCTCTGAGCCTCAGTCTCCTCATTCTTAAAATAGGAATCATGGTGCCCATCTGATAGGGCTGTTAAGGGGAGTAAGTGGAGCTGGATACAGGGGGCTCACGCCTGTAACCCCAGCACTTTGGGAGGCTGAGGCACGTGGATCAATTGAGGCCAGGAGTTCAAGACCAGCCTGGCCAACATGGTGAAACCCTCTCTCTACTAAAAATACATAAATTAGACAGGAGTGATGGTCTGCACATCTGTTAAAACCTTATTAGATCCAGGTCAGGGGTGTTAGCTCACACCTGTTATCTCAGCACTTTGGGAGGCCATGGTGGGTGGATCACCTGAGGTCAGGAGTTTGAGACCAGCCCGGCCAACATGGTGAAACCCTATCTCTGCTAAAAATACAAAAATTAGCTGGGCATGGTGGTGGACGCCTGGAATCCCAGCTACTCGGGAGGCTGAGGCAGAAGAATCGCTTGAACCTGGGAGGCAGAGGTGGCAGTGAGCTAAGACCACACCATTGCATTTCAGCCTGGGCGACAGAGTGAGACTCTGTCTCAAAAAAAAAAAAAAAAAAAATCCTTATCAGACCCAATTCCATTCCTAGATCCTGCCCCCTTGCCTGCTTCTATTAGAGAGGCTGGAAAAGCAAAAAAAAAAAAAAAAAAAAACAGCCAGCCTTGGTGGCTTACACCTATAATCCAAGCACTTTGGGATGCTAAGGTGGGTGGATCATTTGAGGTCAGGAGTTCGAGACTACCCTGGCCAACAGGGTGAAGCCCCGTCTCTACTAAAAATACAAAAACTAGCAGGGCATGGTGGCACACACTGATTTTGGCTACTTGGGAGGCTGAGGCAGGAAAATCCCTTGAACCCAGGAGGCGGAGGCTACAGTGACCCAAGATCACACCACTGTACTCCAGCCTGGGCAACAGAGCCAGACTCTATCTGAAAAAAAAAAAAGCCTTATCAGATCCAATTCCATTCTCAACTCCCTGTCCCCTTGCCTGCTTCTACAAAGAGGCTGGAAAAGCAAGGAAACTGGCCAGGTGCAGTGTCTCACACCTGTAATCCTAGCACTTTCTATAATCCCAGAGCTGGGATTACAGGCATGAGCCACCGCACCCGGTCCATTACCTATATTTTTAAAAATTGTTCAAAATGACTCTGTGTTGCTCACAAAATCAAAAGGATAGTTATTTTTGAAAAAGAGACTGCTGGGCGCAGTGGCTTACGCCTGTAACCCCAGCACTTTAGGAGACTGAGGCGGGCTGATCACCTGAGGCCGGGAGTTCGAGACCGTCCTGATCAACATGAAGAAACCCCGTCTCTACTAAAAATACATTAGCCAGGCATGGTGGTGCATGCCTGTAATCTTAGTTATTCAGGAGGCTGAAGCAGGAGAATCGCGTGAACCCAGGAGGTGGAGGTTGTGGTGAGCTGAGATCACGCCATTGCACTCCAGCCTTGGCAACAAGGGAGACACTCCATCTCAAGAAAAAAAAGAAAGAAAAAAAAAGAAAAGAAAAGAGACCAACTGTGGCTGTTGTTCCTCTACTCCACCTGAAGTGACTGACACAGGGTACACGGGGGTGGGGAGCCGGGATCTCCCTACTTCGGTCAGGTTATCCACAGCAAGCTGGGGCACGGAGAGGGAAGGACTCCTTCTGTGAACTTGCTTGGGCCCAGCTGGAAAATGTGTCCTTGCAGAGGCCTCTCATGCCCAAGATTGGGAAATGAAGAGGTTGGGGACAAGGCAGCAGCTCATCTTTCCACCTCTACCTGTTTAAATCCCTCTCACTCTTCGTGTGTGAGTACAAATGCCACCTCCTCTGTGAAGCCTTCCCAGATCTCTCCCAAATATCTTTCTCCCTCAGCATACTGACATTTTGCTTATGTGTTGTGGCAGTTAATTTTTGGACTGGATGAAGGGATACCCAAGAGAGCTGGTAAAGCTTTATTTCTAGGTATTTCCGTGACGGTGCTTGCCAAAGAGACTGGCATTTGAATTCATAGACTAAGTGAGGAGAATCTGCCCTCACCCTGTGTGGGCAGGCACCGTCTAATTGGCTTAGGCCTGGAGAGAAGAAAAAGGCAGGGGAAAGGTGAATTCTCTCTCTCTCCTGGAGCTGGGACACGCTTCTTCTCCTGCCCTTGGACTCCAGAACTTGCACCAGCAGCAGCCCCTCCCTGCTCCCATGTTTTCAGTCCTTCAGCTCCAGACTGAGAGTTACGCCATCGGTTTCCTTGGTTCTGAACCCTTCGGGTTTGAACTGAGCCATGCCACTGGCTTCCCTGGTTCTCCATCTTGCAGATGGCATATTGTGGGACTTCTCAGTCTCCATAAACATGTGAGCCAATCCCCCAATACATCTTTCTTGTACCTCTCTCTTTCTATATCCTATCTGCTCTGTCTCTCTGAAGAACTCTGGCTAATGTGTGTGTTATATTAGTTTTCTATGTTGCATAACAAATAACCACAAATTCGGCAGTTTTAAAACTATACACATTTATTATCTCACAGTTTCTATGGGCCAGGAGTCCAGGCACAGCTTAGCTGGTCCTCTGCCTAGGGTCTCACAAGGCTGGTATCAGGGTGTCACCTGGCCTGTGTTTTCACCTGGAGGCTCAACTGGGGAAGAATCCACTTCCAACTTATTCAGGTTGTTGGCAGAATTCATTTTGTTGTGGCTATGTGACAAGCGAGCTGGGCTTTCACTCAACGTTTCCTGGAGGCCACACTCAGATCCAGAGGCTGCCCTCCGTTCCTTGTTACACCAACTTCCTCACCACGGCTACTTATTTCATCAAGTCAGTGATGAGAGTCTCTCTGCATCTGTTCAAGTCTGTATAGCCTAGCAATCCACAGAGTGACGTCCTGTCACCTTTGCATATTCTGTGTGTTAGAATCAAGTCACAGGGTTCCCCGCCCACACTCAGAAGGAGAGGATTGTACAAAGGCAGGAACAACAGGAGGTAGAAATCACTGGGGTCACCTTAGAGTCTATTGTGACATTCACTCTTCTACAATAACGTGGATGTAAGATTCATTTCTTTCTGGAAGTATTATATAGGCAACTCTTTATTGCCAGCCTGCTCTCAGGAACCCAGCAAGCTCACAGAGAGTGGAGCCCGTTATGTTATTCATGTCTCACCTGCTCCCAGCCCCTGGCACACACATTCCACATGGTGAGTCGTGTGCTGCTTGTTCTGTTTGCCCTGCCCCCACTCATTCTCCACCTTTCTTTTCTTTTTTTTTTTTTTGAGACAAAGTCTCGCTTTATCACCCAGGCTGAAGTGCAGTGGCACGATCTCAGCTCACTGCAACCTCCGCCTCCTGGGTTCAAGTGATTCTCCTGCCTCAGCCTCCCGAGCAGCTGGGACTACAGGCGCCTGCTACCATGCCCAGCTAATTTTTGTATTTTTAGTAGAGACGGAGTTTCACCATATTGGCCAGGCTGATCTCGAACTCCTGACCTTGTGATCTGCCTGCCTTGGCCTCCCAAAGTGCTGGGATTACAGGTGTGAGCCACTGCCCACCGCCTCATTCTCCATCTCTCTCCAGCTCTGAGACCCAGGAGACTGACCACCCATGGACTGCACCACCCAGACTCTGCTGCTCTCTGGCTTCCGGCTGGGTTCACCCACTGAGAAGCTGGAGGAAGAGCTTACAGTTGGGGCAGTGGTATTTTCTTCCACCTTCAGCTCCCTGCCATAGCCCTCTGGGCTTTTATAATCACGGCTCCCTCCCTTTGCCCCGCCAGGCATGATACGGGCTTCCCTCTCGCTACTCTCTGGGTACACCACCATTCCCTTAACTATGCCCACCTCTCTGTTAGTAGTCCCTACATCAACTCTCCTCAATTTCCTTTTTGAGAATAACATTTGACTGACGGTAGCTTGAGCCCAGTAAAGTATGATTGCGTGAGTGCATGCATGCACAGATGATTAAAGAAAAAATTCTTAGGCCGAGCACGGTGGCTCACACCTGTAATCCCAGGGCTTTTGGAGGCAGAGGTGGGGGATCACTTGAGGTCAGGAGTTTGAGACTAGCCTGGCCAACATGATGAAACCCTGTTTCTTTTTTTCTTCTTTCTTTTTTTTTTTTTTTAAAGATGGGGTTTCACCATGTTGGCCAGGCTGGTCTTGAACTCCTGACCTCAGGTGATCCACCCACCTCGTCCTCCCAAAGTGCTAGGATTACAGGGGTGAGCCACTGCACCTGGCCTTACGAAACCCTGTTTCTACTAAAAATACAAAAATTAGCCAGGCGTGGTGGCACGTGCCTGTAGTCTCAGCTACTCTGGAGGCTAAGGCAGGAGAATCACTTGAACCTGGGAGGCAGAGGTTGCAGTGAACCAAGATTGCACCATTGCACTCCAGCCTGGGTGACAAGAGCGAAACTCCAAATCAAAAAAAAAAGAAAAGAAAAGAAAAGAATTCTTAAAAAGCTAAAATCGGGCTAGGCGCTGTGGCTCACGCCTGTAATCCTAGCACTTTGGGAGGCCGAGGTGGGTGGATCACCTGAGGTCAGGAGTTCAAGACCAGCCTGGCCATCATGGTGAAACCCCATCTTAAAAAAAAAAAAAAAAAATTTTAAAAAGCTAAAATTGGATGAAACTATGCTTCAATATCTACTATGTTCAAGGCATGATGCTAAACGTGTTGAATATGTGCACGAGTCCTGTGGGTGAGGGGGAGTATTGTTATTGCCACGTGAGACAAAAGGAGTTTGTGGTAGAAAATTTAAATTGCCTGCTCAGGTTCACGAGCCTTTTAATGATGGTACCAAAGTTTTCCCACCTCATCATCATGCTTTTCTCCTAAGCCTTCATACCTCTGCAGAAGGGCTGGATAGATCCAGAGGGACCCCACCAACCCCTCACTCCAGCACCATCTCCCTCAGCCCTCCCCTTGTAGCCCTCTGCCCAACAATTCCATTGACAGAAAGCGCGCTTCCTTTGTGGGAGGAGGGCCCCCGCCCCTTGTCTCCAGCCCAGGGTGGGAATGGAATCCCTGAGACAGGGGATGCCAAGGCAGGGAGACCTGAGATCAACACCAAGGCCCTAAGGAAGCAGTATGCACAAGGCATGTGTGAGGCCAGAGTATAGGTCACACGGCATACACAGTGAGAGAGGCTCCTGGATTCCCCGGCTGCGGCTGCTCTGTCTGCAGGAATCTCCTGGGACAGACGCCAGATCAGAGGAAAAGGCTCCACCTGGCGGAATGGGGACAAGGGGAGAGAGTGGATGGGGCTGGTGCAGAGAGGTGGGAAGCCAAGTTAGGAAGCGACAGGAGGGGGCAGCGATCCCAGGCCAGGCTAATCCCCTTCCAAGGCTGCCTGCCTGCCCCTCCACTCCACAGAAACACAGAAGGGCCCTGGGCACAGGTTCACTTGCCTCCTGGGCTTATCTCACTCAAATCAAGGTGAGAACTTGGCCAGCTTCTTTAAAGGGTTTCTAAGGGCTTCCGTGGAGGCTGCACTACCAAGGTGAACCTCAAGAGGGGAGCCCATTCTCCAGGGCAGCGGAGGAGGCGTCTGCTAGGGGAGTGAAGAGGCCTGATGGGGACCCTGCGCCTCACCCTGCACAGGCTATAGGATCTGGGAGGGCAGGGATGGTTTCTGTTCTTATCCTTGCATCTTAAGGATCCACCCCACAGCCCACAGGGTCTGTTGGGTGACTGACCGAATGAATAAGACTTCTAGTTATACATAGACTGAAAACTTTCACTTATTTCTGCTTCTTTTCAAAATCCCACTAACATGTTAATAAATGCATGTTTTAAAGACAAAAAAGACAGCAGATAAGGGTGTTCTAATAAAATTTTGGAAAACAAGGCAGATGGGCAAGTGGTAGCTTTCTTATGACAGCGGACAAAGTCAAAACCTAAATGCTTTCAACGAGGAGGAGGCTGGCCGGTCCCTATGGCTCATGCCTGTAATCCCAGCACTTTGGGAGGCCGAGGCAGGTGGATCACAAGGTCAAGATCAAGACCAGCCTGGCCAACATGGTGAAACCCCGTCTCTACTAAAAATACAAAAATTAGCTGGGTGTGGTGGCGCATGCCTATAGTCCCAGCTACTTGGGAGGCTGAGGCAGGAGAATCACTTGAACCTGGTAAGCAAGGGTTGCAGTGAGCCGAGATCACGCCACTGCACTCCAGCCTAGTGACAGAACAAGACTCTGTCTCACAAAAGAAAAAAAAGTCTACATATGAAGAATGAGAAAGAGAAAAACGCCGCATAACTTCCCTCACCCCAGCCCCCACCCCAGTTCCTTTCCGTGCCTGGCTCCTTGAACACTGATGATCAAGCAGAAGGAGAGACCTGCTACAGATGCCAGATGGTCTGGGGCCAGCCAAGGCTCATCAGGCATTTGAGGAAAACCTGTAACTCAAAAGAGAGCCTACAGCAAGCCAGGAGAAACACACGGATTCTATGCTGTTAGGGGGCCTCGAGGGCTCCCCGCCTCCCTCCACTCAGTTTACCATCTTCTCAAAGAAAGCCGGACAGGACAGCCTGGCCTGTGTCGTGGGCTGCCTGTCCGGGTCTCTGGACACCGTCTTTCCTTCCCACACCAGCCCCATCTCTCTGCACAGAAGTATGCCCCATGGATTACACCACCATACCTACAGGAGGATGAGACTCAGGAACGAACCCAGCTGAATTCACCCTGTGGTGTGCTGGTAAATGTTTGATGATGAGCTCTCTGGAAAAAAGAAATCCCAATTTGTAGGCATTTGCTCACTTCTGTGGTGTAAATGCTCCCACCACAGCTGATTTCAAACTGCCGACAGAAAGTCACTGATTGTGGAGTGGGGAAGACCTGGGCTCAACCAGCTCTTACAGGCCAGTATGAGCTGGCTCCAGAACACCACTGGGGTCCCCTGTGAATGGCAGTGACTAGGGGCTCACTCAAGCTACTGCTATGAACCCAGTGCCCTCTGCCTCCATCCCCCCTCTTCCATGCCCCATGACCCATGAGCCCAGCTAGCTTCAGAGCCAGCTCTTCCGGACCAGAGGAGACAGCAAGGATGGGAAATCCATCCCCCCACCAACAAACTACAAGTCAGAAGCAGCAGCTTTATGTAAAACTGGGGCTGGGCCGGGCGTGGTGGCTCACGCCTGTAATCCAAGCACTTTGGAGGCCAAGGCGGGTGGATCACCTGAGGTCAGGAGTTCAAGACCAGCCTGACCAACATGGTGAAACCCTGTCTTTAAAAAAAAAAAAAAAAAAAACTGGGGGCTGGAAGGGGACTCCTTAGAGACTGTGTTCATTCCCCCGAATTCTTCCTCATTCTACTGCTCCAACTGGGGTAAAATGATCTTGTAAGAAAGCAGGAGTCCGCCGGGCGCAGTGGCTCCAATCTGTAATCCCAGCACTTTGGGAGGCCGAAGCAGGTGGATCACCTGAGGTCAGGAGTTCAAGACCAGCTTGATCAACAGGGTGAAACTCTTGTCTCTACTAAATATACAAAAATTAGCCAGGTGTGGTGGCGGGCACCTGTAATCCCAGCTACTTGGGAGGCTTAGGCAGGAGAATCACTTGAACCCAGGAGAAGGAGGTTGCGGTGAGCCGAGATCGCACCATTGCCCTCCAGCCTGGCTGACAGAGTGAAACTCCATCTCAAAAAAATAAAAAAATAAAAATAAAGCAGGAGTCATGGACAGTTGATGGATCTCTTCCTTTTTTTGTTCTTTTTTTGTTTTTGACGAGTCTCACTCTGTCACCCAGGCTGGAGTGCAATGGCATCATCTTGGTTTACTGCAACCTCCACCTCCCAGCTTCAAGCGATTCTCATTCCTCAGCCTCATGAGTAGCTGGGATTACAGGCACCCACCATCGTGCCTAGCTAATTTTTGTATTTTTATAGAGACAGGGTTTCACCATGTTGGTCAGGCTGGTCTTGAACTCCTGACCTCAAGTGATCCGCCCACCTCGGCCTCCCAAAGTACAGGCATAAGTCACCATGCCCAGCCTCTCCTCCTTATTTTTGGAGGGGGTCCAAGCCTGGCCCATGGGGAGGCTGGAGCCAGGATTGGGTTTGCTTGGGACTCAGAGCACTGGAGCAGGGATGAGTTTACTTTTGGGGTTAGGGAGCTGACAATCAAGTCCTTCCAAGTCTTTAGAAACTCTGAACGTAACCTTACTCTACAACATCCCCATGGCCTCAGTTTACCACCACAGCCACTCATTCAGATCCCAGGTAAAGAAAGGACAAACTTTAACTGCTGCTGAGAAGACAGACCTCCCTTTATCATTGTTGATAGGTGGGCATTGCACAGCTGCCTTAGTCCGAATACAGGTTGCTCCTCCTGTAGTGAGCAGCCCTTCCCCTCGGGGGACCTGAGGTCACAGGGGTGAGGGTGCAGGGTCAGGGAACTTCTGGTTGGCTCAGGCCTAGGAGCGCCACAAGACCAAGTTGGCAGGAGGCACATCAAAGCGCTTGCGGGTGTGGTCGGTGTCCCCGGCGGTACAGGTAGCCACAGGTCGGCTTCTGCAAGGTGTAGAAGGGGTTCAGGGAGTTGGAGTACTGGGAGGTGTAGAAATTGAACCTGAGCTTGTCTGGGCTCTGCCCCTGAGAGTCCACCACCACCGGCACATAGGCTGCTGCCAGAGACTGCTCGCGGTCCTGCATCCACGCCCGGGACAGGGGCAGGTGTGGAGCCTTCATCCTTTTGCATGATGGTGTCTTTGGCCCATGACTGGGTACAGAGGGTTGCTGTGAGACCTGGGAGCGGGGAAAGAGAGGGAGAGCTGATGCATTGGACACTGGGACTTCAACTGCTATGCCAGGGCAGGAGGGGGAGGAGAGGAGCCATAGCTCAGAAGCCCCCAGAGCCACTCTGGAGCACTGCTGTGCTGGCTGTGGAGCCAGGGACCTCCAGAGCAGGGGGAAAGCCATCAAGGTCCCCTGACCTGGCTGCTGCTGCTGCAGAACTCTGCCTACCTACCAGAGGCAACTGCCAGCTCCCAGAGACTAGGAACCTGGGGATTGGCCTCAGTCCCTCCCGCCCTCTTCCCCTGCATCCAGTCCATCTGTCCTTGTCCTTCCCATGGCTTCCGTGTGGCCCTCCTCTCCCTCTTCTCTGCCGCTGCCGCTGCTCCGTCAGGCCTTCGCCCTCTCTCTCCTGCTGGGGCCCCTCCCAGCTTTCCCTCCGCCAGGGTTCCTCTCTCCCACCCCCCTGCTTGGTCACGCTGTGCTTCACACTCACACCAGCACAAGCCTTACTGTATTTGCGGCCAGATCTCTTGGCTCTCCTCCTCAAGGCATCTTTGGCACTCCACTGCCTAGAAAATAAGCCTAGGCCGGGAGCAGCAGCTCATGCCTGTAATCCCAGCGCTTTGGGAGGCCAAGGCGGGTCATCCCGTAAGGTCAGAAGTTTGAGACCAGCCTGGCCAACATGGTGAAACCCTGTCTCTACTAAAAATACAAAAATTGGCTGGGTGCAGTGGCTCACGCCTGTAATCCCAGCACTTTGGGAGGCCGAGGCAGGCGGACCACGAGTTCAAGAGATTGAGACCATCTGGCCAACATGGTGAGACCCCGTCTCTACTAAAAAATACAAAACTTAGCTGGGCATGGTGGCGCATGCCTGTAGTCCCAGCTACTTGGGAGGCTGAGGCAGGAGAATCACTTGAACCCGGGAGGTGGAGGTTGCAGTAAGTGGAGATTGCACCACTGCAGTCCAGGCTGGTGACAGACCGAGACTCCGTCTACAAAAAAAAAAAAAAAAAAAATACAAGAATTAGGCAAGCATGGTGGCACGTGCCTGTAGTCCCAGCTACTCGGGAGGCTGAGACAGTCGAGTTGCTTGAACCTGGGAGACAGAGGTTGTAGTGAGCCAAGATTGCTCTACTGCACCCCAGCCTGGGCGACAGAGCAAGATCCTGTCTCAAAAAAAAAGAAAAGAAAGAAAGAAAGAAAGAGAAAGAAGAGAGAAAGCCTGGAATGCAAGACCTTTAAGAATGTGGCCCCTAGGCAGGGCGCGTTGGTTCATGCCTGTAATCCCAGCACTTTGGGAGGCCGAGGCTGGTGGATCACCTAAGTTCAGGAGTTCAAGACCAGCCTGGCCAAAATGGTGAAACTCCATCTCTACTAAAAATACAAAAATTAGCGGGCGTGGTGGTGGGTACCTGTAATCCCAGCTACTCGGGAGGCTAAAGCAGGAGAATTGCTTGAACCTGGGAGGCGGAGGTTGTGGTGAGCCAAGATGGTGTCATTGCACTCCAGCCTGGGCAACAAGAGCAAAACTCTGTCTTTAAAAAAAAAAAAAAAAGGTGACATTTTGGGCTGGATGATAGAAAAAAAAAAAAAAAAAGAAAAGGCCAGACACAGCGGATCACATCTGTAATCTCAGCACTTTGGGAGGCCGAGGTGGGTGGATCATGGTGTTCAAGACCAGCCTGGCGAAGATGGTGAAACCCTGTCTCTACTAAAAATACAAAAATTAGCCAGGCTTGGTGTTGGGTGCCTGTAATTCCTGCTGCTCGGGAGGCTGAGACAGAGAATTGCTTGAACCCAGGAAGGTAGAGGTTGCAGTGAGCCAAGATCACACCATTGCACTCCAGCCTGGGTGAGAGAGTGAGACTCCATCTCAAAAACAATAGCAAAAAAAGAACATGGCTTCCACTCTCCAGTGCCTCCATCCCTCTACCCATCCTGCATTCCAGCTGCACAGTCTACCTCTCGTTCCCTGCTCACATCCGGCACTTCCAGAGCCTGTCCCTCCCTCCTGTTCACTAGGGACATTCTGTCTTTCCCATTAGAGCTTCGGCTCCTTAAGGACAACGAGTCTCATACCCTTACCCTTGACATAACAGCCTGCAAAATCCCTGTTACCTCTTTTACTCTAGACGAATGCATTTAGAGAAAGCTCAATAAATGTTGGTTCAGTGGAACTGAATTCTAGTAAGGGGTAGCTCACCTTCCAGCCAGCCAGCCCATTCTGTTTAGAACCTATCTCATTGTTACCAAATGCATCTCCTACTCACCCACACCTACCTCGTCCTAACCACCACTCTTGGTTGATTTCCTATTGGAGTCTACCACTCTCTAGGAGGTCCCCATTACCACATTCAGCACATCACACTGACATTGATTTATTCCTGTCATTATGCTTCTTGAAGGGTCACTACCCTTCCTGTGACCAAGCTATCCTGTGCATCTTCAAATCCCCACACCATGTTCCAGTTTCCGGCTGTGCATTTTACCAGGGACTGTCCTCTCACGGTGATGGTACCACCAAAGGATGAGGCATCTGTAGGCAACCATCCATCCTGCGTGTGTGTCAGCTGGCTCTGTTCTAGTCCGCCAGGCTTCAGCTGTCAGGGAAACTCATTTCCTCTACCCCAGCCTCATAGCCCTCCAGCCTCCAGGCACTGAGAGCACCCCTAGCTACATGGTTAGTGGAAGCTGAGCCCCTGCTCTCTCTTTTTTTTTTTTTTTTTTTTGAGACCAAGTCTCACTTTGTTGCCCAGGCTAGAGTGCAATGGCACGATCTTGGCTCACTGCAACCTCCACCTCCTGGGCTCAAGCAATTCTTGTGCCTCAGCCTCCCAAGTAGCAGGAACTACAAGGTATGTGCCACCACACCGGCTAATTTTGTATTTTTAGTAGAATGGGGTTTCACCATATTGCCCAGGCTGGTCTGGAACTCCTGAACTCAGGTGATCCACCAACCCCTCGGCCACCCAAAAAGTGTTGGGATTACAGGCGAGAGCCACCATGCCCGGCCCCTCTTACAAAAGAACTCCTGTGCTCAAGTGATTATGTAGTTCCTTTTTTTTTGAGACAGAGTCTCGCCCTTGTTGCCCAGACTGGAGTGCAGTGGCCCAATCTCGGCTCACTGCAACCTCTGCCTCCTGGGTTCAAACGATTCTCCTGCCTCAGCCTCCCAAATAGCTGGGATTACAGGCATGCACCACCACACCCAGCTAATTTTTTTGTATTTTTAGTAGAGATGGGGTTTCTCCACGTTGGTCAGGCTGGTCTCAAACTCCCTACCTCAGGTGATCCACCCGCCTCGGCCTCCCAAAATGCTGATATTACAGGCCTGAGCCACCACACCTGGCATGATGTAGTTCCTTTGCGTATAATTTACAAACTATCTGCCCAGCCCAAACTTGTCCGGGGCTTTCCTCCAAAGCAGGCTTTGTTCCTACTGGTTCCTACCCAGGTATATATGTGCCCTCAGTTTTGCAAATTTGCAGTTTTCAAAATTCTTCGACTCTTCCAAGTTCAGCAGCAGACTTAAAACCTTCTCCAGGAACCCCTGAAGCCTCCTGCAGCCCCTGCCCCATCTTGTCCTCTTCTGTACCTTTCTGGGCCCCTCTCAGGGTGTGCTCCTTTGCTGGCCGGACCTAGGTGAGTCAGGCACACACATTTTGAAGTCATTATTTGGAGTCCTCAGACGCACTGGGACCGCTTTCTGCAGTCTTGTTGCATCTTAGTTCCTACATAGTCCTTTGCTGAAGTCCCAACAGGCTGTAACGGCTCCCAGCAGTCAGGACTGTGTCCTATGCATCTCTTTGTCCCTAGAGCCTACCCCAGTGCTGGTGCACAGCCACGAGAAAGGAGCAAGTGTTCTACCTCCTTCCCAGGCTCTTCTAGGCTCAGCTCCGGGCACAGGGGCTTATAGGCAGAGGGGCGAGCACTGGTAATGAACTGTAGCGGTCATCAAAGATTGTTTTCCAGCCAGGTGCGGTGCATCACACCTGTCATCCCAACACTTTGAGAGGCCGACGTGTGAGAATCATTTGAGGCCCGGAGTTCAAGACCAGCCTGGGCCACATAGGGAGACCTTGTCTCTATAAAAACATTTAAAATTGGCCAGGCGCAGTGGCTCATGCCTGTAATCTCAGCACTTTGGGAGGCCAAGGCAGGCGGATCACCTGAGGTCAGGGGTTTCATACCAGCCTGGCCAACTTGGGGGAAACCCCGTCTCTACTAAAAATACAAAAATTAGCTGGGTTATAGGGGTGGGCACTTGTAATCCCCAGCTACTCAGGAGGCTGAGGCAGGAGAATCGCTTGAACCCAGGAGGTAGAGGTTTCAGTGAGCCGAGATTGTGCCACTGCACTCCAGCCTGGGCGATGAGTGAAACTCCACCTCAAAAAAAATTTTTTTTTAATTAATTAATTAAAAATGAGCCAGGCATGGTGGCAAGCACCTATGGTCCTAGCCACTCGGGAGGCTGAGGCAGGAGGATGGCTCGAACCCAGGAGATCGAGGCTGCAGTGAGCCGTGATCACACCACTGGAGTACAGCCTGGCTGAGAGATCGTGACCCCGTCTCAAAAAAAAAACAAAAGAAACCTGCCTATAGTCCCAGCTACTCGGGAGACTGAGGCAGGAGAATTGCTTGAACCCAGGAGGTGGAGGTTGTAGTGAGCTGAGATGGTGCCACCGAATTCCAGCCTGGCAACAGAGTGAGACTCTGTCTCAAAAACAAACAAAACCCAAAAGTATTTTCTACTTCAGTTTCTGAGCACCACACCAAACCCTGCCTCACATTAACCCTTTGAGGGAGGTGTTACTATTATTAGCCCCACTTTTTTTTTTTTTTTTTTGAGATGGAGTCTCACTCTGTCACTCAGGCTGGAGTGCAGTGGCGTGATCTCAACTATAGCTGGCACTGCAGGCGCGTCGCCCCCACGCCTAGCTAAGTTTTTGTATTTTTAGTAGAGACAGGGTTTCACCGTGTTAGCCAACAAGGTGGTCTCCATCTCCTGACCTTGTGATGCATCTGCCTCAGCCTCCCAAAGTGCTGGGATTACAGGTGTGAGCCACCGTGCCCGGCATATTAGCCCCACTTATCACTGAAGAAAACTGAAGAGGTCAGTCACATGTCCAAGGTCACGAGCAAGGCTGGGATTTGAACCCAGGTCTTTCCACACCCTGTGCTCCATGACCTGTCTTGTGCCCACTGCTCTGTGAGAGCCAGGCCTGCCAGAGGCCTGCTCATCTTTGATTTCTTTTTTTCTTTTCCTTTTTTTTTTTTCTTTGAGACAGAGTCTTGCTCTGTTGCCCAGGCTGGAGCGCAGTGGCACAATCTTTGCTCACTGCAACCTCTGCCTCCCAGGTTCAAGTGATTCTTTTGCTTCAGCCTCCTGAGTAGCTGA
The DNA here is from genome assembly GCA_036589455.1 of Ateles fusciceps. Lineage (NCBI taxonomy): Eukaryota > Metazoa > Chordata > Mammalia > Primates > Atelidae > Ateles > Ateles fusciceps. The sequence continues at coordinate 5,304,254 of JAZHEH010002241.1, forward strand.
GATTACAGGCACCTGCCACCATGCCCAGCTAATTTTTTGTATTTTTGCTACAGACAGGGTTTCCCCATGTTGGCCGGGCTGGTCTCAAACTCCTGGCCTCAGATAATTCTGCCTGCCTCAGCCTCCCAAAGTGCTGGGATTATAGGCGTGAGCCACCGCACCCAGTCGCATCTTCAATTTCTTTCTGCCCTCATTCCATCAACGCACTGAGCTCCTGCCAGGTGTGCTGGGCGGCAGGTGATTAACCAAGGCTGCTGGGCACAGCTCCCGGCTCACTGGAGGGCAGGGCAGCCAGATTTCCTAGTCTGGCAAGAACACGGTGGGGCTTTGACTGCTGGATTTGGGTTCTGGATTCTTGGACCCTGCATGGACAGAACAACACACAGGGAAGTGTGAGGTCTACACCATAAATCACCCACCATCTCTTAGCAGAGCTGAGGATGGACATGAGTTGCTTCATCCATTCATTTGCAGCCATTCCTGAGCACCTCTTGGATGCCAGGCTCTTGGTGTGGAGGTGACAAAGATGCCACACATGAGCCCAAGAGGGTCCCCCGCGGAGTACGGTGGCTCAGCCTCAGTACCTCTGAACTCTTTGGACTGGACCATATTTGTGGGGGTTGTCCTGTGTCTTGCAGGATTACAGCTGTAACCACCAGATGCTAGTAGCACCCCCTCACAGTTGTGACAATAAAAATGCCTCCAGTCAGGCTGGGTGCGGTGGCTCACGCCTATAATCCCAGCACTTTGGGAGGCCGAGGCGGGCAGATCAGGAAGTCAGGAGTTCGAGACCAGCCTAATCAACATGGTGAAACCCCATCTCTACTAAAAATACAAAAATAAGCTGGACGTGGTGGCGCGCACCTGTAATCCCAGCTACTCAGGAGGCTGAGGCAGGAGAATCGCTTGAACCCAGGAGGCAGAGGTTGCAGTGAGCTGAGATTGCGCCATTGCGCTCCAGCCTGGGTGACAGAGCGAGACTCCATCTCCAAAAAAAAAAAGTCTCCAGTCATTGCTCACTGTCCCCTGAGGGCAGTGACAATGCGACAGTGCTATAGGCCCATGGCAATCCCTTTATCCTCAGTAGAGGCTAATATCCTGGCCCAGAGAATGTTCCCTTTTCCTGGGCTACAAGAAGTGGCTTAGGTTTCTTCCTGTTAAGGATGAGTCTGGGCTGGGTGCGGTTGCTCACACCTGTAATCCCAGTACTTTGGGAGGCCAAGGCGGGTGGATTACAAGGTCAGGAGTTCAAGATCAGCCTGACCAATATGGTAAAACCTTATCTCTATGAAAATTATTTCATAAAAATACAAAAATTTTTCAGGCATGGTGGCATGCACCTGTAGTCCCAGCTACTCGGGAGGCTGAGGCAGGAGAATTGCTTGAGTCTGGGAGGCAGTGGTTGCAGTGAGCCAAGATCACGTCACTGCACTCCAGCCTGGGCTACAGAGGAAGACTCTATCTAAAAAAAAAAAAAAAGAATGAATCTAGCATGTGGGTTTTGTCCTCCTGACACCACAGAAGGGCCATGAAGATGAGGGAGCTGCAGAGAACTCACCCCCCGTCCCTGCTCCGCACTAACCCTTAAGCCTCAGGGTTGCATCAGCCTCCTGTCCATCTTGGGCTCATGGGGCTGGGCCAGGGGTGACAGAGGCAGGCGCTTTCAGAATGGCTGGGGAACTGAAGAGAGCCCACAGATGGAAGGGTGGCACTCTTTACCCACAGGATTGAGGAACTGTCAAATGTCAGGGATTAGCCACTCAGCTCTGCAAAAGCTCCAAAGAGCCATTTGAGATGTTACCATTTTTCAGATAGGAGACTGAGGCTCAGAGGCATCTAAGCATTTGTCTAAGTTCACACAGTTTGTGGGGTAGCATGTAAGTACCTTGCAGAAGTCCCATGACTGGTGAGTGTGGGAACCAGGATTCAAACTCTCTCCACCTGTCTGCCCCAGCCCAGGCCCTGGCTTGGGCCCACCTGCCCTGGGTCCACACCGCAGCTGTGTTTAGGATGCTGCTGCTGCAACATACAGGACTCTGGTGGCAGCAGGGGTGGGGGACAGCCAGGGTCCCGAACATCCAGGGATGAAGGCCTCACAAAAGCTGGGGCAGAGACAGTCCAGGGGCAGAGGCGGAAGAGGAGGAGAGGGAGGCGGAGGAGGAGGAGGAGAGGGAAGCTAGGCAGCACTAGCCTTGCCCTGCCCTTTCTAGGGGCTAAGCCAGCCTCCAAGTGACTAACCTCAGAGGGCTGAGACACCCCATTACCTCCCCGGGGCCTGGCACAGCCAGCTCTGGTGGCAGGTGAGGCCTGACTGCATACTTTCCAGGTTAATATCAGGTTTCTTTTAACTGGCTGCTCTCTGCTCATGTACTCCTTATCAAGTGTGCTGGGTGTGCACACACTGTGTATGTGACTGTAGATCACTGGTTCTCAGCCAGGGGTGATTCTTCCCCTCAGAGGACATTTGGCATGTTTAGAGACATTCTGGGTTGTCACACAGTGTGGGATGGGTGCTAGTGACATCCAGCAGGTAGGAGCCAGGGATGCTGCTACGTATCCTATAATGCATAGCCCCCGAAACAAAGAATCATCAGCGCCCAATATCAAAAGCGCCAAGGTTGAGAAACCCTGGTTTAGAGGTTTCAGGAAGAAGCCCCCACCTCCCCTACCTGCTTCCCTCACTTCCATTCCACAAGCGGTGATGAAGTTACAGGGCAAGTAGAGGGTCTCTCCAGCCCCTCCCCCTCCCTTCGGAATCCTATGATCCTATTTTCATTTGGGTTCTAAGCTAGAGTCAAAAGAAGGAATTTGGATAGAATTATTCCTCCATGGGCCAGCATGGTGGCTCACGCCTATAATTCTAGCGCTTTGGGAAGCCAAGGCGGGAGGATTGCTTGAGGCCAAGAGTTCAAGACCAACCTGGCCCACATAGTGAGACCCCATCTCTATTTTTGAAAAAAAGAGCCAGTACCGTGCCTCATGCCTGTAATCCCAGAACATTGGCTGAGGCGGGTAGATCACTTGAGCCCAGAAGTTTGAGACCCAGCCTTGGCAACATAGCAAAACCCCATCTCTACTTAAAATACAAAATAATAGCTGGGTGTGGTGGCACATGCCTGTAATCCCAGCTATTCGTGAGACTGAGGCAGAAGAATCTCTTGAACTCAGGAAGAAGAGGTTGCAGTGAGTTGAGATCATGCTACTGCATTCCAGCCTGGGTGACAGAGTGAGACCTTGTCTCAAAAAAAGAGAAATATCCTTTCATGACCCCCATCCCCTCAGGCAGACCCCACAAAAACCCTTTACATGTACAGTACACGTATATTAATATGTACACATATACTAATATGAGTTTGTCCCTTATGCCGGGGTTTAGAGTGCAGAGGTGCATGACTCCAGAGTGGGGCTTTCTGAGTAGGACAAGAGGATCACATCTATGATATTACTACAGGTTTTCTAGGAAGGCACCCCGTCCTCTCAAATCCTCCAGGGCCACAGTCACAGGGCCTTGCCTGGCAAGAAATTCCACCAGCAGCCTCCTCGCTCTGGGGGAAGGCCTTGTGCCTTACTGAAATGCAAATAGCACTTGGGTGTGGTGGCTGGTGAAGGTCCCCCGGGAGCACCTGGTGCTGTGGAACGTGGCTTGGCTTCGGCAGCGTTTGAAGGTCTGAGCTCCGGGCCTGACCCTGCCCTTACAGGTCAGGCGACCTTGGGCAAGTTGCTGAGCCTCTTTGAGCTTTGGTGGCCTCATCAAAAAAATGGGATAATAAGGCTATCTACTTCACCAGCTTGTGGTGGGGGTGCCGTGAGTGCTGGGGACCGTAAAGGCACAGTGCAAACAGTCATTATGATCAGCCTCTCGGGCAGTTACACCTGATGTTTCACACACTTGTCTGAATCTACAGGAGAGCACGTTTTGCTGATGGGGGAGCACAGAGGCCTTGAAGGGAGTGGTTAGGGAGGCTGGGGGGAGGCCTCAGCTTCCTCGTGTGGCTGGGTAGCATGGGGGCCTGAAGCCAGCTACCCCAGTTCAAATTCCAGCTCCCTGCAGGGCCCTGTGGCTCACACCTATAATCTCACTGGGAGGCCAAGGTGGAAGGATTGCTTGAGCACATGAGTTCGAGACCAGCCTGGGCAACACGGAGAGACCTTATCTCTATTGTATAATAAAGTAAAACAAAACAAACAAAACCAAATGACCAAGCATGGTGGCTCACGCCTGTAATACCAGCACTTTGGGAGGCTGAGGCAGGAGGATCACTTGAGGTGAGGAGTTCGAGACCAGCCTGGTCAACATGGCAAAACCCTGGCTCTACTAAAAATACGAAAAAATTAGCCAGGCATGGTGGCATGTACCTGTAATCCCAGCTACTTGGGAGGTTGGGAGGCTGAGGTGGGAGAACTGTTTAAACACGGGAGGCAGAGATTGCAGTGAGCCGAGACTTTGCCACTGCACTCCAGCCTAGGCAACAAAGCAAGACTTGGTCTCAAAAAAAAAAAAAAAAAAAAAAAATTGCCGGGCATGGTGGCTCACGCCTGTAATCCAAGCACTTTGGAGGTCAAGGCGGGCGGATCACCTGAGGTTGGGAGTTCAAGACCAGCCTGACCAACGTGGTGAAACCCCGGCTTTAAAAAAAAAATAAAAAATTAAAAAAAATTAAAAATTCCAGCCCCCTGACTCTCTAGCTGCCTGATCCCTAGGCAAATTATAATCTCTGTACTTCAATTTTCCCAAGTATAATAACAAGAGCTATGCCTCATAGGGTTAATGAGGACTTAATGAGCTACTCCATGTAAAGTGCCTAGACCTCTAAGCACTCCAAGTTTAGCTACGATGATTACTTACCTCAAGTTTGCACTGGAGATGGGGTAACACGAACCAAACAGTCCAGGACACATTTTGCAGAAGTGAAGGGGCAGAGGAAGCAAGATGGATGGTGTCCTGTTCCCTCTCTCCCATCTCCCCAGGGAGACAACAGAGGTCCCACAGTTGGGGAGCACAAGGCAGGCAACAGCACCAACACCCAACTAAGCCTTTTGTAAGAGGACTCAGCTCCCAGCCATCCAGGTGAGGCTGGCTGGGGCCTTCATGCTCCTTCCTGCCAATCAGGCTTCTGTGACCCTGGCTGCCTTTCTCCAGCCCTGTGATATCATCTCACCTTGCACATCCTGGACCAGGGCCTTTCTTGATGGTGAGATGGAACTTCTGGTGGTCAGGGGGACTCTTGGCAGGATATTGAGAGTGCCAAGGTGGGGAGAATGCCTATGGGGAAGGGGAGCATTGTGACACCTCTTTACAACACAATTCCTTCTGTCTTCCCAAGGAGACATGAGGCCAGGGCTGGGGAATGACATTTCAGGACCTGGGAGTGTCTTCTTTTTTTTTAAAGACGGGGTTTCACCGTGTTGGTCAGGTTGGTCTTGATCTCCTGACCTCAGGTGACCTGCCCGCCTTGGCCTCCAAAGTGCTTGAATTACAGGCATGAGCCACCACGCCTGGCCTTGGAAGTATCTTTTAACCTTGACACTGAACCACTATGCTATTCCCTCTTCCCACAAACCCATAGAACCCTAAAACTATGGGCAGGGGGTGAATGGCAAGAGATCATCCTAATTATCCAGATGCCTCCAGACGTAATATCCCTCCATGCCCCAACATCACTGTCAGGAAGGCAATGTACCCTGGCAACTCTTCATTCATCTATCATCTATCTATCTATCTATCTATCTATCTATCTATCTGTCATCTGTCAATCATCTAACATCTACCTGCCTTCCAAATTACAGAGATGAGTGGATGAATGAATGGTTGGGTAGACAGAGGAGTGGGGAGGGTGGACAGACAAGTGGATGGACTGGGTTGACAGATAGATGGCAGATGGGCCAACCCTTGTGATTTGAGCCCTGCTTATCTCCCTAGTCTCATCCCCCCTTTTCTTTTAAGAGACTGGGTCTTGCTATGTTGCCCAGGCTGGAGTGCAGTGGCTATTCACAGGCGCGATCCCACTACTGATCAGCACGGGAGTTTTGACCTGCTCCATTTCCACCTGGGCTGGTTCACCCCTCCTTAGGCAACCTGGTGGTGGTCCCCTGCTCCCAGGAAGTCACCATATTGATGCTGAACTAAGTGAGGACACCTGATCAGCATAGCGCACTACAGCCCAGAACTCCTGGGCTCAAGCAATCCTCCCACCTCAGCCTCCCAAGTAGCTGGAACTATAGGCACGCGCCACCGTGCCTTGGCACCTCATCTCTTGCTATCTTTCCCCTCACTCTCTATGCAGTAGCTAGTTTCTTAGATGTGCACCACTCTCTCCCCCACTGAGCCTTTGCATATGCCATCCCTTCTCATGCTTTGAACAGGGGGTTAGGATATGAAGGATGCATGAACAGGTGGATAGACAGATGGCTGAATAGGAGTGACCGTGGGTGAGTGGATGGATGGATGGTCAGTAAATGGACAGAAAGTGATGGTTGTGGTATAGAGGATTGCAGGCCCAGGAGTTAGACTGCCTGAGCTTGAACCCTGGCTCTACCATTTTACTAGTGTGTACCTTTGGGCAAATTAATTGACCTCTCTCTGCTTCTGTTTTCTCATCTGTAAAATGGGTAAAGTCCCTAGCTAATAGAGTTGGGCAAAGCACTTAGGACAGTGCCTGGCACAGAGTCAGCACTGAGTAAACATCGGCTATGATTATGTGTGGGTGAGTAATTGGATTGATGGGTGGGTGGCTGAATGGGCTGTCCTGTCCCCATCTTCAAAAATCAGCTCCCCTGGCCGGGCATGGTGGCTCACGCCTGTAATCCCAGCACTTTGGGAGTCCAAGGCAGGTGGATCATGAGGTCAGGAGTTCAAGACCAGCCTGGCCAACATGGTGAAACTCTGTCTCTACTCAAAATACAAAAAATTAGCTGGGCGTGGTGGCAGATGTCTGTAATCCCAGCTACTCGGGGGCTGAAGCAGAGAATTGCTTGAACCTGGCAGGCGGAGGTTGCAGTGAGCCGAGATCACATCACTGCACTCCAGCCTGGGTGACAGAGTGAGACTATCTCAAAAAACACAAAAAAATCAGCCGGGCACAGTGGCTCATGCCTGTAATCCCAGCACTTTGGGAAGCCAAGGCAGGTGGATCACCTGAGATCGGGAGTTTGAGACCAGCCTGACCAACATGGAGAAACCCCATCTCCACTAAAAATACAAAACTCGTCGGGCGTGATGGTACATTCCTGTAGTCCCAGCTACTCGGGAGGCTGAGGCAGGAGAATCACTTGAACCTGGGAGGTGGAGGTTGTGGTGAGCCAAGATCACACCGCTGCACTCCAGCCTGGGCAACAAGAGCAAAACTCTGTCTCAAAAAAAAAAAAAAAAAAAAAAAAAAATCAGCTTCCCCCACCTACCTTCCCAATACCACACTTGGCAGACAGCTCCCAGGAGTAGTGTCAGAAATCCCACATGTAGGAGTGGCACGGGCTTCTCCCTGGGGTGAGGGAGGGGAGGTAGATTGGGTGCCTTCCTGCCACACCAGCTTGGGCTGGGCCCAGAATTATTTGTTTTCTTCCTGGCTTTCAGTCGACACTGACAAGATGGACTTTTGGGCTGAAGGCAGACTGGAAATTGGGGTGTTGATGACTTGTGTGCTGTGCCTAGATCTTACACCCTGATGGTAATGACCCCTAATTTCTAAGGAGGCTGGGAGGGACCAGGAGAGAAGGAGCAGCAGCAGCAATCAGGGCTTCCCCTGCCAGAGCCTCTGACCCACAATCTCCAGGAGCCCTGGGGGAGGGCGGGGTCTTGTTTGGAAGGGAAGCTGGGGACATGGCATTCTGGGCAGAGTGGCCAGCATCTCTGGATCTGGGGGAGAATGGCCTGAAGGAGCTATCGGGAGGGAGCCCATGGGGCTGGGTGCGGGTTTGCGGGAGGAGGGAGCCATGGCTTAGCACACATTATACTTTGTCTCAGCCAAAATCGGGTGAGGTGCTGGGCTGATAATCGGGAGAACTGAGTGACCAGAGACAAGTCCTGTTCCCCCCTCCAGGCTCAGTATCTTAAGTGCATCATGAGGCCACTGGGTCCCTCCACCTTGGATACTTGATATCCAACGTGGGGAGAACTTGTGGGGGCAGGAGGCATTGACATTTGATGGTAGGCCCCTGCCAGCAGTGTGCCCAGCCCAGGCCTTGTCACCCTCACTGTGGGGACCACACGAGGAGGCAGTGGCTGGGAAAGATCGCCTTTAGGAAGTCCTGGCCAGATGAGCCACGTCTGCCTTATTTCATTTGTTTTTCATTGTTGTTGTTTTGAGACAGAGTCTTGCTCTGTCGCCCGGACTGAAGTGCAATGGCGCGATCTCGGCTCATGACAACCTCCACCTCCTGGGTTGTAGCTATTCTCCTGCCTCAGCCTCCCAAGTAGTTGGGATTACAGGTGCCCACCACCACGCTCAGCTAATTTTTGTATTTTTAGTAGACACGGGGTTTCACCATGTTGGCCATGCTGGTCTTGAACTCCTGACCTCAGGTGATCTACCCACTTTGGCCTCCCAAAGTGCTGGGATTACAGGCATGAGCCACTGAGCCTGGCCTTATTTCATTTGTAAATTGCATAATGGTAAAGATCATGAGCTCCAGATCCACTCTGCCCGGGTTTCAAATCCCAGCTCTGCCACTTCTCAGCTGTGTGACTTGCACAAATTACTTAACCTCTCTGTGCCTCAATTCTTAATCTGCAAAATGGGGATGATAATAGAATTTACCTTGAAGCCTTGTAAGGACTTTGTGAGCTTAGAGCAGTGCCTACTACCTGGTAGATGTTGTGATTTATGCTATAATTTCTAAACTCTGATAACTTCTGATTCAATCTTGCCTCCCGGAGCACCTCCTTCTCTGACTTTCCTGCCAACTACAGGGATGACCTCATTTTATGCATCATCAAAGTCCCTGGAAGGTAAGGGCTATGGCCCATACCCAAGGTGCTGAGTGGGTGTTTGGGAAGAAGAGGAGAGTCATGGAGACTCAGGGGCTGACTTGGAACACAGAAGTATCTTCTAATCACCCTCACACCTTGCACACACAGCCGCCTCCTCTCCTGCCTTTTCTGCTCTTGAAGTGCAGGTTAATGGTTTTAAGTGTCCTGCTACTGCCTTGCTGTAAGGAGGCCTGGTTATCTGGACATTCTCTCCACTCCTCCTTACCTGCTGTGTGATTTGGACAAATTACTTAACCTCTCTGATGCTTGTTTTTCCTTTGTTGGACCTCAAGTAACAGAGCTGAGTTATTCATACTTCTTGCTTAGCGATGCATTATCATCACTGGTCCTCCTCTCTGTGTTAATTTTTCCCCTTATCTCCATTCTCCAACCACACTTCCCACCCACCCCAGCCAAAGGCAACCAACTGAATGTGCTTAATGAGTATCTTCTTGTTAATATGTGATATTGCAAAATATATATTGTTGTTTTATATGCAGGTAGTTTTCATTTGCATAAGTGGTATTGCTTGTTTTGGGCCTCATTCTGTCGTTTACCTGTGGGACTCCCTGCTGTTGGTAAGACCCTCTGTGTTGCCAATGAGCACCTCCTTCCTTGCTTCCAGCCGCTGTGTCGTCCTCCATGGAGTGCACCCACCCCCTTTTATCTTGCTAAGCCCCTGGATACAACCCCCAGCTGCCTCCAGTTCCCCATCCGCACAACACTTCAATGACGTCACATCCATGTCCCCTTCTGGACCTGGGTGAAAGATTCTTTGAGGCATGTTCCTCAGGGTGGAATTGATTGTTCATGGCGTCTGAGTAAGCATCATTTGAAGTTTTCTTTTCTCCATCCATAAAATGAACACATGGGGCCAGGCGCGGTGGCTCACACCTATAATCCCAGCATTTTGGGAGGCCAAGGTGGGCGGATCACTTGAGGCCAGGAGTTCAAGACCAACCTGGCCAACATGTCAAAACCCCATGTCTGCTAAAAAATACAAAAATTAACTGGATGTGGTGGTACACACCTGTACTCTCAGCTACTCGGGAGGCTGAGGCAAGAGAATTGCTTGAACCCAGGAGGCAGAGGTTGCAGTGAGTCAAGATTGTGCCACTGCACTCCAGCCTGGACAACAGAGCGAGACTCCATCTAAAAAAAAAAAATCCATATGTAATCCTGACATTCTAGCTGGACCATCTTCATAGTTCTGTTCCCTTCCAATCCCTGGCCATTCACAAATAGACATTTATGGTCATAATCTACAAAGAATTTTAATTTTAATTTTGGCTTTTTTTGCTTTTTGCAATTAATCCATTTTGGAAAATGTAGACACATGTACTTGTGCACACACACATTGTTTCAGATTATGGGATGTGCTTTACCGTGGGATTTTTTTTTTTTTTTTTGAGGCATTGTTTCGCTTTTGTCACCCAGGCTGGAGTGCAATGGTGAGATCTCGGCTCACGGCAACCTCTGACTCCTGGGTTCAAGTGATTCTGGTGCCTCAGCCTCCAGAGTAGCTGAGATTACAGGCATGCACCAGGCCCGGCTAATTTTGTATTTTTAGTAGAGATGGGGTTTCACCATGTTGTCCAGGATGGTCTCGATCTCTTGACCTCGTGATCCACCCACCTTGGCCTTCCAAAGTGCTGGGATTACAGGCATGAGCCACCACAGCCCCAGCCTATCACGGGATGTTTTTATTTGGACTGCAAGGTGACCTTGTAGACACCTCCCCATCCTGTCTCCCAGGTCGCAATGGAATTTTCCTCCTTGAGGTTCTTTGTTGAATTGACACTGCTCTCCTGCAGCCTCTCACGGTCTTTGTTGTGTTTTTGCTGTTCTCTGTTTAGCATGTCCAGGCTCAAAGCAGGGTAGGGAAGTGGGAGGGAGCACACAGGTACTGAGTGCCTACGATGAGCCGGACCCTCTGCCAAGCTCCTTAACCCACTCTCTCATTGAATCTTGTAACAACCGTGTGTTTTACAGATGAACCTACTGAGACTCAGAGAAGTGGTAACTCTGCAAGTTCACACCCTTGAGAAGTAGCAGAGCCAGATTCAGCCCTAGTCTGCAGCCAAGGATCTTCCCCACAGTATGATAATCCCATCAAAGAGCCCATGGATGAAAAGGAAAACGAGTCCCTTCCCAGCACCCCCGGAACAACCAGGGCTGACCTCAGATCCCTACACCCTCAGGTGCCAGCTACATGAGAATCTCCAAGCCCCCTCTCAGGATGTGTAGAGTCTAGCCGTCCAGAGCCCCTCAGCCTGACACCCTCTCCTTGAATCCAGCCAGCCCAGAGGAAAGCAGAGGTAGCGGGGATTGAAGCCCACCCTCCCCTGAAAGCCTAAAGGAACAGCCCCAGGAGCTGATCTGGGATAAGTTGTCTCCTGATCGAAAGCAAAAGGCCCAACAGAATAATCTGCATCCCCTCATTATCTGGGATTTGAGAGGAATTCTGATTCAGCCTCTGAAGAGCTAGCAGCAGAGACCCAGGGTGGGGGACAAATGTGACTCTCAGGATGTTTCGGCCTCCCCTTCCCCTACTCAAGAGTCTACTCTGCTGGGTGTGGTGGCTCACGCCTGTAATCCCAGCACTTTGGGAGGCCGAGGTGGGTAGATCATGAGGTCAGGAGTTCAAAAGCAGCCTAGCCAAGATAGTGAAACCCTGTCTCTACTAAAAATACAAAACTTAGCCGGGCGTGGTGGGGGCACCTGTAATCCCAGCTACTTGAGAGGCTAAGGCAGGGAACTGCTTGAACCCGGAGGGCGGAGGGTGCAGTGAGCTAAGATGGCGCCACTGAACTCCAGCCTGGGCAACAGAGTGAGACTCCGTCTCAAAAAAAAATAAAGAGTCCACTCTCCCAGTCTGGAGCCCTTGGTGTTGTGGGAGGAAGGACTACAGGCTTGACAAAAACCTGACTGGGTCTCTGGGGGAGATTGCAACTACTGGCCCCTAATCCCACCCCACATTCCAGAGCTGCCCAGTAAAGTCAGCTCTCAGGAGGTTACTTGAGTAATCGCTGAGCAGAAATATAATGATAGGATGGGGCTTTTGTCTGTTTCAAGGGGAGCCTGTTATTTGGCTGCTTCTGTTCCTGGGGGACAGGTGTGAGGTATGGTTATTAGATGACAAAGTGGAGGCTGAGCATCAACAGTACAGAGTGCTGAGCTGGACAGAGGATGAAGCCCTGCCCCTGCCCCAGGGAGCTCAGCCTCAAAAGCTGCCAGGCTAATGGGATGAAACTGATGAATTTGCCTCAACTGCTCACTGCAGAACCTAGACCTTCTAGACACTCCTTCTTCTGCCCCTGTGGACAAGCCCAGGAGGGGGCAATGTTACTGCTCTCATGCTACAGACAAATAAACTGACTCAGAAGATTTCCCCCCATGTACCAAGCTCTTTCTTTCTTTCTTTCTTTTTTTTTTTTAGATGCTGTTTTACTCTGTCACCTGGGCTGGAGTGCAATATGCAATCATAGCTCACTGCAAACTCCCCCCTCCCAGGTTCAAGCAATTCTCCTGCCTCAGCTTCCTGAGTAGTTGGGATTACAGGTGCATGCCACCACACCTGGCTAATTTTTTATTTTTTGTAGAGATGGGCTTTCACCATGTTGGCCAGGCTGGTCTTGAACTCCTGACCTCAGGTAATCTACCCACCTCAGCCTCCCAAAAAGTACTGGGATTATAGGTGTGAGCCATTGCGTTCAGCCTCTTTTTTTTTTTTTTTTTTTTTTTTTTTTGAAATGGAGTCTCACTCTGTTATCCAGGCTGGAGGGCAGTTGTGTGATCTCAGCTTACTACAACCTCTGCCCCCTGGGTTCAAGCAATTCTTGTGCCTCAGCCTCCCAAGTAGCCGGGATTACAGGGACGTTCCACTATGCCCAGATAATTTTTGTATTTTTAGTAGAGATGCAGTTTTGCCATGTTGACCAGGCTGGTCTCAAACTCTTGACCTCCACCCATCTTCACCTCCCAAAGGGCGTGAGCCACGGCTCCCCGCCACCATTCCTTTCTCCCTAGGAAATGTCCCACAAACTGACAACTCTGCTCTGTTTTCACCACCAGCACACAAGTCCTGTCCCCTGTCCCCTCCTGCTTATATCAATTAACCAATTGGCTAATCAATTAACTCATCAATTAGCCCCTCAGCCTACTTGCTCTCCTTCCCATCCATCATCCATCCAGCCCTTAGATGAACATCCTTAAAACACAGCTGTTACTACTCACCCTTGCCTGCTCAGAATCCATAGAGCATTGTGTTGGCCACTGACTTTAGGACAGAGCTTCTCCAAGGTTACCATGCACCTGAATCCTGTGGGGGACCTTGTTAAAACACAGATTTTCTGCTGGATAGTTCATCGGCTCACTGAATCTCAAAATGAGCTCAATAGCCCATTTTACAGATGAACAAGCTGAGGTTCAGAGAGGTTGCCTAAGGCCTGGGATAGGGCTCTAGATTCTGCAGTTTTGTTTGTTTGTTTGTTTGTTTGTTTTTGAGACAGAGTCTTGCTCTGTCACAGAGGCTGGAGTTCGGTGGTGCAATCTCTGCTCACTACAACCTCCGCCTCCCCCAGCTCAAGCGATTTTCCTGCCTCAGCCTCCCAAGTAGCTGGGATTACAGGCACCCACCATCATGCCTGGCTCATTTTTGTATTTTTAGTAGAGACGGGATTTCATCATGCTGGCCAGGCTAGTCTCAAACTCCTGACCTCAAATTATCCACCCACTTTGGCCTCCCAAAGTGCCGGGGATTATAAGCATGAGCCACAGCCCCATGGCCAGGATTCTGCATGATCCTAGGTGATACAGATGTCATTGGTTCATGGACCACATCGAGTAGCTAGGCTCAAACCAAACTCTCCTGCCTAGTTAATTTTCCTTTTTTTTTTTTTTTTTTTTGAGATGGAGTCCTGCTCTATCCCCAGGCTGGAGTGCAGTGGCACCATCTCTGCTCACTGCAACCTCCACCTCCCAGGTTCAAGCAACTCTCCTGCCTCAGCCTCCCAAGTAGCTGGGGCTACAAGCGCAAGCGACCACGCCCAGCTAATTTTTGTACTTTTAGTAGGGTCGGAGTTTTACCACGTTGGCGAGGATGGTCTTGATCTCTTGATCTTGTGATCCGCCCGCCTTGGCCTCCCAAAGTGCTGGAATTACAGGCGAGAGCCCCCGTGCCCGGCCTTTTCCTTTAATTTTTAAACAGGAAACACATTTACATGGTGTGAAACATTTTAAAGGCATTCAGTGGAACACCCTCCCAACCCTATCCACCAGATTTGCTCAGTTCCCCCGACTTCCACCCGGGGTAACCACTTTTATTAGTTTTTTTAATGTAACTTTCTCAGGTTCCTCTGTGCCAAAAGAAACAAATAACATCAGACGTACTCTGCCTACCTCCTACCCTTGACAAATGGTGGCACACCACACACACTGTTTATCAGTTCATCTTAGAGATAACTGGACGCAGCCAGCAGCTAGCTGACTCACTTATATTTAGGGTTGTATTATTATTCCAGTGTGTGGACAGGATGTGCCATAGTTTGTTTGTTTATTTATTTGTTTATTTTTGAGAGGGGTTCTCATTCTCACCCAGGCTGAAGGTGAGTGGCGTGATCTAGGCTCACTGCAACCTCTGCCTCCTGGGCTCAAATAATTCTCCAACCTTAATCTCCTAAGTAGCTGGGACCACAGGCATGCATTACCACACCCGGCTAATTTTTTTGTATTTTTGGTAGAGATGGGTTTTTTGCCATGTTGGCCACGCTGGTCTCGAACTCCTGGCCTCAAGTGATTGGCCCACCTCGGCCTCCCAAAGTGCTGGGATTACAGGCATGAGCCACGGTGCCCTGCGGCTACAGTTTATTTAACCATTCACCTCTTGGTGGACATTTGGTTGTTCCCCATTTTTCCAGCTGGCCTTTTTAAGCCTTCGACACCTTGGCCAAACATGGTGAAACCCTGTCTCTACTAAAGATAGGAGGCTACTTAGGAGGCTGAGGCAGGAGAAGCACTTGAACCTGGGAGGTCGAGGTGGTAGTGAGCCGAGATTGTGCCACTGCACGCCAACCTGGTAACAGAGGGAGACTCCATCTCAAAAAAAAAAAAAAAAAAAGAAAGAAAAAAGAAGCAGGCTGGGCACAGTGGCTCATGCCTGTAATCCCAGCACTTTGGGAGGGGAGCACTTGAGTTCAGGAGTTCAAGATCAACCTGACCAACATGGGGAAACCCTGTCTCTACCAAAAATACAAAAATTAGTGGGCGCAGTGGTGAGTGCCTGTAGTCCCAGCTATTCAGGAGGCTGAGGCAGGAGAATCGCTTGAACCTGGGAGGCTGAGATTGAAGTGAGCTGAGATCCTGCCCCCACACTCCAGCCTGACAACAGAGCCAGATTCCGTCTCAAAAAAAATTAGAAAAAGAAAAAGAAAAAACTAAAATGACATTTGAGGGGATAACTGGGAAATTTTTTTTTTTTTTTTTGAGACGGAATTTCACCCTTGTTGCCCAGGCTGGAGG